>CM056718.1:54678835-56027991 GCA_029844215.1 Przewalskia tangutica
ACCACAACTATATATTATTATTTTTTTTTTCCGGATTTTACATCAAGACAACACGATTATAGTATATTGAGAAGTTTTTGCACCCGTCTACGGGGGGACTGATAAGTTAGGCTTGGAGCATGGAAATTGTGAGCCTAGGAATGTTGATAACCACCGAGACCTTAGATATATAAGGCCTTCTCGGGTAGTAAAGTTAAGATAGACCAAGAAAAAGAGTTAAATACGACGCCGAGTCGGGTTGGGGATCTATTAAGGGTCGCCCCATAGCTTGAAATGAAATGGGATCAGTTGGTAGTAATCCCGCTATGTGACAGGGTCACGAGGGTGCAAGGCCCAAGTCTAGTTAATCATTTTACGGGTTTGTGGACGCATTCCACCGGAACCAGTCAGGAGAGCCGAATCGCCTTATGTTGTTTAGAATAGTAACTCCAAAGATTGGAGGCCCGAATCAGTATGAAGGTTATGTACGTACGCTACAATAAGTTTGGAAGTACGGGAAGAGTACGACCAGTAAGAAAGAGAGCAACCAAGTGTAAAGAAATGGAACCAGAATCCATAAGGACCTTTCGAGGTGACTACACCCGTGAGTGTTGGGTGGTAGCTGAGCGGTTAGTTAATAATTGCCGGTAACGATACAGTCGTTGGACCATAGCAAACCTAGCAGAGTTGTTATGACAGACGTTGAGGTCACTATGAGTACGAACTAGTTGGCCTCTTGTTATGCCAACGTGGACTACAGAGAGGGAATTGATTCGGTACCAGTCTCCCGGTAAGCCGCTTATCAAGTGAAAAGGAAGAGAAGTGGGGGTAACCAGTGAATTATCCTTCCTTCTTTGACATTGTTGTTTTTAATAAGTCTGTGTGACTTGTTCACTTGAGGTAATTGATGCATAAAGTAAGAAATACTCGAATTTGAAGGAGTTTATGCTAAGTGCCCTTGGATGTACTTGGAGTTGGTTTGGTGTGGCGGTCAGGGCCACGACCTTCCGGATAAGTTCAGGATAGCGCGCAAGCAAGAATAAGATAAGTACAAGTGTGGCTGCGGAAAATAGAAGACATCGTTGGTAGATTTTGAAAATCCATACGTTTAAGGCGGCGCTTGATGATTTAGATTTTGATAGAGAGATAAGTTCTCTCCCCCTCGTAAAAGGGCAGTTTTACGTATTATGGGGTTGCGTGTACCCATGTTGTTAGACGCAAGATATGAGACTGGTAGGGTCTTCGGTATCGTCATGCCATAGGTTACAGTTGTAGATAACCGTGGGAAAAGTGTTGTGTTGGGGAAATTAAGAACGACGTTCCAAGAAGTCGAGGAAGTGTCGTGAGGACAAAATGCAGGTAGTACGCATATATGAAACTGTACGATTATGAATCAAGATAGAAATACTTTCGCTGATAATAAGCCTAAGGTAAGGATAGGGCCAGAATGATAAATGAAAATACGACTATGGTTATGTAAGTTGCACGAGGTATGACTACCCCAGACTAGTGTAAAGACCATTAGTAAATAATGGGAAGTAAGAACATTTTGAGGAAATGTGGTAAACCTAGCTAGGCTCTACAAACTGGGAAAGGAAAAATCGGGTTACTACTTTACAAGATCAAGGAAATTCCCCCCCCCCCCCCTCCTAGATTGTGATTGATAGGGAGTCTTAGCCAGGAGGCAAGCAAAAGGATCAAATCTAAGTTAGTGACCAAGTTTGGTTGCAACAGAGAAAGGCTTTCAGTTATTGGAAGATAAGTTGACCACGACTACAGTTCTAACCCCTCCTGTGAGACTAGAGGGTTAGGTTTTTATGTTAACACGTTGGGTGTTGGGCTAGGTTGTGTGCTGACGCAACCAGATAAGGATAAAGCCTATGTTTTTCCCGGTAGTTAGGGAGGCAGGAAAGGCAATTACGCCACTCACGATTTAGAGCTGGCGGCGGTTAAATCATGCCTTGAATATTTAGGGGCATGACGTATATACAGACTTCATGTGAATATTTGTGCAGACCACAAAAGCCTCCGGTATATCTGCAGACTGAGGCAGTAGAATTTGCGACAGCGATGGTGGTTAGAGTTACTCAAGGATTGTGATATTGATATCCTATACCATCCGGGGAAAGCCAAGACGATTCTGTATACTCTTTGTCTGGGATCAGGGTAGTTCGCGGACGGGCAGCAGATAGACAGGACGTGGTCCGTGAGATTCATCAGCTACCGAGCCGGGGGGTTCGATTATTTGTTTCCAAGGTTAATGAAGTGTAGATCCGAGAGGTTGTCGAGTCTTCCGTCGTAGAGGAGGTAAAGAGGCGACAATATGAGGATCTAGTGATGATACGGTATCGAGATACGGCTCTCCGAGAAGAGAAAAACCTGTTTGAGTAGCACCGGATGGGGTGCTGTGATATGAGGATAGGTTGTGGGCCTGTGTTCTTGATTTCAGATTTAGCCAGGAGGGTTAATTGCCTCTTTTTGTGTTACGTACGATAACAGATACCCTTCCAGTATTCAGATGGCCCTGTATGAGGCCTTGTAAGTAAGAAAGTGTAGATCGCCGGTTGGATGGTTCGACATAGGCGAGGTTCAGTTATTTGGTCTAGACTTGATTCAGCAGGCTGTGGATAAGGCGAAGCTTATCCGGGAAAGATTATTAGTAAGCTTAGAGTCAGCAGAAGCGTTATGCAGATAATCGACGTTGACACATGGGGGTTCAGGTTGACATTTTTGTACGAGCATTGTTATGTGGCCACGTGTGGCATTATTGGTATGTAGGGGTTGTAAGGAGACGTTATGGCTATCTTTAAGTTTGACTCCCAGAAGAACATTCGGGGACGAATGTTTCTAAGGGGGGAAGAATGTTACACCCCGGAAATTTCCAGGATAGGTTTATAAGAACGTACGTAAGAACTCAAATGTTAAGATTTGAGACGAGTAAAAATTTATCGGAATTTTGGAATTTGTCGGAAAACGAAATATTGCGACGAACGGGAGGGCGACACGTGTCACCCCCCCTTAATGGCCTTGGACGAAAATGACATGGAGGAAATGGTCATTTGACCATAATTTAAAAGACCAAGTCTTGCAAAGACAATTAGCTTGACATTGTTGACTAAGTCAAATGCCACTTGGCTTGATCCTTGTGAAATGCATCCAAACCACTCATTTGTTCTAATCTTGACCCTCCATTTATTTATATAAGCTTACTAGTGCAAGACAAGGCTTAACACTTAGCAAATTTTCAAGAAAAACTTGATGGAAACTTGAGGAAGCTCTCGGCCAAGGCTAGGGTTTCAAGGAAAATTTTTCAATTGTTGTCCAATAAGCCCCCCACTTTAAACCAAGGTACCTAAGGGTATTGTAAGTGTATCTCAATAGAAAGATCCCGGAAAAATGGTGTTTTCGTATTAGTCGCAAGGCGAAAGCTAAAGGAGTTCTTCAACTTTGAAGTTGGAACTTGAAGATAAGTTCTTCATAAGCTTCTAAGGGTTGCTTGGAATGGATTGGAACGTCGAAAAGAGGAGCTAAAGTTTCTAAGGATCGACTTGTAAACTTGGATCATATTTGGGCTAAATGAGGTATAATCTTCGTCTTACTTTTGTAATTGAAGGTTCCATGTTATTATAAGTTATAATTGATCATGTGATATGTGTTATGAAGTTTGATAAGTGTTATGGGAATTTGGAAGCTCAAATCCGAAAATGACATGTCAAACCATTTGAAATTGAGATACAATTTGGTAGATAAGTAGAATCGTCGCATTTTTACCTACTTGAGGATTGTAGTAGTTATAACCAATTGTGGCTAGATAACATGTTATATTAAACTACTTGGATTGAAAAGAAATTGGAAGAAGAATTGGTATTGTTGCCCTAATTGCCAAATTGACATTGTAGTTTAGACTAGTTTGTTTTGTATTGTGGGGCGGAATTTTACATGTCTTGTTTAAGCGTGTAATCCCCTATTGTTAACTACTTTGTTGGGCCTTAAATGTGGCGTTTGGTTATTGAATTCGGCCTTGAAAAAGGTGGCAAAGTATGTAGAAACAAAGGAAGTGTTGTCCGATTTTCCGTAGAATTTAGTGACCTTGCACTTAGAATATTCTACGGTTGAAGTAAGAAGTTAATAGACGTATTATGGTCATTATAGGTTGACATACTACGTACGGCGAATTGGACTTAGCAAGTGGATTTAACCGAAGAGGTATGTGGAACTTTCTTATCTCTTGAGCATGAATAAGTTGTAAATGTATAGTACGGTAGACGTACAAGATTTTGACAATCTAGTCCATTTGATATCCTTGTCTTATTTTAAAAATGTTCAAAGTTGGTTGAGTTAGGGAATTAACTCACTTGTGTAAATATTAAGGATATCTTGGTTTTTCAAAAGTTAAGAGACTTTAAGTATGTTGAAAGTATTTTTGATACTTGTTTTGTTGGAAAGTTTAAGTCTCTTGGTTATAAAGAAGAATGTAAGTTTCTAAGGTATAAAGCTAGTATAACGACTTTATGGGAAGTTGGTTATAATAGCTTTATGAAAGGTTAAAAAGAGTGATTTACTCTAAGTAATTTAAGTATGATAAATGACTGGAAATAATGAAAGGCAAATTTACTTTCAGTTTCACATATTTGGTACATGTTGTACTGACCTCCTTCGAGGGGCTGCGTTCATGCCGCAGGTAGAGTACAAGTTGTTGATCCTCGCTCTTAGGATCACTGTTCAGCTGTTGAGAAGCCCCTTTATTTCGGAGGCTTATCCCTGGTATGGTCGGTTGTTGTACATTCAGGGGTATGGCGGGGCCCTGTCCCGCCAGAGTTGTTATTCTTAGAGGTCTGTAGTCACATTTGTGGATTGGGTTATAAGAAAAAAATGTATTTTTTTATTTGTATGGTTTACGGTAGGTGGCCTTATCGGCTAGCCTGTTGTTAGTTTATGTTTAAGCTTTAACAGTTGTGTATGTTCCGCTGCTATTCTCTGATGTTTACCGAAAGGGGTGCCCAGGTAGGGCACCAGTCGCGGGCCCGGGGTCGGGTCGTGACAGTACGGCGGGGCCTTGTCCCGTCATAGTATTTGTCCAAAATCTTAGAGGTCTATATTCATATGTGGGATGGACTGACTAGAGTTGTATTTACATTTTTGAACAATGTAGACCCTTTCGGGTGACTTATATTATGGCAGCCTTATCAGCTTTGCCTTTGTTTAAGAAAAAAAAAGAGTGTTATTCATCTTCCGCGGTTTATTGTGTTGTATGAATAGAAGGGTGCCCAGGTAGGGAACCAGTCGCGGGCCTAAGGTTCGGGGCGTGACAGAGTGGTATCAGAGCAGTTAGTCCTCGGAATGTCTACAGACCGTGTATAGTAGAGTCTTGTTTATCGGTGTGTTGTGCACCACATCCATAAATAGGAGGCTATAGTACATTTAGGATTGGTTTCCCTTATTCTCACTCTGCGATCGTGTGATAGAGCTGCGTTGTTAGGGTAGTCTCTCTCTAACGTATTATTATGGTTGCAGCTATGAGAAAGGAAAAAGTGGCCCAGAAAGGATTATATGGATTTCGTATCCAGGTTGGTAAAACTATTGTATAGTTGGTATAATGATGATGTGTATCTGTACGAGCGTATTTATTTGGGGCCCTGTGTTCTGCCTGAAATGGTTATGAAATACCATGAGTTGGTTAAGCCTTAATAATTACTTGGAAGGTGTGGAACAGTTTATTGAATCCCCACCTAGGCTTTATATATGTACTAATTTGGAATAGTCAGGAGGTAATGAACTGACTAAGATTTTGATAGACTCTTGAAAGATCAGGTTCAATTGACTTAAGGACATACCATGTTGATAGATTAAGCCGTGTTGTATGCTTAAGTGATATGTGTGAATAATATTGGTATGGAGTAAATAGGGTTGTTATGGTTAAGACAACGTGATTTTGAGATTATGAGAAGCTACCTTACCCGTATGTGGGGACTGATAATGTAAGCTTGGGACATGGAATAATTGTGAACCATAGAATATTGATAACCGCTGAGACCTTAGATGTACAAGGCTTTCTCGGGTAGTAAGATTATTTCAGACCAAGAATGAGAGTTAAGTGTGACGATGGGTCGGGTTGTGGGCCAATTTTGTGTCAACCCGTAGCATCAAATGGAGTGGGGTCAGTTGGAGGTGGTCCCGCTATGTGATAGGGTCACGAGGGTGCATGGCCCAAGTCTAGTTAATCGTTGTACGAGTTCGTGGACGTGTTCCACCAGAACCAGGTCGTGGGAGCCGAGAATAGATAAAACGTGAGCATGTGATGGTTGTGTGCAAGTGTGGTTAAGTTGACACTTGGAATTTCAGCTTGACACCTAGTATGAACATTCGGGACGAATGTTTCTAAGGGTGGAAGGATGTTACACCCCGTAATTCCATGACATTGATTTGAGGACGTGATTAAGGAAAGAAGATTTGAATATTGGAAGGAAAGAATTATTACATTTTCTTAAAGGAAAATTTCGGAAAAATGTGATGACGAAAAAATTATTAACTTGAAGTTTAATACTTCTAATTGAATTTATGGACTTGGTATTGGATTATAAGGTATTGGAATTGATAATATGGGGTCCGCCGAGAATTTCACAATTTCGCGGGGACCTTCGAAAAATTATAATATTTTGGACCAATCGGATGGCGACACGTGTCACCCCTCCACTTGACTTTAACTTGGACTTGGACTTTAGATATTTTGAAGACAAGTGGACAAGTGGGTCCCACTCCACTTGTCTTGATACACTTGTAGATATTTATATATATCAAGAGAGCTTGCAAGACTTATCTACACTTAGAAAATATTTTCATTGCACAAGTTCTATCTCTTCTCTCTCAAGATTTCGGCCAAGGGCCATTATTGAAGACCAAGATCCTTAAACCTTCCAAGCTTAGTTCATAATACAAGATTAAGAACCCTAACCAAGTGTTAAGCCAAGATAAACCACCATTAACCTCAAATCCCATTTGGGTTGTGGCTAGGGTTAGAGATTTTAGGGTTTTCTGTCGACTTTTTGGTGATGGAACGTGAAGGGAAGTTTCTACTAAGGTTGTAGGGGATACATATATGTGATTGGATCTTAAAGAAGTGGAGCAAAACGAAAACTGTGGGCAAAAGACGAGTGGACTGTTTTGGGGCATTTTTGGGCACAAAATGAGGTAAAAGTCTTTCTTATTTTAAAGTAATTGGATATTACTTATTGTTATAATGTATGGATGAACTTGTACTAAAAATAATGAGGATTAAAAAGTGTTTGGACAATTTTTTAAGGCTTGGCCGAGAGCTAGACTAATTTTGAGGTTTTCGGATTTCGTTGGTTATTGTCGTTATTTACACTTGGTACATGTTATATAATGAAGGAAATACTGTAGTTGATAGATTATATAACTTGTATAACATGTTGAAACTTGAATTGGAATAAAAGGAATTAAGGAAAAGGACTTTGGATTGTTGTAGTTATTGTTGGACGAAAACTGCCCAAAATTGTTAGACGTTGGGATGTCGTTTTATGGACTGTTTTGGGGTGCATATATGCTGGAAAATCAGCCCCTAATATGCATGATTAATGTGGTAAAATGGCTAATGAAAGTCCTAAATAATAAGGGTATAAAAAGGGTGTTAAAGACTTCACATTGTACCCTTAATATTGTAGAATTTTGGACTGTTTTGTGCCGCGAATTATGGACTGTTTTAATGTGATTGTGGGGCAGCATTTTACACGTCAAGTTAGGCGTGTAATCCCCTTTGGTTAACTGTTGGTTGTGCCTTAAATGTGGCTTGTTGGTTGATGAATACGGGCCTTGGAAAAGGTGGAAAAGTACATGGAAACAAAGGAAGTGCTGCCCAAATTTTCGTAGAATTAGAGGGCCATTATTTGGTATAAGTCTTATACTAGTAAGTATGATATTGATAGAAGTGTTATCGTCATTATAAGCTGAAGTACTACGTGTAGCACATTTACTTGGCTTATGGAATAGCCAATAAGGTTGAAGTACATTGAAGCGTATTGCTACTTGTCGTTTGGGTTAGTCGCTAATGAGGTATGTGAACTATCCTTCCTTCTTTTGACATGATTATTTGGAAAGCCTGTGTGACTTGATTTTGGTGAGTCTATGTGACTTGATTTATTTGAAGTAAATGAATTGAGTTAAAGTTATGAGACTTGATTACTTTAAAAGATTATGAGACTTTATTTTTCAAGTTATGGGACTTGATTTCTAAAGTTAAGAGATTTGATTTAAAGTTATGAGACTTGATTTCTTTAAAAGATTATGAGACTTTATTTTTCAAGTTATGGGACTTAATTTCTAAAGTTAAGAGATTTGATTTAATGTTATGAGACTTTATTTCTTTAAAAGATTATGAGACTTTATTTTTCAAGTTATGGGACTTGATTTCTAAAGTTAAGAGATTTGATTTAAAGTTATGAGACTTGATTTCTTTAAAAGATTATGAGACTTTATTTTTCAAGTTATGGGACTTGATTTCTAAAGTTAAGAGATTTGATTTAAAGTTATGAGAGTTGATTTCTTTAAAAGATTATGAGACTTTATTTTTCAAGGTATGGGACTTGATTTCTAAAGTTAAGAGATTTGATTTAAAGTTATGATACTTGATTTCATTAAAAGATTATGAGACTTTATTTTCCAAGTTATGTGACTTGATTATGTGAAGTATACTTGCCTTGTTATTGGAGTATACATGAGTATAAGAGACTAGATTATATGAATCATATGTGGCTTGATTATGTGAAATATATTTGCCTTGTTATTGGAGTATACGTGAGTATAAGAGACTAGATTATATGAAGCATATGTGGCTTGATTATGTGAAGTATATTTGCCTTGTTATTGGAGTATACATGAGTATAAGAGAGTAGATTATATGAAGCATATGTGACTTGATTATGTGAAGTATATTTTCCTTGTTATTGGAGTATACGTAACTTTATTATGAAGGTATACTTGTCTTAATTATGCTTAAGTTCTTACCAAGTCTTATGGGGGATGTTGGTAAGAGTCGTTAGTAAGTAATGGAAGTTGTTGTAAATGTTGATTTTGGGTGCAATTCCCTAATAGTGCTTTTGGGATTGAATCCCACGGATATTATACGTATACGTACGACTTGTATTGAGATCATGTGAGATAAGTCCATGATTGTGATTGTATTTAGATCATGTGAGATAAGTCCATGATTGTGATTGTATTGAGATCATGTGAGATAAGTCCATGATTGTCATTGTATTTAGATCATGTGAGATAAGTCCATGATTGTGATTGTGATTGTATTTAGATCATGTGAGATAAGTCCATGATCGTGATTATAGTTAAGATTATGTGAGAATGTCCATAATTCATTATTTGAAAATGTGATAGTTGAGATTATGTGAGAATGTCCATAATTCATTGTTTGAAAATGTGATTATGTGAGAATGTCCATAAATCATTGTTTGAAAATGTGATAGTTAAGATTATGTGAGAATTTCCATAATTCATTATTTGAAAATGTGATAGTTGAGATTATGTGAGAATGTCCATAATTTCTTATTTAAAAATGTGATAGTTGAGATTATGTAAGAAGGTCCATAATTTCTTATTTTTGAAAGTGGGATAGTTGGGATCTTATTTCATGACTCTTGTTTGAAGAAAAAAAAAGTATATTTGAAACCATGTGAGTGTGTCCATGATTATGTTATAAGTCTCGTTTTTAAAAGGTACCCTTCTGCTACATGGCACGGTTGGAGCTGGTATTTGATTTTCATACTTATCTCTGTCATATTTGTCCTGTTATGTGTTTATTTACAGTACCTTATGTTCACATACTTGGTACATTATTGTTGTACTACCCCCCCCCCCCTTTCTCTGTGGGGCTGCGTTCATGTCCGCAGGTCTAGGTACTCAGTTGTGGATCCGCGAGCTTAGGATCCTTGTTCAACTTTATGGGATAGCTCCAATGTTTCGGAGCTTGTCATTATTACTAGGTATATTCAGAGGTACGACGGGGCCTTGTCCCGTCATAGTATTTGTCTAAAATCTTAGAGGTCTGTATTCATATGTGGGCTGGACTGGCTAGAGTTGTATTTACATTGTTGAACAGTGTAGACCCTTTCGGGTGACTTATATTATGGCAGTCTTATCGGCTTTGCCTTTGTTTAAGAAAAAAATGAGTGTTATTTATCTTCCGCGGTTTATTGTGTTGTATGAATAGAAGGGTGCCCAGGTAGGGCACCAATCGCGGGCCCGGGGTTCGGGGAGTGACAGGTGTGATGAGGTTTAGTAGGAAAAGGAAACTTTGCCCCAGATACATTGGGTCTTACCATGTTTTTCTTAGGATAGGCAAGGTTGCCTATGAGTTGGATCTACCATCTGTTTTGGAAGCGATACATCCGATCTTCCACGTATCGATGTTACATAAGTGTATTGGTATATATGCATGTATGATATATTGTGGCCGTGTGTGGCATCTATGGTCTTGTTGAGTATAGTTAAAAGAGACTATGCCAAAATCTGTTTAGCTTGAAACCTATTATGAACATTCGGGACGAATGTTTCTAAGGGGGGAAGGATGTTACACCCCGTAATTCCATGGCATTGATATGAGAACACGATTAAGAAAGTAAGATTTAAAGGTTGAAAGGAAAGAATATTTAATTTTCCTACGGAAAAATTTTAGAAAAATGTGACGACGAAAAAAATTATTAACTTGGAGTTTAATTCTTCTAATTGGATTTATGGACTTAGTATTATATTATGAAGTCTTGGAATTGATAATATGGGGTCCACCGAAAATTTCACAATTTTGTGGGGCCCATAGAAATTTAAGATATTTTGGCCAAGTGTTGAGGAGCCTCGGCCACATCAGGCCTTTGCGGCTGAGGAGCCCACGTGTGTTCCTTCTCTGACAGATATTGAAGCCACAATGCACATGCTAGGATTAACTCATCCACACCCGAATTGGTACATGGACACCGACGCCACTACCCACATGACATTAGACCAATGTACTCTCTTGTCTTATTCCAATTTGAGCAGTAATCGTGGTATAATTGTTGGTAATGGTAATTCAATTTCAATTCGGGGTTATGGTCATAAAACTTTGTCTCACCCACATCCACCACTTGTCATGAAAAATATTATTCATTCCCCAAAATTGATTAAAAATTTGGTGTCTGTCCATAAATTCACAACTGATAATTGGGTTTCTGTTGATTTTGATATTTTTGGGTTTTCTGTGAAGGATTTCAAGATGGGGAACCCTCTCATGAGGTGTGATAGTAGGGGGGATCTTTATCCAATCACCCCAAATCTCGGTTTCTCGAGTCAAGCCATGCCTTCAACTTTTGCAGCTCTTGCTCCTTCCTTGTGGCATGCTCGTCTAGGTCATCCGGGATCGTCTATTTTGTATGTCTTAGATAAAAACAATCTTATTTTTTGTAAGGGTACTCGTAGTACTCCGAATTGTCAATCTTGTTCTTTAGGGAAAATTATTAAGTTGCCATTTGTAGAATCTAATTCTCATATTTTAATGTCATTTGATATTATTCATAGTGATTTATGGACGTCTCCTGTTCTTAGTTCTCTGGGTCATCGATATTATGTTCTATTTTTGGATGATTATTCTTAGTTTTTATGGATTTTTCCGATAGCGAAAAAATCTCAAGTGTTTTCCATCTTCTTAAAATTTAGAACATTCATTAGAACTCAATTCGAACAGGAAATAAAAAATATTCAATGTGATAATAGCAAAGAATATGACAATGGGGGTGTTTCGGGAATTTTGTGCAAATAATTGGATCAATTTTCATTTTTCTTGTCCTCATACGTCTTCACAAAATGGGAAAGCCGAACGCAAAATTATTACCATTAATAACATTATCCAAACTTTATTGATTCATGCTTCCGTACCCCCATCATTTTGGCATCATGCTCTACAATGGCTACAAATATTCTTAACATTATTCCTTCTAAAGGTTTGACATACTCATCCCCTCTTCAAATTTTATATGATAAAACGTCTTCATTTTCACATCTTAGGGTTTTTGGGTGCTTATGCTATCCGTTGATTCCGTCCACCACAATTAACAAACTCCAGGCCCGTTCTACCCCGTGTGTATTTTTGGATTATCCGCAAAATCATCGTGGTTACAAATATTTTGATTTATCATCCAATAAAATCATCATTAGTCACCATGTTATTTTTAATGAGTCTCAATTACCGTATGCAAAATTGCGCAGTCCCAAGCCTAGTTTTTATAATTTTTTGCATGACGGTATCTCTCTGTTATACCCCGTATTTCCAGAGTATGTATGTGAGGACGTACGTACAAATGTATAAGTCTTAATTAGGTAAAGGACGAAATTGTGAACTTCCAACGGAAAAGATTCCGAACCTTGTGAAGGAAATTTTACGGTTTTAATATTTTAATTTTGTCACGACCCGACCCCGGGCCCGCGACTGGTGCCCTACCTGGGCACCCCTTTCGGTACACATCAGAGAATAGCAGCGGAACATAGACAACTTATAGAAATGCTTAAACATAAAACAATAACAGGCTAGCCGATAAGGCCAACTTCCGTACAATATACGCAATAAAACAGTACATTTTTCTTTTTTCTTTACAACCCAAACCACAATGTGACTACAAACCTCTAAGATTAACAACTCTGGCGGGACAGGGCCCCGTCATACCCCTGAATGTACAACAACCGACAATACCAGGGATAAGCCTCCGAAATAAAGGAGCTTCTCAACAGCTGAACAATGATCCTAAGAGCGAGGATCAAGCTCAGACTTCTACTGCGGCGTGAACGGCCCGAGAGGTCGAGACAACATGTACCAAATATGTGAAACTGAAAGTACTGTAATGAAATCATAAGTCTAAAATAAAACTGGAGACAGGTATGATAACTCAATTAAAATAGGAAGCTCACGATCAAAGCAGGACCACCCGCCCGCAGTATCATTAAGCAATCCTACACCTGGGACTATTTCACCCGCATAGGCGCGTGGACCCGCATGAGGTATTCATCGCATGGGACTATTTCACCCGCATAAGCTCTTACGGACTCGCATGAGGTATTCCTCGCATAGGCTGTATCCGCCCGCATGGGACTATTCCACCCGCATAAGCCCTTGCTGACTCGCATGAGGTATTCCTCGCATAGGCTGTATACGCCCGCATGGGACTATTCCACCCGCATAAGCCCTTGCGGACTCGCATGAGGTATTCCTCGCATCGTGGGTAGCAAATCCACGAAATATGCAAATGCCACAAACCCGGGGAATGACCCCGAAATGAATAATATACCACTAGCATAAAACCGGCTATCATACATAACATAAGCACTACCGGCTTATCACACAATATATAAGCAAGTTAAGAATCCCCTAACTTCTTATTATTCTTGTTCACATACACTCTCATTTTAGTTTACTTAAGGCACTAACATGTCTTATAAAGATCCGGGAATTTAACCCAAGTACTACATACTTCTACTCTTTAAAACAAATGACTCTTTTTAGTATAACACTTCCAAGATACTATTAACCATAGTATCAAGTCACAATTACGTTTCAAGACAAGTCACAATACCTTTAGAAATAAAGTTAGGTTTCTAAATCAAGTGACTCCTTTTCTTATAAAACCTTAGGCAATTGATGCCTTAAAATCAAATTGCCTTTCATTAAAACAAGTCATTTATCATACTTAAATTACTTAGAGTAACCCACTCTTTTTAACTTTCCATAAAGCTATTATAACCAACTTCCCATAAAGCCATTATACTAGCTTTATACATTAGCAACTTACATACTTCTTTATAACCAAGAGACTTAAACTTTCCAACAAAACAAGTATCAATAATACTTTCAACATACTTAAAGTCTCTTAACTTTTGAAAGCCAAGATATCCTTAATATTTAACAAGTGAGTTAATTCCCTAACTCAATCAACTTGGACATTCTTAAAATAAGCCCAGGATATCAAATGGACCTAGATTGTCAAAATATTGTACGTCTACTGTACTATACATTTACAACCTATTCATGCTCAAGAGATAAGAAAGTTCCACATACCTCTTCAGTTTAATCCACCTGCTAAGTCCAATTCGCCGTACGTAGTATGTCAACCTATAATGACCATAGTACGTCTATTAACATCTTACTTCAAACGTAGAATATTATAAGTGTAAAGTCTCTAAATTCTATGGAAAATCGGACAGCACCTCCTTTGTTTCTACTCACTTGCCACCTTTTTCAAGGCCGAATACAATAACCAAACACGCCACATTTAAGGCCCAATCTGTCACGACCCGTTCCGGGGCCCGTGACTGGTGCCTTACCCGGGCACCCAAGTAGTCATACATCAGAGTAATCAGCGGAATATAAAAACAAGACATGAAACAGTTGTAAAATGAGACACAGTTTCATGTGAGAAAATGTCGCCTTTCGGCATATATATATATAAACATAGTTTAGCAGTTACATCCCAACTGTACAATAGGACTACAGACCTCTAAGAAGATAAACAACTATGGCGGGACAGGGCCCCGCCATACCCTGAATGTACAAAACTATATACAACAACAGGGAGATCATACCCAAAAGTCGAGCCTCCGGAGAAGATGGAGCTCCTGACACCAAAGCAAAAGATCCTAAGGATGTGGATCTAGCACCTGCTTGCCCTTACCTGCGGCATGAACGCAGCCCCCCGAAGGAGGTCAGTACAACAGGTACCAAGTATGTGAAACTGTAAAGTACTTAAATGAAATCAAAGTATTTTAAAGCCATTTGCAATTACAATCAGTTCAATTGCACATAGTGCCATATCACAAACAAGAGCAATAATAGGTAAACTGTAACAGGTCTTTTCTAGGCCGCGAATGATCGAAGCAAGGCCAATCGCCTATAGTATCATTATGCGTTCCTAATCCTGGACTCCCGAAGTCCGCATAGGTCACCATGCAGACCGCATGAGGTATTCTCGCGACGGGGTAGCTAACCGGTACCCTCTCGACTCCCGCATCCGCATAGTCTCAATAGACCGCATAGTCACACTGACCGCATAGGCATCCCCACATCGGGCTAAAACACCGGAATGATCAATCTCGGAACTCCATGACTCGCATAGTCACACAGACCGCATAGCCGTATAGACGCATCAAGGGTGGCAAGCCCTCGGTATAACAAGTCAAGGGTATGTGATATAATAACAAAGACAACGGTCTTAACGTTTAACAACGTAAGCACAACAAGAATAACATCACAAGACACTAACCCACGTAGCATCATAACATGATTACTTATCAAACCATCTTACTACTTTTGCAGAAGTCAATACAAGATAAACAAATAAGTAAAACCGTTCCTTTTATCTTTCTTAAGTCGTTATACCTAACTTCCCATAAAGCTAGTATAACTCTTAAGCTTTCTGTTTTAAAAATCAAATATTCTTCTTCTTTCGAAATGTTTTATAATTCTTTTGAAAGACTTCAAGATTCTTATTATTGGGCTTAAGTCAAAAGACATTGCCGTAAAACTACGCCCGCTTAACACGCACGTCTACCGTACTATATATATATTTTAAAATATCATGCTCAAGAGTATAGGGAGAATCACATACCTTCTCGACGAAAACCACCTGCCAAGTCGAATTTGTCGCGCGCAGAGAATCAACCTATAATAGTCGACACGCCTATCAAAGTCTAGACTACTCGTAGACTATTCTAAGCGAGAGGGTTCTTTATTCTACGGAAAATTGGGCAGCACTTCCTACAGTCAAGCTACACAAGTCTCATCAGAATACACCCTATGTAAGTCTGATTCAATACTTCTTTATTAATCTTCTGATGTGATTTCAGTTCAATTCTATTCTTTAATATTCTTCTATATCTTATACTCAAGTCTTAACTATCTTTATATGTAATATCCAATTACAATAGAAGGACAAGAGTACTTACCTCGATAAGCCCAAAATTATCCAAGTTAAATGTCGATCCTGAGCAAGGTTTAACTCCTAATTGCACGCTCCGATAGCTCCAAGAAACCCTTAGAAGTTTCTACACAACTTCTACTTAAATACTATAAGGGATTTGGGCTAGGGTATTTTGGAATAGTAACTATACTTGGAAGACAACTTTCTACCAATGGGGGGGTGTACTCGGCCGAAGCCACTAGGCTAGAGGGGGGAGAGGGGTGTTTCGGCTAAGCTTCTCTAGAGGGGGGGGGGGGGAGGATTTTCAAGACTTGGAGAAGTGATTTGTGGATGAAGAAAGCCTTCAAGTTAGGGGGGTATTTATAGGCCAACCAATGGCCAAGATGAAGCCAAGTGCTATGCAAGTGTAGGGTGAGGATTTACTCAAGTGTCCTTATCCATCTACTACACAAAATATCCTACCTAACCTTGACCAAAGGAAAGCCACAAAATCGTCCAAGCAAGCCCATGTTTGCCGTCCACTTGAGGGTGACAAGTGTCACCCTCTCGTTGGTCCAAAATGTTGCATCTCTCGGAAAAATCCGCAAAAATAATTAATGACATAGCCGGAATTTTCCCTACGCAAGCTTTGGAAACCGTTTCGTCGGAAAACGATTCTTTTCGAGTGTTGTGCACAATATTTTCGTCCAAAGTGTCTAACTAAGGCTAAACTTTTGTACGTACGTCCTCACGTACATACTCGGGAAATACGGGGTATAACATTCTCCCCTCCTTAGAAACATTCATCCCGAATGTTCCTTCCCAAGACAGATAACAATAAGGTTCTTCATAACTAAAACAGTTTTCAAATGCCACATACGGCCACAAAACAACACTTAGGCAAATATGAAAATGAAAATTTATAAGTAGGAAAGTGAGTTACCTGGAGGTGTGGGGAATAGGTGAGGATACTTCTGCCTCATGTCCTCCTCAGCTTCCCACGTCATCTCCTCCCTGAGCTCGTTCCGCCACAAGACTTTGTGGAAGCCACGTCCGGTCCAGACGCCTAACACGACGATCGATTATCGCTATGGGAATCTCCTCACGATAACCCTCGGTCACTGGACATCGTCAATCGGATGCACTCTAGATGGATCCCGATACATCTCTCAAAGATAGAAACATGAAACACCGGATGCTGCCTCGGATCGGACGGCAGATCAACTCATAGGCAACCTTGCCTACCTCGCGACAATCGACGACCCAATGTACTGGTGAGTTTCCCTTTCTTCCCGAATCTCATCACACCCTTCATGGGTGACACCTTCAGAAAACCCAATCATCAACCTCGAACTCCGGATGCGACGACGATGATCTGCATACGACTTGCCGACTCGAGCCGTGAGCAACCGCTCTGGATAAGCTTCACCTTATCCACTGCTTCGCACCAAATCTGGTCCTACTAATCGCACTCACCCCATCAAACCAGCCTATCGCGACCGCACTTCCTCCCATACAAGGCCTCATAAGGCGCCATCCGAATCGGGTGGTAGCTATTATTATACGCAAACTCAACTAGAGGCAAATGATCCTCCCACTACCACGAAGTCAATAACACAGGGCTCGCAGATATCCTCAAGAGTGCGGATAGTGCGCTCACTGTCCGTCTGCTCCGAGGATGAAATGCGATCACGAGGCTCACTGCGTCCCTAAACCCTTCTCGGAAAGACCTCCGGAAGTTAGCCGTAACCGGGCTCTCATGCGATATGATCGAAATAGGTACTCCATGCAGTCTGACGATCTCTCGGATGTAAAGTCTGGCATAATCCTCAGCCGAAAAGGTCGTCCTGACGGGAAGAAAGTGGGCTGCGTCAGCCTGTCGACGATAACCCAAATTGAATCATGCTTCCTCGGAGTGCGAGGTAATCCTGTGATAAAGTCCATGTTGATCACCTCCCACTTCCAGGTCGGGATCTCTATCGTCTGCAATAAACCACCAGGCCTCTGGTGCTCTATCTTCACCTGCTGACAACACGGGCACTGAGCTACAAACTCTGCAACGTCCCTCTTCAAGCCATCCCACCAATACATAGATCTAAGGTCGTGGTACATCTTGGTCGACCCCGGATGGATAGAGTAACGCGCGTTGTGTGCTTCCCAAAACTGCGCCAAGTCACGAAATATCCGGACACACAACTCGCTCAAACCTTAGCACCCCATCAGGTGCTACCTCAAAAGGACCCTTCCCCTCACGAAGAGTCGTATCACGATACCGAATCAAAACCGGATCCTCAAACTGTTGCCTCTTCACCTCCTCGACGATGGAAGACTCGGCAACCTCTCGAACTCGAACCCCACTGCTATCAGAATCAATCAAACGGACACCAAGGCTCGCTAACTGATGCAAATCGCGAACCATGCCCCTCCTCTCCGGCTGCACATCTGATAGGCTACCCATCGACCTACGACTAAGGGCATCTGCCACAACATTGGCCTTCCCCGGGTGGTACAGGATATCGACATCATAATCCTTAAGCAACTCTAACCACCGTCTCTGTCGTAAGTTCAGCTCCCTCTGGCTGAAGATATACTGGAGGCTCTTGTGGTCTGTATAAATATCCACATGAACCCCATACAAATAGTGCCTCCAGATCTTGGCGTGAATCATCACGCTAACTCCAAATCATGGGTGGGGTAGTTCTCTCATGCTTCTTAAGTCGGGACGTGACGCTATAACCTTGCCTGCTGCGATCAACACATCCCAACCCGATGCTCGACGATCACAATACACGACATAGCCGTATGGACCTCCGGAAGAGTAAGAACGGGCGGTCGTCGGTCTCCTTCAAGAATCGGAAACCCCGCCACAAACATCAGTCCATCAAACTTAGCCGCTTCGAGTCGCCTTAGTCAATGGTGCGTAGATAGAAGCAAACTTCTATGAACCGATAATAACTGCAAGGCCCGTAAAGCTGCGAACCTCTGTCGGAGTAGTAGGTCGAGGCCAACTCCTGACTGCCTCGATTTTGGCCGTATCTACCCGAATACCATCAGCCCCGACAATATGCCCAAGAAAAGCCACCGAAGTCAACCAGAACTCACACTTCGAAAACTTGGCGTATAATCGCTGGTCTCGAGAATTCTCGGCCAAGATCGCCAAATGCTCGCGTGCTCCGCTCTGGCGAGAATAAACCAAGATGTCATCAATGAACACTATCACAAACGTGTCCAAAAATGGCTTGAACACTCGGTTCATCAAATCCATGAATACCGCCGGAGCATTGGTCAATCCGAAAGACATGACCCTGAACTCATAATGCCCGTACCGGGTCCGGAATGCAGTCCTAGGGACATCCGCCTCTCTGACTCGTACCTGATGATAGCCCGATCGCAGATCAATCTTGGAGAAACATCTCGCACCCTGCAACTGGTCGAACAAATCATCAATCCTGGGAAGGGGGTATCTGTTCTTAATGGTCACCTTGTTCAACTGCAGTAATCAACACACGTGCGCAGCGTCGCCCTTCTTCTTCACGAACAATACCGCGCTCCTGGGAGAAACACTAGTCCGATGAAGCCCTTCTCCAAAGAAATCTCTAAGCTGATCCTTCAACTCTCTCAACTCGGCAGGTGCCATTCTGTATGGCGGAATGGAAATAGGCCGAGTGTCTGGCAGCACATCGATACAAAACTCTATCTCCCTCTCCGGAGGGATACCTGGGAGGTCGTCTGGAAACACATCTGGGAACTCTCTGACTCTCGGAATCGATGAAAATCTGGTACCGCGACCTCGTGATCAAACACCCGAATGAGATGGTAGATATACCCCTTCTGCACCATCTTCCTAGCCTTGAGGTAGGAAATAAACCTACCCCTCGGCGATATAGTGTTCCCCTCCCACTCAATAACCGGCTCCCCAGGAAACTGGAACCGAACTACTCTCTCCCTGCAGTCTACATTGGCGTAGCAAGAAGCTAACCAATTGTCACGACCCGACCCCGGGCCGCGACTGGTGCCCTACCTGGGCACCCTTAAAACATACAACAATATAAACTGCTGCGGAAAATAAGTAGCACATTTTTTTTAAAACCAAGGCAAAGCGATAAAATTTCAGTAATATAAATCACCCAAAAGGGCTTACACTATCCAAAAATGTAATTACAATTCTAACCATCCAAATTACAGCGTGAATACGGACCTCTAAGATTTGAACACCTACTATGACGGGACAAGGCCCCGTGCACCACGAATATACATAGCCATGACGACTCGGAACATTGGAGCCATCTCAAAATCTTTGAACCAGGATCCTAAGCTCATGGATCCATAGCGTAATACCTAAACTGCGGACATGAACGCGGCCCGAAGAATTCGATACAACAGTGCGAATATGGAAACGAAATAAAGTCTGATAAACAGATCATAAGCGTACAAAAGAATAGAGCAAGTATAAAAGTACATACGGATCCCGCCGTGTCATTACCACTTATGAACTTAATTGCATATCATTATCTTTTCCATTCCATTAAGAGTTATAGCCATATCTTACGTACATACTTAGGAGAAGTCATTAAGTTTATTACCATCTAACTTACTTATCTTTCATAACCTAATCCGACTCTTTACGGAGGGCCTTTATCTTGCGACCCAATCGGGGCGATAAAGTCACATAGTGCGCCTCAAAGGTATCTCGCGGCCCATCTCGGGTCGATAATGTCACATAGTGCGCGTAAAGGTATCTCGCCGGCCCATCTCGGGTCGATAATGTCACATAGTCTGCGCGTAAAGGTATCTTGCGGCCCATCTCGGGTCGATAATGTCATATAGTCGCCAGTAGGTATCTCGCCCGCCCATCTGCGGGTCGATAATGTCATATAGTGCGCGTAAGGTATCTTGCCGCCCGTCTCGGGTCGATAATGTCATATAGTCGCGTAAGGTATCTTGCCCGCCCATCTCTGGGTCGATAATGTCATATAAAACCCGGGAATTTAACCCAACGTACTTCGCACCTCTACTCCTTTAGAAAGACTCTTTTTCAAATAAAACTTTCCAGATACTAACAACCGTAGTATCAAGTCATCTCTACCTTTCAGGACAAGTCACAATACCTTTTTAGAAATACAATTACCGGTTTCTAAATCAAGTGACTTCTTTCTTAAAAACCTTAAGCAATTGGTACCTTTAAAACAATTTGCCCTTCTTTATTTCAAATCATTTCTTGTTTATGTTACTGAAGAAAACCATTCTCTTAACCTCCCATAAAGTTATTATAACCAACTTCCCATAAAGCCGTCATACTAACCTTATGCCTTAAACTAATTCATTCTTTTTATAACCAAGAGACTTATACTTTCAAATCAAATCACATAGCTTTCAAAATACTTCAAGTCTCTTAACTTTTAAGAAAACAAGTTTCAAAGTCTTAAAAACTTCATACGTAAACTCTTTTAAATTAAGTAACATATACTTTGGTGCGTTGTGAATAAGTTATACTTATTTATAACGATCTTATTCAAGTAGCCATGATCTAGAAAATGTAATACAATTTTGTCTTATCTTAGCTTCTATGCAGATGGAGAATTCTACTTGTTTTAACATAATTAATTGTCATTACATTTTCCTTTATTAACGCTGCAATGGCTTGTTCGATACTTATTCTCATTCGTGCCGTAAATTAGCCAATTCAACTCGACTCCAAATACTTCCTAACGACTCTTACCAACATCCCCCATAAGACTTGGTAAGGACTTAGGATTTCTTAGACGTAGCTTTTACATAGAGTAAATCAACATAACTACCTCTTAACTTCTAAGAGTAGACGAAATCATGAAATACTACTACATGTATATTTCATACATAGAATCATTCCAAAGGAAGGAAGAGGTTCACATACCTCGCGACGATTATCGACAAGTAGCAAAAAGCTCCAAAGTACTTCAACCTTGCTAGCTATTCCATCCTTCAAGTAGAATACGCTATACTTGGTACTTCAACCTAAATTGGCCATAATACGTCCATTAACCTCTAGCTTCGAACGTAGAATATTCTAAGTGCTAAGTCACTAAATTCTACGGAAAATTGGACAGCACTTCCTTTGTTTCTACATACTTTGCCACCTTTTTCAAGGCCGAATACAATAACCAAACACGCCACATTTAAGGCCCAACAAATCAGCTAACCAAAGGGGATTACACGCCTTAACAGGACGTGTAAAATTCCGCCCCACAAATTACATTAAACTAGTCCACAATACAAATGTCAATTCGGCCAAAAAGTGCAACAACTTATCAACCTTTCCAATTCCTTTTCAATCCAAGTTCTTAGGTCTAGCATGTTATATAGTAATAAACAACTTAACAATTATAACCACCTTAAATCACTCTTTAGATAACATGCGACGACTAAACTAGTAACTAAATTGAATTACAATCTTAAAGGCTAAATCATGCAACTTTCGGATTCCATCCAACTATTCCATAACACATATCATTCTTCATAATATAATCCACATGATCATTTCTAACTACTACAACATGAAATCTTGAATTATAATAGTAAGACGGAGATTAATACCTTCTTAAGCTCAAAATGCTCCAAAACCCTAAGTCGATCCTTAGCAACTCCAACTCCTTAGAAGCTTGTGAAAAACTCCTCTTCTATTTCCAACTTCAAAGTTGAAGAACACCTTAGGGTTTCGCCTTGCGACTAACGTAAAAACGTCGTTTTTCCGAAATCTTTCTATTGAGATATCCTTACAATACCCTTAGGGACCTTGGGTTAAAGTCTTGTGAATAATGATCCACATTTGGAAAAATTTTCTCTCAAGAACTCACCTTGGCCGAGAGCACCTAAAGCTAGCACAATATTTTCTTGAAATTTTTTCTAAGTATAGAACTTGTCTTGCACTAGTGGAGGATATATACTACAAAGGAAGACTTAGATAATAACACATGTGAGGCTAGGATGAAGAGCAATTAATAAAATAGCCAAGTGGACAAGTTGACCTTGGTCAACAATATCATGCTAGCAAGACTAATCTTTTACCTTGGTCAATGACCATCTTACCCTTGCTCCAATTCGTCCAAGACCAATGTGTGTGGGGGGGGGGGGTGCCACGTGTCGCCCTCCCATTCGTCCATAAAATTCCGTAACCCTCGTGGGTCCCACAAAACATAAAATTCCTCGGGTAGGCCCCACGCGATCAAATCCGTAAAAATAAATTTCCATAATGATAATAAGTTCCATACTCTTCAATTAATGCATTTTGAGAACCTAATTCTCACCAACGAACATTTTTCCTTTCCGACGTTCGGAAGATTTTCCGTCGGAAAAACAATTCTTCCTTTCGTACTAATTTCAAGTCTTGAGTTCCTTACGTACATTCTCTTAAACATGTCCTGGAGTTACGGGGTGTAACACTAATCCATACCCATGATCACATCGAAATCCGTCATGTCCAACTCTATCAAGTCGGCTAGGGTCTGACGACTGCATAAAGACACTGGGCAAGTCCTATATACCCGCCGAGCTACCACCGAATCACCCACTGGCGTAGCTACCTCGAAAGGGTCTATGGACTCACGCTCTATCCCTATCCTACCAATTAATAAGGAGATATATAGGGACAGTAGAACCCGGATCTATCAAGGCGCATACATCATAACCGCCCGATAGAGTACCTGTGACGACGTCAGGCGACGCCTCCTGGTCTTGTCGGCTGGACAAGGCATAAATGCGGTTCTGAGGATCGCTAGAACTGGGACCCGCGCCACGACCTCTGCCGCGACCTGCTGGTCCATGAGTACCCTGCCCTTTGGGGTGAGTGGCGAAGGATGAAGACCCGCAGACCACGAAGGTCGACCCACCTGCGCTGCCTCTGGTAGGACAGACTCTCACATAATGACCCTGCTGGCCACAAGTATAGCAAGCTACCGAAGTAGTACTACAGCTCCCTGAATGGAATCTACCACAACGGACACACTGAGCAGACCTCGATCGGTTAGCACCCTTGCTACCCTGGAAGTCCGAAGTCTTGGGGCCCCGACACGCCCCGAATACTCGGGCATGCAAACGATGATGTGGGAGTGCTCTGAGCTGGCTGGGGTGCAAATCTAGACTGCTGCTGAGGCCGTCCACCCCGAGAGCTACCAAATGATCCGGCCGTCTTGGCCTTCTTCTGCTGCTGATATTTGTCGACCCGTCGGTCTCTACGCTCCTCGCATCCAAGTTCATGAGCCTGCATGCGGGTAATGTCCATGCCTGGCTGAAGATCCACACCCGCACAAGACTCGGCCATATAATCATCTAGCCCGGTGACGTAGCGATGCACCCTATCCTCCATATCCGCTACCAATGTAGGGACATATCGAGCCAAAGAATCGAACTCGACATTGTACTCCCTAACTGTGCGCCTCTGCGTCTCAAAGACAAAAATCGCCGGCGTGCCTGCCCTCATCTGTGGAGGCAAGAAGTGAGTGGGAAAAGCCTCCGAGAACTCATCCCAAGTAGCTGGAGACGCATGCTCTCCCCGAGATAACTCCCACGAATCAAACCAATCGACTGCGGTATCACGCAGCCGATGCAAACCGAAGATCACGGACTCGGTCTCCGACGCCCTGATCACTCTCATAATCCTCAGAATCGACGGATGAACTCATGCGGATCATCATCCCCTCGACCCGTAAAACTCTGGCGGGCTACAACTCAGGAAATCCCGTAGCCTCAAACTATCTGCCCTCGGGTGAACCACGGGTACTCGGGTGGGCCGGAACTGCGTCGGCCTATCCTCATGTCTGGCCACGATCCTGGCCAGCAATTGGGCCATCTCCTTGTACCCTAACTCCTCTGCCCCAGGCTGTGGGACTGGAGGTGCGGGTACTGTGGTCTCTGCTGGGGCCGGCGGCGTCATGGAACTCGCCGTCTCGGGTATAGACTGGGCCTGAGCCCTCGTGACTCTCGGTGTCCTACTAGCAGCTCCCTCGGCTGCCTTGCCCTTCTGGGCCCGGGTTGCCTTACGTGGAGGCATAACTGTTACAGAAAATGAATACGTTAGAGGGGTCCAACTTATAACACAGCTCTAAGGCACGATCTCAGAGTGAGAAGAATGGAAACCAATCCTAAATATCCTATAGCCTCCTGATTATTGGTGTGGTGCACAACACACCGATAATCAAGACTCTACTAGATACGGTCTGTAGACACTTTCAGGATTAATCGTTTCGATACCACTTTTGTCACGACCCGTTCGGGGCGTGGATCGTGCCTTACCCGCACCCAAGTAGTCATACATCGAGTAATCGGAATATAAAAACAAGACATGAAAGCTTGATTGTAAAATGAGACACGTTTCATGTGACAAAATGTCGCCTTTCGATATATATATATAAACATAGTTTAGCGATTACATCCCAACTGCATAATAGGACTACTGACCTCTAAGAAGATAAACAACTATGGCGGGACAGGGCCCCGCCATACCCTGAATGTACAAAACTATATACAACAACAGGGAGATCATACCCAAAAGTCGAGCCTCCGGAGAAGATGGAGCTCCTGACACCAAAGTAGAGATCCTAAGGATGCGGATCTAGCACTGCTTTCCTTACTGCGGCATGAACGCGGCCTCGAGAGTCGATAACAGTACCAAGTATGTGAAATCGTAAAAATCAAGTAAAATCAAAGTATTTAAAACCATTTGCAAATACAACCAGTTCAATCGCACATAGTGCCACAACATAAACAAGAGCAAAATAGAAATAATGTAACGGTCTTTTCTAGGCGCGAATGATCGAAGCAAGGCCAATCGCCCATAGTATCATTATGCGTGCCTAATCCGACTTCCCGCGATCGCGCATAGGTCACACAGACCCGCATGAGGTATTCCTCGCGACGGGGTAGCTAACCGGTACCCTCACGGACTCCGCGATCCGCATAGTCTCAATAGACGCGTAGTCACACAGATCGCATAGGGCATCCCCGCGTCGGGCTAAAACACCGGAATGATCAATCTCGGAACTCCGCGACCCGCATAGTCACACAGACCGCATAGGCCGTATAGACCCGCATCAAGGGTGGCAAGCCCTCGGTATAACAAGTCAAGGGGGTATGTGATATAATAACAGCACAACGGTCTTAACGTTTAACAATGTAAGCACAACAAGAATAACATCACAAGACACTAACCCACGTAGCATCATAACATGATTACTTATCAAACCATCTTACTACTTTTGCAGAAGTCAATACAAGATAAACAAATAAGTAAAATCGTTCCTTTTATCTTTCTTAAGTCGTTATACCTAACTTCCCATAAAGCTAGTATAACTCTTAAGCTTTCTGTTTAAAAATCAAATATTCTTCTTCTTTCGAAATGTTTTATAATTCTTTTGAAAGACTTCAAGATTCTTATTATTCAGGCTTAAGTCAAAAGACATTGCCGTAAAACTACGTCCAGTTAACACGTGTACGTCTACCGTACTATATATATATTTTAAAATATCATGCTCAAGAGTATAGGGAGAATCACATACCTTCTCGGCGAAAACCACCTGCCAAGTCGAATATGTCGCGCGCAGAGAATCAACCTATAATAGTCAGATACGTCTATCAAAGTCTAGACTACTCTGTAGACTATTCTAAGCAGAGGGTTCTTTATTCTACGGAAAATTGGGCAGCACTTCCCTACCCGTCAAGCTACACAAGTCTACTGTAAATACAGTCCTATGTAAGTACAGTTCAATACTTCTTTATTAATCTTCTGATGTGATTTCAGTTCAATTCTATTCTTTAATATTCTTCTATATCTTATACTCAAGTCTTAACTATCTTTATATGTAATATCCAATTACAATAGAAGGACAAGAGTATTTACCTCGATAAGCCCAAAATTATCCAAGTTAAATGTCGATCCTGAGCAAGGTTTAGCTCCTAATTGCACGCTCCGATAGCTCCAAGAAACCCTTAGAAGTTTCTACACAACTTCTACTTAAATACTATAAGGGATTTGGGCTAGGGTATTTTGGAATAGTAACTATACTTGGAAGACAACTTTCTACCAATGGGGGGGTGTACTCGGCCGAAGCCACTAGGCTAGAGGGGGGAGAGGGGTGTTTCGGTTAAGCTTCTCTCGAGGGGAGGATTTTCAATAATTGGACAAGTGATTTGTTGATGAAGAAAACCTTCAAGTTAGGGCGGTATTTATAGGCCAACCAATGGCCAAGATGAAGCCAAGAGCTATGCAAGTGTAGGGTGAGGATTTACCCAAGTGTCCTTATCCATCTACTACACAAAATATCCTACCTAACCTTGACCAAAGGAAAGCCACAAAATCGTCCAAGCAAGCCCATGTTTGCCGTCCACTTGAGGGTGACAAGTGTCACCCTCTCGTTGGTCCAAAATGTTTCATCTCTCAGAAAAATCCGCAAAAATTATTAATGACATAGCCGGAATTTTCCCTACGCAAGCTTTGGAAAACGTTTCGTCGGAAAACGATTCTTTTCGAGTGTTGTGCACAATATTTTCGTCCAAAGTGTCTAACTAAGGCTAAACTTTTGTACGTACGTCCTCACGTACATACTCGGGAAATACGGGGTATAACACAATCAATGCAATTAATCAATAGGGGATTACATGCCTACTAGACGTGTAAAATTCCGCCCCACAAAAGATATCAAACTAATACCAACTACTAGTCCAATTCGGCCATATTGAGTACAATAACACCAATGCTTATCCAATTTCCATTTCAATCCAAGTTGTTAGCATAACACGTTACAAGGCCGCAATTGATTATATCAACTAAAATCTTCAAGTAGCTAACTTGCGACAATTCTAGTTAACGACCAAATTGTAATTCAATTTCAAATGACTCAACATGTCATTTTCGGATTTGAGCTTCCAAATTTTCATAACACTTATCAAACTTCATAACACATATCACATGATCATTTCGAACTTATAATAACATGGAATCTTCAATTACAAAAGTAAGACGAAGATTATACCTCATTTAGCCAAATTTTGATCCAAGATTACAAGTCGATCCTTAGCAACTTTAGCGCCTCTTTTTGACATTCCAATCCACTCCAAGCTACCCTTAGAAGCTTATGATGAACTTATCTTCAAGTTCCAACTTCAAAGTTGAAGAACTCCCTTAGTTTCCGTCTTGCGACTAACACGAAAACACCATTTTTCCGGGATCTTTCTATTGAGATACACTTATAATACCCTTAGGTACCTTGGTTTAAAGTGGGGAGATTATTGGACAACAAACAAAACATTTCTCTTGAAACCCTATAGCAAACCCGAGAGCCCTATTGTGTTCTTCAAGATTTTTTGTAAAATTTGTCTAAGTGTTGAAGCTTGTCTTGCACTAGTATACATATATAACAAGATGGAGGGTCAAGATTAGAACAAATGGGTAGTTAGGATGCTTTTCACAAGGATCATGCCAAGTGGCATTTGACTTAATCAACAATGTCAAGCTCTTGCCTTTGCAAGACTTGGTCTTTTAAATTATGGTCAAATGACCATTTCCCCCATGTCAATTTCCTCCAAGACCATTAAGGGGGGGTGACACGTGTCGCCCTCCCGTTCGTCGCAATATTTCGTTTTCCGACAATTCCATAATTCCAATAAATTTTTACTCGTCTCTAACCTTAACATTTTTGAGTTCTTACGTACGTTCTTAGAAACATATCCTGAAATTTCGGGGTGTAACATTCTTCCCCCCTTAGAAACATTCGTCCCCGAATGTTCCTTTGGGAGTCAAACTTAAAGATAGCGACATAGTCTTCTTTTACAACCCCTACATACCAATAATGCCACACGTGGCCACATAACAATGCTCATACAAAGATGTCAAGCTGAACCCCATGTGTCAACGTCGGTTATCTGCATAAAGCTTTCGCTGACTCTAAGCTTACTAAAATCTTTCCCGGATAAGCTTCGCCTTATCCATAGCCCGCTGAATCAAGTCTGGACCAAATAACTGAACCTCGCCTATGTCGAACCATCCAACCGGCGATCTACACTTTCTTACATACAAGGCCTCATACAGGGCCATCTGAAAACTGGAAGGGTATCTGTTATCGTACGTAACACGACAAGAGGCAATTAACCTTCCCGGCTATTTCTGAAATCAAAAACACAGGCCCGCAACCTATCCTCAAGTGCCTGGATAGTACGCTCTGCCTGTCCGTCGGTCTGAGGGTGTAATGCAACACTGACACTCACCTGTCCCTAAAACCCTTCTGAAAAAAACCTCCAGAAGTTATCTGTAATCGAGCTCATCTGTCTGACCTCATAAACATAGGAACCCCGTGCAGTCTCACAATCCCCCTGCTATAAAAGCTAGCATGAACCTCAGCCGAGCAAGTGGTCCAAACCGGAAGAACACGGCTGATTTCGTCAGCCTATTTACCATGACCCCCAGGGAGTCGCACTTCCTCTGAGTACGATTCCACCCTGTAACAAGATCCATTTTAATTACCTCCCATGTCTAAGTCGGGGTCTAAATCACCTGTAATAGCCCACTGGGCTTCTGGTGTTCAACCATGACCTTCTACTAATTCGGATATTAAGCAACAACTCTGTTACGTCCCTTTTTCTGATCATCTCACCCATACATACATCTGAGGTCACGACACCACTTAGTCGACCCCGAACAATTTGAGCAATAAGCACTGTATGCCTCCCCTAAAACCTGCTGACTAGTCCTGCAGCACCGGGTACACACAATCTATCCTCATATCCCAGCACCACATCCGGTGCTACTCAAACGGGCTCTTCTCCTCTCGGAGAGCCGTATCTCGATACCACATCATAACTGGATCCTCATATTGTCGCCTCTTTACCTCCTCAACGACGGAAGACTCAGCAACCTCTCGGATCTAAACTTCATTAACCTTGGAAACAATTAATCGAACCCCTAGGCTTGGTAACTGAAGAATCTCACGGACCACGTCCAGTCTATCTGGCTGCCTAATTGGCATACTACTCTTAGATCCGCGACTAAGAGTATCTTTAACTGTCTTGACTTTCCCTGGGTGGTATAGGATATCGATATCACAATCCTTGAATAACTCTAACCACCGTTGCTGTCGCAAATTCTACTGCCTCAGTCTGCAGATATACCGGAGACTTTTGTGGTCTGCACCAATATCCACATGAAGTCTAAATATACGTCATGCCCCCAAATCATCAAGGCATGATTTAACTACCGCCATATCTAAATCGGAAGTGGCGTAATTTCCTTTCCTGCTTCCCTAACTACCGGGAAAACATAAGCTCTATCCTTATCGGGTTGCGTCAGCACACAACCTAGCCCAACACTCGATGTGCTATCATAATAACCTAACCCTCTAGTATTTCAGGAGGAGTTAGAACTGTAGTCGAGTCAACTTATCTTCCAATAACTGGAAGCCTTTCTCATTCCTGTGAAATATTCGGGTATCCTTAATCTCACCTATGGTTCCTGTTTCCCTTTCGTTGTTGCAACCAAACTTGGTCACTAAACTTAGATTTGATTCCTTTGCTTGCCTCCTGGCTAAGACTTCCTGTCAATCACAATTTAGTGAGGGGAGGTTTTCCTTGATCTCGTCAAGTAGTAACCCGATGCTACCACCTTTCCTCAAGGTGTTCTTACTGCCCATTATTTACTAATGGTCTTACACTAGTCTGGGGTCATCATATCTCGTGCAACATACATAACAATAGTCGTATTCTCTTTTATCAATCTGGTCAGAACCTTACCTTAGGCTTACTATTAGCAAAAGTATTTCTATCTTGATTCATAATCGTACAGTTTCATACATGCGTACAACCTGCATTTATATCTTTATGATACTTCCTCGACCAATTCGTACGTCGTTCTTAATTACCCCAACACAACACTTTTCCCACGGTTATCCACAACTGTAACCTATGGCATGACGATACTGAAGACTTTACCCGTCTCATATCCTTCGTCTAACAACATGGGTACACGCAACCCCATAATACGTAAAACTGTCCTTTTACGTGGGGAAGAGAACTTATCTCCCTTACTTAAACTTTCCTTGGAGTCACAACCCAAATCACAGGGTCCTCTCGCGGTCCAGTAAATATCTAATCATCACGCACCGCCTTTAAGTTCGTGTAGATTTTCCAACCTACCAAAGATGCCCTCAGCTTTCCGCCGGCAGCACTCGTATTTCCTTGCACATTTTCCTGAAATTATCCGGAAGGTCGTGGCCCTGACCGCCACACCAAACCAACTCCAAGTACCTCCAAGGGCACTTAACATAAATTCCTTCAAATTCAATTATTACATACTTTCTGCGTCAATTTACCTCAAGTGAACAAGTCACACAGACACAAAAAGAAAAACAATGATGCCAAAGAAGGAAGGATAATTCACTGGTTACTACCACTTCACTTCCTTTACACTTGGTTGCTCTCTTTCTTTCACTGGTCGTACTCTTTCCGTACTTCCAAACTTATACTAGCATACGTACATAAATTCCATACTAATTCTGGCCTCCTCTCTTTGGAGTTACTAAATTAAACAATATAAGGCCCATTCCGGCTCTCACAACCTGGTTCCGGTGGAACACGTCCACGAACCCGTAAAATGATTAACTAAACTTGGGCCTTGCACCCTCGTGACCCTGTCATGTAGCGGGACTACTACCAGTGATCCGTTTCATTTCAAGCTATGGGGCGACCCTTAATAGGTCTGACCGACTCGGCGTCGTATTTAACTCTTTTCCTTGGTTTGTCTTAACTTTTTACTACCCGAGAAGGCCTTATATACCTAAGGTCTCGGTGGTTATCACATTCTTAGGCTCGCGATTTCCATGCTCCATGCCTACCTTATCAGTCCCCCCGTAAACGGGTACAAAACTTATCGTAATACCATAATCGTGTTGTCTTGACCACAACAACCATACTTACTCCATACGGATCTCACCCGTACCGTTCTCGAAATTCTACTACGTAGCTCAATATATTAACATAGTCTTCCATTAAATTCCTTAATAATAACTTCTTAAGGGTCCATTTCCTTCTCAGACAGCTCATCATTTCCTAATTATCTCAAATTAGTACGTAAAACCTTGATGAGAATTCATTAAACTGTTTCATACCTCCCCGGTATTTATTTAGTCCTTACCAAATCCTGGTAATCTAAAATCATTCTAGGCAACACGCGTCTGACCCTCATACATAAATCCGCATAGTTGTATGTCACAATACCAACTACAAACATTACCCGACACGGATACGCGATCCGTAATCTTTCTGGTCATCACGCCTTTCTCGTAACTGCAAACAATCAATACTTGTTAGGGAGAGACAACCCTAACCATACAACTCTTTTATACCCCGTAGTTCCAGGGTATGTATGCGAGGACGTACGTACGAGAATACGACAGAAAAATTGGAAAGGAAGAAAGATGTGATTTTTCAACGGAAAAGTTTCCGGTTTTTGTAAAGGAAAAATGTTCGTTGATGGGAATTGGATTCCCAGATTTGGTATTTGGGCTTCTTGAATTATATTAGAATTTTGAGATTTTATTTTCGGAAATGGTCACGTGGGGCCCACGGGAGAAATTTACGGTTTTGTGGGGCCCGCTTTGTTTTTGAGATTTTGGCCATTATGGATATTTTCGGAAGATGAAATATTTTGGACGAATAGGAGGGCGACACGTGTCACCCCCCTAGGTGGCTCTTGGCCGAAATCACTTGACAAGTGGCAAGACAAGTGGCCTTGTCTTGCAAGATATTTTAGTTGGACAAGTGGCTTGTGGGGCCCACACACACTTGTCCCCAATCTCAACCACACACTTGCCTTCATCCTAGCCCTTGGTTGTCCTATATATGCACCCTTAGTTGATGAAATCTTCCACACTTAACCATTTCAAGACTTGAGAAAACCCTCCCTCTCCCTTCATGAAGCTCTCGGCCATGGTGCCCTTTCTTGAGCAAAATTCGTCCAACAATTCTTAAACTCTTAAGTGTTCTTCCCTAAGGTGTTAGGAATATTGTGTACCAAGAGTTGGAAAAGATTTCACACCCCTAGCCTATTTAATTTGCCTTGGCCGAAAGTTGTCTTGTTGGAACCCTAAGTGTTCTTCACTTTTTGGAGTTGAATCTTGAAGAGAAGTTGGTTAGGAGCTTCTATGGGTTGCTTGTAGCAGATTGGAACGTAAAGATTTGGAGCTAAGACTTGCTTGGAGCGACTTTATGAACTTGGATATTCTTGGGCTATTTGAGGTAGTGAAACATAAACCTCTATGTGAATTGGTTATTATACATATATTATAAGTATATTATGGATTATATAATATATGGAGTAAAGTTTGGAAGGATTTGGATCTTGTTAAGTTGCTAAAATGGAAATTGGCAAGAAAGCCACAAAATGGTAAAAACGTATCTTACTTGCTAAGAAGCTAATAACAAAGTAACTATAAATTATATTAAGAATGGAAATATAAGTTGGATGACTAATGAGTAATTTGGATAAGTAAAATGGACAAAGTTGGCCAAGGACCCCAACATAAGGACTGTATTTACTTTGGACTGTATTTGCATTTCTGTTAAGGGGAAGATTGTTCAATCGCGTTCCGTTTGGGCATGTGATCCCCTTTTTAATTATTGTATTGTATTGTTATGAATGCGTGATAGTAAACCGCGTTACCGGTTGGACGCGTAATCCCCTTCTTTTACTTATTGTTATTATGAAGGCGTGATAGTAAACCACGTTACCGTTTGGGCGTGTAATCCCCTTCTTTATGTTGTTTAATTATTACGCCTTATATATGGCATATAATTACGGTTATTCGGGCCTTGGAGAAAGATGGAAAAGTGAGTAAAAGCGGGAAGTCTTGCTGATTTTCCGTAGAATTAGAGGGCTTTTTATTGGTATAAGTCTTCAGTGGTAAGAAAGGTTTGATAGAAGTACTATGACCATTTTAGGAGTGGAGTACTATGTGTGTCTTGATCTACTTGGCTTAAGGAGTAGCCGACGGGTTGAAGTACTTGGAGCGTTTTGCTATTTGTCGATAATCGTCGCGAGGTATGTGAACCTCTTCCTATCTTTTCTAGCATGATTGTTGTGAACTATGTAGTACGGTAGAAGTACGTGTGCTAAACGAGTTTTGGTTGGTTTAAAACATAAGGTGTTATAATAGCTTTATGGGAAGTTAGTTATAACGACTTTATGTAGGTAAAAGAATGGTTTATTGATTTTAGAAGTTAAGAGACTTGATCTTGAAAGATAAGAGACTTGACTTAATTGACTTGATATGAATTTTGTTAAAAAGTGTGAACCTCATTCGTGAGTAATGAGTACTTGGTTTTTAAAGATTGATGTTTTACTGATTTCGGAAATGAGAATAAGTATCGAACAAACCATTGCAGCGTTAATAAAGGAAAATGTATTGACTAATTAATTATATTAAAACCAGTAGAAACCTCCATCTGCATAGAAGCTAAGATAAGACAAAATTGTATTACATTTCCTAGATCATGGCTGCTTTAATAAGATGGTTATAAACAAGAATAAGCTACTCACACATAAGACATATGTTACTCAATTGTTTTAAAAAGAGATTACGTTAAGTGATTAAGACTATGATCTATGGAATCTTTCGAAAATAAGAGACTAGTATTTGAAATTAGGCAAACTTGAACTTTTGTAAAAGAATGTTGTTACTTGATTTTAATAAGGAAAGTGTTTTGGTTTACTTATAAATGTTAGTCACTCTATGTTAATACTACGGGTATCGGGTGACCTTTGTAAAAGAAATGGATCCTTTAAAAAGAATTTAACGTATGTAGTACTTTGGGGTTAAAACCCGGACTTTGACATAAAATGAAAGTACCTTGAGTTGTGTGTAACTCTCCTATGTTTGCGTGTGATAGCCTTGTTGTGCAAGTACTGTATTTCTATACCGCCGCGTCTCTCGATGGAGGGCCGGCTGATTTGTTGTGAACGATTCCTATCGAGTCCCATGAGATGGGCCGAGACATGTATTCCATACGATTCCTATCGAGTCCCATGAGATGGGCCGAGACATGTATTCCATACGATTCCTATCGAGTCCCATGAGATGGGCCGAGACATGTATTCCATACGATTCCTATCGAGTCCCGTGAGATGGGCGAGACATGTATTCCATACGATTCCTATCGAGTCCCATGAGATGGGCGAGACATGTATTCCACGATTCCACCTCGAGTCCCGTGGGATGGGCCGAGACATGTTATACGTATCACACGATTTATACCTAGGCTGGCGGTGAGGAAGGAGTTCCACGGGCGTGAGGATGACTTGAGGTGTGAGTCACGACTTGACATGACTACTTTTATGTTGTAAGCGTAGTTTGGTTATCATACATGTCTCTGTTTTATATAGTATCATGATTTCATTTACAATATTTGATTTCACATACTTGGTACTGTTGTCTTGACCTCGCCGGAGCTGCGTTCATCCGCATGGTAAATGCATCGGTTGTGGATCCTCGCTCATAGGATCACGATTCAGCGTATTAGGAAGCCCGTTTCTCGGAGGCTTATCTTGTGGTATGTTACCACAGTGCAGTAGGTTCTTGTACATTCGGGGTATGGCGGGGCCTGTCCGTCATAGTTGTTGTCACTTTCTTAGAAGTGCAGTAATCTTGTTGTGGCGGGGTTGTAAAAGATATGCTATTCGGTCTGTATATATATGCAAGAAGGCAACTATTTTGGTTGGCCTGTTTTTTTATCATATCTCTTGTTTCGTGTTCATGTCTTTATTTCCGCTGATTTTCTCTGATGTCGTATCACTAGGGTGCCCGGGGTAAGACACCAGTCACGGGCCCCGGTTCGGGTCGTGACAAAAGTGGTATCAGAGCAGTTAATCCTCGGAAAGTGTCTACAGACCGTATCTAGTAGAGTCTTGATTATCGGTGTGTTGTGCACCACATCTATAATCAGGAGGCTACAGGATATTTAGGATTGGTTCCCATTCTTCTCATTCTGAGATCGTGCCTTAGAGCTGTGTTGTAAGTTGGACTCACTCTGACGTATTCTTATGTGCCAGTTATGCCTCCACGCAAGACAATCGGGGCCCAGGAGGGCAAGGCAGCAGAGGGAGCTGCGAGTGGAGTAGCGGCGGTCTGCGAGGCGATGCACGAGCGTCGGACTCGCGGCAAACGCAGAGGAGATGGGTTACAAGGAGATGGCCCGATTATTGGCGGAGATAGTGGCAAGGCACGAGGATAAATTTGGATCACGGCAATTAAATTCCGATAGTACCGTAGTTCACGAGATCGGATAGTTTGACAACTGCGGGACTTTACGAGTTGCGACCCGCGAGTTTCTGGTCGAGGCACGAGGATGATCCGCAGGAGTTCATCAAGCGATTCTGACGGATCATGAGTGATCGAGCTTGGAGACCGAGTCGGTAGTCTAGGATCACATCGGCTGCGATCTGGCGATCGGCGGTTTGATTCATGGAATCGTCCCGAGAAACCGCGCTCGGCCGAGTTGGGACGAGTTCTCAGGGCATTTCTTGCACATTTCTTGCCTCCACGGATGAGGAGGGCTCGGGCGACATATTTTTGGCGTTAAAGCGGGCCGGCGTGCGGTTAGGAGTACAACGTGGAGTTTGACTTCGTTGGCTCGGTATGTCCCGCTTTAGTAGCAGATATGGAGGGCGAGTGCACCGCCACGTCACCGGGCTCGATGATTACTTAGCGAGGCTTGTTGGTGTAGCTCTTGCGGGCATGGACATTGCCCGCATGCAGGCTCATGCACTAGGATGTGAGGCACGGAGAGGTCGATGGAATGACCGGGATCAGCAGAAGAAGGACAGAACAGCAGGGTCCTTTGGTAACTTGCGAGGCGGACTACCTCAGCAACAGGCTAGTTATGCACCTTTGCCAGTACAGAGTGGTCCTCCACAGTCTTTAGGACGTCCGGGGTATTCAGGCGATCGAGCTCGGGGCTTAGTTCCGCGGTATACATGGGTTCTAGCGATCGGGTTCATGTTTCCTCGGTGTGCGATCGTGGCGTCGTCGAGAGTGTCGTCTTTTTACTGGTACTTGTTTCACCTGCGGCCGTCAGGGCCATGTGACGAGAGACTGTCCTAGGAAGAGAGATACAAGTAGAATGACGCGATCTCAAGTCGATGGCGAGTTCTCGCCTTCTATAGCTATGCGCCCGATGCGAGGATTATGATTAGAAGCGGCGAAGGGAAATGAAGCGGTTGATCTGGTATATTCTTACCCTACAGAAGCGGTATGCGTTGTTGATATGATGATGTGTTATGTATTATGTTCCGATAGCGTTTTGTTAAATGATGATTTAGAGGCCTGGTTAGTAAGGGGAAGTTGGGTAAACGATTTTGTTTACGATTGACCTTTGTCGGAGAGCATAGTATACGAGGGGTATAATTGTGTGATAAGTCCCTGAGTGGTGTGAATTAAGAGGGTAGTTGAGCTAAGAAGACCACTAGGTTTTCGTGACTTGATTAGTGAGATTGTTCCGGATCGGGGGAAACAAGAGTTTGGCGCGGTTATGGGTCGGGTTGAGGACCATTCGCGGGTCAACCCGTAGCCCAGAATGTGGTGGGGTCAGTTCGAGGTGGTCCCGCCAGGTGGTAGGGTCACGAGGGCGCTAGGCCCAGGTTTAGGTAACCATCGTACAGGTTCGTGGATGCGTTCGACCTGAGTCGGATTGTGAAGGCCGGGAATGGCCTTAGAGTAAATTGAAGCTAGTGGGAGCTGTTGTGAGATTAGAAATGACTCCTCGTTGGCTTGGATTTGAGTTTTGCGCACCCGTTATATTCTGGCCATTAATGGCATAATTGGTTTCGTAAGTATAGCAGTGGAGACTATATCGGCGCTTGTATATTTGGAGACTTAGAAGGAACATTCGGGATGAATGTTTCTAAGGGGGGAAGAATGTTATACCCCGTAGTTCCAGGGTATGTATGCGAGGACGTACGTATGAGAATACGACAGAAAAATTGGAAAGGAAGAAAGATGTGATTTTTCAACGGAAAAGTTTCCGGTTTTTGTAAAGGAAAAATGTTCGTTGATGGGAATTGGATTCCCAGATTTGGTATTTGGGCTTCTTGAATTATATTAAAATTTTGAGATTTTATTTTCGGAAATGGTCACGTGGGGCCCACGGGAGAAATTCTGGTTTTGTGAGGCAGCTTTGTTTTTGAGATTTTGGCCATTATGGATATTTTCGGAAGATGAAATATTTTGGACGAATAGGAGGGCGACACGTGTCACCCCCCTAGGTGGCTCTTGGCCGAAATCACTTGACAAGTGGCCTTGTCTTGCAAGATATTTTAGTTGGACAAGTGGCTTGTGGGGCCCACACACACTTGTCCCCAATCTCAACCACACACTTGCCTTCATCCTAGCCCTTGGTTGTCCTATATATGCACCCTTAGTTGATGAAATCTTCCACACTTAACCATTTCAAGACTTGAGAAAACCCTCCCTCTCCCTTCATGAAGCTCTCGGCCATGGTGCCTTTTCTTGAGCAAAATTTGTCCAACAATTCTTAAACTCTTAAGTGTTCTTCCCTAAGGTGTTGGGAAGATTGTGTACCAAGAGTTGGAAAAGATTGCACACCCCTAGCCTATTTAATTTGCCTTGGCCGAAAGTTGTCTTGTTGGAACCCTAAGTGTTCTTCACTTTTTGGAGTTGAATCTTGAAGAGAAGTTGGTTAGGAGCTTCTATGGGTTGCTTGTAGCGGATTGGAACGTAAATATTTGGAGCTAAGACTTGCTTGGAGCGACTTTAAGAACATGGATATTCTTGGGCTATTTGAGGTAGTGAAACTTAAACCTCTTTGTGAATTGGTTATTATACATATATTATAAGTATATTATGGATTATATAATATATGGAGTAAAGTTTGGAAGGATTTGGATCTTGTTAAGTTGCTAAAATGGAAATTGGAAAGAAAGCCAAAAAATGGTAAAAATGTATCTTACTTGCTAAGAAGCTAATAACAATGTAACTATAACTTATATTAAGAATGGAAATATAAGTTGGATGACTAATGAGTAATTTGGATAAGTAAAATGGACAAAGTTGGCCAAGGACCCCAACTTAAGGACTGTATTTACTTTGGACTGTATTTACTTTGGACTGTATTTACATTTCTGTTAAGGGGAAGATTGTTCAATCGCGTTCCGTTTGGGCGTGTGATCCCCTTTTTAATTATTGTATTGTATTGTTATGAAGGCGTGATAGTAAACCGCGTTACCGGTTGGGCGCGTAATCCCCTTCTTTTACTTATTGTTATTATGAAGGCGTGATAGTAAACCGCGTTACCGTTTGGGCGTGTAATCCCCTTCTTTATGTTGTTTAATTATTACGCCTTATATATGGCATATAATTACGGTTATTCGGGCCTTGGAGAAAGATGGAAAAGTGAGTAAAAACGGGGGAAGTGCTGCCCAATTTTCCGTAGAATTAGAGGGCTTTTTATTGGTATAAGTCTTCAATGGTAAGAAAGGTTTGATAGAAGTACTATGACCATTTTAGGAGTGGAGTACTACGTGTGGCGTGATCTACTTGGCTTAAGGAGTAGCCGACGGGTTGAATGTAACGACCCGTTCCGGGCCCCGTTACTGGTGCCTTACCCCGGGCACCCTAGTGATACAACATCAGAGAAAACCAGCGGAAAATAAAACATGAGTCATGAAACAAGAGATATAATTATAAACAGGCCAACCAAAACGGTTGCCTTCAGTATATACATAAAACCTGAACAGTTTAATCCTTTACAACCCTGCCCAACAAGATTACTACGGACCTCTAAGATTTACAACGACTATGACGGGACAGGCCGCCATACCACGAATGTACAAGAACCTACAACTCGGGAACACATACCAAAAGATAAGCCTCGAAGAAAGCGGAGCTTCCCAATCTGGCTTGTGATCCTAAGGCGGGGATCCACGGCCGATGTACCTCTCACTGCGGCATGAACGCGGCCCGAAGAGGTCGATCTGCAGTACAGTATGTGAATCAGTAAAAATGCGTAATGAAATCATACTAGTCTATATAAAGCGGGGAGACATGTATGATAACCAAACTACGATTCACAACATAAAGCGATCATATCGATCGAGGACTCACGCCTCAGTCATCACTCAAATATAACTATGGGTCTCACGCCCAACATCAATCATGTTCGCATCATGGCGCGTGCCGGAATTCTGCATCGGTGTAGACATGTCCATGATGCAACAATAATACCAATGCCCCATGGCCACATGCCCCCGGAATTCTACCTCGGTGTAGACATGTCCATGTAACCACAATAACAATATATCGGGTAATCAACCCGACCGCATGGCCGCATGCCGGAATCTTGCGTCGGTGTAGACATGTCCATGTGACATCAACAACAAGACGAGTAATCAAAATGGAAACATACCCGTGGAATTCTCCATCACGCCCGGACGTCCAGTAAGTTCTCAACAAGTCGACCGGCCCTCTATCGAGAGACGCGGTAACACAGAAATACCACACTTGCACAACAAAGGCTATCATCACAAGCATAGGCAAGTTTCACAACAACAAGCATAGGCAAGTTTCACAACAACAAGCATAGGCAAGTTTCACACCAACAAGCATAGGCAAGTTTCACACAACTCAAAGTACTTTCATTTTATGCCAAAGTCCGGGTTTTTAATCCCAAAGTACTACATACATTAAGTTCTTTTAAAAGAGATCCATTACTTTTATAAAAGTCACCCGATACGTAGTATTAGAATGACCAACCCACATTCCTTTTCAAAATCAAGTAACAACATTCTTTTCCTAAGTTCGGTTTGCCTAGTTTCATTACTCAAGCTTCTCATTTTCAAATGCTCAAGTCACTTATTTTAGAAAGGTTTCATAACTCATAGTCTTAATCTCTTTTAAAACAATTGAGTAACATATGTCATATATATGAGTAGTTTATTCTTGTTTATAACGATCTTATTACTGACCATGATCTAGAAAATGTAATATCATTTTGTCTCATCTTAGCTTCTATGCAGATGGAGGTTTCTACTGGTTTTAATACATCATTATTCAATACATTTTCCTTTATTAACGCTGCAATGGTCTGTCGATACACATTCTGATTCCCGAAATCAGTAAAACATTATCCCTTTAAAAACCAAGTACTCATTACTCACGAATGAGGTTTCACACAAACATCCACATTAAAACAAATAAGTTAAGTCTCTTATCTTATAAGATCAAGTCTCTTAACTTCTAACATCAGTAAACCATTTTCACTTACATAAGGTCGTTATAACTAACTTCCCATAAAGCTATTATAACACCCTATGTTTTAAACCAACCAAATCACTTAGCACATGTACGTCTACCGTACTACATAGTTCACAACAATCATGCTAGAAAAGATAGGAAGAGGTTCACATACCTCGCGACGATTTATCGACAATAAGCAAAATGCTCCAAGTACTACAACCTTGCTAGCCCTTTCCACTCCTCGAGTAGAATACGCTACTCTTAGCACTTTCACCTATAAAGGTCACAAACGTCTATTAACCCCAAAACACAAGTTCCCATTTTTCTACAGAAAATTCGGCAGCACCTCCCCCCCCCCCGCCACAGCGTAAATCTCCTCCTCTATCGAGGCCGGCTACCAAGCCAACCAGGGGGGGGGGGTTTACACGTCTAACCGGACGTGTACAATTCTACACAGTAATACTACACAAGTCTACTGCAATACAGTCCTATGTAAATACTGATTCGATTCTTTATTCTTCAGCTTAAGTCAAAAGACATTGCCACAATAATGTTGATTCTATATATAGTATACTTCAACTATATAATCCTACAACATGTAATCTCAATTACAATAGAGGACAAGATAATTACCTCGATAAGCCCAAAATTATCCAAGTTATAATGTCGATCCCGAGCAAGGTTTAGCTCCTACTGCATGCGCTCAATCCGCTCCAAACAACCCTTAGAAGTTCTAACCAACTTCTACTCAAATACTTCAACCAACCATGAAGATTTCCTTAGGGTTTCGGTTTGAGACTAAAAGGACAAAAGGTAGTATTTCCGGGCTCTACGTATAGAGGTATCTTTGGAATACTACAAGGTACAAGGCTAAGGTATTTTGGGCATTATAACAATACTAGGAGAAGTATTTCAATACCACAAGGGAGGGGTATTATACGAAAACAACTAGGCTAGGGGTACCCACTGCATTAGCACCACAAAGGGGAGGAACCCTCGGCCAAAGGCCACGAAAGGGGAGGAAGGCTCTCGGCTAAGAGCTCACAAAGGGGGAGGAGAGTTTTCAAGGCTTAGACAAGTGAAGAGTGGATGAAGAAGTTCATCCCTAAGGGGGGGTATTTATAGGAAACCAATGGCCAAGATCAAGCCATGTGCAAGGCAAGTGTATGGCCTTGATCAAGCCAAGTGCACCCTAACCCCTACTCCACAAAACAAGGCACAAAACATGGCACCAAACAAGCCACAAAACAAGGCCAAAACAAGGAGCCAATAGGCCTCCACCGTGACCAACCCAACCCACATCGCCCAAATGAGGGTGACAAATGTCACCCTCCCGTTGGTCCAAAACATTTCGTTGCTCGGAAAAATCCGCAAAAATACTAAATGACATAGCCGGAATTTTCCCAACGTAAGCTGTGGAAACGTTTCGTCGAAAAACGACTCCAATCGGCACTTGTGCCCAAAATTCGGTCCTTTGCCTAACTTAAGGCTCAAATTCTCTACGTACGTCCTTACGTACATACTCTGGAAATGCGGGGTATAACATTCTCCCCTCCTTAGAAACATTCGTCCCGAATGTTCCTTCTCAAGTCTCAACACAAACATGCGCTAGTATAGCCTTCATCGCTATACGAAAACAATCATGCCACACTGGCCATAAAAATAACAAACGCACAATACTTAAACCCAAGTCAATGAGGAAACACCTCTAATCATCACAAAACCCCTTACGAGGTCTAAAATATACTCGTCACACCTTCCTTTCCCAAAAGAAACGATCACACACGCGTTCACTTTTCCCTATCTTGTTGTACCCTTCCGAACACTCAAACTCTTTCTAGTATTTGTACCATACTTAGTCAACGCTTACATTTCCAACTCTTGGAGTCACTACCTCCAAACTTGGTCATCTTACTAACCTCGATCTTCTCAAAGGCCGTTCCCGGCCTCACGGTCCGCTTTTGGTCGAACATATCCACCAACTCATACGATGGTCATACAAACTTGGGCCTAGCATCATCGTGACCCTACCACTGGCGGGACCACCCAGACCCGCCCCCAAACGGGTTACGGGTTGACCATGAAATGGTCCTCAACCCGACCCCAACCGCGCCAAACTCTTGTTCCCGATCGGAACAATCTTACTAATTCACATCATGAAAGCTACCACTTCCATCTCACACTACCCACGGACTTATCACACAAATAAATCCCACGTATACTAGTACTCTGATAAGGGTCAAAAATAAATCTTCAACTCAAGACGACCTTACCCCTAAGGTCTCAGTCGTGACATAGTCTAAGGTTCACACTTACCATGCCCCATACGTATCCTCACAACTAAGCATGTTTTCTAACTCACAATTAACACAACGCTATTCGTACATAGCACATAATAATGAGACCATTATAACAAGCATACCAAAACTCTAGAGGTTAAGGATATACCGAAGCTACCGCTCCTCTAATCATAGGCACGCCTGCAGTATGCATAACGCAGGCGATGAACCACCATCGATCCGGTAGGCCGAGTCGTAACATCCGTGCTACCCTTGGTGACAGTTCCTCGCAAAATGGCTCTGCTGGCGCAAAAATAACAAGCTCCTGGCACCACGACACTCCCGAAATGCGGTCTACCACATCGACCACCGAGGTAGGGGTGACCGTCCGCCAACACCCTTACTTCCTCGAAACACGAACCCTTGGAGCCACGACTGCTCCGAATACTCAAGGTTGTGGAGGACCACTCTGCCTTGGCGGAGGTACAAAACTAGTATCTTCTGAGGCGGTCCGCCTCGAAAGTCACCAAAGGACCACGTTGTTCGGCCTCTTCTGCTGATCTTGGTCATTCCGTCGACCTCTCCGTGCCTCACATCCCAGTGCATGAGCCTGCATGCGGGCAATGTCCATGCCCGGCTGGAGAGCTACTCCTGAACATGCCTCTGACATGTAATCATCTAATCCGGTGACGTAGCGGTGCACTCTATCCTCCATGGTTGCCACTAAAGCGGGGACATACAGCCAACGAGTCAAACTCCACGTTGTACTCTCGAAGCTGACGCCTGCGTCTCAAGATCATAAATCACTCGGCCCGTGCCCTCCTCATCTGCGGAGGCAAGAAGTGAGTGAGAATGCCTCGAGAACTCGTCCATCTTCTTTGAGCGCATGCTCTCCCGGGACAACTCCCACGAATCAAACCAGTCGACTGCGGTATCGCGCAGCCGATGCGCACCTAAGACCACCGACTCGGTCTCCGAAGCCTTGATCACTCTCATGATCCGCTGTAACTGCCGGATGAACTCCTGCGGATCATCCTCAGGCCTCGACCCATAAAACTCTGGCGGGCTACATCTCAGAAAGTCTCGTAGCCTCAAACTATCTGCTCGGGGTGAACCACGGTGCTCATCGGGCTGAATCTGAACTGCTGCATCCGGCCTATCCTCATATCGGCCACGACCACGACCAGAATCGGGCCATCTCCTTGTAACCCATCTCCTCCGCCTGGTGTGGGGTGGAGGCTCAGTGCTGTGGTCTCAGCAGACCATTCTGCCGCTCTAAACTCTGGGCCGTGGCGGCGTCACAAAACCCGCCGTCAAGCACAACCTCAGTCTTGTCAGGGCCTGCGGCCTCGTACTCCTCTGTATCTCACTAGCAGCACCCTCGGCTGCCTTGCCCTCCTGGGCTCTGGTTGCCTTGCGCGGAGGCATAACTGGTAAAAACGAGATACGTCAGAGGGGTCCAACTTACAACACAGCTCTAAGGCACGATCTCAGAATGAGAAGAATGGAAACCAATCCTAAATGTCCTATAGCCTCCTGATTATAGATGTGGTGCCTGACACCGATAATCAAGACTCTACTGACACGGTGCGTAGACACTTTCAGAGGATTAATCGCTCGATACCACTTTTGTAACGACTTCGGGCCAAGTATCGGTGCCTTACCCCGGGCACCCTAGTGATACAACATCAGAGAAAACCAGCGGAAAATAAAACATGAGTCATGAAACAAGAGATATAATTATAAACAGGCCAACCAAAACGGTTGCCTTCAGTATATACATAAAACCTGAACAGTTTAATCCTTTACAACCACGCCACAAAGATTACTACAGACCTTAAGATTTACAACGACTATGACGGACGGGGCCGCCATACCCCGAATGTACAAGAACCTACAACTCAGGGAACACATACCAAAAGATAAGCCTCCGAAGAAACGGAGCTTCCCAATACGCTGAACTGTGATCCTAAGAGCGGGGATCCACGACCGATGTACCTCTACCTGCGGCATGAACGCAGCCCCCCGAAGGAGGTCAGTACAACAGGTACCAAGTATGTGAAACTGTAAAAATACTGTAATGAAATCATACTAGTCTATATAAAGCAGGAGACATGTATGATGACCAAACTACAGTTCACAACATAAAGCAATCATATCGATCGAGGACTCACGCCTCAAGTCATCACTCAAATATAACTATGGGTCTCACGCCCAACATCAATCATGTTCGCATCATGGCGCATGCCGGACTGCATCGGTGTAGACATGTCCATGATGCAACAATAATACCACTGCCCCATGGCACGTGCCCCCGGAATTCTACCTCGGTGTAGACATGTCCATGTAACCACAATAACAATATATCGGGTAATCAACCCGACGCGTCGCATGCCCGGAATATTGCATCGGTGTAGACATGTCCATGTGACATCAACAACAAGACAGTAATCAAAATGGAAACATACCCGTGGAATTCTCCATCACTGCCAGCACGTCCAAGTAAGTTCTCAACAAGTCGACCGGCCCTCTATCGAGAGACGCGGTAACACATAAATACCACACTTGCACAACAAAGGCTATCATCACAAGCATAGGCAAGTTTCACAACAACAAGCATAGGCAAGTTTCACAACAACAAGCATAGGCAAGTTTCACACCAACAAGCATAGGCAAGTTTCACACAACTCAAAGTACTTTCATTTTATGCCAAAGTCCGGGTTTTTAATCCCAAAGTACTACATACATTAAGTTCTTTTAAAAGAGATCCATTACTTTTATAAAAGTCACCCGATACCCGTAGTATTAGAATGACCAACCCACATTCCTTTTCAAAATCAAGTAACAACATTCTTTTCCTAAGTTCCAGTTTGCCTAGTTTCAATTACTCAAGCTTCTCATTTTCAAATGCTCAAGTCACTTATTTTAGAAAGGTTTCATAACTCATAGTCTTAATCTCTTTTAAAACAATTGAGTAACATATGTCATATATGTGAGTAGTTTATTCTTGTTTATAACGATCTTATTACAGCAGCCATGATCTAGAAAATGTAATATCATTTTGTCTCTTAGCTTCTATGCAGATGGAGGTTTCTACTGGTTTTAATACATCATTATTCAATACATTTTCCTTTATTAACGCTGCAATGGTCTGTCGATACACATTCTGATTCCCGAAATCAGTAAAACATTATCCCTTTAAAAACCAAGTACTCATTACTCACGAATGAGGTTTCACACAAACATCCACATTAAAACAAATAAGTTAAGTCTCTTATCTTATAAGATCAAGTCTCTTAACTTCTAACATCAGTAAACCATTTTCACTTACATAAGGTCGTTATAACTAACTTCCCATAAAGCTATTATAACACCCTATGTTTTAAACCAACCAAATCACTTAGCACCTGTACGTCTACCGTACTACATAGTTCACAACAATCATGCTAGAAAAGATAGGAAGAGGTTCACATACCTCGGCGATTTATCGACAATAAGCAAAATGCTCCAAGTACTACAACCACTAGCCCTTTCCACTCCTCGAGTAGAATACGCTACTCTTAGTACTTTCACCTATAAAGGTCACAAACGTCTATTAACCCCAAAACACAAGTTCCCATTTTTCTCTGAGAAAATTCAAGACTCTCCCGCCACAGCGTAAATCTCCTCCTCTATCGAGGCCGGCTACCAAGCCAACCGGGGGTTTACACGTCTAACCGGACGTGTACAATTCTACGAGAATACTACACAAGTCTCATCGCAATCTGATCTATGTAAATCTGATTCGATTCTTTATTCTTCAGCTTAAGTCAAAAGACATTGCCACAATAATGTTGATTCTATATATAGTATACTTCAACTATATAATCCTACAACATGTAATCTCCAATTACAATAGAGGACAAGATAATTACCTCGATAAGCCCAAAATTATCCAAGTTATAATGTCGATCTGAGCAAGGTTTAGCTCTACTGCATGCGCTCAATCCGCTCCAAACAACCCTTAGAAGTTCTAACCAACTTCTACTCAAATACTTCCACCAACCATGAGGATTTCCTTAGGGTTGCGGTGTGAGACGATTCGGACAAAAGGTAGTATTTCCGGGCTCTACGTATAGAGGTATCTTTGGAATACTACAAGGTACAAGGCTAAGGTATTTTGGGCATTATAACAATACTAGGAGAAGTATTTCAATACCACAAGGGAGGGGTATTATACGAAAACAACTAGGCTAGGGGGGGGGAGGGGAACCCCTCGGCCAAAGGCCACACGAAAAGGGGGAGGGGGAAGGCTCTCGGCTAAGAGCTCACAAAGGGGGAGGAGAGTTTTCAAGGCTTAGACAAGTGAAGAGTGGATGAAGAAGTTCATCCCTAAGGGGGGGTATTTATAGGAAACCAAAAGCCAACCAATGGCCAAGATCAAGCCATGTGCAAGGCAAGTGTATGGCCTTGATCAAGCCAAGTGCACCCTAACCCCTACTCCACAAAACAAGGCACAAAACATGGCACCAAACAAGCCACAAAACAAGGCCAAAACAAGGAGCCAATAGGCCTCCAACCCGTGACCAACCGGCCAACCCACATCGCCCAAATGAGGGTGACAAATGTCACCCTCCCGTTGGTCCAAAACATTTCGTTGCTCGGAAAAATCCGCAAAAATACTAAATGACATAGCCGGAATTTTCCCAACGTAAGCTGTGGAAACGTTTCGTCGAAAAACGACTCCAATCGGCACTTGTGCCCAAAATTCGGTCCTTTGCCTAACTTAAGGCTCAAATTCTCTACGTACGTCCTTACGTACATACTCTGGAAATGCGGGGTATAACATTGAAGTACTTGGAGCGTTTTGCTATTTGTCGATAATCGTCGCGAGATATTTGAACCTCTTTCTATCTTTTCTAGCATGATTGTTGTGAACTATGTAGTACGGTAGACGTACGTGTGCTAAATGAGTTTTGGTTGGTTTAAAACATAAGGTGTTATAATAGCTTTATGGGAAGTTAGTTATAACGACTTTATATAGGTAAAAGAATGGTTTATTGATTTTAGAAGTTAAGAGACTTGATCTTGAAAGATAAGAGACTTGACTTAATTGACTTGATATGAATTTTGTTAAAAAGTGTGAAACCTCATTCGTGAGTAATGAGTACTTGGTTTTTAAAGATTGATGTTTTACTGATTTCGGAAATGAGAATAAGTATCGAACAAACCATTGCAGCGTTAATAAAGGAAAATGTATTGACTAATTAATTATATTAAAACCAGTAGAAACCTCCATCTGCATAGAAGCTAAGATAAGACAAAATTGTATTACATTTCCTAGATCATGGCTGCTTTAATAAGATGGTTATAAACAAGAATAAGCTACTCACACATAAGGCATATGTTAGTCAAATGTTTTAAAAAGAGATTACGTTAAGTGATTAAGACTATGATCTATGGAATCTTTCGAAAATAAGAGACTTGAGTATTTGAAATTAGGCAAACATGAACTTTTGTAAAAGAATGTTGTTACTTGATTTTAATAAGGAAAGTGTTTTGGTTTACTTATAAATGTTAGTCACTCTATGTTAATACTACGGGTATCGGGTGACCTTTGTAAAAGAAATGGATCCTTTAAAAAGAATTTAACGTATGTAGTACTTTGGGGTTAAAACCCGGACTTTGACATAAAATGAAAGTACCTTGAGTTGTGTGTAACTCGCCTATGTTTGCGTGTGATAGCCTTGTTGTGCAAGTACTGTATTTCTATACCGCCGCGTCTCTCGATGGAGGGCCGGCTGATTTGTTGTGAACGATTCCTATCGAGTCCCATGAGATGGGCCGAGACATGTATTCCATACGATTCCTATCGAGTCCCATGAGATGGGTCGAGACATGTATTCCATACGATTCCTATCGAGTCCCATGAGATGGGCCGAGACATGTATTCCATACGATTCCTATCGAGTCCCATGAGATGGGCCGAGACATGTATTCCATACGATTCCTATCGAGTCCCATGAGATGGGCCGAGACATGTATTCCACACGATTCCACCTCGAGTCCCATGGGATGGGCCGAGACATGTTATACGTATCATACGATTTATACCTAGACTGCCGGCAGTGAGGAAGGAGTTCCACGGGCATGAGGGATGACTTCAAGGGTGTGAGTCCCTGACTTGACATGACTACTCTTATGTTGTAAACTGTAGTTTGGTTATCATACATGTCTCCTGTTTTATATAGACTGTCATGATTTCATTTGATATTTGATTTCACATACGGTACTGTTGTCTTGACCTCGCCCGTGAAATGCGTTCATACGCGGTAGAGGTACATCGGTTGTGGATCCTCGCCATAGGATCACAGATTCAGCGTATTGGGAAGCCCGTTTCTCGGAGGCTTATCTTGTGGTATGTTACCACGAGTGCAGTAGGTTCTTGTACATTCAGGGGTATGGCGGGGCCCTGTCCCGTCATAGTTGTTGTCACTTTCTTAGAGGTCTGTAGTACTGTTGTGGGCAGGGTTGTAAAGGATGTAACTGTTCAGATTCTGTATATATATGCAAGAAGGCAACTGTTTTGGTTGGCCTATTTTTTTATCATATCTCTTGTTTCGTGTTCATGTCTTTATTTCCGCTGATTTTCTCTGATGTCGTATCACAAGGGTGCCCGGGGTAAGGCACCAGTCACGGTCCCCGGTTCGGGTCGTGACAAGCTCTATCGCACGATCTTAGAGTGAGAAGAATGGAAACCAATCCTAAATGTCCTGTAGCCTCCTGATTATAGATGTGGTGCACAACACACCGATAATCAAGACTCTATTAGACACGGTCTGTAGACACTTTCCGAGGACTAACTGCTCTGATACCACTTTTGTCACGACCCGACCATGCCGCGATCGTGCCCTACAGGCACCTCTTTCGGTACACATCAGAGAATAGCAGCGGAACATACACAACTTATAGAAATGCTTAAACATAAAACAATAACAGGCTAGCCGATAAGGCCACCTTCCGTACAATATACGCAATAAAACAGTACATTTTTCTTTTTTCTTTACAACCCAAACCACAATGTGACTACAGACCTCTAAGAATAACAACTCTGGCGGGACAGGGCCCCGCCATACCCCTGAATGTACAACAACCGACAATACCAGGGATAAGCCTCCGAAATAAAGGAGCTTCTCAACAGCTGAACAGTGATCCTAAGAGCGAGGATCAACAACCTGTACTCTACCTGCGGCATGAACGCAGCCCCCCGAAGGAGGTCAGTACAACATGTACCAAATATGTGGCGAAAATGCGTAATGAAATCATAAGTCTAAAATAAAACTGGAGACAGGTATGATAACTCAATTAACAGTACACAGTGCCTTACTAACAATGAGAGTAAATAGTAGTATACTTACAATATAAAATAGGAAGCTCACGATCAAAGCAGGACCACCCGCCCGCAGTATCATTAAGCAATCCTACACCTGGGACTATTTCACCCGCATAGGTCGCGTGGACCCGCATGAGGTATTCCTCGCATGGGACTATTTCACCCGCATAAGCCCTTACGAACTCGCATGAGGTATTCCTCGCATAGGTTGTATCCGCCCGCATGGGACTATTCCACCCGCATAAGCCCTTGCGGACTCGCATGAGGTATTCCTCGTGATAGGTGATTCGCCGCACGGGACTATTCCACTGCGCATAAGCCCTTACGGACTCGCATGAGGTATTCCTCGCATCGTGGGTAGCAAATCCACGGAATATGCAAATGCCACAAACCCGGGGAATGACCCCGCAATGAATAATATACCACTAGCACAAACCGGCTATCATACATAACATAAGCACTACCGGCTTATCACACAATATATAAGCAAGTTAAGAATCCCCTAACTTCTTATTATTCTTGTTCACATACACTCTCATTTTAGTTTACTTAAGGCACTAACATGTCTTTATAAAGATCCGGGAATTTAACCCAAGTACTACATACTTCTACTCTTTAAAACAAATGACTCTTTTTAGTACAACACTTCCAAGATACTATTAACCATAGTATCAAGTCACAATTACGTTTCAAGACAAGTCACAATACCTTTAGAAATAAAGTTAGGTTTCTAAATCAAGTGACTCCTTTTCTTATAAAACCTTAGGCAATTGATGCCTTAAAATCAAATTGCCTTTCATTAAAACAAGTCATTTATCATACTTAAATTACTTAGAGTAACCCACTCTTTTTAACTTTCCATAAAGCTATTATAACCAACTTCCCATAAAGCCGTTATACTAGCTTTATACATTAGCAACTTACATACTTCTTTATAACCAAGAGACTTAAACTTTCCAACAAAACAAGTATCAATAATACTTTCAACATACTTAAAGTCTCTTAACTTTTGAAAGCCAAGATATCCTTAATATTTAACAAGTGAGTTAATTCCCTAAATCAATCAACTTGGACATTCTTAAAATAAGCCCAAGATATCAAATGGACCTAGATTGTCAAAATCTTGTATGTCTACCATACTATACATTTACAACCTATTCATGCTCAAGAGATAAGAAAGTTCCACATACCTCTTCGGTTTAATCCACCTGCTAAGTCCAATTCGCCGTACGTAGTATGTCAACCTATAATGACCATAGTACGTCTATTAACATCTTACTTCAAACGTAGAATATTATAAGTGTAAAGTCTCTAAATTCTATGGAAAATCGGACAGCACCTCCTTTGTTTCTACTCACTTGCCACTTTTTTCAAGGCCGAATACAATAACCAAACACGCCACATTTAAGGCCCAATCAATGCAATTAATCAATAGGGGATTACATGCCTACTAGACGTGTAAAATTCCGCCCCACAAAAGATATCAAACTAATACCAACTACTAGTCCAATTCGGCCATATTGAGTACAATAACACCAATGCTTATCCAATTTCCATTTCAATCCAAGTTGTTAGCATAACACGTTATAAGGCCGCAATTGATTATACCAACTAAAATCTTCAAGTAGCTAACATGCGACAATTCTAGTTAACTGTCACGACCCGAACCCGGGCCCGTGACTGGTGCCTTACCCCGGGCACCCTAGTGATACAACATCAGAGAAAATCAGCGGAAATAAAAACATGAACATGAATTAAGAGACATGATAAATAAACAGGCCAACCAAAACAGTTGCCTTCAGTATATATACATAAATACCGACGGTTATCCTTTTTACGACTCGCCACAAAAGATTACTCTGGACCTCTAGAAGTGATAACAACTATGACGGGACAGGGCCCGCCATACCCCGAATGTACAAGAACCTACTGCACTGTGGTAACATACCAAAGATAAGCCTCCGAAGGAACGGAGCTTCCCAACACGCTGAAATGTGATCCTATAAGCGGGGATCGACAGTCGATGTACCTCTACCTGCGGCATGAACGCAGCCCCCCGAAGGAGGTCAGTACAACAGGTACCAAGTATGTGAAACTGTAAAATACTGTAAATGAAATCATAATAGTCTATATAAAGCAGGAGACATGTATGATAACCAAACTACAGTTCACAACATAAAGCGATCATGTCAAGTCGTGACTCACGCCCTCAAAGTCATCCCTCATGCCCGTGGAACTCCTTCCTCACTGCCGGCAGTCTAGGTACAAATCATGTGATACGTATAACAGGTCTCGGCCCATCTTATGGACCCAGTATAGAAACGTGTGGAATACATTCCCGGTTCATCCCATGAACCGGTAGTCGAGTGGAATACATTCCCGGTTCATCCCATGAACCGGTAGTCGAGTGAAATACATTCCCGGTTCATCCCATGAACCGGTAGTCGAGTGAAATACATTCCCGGTTCATCCCATGAACCGGTAGTCGAGTGAAATACATTCCCGGTTCATCCCATGAACCGGTAGTCGAGTGAAATACATTCCTTGTACAGCAAGTCTATCATATGCAAACATAGGCAAGTTACACACAACTTAAAGTACTTTCATTTTATGACAAAGCCCGGGTTTTAACCCTAAAGTACTACATATGTTAAATCCTTTTAAAAGATCCATTCCTTTTTCAATAAGTCACCCAATACCCGTAGTATAAGAATAGAGTGACCCACATTTTTAAGTAAACCAACCCATTCTTTTAAAGTCAAGTAACAACATTCCTTTTTTCCTAAAGTTCCAGTTTGCCTAGTTTCAGTTACTCAAGTCCCATTTTTGAAAGATTTCATAATTCATAGTCTTAATCCTTTAAAACATAATTCTCTTTTAAACGATTTGAGAAACATATGCCTTATATGTGAGTAGGTTATTCTTGTTTATAATCCATCTTATTAAGCAGCCATGATCTAAGTCGAGTGGAATACATTCCCGGTTCATCCCATGAACCGGTAGTCGAGTGAAATACATTCCCGGTTCATCCCATGAACCGGTAGTCGAGTGAAATACATTCCCGGTTCATCCCATGAACCGGTAGTCGAGTGAAATACATTCCCGGTTCATCCCATGAACCGGTGGTCGAGTGAAATACATTCCCGGTTCATCCCATGAACCGGTAGTCGAGTGAAATACATTCCTTGTACAACAAGTCTATCATATGCAAACATAGGCAAGTTACACACAACTTAAAGTACTTTCATTTTATGACAAAGCCCGGGTTTTAACCCTAAAGTACTACATATGTTAAATCCTTTTAAAAGATCCATTCCTTTTTCAATAAGTCACCCAATACCCGTAGTATAAGAATAGAGTGACCCACATTTTTAAGTAAACCAACCCATTCTTTTAAAGTCAAGTAACAACATTCCTTTTTTCCTAAAGTTCCAGTTTGCCTAGTTTCAGTTACTCAAGTCCCATTTTTGAAAGATTTCATAATTCATAGTCTTAATCCTTTAAAACATAATTCTCTTTTAAACGATTTGAGAAACATATGCCTTATATGTGAGTAGGTTATTCTTGTTTATAATCCATCTTATTAAGCAGCCATGATCTAGGAAATGTAATATCATTTTGTCTCATCTTAGCTTCTATGCAGATGGAGGTTTCTACTGGTTTTAATAATACTTCATTATTCAATACATTTTCCTCTATTAACGCTGCAGTGGTTTGTCGATACACATTCTGATTTCCAAATCAGTAAAACATTATTCCTTTTTTTAAAAACCAAGTACTCATTACTTACGAATGAGGTTTCACACAAAACTCATATTAATTCATTCAAGTCAAGTCTCTTATCTTTTAAGACCAAGTCTCTTAACTTTTGAAATTAATAAACCATTCATTTTACCACCCTTAAGACGTTATACCTAACTTCCCATAAAGCTAGTATAACACTTATGTTTTCAAAACCAAGTATTACTCTTCTTTCAAAAAAAGGATTCTTAATCTTTCGAAATACTTCAAGTTCTTTATGGTCACACATTAAGTCAGTTATAAGTCAAATCAGTTGTCTTTTAAAAACCACAAAACATTTTCTTACTTACATAAAGCTGTTATAACCAACTTCCCATAAAGTCGTTATAACACTTCCTGTTTTAAAACAACCAAATCTGATTAACACGTACGCGTCACCGTACTACATAACTCACACATATCATGCTAGAAAAGATAGGAAGAGGTTCACATACCTCGCGACGATTATCGACTAATAGCAAAACGCTCAATGCTTGTGAACCGTCGGCTACTCCTTAAGCCAAGTAGATCACGCCATACGTAGTACTTCAACCTATAGAGGCCACAAGGCGCCTATTAACATCCTAGATCTCAATGTAGAATATTCTACAGAAAATTCGCAAAGACCTCCCACCCGCAGCGTAAATCTCTCCTCTATCGAGGCTACCAAGCCAACCAGGGGGGGTTAACACGTCTAACCGGACGTGTACAATTCTACTACACAGTAATGCTACACAAGTCTACTGTAATACAGTCCTATGTAATTACAGTTCAGTTCTCTTATTTAAATTCAGGCTTAAGTCGCAAGACATTGCCATAAGTATTATTCAGGCTTAAGTCAAAAGACATTGCCGCACAACTATGTTCAATTCTATATATAGTATACTTCAACTATATATTCCAACAACATGTAATTTCCAATTACAATAGAAGGTCAAGAGTGTTTACCTCGATAAGCCCAAAATTATCCGAGTTTAAATGTCGATCCTGAGCAAGGTTTAGCTCCTACTCCGTGCGCTCCGACCCGCTCCAACCAACCCTTAGAAGTTCTAACCAACTTCTACTTATAACTTCAACTACGGGTGAAGATTTACTTAGGTTTTCGTTTTTGTGACTGAGGGAAGTATAATAGTATTTTCTGGGCTTTTGTATAAGTGTAACCTTGGGAATACTACAAGGTATTTGGGCCAAGGTATTTGGGCATTATAACAATACTAGGAGAGTATTTCTATACCACAAAAGGGGGGGTATTATACGAAAACAACTAGGCTAGGGGGGGTACCCCACGGCTAACCACTACAAAGGGGGAGGGGGAAGCTCTCGGCCAAAGGGCCTTCTCAAAGGGGGAGGGGGGTGTGGTGGACGAAAGAACAAGAGGGAGGGAGTATTTTGAGACTTAGATAGATTGCTCAAGTGAGGATGAAGAAAGTCTTCAACTTAGAGGGGTATTTATAGGTCAAGTGAAGGCCAACCAATGGCCAAGATGAAGACAAGTGTATAGCAAGTGTAAGGCCAAGATTTAGCCATGTGCAACCTTATCCATCTACACAAAAATATCCTACCTAACCCTTGACCAAGGGAAAGGCAAGAAAATCGTCCAAACTAGCCCATTTTGCCGTCCAATGAGGGTGACAAGTGTCACCCTCCCGTTGGTCCAAAATCTTTCCTCTCTCGGAAAAATCCAAAAATAATAAATGACATAGCGAATTTTCCCACGTAAGTGTGGAAATGTTTCGTCGGAAAACGACTCTAATCGGGTGTTGTGTACAAAGTGAATTTCGACCCTTACACTTTAAGCTTCAATTTCTCTACGTACGTCCTTACGTACATACTCTGGAAATACGGGGTATAACATTCTCCCCTCCTTAGAAACATTCGTTCCGAATGTTCCTTCTCACGACGGATAACGATAAAGTTCCTCCAAAGAAGTCGTCAACGCCACACTTGGCCACGAAATAACACATGCGCGCAAATACTTAAATCTAGGCCAACGAGGAACCACCTCGATGATCACAAAAGTTCCCACCAAGGTCTAAAATATACTCCCTTCGCACATTCATTTCGCAGAAAGCGATCACACACGCTCACTTCTCCCTATCTCGTTGTACCCTTCTAACACTTGAACTCTTTCTAGTATCCGTACCACACTTCCGTCAACGCTTCTGTTTCCAACCCTTGGAGTCACTAAATCCAAACTTGGTCATCTTACTAACATCCATTTCCTCTAAGGCCATTCCCGAACTTCACGAACTGATTCTGGTCGAACGATCCACCAACTCTTACGATGGTTATCTAAACTTGGACCTAGCATCCTCGTGACCCTACCACCGGCGGGACCACCTGATCGACCTCACCATTCCGGCCACGGGTTGACCCGCGAACGGTCCTTAACCCGACGTGTCGTGCCAACTTTCTCGTTCCTCGCCCTGCAACATTCTTACTAATTTGCGTCATGAAAGCTACCACTTTCACCTCACACAACCCAATGAATTTCCCACAATACATTTTACGCATACCAAGTATTTCAACAAAGACTAACCGTAAGAATCTCTCCTTTAAGACGACCTTACCTCTAAGGTCTCAACATGAAATATTCTAAGGTTCACACTTCCCATGCCCCCATACTTATCCTTCCAACTAACCATGTTTTCTAACTCACAAATAACACAACGCTATTCGTACATAGCACATAAATATAAGGTCATCATATCACGCATACAAATCTCTAGAGGGTTAAGGATATACCTGAAGCTACCGCTCCACTCTAATCATAGGCCTGCCCTGCAGGGCGCATAACTGTAGAAGGCGATGAACCTGCCACTGATCCGGTAGGCTGCGTCATGCTGCCGGTGTTATACCCCGTATTTCCAGAGTATGTACGTAAGAGAATACGTACAAAAGTCTAGCCTTAAAGTTTAGGCACAAAACATTTTTTTTTTGGCACAACTCACAAAACGAATAGTTTTCCGACGAAACGTTTCCACAGCTTTCGTAGGGTAAATTCCGGCTATGCCATTTCTAATTTTTGCGGATTTTTCCGAGAGACGAAACATTTTGGACCAACGGGAGGGCGACACTTGGCACCCTCCAATTGGTGGACTTGAAATCGTCCATTGGACGAATTGGACAAGGTTGGCACGTTTTTTGTGCCTTTTGCACAAGTCAAGGAGTTGGTAGGATATTTGTGTGTAGTAGATAGAATGGACACTTGCCTAAATCTTCACCCTACACTGGCCTTGCACTTGGCATCATCTTGACCCTTGGTTGGCCATGGCTTGACCTATAAATACCCCCTTAGATGAAGAGTTCTTCATCCACAAAATTTCTTCCAAGTCTTGAAAAATCCTCTCCTCTCCCTTAAAGCCATTTCGTCCAAACACTCCCCCCCCCCCCCCTTGAGTAAGTTGGCGAGGCCTCCCTAGCCTAGCCGAAATCTACCCCCTCCTTGGTAGAAAAGTTGCCTTCTTGTATTGTTATAATGCCCAAAATACCTAGCCCAAATCCCTTAGTCCTTAGTAGAAGTTGTGAAGAACTTCTAAGGTTTCTCGAGCTCTGGAGCGCATAACTTAGGAGCTAAACCTTGCTCAGTGCGACTTTATCTAGGATATTATTGGGCTTACGAGGTAAATAATCCTAACCCTCTTTTGAATTAGAGAATACATCTTGTAGTAGTATAAGAATAAGTATTAAATACTTAGAAGAATATTGCAGAATAGAATTGATGTTATCACAATGGGGGTTTAAAGAAGAATAATCAAACTGTACTTACATAGAATTTGTTTTCACGATGAGACTTATATAGCTCACCGGGTAGGGAAGTGCTGCCCGACTTTCCATAGAATTGTGAACCCTATGTTTTGAATGACCTTCAGAGTAGTCTAGACTTTGATAGATGTCTGTGACTATTATAGACTGATTCTCTGCGCGCGACATATTCAACTTGGCAGGTGGTTTTCGCTGAGAAGGTATGTGATTCTTCCTAAAGCATGATATTTTACAATATATATGTAGTACGGTAGACGCATATGTGTTAATCGAATAATAACCACGGCAATGTCTTTGACTTAAGCTCGAATAATACTTACGGAATGCCTCTGGCTTAAGCCCGAATAATACTTACAGAATGCCTCACGGCTTAAGCCCGAATAATAAAGAATCGAAAGCATTTCAAAAGAATCTTGAATCATTTTTAAGAAGAGAACTAATTGGTTTTAAAGCGAAGCTTAAGAGTTATACTAGCTTTATGGGAAGTTAAGTATAACCACTTAAGAATGATAAAAGAAACAGTTTGCCTATGTGTTTATAACAGACTTATATTGAATTGTGAAAAGAATAATAAGATGGTTTGATAATGTTATACCCCGTATTTCCAAAGTATGTACGTAAGGACGTACGTAAAAAAAAAAAAAAAAAAAAAAAAAAAAAAAAATTTGAAACTTTTAATATTGGCTTGGCCGAAAATTATTTGTGCACAACACCCGTTTAGAGTCGTTTTTCGACGAAACGTTTTCACAGCTTTCGTAGGGGAATTTCCGGCTATGTCATTTTTAATTTTTGCGGATTTTTCCGAGAGACGAAACGTGTTGGGCCAACAAGAGGGCGCCACTTGGCACCCTCCCATTGGCGGACGTGAGGCTCGGTTGTGGCCGATTGGAATGGCTTTAGTTGGTAGGATATTTGTGTGTTAGTTGGTTAAGGGGCACTTGGCAAGATCTTGGCCCTACACTTGCTAGGCACTTGGCTAGATCTTGGCCATTGGTTGGCCTTGGCTTGTGCTATAAATACCCCTCTAAGGTTGAAGACTTCATCCAAAATGCCTAAGTCTTGAGAGCCTTCCTCCCTTTTCGTGAGGCCCCCTTGGCCGAGAGTTTCCCAGTGGGGTAGGCGAGGGTAGCCACCCTCCTTTGTGGTGTGGCGTGGGGTACCCCTAGCCTAGTTTGTTTTCATATAATACCCCCCTCTTGGTAGAAATACTCTCAAAAGTATTGTTATAATGCCCAAATTACCTTAGCCTTATACCTTGTTGTATTCTAAGGTTATACCTATACGAAAAGCCCAGAAATACTATTATACTTACCGTCAGTCACCAAACCGAAACCCTAGGAAAATCTCCATAGTCCGTTGGAGTATTGTGTAGAAGTTGGTTAGAACTTCTAAGGGTGGTTTAGAGCGGGTTGGAGCGCTCAGAGTTGGAGCTAAACGATTGCCCAGGATCGACTTTAAGCTAGGATAATTATGGGCTTATCGAGGTAAATATCTTGTCCCTCTATTGTAATTGGAAATTACATGTTGTTAGAATATATAGTTGAAGTATACTATATATAGAACTGAACGTAGTTATCGGCAATGTCTTTTGACTTAAGCCTGAATAATACTTACGGCAATGTCTTGCGACTTAAGCCTGAAATTAAAGAAGTTTACTGAACTGTAATTACTTAGGGCTGTATTACAGTAGACTTGTGAAGTAGTACCGTGGAGTAGAATTGTACCCGTTAGGGTTAGATGTATAACCCCCCCCCGGTTGGCTTGGTAGCCGGCCTCGATGGAGGAGGAGATTTACGCTGTTGCGGGGGGGGGAGGTGCTGCCGAATTTTCGGTAGAATATTCTACGATGAGATCTAAATGTTAATAAGCGCCTTGTGGCCTTATAGGTTGAAGTACTACGTGTGGCGCGATCTACTTGGCTTAAGGAGTAGCCGACGGTTGGATGTACTTGGAGCGTTTTGCTATTAGTCGATACTCGTCGCGAGGTATGTGAACCTCTTCCTATCTCTTCTAGCATGATATGTGTGAAATATGTAAATGCGGTAGACGTACATGTGCTAAACGTATTTGATTGGTGTAAAACATAAAGTGTTATAACGGCTTTATGGGAAGTTGGTTATAACAGCTTTATGTTGGTAAGAAAATACATGTGGTTTTTAAAAGGTAACTGATTTGAACTATAACTGGCTTGTTATGTGTTAATAAAGAACTTGAAGTATTTCAAAAGATTTTTGAATCATTTTGAAAGAAGAAGTAATATTTGGTTTTTGAAAACTTAAGAGTTATACTAGCTTTATGGGAAGTTAGGTATAACGGCTTAAGAATGTTTCACTGATTTCGGAAATCAGAATGTGTAACGACAAACCACTGCAGCGTTAATAAAAGGAAATGTTTTTAATAATTAAGTATTATTAAAACCAGTAGAAACTTCCATCTGCATAGAAGCTAAGATGAGACAAAATGATATTTCCTAGATCATGGCTGCTGTAATAAGATTGTAATAAACAAGAATATCCTACTCACATATAAGGCTTAGGTTTCTCAGATTGTTTAAAGGAGAATTATATTCTTAAATGAATAAGACTGAACTACGAAACCTTTCAAAAAAATTAGGCAAACTTGAACATTGGAAAAGAATGTTGCTACTTGATTTTACAAAGAGAAGTAATTGATTTACTTTAAAAAGATAATCACTCTATTTTCATATACTACGGGTATTGTGTGACTTTTGTGAAAGTAACATATCTTTTAAAGAGTTAATGTATGAAGTACTTTGGGGATAAAAACCCGATCTTGTTAATCATATAGTAGAAAGTACCTTGTGTGAACAACTTGATTGTATTGGTTTGTGATAGCCTTGTAATACTTCTTGTTGCTTTGATAAGTAAACGTGTTAGGATGCTACGTGTGTTAGTATCTTGTGATGTTTGTGTAAAGGGGTTTCCCTTGATTGTGCTTATTAACTATCAGTCGTTATGATAGTATTGTGGCATTCATCTCTTGAGATGATTCCGGTTAAGCCCTCCGACGGGGTAGACTCGGTGATGCAGGACCATGATTCGAGAATACCTCACGCGGGTCACGGGGCCTACGCGAGCTACGAGAGTTCCAGGTTAGCGTCGTCCTTTATGGGCACGCGGTCGCGTGGCCATGCGGACTCGGAAGTCGGGGCGATGCCGGGAGTAGCTACCCTCGATGCGGGGACTACCTCATGCGGGCCGATGAGATTGGCCTATGCGGAGGTGCGGAAAGTTCCAGGGCTAGACGCGCACATTAGATACTGCGGGAAAGTGGCCAGCTTTGATCATGTGACGGTCTAGACAGATCTTATGATCTGATTCATGACCTTGTTGGTGCGTGGGTTTTTAGTAGTCGGCTATGCCTTCGCACTTACCCTGCATTTTATTATGACACAGGTGGGACCTGGTGTTCAGGTGTGTTCCTTGGTGCTTTTATATCATAGACTGCCGGCAGTGAGGAAGGTATTCCACGGGCATGATTGATGTTGTGGGCCTGAGACCCATTGTTATACTTGAGTGATGACTTGAGGCGTGAGTCACGACTTGACATGATCGCTTTGTTGTAATCGTAGTTTGGTTATCATACATGTCTCTCGCTTTATATGGCGCTATGATTTCATTTACAATATGTATTTTCATTTCACATACTCGTACTGTTATCGACCTCGCCCGGGCTGCGTTCATGCCGCAGGTTGAGGTACACCAGTCGTTGATCCTAAGCTCTCAGGGTCACAGTTTCAGCGTTTGGGAAGCTCCGTTTCTCCGGAGGCTTATCAGTGGTATAGTCCCCTGTCGTCGTAAGTGTTTACATTCGGGGTTTGGCGGGGCCTGTCCGCCATTGTTGTCGTATCATTCTTAGAGTGCAGAAATCTTGTTGTGGCGGGGTTTGTAAAAGGATTAAACTGCTCATGTTGAAAAAGGTTGCTATTTATATATATCTTGAAGGAAACCGTTTTTGGTTAGCTTTGTCTTCTTATTTCATCGTCTTATTGTAACGACCGTTCGGGCTTCGCATCGTGCCTTACGGGCACCCTAGTGATACATACATCAGAGAAAATCAGCGGAACATAAAACATGAGTCATTTTAACAACAGATATAATAAATAAACAAAGCAACCAAAAGCAGTTGCCTTCAAGATATACATAAAACACGAGCAGTTTAATCCTTTTACAACCCGCCCACAACAAGATACTCTGCACTTAAGATATACAATGACTATGACGGGGCAGGCCCGCCATACCCCGAATGTACAAGAACCTACAACTCGTGGAACACCTACTAAAAGATAAGCCTCCCGAGAAACGGAGCTTCAAATGCTGAATCGTGATCCTATGGCGAGGATCCACTGCGATGTACCTCTACTGCAGCATGAACGGCCCGAAGGAGGTCGATAACAGTACCAAGTATGTGGCTGCAATCAGAATGAAATCATACTAGTCTATATAAAGCAGAGACATGTATGATAACCAAACTACGATTCACAACATAAAGCGATCATCACTCCAATATAACTATGGGTCTCGCCCACCACATCAATCAGTTCGCATTATGCGCATGCCGGAATCGTGACGGTGTAGACATGTCCATGATGCAACAATAATACCAATGTCCCATGGCCACATGCCGGAATTCTGCATCGGTGTAGACATGTCCATGTGACCTCAACAAGACAAAGAATCCAAATGGAAGCATACGTGCGCTACGCATCGTGTCGGTATGTCCAAAGGGAAACAATAAGACAACTTTCCAAATGGACGATACCCGCGCTACGATCGTGGCGGTATGTCCAAAAGGAAATCACTGGCGATAATCGAAATGGAAACATACCCGCGCTACGATCGTGTCGAGATATCCAAAGCGATTAACCACAAGACCTTAACCAAAATGGAAGCATACCCGCGCTACGATCGTGTCGGTATGTCCAAAGCGATTAACAACAACAATACTATCAGCGAGAACGTGCGTGGAATTTCTCCGTCGCCGCACGCGTCAAGTAAGTTCTCAACCAGTCAACCGACCCTCTATCGAGAGACGCGGTAACACAGAAACACAACGCTTGTACAATAAAGGCTATCATCACAAGCATAGGCAAGTTTCACACAACTCAAAGTACTTTCATTTTATGCCAAAGTCCGGGTTTTTAACCCCAAAGTACTACATACGTTAAGTTCTTTTAAAAGAGATACATTACTTTTATAAAAGTCACCCGATACGTAGTATTAGAATGACCAACCCATCTTCCTTTTCAAAATCAAGTAACAACATTCCTTTCCTAAGTTCCAGTTTGCCTAGTTTCAATTACTCAAGCTTCTTATTTTTCAAATGGTTTCATAGTTCCCAAACTTAATCACTTGATTCCTTTTTAGAACAATTGAGTAACATATGACATATACGTGAGTAGTTTATTCTTGTTTATAACGATCTTATTACAGCAGCCATGATCTAGAAAATGTAATATCATTTTGTCTCATCTTAGCTTCTATGCAGATGGAGGTTTCTACTGGTTTTAATACAACACATCATTATTCAATACATTTTCCTTTATTAACGCTGCAGTGGTCTGTCGATACACATTCTGATTTCCGAAATCAGTAAAACATTATTCCTTTAAAAACCAAGTACTCATTACTCACGAATGAGGTTTCACACAAACTTCCTCATTAAAACAAATAAGTTAAGTCTCTTATCTTATAAGATCAAGTCTCTTAACTTCTAACATCCGTAAAACCATTTTCTTACCTACATAAAGCTGTTATAACCAACTTCCCATAAAGCCGTTATAACACTTTATGTTTTAAAAACAATCAAACACAGTTAACACATGTACGTCTACCGTACTACATAGTTCACACATATCATGCTAGAAGAGATAGGAAGAGGTTCACATACCTCGCGACGATTTATCGACAATAAGCAAAATGCTCCAAGTACTACAACCTTGCTAGCCCTTTCCACTCCTCGAGTAGAATACGCTACTCTTAGTACTTTCACCTATAAAGGTCACAAACGTCTATTAACCCCAAAACACAAGTTTCTATCTTTCTATAGAAAATTCGGCAGCACCTCCCCCCCCCGCAACAGCGTAAATCTCCTCCTCTATTGAGGCCGGCTACCAAGCCAACCAGGGGGTTTACATCTAACCGGGCGTGTACAATTCTACACAAGTCTCATCGCAATACACCTATGTAAATACTGATTGATTCGATTCTTCAGTCTTAAGTCAAAAGACATTGCCGAATACTAAGTATAGTTCCATATATAGTATACTTCAACTATATATCCTAACAAACATGTAATTTCCAATTACAATAGAGGGACAAGATAATTACCTCGATAAGCCCAAAATTATCCGAGTTTAATGTCGCTCCTGAGCAAGGTTTAGCTCCACTCCACGCGCTCCAAACCACTCCAAACAACCCTTAGAAGTTCTAACCAACTTCTACTCACATACTTCAACCAACTATGAAGATTTCCTTAGGGTTTCGGTTTGAGACTAAAAGGACAAAAGGTAGTATTTTCGGACTCTACGTAAAGAGGTATCTTTGGAATACTACAAGGTACAAGGCTATGGTATTTTGGTCATTATAACAATAGTTGGAAGACAACTTTCTACCATGGGGGGCGGGTTGGCTCGGCTAGCACAACTCGGCTAGGGTGAGGGGTGTTCTCGGCCAGGGCCTCTTTCTAAGGGGAGAAGGTAGTTGGACGAGAGCAACAACAAGGGAGAGGGAGGGATTTCAAGACTTAGACAAAGTGAGGAGTGAATGAATAAGTCTTCATAAGGGAGGGGTATTTATAGCAAAGCCAAAGGCCAACCAATGGCCAAGATCTAGCCAAGTGCTACACAAGTGTAAGGCCAAGATCAAGCCAAGTGCACCCTAACCCTACTCCACAACTCCTCACAAATATCTACACAAATATCTACCACAACTTGCCCATCCATTCGGCCTAGCGCCTTCAGTCCACGAGAGGGTTCCAAGTGTTGCCATCTCGTTTGTCCAAAAAGATACGTCTCTCGGAAAAATTAGCAAAAATACTAAATGACATAGCGAATTTTCCCGCAGCTTAGTAAAACGTTTCGTCGAAAAACGACTCTAATCGGGTGTTGTGCACAAAAAATATTTCGGCCAAGGGTGCCACATGGGGGTGACACGTGTCGCCCCCCGATTCGCCCAGAATATTTCGTCTTCCGAAAATATCCAAAATACCGGAAATCTCAAAAACAAAGCGGGCCCCACAAAACCGTAAATTTCTCCCGTGGGCCCCACGTGACCATTTCCGAAAATAAAATCTCAAAATTCTAATATAATCTATGAAGTCCAAATACCAAATCTGGGAATCCAATTCCCTTTAACGAACCTTTTTCTTCACAAATAACCGGAAACTTTTCCGTCGAAAACTCACATCTTTCTTTCTTTTCAAAATTTACTGCACTCTGCACGCACGTCCTCACATACATACCACGCAACTACGGGTATAACACTTATTACATCGTTTCATGTATTGTCTTTATGTTCGTGATTACTACGATGTATGTCTACTTGGGTGCGGGGTAAGGCACGATCCACGGGCAGGTTGGTCGTGACAAAAATGGTATCGAAGCGATTAATCCTCGGAAAGTGTCTCAGACCGTATCGAAGAAGTCTTGATTATCGGTGTGTTGTGCACCACACCAATAATCGTGAGGCTATAGGATATTTAGGATTGGTTTCTATTCTTCTCACTCGAGATCGTGCCTTAGAGCCGTGTTGTAAGTTGGACCCTCGGCGAAATTCTTTCCCTTATCGTTATGCCTCCGCGTAGGCAACCCGCCGGGAGGGCAAGGCGGCCGAGGCTGCGAGTAGATCTGAGAGGGTTACGTGGGCACAGGCCCAATTATCACCTTAGGTGGTGCTTCATTCGGGAGTTCTGCGACGCCACTAGCCCAGCAGAGTTTAGCGCGGCAGCGATTCCTCTGCGACCATGATATTTGAACCTTGATTCCACGGCCAGGAACGGTGAATATAGATTGCAAAGAGGCAACCACATTACTAGCTATAGATTTGGCTACCGAGAGTATACCGATGTCTGCGAGTCTTGAGGACTATCTAAAAGAGGGTTGTGCAAGAGTAATTCTTCAGTTAGGCTTGAGCGTGGCCTGTGTGCGGGCTTATGCGCAGCAGGCCGAGACGTGTAGAGATCGGCGGGTTAACGAAGGACAGTAGAAGAGGGCGAGGCAGCAAGGTCCTTTGGTAACTTTCGAGGTAGTCGCCTCCCGGCGAGTTAGATATGCACCTCCGCGGCAGAGTGGTCTTCTACAAATTTCGGGGCGTTCGGTGTGCAGGAGTTGGTCGAACTCCGTGGCTTAGGTTCACGATGTGTGACGCCATCCCGGGGAATGTCATCTTTTAGGATGGTACTTGTTGTACCTATGACCGTCGTGTGCAGTGTCGAAGAGTGACCTTGTAGGAGGACTTTGCGGTCCGGATCGGTGGGTAGTTTGTCATCTCCTCCGGCTATGCGCCTGCAGGCGAGTTTGATTAGAACGACTAAGAGGAGTGAAGCAGTAGATATAGATATATCTTTAACCCTCTAGAGTTTTGTTTATGTGATAAGGTGAGTATACCTTAAGTGTTATGTTCTGATAGCAGTGTGTTAGTTGTGATTAGAAATCTTGGTTAGTTAACCGAGTAAGATTTTGGGGGGATTGATAAGGTGTGAGCCTTAGAATGTTTTACGTAAAGACCTTAGAGGTAAGGCCATCTCGAGTAAAGGTGTAGTGTTATGTTTGACCCTTATAGGAGTGCATAGTGCACGTGAGCTACGTTTGTGGGATAAGTCCCTGAGTAGTGTGAAATGAAAGAGGGTAGTTGAGCTATGAAGACCGCTAGGTTTTCGTAACGTGATTAGTGAGAGTTTTCCTTCGGGGAACTAGTGTTGTGCTCGTTGACGGGTCGGATTGAGGCCATGATGCGGGTCAACCCGCGGCCTGTTTGGTGGTGGTCGGTTGTGGTGGTCGCCTTGTGGTAGGGTCACGAGGGTGTTAGGCCCAAGTTTAGTTAACCAGTCTGAGTTCGTGGATGCGTTCGACCGATGGTCGGGCGATGGGGCGACCATCGTGTCGCCCGTCGGGACCGTTTACTCGGCTGTGTTGTTTTATCAGAAAGGTTGTAAGGCTGCACAGGGTGCCTACCTTCACCTTATGGCAGACAGTGGAGCCCAGGTTACGGCTGTTTTTGTTTCTGGAAGTTTTGCCAAGCATGTGTTAAGAACTCAGGTGAGTCTCAGAATCGCATTCGCCCTCGGGCCAGTGTTTGGATTTCAGGGATAGTTGTGGGGATTGTTGTCTCCTGTGGAGGTAGTGTTTAAGCTACCATTTCAGTGTTCGTATATCGCCTTATGAAGCCTTGTAAGGGCGGAAGTGTAAAGATGCCGGTCGATTGGTTCGATGTTAACAAGGTTCAGACAGTTGGTTCAGGCTTGTTCCAGAAGACTGTGGATAGTGAGAAGCTTGTCTAGAAGAAGTTACGCGGCTCGGGAATCGTGCGGATAATCGGCGACGACGCTTAGAGTTCAGGTTGACGGTCGGTCTTCTTGAAAGTACCACCCCGGGGTGGGTGTGACGAGTTTTGGAAGACAGAGGGAACTTAACCCGAGTTACTTTGGGCCTTTTGAGTTCATGTGAAGAATAGGCCAGGTTGCCTATATGATTAGCTTTTGCCGTCCGACTTAGGAGGTCATGCGTCCGGTCTTTCGTATTGTTATGATCGGGAAAAGTATCGGAGATCCATCCAGAATGTTCCCACTTAATGATGACCACGTTAGAGATAGTAACCCCGAGTTTTGGAAACTGAAGCAGTATCAGAAATGTGGAAAGAGTTCGAGTATACGACATCCTCAGGGATCGCATGCAGTGGTACCATTTGTTGGGTCGCCTGAGGAGGTTAATGCCTCAGGCAAAGTGACAAAGTGGTATCTACGACGAGTAAAGAGAGAAGCGAGCATGTATGGCGAGCATAGATGTGATCATTTCTTTTGTAAAGAGGAGGTGCGAAGGAGGTATATTTTAAACCCCGGTGAGAAGTGTTTTATGGTGATGTTAGAGGTGTTTCCTCGTGGACTTGGATGTAAGCTTTTTGCGCAAGTTGTTTCTGTGGCCATGTGTGGCAAGGATTGTTCTCGTAAGTATAGTAGTGAAGACTATACTGGCGCATGTTTGTTTTGAGACTTAGAAGGAACATTCGGGACGAATGTTTCTAAGGAGGGGAGAATGTTATACCCCGTATTTCCAAAGTATGTACGTAAGGACGTACGTAAAAAAAAAAAAAAAAAAAAAAAAAAAAAAATTGAAACTTTTAATATTGGCTTGGCCGAAAATTATTTGTGCACAACACCCGTTTAGAGTCGTTTTTCGACGAAACGTTTTCACAGCTTTCGTAGGGGAATTTCCGGCTATGTCATTTTTAATTTTTGCGGATTTTTAAGAGACGAAACGTGTTGGGCCAACAAGAGGCGCCACTTGGCACCCTCCGTTAGCGGACGTGAGGCTCGGTTGTGGCCGATTGGAATGGCTTTAGTTGGTAGGATATTTGTGTGTTAGTTGGTTAAGGGGCACTTGGCAAGATCTTGGCCCTACACTTGCTAGGCACTTGGCTAGATCTTGGCCATTGGTTGGCCTTGGCTTGTGCTATAAATACCCCTCTAAGGTTGAAGACTTCTTCATCCAAAATGCCTAAGTCTTGAGAGCCTTCCCCTCCCTTTCGTGAGGCCCCCTTGGCGAGAGTTTCCCACAGTGGGGTAGTAGGGTAGCCACCCACTCCTTTGTGGTGTGGCCGTGGGGTACCCCCCCCCCCTAGCCTAGTTTGTTTTCATATAATACCCCCCTCTTGGTAGAAATACTCTCAAAAGTATTGTTATAATGCCCAAATTACCTTAGCCTTATACCTTGTTGTATTCTAAGGTTATAACTATCTGAAAAGCCCGTAAATACTATTATACTTACCGTCGGTCACCAAACGAAACCCTAGGAAAATCTCCATAGTCCGTTTGGAGTATTGTGTAGAAGTTGGTTAGAACTTCTAAGGGTGGTTTAGAGCGGGTTGAGCGCTCGAGTTGGAGCTAAACGATTGCCGGGATCGACTTTAAGCTAGGATAATTATGGGCTTATCGAGGTAAATATCTTGTCCTCTATTGTAATTGGAAATTACATGTTGTTAGAATATATAGTTGAAGTATACTATATATAGAACTGAACGTAGTTATCGGCAATGTCTTTTGACTTAAGCTGAATAATACTTACGGCAATGTCTTGCGACTTAAGCTGAAATTAAAGAAGTTTCTTGTTGTAATTACTTAGGCTGTATTACTGAGACTTGTGAAGTAGTACCGTGGAGTAGAATTGTACCGTTAGGGTTAGATGTATAACCCCGGTTGGCTTGGTAGCGGCCTCGATGGAGGAGGAGATTTCTGCTTGTTGCGGGGAGAGTCTTTGCGAATTTTGGTAGAATATTCTACGATGAGATCTAAATGTTAATAAAGCGCCTTGTGGCCTTATAGGTTGAAGTACTACGTGTGGCGCGATCTACTTGGCTTAAGGAGTAGCCGACGGTTGGATGTACTTGGGCGTTTTGCTATTAGTCGATACTCGTCGCGAGGTATGTGAACCTCTTCCTATCTCTTCTAGCATGATATGTGTGAAATATGTAGTGCGGTGAGCGACGTACATGTGCTGAACGTATTTGATTGGTGTAAAACATAAAGTGTTATAACGGCTTTATGGGAAGTTGGTTATAACAGCTTTATGTTGGTAAGAAAATACATGTGGTTTTAAAAGGTAACTGATTTGAACTATAAGCGGCTTGTTATGTGTTAATAAAGAACTTGAAGTATTTCAAAAGATTTTTGAATCATTTTGAAAGAAGAAGTAATATTTGGTTTTTGAAAACTTAAGAGTTATACTAGCTTTATGGGAAGTTAGGTATAACGGCTTAAGAATGTTTCACCGATTTCGAATCGAATGTGTAACGACAAACCATCTGCGGCGTTAATAAAGAAATGTTTTTAATAATTAAGTATTATTAAAACCAGTAGAAACTTCCATCTGCATAGAAGCTAAGATGAGACAAAATGATATTTCCTAGATCATGGCTGCTGTAATAAGATTGTAATAAACAAGAATATCCTACTCACATATAAGGCTTAGGTTTCTCAGTTGTTTAAAGGAGAATTATATTCTTAAATGAATAAGTGAACTACGAAACCTTTCAAAAAATTAGGCAAACTTGAACATTGGAAAAGAATGTTGCTACTTGATTTTACAAAGAAGTAATTGATTTACTTTAAAAGATAATCACTCTATTTTCATATACTACGGGTATTGTGTGACTTTTGTGAAAGTAACGTATCTTTTAAGAGTTAATGTATGAAGTACTTTGGGGATAAAACCCGATCTTGTTAATCATATAGTAGAAAGTACCTTGTGTGAACAACTTGATTGTATTGGTTTGTGATAGCCTTGTAATACTTCTTGTTGCTTTGATAAGTAAACGTGTTAGGATGCTACGTGTGTTAGTATCTTGTGATGTTTGTGTAGAGGGGTTTCCCTTGATTGTGCTTATTAACTATCAGTCGTTATGATAGTATTGTGGCATTCATCTCTTGAGATGATTCCGGGTTGCGCCCTCCGTCTGGGGTAGACTCGGTGATGCAGGACCATGATTCGAGAATACCTCATGCGGGTCACGGGGCCTATGCGAGCTACGAGAGTTCGAGGTTAGCGTCGTCCTTTATGGGCACGCGGTCGCGTGGCCATGCGGACTCGGAAGTCCAGGACGATGCCGGGGAGTAGCTACCCTCGATGCGGGGAATACCTCATGCGGGCCGATGAGATTGGCCTATGCGGAGCTGCGGGAGTTCCAGGGTTAGACGCGCACATTGATACTGCGGGCAAGTGGCCAGCTTTGATCATGTGACGGTCTAGACAGATCTTATGATCTGATTCATGACCTTGTTGGTGCGTGGGTTTTTAGTAGTCGGCTATGCCTTCGTACTTACCGTCTGATTTTATTATGACACAGGTGGGACCTGGTGTTCAGGTGTGTTCCTTGGTGCTTTTATATCATAGACTGCCGGCAGTGAGGAAGGTATTCCACGGGCATGATTGATGTTGTGGGCCTGAGACCCATTGTTATACTTGAGTGATGACTTGAGGGCGTGAGTCCCTGACTTGACATGACTGCTTTGTTGTAAACTGTAGTTTGGTTATCATACATGTCTCTGCTTTATATGATCGCTATGATTTCATTTCTGATATGTATTTTGATTTCACATACTCGGTACTGTTATCGACCTCCTTCGGGGGGCTGCGTTCATGCCGCAGGTTGAGGTACACCAGTCGTTGATCCTAAGCTCTCAGGGTCACAGTTTCAGCGTTTGGGAAGCTCCGTTTCTCCGGAGGCTTATCAGTGGTATAGTCCCCGTCGTAAGTGTTTACATTCGGGGTTTGGCGGGGCCACTGTCGCCATTGTTGTCGTATCATTCTTAAGTGCAGGTCTTGTTGTGGCGGGGTTTGTAAAAAGGATTAAACTGCTCATGTTGAAAAAGGTTGCTATTTATATATATCTTGAAGGAAACCGTTTTTAGTTGCTTTGTCTTCTTATTTCACTGTCTTATTACCTTTGGTTTCATGTATTGTCTTTATGTTCCGCTGATTACTCTGATGTATGTCTACTTGGGTGCCCGGGGTAAGGCACCAGTCACGGGCCCGGGTTCGGGTCGTGACAGATAAGTAGACATGATATGATGCTATGTGTGTTAGTGTCTTGTAACGTTCTTGTTGTGCTTATGTTGTTTAAAGATAAGCTGTTATGTTAGTATACTATCACTCACCTCTTGACATATTACCGGGGGTTAAGTGCCCTCCGTCTGGGGTAGACTCGGTGATGCAGGACCATGATTCGAGAATACCTCATGCGGGTCCAGGGGACCTATGCGGAGCTACGGGAGTTCCAGGTTAGTGATGCGGGGTTATACCTCATGCGGTCTATGTGGCCATGCGGACTACGAGTCCAGGACGATGCCGAGGAGTAGCTACCCTCGATGCAGGGTTATGTACCCTATGCGGGCCTATGTGAGTGGCCTATGCGGACTACGGGAGTCCAGGATTAGGCTTGCATGGTGATACTACGGGCAATTGGCCCTGCTTCGATCATTCGCAGCCTAGAAAAGACACATTCTGATTTACCTATTCGCTCTTGTTTATGATGTGGCACTATGTGGTCCCCTTGGTTGTTTCATACATACTTGCAAAACTGATTTTAAAATGATATGTTTTCATTTAAGTATTTCTGATTTCATATACTTAGTACTGTTATCGACCTCCTTGAAGTGCGGCGTATAAAGAGGCCAGAGCCTCTACCGACGGAACAGAACCGAAGTGGCTCTCCGTATGGCACGTCCGCCGTGTTTGGGATCGCATGCAGCCGGTACCATTTGTTGGGTCGCGGGTGACACTAGAACCTCGCGGCAAAGTGACAAAAGTGGTATCGAGCGATTAATCCTCGGAAAGTGTCTAGACCGTATCTAGTAGAGTCTTGATTATCGGTGTGTTGTGCACCACACCAATAATCGGAGGCTATAGGATATTTAGGATTGGTTTCCATTCTTCTCACTCTGAGATCGTGCTTTAGAAAGTGTTAAAGTTGGACCTCTAACGTATTTCTTTTCGAATGCATTATGCCTCCACGTAAGGCAACCGGGCCTGAAGGGCAAGGCAGCCAGGAGCCGCCGATGGGACACCTAGAGTCACGAGGGCTCGGGCGATCTATACGAGCAGCGAGTTCTCTGACGCCGCCCGATCCCAGAGAGACCACAGTACCCACACCTCGCATCCCGCGGCACACCGGGCGGAGGTTAGGTACAAGGAGATGGCCCACTGCGCGGGATCGTGGCGAACATGAGGAAGTGGATGCTGCATTCGATCCAGCCCCACTCGTACCGTGGTTCACCCGAGGCGAGAGTTTGAGGCTACGAGACTTCACGAGTTGTAGCCCGCGAGTTTTACGGGTCTAGGCGGAGGATGATCCGCGAGAGTTCATCCGTCGCCACTGAGGATTCTCGAGTGATCGGGCGTCGGAGACCGAGTCCGTGATCTTTGGTTCACATAGGCTGCGTGATACCGCGATCGATTGGTTTGATTCATGGAGTTATCGGGAGAACGCGTCCCCAACTACTGGGATGAGTTCTCGGAGGCTTTCCTCACTCACTTCTTGCCTCGCGGATGAGGAGGCGTGGTCGATAGATTTTTCTGGCGAGGCGAGAGAGGACGCATGTCGGGAGTACAATGTCGAGTTTGATTCAGCTCGATATGTCCCGGCGTTGGTAGCAGATATGGAGGATAGGGTGCACCGCTACGCCAGGCTAGATGATTATATGGCGAGTCGTATGCGGGTGTTTCTCTTCACCGGGTATGGACATTACCGTATGCGTGCTCATGCTCTTGGATGTGAGGCGTAGAGACCAACGGGTTGTGACAGCAGAAGAAGACCAGGACAGCAGGGTCTTTTGGTGGCTATCGTGGTGGGCGGCCTCAGCAGCAGTCTAGATTTGCACCACAGCCAGCTCAGAGCACTCCTGCACCGTCCTCAGCACAGCCCGGACATTCGAGCGATCAGGGCCCCCGGGACTTGAGACATCCAGGAAGCGAGTGCTGGCGTCGGGACCACCTCGCCGGTGTGGCCGTCGCAGATCCCACCGGGAGTTGTGGTGCTACGGGGGGTTGTTTGAGTTGTGGCCAGCAGGGTTACTATGCGAGGAACCGTCGACCAAGGCGATCTTGATGGTAGGTCACCACGAGTTCTTTCGGGGTCTTCTTCATCCCCGACAGCTTACTCGCCCGGAGGCAAGGTACTCATGGACCAGGTCGCGCGCAGGTCGTGGCGCGGGTCCCAGTTCTAGCGGTCCTCAGAACCGCATTTATGATTTGTCCAGCCGACAGGATCAGGAGGCCTCACCTGATGTCGTCACAGGTACCTTATCAGTTTCTGGGTTTGATGTTTATGCCTTGATAGATCCGGGTTCTACTCTGTCCTATATATCTCCCCTTGTTGCTAGTAGGATAGGGATAGAGCACGAGTCCATAGACCACTTTCGAGGTAGCTACGCGATGGGTGATTCGATGGTAGCTCGGCGGGTATATAGAGCTTGTCTGTGACCATTCTGATCGTCGGACCCTAGCCGACTTGATAGAGTTGGAGATGATTGACGGCGTGATCATGGGGATGGATTGGCTAGCTTCTTGCTACGCCAATGTAGACCGCAGAGAGAGTAGTGCAGTTCGGTTTCTGAGGAGCCGGTTGTTGAGTGGGAGGGGAGCACGGTATCGTCGAAGGGTAGGTTTATTTCCTACCTCAAGGCTAGGAAGATGGTGCAGAAGGGGTATATCTACCATCTCGTTCGGGTGTTTGATACTGAAGCTGCGGTACCAGATTTTCCGTCAGTTCCAGTGGTCAGAGAGTTCCCAGACGTGTTTCCAGACGACCTCCCGGGTATCCCCCCTGAGAGGGAGATAGAGTTTTGTATTGACATATTGCCAGAAACTCGGCCTATTTCCATTCCGCCATACAGAATGGCACCTGCCGAGTTGAGAGAGTTGAAGGATCGGCAGGGATTTCTTGGAGGCTTCCAGGCCTAGTGTTTCTCCCCGGGAGCCGGTATGTTCGTGAAGAAGAAGGGCGGGACGCTGCGCATGTGTGTTGATTCTGAGCGGTGAACAAGGTGACCATTAAGAACGAATACCCCTTCCTGGGATTGATGATTTGTTCGACCGGTTGCGAGGCGAGTGTTTCTCCAAGATTGATCTAAGGTAGGTCTATCATCAGTGCGAGTCAGAGGTGGATGTCCCTAGATCGCATTCGGACGTGCGGGCATTATGAGTTCAGGTCATGTCTTTTGGGTTGACCAATGCTCGTGGTATTCATGGATTTGATGAACGGAGTGTTCATACATTTTTTGGACAAGTTTGTGATATTTTTCATTGATGATATCTTGGTTTATTCTCGCTCTGAGAAGGAGCATGCGGAGCATTTGAGGCGTCTTGTGATTCTCGGGACCAGCGATTTACGCCAAGTTTTCCAAATGTGAGTTTTGGTTGACTTGGTGGCTTTTCTTGGGCATATTGTCGGTGATGGCATTCGAGTGGATACGGCCAAGATCGAGCGATCGAGACTTGGCCTAGACCTACTACTCCGGCGAGAGGTTCGCGATTTTACGGCCTTGCTGGATATTATCGGTTCGTGGAGAAGTTTGCTTCTATCTCGCACCATTGACTAGGTGACTCGGAAGCGACCAAGTTTGATGGTGATGCTTGTGGCGGGGTTTCGATTCTTGAAAGAGAGGCCGACGACCGCCCGTTCTTACTCTTCGGAGGGTCGGATGGTTATGTCGTGTATTGTGATGTGTCGTGCATCGGGTTGGGATGTGTGTTGATGCGGCATGGCGGGGTTATAGCATATGCATCCCGACGGCTAAAGAAACACGAGAGGAACTACCCACCCATGATTTGGAGTTGGCGGTGTGATTCACGCTTTGAAGATCCGGAGGCACTATTTGTATGGGGTGCGCGTGGATATTTTTACGGACCACAAGAGCCTCGGTATATCTTCACCAGAGGAGTGAACTTACGGCGAGACGGTGGTTAGAGTTGCTTAAGGATTACGATGTTGATATCTGTACCACCCGGAAAGCCAATGTTGTGGCAGATGCTCTTAGTCGTAGGTCGATGGGAGCCTATCGGATGTGCGACTAGAGAGGAGGGACATGGTTCGTGATTTGCATCGATTAGCGAGCCTTGGTGTCCGCTTGATTGATTCCGATAGCGATGGGGTTCGAGTTCGTGAGGTTGCCGAGTCTTCCATCGCCGAGGAGGTGAAAAACAACGATTCGAGGATCCAGTTTTGACACGTTATCGTGTCTGACTCTTCGTGAGGCAAGGGTCCTTGAGGTAGCACTGATGGGGTGCTAAGGTTTGAGCGGTGTGTGTGTTCGGATGTTTGAGGACTTGGCAAGAGTTCTTGGGAAGCACAGTAGCGCGTTACTCTATCCATCCGGGTCGACCAAAATGTACCACGACCTTAGATTTGTGTATTGGTGGGATGGCTTGAAGAGGACGTTGCGAGTTCGTAGCTCGGTGCGTGTTGTCGGCGGTGAAGGTAGAGCACCGAGGCCCGGTGGTTTGTTGCGACGATTGAGATCGACACGGAAGTGGGAGGTAATCAACATGGATTTTATCACGGGATTACCTCGCACTCGGAGGAGACATGATTCTATATGGGTTATCGTCGACAGTGTGAAATCAGCCCACTTTCTTCCGTCGGACGACTTTTTCGGTGAGGATTATGCGGACTTTACATCAGAGATCGTCGATCGCATGGAGTCCCTATTTCGATCATATCGCATGCAGCCCATTTCTGGCTAAATTCGAGGTCTTTCGAGAGGTTTAGGGACGCAGTGAGCTCGAGTGCGCATTCCATCCACGCAGACAGACGGACGGGCGAGCGCACTATCCGCACTCTTGAGGATATCTGCGAGCCTGTGTTATCGACCGAGGGTAGCCGGGAGGATCATTTGCCTCTAGTTGAGTTCGCGTACAATAATAGCTACCACTCCGGTATTCGGATGGCGCCTTATGAGGCCTTGTATGGGAGGAAGTGCAGATCGCCTATAGGTTGGTTCGATGTGGGCGAGAGTGCGGCTAGTGGGACGGTTGGTGCAAGGCGATGGATAAGGTGAAGCTTATCCGAGGCGGCTATTAATGACTCGAGTCGGCGAAGTCGTATGCAGATCATCGTCGCCGACATCCGAGTTCGCGATTGATGATTGGGTTTTCTGAAGGTGTCACCCATGAAGGGTGTGATGAGATTCGGGAAGAAGGGAAACTTCGGCCAGTACATTGGGCGTTTCGTTGTCGCGAGGTAGGCAAGGTTGCCTACGAGTTGGATCTGCCGTCCGTCCGGAGGCGGTGCATCCGTGTTTCACGTATCTATCTTTGAGGAGATGTATCGGGGATCCATCTAGGGTACACCCGATTGACGATGTCCAGTGATCAGGGGTTATCGTATGAGGAGATTCCCATAGCGATAGTCGATCGTCAGGTTAGGCGTCTGCGGACCAAGGATGTGGCTTCCGTCAAAGTCTTGTGGCGGAACGAGCTTAGGGAGGAGATGACGTGGGAAGCTGAGGAGGACATGAGGCGGAGGTATCCTCACCTATTCCCCACACCTGCAGGTAATTCACTTTTCCTACTTGTAAATCTTCATTATCGTTTATGCCTAAGTGTTGTTCTGTGGCCGTGTGTGGCATTTGCAACTGTTTAAGTTATGAAGAATCTTCGTTAACTGTCTTGGGAAGGAACATTCGGGACGAATGTTTCTAAGGGGGGGAGAATGTTATACCCCGTATTTCCAGAGTATGTACGTAAGGGAATACGTACAAAAGTCTAGCCTTAAAGTTTAGGCACAAAACATTTTTTTTTGGGCACAACTCACAAAACGAATAGTTTTCCGACGAAACGTTTCCACAGCTTTCGTAGGGTAAATTCCGGCTATGCCATTTCTAATTTTTGCGGATTTTTCCGAGAGACGAAACATTTTCGACCAACGGGAGGGCGACACTTGGCACCCTCCAATTGGTGGACTTGAAATCGTCCATTGGACGAATTGGACAAGGTTGGCACGTTTTTTGTGCCTTTTGCACAAGTCAAGGAGTTGGTAGGATATTTGTATGTAGTAGATAGAATGAACACTTGCCTAAATCTTCACCCTACACTTGCCTTGCACTTGGCATCATCTTGACCCTTGGTTGGCCATGGCTTGACCTATAAATACCCCCTTAGATGAAGAGTTCTTCATCCACAAAATTTCTTCCAAGTCTTGAAAAATCCTCTCCTCTCCCTTAAAGCCATTTCGTCCAAACACCTTTCCCCCCCCCCCTTGAGTAAGTTGGCCGAGGCCTCCCCCCCTAGCCTAGACGAAATCTACCCCCCCTCCCTTGGTAGAAAAGTTGCCTTCTTGTATTGTTATAATGCCCAACATACCCTAGCCCAAATCCCTTAGTCCTTAGTAGAAGTTGTGAAGAACTTCTAAGGTTTCTTAGACTCTGAGCGCATACAACTTAGGAGCTAAACCTTGCTCAAAGCGACTTTATCTAGGATATTATTGGGCTTACCAGGGTAAATAATCCTAACCCTCTTTTGAATTAGAGAATACATCTTGTAGTAGTATAAGAATAAGTATTAAATACTTAGAAGAATATTGCAGAATAGAATTGAATTTGTTATCACAAAGAGGGTTTAAAGAAGAATAATCAAATCAGACTTACATAGGAATTTGTTTTCACGATGAACTTATATAGCTCACCTGGGTAGGGAAGTCTGCCGACTTTCCATAGACTTGTGAACCCTCTGTTTAGAATGACCTTCAGAGTAGTCTAGACTTTGATAGATGTGCGTGACTATTATAGGTGATTCTCTTGCGCGACATATTCAACTTGGCGGTGGTTTTATTTGAGAAGGTATGTGATTCTTCCTAAAGCATGATATTTTACAATATATATGTAGTACGGTAGACGTACATGTGTTAATCGAATAATAACCACGGCAATGTCTTTGACTTAAGCTCGAATAATACTTACGGCAATGCCTCACTTAAGCTTCGAATAATACTTACAGAATGCCTTCGGCTTAAGCTTTGAATAATAAAGAAGCGAAAGCATTTCAAAAGAATCTTGAATCATTTTTAGAAGAGAACTAATTGGTTTTAAAGCGAAGCTTAAGAGTTATACTAGCTTTATGGGAAGTTAAGTATAACCACTTAAGAATGATAAAAGAAACAGTTTGCCTATGTGTTTATAACAGACTTATATTGAATAGTGAAAAGAATAATAAGATGGTTTGATAAGTAGACATTATATGATGCTATGTGTGTTAGTGTCTTGTAACGTTCTTGTTGTGCTTATGTTGTTTAAAGATAAGCTGTTATGTTAGTATACTATCACTCACCTCTTGACATATTACCGGGGGTTAAGCTGCCCTCCGATGCGGGGTAGACTCAGGCGGTCTGGGACCATGATTCGAGAATACCTCATGCGGGTCCAGGGGACCTATGCGGAGCTACGGGAGTTCCAAGTTAGTGATGCGGGGTTATACCTCATACGGTCTATGTGGCCATGCGGACTACGAGTCCAGGACGATGCCGAGGAGTAGCTACCCTCGATGCAGGGTTATGTACCCTATGCGGGCCTATGTAAGTGGCCTATGCGGACTACGAGTCGTGATTAGGCTTGCATGGTGATACTACGGGCAATTGGCCCTGCTTCGATCATTCGCAGCCTAGAAAAGACCTGTTACAGTTTACCTATTGTTGCTATTGTTTATGATGTGGCACTATGTGTGGTCCCCTTGGTTGTTTCATACATACTTGCAAAACTGATTTTAAAATGATATGTTTTCATTTAAGTATTTTACAGTTTCATATACTTAGTACCTGTTGTACTGACCTCCTTCGGGGGGCTGCGTTCATGCCGCAGGTAAGGGCAAGCAGGTGCTAGATCCACATTCTTAGGATCTCTACGTTGGTGTCGGGAGCTCCATCTTTTCCGGAGGCTCTACTTTTGGGTATGATCTCCCTGTTGTAGATAGTTTTGTCTGATCCAGGTATGGCGGGGCCCTGTCCCGCCATAGTTGTATATTTCCTTAGAGGTCTGTAGTCATGTTGTACAGTATCGGATGTAACTGCTAAACCATGTTTATATATATATGCCGAAAGGCGACGTTTTCTCACATAAACTGTTTCATGTCTTGTTTTATATTTCCGCTGATTACTCTGATGTATGACTACTTGGGTGCCCCGGTAAGGCACCAGTCACGGGCTCCGGAATGGGTCGTGACAGCCGGTACCCCTCCTATAAGCACAGTCTCTCGTCACATGGCCCTGACGGCCGCAGGTGAAACAAGCACCAGTAAAAAGACGACATTCTCCGGGATGACGCCTGCCACATCGTCGTGGCTGAGGACATGAATCCTGGCGGCTAGAACTTACGTAACCTCAGAAACTGAAGCCTGGAGCTCGACCAGCTCGAATACCGAACGTCCCGAAGGCGCGGAGGACCACTGCATCTTGGCGGAGGTACATAACTAGCTCGTTCGAGGCGATCGCCGAAAGCTACCAAAGGACCCTGCTGTTCTGGCCCTCTTCTGCTGATCTCGGTCATTCCGTCGACTCCTCCGCTCCTCACCTCCCAGTGCATAAGTGTCACGACCGACCCGGGACGCGGTGCCCTACACAGGCACCTACAGTATACATCAGAGAAAATCAGCGGAACATACATGAAACTTATAAAATAGAACAACAGAAGTAAAACAACAGGTTAGCCGATAGGGCTACCTTCCTGGACATACATATATACAACCGAAGCAGTTGCCTCCTTTTCTTTACAAAACTGACCCACAAATATGTGACTACAGACCTCTAGGAGTTCTAACATAACATCTGTGGCGGGACAGGGCCCCGCCATACCCCTGAATATACATGAATCTACTACTTCAGGGAAAACCGTACCAAGAGATAAAGCCTCCGGAACAAATGGAGCTTTTTCCCCAAAAACTGAACCGAGATCCTAAGAGCAAGGATCACCAACCTGGGTACCTAAAACCTGCGGCATGAACGCAGCCCCCCGAAGGGGTCGACAACAAAAATTGCGAATATGGAGCAGAAATAACGTCTGATGAAAGCGATCATAATCGCATAAAAGAATGACAAGGACAAGTATAAAACAATACCTACCAGATCCTGCCGTGTCATTACCACTTATGAACTTAATCGCACTTTATTATCTTTTCCATTCTTAATAAAAGTTACAGCCACATTCTTACGTACATTATTAGAAAAAGAATCATTAAGTTCATTACTATATAACTCACTTATCTTTCATAAGTATAATCCGACCCTGTAAGGAGGGGCACCTATACTATCCGGCCCAATCTAGGACGCGATCAAGGTCACATAGTCTGCCCGTAAAGGTATACTGCCCGGCCCAATCCTGGGTCGATAACGTCATCTAGTCGCGTAAGGTATCTCGCGGCCCATTCTGGGTCGATAATGTCATATAGTGCGCCCATAAAAGTATCTTGCCGGCCCATTTCTGGGTCGATAATGTCATATAGTCTGCCCTTAAAGGTATACTGCCCGGCCCATTTCTGGGTCGATAATGTCATATAGTCTGCCCATAAAGGTATACTGCCCGGCCCATTTCTGGGTCGATAATGTCATATAGTCTGCCCATAAAGGTATCTCGCGGCCCATTTACGGGTCGATAATGTCATATAGTGCGCCCATAAAGGTATCTTGCGGCCCGTTTACGGGTCGATAATGTCATATAGTGCGCCCATAAAGGTATCTGCCGGATACTACCAACTATAGTATCAAGTCCTATCCACCCTTTCAAGACAAGTCACAATACCTTTTAGAAATAAAATTACGAACTACAAAACAAGTGACTTCTTTCTTAAAACCCTAAGCAATGGTACCTTAAAAGCAGTTTGCCTTCTTTATTTCAAATCATTTCTCTACTTACATTACTGAAGAAAAGCATTCTTTTGTCCTTCCATAAAGCCGTTATAATCACTTTATGCCTTAGTCAAAAACAATTTTTTTTATCCAAGGGACTTATATGTTTAAAACGGAACAAGTATCACACAACTACCTCTTAACTTCTAAGAGTAACAGGAAACATGAAATGATACCACAGGTATATTCCATACATAGAATCATGCCAAAGGAAGGAAGAGGTTCACATACCTCGCGACGAGTATCGACAATAAGCAAAATGCTCCAAGTACTACAACCTTGCTAGCCCTTTCCACTCCTCAAGTAGAATACGCTACTCTTAGTACTTTCACCTAAAAAGGTCACAAACGTCTATTAACTTCAAAACACAAGGTTCCATTTCTCTACAGAAAATTCGGCAGCACCTCCCCCCCCCCCGCAACAGCGTAAATCTCCTCCTCTATCGAGGCCGGCCACCAAGCCAACCAGGGGGGGGGGGTTTACACGTCTAACCGGACGTGTACAATCCTACTCAGTAATATTACACAAGTCTACTGCAATACAGTCCTATGTAAATACAGTTCAGTTCTTTTCTTAATTCTTCAGGCTTAAGTCAAAAGACATTGCCACAGTACTAAGCTTAGTTCTATATATAGTATACTTCAACTATATATTCTAACAACATGTAATTTCCAATTACAAATAGAGGGACAAGATAATTACCTCGATAAGCCCATAATTATCCAAGTTAAATGTCGATCCTTAGCAATGTTTAGCTCGACTCGGGTGCTCCATCCCGCTCCAACAACCCTTAGAAGTTCTAACCAACTTCTACTTAAATACTTCAATCAATCAATGAAGATTTCCTTAGGGTTTCGTTTTGAGACTAAAAGGACAAAGGTAGTATTTCTGGCTCTACGCACAGAGGTATCTTTGGGATATTACAAGGTACAAGGCTAAGGTATTTTGGGCATTATAACAATACTTGGAAGACAACTTTCTACCAAAGGGGGAGGCTCGGCTAGCACAACTAGGCTAGGGGAGGGTGTTCTCGGCCAGGGCCTTTCTCTGGGAGAGGGAGTTGGACGAGAGCAACAACAAGGGAGAGGAGGGATTTCAAGACTTAGACAAAGTGAGGAGTGAATGAATAAGTCTTCACTAGGGAGGGGTATTTATAGGAAACCAATGGCCTTGATCAAGCCAAGTGCAAGGCAAGTGTAAGGCCTTGATCAAGCCAAGTGCACCCTAACCCCTACACCACAAAACAAGGCACAAAACATGGCACCAAACAAGCCACAAAACAAGGCCAAAACAATGAGCCAATTGGCCTTGAAAACGTGACCAATTCGTCCACGGGTTGCCGCCTAGCTTCGATGTGAGGTGACACATGTCACCCTCCCGTTGTCCAAAATGTTTCGTCTCTCGGAAAAATCCGCAAAATAACAAAAGACATAGCGAATTCGCCTATGTAAGTTGTGGAAACGTTTCGTCGGAAAATGACTCTATTCGGCACTTGTGCCCAAATTTCGAACCAAAGCCTAACTTTAAGGCTCAAATTCTCTACGTCGCCCCACGCATACTGGAAATACGGGGTGTAACATTCTTCCCCCCTTAGAAACATTCGTCCTCGAATGTTCTTTCGGAGTCAAACTTAAAATTAACAACATAGTTTCCTTTCACCACCCCCGACATACCAACAATGCCACACATGGCCTTAATACCTCGCACACACATATCTGTCCATCATAAGCCCAAACAGGGATTATCTTTTCGTACTTCCAACTCCTTCTAACATATACATAGTCTCAAATATAATCTGTTCATAAAACTTAAACATACCACAACTTATCATGTAAACAAGTTTCTAAAGGCCAAAGACATACCTGGAATCATATAGGCGGTTCAAGGACCGCTAAAACTGGGGACTCCCACCACGACCTCTGCCACGGCCTGTCGGTGCATGCACATCCTGCCTAGCTATTGAAGGCGAAGAACCCGCAACTGATCCAGTAGGCTGTGTTGTCCCACCAGGACCCCCTTTAAAAGGACACTCTCTTAACATATGGCCTAGACGACCACAAGAAAAACAAGCACCGCATCGCGCGACATACCCGAATGTAACCTACCACACTGGGCACCTTGCGGAAAAGGTGGCCTCGATCGATCGAACCCCATCTCCCCGAGACTCAAGCTCTAGAGACTGACCGGCCCTGCATTCCGGGGTTGTGAAAACCCATTGGAAAATCGTGGAGGAGCACTCGGTCGGGCCGCAATGTAGACCTAGTCTGCCCGAAATTTGTCGCCTCGAAATCGCCTGAGACCCGTTGTCTTCGCCTCTTGGTGGCTCGAATCAATCGATCCTCCTCTCTCTATCCTCTATCCCTGCGCATAGGATCGCATCTAGCAATGTCCATACCGGGCTGAAGAGCCACCCCCAAGCATGCAGTAATCATATGACGGTCTAGCCCCATCACATAACGATGAACTCTATCCGCCATGCTAGCCACTATGGTGTGCGCATGCCTGGTCAAGGAGTCAAACTCGGTCAGACTCCCGATAGTCCTACCATTACGCCTCAAGGTCAAAAATCTATCTACGGGCCTCCTCATCTCGGAGGCAAAGTGATCCATAAAGGCCTCTGTGAACTCCTCCCAAACAGTGGAAGAGCAGCATCACCTCTCGAAAGCAACCATGCCTCAAACCAGTTCAACGCAATCTCGCGTCACCGGTACGAGGCTAGTATAATGAACTGTCTCCGAAGCCTTAAGAACTGCATAGTCCGTAGGTGTCGAACGAACTCTGCGGATCCTCCTTAGACCTCGAACCATAAAACTCGGGCGGATGACAACCTGAAAATCCGGATCCGCAAACCGGCTCTAGGGTTAGCCGCTGCTCACCTCGTTTGCCGCCTACCACTATGTCGATCAAAAGTCTGATCTGTTCTCCATAATCTCGTACTCGCCCATGGGCTGCAGGCCCGAGGCTCGTGCCGTAACCTCTGGAGCTCGCCGCTCTCGGCTCCTCTATTACTGCTGGCGTGGCTGAACTCGCCGACCGCCTACTACCTCGTGCATAGTCCGGTGCTCGAGTCCGAGTAACCCTTCGAGTCGCCAGACTCCTGCCGCTTTGCCTTGCTCTCGGGCCACAGTCGCTCCGAGTAGGCATAATCGTTTCATAAGAATAGGTCGCAGAGGATTCAACCTAATAAGACGACTCTCATGCACGATTTTAGAGAGAAGAATGGAAACCAATCTTAAATGTCCTGCGACCTCACGATTATAGATGTGGTGCACAACACACCATAATCAAGACTCTACTAGACACGATGCGTAGACACTTTCCGAGACTAATCGCTCGATACCACTTTTGTCACGACTCCGGGATCGCTGACGGTGCCCTACCTGGGCACCCTTACAGGTATACATCAGAGAAAATCAGCGGAACATACATGAAACTTATAAAATAGAACAACAGAAGTAAAACAACAGGTTAGCCGATAGGGCTACCTTCCTGGACATACATATATACAACCGAAGCAGTTGCCTCCTTTTCTTTACAAAACTGACCCACAAATATGTGACTACAGACCTCTAAGAGTTCTAACATAACATCTGTGGCGGGACAGGGCCCCGCCATACCCCTGAATATACATGAATCTACTACTTCAGGGAAAACCGTACCAAGAGATAAAGCCTCCGGAACAAATGGAGCTTTTTCCCCAAAAACTGAACCGAGATCCTAAGAGCAAGGATCACCAACCTGGGTACCTAAAACCTGCGGCATGAACGCAGCCCCCCGAAGGGGGTCAGTACAACAGGTACCGAATATGGAACAGAAATAACGTACAGTAAACAGATCATAACTGTACAAAAGAATGACAAGGACAAGTATAAAACAATACCTACCAGATCCTGCCGTGTCATTACCACTTATGAACTTAATCGCACTTTATTATCTTTTCCATTCTTAATAAAAGTTACAGCCACATTCTTACGTACATTATTAGAAAAAGAATCATTAAGTTCATTACTATATAACTCACTTATCTTTCATAAGTATAATCCGACCCTGTAAGGAGGGGCACCTATACTATCCGGCCCAATCTAGGACGCGATCAAGGTCACATAGTGCGCGTAAGGTATCTTGCCCGCCCAATCTCGGGTCGATAACGCCATCTAGTGCGCGTAAAGGTATCTTGCCCGCCCATTCTCGGTCGATGATGTCATATAGTGCGCCCATAAAGGTATCTCGCCGGCCCATTTCGGGTCGATAATGTCATATAGTGCGCCATAAAGGTATCTCGCCGGCCCATTTCTGGGTCGATAATGTCATATAGTCTGCCCATAAAGGTATACTGCCCGGCCCATTTCTGGGTCGATAATGTCATATAGTCTGCCCATAAAGGTATACTGCCCGGCCCATTTCTGGGTCGATAATGTCATATAGTCTGCCCATAAAGGTATACTGCCCGGCCCATTTCTGTGTCGATAATGTCATATAGTCTGCCCATAAAGGTATACTGCCCAGATACTACCAACTATAGTATCAAGTCCTATCCACCCTTTCAAGACAAGTCACAATACCTTTTTAGAAATAAAATTACCGCACTAAAACAAGTGACTTCTTTCTTAAAAACCCTAAGCAACTGGTACCTTAAAAACAGTTTGCCCTTCTTTATTTCAAATCATTTCTCTACTTACATTACTGAAGAAAAGCATTCTTTTGTCCTTCCATAAAGCCGTTATAATCACTTTATGCCTTAGTCAAAAACAATTTTTTTTATCCAAGGGACTTATATGTTTAAAACGGAACAAGTATCACACAACTACCTCTTAACTTCTAAGAGTAACAGGAAACATGAAATGATACCACAGGTATATTCCATACATAGAATCATGCCAAAGGAAGGAAGAGGTTCACATACCTCGCGACGAGTATCGACAATAAGCAAAATGCTCCAAGTACTACAACCTTGCTAGCCCTTTCCACTCCTCAAGTAGAATACGCTACTCTTAGTACTTTCACCTAAAAAGGTCACAAACGTCTATTAACTTCAAAACACAAGGTTCCATTTCTCTACAGAAAATTCGGCAGCACCTCCCCCCCCCGCAACAGCGTAAATCTCCTCCTCTATCGAGGCCGGCCACCAAGCCAACCAGGGGGGGTTTTACACGTCTAACCGGACGTGTACAATCCTACTCAGTAATATTACACAAGTCTACTGCAATACAGTCCTATGTAAATACAGTTCAGTTCTTTTCTTAATTCTTCAGGCTTAAGTCAAAAGACATTGCCACAGTACTAAGCTTAGTTCTATATATAGTATACTTCAACTATATATTCTAACAACATGTAATTTCCAATTACAAATAGAGGGACAAGATAATTACCTCGATAAGCCCATAATTATCCAAGTTAAATGTCGATCCTTAGCAATGTTTAGCTCCAACTCCGGGTGCTCCATCCCGCTCCAAACAACCCTTAGAAGTTCTAACCAACTTCTACTTAAATACTTCAATCAATCAATGAAGATTTCCTTAGGGTTTCGTTTTGAGACTAAAGGGACAAAAGGTAGTATTTCCTGGCTCTACGCATAGAGGTATCTTTGGGATATTACAAGGTACAAGGCTAAGGTATTTTGGGCATTATAACAATACTTGGAAGACAACTTTCTACCAAAGGGGGGGGTAGGCTCGGCTAGCACAACTAGGCTAGGGGGAGGGGGTGTTCTCGGCCAAGGGCCTTTCTCTAAGGGGGAGAGGGGAGTTGGACGAGAGCAACAACAAGGGAGAGGGAGGGATTTCAAGACTTAGACAAAGTGAGGAGTGAATGAATAAGTCTTCACTAGGGAGGGGTATTTATAGGGAAACCAATGGCCTTGATCAAGCCAAGTGCAAGGCAAGTGTAAGGCCTTGATCAAGCCAAGTGCACCCTAACCCCTACACCACAAAACAAGGCACAAAACATGGCACCAAACAAGCCACAAAACAAGGCCAAAACAAGGAGCCAATTGGCCTTGAAAACGTGACCAATTCGTAAAAGGGTTGCCGCCCCTAGCTTCCAATGTGAGGGTGACACATGTCACCCTCCCGTTGGTCCAAAATGTTTCGTCTCTCGGAAAAATCCGCAAAAATAACAAAAGACATAGCCGGAATTCTCCCTACGTAAGCTGTGGAAACGTTTCGTCGGAAAATGACTCTATTCGGCACTTGTGCCCAAATTTCGAACCAAAGCCTAACTTTAAGGCTCAAATTCTCTACGTACGTCCTTACGTACATACTCTGGAAATACGGGGTGTAACAATAAGCCTGCATGCGGGCAATGTCCATGCCCGGCTGAAGAGCTACACCCGAGCAACTCTCTGCTAGATAATCGTCAAGCCCAGTGACATATCGGTGCACTCTATCCTCCATGGTCGCCACTAAAGCGGGGACATATCGAGCCAATGAGTCGAACTCCACATTATACTCTCTAACCGTCCGCCCGTCCTACTTCAACGTCAAAAACCTGTCGGCCCGAGCCCTCCTCATCTGTGGAGGTAAGAAACGTGCAAGAAACGCCTCTGAGAACTCGTTCCAACCTGCTGGAAGCGCATGCTCTCCCCGGGACAGCTCCCACAAATCAAACCAGTCGACTGCAGTATCACGCAGCTGATGCGAACCTAAGACCACCGACTCGGTCTCCGAAGCCTTGATCACTCTACGATCCAGAATCGCCGGATGAACTCCTGCGGATCATCCTCGTGCCTCGACCCATAAAACTCTGGCGGGTTACATCTCGAAAATCCGTAGTCTCAAATGCGCTCGGGGTGAACTACGGGTGCTCTGGATCGAACTGCCAGATTCACTTTATCTCATATCGCCACGACCACGGCAAGAATCGGGCTATCTCCTTGTACCCATCTCATCTCGCTTCCAGTGTGGGACCGGAGGCTCGTGTATTGTAGTCTCAGCCACCGCTGCGCTCTAAACTTCTTTGGTCTTTGGCGGTGTCGCAAAACTAGCCGCTCAAGCACTATCTCGTATCGACCGGCCTTCCCTCGTACTCCTCAGATCTCACTAACGACTCCTCGACCGCCTTGCCTATCGGGCTCAAGGTTTTACGCGAGGCATAATCGGTAAAGGAAAGGAATACGTCGGAGGGTCCAACTTATCACACGCTCTAAGGCACGATCTCGTAATGAGAAGAATGGAAACCAATCCTAAATGTCCTGCGACCTCACGATTATAGATGTGGTGCACAACACACCGATAATCAAGACTCTACTAGACACGGTCAGTAGACACTTTCCGAGGACTAATCGCTCGATACCACTTTGTCACGACCGAACCGGGCGTGGATCGTGCCTTACCCGCACCTAGTGATACAACATCGAGAAAATCAACGAAATAAAAACATGAACATGAATTAAGAGACATGATAAATAAACAAAGGCCAACCAAAGCGATTGCCTTGGTATATATACATAAATACCCGAACAGTTATCCTTTTTACAAACTCGCCAACAAGATTACTGCACTTCTAAGTGATAACAACTATGACGGACAGGGCCTGCCATACCCCGAATGTACAAGAACCTACAGACTCAGGGTAACATACCAAAGATAAGCCTCCGAAGGAACGGAGCTTCCCAACACTGAAATGTGATCCTATAAGCGGGGATCGGCAGTCGATGTACCTCACTGCGGCATGAACGCGGCCCCAGGAGGTCGACAACAGTGCAGTATGTGAAATCAAAAATCGTAAATAAAATCATAATATCTATATAAAGCAGGAGACATGTATGATAACCAAACTACGATTCACAACATAAAAGCGATCATGTCAAGTCGTGGACTCACGCCTCAAAGTCATCCTCATGCGTGGAACTCCTTCCTCACCGCGGCCTAGGTACAATTCATGTGATACGTATAATGTGTCTCGGCCCATCTTATGGACCCAAAGATAGAAACGTGTGGAATACATTCTGGTTCATCCCATGAACCGTGAGTCGAGTGGAATACATTCGGTTCATCCTATGAACCGTAGTCGAGTGAAATACATTCGGCTCATCCCATGAACCGTGAGTCGAGTGAAATACATTCCTGCTCATCCCATGAACCGGTAGTCGAGTGAAATACATTCCCGGTTCATCCCATGAACCGGTAGTCGAGTGAAATACATTCCAGGTTCATCCCATGAACCGGTAGTCGAGTGAAATACATTCCTTGTACAGCAAGTCTATCATATGCAAACATAGGCAAGTTACACACAACTTAAAGTACTTTCATTTTATGACAAAGCCCGGGTTTTAACCCTAAAGTACTACATATGTTAAATCCTTTTAAAAGATCCATTCCTTTTTCAATAAGTCACCCAATACCCGTAGTATAAGAATAGAGTGACCCACATTTTTAAGTAAACCAACCCACATTCTTTTAAAGTCAAGTAACAACATTCCTTTTTCCTAAAGTTCCAGTTGCCTAGTTTCAGTTACTCAAGTCCCATTTTTGAAAGATTTCATAATTCATAGTCTTAATCCTTTAAAACATAATTCTCTTTTAAACGATTTGAGAAACATATGCCTTATATGTGAGTAGGTTATTCTTGTTTATAATCCATCTTATTAAGCAGCCATGATCTAGGAAATGTAATATCATTTTGTCTCATCTTAGCTTCTATGCAGATGGAGGTTTCTACTGGTTTTAATAATACTTCTTTATTCAATACATTTTCCTCTATTAACGCTGCAGTGGTTTGTCGATACACATTCTGATTTCCAAATCAGTAAAACATTATTCCTTTTTTTTAAAAAAAAACCAAGTACTCATTACTTACGAATGAGGTTTCACACAAAACTCATATTAATTCGTTCAAGTCAAGTCTCTTATCTTTTAAGACCAAGTCTCTTAACTTTTGAAATTAATAAACCATTCATTTTACCACCCTTAAGACGTTATACCTAACTTCCCATAAAGCTAGTATAACACTTATGTTTTCAAAACCAAGTATTACTCTTCTTTCAAAAAAAGGATTCTTAATCTTTCGAAATACTTCAAGTTCTTTATGGTCACACATTAAGTCAGTTATAAGTCAAATCAGTTGTCTTTTAAAAACCACAAAACATTTTCTTACTTACATAAAGCTGTTATAACCAACTTCCCATAAAGTCGTTATAACACTTCCTGTTTTAAAACAACCAAATACAGTTAACACATGTACGTCTACCGTACTACATAGCTCACACATATCATGCTAGAAAAGATAGGAAGAGGTTCACATACCTCGCGACGATTATCGACTAATAGCAAAACGCTCCAAGTAACTCGAACCGTCGGCTACTCCTTAAGCCAAGTAGATCACGCCATACGTAGTACTTCAACCTATAGAGGCCACAAGGCGCCTATTAACATCCTAGATCTCAATGTAGAATATTCTACAGAAAATTCGGCAGCACCTCCCCCCCCCCGCAACAGCGTAAATCTCCTCCTCTATCGAGGCCGGCTACCAAGCCAACCAGGGGGGGGGTTAACACGTCTAACCGGACGTGTACAATTCTACTACACAGTAATGCTACACAAGTCTACTGTAATACAGTCCTATGTAATTACAGTTCAGTTCTCTTATTTAAATTCAGGCTTAAGTCGCAAGACATTGCCGTAAGTATTATTCAGGCTTAAGTCAAAAGACATTGCCGCACAACTATGTTCAATTCTATATATAGTATACTTCAACTATATATTCCAACAACATGTAATTTCCAATTACAATAGAAGGTCAAGAGTGTTTACCTCGATAAGCCCAAAATTATCCGAGTTTAAATGTCGATCCTGAGCAAGGTTTAGCTCCTACTCCGTGCGCTCCGACCCGCTCCAACCAACCCTTAGAAGTTCTAACCAACTTCTACTTATAACTTCAACTACGGGTGAAGATTTACTTAGGTTTTCGTTTTTGTGACTGAGGGAAGTATAATAGTATTTTCTGGGCTTTTGTATAAGTGTAACCTTGGGAATACTACAAGGTATTTGGGCCAAGATATTTGGGCATTATAACAATACTAGGAGAGTATTTCTATACCACAAAAAGGGGGGTATTATACGAAAACAACTAGGCTAGGGGGGGGGGGTACCCCATGGCTAACCACTACAAAGGGGGAGGGGGAAGCTCTCGGCCAAAGGGCCTTCTCAAAGGGGAGGGGGTGTGGTGGACGAAAGAACAAGAGGGATGGAGTATTTTGAGACTTAGATAGATTGCTCAAGTGAGGATGAAGAAAGTCTTCAACTTAGAGGGGTATTTATAGGTCAAATGAAGGCCAACCAATGGCCAAGATGAAGACAAGTGTATAGCAAGTGTAAGGCCAAGATTTAGCCATGTGCAACCTTATCCATCTACACAAAAAATATCCTACCTAACCCTTGACCAAGGGAAAGGCAAGAAAATCGTCCAAACTAGCCCATTTTGCCGTCCAATGAGGGTGACAAGTGTCACCCTCCCGTTGGTCCAAAATATTTCATCTCTCGGAAAAATCCGCAAAAATAATAAATGACATAGACGGAATTTTCCTACGTATCGTGCGTGGAAACGTTTGTGAAACGCGACTCTTAATCGGGTGTTGTGTACAAAGTGAATTTCGGCCCTTACACTTTAAGCTTCAATTTCTCTACGTACGTCCTTACGTACATACTCTGGAAATACGGGGTATAACATTAACGACCAAATTGTAATTCAATTTCAAATGACTCAACATGTCATTTTCGGATTTGAGCTTCCAAATTTTCATAACACTTATCAAACTTCATAACACATATCACATGATCATTTCGAACTTATAATAACATTGAAAATCTTCAATTACAAAAGTAAGACGAAGATTATACCTCATTTAGCCCAATTTTGATCCAAGATTACAAGTCAATCCTTAGCAACTTTAGCGCCTCTTTTTGACATTCCAATCCACTCCAAGCTACCCTTAGAAGCTTATGATGAACTTATCTTCAAGTTCCAACTTCAAAGTTGAAGAACTCCCTTAGTTTCCGCCTTGCGACTAACACGAAAACACCATTTTTCCGGGATCTTTCTATTGAGATACACTTATAATATCCTTAGGTACCTTGGTTTAAAGTGGGGAGATTATTGGACAACAAACAAAAAATTTCTCTTGAAACCCTATAGCAAACCCGAGAGCCCTATTGTGTTCTTCATGATTTTTTGTAAAATTTGTCTAAGTGTTGAAGCTTGTCTTGCACTAGTATACATATATAACAAGATGGAGGGTCAAGATTAGAACAAATGGGTGGTTAGGATGCTTTTCACAAGGATCATGCCAAGTGGCATTTGACTTGGTCAACAATGTCAAGCTCTTGTCTTTGCAAGACTTGGTCTTTTAAATTATGGTCAAATGACCATTTACCCCATGTCAATTTCGTCCAAGACCATTAAGAGGGGGTGACACGTGTCGCCCTCCCGTTCGTCGCAATATTTCGTTTTCCGACAATTCCATAATTTCGATAAATTTTTAATCGTCTCTAACCTTAACATTTTTTAGTTCTTACGTACGTTCTTAGAAACATATCCTGAAATTCCGGGGTGTAACAAATATATTACGGATTTTTCCGGGAGATGAAATATTTTGGACCAATAGGAGGGCGACATGTGTCACCCTAGGTGCCACTTGATGGACGAATTGTTTGGCACGTTTTTTACATTTTAAAGGCCATAAACATTTGGTCAAAGTCTTGCAAGATATTTGTGGAGTAGATAGATAAGTGGGACCCACACAACACTTGTCCCCAATCCTCACCATACACATGCTTCAATCCTAGCCATTGAATGTCCTATAAATACCCCCCCTTAAGTGCAAGACTTCTTCATCCACATAACAATTTCCAAGTCTCAAATCCTTCCCCCTTTGTAGTAAAGCTTTCGTCCAAGCTTCCCCCCCCCCCCTTTTTGGAAGTCTCGTCCGAAACACCCCCCCCCCCCTTGGTAGAAAAGTTGTCTTCAAGTATTGTTACTATTCCAAAATACCTTAGCCTAAATCCCTTGTAGTATTCCCAAGTTACCTCTATACTAAAAGCCCGGAAATACTACTTTATTTCCTTTAGTCACAAAACGAAACCCTAGGAAAATCTTCATAGTTGGTTGAAGTATTAAGTAGAAGTTGTTTAGAAACTTCTAAGGGTTTCTTGGACCGAATTGGAGCGTACAGAATAGGAGCTAAACGTTGCTCAGGATCGACATATAATCTTAGATAATTTTGGGCTTATCGAGGTAAATATCTTTGTCCTTCTGTCACGACCCGACCCCGGGCCCGCGACTGGTGCCTTACCCCGGGCACCCTAGTGATACAACATCAGAGAAAATCAGCGGAAATAAAAACATACACATGAAACAAGATATACAATAATGAAATAAGAAAACAGGCTAACCAAAACGGTTACCTTTCTGAATATATAAATAAAACTTGAACCCGAACAGTTACATCCTTTTTACAAACTCTGCCCACAACAGTACTACAGACCTCTACGAATGTTATAACAACAACGACGGGACAGGGCCCCGCCATACCCCTGAATGTAAGTACCTACGGCGAGGACTATACCAAAGATAAGCCTCGAGAAACGGAGCTTCCCAAACGCTTGTGATCCTATGAGCGAGGATCGACGACTGGTGTACCTCTACCTGCGGCATGAACGCAGCCCCCCGAAGGAGGTCAGTACAACAGGTACCAAGTATGTGAAACTGTAAAGTACTGAACTCAAATCATAACATTTTAAAACCAATTACAAATACGCATTTAATAACTAATTTAATCGCACAAAGTGCGCAAAGATAAACAAGAGCAAAATAGATATAACGTAACTGGTCTTTTCTAGGTCGCTAATGATCGAAGCAAGGTCAATCGCCCATAGTATCATTATGCGTGCCTAATCTCGAACTCCGCGATCCGCATAGGTCACCGGACCGCATGAGGTATTCTCGCATCGGGGGTAGCTAACCCGGCATCCTCTCGACCGAAGTCCGCATAGTCACGCATCGCATAGTCACACTGCACGCGTGAGGCACTCCTCGCGACGGATAACACACCGGAATGATCAATCTCGGAACTCCGCATTTCAAAGATAGGTCACATGACCGCATGAGGTATTCCTCGCATCGAGGGTGGCAAGCCCCCGGCATCATAACAAGTCAGGGGGGTATGTGATATAATAGCAGTACAACGGGCTTATCGTTTAACAACGTAAGCACAACAAGAATAACCCCCTCACACAAACATCACAAGACACTAACACACGTAGCATCGTAACATGTTTACTTATCAAACCATCTTACTACACTTTCCAGAAATCAATACAAGACTTTCATAAACAAATAAGTAAACCGTTCCTTCTATCTTCCTTAAGTCGTTATACCTAACTTTCCATAAAGCTAGTATAACACTTAAGCTTTTAAAACCAAGTATTTCTTTTCTTTCAAAAATGATTCATAACTCTTTTGAAATACTTCAAGATTCTTATTATTTAAAACTCGAGTCAAAAGACATCAAAGTAAAACCAAAACAATTTCCATACCTTCTTTTTAAACCAATCTTAAGACAAAACCATACCTTCCTTTAAAACAAAGGCACTTTTTCCTTTAAAAGTCAAGTAGCAATATACTTTTTTACACCAAGTGTCTTACTCTTTTAAAAACAAGTAACCTATACCTTTAAATCAAGTTACTTCTCCTTTCCCAAAATCAAGTTGTTTATAAGTCAAGTTATCATTTTAAATCCAATGATAAAACCATTCTTATTTTCGAAATCAAGATAACTTTATTCTTTAAAAGACCACACACCCATTGCTCATGAGTGAGGTTTTACAACTTTTTAACATAATTCAAGTCCTTAATATTTCATAACAAGTCACTTAACTTTGGAATCAAGTCAAGGACACAAAAGGAAAATCAACTTCCTTTAAACACACGTGCGTCTACCGCACTAAATATATTTCACAAATATCATGCTAGAAAGGATAGGAAGAGGTTCACATACCTCGCGACGATTATCGACAATTAGCAAAACGCTCCAAAGTACTCTAACCTTGCTCGCCTTTTCCACCCTTCAAGTAGAATACGCTACTCGTAGTACTTCAACCTATAAAGGCCACAAAACGTCTATCAACCTCTAGATCTCTTTCGTAGAATAATTCTAGATACAAGATTCCTTATTCTACGGAAAATTCGAAGACCTCCCCGCAACCACATAAATCTCCTCCTCTACCGAGGCCTGCTACCAAACCAACAATCCCAGGGGGGGTTACACGTCTAACCGGACGTGTACAATTCTACTCCACAATAATACTACAAGTCTACTGTAAATACAGTCCTATGTAAATACAGTTCAATTCTTATCCATATTCATTCTACATATAGTATACTCAACTATACATTACTACAACATGTAATATCCAATTACAATAGGGGGACAAAGATCATTACCTCGATAAGCCCAAAATTATCCAAGATAATAAGTCGATCCTGAGCAACGTTTAGCTCCAAATCCTTACGCTCCAAGCAACCCTTAGAAGTTTCTAAACAACTTCTCTTAACACTTCATCTAAGCTATGAAGATTTTTCTAAGGCTTCGTTTTTGCGACTAAAGGAATAAAGTAGTATTTCCGGGCTCTTAATATTTGAAATAACTTTGGAAAACTACTAGGAATACTAGGCTAAGGTATTTGGGACTATACCAACACTTGAAGAATTTTTCTACCAAGGGGGGGGGGGATTTTTGTGACTTAGAAACATTTAAGTGGATGAAGAAGTCTTGAAATCAATGGGGTATTTATAGGAAAATCAATGGCCAAGATCTAGGCAAGTGTGTGGTGAGGATGGGGTACATGTGTGTGGGTAGTTGGCCAACCATTTGGCTACCACAAAAATGGGACAAGTGGCCACCACAAAAATGGGCCACTTGTCCACCTAAAAAACGTCCCACTTGTCCTTCTCCAATTCGGCCAACATGGCCACACGGGGGTGACACGTGTCGCCCCCTACTCGTCCAAAATATTTCATCTTCCGAAAATATCCGTAATGCCAAAAATCCGAAAATAAAGTGGGCCCCACAAAACCGTAAATTTTCCCGTGGGCCCCACGTGACCAATTTCGGAAATAAAATTTCATAATACTCAAATATTCTAAAAAGTCCAAATACCAAATCTGGGAATCCAATTCCCATTAACGAACCTTTTTCCTTCACAAAATCCGGAAACTTTTCCGTCGAAAAATCACATCTTTCTTCCTTTCCAATTTTACTGTCGTATTCTCGTACGTACGTCCTCATATACATACCCTGGAACTACGGGGTGTAACATTCTTCCCCCCTTAGAAACATTCGTCCCGAATGTTCCTGCTAAGCCTCCAAACATACCTGTCGGTATAGTCTCCACTACTATACTTACGGAACCAATTATGCCACACATGGCCATAATACCACATACGCGCAAAAACTCACATCCAAGCCAACGAAGAATTACCTCTAATCGTATAACAATATCATTAGCTCCACCTATGGTCCAAATGATACTTTCTTCACACAAGAAAAGATCACTTCTATTCTCATAACACATGCTCGCTTCTTCCCTTACTCGTCGTACCCTTTTCGTACACTCGAACTCTTCCTAATATACTTACCACATTTCTGTCATTGCTTCAGTTTCCAAAATCTCGGGGTTACTATCTCTAACTTGGTCATCATTAACTGGGAACACTCTGGAGGGATCTCCGATACTCTTCCGAAACATAGCAACATGGAATACCAGACGTACTGCCTCCTAAGTCGGACGGCATTGCTAACTTATAGGCAACCTGGCCTATTCTGCAACCGATCTGAAAATGCCCAAAGTACCTCGGCTAAGTTTCCCCTGCTTTCCAAATCTCGTCACACCCTTCCGGGGTGGTTCCTTCAAGAAGACCCACCGTCAACCTGAACTCCAAGTGTCGACGCCGATTATCCACACGACTCTGTTGACTCTGAGCTGCTAATAACTTCTTCTGGATAAGCTTCACCTTATCCACATCCTGCTGAAATAAGTAGGGACCAACTATCTGAACCTTGCCAACATCGAACCAATCGACCGACAACCTACACTTCCGTCCATACAAGGCTTCATAAGGCACCATCCGAATACTGAAATGGTAGCTAGTATAATACTCACTCAACAAGAGGCAAATAATCCTCGCTACACGAAATCAAAACACCACCGTAACCTATCCTCAAATGCGGATAAAACGCGATGTTCGTCCGTCGGCCCTAGGGTGAATGCAATCGAGACTCACCGAGTTCCTAACCCGCTGGTAAAACCTCGAAAAGAAATAGCCATAAAGCGGGCTCCATCGCCGCCATAAAATAAAGTAGGAACCCGTGCAGCCTTACAACCTTCCCGATATACAACATCTCGCATAACCTCCGCCGTAAATGCGATCTGGCGAAAGACAAGATGGGCTGACCTCATCGGCCCGACTACTGGTCGAACGCATCCACGAACTCGTACGATGGTTTCCTAACTTGGGCTTAACACCGTCGTGACCCTATCATCTAGCGGGACCACCTCAAACTGACCCCACCACATTCTGGGCTGCGGGTTGACTCGCGATATGGCCTCAACCCGACCCACTTCGTACTAAACTCTCGTTCCCCGATCCGGAACAATCTTACCAGTTCACGTCATGAAAGATACCACTTCCATCTCACACTACCCATGGAATTATCCCACAATATAAATCACGCATACCAAGTACTTCGACAAAGACCAACCGTAACATCCACTCAGGATGGCCTTGCATCCAAGGTCCCAACTGTTATAAATTCTAAGGCTCCCCATTTTCTCGTCCCCAGACTTACCCTTTTCAACTACCCATGTTTTCTAATCACAACTTACACATGCTAACCGAACATAGCACTCCACATGTATCTACCATAACGACCTAAACAAGTCTCTTAAGGCTGAAAATATCTCTGTAACTACTGCCTCACTTTCCCTTTGTCGCTCTAATCAAATCCTACTCTGCTGGGCGCATAACTACAGACGGTAATGAACCAGCCACTGATCCCGAAGGCTGAGTCGTAATATCCGCGCCACTTCTATTCGGACAATTTCTCGCGAAATGGCCCTGCTGGCCGCAAGCCTAACAAGCTATCTAAGTAGTACGACACTCCCCATAAGAACACCTACCACAACGGCCATACCGAGGTGGGGGCGGCCTCCTCTGGCTAACACCCCTTCCTCTCCGACCCACTTAATCCGCAACTGACTTGGTAGGCTAGGTCATCCCACCTGTATCCCTCCTACTAGGACATTCTCTCCTCACATGGCCCTGACGGCCGCAGGTAAAACAAGCACTAGCAAAAAGACGACATTCCCCGGGATGACGCCTGTCACATAGTGAACACTGAGGGAAAACTGAATCTGGCTGGCTAGAACCTATGCAATCTGTGAACCAGAAACCCTGGAGTTCTGACCAACTCCTAAATACCCCGAACGTCCTGAAGTGCGCGAAGGCCACTCTCAGATCTTGGCGGAGGCGCATAACGATCTCGCTGAGAAGGTCCGCCTCGAAAGTTACCAAAGGACCTGCATTACGGCCTCTTCTGCTGATCTTGGTTAATCCGTCGATCTCTACGTTCCTCAGTCTGCTGCGCGTAAGCCTGTACGCGGGAAATGTCCATGTCTGACTGAAGAGCTACTCTTGTACAACTCTCTGCTAGATAATCGTCATGTCCTGTGACATATCGGTGCACTCTATCCTCCATGTCTGCCACTAACGCGGGGACATAACGAGTCAATAAGTCAAACTCTATACTGTATTCCCGAACCGTCCGCCCATTCTGTCTCAAACTCATAACTCTATCTGCCCGAGCTCTCCTCATCTGCGAGGGCAAGAAGTGTGTAAGAAATGCCTCTAAGGTTTTGATCACTTCCATGATCCGCTGCAACTGTCGAATAAACTCATGAGGATCTTCCTCAGTTCTCAATCCATAGAACTCGGGTGGACTGCAACTCAAGAAGTCCCGAAATCTCAACTATCGGATCTAGGGTGAACTACTGGTACTACCGGAACCTCCGACTCTCGTCTGTCCTCAATCCCAGCCACCAGACTAGCTAGTAACTGGGCCATCTCCTTGTAACTCATATCATCTGTTCCTGGCCGTGGGACTAGAGGCTCAGGTATCGTGGTCTCAGTAGCTACTGCTACTGCTCTAAACTCTCCTGGGGCTAGAGGCGTCGCAGAACTCCCCGAATGAAGCATTGTCTCAGATAATGACTGGGACCGTGCCCTGGTAACCCTCTGTGCTCTACTCGCAGCTCCTCTCGCCACGCCGCCGTGGGCTCGTTGCCTTGCGTAGAGGCATAACGGGTGAAAAGAATACGTCAGAGGGAGTCCAACTTATAACACAACACTAAGGCACGATCTCAGAGTGAGAAGAATGGAAACCAATCCTAAATATCCTGCGACCTCACGATTATAGGTGTGGTGCACAATGCACCGATAATCAAGACTCTACTAGATACGGTCTGTAGACACTTTCCGAGGATTAACTGCTCTGATACCACTTTTGTCACGACCCGACCCCGGGCCCGCGACTGGTGCCTTACCCCGGGCACCCTAGTGATACAACATCAGAGAAAATCAGCGGAAATAAAAACATACACATGAAACAAGATATACAATAATGAAATAAGAAAACAGGCTAACCAGCGGTTACCTTTACGAATATATAAATAAAACTTGAACCCGACGATTACATCCCTTTTACAAACTCGCCACAACAAGATTACTACAGACTTACGAATGTTATATCAACAACGACGGGGTTCGCCATACCCCCGAATGTAAGTACACGGCGAGGACTATACGAAAGATAAGCCTCGGAAAGCGGAGCTTCCCAAAACTGATCGTGATCCTATGGCGAGGATCGACGATCGTGTACCTCTAGCTGCGGCATGAACCACGGCCAAGGAGGTCGATCTGACAGTACCAAGTATGTGGCGAAAATCGTAAATGAACTCATAATAGTCTATATAAAACAGAAGACATATATGATAACCAATTTACGATACCTGATATAGCGATCATGTCAAGTCAGGGACTCACGCCCTTAAAGTCATCACTCAAATATAACCATGGGTCTCATGCCCACAATATCAATCATGCCCGTGAGACTGCATGGGGTCCCTAGGACTATGCGGTCCATAGGACTATGCGGACTTCGAGGGTCCAGGATGATGTCGTGGACCTATTCGGATTTCATTTAAGTACTTTACAGTTTCACATACTTGGTACCTGTTGTACTGACCTCCTTCGGGGGGCTGCGTTCATGCCGCAGGTAGAGCATGAAATACGGGTTCGGGTCGTGACAAAAGTGGTATCAGAGCAGTTAATCCTCGGAAAGTGTCTACAGACCGTATCTAGTAGAGTCTTGATTATCTGTGTGTTGTGCACCACACCAATAATCAGGAGGCTATAGGATATTTAGGATTGGTTTCCATTCTTCTCACTCTGAGATCGTGCCTTAGAGCTGTGTTATAAGTTGGACCCCTCTAACGTATTTCTTTTATGTACCAGTTATGCCTCCACGCAAGGCAACCCGGGCCTAGAAGGGCAAGGCGAGGAGGCGCTAGTAGGACACCGGGTCACGAGGCCTGTGCGAACTTTACCCGGTGATACCTCGGACGGCGAGTTCTACGACGCCGCCGCCCAGCGAGTTTAGAGCGCGGCGATGTATCGAGATCACAATACTGCGCCTCGTCCCACGGCTGGAAGCGAGAGAGATGGTTCTGAGGAGATGGCCCGATTACTAGCCAGTTGTGGCGGACATGAGATAGGGCCGGCGCATTCGAAGAGCACCCGTGGTTCACCCTAGATCGGATAGCGAGACTACGGGATTTTACGAGTTATGGTATCACGACCGAACCGGGCGTGGATCGTGCCTTACCGGGCACCCAGTAGACATACATCGAGTAATCGGAACATAAAGACAATACATGAAACGTGTAATAAGACAATGAAATAAGAAAGGCAGTAACCAAAAGCGGTTACCTTCGGTATATATATATAAATAACAACTCTTTCAACATGAGCAGTTTAATCCTTTTTACAAACCCCGCCTTGGCAGTACTCATGGACCTAAGAATGATACGACAACAATGGCGGACGGGGCCCGCCAAACCCACGAATGTAAACACTTACGACGGGGGACTATACCACCGATAAGCCTCGGAGAAACGGAGCTTCCCAACGCTAAATCGTGACCACGAGCTAGGATCAACGGCGGGTGTACCTCGACTGCGGCGTGAACGCGGCCCCGAAGAGTCGATCTGGCAGTGCAGTATGTGAAACTAAAAATCGTAAATGAAATCATAATAGTCTATAAAGCGGGAGACATGTATGATAACCAAACTACGATTCACAATAAATAGCGATCGTCAAGTCGGGGACTCACGCCTCAAAGTCATCACTCGAATATAACTATGGGTCTCAAGCCCATAACATCAATCATGCGTGGAATACCTTCCTCACCGCCGTGAGCCCATGATAGAAAAGCACCAAGGAATACACATGAACACGGGTCCCACTGTGTCCAAATAAAGCGATGCAGGGTAAGTGCGAAGGCATAGCCGACTACTAACACCCACGGTACTAACAAGGTCATAAACTGTATCATGATATCTGTCTAGACCGTCACATGATCAAAGCTGGTCACTCGCCCGCAGTATCAAATGTGCGCGTCTAGCCCTGGAACTTTCCGCAGCTCCGCATAGGCCAACCTCATAGGCCCGCATGAGGTATAACCACGCATCGAGGGTAGCTACTCCGGCATCGCCCCGGACTCGCGATCCGCGTGGCCACATAGACCGCATGACCATAAAGGCCGCACTAACACCGGAACTCCGTAGTTCCGCATGGATCCCCGGACCCGCATGAGGTATTCTCGAATCATGGTCCTGCATCGCTGAGTCTACCGCGTCGGAGGCGACTTAACCTCGGAAATAAGTCAAGGTGAGTGGTACAATACCAACATAACGGTGATAGTCAAACAACTTTAAGCCGCGATCGAGGAAAACCCCTTTACACTAACATCACAAGATACTAACACACATAGCATCCTAGCATGTTTACTTATCAATCAACAAGAAAGTATTTACAAGGCTATCACAAACCAACACAATCAAGTTATACACACAAGGTACTTTCTACTATATGTCAACAAGTTCGGGTTTTATCCCCAAAGTACTTCATACACTAAATCTTTAAAAGATACGTTACTTTCACAAAAGTCACACAATACCCGTAGTTATGTGAAAATAGAGTGATTATCCTTTTAAGTAAAACAAAACACTTACCTTTGTAAAATCAAGTAACGACATTATTTTCCAAACGTCCAAGTTTGCCTAATTTCAAATGTTCACGTTTCTTATTTTAGAAAGGTTTCGTAGTTCATAGTCTTATTCATTTAAGAATATAATTCTCTTTTAAACTATCTGAGAAACATAAGTCTTATATGTGAGTAGGATATTCTTGTTTATAACAATCTTATTACAGCAGCCATGATCTAGGAAATATCATTTTGTCTCATCTTAGCTTCTATGCAGATGGAAGTTTCTACTGGTTTTAATAATACTTAATCTGTCAAAACATTTCCTTTTATTAACGCTGCAGTGGTTTGTCGATACACATTCTGATTTCCGAAATCAGTAAAACATTCTTAAGCCGTTATACCTAACTTCCCATAAAGCTAGTATAACTCTTAAGTTTTTCAAAAAGCAAGTATTACTTCTTCTTTCAAAATGATTCAAAAATCTTTTGAAATACTTCAAGTTCTTTATTAACACATAACAAGCCAGTTATAGTTCAAATCAGTTACCTTTTAAAGACCACAAGTATTTTCTTACCAACATAAAGCGTATAACCAACTTCCCATAAAGTCGTTATAACACTTTATGTTTAAATCAATCAAATACGTTTAGCACGTATGCGTCTACCGCACTACATAGTTCACACATATCATGCTAGAAGAGATAGGAAGAGGTTCACATACCTCGCGGCGAGTATCGACTAATAGCAAACGCTCCAAGTACTTCCAACCGCTACTCCTTAAGCCAGTAGATCGCGCCACACGTAGTACTTCAACCTATAAGGCCACAAGGCGCTTATTAACATTTAGATCTCATCGCAGAACATTCTACCGAAAATTCGCGGCACTCCCCGCAACAACGTAAATCTCCTCTCTACCGAGTGGCTACCAAGCCAACCGGGGGTTATCGCCTAACCCTAACGGTACAATTCTACTCCGTGGTACTACTACACAAGTCTCTTTGTCTGACCTATGTAATTACGATTCAAGATTCTTCTTTAAATTCAAGCTTAAGTCGCAAGACATTGCCGTAAGTATTATTCAGGCTTAAGTCAAAAGACATTGCCGATAACTACGTTCAGTTATATATATAGTATACTTCAACTATATATTCTAACAATATGTAATTTCCAATTACAATAGAGGGACAAGATAATTACCTCGATAAGCCCATAATTATCCTAGTTTAAATGTCGATCCTGAGCAAGGTTTAGCTCCTACTCCGTGCGCTCCGACCCGCTCCAAACAACCCTTAGAAGTTCTAACCAACTTCTACTTATGACTTCAACTACGGGTGAAGATTTTCCTTAGGGTTTCGGTTTGTGACTGACGGAAGTATAATAGTATTTTCTGGGCTTTTCGTATAGGTATAACCTTAGAATACAACAAGGTATACGGCTAAGGTAATTTGGGCATTATAACAATACTTTTGAGAGTATTTCTACCAAGAGGGGGGGTATATTATACGAGAACAACACCACTAGGAGGGGGGGTGAAGTCTCGGCCACAAGGCCACACAAGGGGGAGGGGCTCTCGGCCAAGGGGGGAGGGACGAGAACAACAACAAGAGAGGGGAGGATTTTAACACTTAGAGATTTGTGGAAAGGATGAAGAATTCATCAAAGGGAGAGGGGTATTTATAGGTCAAGGGATGGCCAACCAAAGGCCAAGATTAAACCAAGTGTTAGGCAAGTGTAGGGCTAGGATTTATTACACATAAATATCCTACCAACCTCGACTTTAGCCAAGGCACAAAAACGTGCCTTACATAGCCCATTCGTCCAATTTGGACGATTTCAAACCACTTGGAGGGTGCCAAGTGTCGCCCTCCCGTTGGTCCAAAATGTTTCGTCTCTCGGAAAAATCCGCAAAAATACTAAATGACATAGCCGGAAATTCCCCTACGAAAGCTGTGGAAACGTTTCGCCGAAAAATGACTCTAATCGGGTGTTGTGAACAAATTTAATTCGGCCAAGCCACTTTGCCTACTCAAGGCTTTAAACTTTTATACGTACGCCCTCACGTACATACTCTGGAAATACGGGGTATAACATTCTCCCCTCCTTAGAAACATTCGTCCCGAATGTTCCTTCTAAATCTCAAGACAAACGCGCGCCAGTATAGTCTTCACTGCTATACTTACGAAAACAATCCTGCCACACCTGGCCACAGAAACACCCGCGCACATACTTCTATCTAAGTCCACGAGGAAAACACCTCTAATCATCCCCACAAAACACTTCTCACCGGGGTCTAAAATATACTTCCTTCGCACCTTCTCTTTACAAAAGAAATGATCACATCTATGCTCGCCATACATGCTCGCTTCTCTCTTTACTCGTCGTAGATACCACTTTGTCACTTTGTCGCGAGCCTTGCTCCGACGACCCAACAAATGGTACCGGGCTGCTTGCGATCCCGGAGGATGTCGTACACTCGATCTCTTACCACATTCTGACACGGCTTCAGTATCCAAAACTCGGGGTTACTATCTCTAACGTGGTCATCATTAACTGGGAACACTCTGGATGGATCTTCGATACTTCCCCGAACATCACAATACGAAAGACCGGACGCACTGCCTCCTACGTCGGACGGCAAATGCTAACATATAGGCAACCTGGCCTATCCTTCACATGAACTCACAAAGGCCCAAAGTAACTCGGGCTAAGTTCCCTCTGTTTTCCAAAACTCGTCGCACCCAAACCGGGGTGGTACCTTCAAGAAGACCGACCGTCAACTCGAACTCTGGCGTCGTCGCCTATTATCCGCACGATTTCTCTGAGCTGCCAGAACTACTTCTAGACAAGCTTCTCACTCTCCACGATCTGTGGAACAAGCTCGAACAAGTATGCGAACCTTGCCAACATCGAACCAATCGACCGTGACTTACACTTCCGCCCTTACAAGGCTTCATAAGGCGATATCCGAACACTGAAATGGTAGCTTAAACACTCCTTCAACAGGAGACAACAATTCTCGCAACTATCCCTGAAATCCAAACACTGGCCCGAGGGCGAATGTGATTCTGAGACTCACCTGAGTTCCTATCCTTGCCTGGTAAAACTTTTAGAAAACGAAAATAGCCACAACCTGGGCTTCACTGTCTGACATAAGGTGAAGGTAGGCACCCCGTGCAGCCTTTCAACCTTTCAGATAACTCAACACAGCCGAGTAAACGGTCCTGACCGAAGAACACGATGGGCTGCCCCCATCGGCCCGACCACTGGTCGAACGCATCCACGAACTCGTACGCTGGTTAACTAAACTTGGGCCTAACACCCTCACAACCCTAACACAAGGCGGGACCACCACAAACTGACCCCACCACCAAACAGGCCGCGGGTTGACCCGCAACATGGCCTCAACCCTACCCGGCATCGCGCAAAACACTAGTTCCCCGATCCGGAACAATTTCACAAATCACGTTACGAAAACCTAGCGGTCTTCCTAGCTCGACTACCCTCTTTCAAATCACGCTACTCAGGGACTTATCCCACAAACATAGCTCACGTGCACTATGCACTCCGATAAGGATCAAACATAACACTACACCTATACTTGAGATGGCCTTACCTCTAAGGTCTCTACGTATAAAACTCTAAGGCTCCCACCTTCTCTATCCCCCAAAATCTTACTCGGTTAACCCACCATGATTTCTAATCACAACTAACATACTGCTATCAGAACATAGCACTTAAGGTATACTCACCTTATCACACATCTGCATCTCAGAGGTTAAGGATAATCTATATCTCCGCTTCACTCCCTTAGTCGTTCTAATCAACCCCGTGCGCAGTAGCTAAGGAAGGTGACGAACTAACCACCGGTACTGAAAGCAAAGTCCTCCTACTAGGTCACCCATTCGACACATGGCCCTGACGGCCGCAGGTACAACAAGTACCAACTAAAGGCGACATTCCGGGATGACGTCACATCGTAATGAGGAAGCCACGGAGTTCGACCAACTCCTGCATACCCCGAACGTACTGAACCCCATGGAGGACCTCTTTGCACTGGTGGACGTGCATAATCTAATCCGCTGGTGAGGTGACTCGCCAGAAAGTTACCAAAGGACCTTGCCGCTCTGGCCTCTTCTCGTCCTCCGTTAACCCGCCGATCTACGTTTTCTCGGCTGCTGCGCATAAGCCCGCATACGTGGCCATGCTCAAGCCTAATCAAGAATTACTCTTGCACAACCTCTCTTAGATAGTCATCAAGACGCGGTACATCGGTATACTCTCGGTAGCCAAATCCATAGCTAGTAAGTGCGTCTTCTTGCAATCTAAATTCATCGTTCTGGATCGTGGGCGAAGGTTCATATATCATGGCGCGATGAGGCACCGCTGCCGCCGTACTAAACTCTATTTGGGCTAGTGACGTCGCAGAACTCCCGAATGAAGCACTACCTAGGTAATGATTGGGCTGTGCCCTCGCCACCTCCGAACTCTACTCGCAGCTCCGCCGCCTTGCGCCTCTGGGCGGGTTGCCTACGCGGAGGCATAGCGGTAAGGAAAGAAATACGTCGGAGGTCCAACTTACAACACGGCTCTAAGGCACGATCTCGAGTGAGAAGAATAGAAACCAATCCTAAATACCCTATAGCCTCACGATTATTGGTGTGGTGCACAACACACCGATAATCAAGACTTCATGGATACAGTGCGTAGACACTTTCCGAGATTAATCGCTCGATACCACTTTTGTCACGACCGAACCGGGCGTGATCGTGCCTTACCGGGCACCCAAGTAGACATACATCGAGTAATCGGAACATAAAGACAATACATGAAACGATGTAATAAGACGGTGAAATAAGAAAGACAAAGCTAACCAAAAGCGGTTACCTTGGTATATATATATAAATAACAACTCTTTCAACATGAGCAGTTTAATCCTTTTACAAACCACGCCTACAACAAGATTACTGGACCTCTAAGAATGATACGACAACAATGGCGGGGCGGGGCCACAAACCCCGAATGTAAACACTTACGGCGATTGGGACTATACCACCGATAAGCCTCGGAGAAACGGAGCTTCCCAAACGCTGAAATGACCACGAGCTAGGATCAACGATCGGTGTACCTCAACTGCGGCATGAACGCGGCCCGAAGGAGGTCAAGACAACAGTGCAGAGTATGTGAAACTAAAAATCGTAAATGAAATCATAATAGTCTATAAAGCGGAGACATGTATGATAACCAAACTACGATTCACAATAAATAAGCGTCATGTCAAGTCGTGGACTCACGCCTCAAAGTCATCACTCGAATATAACTATGGGTCTCAAGCCCATAACATCAATCATGCAGTGGAATACCTTCCTCACCGCCGGCGATCATGATATAAAAGCACCAAGGAATACACATGAACACCAGGTCCCACCTGTGTCCAAATAAAAGAGTACAGGGTAAGTACGAAGGCATAGCCGACTACTAACACTACAGTACTAACAAGGTCATAAACTGTATCATGATATCTGTCTAGACCGTCACATGATCAAAGCTGGTCACTCGCGCGAGATCAAATGTGCGCGTCTAGCCTCGAACTTTCCGCGACTCGCGATAGGCCAACCTCATAGGCCCGCATGAGGTATAACCCGCATCGAGGGTAGCTACTCCCGGCATCGCCCCGACTCGCGATCCGCGTGGCGCATAGACCGCGTGACCATAAAGGCCGCACACAACCGGAACTCCGTAGTTCCGCATGGATCCCCGGACCCGCATAGGTATTCTCGAATCATGGTCCTGCATCGCTGAGTCTACCCGCGTGGAGGCGCCTTAACCTCGGAAATAAGTCAAGGTGAGTGGTACAATACCAACATAACGGTGATAGTCAAACAACTTTAAGCCGCGATCGAGGGTAAAACCCCTTTACACTAACATCACAAGATACTAACACACATAGCATCCTAGCATGTTTACTTATCAATCAACAAGAAAGTATTTACAAGGCTATCACAAACCAACACAATCAAGTTATACACACAAGGTACTTTCTACTATATGTCAACAAGTTCGGGTTTTTATCCCCAAAGTACTTCATACACTAAATCTTTAAAAGATACGTTACTTTCACAAAAGTCACACAATACCCGTAGTTATGTGAAAATAGAGTGATTATCCTTTTAAGTAAAACAAAACACTTACCTTGGTAAAATCAAGTAACGACATTATTTTCCAAACGACCAAGTTTGCCTAATTTCAAATGTTCCCGTTTCTTATTTTAGAAAGGTTTAAGTTCATAGTCTTATTCATTTAAGAATATAATTCTCTTTTAAACTATCTGAGAAACATAAGTCTTATATGTGAGTAGGATATTCTTGTTTATAACAATCTTATTACAGCAGCCATGATCTAGGAAATATCATTTTGTCTCATCTTAGCTTATGCGGATGGAAGTTTCTCTTGGTTTTAATAATACTTAATCTGTCAAAACATTTCCTTTTATTAACGCTGCGATGGTTTGTCGATACACGTTCGATTTCAAATCAAGAAAACATTCTTAAGCCGTTATACCTAACTTCCCATAAAGCTAGTATAACTCTTAAGTTTTTCAAAAACCAAGTATTACTTCTTTTTTTCAAAATGATTCAAAAATCTTTTGAAATACTTCAAGTTCTTTATTAACACATAACAAGCCAGTTATAGTTCAAATCAGTTACCTTTTAAAGACCACAAGTATTTTCTTACCAACATAAAGCTGTTATAACCAACTTCCCATAAAGCCGTTATAACACTTTATGTTTTAAATCAATCAAATACGTTTAGCACATTGTACGTCTACCGTACTACATAGTTCACACATATCATGCTAGAAGAGATAGGAAGAGGTTCACATACCTCGCGACGAGTATCGACTAATAGCAAAACGCTCCAAGTACTTCCAACCGTCGGCTACTCCTTAAGCCAAGTAGATCGCGCCACACGTAGTACTTCAACCTATAAGGCCACGCGCTTATTAACATTTAGATCTCATCGCAGAACATTCTCAGAAAATTCGGAAGACCTCCCACACGCAGGCGTAAATCTCCTCTCTGCAGGCCGGCTACCAAGCCAACCCGGGGGTTATACGCCTAACCCTAACAGTACAATTCTACTCCATGGTACTACTACACAAGTCTCATCAGAATACAACCCTATGTAATTACGATTCGATTCTTCTTTAAATTCAAGCTTAAGTCGCAAGACATTGCGTAAGTATTATTGGGCTTAAGTCAAAAGACATTGCCGATAACTACGTTCGATTCTATATATAGTATACTTCAACTATATATTCTAACAATATGTAATTTCCAATTACAATAGAGGACAAGATAATTACCTCGATAAGCCCATAATTATCCTAGTTTAAATGTCGATCCCGAGCAAGGTTTAGCTCTACTCCGTGCGCTCAGGCCGCTCCAAACAACCCTTAGAAGTTCTAACCAACTTCTACTTATGACTTCAACTACGGGTGAAGATTTTCCTTAGGGTTTCGGTTTGTGGTAGCGGAGTATAATAGTATTTTACGGGCTTTTCGTATAGGTATAACCTTAGAATACAACAAGGTATACTGGCTAAGGTAATTTGGGCATTATAACAATACTTTTGAGTATTTCTACCAAGAGGGGGTATATTATACGAGAACAACACCACTAGGAGGGGTGAAGTCTCGGCCACAAGGCCACACAAGGGGGAGGGGCTCTCGGCCAAGGGGGGAGGGACGAGAACAACAAGAGAGGGGGGGATTTTAACACTTAGAGATGTGTGGAAAGGATGAAGAATTCATCAAAGGGAGAGGGTATTTATAGGTCAAGGGATGGCCAACCAAAGGCCAAGATTAAACCAAGTGTTAGGCAAGTGTAGGGCTAGGATTTATTACACATAAATATCCTATCAACCCTTGACTTTAGCCAAGGCACAAAAAACGTGCCTTACATAGCCCATTTCGTCCAATTTGGACGATTTCAAGCCACCAATTGGAGGGTGCCAAGTGTCGCCCTCCCGTTGGTCCAAAATATTTCGTCTCTCGGAAAAATCCAAAAATACTAAATGACATAGCGGAAATTCCCTACGAAAAGTGGAAACGTTTCTAGAAAAATGACTCTCGGGTGTTGTGAACAAATTTAATTCGGCCAAGCCACTTTGCCTACTCAAGGCTTTAAACTTTTATCGTGCGCCTGCGTACATACTGCGGAAATACGGGGTATAACGATAGCCGCGAGTTTTACTGGTCGAGGCCCGAGGATGATCCGTAGGAGTTCATCCGACGATTCTGACGGATCATGAGAGTGATCGGGGCTTGGAGACCGAGTCGGTGGTCTTAGGTTCACATCGGCTACGTGATCTGCGATCGATTGGTTTGATTCGCGAGCCGTCGGGAGAGCATGCCGCTTCCGGTATGGGGCGAGTTCTCGGAGGATTTTCTCGGCCACTTCTTGCCTCTGCAGATGAGAGAGCCGCGGGCCGGGTTTACGATCTTTGAGGCGAGGAGGGCGTGCGGTTCGGGAGTACAACGTGGAGTTCGACTCGTTAGCTCGATATGTCCCTGCGTTAGTGGCAGATATGGAGGATAGAGTGCACCGCTTCGTCACGGGACTGGATAACTACTTGGCAGAGTCTTGCTCAGGTGTGGCTCTTCAGCCGGGCATGGACATTGCCCGCATTCGTGCTCGTACGCGGAGTGCGAGGCGTAGAGGCCGACGGGTTGATCGATATCAACAGAAGAAGGCCAAGACGGCCAGATCTTTTGGTAGCTCTCGGGGTGGACGATCTCAGCAACAGACTAGATTTTCACCACAGCCAGCTCAGAGCACTCCTACACCGTCTTCAGGACAGCTAGGGTATTCGGGGCGGTCGGGGCCCGGGGCTTGGACTTCCAGTAGCAGGGTGCTAACCGATCGAGGTCCTCGGTGTGTCGGTGTGGTAGATTCCATCACGGGAGTTGTGGTACTACTTGGGAGTTTGCTACACTTGCGGCTAGCGAGTCACTATGCGGAGACTGTCAGGCGAGCGGCGCAGATAGTAGGAGTCACTACGAGTCTTTCGCGGGTCTTCTTCTGATTTACTCGCCCGAGGGCGAGGTGCTCGAGGACCAGATGGGTCGCGGCAGAGGTCGTGGCAGGGGTCCTAGTTCTATCGGTCCTCAGAACCACATTTATGTCTTGTCCAGCCGACAGGACCAGGAGGCATCACCGGATGTCGTCACATGTACCTTATCAGTTTCTTGTTGTGACGTGTATGCCTTGATAGATCCGGGTTCTACTTTGTCCTATATATCTCCCCATATTGCTAGTAGGATAGAGCCTGAGTCCATAGACCCTTTTGAGGTAGCTACGCCAGTGGGTGATTCAGTGGTAGCTCGGCGGGTATATAGGGCTTGCCCAGTGTATTTATACAGTCGTCAGACCCTAGCCGACTTGATAGAGTTGGATATGACCGATTTTGATGTGATCATGGGTATGGATTGGTTAACTTCTTGCTACGCCAATGTAGACTGCAGGGAGAGAGTGGTACGGTTCCAGTTTCCTGGGGAGCCGGTTATTGAGTGGGAAGGGAACACTGTGTCGCCGAGGGGTAGGTTTATTTCTTACCTCAAGGCTAGGAAGATGGTGCAGAAGGGGTGTATCTACCATCTCATTCGGGTGTTTGATACTGAGGCTGCGATACCAGATTTTTAGTCAGTTCCAGTAGTCAGAGAGTTCCCAGATGTGTTTCCCGACGACCTCCCGGGTATCCCTCCTGAGAGGAAGATAGAGTTTTGTATCGATGTGCTGCCAGACACTCGGCCTATATCCATTCCGCCATACAGAATGGCACCTGCCGAGTTGAGAGAGTTGAAGGGCCAGCTGAGAGATTTGCTGGAGAAGGGCTTCATCAGGCCTAGTGTTTCTCCCAGGAGCTTGGTGTGTTCGTGAAGAAGAAGGGCGGGGCGCTGCGTGTGTGTTGATCTGAGCGGTGAACAAGGTGACTATTAAGAACGAATACCCTTCCCGTGATTGATGATTTGTTCGACCGGTTGCGATTATGCGAGATGTTTCTCAAGATTGATCTGCGATCGGGCTATCATCAGTGCGAGTTAGAGAGGCGGATGTCCCAGGATGCATTCGGACGATGCGAACGCTGTGAGTTCGTGGTTATGTCTTTCGGTTTGACCAATGCTCGGCGGTATTTATGAATTTGATGAACCGAGTGTTCAAGCCATTTTGGATACGTTTGTGATAGTATTCATTGATGACATCTTGGTTTATTCGCTCGAAGCGAGGAGCATGCGAGCATTTGAGGATCTTGAGAGTTCTCCAGACGTGATTTATGCGCGAGTTTTGAAGTGTGAGTTACGGTTGACTTGGTGGCATTTCTTGGGCACATTGTCGGGCCGATGGTATTGGTGGATACGACCAAGATCGAAGCGATCGAGAGTTGGCCTAGACCTACTCGCTGCGGCAGTCTTGCGACTTTGCAGGACTTGCAGTTACTATCGGAGGTTCGTGGAAGTTTGCTTCTATTTGGCACCTTTGACTAAGTGACTCGAGAAGCGGCTAAGTTTGATGGACGGATGCTTGTGAGGAGGGCTTCCGGTTACTGAAAGAGAGATTGACGACCGCCCCAGTTCTTACTCTTCCTGAGGGTCTAGACGGCTATGTCGTGTATTGTGATGCGTCAGGCATCGGGCTTGGATGTATGTTGATGCAGCAGGGCAAGGTTATAGCATACGCATCTCGGTAGCTCAAGAAGCATGAGAAGAATTACCCCACCCATGATTTGGAGTTGGCAGCGGTGATTCACGCCTTGAAGATCTGGAGACACTATTAGTATGGAGTTCATGTGGATATTTACACAGACCACAAGAGCCTCCAGTATATCTTCAACCAGAGGGAGCTGAACTTACGACAGAGACGGTGGTTAGAGTTACTCAAGGATTATGATGTCGATATCCTGTACCACCCAGGGAAGGCCAATGTTGTGGCAGATGCCCTTAGTCTTAGGTCGATGGGTAGTCTATCGGATGTGCGGCGAGATGAGGGCATGGTCGCGAGATACATCGGCTAAGCGAGTCTTGAGTCCGTGATTGGTTACGATAGCGATGGGGTTCGGGTTCGAGAGGTTGCCAGTCTTCCATCGTCGAGGAGGTGAAGAGGCGGATTTGAGGATCCGATCTTGACACGGTATCGTGATACGACTCTTCGTGAGGAAGGGTCCTTGAGGTAGCACTGATGGGGTGCTAAGGTTTGAGGCGAGTTGTGTGTTCGGATATTGCAGGACTTGGCAGAGTTCTAGGGAAGCACACGGTAGCGCGTTACTCTATCCATCCGGGTCGACAAAGATGTACCACGACCTCGGATCTGTGTATTGGTGGGATGACACGAAGAGGACGTTGCGAGTTTGTTGCTCGGTGCCGTGTTATCAGCAGTAAAGGTAGAGCACCAGAGGCCTGGTGGTTTATTGCAGACGATAGAGATCCCGACCTGGAAGTGGGAGGTGATCAACATAGACTTTATCACAGGATTACCTCGCACTCAGAGGAAGCATGATTCTATCTGGGTTATCGTCGACGATGTGAAATCAGCCCACTTTCTTCCCATCGGCGACTTTTGGTGAGGATTATGCTAGACTTTACATCCGAGAGATCGTGAGACTGCATGGGGTCCCTATTTCTATCATATCAGACAGAGGAGCCCAGTTTACGGCTAACTTCTGGAGGTCTTTCCAGAAGGGATTAGGGACGTAGGTGAGCCTCAGTACTGCATTCCATCCTCAGACAGACGGACAGGCAGAGCGTACTATCCAGACTCTTGAGGATATGCTGCGAGCCTGTGTTATTGATTTCAGGGGTAGCTGGGAGGATCATTTGCCGCTAGTAGAGTTTGCGTATAATAACAACTACCATTCCAGTATCCAGATGGCGCCTTATGAGGCCTTATATGGGAGGAAGTGCAGGTCACCGATAGGCTGGTTTGATGTGGGCGAAGTGCAGTTAGTGGGACCGACACAGTTGTGAGCGGTGGATAAGGTGAAACTTATCCGAGGCGATTCTTGACGGCTTCGAGTCGGCAAGTCGTATCACGGATCATCGGCGTCGACATTTGGAGTTTGAGGTTGCTGATTGGGTTTTCCTGAAGGTGTCACCTATGAAGGGTGTGATGAGATTCGGGAAGAAAGGGAAACTCAGCCCAAGGTACATTGGGTCTTATCAGATTGTCCGCAGGGTAGGCAAGGTTGCCTATGAGTTGGATCTGCCGTCCGATCTGGAGGCAGTGCATCCGTTTTTCCATGTTTCTATGCTGAGGAGATGTATCGGAGATCCATCTAGAGTGCACCCGATTGACGATGTCCAGGTGACCGAGGGGTTATCATATGAGGAGATTCCCATAGCGATACTCGATCGTCAGGTTAGGTGACTACGGACAAAGGATGTGGCTTCCGTCAAGGTCTTATGGCGGAACGAGCTGTTATACCCCGTATTTTCCAAAGTATGTACGTGAGGACGTACGTAGAAAAGTTTGAGCCTTAAGTTAGGCTAGGACCGAAAATTATTGTTCACAAGTACCGAAAAGAATCGTTTTTCGACGAAACGTTTTACAAGACTTGCGAAGGGAAAATTCCGACTATGTCATTTATAATTTTTGCGGATTTTTCTGAGAGATGAAATATTTTGGACCAACGAGAGGGCGACACTTGTCACCCTCTAATTGGCGGATGTGAGGGCGTCTATTGGATGAAATGGAGCATTGGAGTTGGTAGGATATTTTGTGTAGTTGTTGAGCAAGTGGGACCCACAAACACTTGTCCAAATCTTGACCTTACACTTGCCTACCACTTGGCTTGATCTTGGCCATTGATTTCCCTATAAATACCCCCCTTAGTTGAAGATCTTCTTCATCCACAAATTGTTCTAAGTCTTGAAATCTCCCTCCCCTCTTAGCTAGGTTCTCGTCCAAACCCTTGGTGAGGCTTTGGCCGAAACCCCCCCCCCCCCTTACCTTGAGTTGTCTCGTAAAATACTACCCCCCTTGGTAGAAATACTCTCCAAGTATAGTTACTATTCCAAAATACCTTGGCCCAAATACCTTGTAGTATTCCAAGGTTACACCTATACGAAAAGCCCAGAAATACTATTATACTTCCCTTCAGTCACTAAACGAAACCCTAAGGAAAATCTTCACAGTTGGTTGAAGTATTAGGAAGAAGTTTCGTAGAACTTCTAAGGGTTGTTTGGAGCGGGTTGGAGCACCCGGAGTAAGAGCTAAACGTTGCTCAGGATCGACATTAAACTTGGATAATTTTGGGCTTACCGAGGTAAATAATCCTATCCTTCTATTGTAATTGGAAATTACATACTGTAGTTATATAGAAATGAATATAAGATTCATAGAAGAGAATTGAACTGTAATAGAAGGATATTACAGAAAAGACTTGAACTGAAATCACATCAGAAGAACATTAATGTAGAAGTTGATAGACTTATATAACCTTTATAGGTTGAATGTTCTGCGAGTAGCATGTACTACTTGAAAGGTGGACAAGGCTAGCCGGGTTATAGCCGTGGAGCGTTTTGCTAATAGTCGATAATCGTCGCGAGGTATGTGATTCTTCCTATCCTCTTGAGCATGATATTTTAAAAGAATATATATGTAGTACGGTAGACGTACGTGTGTTAACTGAACGTAGTTTTACGGCAATGTCTTTTGACTTAAGCCTGAATAATAAGAATCTTGAAGTATTTCAAAAGAATTAAGAAACCTTTTTGAAAGAAGAGTAATACTTGGTTTTAAAAGCTTAAGAGTTATACTAGCTTTATGAGAAGTTAGGTATAACGGCTTAAGAAAGATAAAAAGAATGGTTTACTGATTTTAGAAGTTAAGAGACTTGATCTTAAAAGATAAGAGACTTGACTTAATTAAATTAATATGAGTTTTTGTGTGAAACCTCATTCGTGAGTAATGAGTACTTGGTTTGTAAAAGGAATAATGTTTCTTGATTTGGAAATGAGAATAAGTATCGAACAAACCACAGCAGCGCTAATAAAGGGAAATGTATTGACTAATAAAGTATTATTAAAACCAGTAGAAACCTCCATCTGCATAGAAGCTAAGATGAGACAAAATGATATTACATTTCCTAGATCATGGCTGCTTAAATAAGATTGATTATGAATAAGAATAACCTACTCACATATAAGGCATATGTATCTCAAATTGTTTTAAAGGAGAATTATATCATTAAGTGATTAAAACTATGAACTACGAAACCTTTCGAAAATGAGAAACTTGAGCATTTGAAATTAGGCAAACTTGAACGTTTGGAAAATAATGTTGTTACTTGATTTACAAAGGGAAGTGTTTTGGTTTACTTAAAAGGATAGTCACTCTATTTTTATACTACGGGTATTGTGTGACTTTTGTGAAAGAAACGGATCTTTTAAAAGAGTTAATGTATGAAGTACTTTGGGGATAAAAACCCGAAATTGTTAACATAAAGTAGAAAGTACCTTATGTGAATAACTTGATTGTATTGGTTTGTGATAGCCTTGTAATACTTTCTTGTTGATTTGATAAGTAAACAAGTTAGGATGCTACGTGTGTTAGTATCTGGTGATGTTTGTGTAAAGGGGCTCCCCTTGTTGTGCTTATGTTGTTTAACGATAAGCTGTTATGTTATTATATCACATACCCCCTTGACTTGTTATACCGAGGGCTTGCCACCCTTGATGCGGGTCTATATGGCCTATGCGGTCTATGTGACTATGCGGAGTAGCGGTATGCTCCAGGATTGATCATTCCGGGTGTATATCCCAATGCGGGGGATGCCCTATGCGGTCTGTGTGACTATGCGGTCTATTGAGACTATGAGGACTGCGGGAGTCCAGGAGGGTACCGGGGTTAGCTACCCTCGATGCGAGGAATACCTCATGCGGGTCTGTGTGTGACTTATGCGGGCTGCGGGAAGTCCAGGATTAGGCACGCATAATGATACTATGGGCGATTGGCCTTGCTTCGATCATTCGCGGCCTAGAAAAGACCTGTTACAGTTTATCTACCTTGCTCTTGTTCATGTTGTGGCACTATGTGCAGTTGAACTCGTTGTGTTTGCAAATGGTTTTAAATACTTTGATTTTACTTGATGCTTCTGATTTCACATACTTGGTACTGTTATCGACCTCCTTGAGGCTGCGTTCATGCGCGGTAGAGTACACGATCGTTGATCCTCGCTCTTAGGGTCACAGTTCTGCGTTTGGGAAGCTCCGTTTCTTCGGAGGCTTATCAGTGGTATAGTCCCCTGTCGTTGTAGGTACTTACATTCAGGGGTATGGCGGGGCCCTGTCCCGCCATTGTTGTCATATCATTCTTAAGTGCAGTAACCTTTGTTGTGGGCAGAGTTGTAAAAAGGGATGAAACTGATCTAGTTGTTATATATATTTATGACGAAAGGCAACTATTCTCAGATGAACTTTTTAATATTTAATATTATGTCATGTGTTGTTTTATATTCGTGATTACTCGATGTATGTCTACTTGGGTGCCCGAGTAAGGCACGATCCACGGGCGAGTTGGTCGTGACAAAAGTGGTATCGAGCAGGTTATCCTCGGAAAGTGTCTGGGCCGTATCTAGTAGTCTTGATTATCGGTGTGTTGTGCACCAATAATCGAGAGGCTATAGGATATTTAGGATTGGTTTCCATTCTTCTCACTCGAGATCGTGCTTAGAGTGTGTCATAAGTTGGACCCTCTAACGTATTTCTTTCCACCGCTTATGCCTCGCGTAAGGCCGGGCCAGAAGGGCAAGGTAGCCGAGGGAGCTGCGAGTATAGCACAAAGGGTTACTAGGGCACAGGCCCAATCATCACCTGGGGTGGTGCTTCATTCGGGGAGTTCTGCGACGTCGCCAGCCCCAGCGGAGTTTAGCACGGCGGCAGAAGTTCCTACTGCGACCATGACATTTACACCTTCAGTTCCACGACCAGGAACAGAGAATATAGACTGCAAAGAGACGACCCTGTTACTAGCTAGGGATTTGGCTACCAGAGAGTTTATGATGTACCGATTTGTCACGGGTCTTGATGACTATCTAAGAGAGGGTTGTGCAAGAGTAGCTCTTCAGTAAGGCTTGAGCATGGCACGTATGCAGGCTACTGCGCGCTGCGAGAGGAAAATGGAGATCGATGGATTAACCAAGATCAGCAGAAGAGGGCCAGATCGGCAGGGTCCTTTTATAACTTCCGAGGCGAATCGCCTCAGCAACAGACTAGATATGCGCCCCCGCCGGTGCAGAGTGGTTCTCCACAGGGTTCAGGACGTTCGGAGTATGCAGGAGTTGGTCAAGGCTCGGGGCTTAGTGCACAGATACTGCGTAAGTCGGCCCGGCGGATTGATTTTCCCAATGTTCACGGTGTGTGGCGCCATCGGGAATGTCATTTTTTTGTTGATGCTTGTTTTACCTGCGGCCGTCAGGGCCATGTGTCGAAAGAATGTCCTAGTAGGAGGGATGTAAGTAGGAGGACTCGACTACGGATCGATTGCGGATTCAGTAGTTCAGAGAGGAAGGGGTGTTAGCCAGAGGAGGCCACCCCCACCTCGGTGTGGCCATTGTGGTAAGTGTCATTGTGGGGAGTGTCGTACTCCTTCGACAGCTTGTTATGCTTGCGCGCACGAGGCGGGATTGATTGGAGCAGCGGAGGGTAGTGAAGCAGTAGATACAGGTGTATCCTTAACCCTCTAGAGATTGTATGTGTGATAAGATAAGTATATCTTAAGTGTTATGTTCAGATAACATAAGTGTTAATTGTGATTAGAAATCATGGTTAGTTAACCGGGTAAGATTGGGGGGGCAGAGAAAGTGTGAGCCTTAGAGTTTTATACGTAGGGACCTTAGAGGTAAGGCCATCTCGAGTAAAAGATGTTTTTTTTATGTGTTTGACCCTTATCGGAGTACATAGTGCACGTGAGATATAGTTGTATAATAAGTCCCTGAGTAGTGTGGAATGAAAGAGGGTAGTTGAACTAAGAAGACCACTAGGTTTTCGTGACTTGATTAGTGAGATCGTTAGGATCGGGAACAAGAGTTTTTTGGCGATAGCGAGTCGGATTCGCGGACGATCGCGGGTCAACCCGCGACTGTTTTGTGGTGGGGTCAGTTTGGGGTGGTCGCGGTGGTAAGTCACGAGGTGTTAGGCCCAAGTTTAGTAAACGGCATCTGAGTTCGTGGATGCGTTCGACCAATAGTCGGGCGATGAGGTCGACCCATCTTGTCCTTCAGCGGGGTATTTACTCGGCAGAGAGTTATGCGAGATGTTATTTATCAGGAAGGTTGTAAGGCTGCACGAGGTGCCTACTTTAACCTTATGACAGACAGTGAAGCCCAGGTTGTGGCTATTTCGTTTTCCGGAAGTTTTACCAGGCAGGGTTGAGGAACTCAAGTGAGTCTCAATATCGCATTCGCCCTCGGGTCAGTGTTTGGATTTCAGGGGTAGCGGTAAGGATTGTTGCCTCCGGTTAAGGGAGTGTTTTTATAACCACCATTTCAGTATTCGGATATCGCCTTACGAAGCCTCGTAGGGGCGGTAGTGTAAGTTGTTGGTCGATTGGTTCGATGTTGGCAAAGTTCAGATAGCTGGTTCATACTTGTTTCAGCAGGATGTGGATAGGGTGAAGCCTATCCAGGAGAGGTTATCGGCAGCTCAGAGTCAACGGAAGTCGTGCGGATAATCGGTGACGACGCTTGGCGTTCAGGTGGACGGTGGGTCTTCTTGAAGGTACCACCGGAAAAGTGTGACGAGTTTGGGAAAGCAGAGAAACTTAGCCCGAGTTACTTTGGGCCTTCGGATCATGTGAAGAGTAGGCGGGTTGCCTATATGTTAGCTTTTGCCGTCCGACTTAGGAGGCGGTATGTCGATCGCCTTCATGTTGTTAGGTTCAGAAAAGTATCGGAGATCCATCCAGAGTATTCTCAGTTAATGATGATCAAGTTGGAGGTAGTAACCAGAGATTTTTGAAATTGATGCGATGTAAATGTGGTAAGTTATGAGAAAGAGTTCGAGTGTACGAGAAAGTGCGACGAGTAAGTGAAGAAGCGAGAATGTGTTAAGAACATAGAAGTGATCATTTCGTTTGTAAAGTGAAGGTGCGAAGGGAGTATCTTTTAGCCCTTGGGTGGGAGTTTTTGTGATGTTAGAGGTGAATCCTCGTGGACTTGGATGTAAGTATTTGCGCATGTTGTATTGTGGCCAGGTGTGGCATGATTGTTTTCATAAATATAGCAGTGAAGACTATTCTGGCGCATGTTTGTTTTGAGACTTAGAAGGAACATTCGGGACGAATGTTTCTAAGGAGGGGAGAATGTTATACCCCGTATTTTCCAGAGTATGTACGTGAGGACGTACGTAGAAAAGTTTGAGCCTTAAGTTAGGCTAGGACCGAAAATTATTGTTCACAAGTACCGAAAAGAATCGTTTTTCGACGAAACGTTTTACAAGACTTGCGAAGGGAAAATTCCGGCTATGTCATTTATAATTTTTGCGGATTTTTCCGAGAGATGAAATATTTTGGACCAACGAGAGGGCGACACTTGTCACCCTCTAATTGGCGGATGTGAGGGCGTCTATTGGACGAAATGGAGCATTGGAGTTGGTAGGATATTTTGTGTAGTTGTTGAGCAAATGGGACCCACAAACACTTGTCCAAATCTTGACCTTACACTTGCCTACCACTTGGCTTGATCTTGGCCATTGATTTCCCTATAAATACCCCCCTTAGTTGAAGATCTTCTTCATCCACAAATTGTTCTAAGTCTTGAAATCTCCTCCTCTTAGCTAGGTTCTCGTCCAAACCATGGTGAGGCTTTGGCGAAACCCCTACCTTGAGTTGTCTCGGAAAATACTACCCCCCATCTCGTGGTAGAAGTACTCTCCACGTCGAGTTACTATTCCAAAATACCTTGGCCCAAATACCTTGTAGTATTCCAAGGTTAAACCTATACGAAAAGCCCAGAAATACTATTATACTTCCCTTCAGTCACTAAACGAAACCCTAAGGAAAATCTTCACAGTTGGTTGAAGTATTAGAAAGAAGTTTCGTAGAACTTCTAAGGGTTGTTTGGAGCGGGTTGGAGCACCCGGAGTAGGAGCTAAACGTTGCTCAGGATCGACATTAAACTTGGATAATTTTGGGCTTACCGAGGTAAATAATCCTATCCTTCTATTGTAATTGGAAATTACATACTGTAGTTATATAGAAATGAATATAAGATTCATAGAAGAGAATTGAACTGTAATAGAAGGATATTACAGAAAAGACTTGAACTGAAATCACATCAGAAGAACATTAATGTAGAAGTTGATAGACTTATATAACCTTTATAGGTTGAATGTTCTGCGAGTAGCATGTACTACTTGAAAGGTGGACAATGCTAGTCGGGTTATAGCCGTGGAGCGTTTTGCTAATAGTCGATAATCGTCGCGAGGTATGTGATTCTTCCTATCCTCTTGAGCATGATATTTTAAAAGAATATATATGTAGTACGGTAGACGTACGTGTGTTAACTGAACGTAGTTTTACGGCAATGTATTTTGACTTAAGCCTGAATAATAAGAATCTTGAAGTATTTCAAAAGAATTAAGAAACCTTTTTGAAAGAAGAGTAATACTTGGTTTTAAAAGCTTAAGAGTTATACTAGCTTTATGGGAAGTTAGGTATAACGTCTTAAGAAAGATAAAAAGAATGGTTTACTGATTTTAGAAGTTAAGAGACTTGATCTTAAAAGATAAGAGACTTGACTTAATTAAATTAATATGAGTTTTTGTGTGAAACCTCATTCATGAGTAATGAGTACTTGGTTTGTAAAAGGAATAATGTTTTACTGATTTCGGAAATGAGAATAAGTATCGAACAAACCACAGCAGCGCTAATAAAGGGAAATGTATTGACTAATAAAGTATTATTAAAACCAGTAGAAACCTCCATCTGCATAGAAGCTAAGATGAGACAAAATGATATTACATTTCCTAGATCATGGCTGCTTAAATAAGATTGATTATGAATAAGAATAACCTACTCACATATAAGGCATATGTATCTCAAATTGTTTTAAAGGAGAATTATATCATTAAGTGATTAAAACTATGAACTACGAAACCTTTCGAAAATGAGAAACTTGAGCATTTGAAATTAGGCAAACTTGAACGTTTGGAAAATAATGTTGTTACTTGATTTACAAAGGGAAGTGTTTTGGTTTACTTAAAAGGATAGTCACTCTATTTTTATACTACGGGTATTGTGTGACTTTTGTGAAAGAAACGGATCTTTTAAAAGAGTTAATGTATGAAGTACTTTGGGGATAAAAACCCGAAATTGTTAACATAAAGTAGAAAGTACCTTGTGTGAATAACTTGATTGTGTTGGTTTGTGATAGCCTTGTAATACTTTCTTGTTGATTTGATAAGTAAACATGTTAGGATGCTACGTGTGTTAGTATCTGGTGATGTTTGTGTAAAGGGGTTCCCCTTGTTGTGCTTATGTTGTTTAACGATAAGCTGTTATGTTATTATATCACATACCCCCTTGACTTGTTATACCGAGGGCTTGCCACCCTTGATGCGGGTCTATATGGCCTATGCGGTCTATGTGACTATGCGGAGCAGCGGTATGCTCCAGGATTGATCATTCCGGGTGTATATCCCGATGCGGGGGATGCCCTATGCGGTCTGTGTGACTATGCGGTCTATTGAGACTATGCGGACTGCGGGAGTCCAGGAGGGTACCGGGGTTAGCTACCCCCGATGCGAGGAATACCTCATGCGGGTCTGTGTGTGACCTATGCGGGCTGCGGGAAGTCCAGGATTAGGCACGCATAATGATACTATGGGCGATTGGCCTTGCTTCGATCATTCGCGGCCTAGAAAAGACCTGTTACAGTTTATCTACCTTGCTCTTGTTCATGTTGTGGCACTATGTGCAGTTGAACTGGTTGTGTTTGCAAATGGTTTTAAATACTTTGATTTTACTTCAGTACTTTACAGTTTCACATACTTGGTACCTGTTGTACTGACCTCCTTCGGGGGGCTGCGTTCATGCCGCAGGTAGAGGTACACCAGTCGTTGATCCTCGCTCTTAGGGTCACAGTTCAGCGTTTGGGAAGCTCCGTTTCTTCGGAGGCTTATCAGTGGTATAGTCCCCTGTCGTTGTAGGTACTTACATTCAGGGGTATGGCGGGGCCCTGTCCCGCCATTGTTGTCATATCATTCTTAGAAGTGCAGTAACCTTTGTTGTGGGCAGAGTTGTAAAAAGGGATGTAACTGTTCTAGTTGTTATATATATTTATGCCGAAAGGCAAGTTTTCTCAGATGAACTGTTTCATATTTCATATTATGTCATGTCTTGTTTTATATTCCGCTGATTACTCTGATGTATGTCTACTTGGGTGCCCGGGTAAGGCACCAGTCACGGGCCCGGGTTCGGGTCGTGACAAAAGTGGTAAGAGGAGATGACGGGGGAAGCAGAGGAGGACATGAGGCAAAGGTATCCTCACTTTCCTACTCGTAATTTTTTTTTTCTTTGGCATATGTACTTAAGTGTTGTATTGTGGCCATGTGTGGCATTTGCAAATTGGTTAAGTTATGAGGAACTATATCGTTATCTTTGTGAGAAGGAACATTCGGGACGAATGTTTCTAAGGGGGGGAGAATGTTATACCCCGTATTTCCAGAGTATGTATGTGAGGACGTACGTACAAATGTATAAGCCTTAATTAGGTAAAGGACGAAATTGTGAACTTCCAACGGAAAAGATTCCGAACCTTGTGAAGGAAATTTTACGGTTTTAATATTTTAATTTATTACGAATTTTTTCGGGAGATAAAATATTTTGGACCAATAGGAGGGCGACATGTGTCACCCTAGGTGCCACTTGATGGACGAATTGTTTGGCACGTTTTTTACATTTTAAAGGCCATAAACATTTGGTCAAAGTCATGCAAGATATTTGTGGAGTAGATAGATAAGTGGGACCCACACAACACTTGTCCCCAATCCTCACCATACACATGCTTCAATCCTAGCCATTAAATGTCCTATAAATACCCCCCTTAAGTGCAAGACTTCTTCATCCACTTAACAATTTCCAAGTCTCAAATCCTTCCCCCTTTGTAGTAAAGCTTTCGTCCAAGCTTCCCCCCCCCTTTTTGGAAGTCTCGTCCGAAACACCCCCCCCCCCCCCCTTGGTAGAAAAAGTTGTCTTCAAGTATTGTTACTATTCCAAAATACCTTAGCCTAAATCCCTTGTAGTATTCCCAAGTTACCTCTATACTAAAAGCCCGGAAATACTACTTTATTTCCTTTAGTCACAAAACGAAACCCTAGGAAAATCTTCATAGTTGGTTGAAGTATTAGGTAGAAGTTGTTTAGAAACTTCTAAGGGTTTCTTGGAGCGAATTGGAGCGTACAAAATAGGATCTAAACGTTGCTCAGGATCGACATATAATCTTGGATAATTTTGGGCTTATCGAGGTAAATATCTTTGTCCTTCTATTGTAATTGGAGATTACATATTGTAGTAGTTTAGAATTAAGTATAAGATTTATAGAAGGATGGTATAAAAGAAGAGAATTGAACTGTACTTACATTGGGCTGTATTTACAGTAGACTTGTGTAGTTTGACGGATAGGGAAATGCTGCCCAATTTTTCGTAGAATAGAGAACCTTCTGCTTAGAATATTCTACGAAGTAGTCTAGACGTTGATAGACGTATTTGACTATTATAGGTTGATACTCTGCGCGCGACATATTCGACTTGGCAGGTGGATTTAGCCGAGGAGGTATGTGATTCTTCCTATCCTCTTGAGCATGATACTTTTGAAATATATATAGTACGGTAGACGTACATGTGTTAACTAAACTTGGTTTTACTTTTATGTCTTTTGACTTGAGTTTTAAATGATAAGAATCTTGAAAATATTTCAAAAGAGTTCTGAATCATTTTTGAAAGAAAAGTAATACTTGGTTTTAAAAGCTTAAGAGTTATACTAGCTTTATGGGAAGTTAGGTATAACGACTTAAGAAAGATAAAAGGAACGGTTTACTTATTTGTTTATGAAAGTCTTGTATTGATTTCTGGAAAGTGTAGTAAGATGGTTTGATAAGTAAACATGTTATGATGCTACGTGTGTTAGTGTCTTGTGATGTTTGTGTAAGGGGGTTATTCTTGTTGTGCTTACGTTGTTAAACGATAAGCCTGTTGTACTACTATTATATCACATACCCCCCTGACTTGTTATGATGCCGAGGACTTGCCACCCTCGATGCGAGGAATACCTCATGCGGGTCCATGTGACCTATGCGGAGCTGCGGAAGTTCCAGGATTGATCACTCCGGGTGTGTTACGCCGATGCGAGAAATACCTCATATGGTCCATAGGACTATGCGGACTTCGGGGGTCCAGGATGATGCCGCGGGTTAGCTACCCCCGATGCGAGGAATACCTCATGCGGGCCTATGTGGCCTATGCGGACTGCGGGAGTTCCAGGATTAGGCACGCATAATGATACTATGGGCGAGTGGCCTTGCTTCGATCATTAGCGGCCTAGAAAAGACCAGTTATGTTATATCTATTTTGCTCTTGGTTATGCTGTGGCACTATGTGCGGTTACATTGGTTGTTTCGTACATATTTGTAAAATTGGTTTTAAAATGATATGATTTCATTTAAGTACTTTACAGTTTCACATACTTGGTACTTGTTGTACTGACCTCCTTCGGGGGGCTGCGTTCATGCCGCAGGTAGAGGTACTCCTGTTGTTAATCCCCGCTCCTAGGATCACGTTTACGCTTTTGGAAAGCCCCGTTTCTCCGGAGGCTTGTCTTTTGGGTATGATCTCCCTGCCATTGTAGCTTTATGTACATTCAGGGTATGGCGGGGCCCTGTCCCGCCATAGTTGTTTAAATTCCTAGAGGTCTGTAGTCCTGTTGTAAAGTTGGGATGTAACTGTTCACTCTTGATGTATATATACATGCTGAAAGGCAATCTTTTCTTGGATAAACTGTTTCTCATTTCATAATTGTTTCATGTCTTGTTGTTATATTCCGCTGGTTACTCTGATGTATGTCTACTTAGGTGCCCGGGTAAGGCACCAGTCACGGGCCCGGGTTCGGGTCGTGACACTCCCCATATATTATCCACCATTTATCAGACTTTTCCCGTACCTAAAATCCACCAGCGGACCCACTGTCCGCTGGCCCTCCAATAACATTGCCTCCTCCAGGTCTAGGTCCACCGACTGAGCCTTCTATCCAACCCAATTCCTATTTTGGCTCCCAGGTCTAGTTTCAGCCCAGTGTCTATTTTGGCGGCTGGCAGTGCTCCAGTTGTCCGTTCTGGGCTAGCAGTCCCACTGCCTACTTGTCCATCCGTCACATGTCCCGATGTTTCCCAAAATTCACCAAATTATCCCCCTAGTCTTAGACCAGTCACGCGTAGTCAATGAGATATTTTTAAACCAAAAAGACATTTTAATTTAACTTCTAATGTTCTTAAATCACATTTACCCTGTAATCCTGTATCTGCTTTAAATGACCCGAATTCGAAAATTGCTATGACCGACGAATATAATGCTCTTATTGATAATAAGACATGGGAGTTGGTGCCCCATTCATCTGGTGTTAATAATATTCGGTCTATGTGGATTTTTACTCATAAGGATAATTCTGACGGTTCATTTGCAAGGCATACGACTCGACTTATAGGTGATGGAAAGGCTCAGCAGGTTGGTGTGGATTGTGGTGAGACGTTTAGTCTGGTGGTCAAGCCGGCTACCATTCGTACTGTGCTCGGTTTGGCTCTTTCGAAAGCATGGCTCAATCATCAGTTAGATGTGAAGAATGTTTTCTTACATGATGATCTCAATGAGACAATCTATATGCATCAACCATTGGGGTTTAGGGATTTCAAATATCCTCATCATGTCTGTTTGTTGAAAAAAATTCTTAAATGGGCTTAAGTAGTCTCCACGGGCCTGGTATAAGAGGTTTGTCGTCTATGTTTTGACTATTGGGTTCACTCACAGCAGGTAGGATAATTCATTGTTCATATATCATCGTGGTTCGTCCTTGGCTTATATACTATTATATATGGATGATATTATCTTAATTGCCTCTTCCGATGCATTACGCCAGTCTATCATGATGATGCTCAGTTATGAGTTTGCTATGAAAGACTTGGGGCCCTTGAGTTACTTTTTCGTGATTGTTGTCACTCGTCATGAAGGTTGGTTGTTCTTATCCCAGAGAAAGTATGCAGCTGAGATCATTGAGAGGGATGGGATGTCTTCATGTAAGTCGAGTTGGAGTCTTTGCGGTGACTCGTCTTATAAGGATCCGGCCATTATCGCGATCTTGCGAGGCCGCCAGTTTCTTACATTCACACGACCAGATATTACGTATGTCGTACAACATGTGTGCTTATTTAAGCATGATCCCAGGGTTGAACACATGAATGCGCTCAAACACATAATTCGGTACATCCAGGGGACACTTGACTATGACTTACATTTATATCTGTCGTCGATGTCTATACTTTTCTCGTATATAGATATTGATTGGGGTGGCTGTTCGGACACCAGATGGTCTACGTCAGGCTATTGTATGTTTTTTAGTATAACTTGGTCTCATGGTCAGCAGAGCGTCAGTCGACATTATCCCGCTCTAGTGCAGATGTCGAGTATCGAGGGGTAGCCAATGTGGTCTCTGAATCCTATTGGTTACATAATCTTCTTTTAGAGATTCATTGTCCTATTAAAAAAGCTACCTTAGTTTATTATGATAATGTTAGTGTCATCTATCTTTTTGGTAATCTGGTTCAGCACCAGTGTACTAACATATCGAGATGGACATTTACTTTGTTCGAGAAAAGGTAGCTCGTGGACAAGTATGTGTCTGTCATGTCCCTTTCAGTTATCATATTGCAGACATCTTTACAAAGGGGTCTTCCCTCGGTCCTTTTGAAGATTTTAGGGACAGTCTCAGCGTTCAAAGACTGTCCGCTATGATTGTGGGGGTGTGTTAAATATACATTTGATATACACAATAACATATGTATATCGGATGAATAGTGTCTCAGATTTACTGTAGCAGGGCCCACGGTTGGGCTGATTTTGTATACAATGTGTATATTAGTCTTGTACATTAATTAGTCTTGTTAATTGTATAATTAGTCTCCAAATAGAATAGGGTTTTAGATGTAGAATAGAAAAAGGATTTTCCTTATGTAACTTGTATATATACCCCTTTCACTAATGAGAATAATCAAGAGATTATTTGTCACGACCCGACCCCGGGCCCGCGACTGGTGCCCTACCTGGGCACCCTTACAGGTATACATCAGAGATAATCAGCGGAACATACATGAAACTTATACAATAAATCAACAGAAATAAAATCAATAGGTTAGCCGATGAGGCTACCTCCCTGAATATATAAAACGAAACATAATCGAAGCAGTTGCCTCCTTTCCTTTACAAACTGACCCACAACATGCGGCTACAGACCTCTAAGAGTTTTAACATAACAACTGTGGCGGGACAGGGCCCCGCCATACCCGTGAACATACATGAACCTACAACCTCAGGAAATCGTACCAAAAGACAAAGCCTCCGGAGAAATGGAGCTTTCCAAGAACTGAACAGTGATCCAAAGAGTGTGGATCAGCAAGCTATGTACCTAAACCTGCGGCATGAGCGGCCCCGAAGAGTCGATGCGAAATATGTACCAAGTATGTGGCGAAAATCGTAATGAAATCATAACAGTCTATAAAAAGCTGGAGACATGTATGATAACCAAAATAACAGTACACTGTGCCTTACCAAAATGAAAATAATGAAAGTCAGTTTTACCTTTTAAAGACTATTTCAACACATGAACAATAGTCACACAGGGCTACCGACACAAGCCCTCAAATATCAAAACGTGCCCGTGGAATCCCCCATCACTCTCGGCAGCTATAAGTGAATAACATAACCATTTGACGCGCCCGTGGCATCCTACCTCACTGTCGGCGTACACACATACAACACATATATATATCTATACCGCCTGCCCGTGGAATCCCTATCACCGCCGATCATAAGGGTAACATATAACCGTGTAATGGCGCGTGGCATCCTACCTCACTGTCGGCGTACACACATACAACATATATATATATATATATATATATATATATATATATGGCGTGACGCATGCCGGAATCCTCATCGTGGCGCGAGCCGTGGGAGCTAGCCCATGGAGTAATAATATAACATGCCCCCGGAATCCCTCATCGTAGGCGCATGTCTTCATGGGGAGCTAGCCCATGGAATAAAAATATAACATGGTCGCATGCCCCGGAATCCCTCATCGTATAAGCATGGCCATGGGTAATAAAACACATTCGGGAATCTAACCCGCCTCCTGGTCGCATGCCCCGGAATCCCTCATCGTATAAGCATGGCCAAGATCAATCACAATGGAAGCATACCCGTGGAATCCTCGTCCTTGCGATGCCCAATAAATTCACAACAAGTCATGGCCCTCACCGAGAGTCACGGCAATGTAAACATATAATACTTGCAATCAAGGCTATCACAAGCAAGCATAGGCAAGTTCATTAAATCTTTAGACTTTCATTTTTACATACTCAAGGCACTTTTCGTTTTACATAAAAATCCGGGAATTTAACCCAAAGTACTACGTACTTCCCTTCTTTTCAAAAGATTCTTTTTCATATAAAACCCCAAGATACTAACACCCGTAGTATCAAGGCTTGTTTACATTTCACATAAGTCACTACACTTTTAGAAATACATTTCTCGGCTTCTAAATCAAGTGACCCTTACTTTAAAGCTTTAAGCAAGTGATACCTTTAAATCAAATTGCCCTTCCTTATTTCAAGTTATTTCTTTGTTTACCTTATTAGAGAAAACCATTCTCTTAACCTTCCATAAAGCCGTTATAACCAACTTCCCATAAAGCCGTTATAACCCTTTATGGTTTTAGACAAACTCATTCCTTTTATAACCAAGAGACTTATACTTTTAAAACCAAGTATCATATACTTTCAAATCAATTCTCTTAACTTTTAAAATACTTTAAGTCTCTTAACTTTTAGAAATCAAGTTTCTTAACTTTTAAATCTCAAGTAACTCACACCTTTTAAAACAAGTTACTTCCCTTAAATCATGTCATTTCTTCCTTAAGAATCAAGTTTCATTTATTAACGCTGCAATGGCTTGTTCGATACTTATTCCCATTCGTGCCGTAAATTAGCCAAGTCAACTTGGCTCCAAAATACCTCCTAACGACTCTTACCAACATCCCTCATAAGACTCGGTAAGGACTTAGGATAACTTAGACATAACCTTTACATAGAGTAAATCACAAACATACCTCTTAACTTCTAAGAGTAGAAGGAAACATGAAATAATACCACATGTATATTCCATACATAGAATCATGCCAAAGGAAGGAAGAGGTTCACATACCTCGCGACGATTGTCGACAAGTAGCAAAATGCTCCAAAGTACTTCAACCTTGAGCTATTCCATCCTTCAAGTAGGATACGCTATACTTAGTACTTCAACCTATAATGGCCATAATACGTCCATTAACCTCTTACTTCAAACGTAGAATATTCTAAGTGCTAAGTCACTAAATTCTACGGAAAATCGGACAGCACTTCCTTTGTTTCTACATACTTTGCCACCTTTTTCAAGGCCGAATTCAATAACCAAACACGCCACATTTAAGGCTCAATCAATGTAGTTAACAATAGGGGATTACACGCTTATAAGACGTGTAAAATTCCGCCCCACAATTGATATCAAACTAGTACAAACTACTAGGCCAATTCGGCAACTTGAGATACAATAACACCAATTCTTATCCAATTTCCTTTTCAATCCAAGTTGTTTAGTATAACATGATATCGAGTCGCAATCGATTATAACTACTACAATCTTCAAGTAAGTAACATGCGACGATTCTAATTAACGACCAAATTGTAATTCAACTTCAAATGGCTTATATGGCATTTCGTATTTAAGGCTACAACAATCCATAACACTTATCAAACTTCATTAAATATACTTCATGCTAGCAAACATGTAAGGCTAACAACAATATATAATCTTGTAACACTTAAGAGATAAGATTATTACCTCAACGATTCTTAGTCCAACTTCAAATTCGAAGTCGCTCCTTAGCAACTTAGAGCCTCTTCTAGACACTTCAATCCGCTACTTGAGACCCTATGAACAACACCAACAAATTTCCTCCAATCTTCCAAACAAAACCTAGAAAAGCAACTATGTTTTAACCTTGCGACTAATACGAAAACTATTTTTTTCCGGGATTTTTCTATTGAGATACACTTACAATACCCTCATGAACCTTGGTTTAAAGTGTGGAGCTTAATGGACAACAAACAAAGATTTTCTCTTTTCTTTGGAAGTGAACCCGAGAGCTTGCTCTTGGTGTTCTTCAAATTTCTTGAAATTTTAGCTAAGTGTTGAACTTGTATTGCTACTAGTACTACTATATAGTTCAATGGAGGGTCAAGATGTGTACAAATGCGTGGATTGGATGAAGTTCCTTCAAATATCAAGACTTGTGGTCCCATTGACTAAGTCAACATTGTCAAGCTCTTCAAGTTGCAAGACTTAGTCATCCTAACAAAGGTCAAATGACCCTTTTGGCCATGCCTAATTCGTCCAAGGATACATAAGGGGGGTGACACGTGTCGCCTCCCATTAAATCCTGATATTACATTTTCCGACAATTCCATAATTCCGATAAATTTTTACAAGTCTCTAATCTTAACATTTGGGATTCTCACGTACGTTCTTAAAACATGTCCTGTAAATACGGGGTGTAACATTCTTCCCCCCTTAGAAACATTCGTCCCCGAATGTTCTTTCGGAGCTCAATCTATCATTTCTCGGCTTAGTCTCATAAAACTACACTTAATGAAACCTAATTATGCCACATATGGCCCTAATATCTTGCACACACATATCCATCCATCATAAGCCCAAAAAAAAAGATTATCTTTTCGTACTTCCAAGTTACTCTAGCATACATACATAGTCTCAAATTTATTCGTTCATGATACTTAAACTTACAACAACCTTAACATGCATACAAGTCTCTAAAGGGTCAAAGACATACCTGAAATCATATAGGCGGTTCAAAGGACCGCTAAAACTGGGAACTTCCACCACGACCTCTGTCACGGCCTGCCGGTGCATAAACATCCTGCCTAGCTATGGAAGGCGAAGAACATGGCCCGATCGATGAACCGCTATCCGCGGTTCCGCCACGGTGGACAGTCTCTCACGAAATGGCCCTGCTGGCCGCAAGCATAACAAGCTGTCGAAGTAGTACGACACTCCCCAAAATGGAATCTACTACAGTGACCACACCGGGGCAAAGGTGGCTTCCCCTGGCTACTATCCTCGGACATCTGTGAACCTGCAGCCCTGGAGCCCTGACCTGCTCCCGAATATCCCCGGCGACCAAACCTCCGGCGGAAAGGCGGGAAGGAGCACTCGTGTCGGTGAAATGTAGATCTAGTCTGCTTTGTTGAGGTGTGTTATACCCGTATTTCAGTATATGCGTGGGGCGTCGTAGAAAATTTGAGCCTTAAGGTAGGCATTGGATTCGAAATTTGGGCACGAGTGCCGATTAGAGTCGTTTTCGGCGAAGCGTTTCCCACTTTCGTAGAAAATACGGCGATGTCAATTATTATTTTTTCGGATTTTTCCGGGTGACGAAACATTTTGGACCAACGGGAGGGTGACATGTGTCACCCTCACATTGGAAGCAAATGGATTGGCTTGGACGATTTGGGCGTCCAAGAGCCTTGGTTGGCCTTGGCCGATTGGCTCCCTCTTTTGTGCCTTGTTTTGTGGCTTGTTTTGTGGAGTGTTTTGTGGAGTGTTTTGTGGGTGCACTTGGCTTGATCTTGGCCTTACACTTGCCTTGCACATGGCTTGATCTTGGCCATTGGTTGGCTTTTGGTTTTGCTATAAATACCCCCTCTCTTTGAAGACTTCTTCATCCACTCTTCACTTGCCTAAGTCTTGAGAAACCCCTCCCCTCCCTCTTGTTGACTCTCGTCCAAGAGCCCCTCTCCCCCCTTGAAATTGGCCTTTGGCCGAAACCCTCCCCCTTTGAGAGCCTTAGCGAGAACCCCACACCCTTAGGGTGTTGTTCTCGTGTGGTACCCCCCTTTGTGGTATTGAAATACTCCTCCAAGTATTGTTATAATGCCCAAAATACCTTAGCCTTATACCTTGTAGTTTTCCAAAGATACCTCTATACGTAGAGTCCGGAAATACTACCTTTTGTCCTTTTAGTCTCAAACCGAAACCCTAAGGAAATCTTCATTGTTAGTTGAAGGATTTGAGTAGAAGTTGGTTAGAACTTCTAAGGGTTGTTTGGATCGGATTGGAGCACTCGGAGTAGGAGCTAAACCTTGCTCAGGATCGACTTTTATCTCGGATAATTTTGGGCTTATCGAGGTAAATAATCTTGTCCCCCTATTGTAATTGGAGTTTACCTGTTGTTGATTATATAGTTGAAGTATGCTATATATAGAACTAAACATTGGATTGTGGCAATGTCTTTTGACTTAAGCTGAAGAATCAATGAGCTGTTTTTACATGGGGTATGTCTGATGAGACTTGTGTAGCATTCTTGTGTGGTAGAATTGTACTCGTCAGGTTAGATGTGTTAACCCCTGGTTGGCTTGATGGCGGCCTCGATAGAGGAGGCGATTTACGCTCTTGCGGGGAGGTCTTTGCGAATTTTACGTAGAAAGATAGAAACTTGTGTTTGGGGTTAATAGCGTTTGTGACCTTTATAGGTGAAAGTACTAAGAGTAGCGTATTCTACTCGAGGAGTGGAAAGGGCTAGCAAGGTTGTAGTACTTGGAGCATTTTGCTTATTGTCGTTAAATCGTCGCGAGGTATGTGAACCTCTTCCTATCTCTTCTAGCATGATATGTGTGAACTATGTAGTACGGTAGACATACATGTGTTAATTGTATTTGATTGTTGTAAAACATAAAGTGTTATAACGGCTTTATGGGAAGTTGGTTATATGACTTTATGTAGGTAAGAAAATACTTTGTGGTTTTAAAAGGTAGCGATGTGAATTATAAGCGGCTAGTTATAATAAAGAACTTGATGTATTTCAAAGATTTATAAATCGTTTTGAAGGAGAGTAACACTTGGTTTTAAAGGTTTTAAAAGAGTTATACTAGCTTTATGGGGAGTTAGGTATAATGTCTTAAGAAAGGTAAAGAAAATGGTTTCTTGATGTTAGAAGTTAATAGACTTGATATTATGAGATAAGAGACTTAACTTATTTGTTTTAATGTGAATGTTTGTGTGAAACCTCATTCGTGAGTAATGAGTACTTGGTTTTATTTAAAGGGATAATGTTTCTTGATTTTGGAAATCGGAATGTGTATCGACAGGACCACTGCGGCGTTAATAAAGGAAAATGTATTGAATAATGATGTATCGTATTAAAACCGGTAGAAACCTCCATCTGCATAGAAACTAAGATGAGACAAAATGATATTACATTTTCTAGATCATGCATTTCTTTGTAATAAGAATGTTGTAAACAAGAATAACCTACTCTCGCGTGAGACATATATTACTCGATTGTTCTAAAAGGAATCAGTGATTAAGTTTGGGAACTATGAAACCATTTGAAAATGAGAAGCTTGAGTAATTGAAACTAGGCAACCGGAACTTAGGAAAAGAATGTTGTTACTTGATTTTGAAAAGGAATGTGGGTTGGTCATTCTAATACTACGGTATCGGGTGGCGTTTATAAAAGTAATGGATCTCTTTTAAAAGAACTTAACGTATGTAGTATTTTGGGGTTGAAAACCCGGACTTTGGCATAAAATGAAAGTACTTTGAGTTGTGTGAAACTTGCCTATGCTTGTTGTTGTGAAACTTGCCTATGCTTGTTGTTGTGAAACTTGCCTATGCTTGTGATGATAGCCTTTGTTGTGCAAGTGTGGTATTTACGTATTCTGGCGTCTCTCGATAGAGGGCCGGTTGACTTGTTGAGAACTTACTTGGACGTGCTGGCAGTGATGGAGAATTCCACGGGTATGTTTCCATTTTGATTTCTGTCTTGTTGTTGATGTCACATGGACATGTCTACCGTCACGATATTCACAGGGCATGCGGCCATGCGGCGGGTTGATTACCGATATATGGTTATTGCGCAACATGGGCGTGTCTACCGTCTGATATCGGGGCATGTGGCCATGCGGCAGGGTTGACCACCAGTATATTGTTATTGAGGTTACATGGGCATGTCTACACCGTCGCGATTCCGGGGCATGTGGCCGTGCGGCCTTGTTATTATTGTTGCATCATGGACATGTCTACCGTCTGCGATTCCAGGGGCATGTGGCCATGATGCGAACATGATGGATGTGGTGGGCGTGAGACCCATAGTTATATTTAGTGGTGACTTTGAGGCGTGAGTCACGACTTATCGCTTTTATGTTGCGTCTTGTATTTTAGTTATCATACATGTCTCTGCTTTATATGATCGTTATGATTTAAGCTGCGATACTTCTGATTTCACATACTTGGTACTGTTGTCTTGACCTCCTTGGGGCTGCGTTCATGCCGCGGTAGAAATCGTTGGTGTCGATCCGCTTGTAGGATCACGTTTCACGTTTTGGGAAGCTCCGTTCCTTGAGGCTTATCTTTGGTAGGTTTCCACGAGTTGTAGGTTCTTGTACATTCGGGGTATGGCGAGCCCCTGTCCGTCATAGGTTGTTATTCTCTCTTAGAAGTGCATGCTTTGTTGTGGCGGGGTTTGTAAAAGGATAAGCTGTTGGGTTTTATGTAAATCTGAAGGCAACTGTTTTGGTTGGCGGTTTATTTATATTATCTCTTATTTCATGTTCATGTTGTATGTTCGCTGATTTTCTCGATGTTGTATCACTAGGGTGCGGGGTAAGGCACGATCCACGGGCCAATTTGGGGTGTGACATAGTGGTATCGAAGCGATTAGTCCTCGGAAAGTGTCTACGACCGTGTACAGTAAGTCTTGATTATCGGTGTGTTGTGCACCATCTATAATCGGAGGCTATAAGACATTTAGGATTGGTTTCCATTTCTTCTCATTCGAGATCGTGCCTTAGAGGCGTGTTGTGAGTTGGACCCTCCAGCGTATCTCGTTTTACGATTATGCCTCGCGCGAGCAACGCGAGCCCGGAAGGGCAAAGCGTAGGAGGCGCTAGTTAGATCTGAAGGAGTTCGAGCGCGAGCGGTCAATACACGAGCAGTGCTTGGCGGCGAGTTTTGCGGCGCCGCCCGGCGCAACGAGTTTAGCGCGGCGGTGGCTGCTGAGACTCTGATACGAGCCTCGGTCCACGATGCAGGCGGGAGATGGGTCTGAGAGATGGCGATTATTAGCGGTCGTGGCAGATATGAGATAGGTGGATCACGGCGATTCGATTCGATAGCACGATGGTTCACCCGGCGAGATAGTTTGAGGCTACGGGACTTTACGAGTTGTAGCCGCTTGATTTCTGGTCGAGGCACGAGGATGATCGCAGGAGTTCATCCGTCGATTCTGAAGAGATCGTCACGGGTGATCAAGGCTTGAGACCGAGTCTGTGACCTTCGGTTCGCATCGGTGCGTGATACGCGATCGATTGGTTTGATTCGTGGGAGCTTTCGGGAGAGCATGCACTCGGCGGTATGGGATGAGTTTTGGGGCTTTTCTCACGCACTTCTTGCCTCGCGGATGAGGAGAACGCGGTAAGATTTTATTCTTGAGGCAGAGGCGCGGCTGTCGAGTACAATGTCGAGTTCGATTCTTTGGCTCGATATGTCCTGCGCTAGTTGCGAGATATGGAAGATAGGAGTGCATCGCCACGTCACGGGCTAGATGATTATATGGCGAGTCTTGTGCGGGTGTTTCTCTTCACCGGGCATGGACATTGCCGCGTGAGCTCATGCACTTAGGTGCGAGGCGCGGATCGGCAGGTGGACGGCTTTCGGCGAGAAGAAGGCCAAGGCGGCGGATATTTTGGCGACTTTCGGCGGACCGCCTCGGCCAGAACTAGTTATGTACCTCGCCCATTGCGAGTGGTCCTCCGCGACGCCGGGACCGCAGGATATTCGGGAAGCGGTCGGGGCTCCTGAGTTTGGATGTTGAGGAGTAGGGTGTTGGCGGATCGATCACCCTACCTCGGTGTGGTCGATGTAGTAGACCGCATTTCGGGAAGTGTCGTAGTACGAGGAGCTTGTTATTCTTGCGGCCCAGCGAGGCCATATGACGAGGCTGTCCAGGCCGAGGGTAGCGGTAGGATAGCACAGACTACTAGGCGATTGCGGGCCACGGTAAGTCGCGGTGGAAGTTCGATTTTAGCGGTCCTTGAACCGCCTAGTTTCAGGTATATCCTTAACCCTGTAGATACTTGTATGTATTGATGTTAATGATGTGTTAAGTGTTATGTTCGGATAGCATTGTGATATGTGTGAGTTAGAATATATGGTTAGTTGGAAGGTTACGTATGGGGGCATGGTAAGTGTGAACCTTAGACTATTTCACGACTGAGACCTTAGAGGTAAGGTCGTCTTGAGTATAAGATTCGTTTTATGTTTGACCTTTATAAGGGTGAGTAGTATCGTGGGATTTATCGTGTGATGAGTCCGTGGGTAGTGTGAGATGGAAGTGGTAGCTTTCATGATGTGAATTAGTAAGATTGTTAGGATCGGGAACAAGAGTTTAGCGGTTGGGGTCGGGTTGAGGACCATTTGCGGGTCAACGTAACCGGTTTGGGGTGGGGTCAGTTCTGGGTGGTCCCGCCAGGTGGTAGGGTCACGAGGATGCTAGGCCCAAGTTTGTATGACCATCGTATGAGTTTGTGGATGTGTTCGACCAGAATCGTTCGTGAATGCCGGGAATGGCCTTAGGGGGTATTACGGCTAGTAAGATGACCAAGTTTGGAGGTAGTAACTCCAAGGGTTGGAAACAGAAACGTTGACGGAAGTGTGGTACGGATACTAGAAAGAGCTCGAGTGTTCGAGAAGGGTACGACGAGATAGGGGAGAAGTGAACGTGTGTGATCGTTTCTTTTGTGAAATGTAGGTGCGAAGGGAGTATATTTTAGACCTCAGGTAAGGGGTTTTTGTGATGATTAGAGGTGTTTCCTCGTTGACTTGGGTTTAAGTATTGGTGCGTTTGTTATTTTTATGGCCAGGTGTGGCATGATCGTTTTCGTGCGTATAGCAGTGAAGGCTATACTAGCGCATGTTTGTGTTGAGACTTGAGAAGGAACATTCGGGACGAATGTTTCTAAGGAGGGGAGAATGTTATACCCCGTATTTCCAGAGTATGTACGTAAGGACGTACGTAGAAAATTTGAGCCTTAAGGTAGGCATTGGATTCGAAATTTGGGCACAAGTGCCGATTAGAGTCGTTTTATGTCGAAACGTTTCCACAGCTTTCGTAGAGAATTCGGCTATGTCATTTATAATTTTTGCGGATTTTTCCGGGTGACGAAACATTTTGGACCAACGGGAGGGTGACATGTGTCACCCTCACATTGGAAGCAAATGGATTGGCTTGGACGATTTGGGCGTCCAAGAGCCTTGGTTGGCCTTGGCCGATTGGCTCCCTCTTTTGTGCCTTGTTTTGTGGCTTGTTTTGTGGAGTGTTTTGTGGAGTGTTTTGTGGGTGCACTTGGCTTGATCTTGGCCTTACACTTGCCTTGCACATGGCTTGATCTTGGCCATTGGTTGGCTTTGGTTTTGCTATAAATACCCTCTCTTTGAAGACTTCTTCATCCACTCTTCACTTGCCTAAGTCTTGAGAAACCCCTCCCTCCTCTTGTTGACTCGTCCAAGAGCCTCTCCCCTTGAAATTGGCCTTTGGCGAAACCCTCCCCTTTGAGAGCCTTAAGCGAGAACCCCACTCCCAGGGTGTTGTTCTCGTGTGGTACCCCGCTGTGGTATTGAAATACTCCTCCAGTATTGTTATAATGCCCAAAATACCTTAGCCTTATACCTTGTAGTTTTCCAAAGATACCTCTATACGTAGAGTCAGGAAATACTACCTTTTGTCCTTTTAGTCTCAAATCGAAACCCTAAGGAAATCTTCATTGTTAGTTGAAGGATTTGAGTAGAAGTTGGTTAGAACTTCTAAGGGTTGTTTGGATCGGATTGGAGCACTCGGAGTAGGAGCTAAACCTTGCTCGGGATCGACTTTTATCTCGGATAATTTTGGGCTTATCGAGGTAAATAATCTTGTCCCCTATTGTAATTGGAGTTTACATTTGTTGATTATATAGTTGAAGTATGCTATATATAGAACTAAACGTTGGATTGTGGCAATGTCTTTTGACTTAAGCTGAAGAAGCTGTTTTTACATGGGGTATGTCTGATGAACTTGTGTAGCATTCTTGTGTGGTAGAATTGTACTCGTCAGGTTAGATGTGTTAACCCACTGGTTGGCTTGATGGCGGCCTCGATAGAGAGGAGATTTACGCTGTTGCGGAGAGTCTTTGCGAATTTTACGTAGAAAGATAGAAACTTGTGTTTGGGGTTAATAGGCGTTTGTGACCTTTATAGGTGAAAGGACTACGAGTAGCGTATTCTACTCGAGGAGTGGAAAGGGCTAGCAAGGTTGTAGTACTTGGAGCATTTTGCTTATTGTCGTTAAATCGTCGCGAGGTATGTGAACCTCTTCCTATCTCTTCTAGCATGATATGTGTGAACTATGTAGTGCGGTAGACGTACATGTGTTAATTGTATTTGATTGTTGTAAAACATAAAGTGTTATAACGGCTTTATGGGAAGTTGGTTATAACGACTTTATGTAGGTAAGAAAATACTTTGTGGTTTTAAAAGGTAGCGATGTGAATTATAAGCGGCTAGTTATAATAAAGAACTTGATGTATTTCAAAAGATTTATAAATCGTTTTGAAGGAGTAACACTTGGTTTTAAAGGTTTTAAAAAGAGTTATACTAGCTTTATGGGAGTTAGGTATAATGTCTTAAGAAAGGTAAAGAAAATGGTTTCTTGATGTTAGAAGTTAAGAGACTTGATCTTATGAGATAAGAGACTTAACTTATTTGTTTTAATGTGAATGTTTGTGTGAAACCTCATTCGTGAGTAATGAGTACTTGGTTTTATTTAAAGGGATAATGTTTTTACTGATTTTGGAAATCAGAATGTGTATCGACAGACCACTGCAGCGTTAATAAAGGAAAATGTATTGAATAATGATGTATCGTATTAAAACCAGTAGAAACCTCCATCTGCATAGAAACTAAGATGAGACAAAATGATATTACATTTTCTAGATCATGCATTTCTTTGTAATAAGAATGTTGTAAACAAGAATAACCTACTCTCACGTGAGACATATATTACTCAATTGTTCTAAAAAGGAATCAAGTGATTAAGTTTGGGAACTATGAAACCATTTGAAAATGAGAAGCTTGAGTAATTGAAACTAGGCAAACTGGAACTTAGGAAAAGAATGTTGTTACTTGATTTTGAAAAGGAATGTGGGTTGGTCATTCTAATACTACGGGTATCGGGTGACGTTTATAAAAGTAATGGATCTCTTTTAAAAGAACTTAACGTATGTAGTATTTTGGGGTTGAAAACCCGGACTTTGGCATAAAATGAAAGTACTTTGAGTTGTGTGAAACTTGCCTATGCTTGTTGTTGTGAAACTTGCCTATGCTTGTTGTTGTGAAACTTGCCTATGCTTGTGATGATAGCCTTTGTTGTGCAAGTGTGGTATTTACGTATTCTGGCGTCTCGATAGAGGCGGTTGACTTATTGAGAACTTACTTGGGCGTCTTTGGCGGTGATGGAGAATTCCACGGGTATGTTTCCATTTTGATTTACGTCTTGTTGTTGATGTCACGTGGACATGTCTCTGCCGTCACGATATTAGGGGCATGCGGCCGTGCGGCGGGTTGATTACCGATATATGGTTATTCGCAACATGGGCGTGTCTACACCGTCGCGATTCCGGGGCATGTGGCGTGCGGCGAGGTTGACCACCGGTATATTGTTATTGAGGTTACATGGGCATGTCTACACCGTCACGATGTCCGGCATGTGGCCATGCGGCCTTGTTATTATTGTTGCATCATGGACATGTCTACACCGTCACGATGTCCGGGGCATGTGGCCATGATGCGAACATGATGGATGTGGTGGGCGTGAGACCCATAGTTATATTTGAGTGGTGACTTTGAGGCGTGAGTCACGACTTGGCTCGCTTTTATGTTGCGTCTTGTATTTTGGTTATCATACATGTCTCTGCTTTATATAGTTATGATTTAAGCTGCGATCTTCTGATTTCACATACTTGGTACTGTTATCTTGACCTCGCCGGGCTGCGTTAAATGCCGCGGTAGAAGTACATTGGTGTCGATCCGACAGGATCACGTTTGGCGTTTTGGGAAGCTCCGTTCCTTGAGGCTTATCTTTGGTAGGTTTCCACTGAGTTGTAGGTTCTTGTACATTCGGGGTATGGCGGGGCCTGTCCGTCATAGGTTGTTATTCTCTCTTAAGTGCATGCCTTTGTTGTGGGCGGGGTTTGTAAAGGATAAGCGTTCGGGTTTTTATGTAAATCTGAGAAGGCAAGCTGTTTTGGTTGGCGGTTTATTTATATTATCTCTTATTTCATGTTCATGTTGTATGTTCCGCTGATTTTCTCGATGTTGTATCACTAGGGTGCAGGGTAAGGCACGATCCACGGGCAATTTGGGGTGTGACAGTGTCCGCCTCGAAAGTTACCACTGGAACCTGTCGTCTGGCCTCTTGGTTTGGGTATGTCGGCTCTCTCTCTCTCTGTCCTCGATCCTCGAGCATAAGCTGCATCACGAAAATATCCATACAGGTGAAGGGCCACTCCGAGCATGCGATGTCATATAATGGTCTAGCCCGTCACATAGCGGTGAACTCTCATCGCCATATCAGCCTGATAGTGTGCGCATGCACGGCAACGAGTCAAACTCGGGTTATACACCACGATGGTCCTCGTTCGCCTCAATGACAAGAACCTATCAACACGGGCTCTCCTCATCTCGGGAGGCAAAAAGTGATCAAGAAAGGCCTCAGTGAACTCATTCCAAAGCTGGCGGACGAGCACTCACACCTCTGAAGCGACTCCATGACTCAAACAGTTCAACGCAATATCGCGTAACGGTAAGAAGCTAACACAACCGACTCTGTCTCAGGGCCCTAAGCACTGCATAGTCCCGCTGCGGTGCGAGCGAACTCGAGGATCATCCTCGGATCTCGAACCATAGAACTCGGGTGGACTCTGACCCGGAAAATCCCGAATCCTCAAACTGTCGGCTCTAGGGTTAGCTACCTGCTCCTGTCGGCGCTGCCCTACCACTATGCTAGTCAATAGCCTGATCTGCTCTCCATAATCTCTAAACTCCGCCCCTGGCGGCGAAACTGGAGGCTCGGGTATTGGAAGCTCTGGAGCTGCGGCTGTTCTCGGCTCCTCTCTTGTCGGCGTGGCGAACTCGCCGTCGAGCCTGACCTCGGGCATAATCTGGGCACAGTCTTGCGGTAACCCTTTGTGGACCACTAGCGACTCTGCTCTTTGCGCCTTGCCGCCCCGGGCCACAGTGCGCCGTGGAGGCATAGCTGATACATAAGAATAGGTCAGAGAGGATTCAACCTACTATGACAGCTCAAAAGACATTGCCGTAAAACTACGTTCAGTTAACACACGTACGTCTACCGTACTATATATATATTCTTTAAAATATCATGCTCAAGAGGATAGGAAGAATCACATACCTCGCGACGATTATCGACTATTAGCAAAACGCTCCACCGCTATTACCCGACTAGCCTTGTCCATCTTTCAAGTAGATCACGCTACTCGCAGTACTTCAACCTATAACAATTATATAAGTCTATCAATGTTTAGACTACACTGTAGAACATTCTAAACAGAGGCTTCTCTATTCTACGGAAAATTTGGCAGCACTTCCCTACCCGTTAAGCTACACAAGTCTACTGTAAATACAGTCCTATGTAAGTATAGTTTAATCTCTTCTTTAATATTCTTCTGATGCGATTTCAGTTTAACACTCTTTTGTAATATCCTTCTATTACAGTTCAATTCTCTTCTATGAATCTTAAATTCATTTCAATACTACGGCAATATGTAATTCCCAATTACAATAGAAGGTCAAGAGTATTTACCTCGATAAGCCCAAAATTATCCAAGTTTAAATGTCGATCTGACGGCGTTTAGCTCTACTCTGGCGCTCAACCGCTCCAAACAACCCTTAGAAGTTCTACGCAACTTCTTCATAATACTTCAACCGACTATGAAGATTTTCCTTAGGGTTTCGTTTTTGTGACTGAAGGAAAGTATAATAGTATTTCTGGGCTTTTAGTATAGGGATAACCTTGGAATACTACAAGGTATTTAGGCCAAGGTATTTTGGAATAGTAACTATACTTGGAGAATACTTTTCTACCAAGGGGGGGGGGTGTATTTGGACGAGAGCAACTCAAGGTAGGGGGGGGTACCTCTCGGTCAAAGCCTCATGAGGAGAGGCGAAAACTATAGAGGGGGGAGAGGGATTTCAAGACTTAGAAACATTTTGTGGATGAAGAAGTCTTCAACAAAGGGGGGGTATTTATAGGCCAACCAATGGCCAAGATCAAGACAAGTGGTGGGCAAATGTAGGGTCAAGATTTGGACAAGTGTTTGTGGGTCCCACTTGTTCATCAACTACACAAAATATCCTACCTAACCCTTGACTAAAACTTCAACACAAAAAACGTGCCAAGCTAGCCCTTTGCCGTCCACTTTTGAGGGTGACACGTGTCACCCTCCCGTTGGTCCAAAATATTTCATCTCTCGGAAAAATCATAAAAATAATAAATGACATAGCCGAAATTTTCCCCTCGCAAAGTTTGGAAAACGTTTCGTCGGAAAACGATTCTAATCGGGGGTTGTGCACAAATTTTCGTTCCTAGCCTAACTTAAGGCTCAAACTTGTATCGTCGCCTCGCGTCATACTGCGGAAATACGGGTATAACGTGGGTCAACCGCGACTGTTTTATGGTGGGTCGGTTGTGGTGGTCGCGCCAGTGGTAGGGTCACGAGTGTTAGGCCCAAGATTAGTTAACCAACGTCTGAGTTCGTGGATGCGTTGACCGATGGCGGGCGATGGGGTCGACCCTCCGTGTCTTTCGATCGGGGCCGTTGCTTGGCGGTGATGTTATATCGAGAAGGTTGTAAGGCTGCGGGGTGCCTACGCCACCTTATGATGACGGTGGAGCCAGTGCAGTGTTTCTTTTTCGGAAGTTTTACGGCAGGGTTAGGAACTCAGGTGAGTCTCAGAATCGCATTCGCCCTCGGGCCAGTGTTTTGATTTCAGGGGTAGCTGTGAGGATTGTTGCATCCTATTGAGGGAGTGTTGTAGCTACCATTTCAGTGTTCGGATATTGCCCTATGAAGCCTTGTAGGGGCGGAAGCGTAAGTTGCCGGTCGAGTGGTTCGATGTTGGCAAGGTTCAGATTGTTGGTTCATACATTTGTGAGAATGTAGTTAGGGTGTGTGAGTTTTTGAAATTGAAGCAGTAACAGAAGTGTGGTAAGTTATGAAAAAGAGTTCGAGTGTACGAGAAGTGTACGACGAGTAAGGGAAGAGGTGAGCATGTGTTGAGAACATAGAGGTGATCATTTCGTTGTAAAGAAAGGGTGCTAAGGGAGTATCTTTTAGCCCTTGGGTGGGAGCTTTTGTAGTATTGGAGGTGATTCCTCGTGGACTTGGATGTAAGTATTTGCGCGTGTTGTATTGTGGCCATACGTGGCTTTGGCAACTTGTTTATGTTACGAGGAACGTTATCGTTATCTGTCTTGAGAAGGAACATTCGGGACGAATGTTTCTAAGGAGGGGAGAATGTTATACCCCGTATTTCCAGAGTATGTACGTGAGGACGTACGTAGAAAAGTTTGAACTTAAAGTAGACTTGGCCGAAAATATTTTGTGCACAACACCCGATTAGAGTCGTTTTTTAAGAAGCGTTTTACTAAGCTTGCGAGGGGAAAATTCCGGCTATGTCATTTATTATTTTTGCGAATTTTTCCGAAAGACGAAACATTTTGGACCAATGAGATGGCGACACTTGTCACCCTCAAGTGGGCGTCCAAGTGGACGATGTGGTTCACGGTTTCGGCTTGTTTTGGGGCACAAAACATGGGCCATTATTTGTGGAGTGATTTGAGGAGTAGGTTAGGGGGCACTTGGGCAAATCTTGGCCCTCCACCTTGCCCCCACTTGGCTTGATCTTGTCCATTAGTTTCCCTATAAATACCCCCCCTAAGTTTGAAGACTTCTTCATCCAAAACTTCTAAGTCTTGAAAGCTCTCTTCCTCCCCCTTAGTGTAGTGTCTCGTCCAAGAGTCCCTCCCCCCCTTTGTTAGGCCCCTTGGCCGAGAGCCCCTCCCCCTTGGCCTAGAGTTCCCCCCCCCCCTCCTAGTGGGGTTGGCCGAGGGGTACACCCCCCTCCTTGTGGTGTTGTCTCTTATAAATACCCCCCCCCCTCTTGGTAGAAAATACTCTCAAAGTATTGTTGCTTTACCAAAATACCTTAGCCGTATACCTTGTAGTATTCCAAAGATACCTCTATACGTAGAGCCCGGAAATACTACCTTATGTCCTTTTTGTCTCAAACCAAAACCCTAAGGAAAATCTTCACAGTTGGTTGAAGTATTAAGAAGAAGTTGCGTAGAACTTCTAAGGGTTGTTTGGAGCGGGTTGGAGCACCCGGAGTAGGAGCTAAACGTCGCTCAGGTTCGACATTTAAACTTGGATAATTATGGGCTTATCGAGGTAAATATCTTGTCTCCCTATTGTAATTGAGTATATACTATTGAAGTATAAGAATTAAGTATAAGGTATATACAAGGAAAGTATATAAGAAGAGAATTGAACTGTACTTACATAGAATTTGTATTCTGATGAACTTGTGAAGTTTGGCGGGTAAGGAAGTCTTTGTCGATTTTCCGTAGAATCTTGTATCTAGATTTATTCTCCGGAGTAGTCTAGACTTTGATAGACTTGTATAACCGTTATAGGTTGAAATCGCAGTAGCGTATTCTACTCGGAGGGTGGAAAAGGCTAGCGGGACTCTGATCTTTGGGCGTTTTACTAATAGTCGATAATCGTCGCGAGGTACGTGATTCTTCCTATACTCTTGAGCATGATATTTTAAAGTATATATAGTATGGTAGACGTACGTGTGTTAACTGAATAATAAATACGGCAATGTCTTTTGACTTAAGCCTGAATAATCTTGAAGTATTTCAAAAGAATACTGAACCATTTTTAACAGCAGAGTAATACTTGGTTTTAAAAGCTTAAGAGTTATACTAGCTTTATGGGAAGTTAGGTATAACGGCTTAAGAATGATAAAAAGAAGGGTTTATTGACTTTAAGAAGATTAAGAGACTTAATCTTAAAAAGATAAGAGACTTGACTTGGTTAATTAATATGAGTTTTGTTAAAAAGTGTGAAACCTCATTCGTGAGTAATGAGTACTTGGTTTTTTAAAAAGGAATAATGTTTTACTGATTTCGGAAATCAGAATAAGTATCGAACAAACCACAGCAGCGCTAATAAAGGGAAATGTTTTGTCTAATAAAGTATTATTAAAACCAGTAGAAACTTCCATCTGCATAGAAGCTAAGATGAGACAAAATGATATTACATTTCCTAGATCATGGCTGCTGTAATAAGATTGTTATGAACAAGAATAAACTACTCACACAAAAGGTATATGTTTCTCAAATTGTTTTAAAGGATTAAAACTATGAACTACGAAACCTTTTGAAAAAAATGAGAAACTTGAACATTTGAAATTAGGCAAACTTGAACGTTTGGAAAATAATGTTGTTACTTGATTTTACAAAGAGAAGTGTTTTGGTTTACTTCAAAAGATAGTCACTCTATTTTTATATACTACGAGTATTGTGTGACTATTTGTGAAAGAACAGATCTCTTAAAGAGTTAATGTATGAAGTACTTTGGGGATAAAAACCCGATCTTGTTAATCATATAGTAGAAAGTACCTTGTGTGAATAACTTGATTGCGTTGGTTTGTGATAGCTACGTGTGTTATTATCTTGTGATGTTTGTGTAAAGGGGTTTTCCCTCGATTGCGCTTAAGTTGTTTAACTATCAGCCGTTATGTTGGTATTGTACCACTCACCTTGACATCATACCGGAGGTTAAGTCGCCTACGATGCGGGGTAGACTTCGGTAGTCGTGTGACCTATGATTCGAGAATACCTCATGCGGGTCCCGGGGGCCTATGCGGATCTACGAGAGCTCTAGGTTAGTGTGCGGCCTTTACGGTCATGCGGTCTATGTGGCCATGCGGACTGCGAGTCCAGGCGGATGCCGGGGAGTAGCTACCCTCGATGCGGGGAATACCTCATGCGAGCCATTGGAGTGGCCTATGCGGAGCTGCGGGAAGTTCCAGGGCTAGACGCGCACATTAGATACTGCGGACGAGTGGCCAGCTTTGATCATGTGACGGTGCAGAGCGGTCTCATCTGATTTATGACCTTGTTTGTCTTGTGGGTTTTAGTAGTCGGCTATGCCTTCGTACTTACCGTGCGGTTTTATGATGACACATGTTGGACAGTGTGTTCATGTGTATTCCTTGGTGCTTTTATATCATAGACTGCCGACAGTGAGGAAGGTATTCCACGGGCATGATTGATGTTGTGGGCGTGAGACCCATTGTTATATTTGAGTGATGACTTTGAGGGCGTGAGTCCCTGACTTGACATGACTGCTTTTATTGAATCGTAGTTTGGTTATCATACATGTCTCTGCTTTATATAGACTACTATGATTTCATTTCTGATATTTTGATTTCACATACTTGGTACTGTTATCTTGACCTCGCCGGGGCTGCGTTCATCTGCGCGAGTTGAGGTACACGATCGTTGATCCTAGCTCTCGTGGTCACGATTCGGCGTTTGGGAAGCTCCGTTTCTCGGAGGCTTATCGGTGGTATAGTCCACTGTCGTAGTAGGTGCTTACATTCGAGGTATGGCGGGGCCTGTCCCGCCATTGTTGTCATGTCACTCTTAGAAGTGCATGAAATCTTGTTGTGGCGGAGCTGAAAAAGGGATATGCTATTCGGATTTAAGTTTTATATATTATGCCGAAAGGAAAATTTTCTCAGATAATTGTTTTACACTTCTTGATATTTCATGTCTTGTTTTATGTTCCGCTGATTACTCTGATGTATGTCTACTTGGGTGCCCGGGGTAAGGCACCAGTCACGGGCCCGGGTTCGGGTCGTGACATATATATCAAAATCTGGCAGTTTACATCCCAACTGTACAATAGGACTACAAACCTCTAAGAAAGTAAACAACTATGGCGGGACAGGGCCCCGCCATACCCTGACTGTACAAAACTATCTACAACAGGGAGATCATACCCAAAAGTCGAGCCTCCGGAGAAGATGGAGCTCCTGACACCAACGCAAAAGATCCTAAGGATGTGTATCTAGCACCTGCTTGCCCTTACCTGCGGCATGAACGCAGCCCCCCGAAGGAGGTCAGTACAACAGGTACTAAGTATGTGAAACTATAAAATACTTAAATGAAATCATATCATTTTAAAACCAATTTACAAATATGCACGAAACAACGATGTAACCGCATAGTGCCACATCATAAACAAGAGCAACAATAGGTAAGCGTATGTGTCTTTTCTAGGTGCGAATGATCGAGCGGGGCCAATCGCCCATAGTATCATTATGCAAGCCTAATCACGGACTCCGTAGTCGCATAGGCCACTCACATAGGCCCGTGAGATATAACCCGCATCGAGGGTAGCTACTCCTCGGCATCGCCCCGACTCGTAGTCGCATGGCCACATAGACGCGTGAGGTATAACCTCGCACACTAACCTGGAACTCTCGTAGCTCCGCATAGGTCCCCTGGATCCGCATGAGGTATTCTCGAATCATGGTCCCAGACCGCCTGAGTCTACCCCGCATCGGAGGGCAGCTTAACCCCCGGTATCATATCAAGAGGTGAGTGATATTATACTAACATAACAGCTTATCGTTAAACAACATAAGCACAACAAGAATACTCTCTTATACAAACGTTACAAGACACTAACACACATAGCATCATATTATGTCTACTCATCAAACCATTTTTATTATACCTTCCAGAGATCAATATAAGTCTTTTATAAACACATAAGTAAACTGTTCCTTTTATCTTTCTTAAGTCGTTATACTTAACTTCCCATAAAGCTAGTATAACTCTTAAGCTCCTTTCAAATATTCTTCTTCTTTCAAAACTGATTTATAATTCTTTTTGAAAGACTTTAAGATCTTTATTATTCAGGCTTAAGTCAAGAGACACTGCCGTAATTATTGTCGAGCTTAAGTCAAAAGACATTGCCGTAATTATTATTCGATTAACACGTATGCGTCTAGTACTATATATATATTTTAAAATATCATGCTTAAGAGTATAGGAAGAATCACATACCTCCTCGGCGAAATCCACCTGCCAAGTCGAATATGTCGCGCGCAGAGAATCAACCTATAATAGTCAGACACGTCTATCAACGTCTATACTCTGTAAACAGTTCTAAGCAGAGGGTTCTCTATCTTACGGAAAATTGGGCAGCACTTCCCTACCCGTCAAGCTAATCAAGTCTACTGTAAAAACAGTCCTATGTAAGTACGGTTCAATTATTCTTCATTTATACCGCCTACTTGTGATATGATTCAATTCTATTCTTTAATATCCTTCAGTGTATCTTATACCTATTCTTATATGTAATATCCAATTACAATAGAAGGACAAGAGTATTTACCTCGATAAGCCCAAAATTATCCAAGTTAAATGTCGCTCATGAGCAAGGTTTAGCTCCTAATTTGTATGCGCTCGATAGCTCGAGAAACCCTTAGAAGTTCTACACAACTTCTACTAAAATACTATAAGGGATTTGGGCTAGGGTATTTTGGAATAGTGACTATACTTGAAAGACAACTTTCTACCAAGGGAGGGGGGTAGGTTTCGGCTAAGACTACTAGGCTAGAGGGGTGTTTCGGCCAGGGCCTTCTGAGGGGAGGGGAGTGTTTGGACGAAAACACTACAAGAGAGGGGAGGGATTTTTCAAGACTTGGAAATTGATTTGTGGATGAAGAACCCTTCATCTTAAGGGGGGTATTTATAGGCCAACCAATGGCCAAGATGAAGCCAAGTGGTAGGCAAGTGTAAGGTCAAGATTTGGGCAAGTGTCCTTATCCATCTACTACACAAAAATATCCTATCAACTCCTTGACAAAAAATCCATTCCAATCGTCCAAATGGACGCCTCACGTCCACCAACTAGAGGGTGACAAGTGTCGCCCTCTCGTTGGTCCAAAATGTTTCGTCTCTCGGAAAAATCCGCAAAAAATATAAATGACATAGCCGGAATTTTCCCTTCGCAAGTTTTGTAAAAAGTTTCGTCGGAAAACGATTCTTTTTGATAGGTGTGCCCAATCTTTTTAGTCCAATGCCTAACCTTAAGGCTAAACTTTTGTACGTATGCCCTCGCGTACATACTCTGGAAATACGGGGTATAACACTACCGTACCAACAATACTAAACAACCATATCACTAAGCTGACACGTGGCAAGTGCGATAGCCTCTACCAGATCCTCCCTGCGCCACGTAGCTGACGGGGGCAAGTAACCAGGCTAACCACCAGATCACAACCGTAAGTCACGAAGCTTCATCCAAACACTGACTCGAGAAACTGACACGTGGCAAGTGCGATAGCCTCTACCAGATCCTCCCTGCGCCACGTAGCTGACGGGGGCAAGTAACCAGGCTAACAACCAGATCACAACCGTAAGTCACGATACTTCGCCGCGAAGCTGACACGTGGCAAGTGTGATAACCTCTACCAGATCCACCTGCGTCACGTAGCTGACGGGGGCAAGTTGTCACGACCGAGCGGGCGTGGTGGTGCCTTACGGGCACCAAGTAGCCATACATCAGTAATCGGTGGAACATAAAGCAAGACATGAAAATATAATGAAGTAAAAGCGATGTCGAGAAAAATTGCCTTCGGCATACATATATGAAAACTTAAATCGACGATTACATCCCATGCAACTCGCCTGCAAGATTACTCTGGACCTCAAGAGTGACATGACAAAAATGGCGAAGCGGGCCCGCCATACCACGAATGTAGCACTACTACGACGGGGACTATACCACTGATAAGCCTCGGAGAAGCGGAGCTTCCCAAGCTTGACGTGACCACGAGAGCTAGGATCAACGGCGGTGTACCTCGACTGCGGCATCAGCGCAGCCCGCGAAGGAGGTCGATCTACAGTACAAGTATGTGGCCGAAAATCGTAAATGAAATCATAGTAGTCTATATAAGCGGGAGACATGTATGATAACCAAACTACGATTCACGATAAATAGCGATCATGTCAAGTCGGGGACTCGCGCCTCAAGTCATCACTCAAATATAACAATGGGTCTCACGCCCAACATCAATCATGCGTGGAATACGCCCGCCGGCTGGCGATCATGATATAACGACACAAGGAATACACATGAACACGGGTCCGCGTGTCATCATAAAACCGTACGAGGTAAGTACGAAGGCATAGCCGACTACTAAAACCCACAGTACAAACAAGGTCAATAATTGTATCATGAGATCTATTTAGACCGTCACATGATCAAAGCTGGCCACTCGCCCGCAATATCTAATGTGCGCGTCTAGCCCTGGAATTTCCGCGACTCGCATAGGCCACTCGATGGCCCGCGTAGGTATTCCCGCATCGAGTAGCTACTCCGGCATCCGCTGGACTCGCGATCCGCGTGGCCACATAGACGCGTGACCATAAAGGCCGCGACACTAACCGGGAGCTCCCGTAAGCAGCCCCGCATAGGACTGCGTGAGGTATTCTCGAATCATAGGTCACACAAACCCGCTGAGTCTACCCGCGTCGAGGCGACAACCTCGGGATGATGTCAAGGTGAGTGGTATAATACCAACATAACGGCTGATAGTTAAACAACTTAAGCGCAATCGAGGGAAAACCCCTTTACACCAACATCACAAGATAATAACACACGTAGCATCCTAGCATGTTTACTTATCAAATCAACAAGAAAGTATTACAAGGCTATCACAAACCAACACAATCAAGTTATTCACACAAGGTACTTTCTACTATATGATTAACAAGATCGGTTTTTTTATCCCCAAAGTACTTCATACAATAACTCTTTAAGAGATCTGTTCTTTCACAAATAGTCACACAATACTCGTAGTATATAAAAATAGGGTGACTATCTTTTGAAGTAAACCAAAACACTTCTTTTTGTAAAATCAAGTAACAACATTATTTTCCAAACGTTCAAGTTTGCCTAATTTCAAATGTTCAAGTTTCTCATTTTTCGAAAGGTTTCGTAGTTCATAGCTTTAATCCTTTAAAACAATTTGAGAAACATATACCTTATGTGTGAGTAGGTTATTACAGTTCATACTTGATCTTATTACAATGACCATGATCTAGGAAATGTAATATCATTTTGTCTCATCTTAGCTTCTATGCGGATGGAAGTTTCTCTTGGTTTTAATAATACTTTATTAGTCAATACATTTCCCTTTATTAGCCACTTTGTGGTTTGTTCGACATTTATTACGATTTAGAAATCGAGTAAAACATCATTCCTTTTGAAAACCAAAATACTCATTACTCACGAATGAGGTTTCACACTTTTTAACAAAATTCACATTAATATAATTAAGTCAAGTCTCTTATCTTTTAAGATCAAGTCTCTTAACTTCTTAAATCAATAAATCATTCTTTTTATCACTCTTAAGTCGTTATACCTAACTTCCCATAAAGCTAGTATAACTCTTAAGCTTTTAAAACCAAGTGTTACTCTTCTTTCAAAAAGGTTTTTTAATTCTTTTGAAATACTTGGTCTTTTTATTGGGCTTAAGTCAAAAGACATTGCCGTAATTATTATTCAGGCTTAAGTCCGAAGACATTGCCGTAATTATTATTCAGGCTTAAGTCCGAAGACATTGCCGTAATTATTATTCAGGCTTAAGTCTGAAGACATTTCCGTAATTATTAGTCGATTAACACGTCGTCTACCGTACTATATATAAATTCTTTAAAATATCATGCTCAAGAGGATAGGAAGAATCACATACCTCGCGACGATTATCGACTATTAGCAAAACGCTCCACGGCTATAACCCGGCTAGCTTTGTTCACCTTTCTAGTAGCACATGCTACTTGCAGAACATTCAACCTATAAAGGTTATATTAGTCTACCAATGACTAGACTACTCTGTAGATTATTCTTCTGATGTGATTTCAGTTCAAGTCTTTTCTGTAATATTCTACTATTACAGTTCAAATCTCTTCTATGAATCTTATATTCATTTATACAACTACAGTATGTAATTTCTAATTACAATAGAAGGTTAGGGTTATTTACCTCGGTAAGCCCAAAATTATCCAAGTATAAATGTCGGTCCTGAGCAACGCTTAGCTCCTACTCCGGGTGCTCCAACCCGCTCCAAACAACCCTTAGAAGTTCTACGCAACTTCTTAAATACTTCAACCAAGCTGTGAAGATTTTCCTAGGGTTTCGGTTTGAGACAAAAGGACATACGGTAGTATTTAGACTCTACGTATAGAGGTATCTTTGGAATACTACAAGGTATACGGCTAAGTTATTTTGGGTATAGTAACAATACTTGGAGAGTATTTCTACCAAGAGGGGGGGGTATTTATACGAGACAACACCACAAGGGGGGGTGTGTACCCCTCGGCCAACCCCACTAGGAGGGGGGGGGGGGGGTACTCTCGGCCAAAGGGCCTTCTCATAGGGGGAGGGGGGAGGTGTTTGGACGAAACACTACAAGGAGAGGGGGGGAGGATTTTAGACTTAGGAAAGTTTTTGGATAAAGAAGTCTTCAAAGGGGGAGGGGTATTTATAGGGAAATCAAGGGCCATGATCTAGCCAAATGGAGGGCAAGTGGAGGGCCAAGATGTGCCCAAGTGCCCCCTAGTCCCTACTCCTTAAAACCCTCACAAATATCTACAAAAATATCTTACCCACTTGACTTGCAAATCGTGCAAGTTGCCGCCCCAAAAGACGTCCAACATGAGGGTGACACATGTCACCCTCCCGTTGGTCCAAAATGTTTCGTCTCTCGGAAAAATACGCAAAAATTAAAAATGACATAGCCAGAATTTTCCCTTCGAATTTTATTTAAAACGTTTCGTCGAAACACGACTCTAACCGGGTGTTGTGCACAAAATAAAATCGGCCAAGCCTACTTTAAGCTTCAAACTTTTCTACGTACGTCCTTACGTACATACTCTGGAAATACGGGGTATAACATTCTCCCCTCCTTAGAAACATTCGTCCCGAATGTTCCTTCTAAGTCTCAAACAAACATGCGCCAGTATAGTCTTCACTGCTATACTTACGAAAACAATCCTGCCACACCTGGCCACGAAACACTGCAAATACTTACATCCAAGTCCACGAGGAAACACCTCTAGCGACACAAAAGCCCTTACCCGAGGTCTAAAATATACTTCCTTCGCACCTTCTCCTTACAAAAGAAATGATCACATCTATGCTCGCAATACATGCTCGCTTCTCCCCTTACGCGTCGTACCCTTCTCGTACACTCGAACTCTTTCTTACCATATCTCTGTTACTGATTCAGTTTCCAAAACTCGTCACACCCTATCCGGGGTGGTACCTTCAAGAAGACCGACCGTCAACTTGAACTCTAAGCGTCGCCGCCGCTTATCCGCACGATTTCTCTGAGCTGCCAACAACCTCTTCTAGACAAGCTTCACCCTATCCACAGTCTGCTGGAACAAGCCTGAACCAACTATCTGAACCTTGCCAACATCGAACCAATCGACCGGCAACTTACACTCCCGCCCCTACAAGGCTTCATAGGGCGACATCCGAACACTGAAATGGTAACTTAAACACTCCCTCCACAGGAGACAACAATCCTCACGGCTACCCCTGAAATCAAAACACTGGCCCGAGGACGAATACGATACGGAGACTCACCTGAGTTCCTAACCTGCTGGTAAAACTTCGAGCGAAAATAGTTGTAACACAGGCTCCGCTGCGACATAAGGTGGCGGGCACCACATGCAACCTTCCGAAATAATCATCCATGACTTACTAGAGTACCACGGTCTTTACTAGAAGACAAGATGGTGACCTCGCCGGCGACTCTTCGGTCGAATCGTCCACGACTCGTCTGTTGGTTAACCAAACATGGGCCTAACACCCTCGTGACCCTATCACAAGGCGGGACCACCACAAGCCCGACCCGCACCATACTGGGCGGCGGGTTGACCCGCAACGTGGCCTCAACCCGACCCGACAATGCGCAAAACACTAGCTCCCCGATCCGGAAAACTCTCACTATCACGTTATGAAAACCTAGCGGTCTTCTTAGCTCAACTACCCTCTTTCATTTCACACTACTCAGGGACTTATTATACAAACATAGCTCACGTGCACTATGCACTCCGATAAGGATCAAACATAACAATACATCTTTACCCGAGATGGCCTTACCTCTAAGGTCTCTACGTATAAAGCTCTAAGGCTCACACTTTTTCTTATCCCCCAATCTTACCCCTTTTTACTAACCATGGTTTCTAATCACAACTAACACACTGTTATCAGAACTTAGCACTTATGATATACTCGTCTTATCACACATACTGATCTCTAGAGGGTTAAGGATATACCTTTTCTCTTGCTTCACTCCCTTAGTCGTTCTAATAAAGCACTCGCCTGCGTATGGAAGCTATGGAAGATGACGAACTACCCACCGATCACGAAGGTGAGTCCTCCTACTAGGATATCCTTCGACACTGTACGGCGGTAGGTCTGACAAGTACCAACTAAAAGGCGACATTCCGAGATGGCGCTTTGTCACATTGTGAACACTGGGAAAAAGCGAATCGGTGTTTGGAACCTACGTGTAGCGTGAGCGGAAGCTGCGGAGCTCGACCAACTCTGCGTACCGAGCGTCACGAACCTGTGGAGGACCACTCTGCACCGGTGGATGTGCATATCTAATCTGCTTCTGAGGCGATTCGCCTCGAAAGTTACCAAAGGACGCTCTGCATTACGGCCTCGCCTTGTCCTTGGATTACCCATCGATCTCTACGTTTCTTGGCTGCTGCGCATAAGCGTACGAGGCCATGCTCGAAGCCAATGAAGAATTTCTCTTGCAACCTCTCTTAGATAGTCATCAAGACTCGCGGTACATCGGTATACTCTCGGTAGCCAAATCCATAGTTAGTAATGCGGTCGCCTCTTTGCGATCTATATTCTCTGTTCGATCGTGGGCGAAGGTTCAAATGTCATGGCGCGATGAGGAACTGCCGCCGTGCTAAACTCTGCTGGGGCTGGTGACGTCGCAGAACTCCCTAAATGAAGCACCACCCCAGGTGATGATTGGGCTGTGCCACGTAACCTCTCACTCTACTCGCGACTCCTCGTGCGCCTTGCCCTCCTGGGCACAGGTTTGCCTCTGCGGAGGCATAGCGGTAAGGGAAAGAAATCGTTAGAGGTCGACTTTACAACACAACTCTAAGGCACGATCTCGGAGTGAGAAGAATGGAAACCAATCCTAAATATCCTATAGCCTCACGATTATTGGTGTGGTGCACAACACGCGATAATCAAGACTCTGCGGATCTGATGCGTAGACACTTTCAGGATTAAGCGCTCGATACCACTTTTTCCACGACGAGCGGGCGTGGTAGTGCCTTACCGGGCACCCAGTAGCCATACATCAGTAATCGTGGAACATAAAGCAAGACATGAAAATATAATGAAGTAAACGATGTCGAGAAAAATTGCCTTTCGGCATACATATATGAAAACTTAAATCCGAGCGATTACATCCCATATACAACTCGCCACGCTAAGATTACTACGGACCTCTAAGAGTGACAGCAACAATGGCGGGACGGGGCCCCGCCATACCACGAATGTAAGCACTACTACGACGGGGACTATACGGCTGATAAGCCTCGGAGAAACGGAGCTTCCCAAACGCTGTGACCACGAGAGCTAGGATCAACGGCGGTGTACCTCAACTGCGGCATGAGCGGCCCGAAGGTCGATAACAGGTACCAAGTATGTGGCGAAAATCACGTAAATGAAATCATAGTAGTCTATATAAAGCGGGAGACATGTATGATAACCAAACTACGATTCCTGATAAATAGCGATCATGTCAAGTCGGGGACTCACGCCTCAAAGTCATCACTCAAATATAACAATGGGTCTCACGCCACAACATCAATCATGCGTGGAATACCTTCGCCATTGGCGTGATGCATGATATAACGACACGAGGAATACATGAACACGGGTCCGCTGTGTCATCATAAAACCGTCTGAGAGTAAATGCGAAGGCATAGCCGACTACTAAAACCCACAGTACAAACAAGGTCATAAACTGTATCATGAGATCTGTCTAGGCGTCACATGATCAAAGGCGGCCACTCGCGCATGATATCTAATGTGCGCGTCTAGCCACGGAACTTCCGCGACTCGCGTAGGCCACTCGATGGCGCGTGAGGTATTCCCGCGTCGAGTAGCTACTCCGGCATCCGCTGGACTCGCGATCCGCGTAGCCACATAGACCGCGTGACCATAAAGGCCGCACACTAACACGGAGCTCCGCGACTCGCATAGGCCCCGGGACTGCGTGAGGTATTCTCGAATCATAGGTCACATGGACACTTTGAGTCTACCCCGCGTGAGGCGACTTAACCTCCGGGATGATGTCAAGGTGAGTGGTATAATACCAACATAACGGCTGATAGTTAAACAACTTAAGCGCAATCGAGGGAAAACCCCTTTACACAAACATCACAAGATAATAACACACGTAGCATCCTAGCATGTTTACTTATCAAATCAACAAGAAAGTATTACAAGGCTATCACAAACCAACACAATCAAGTTATTCACACAAGGTACTTTCTACTATATGATTAACAAGATCGGTTTTTTTATCCCCAAAGTACTTCATACAATAACTCTTTAAGAGATCTGTTCTTTCACAAATAGTCACACAATACTCGTAGTATATAAAAATAGGGTGACTATCTTTTGAAGTAAACCAAAACACTTCTTTTTGTAAAATCAAGCAACAACATTATTTTCCAAACGTTCAAGTTTGCCTAATTTCAAATGTTCAAGTTTCTCATTTTTCGAAAGGTTTCGTAGTTCATAGCTTTAATCCTTTAAAACAATTTGAGAAACATATACCTTATGTGTGAGTAGGTTATTCTGGTTCATATGATCTTATTACGTGACCATGATCTAGGAAATGTAATATCATTTTGTCTCATCTTAGCTTCTATGCAGATGGAAGTTTCTACTAGTTTTAATAATACTTTATTAGTCAATACATTTCCTTTTATTAGCGCTGCTGTGGTTTGTTCGACATTTATTCTGATTTCCGAAATCAGTAAAACATCATTCCTTTTGAAAACCAAAATACTCATTACTCACGAATGAGGTTTCACACTTTTTAACAAAATTCTCATTAATATAATTAAGTCAAGTCTCTTATCTTTTAAGATCAAGTCTCTTAACTTCTTAAATCAATAAATCATTCTTTTTATCACTCTTAAGTCGTTATACCTAACTTCCCATAAAGCTAGTATAACTCTTAAGCTTTTAAAACCAAGTGTTACTCTTCTTTCAAAAAGGTTTCTTAATTCTTTTGAAATACTTCAGATTCTTTTTATTCAGGCTTAAGTCAAAAGACATTGCCGTAATTATTATTCAGTCTTAAGTCCGAAGACATTGCCGTAATTATTATTCAGGCTTAAGTCCGAAGACATTGCCGTAATTATTATTCAGGCTTAAGTCCGAAGACATTGCCGTAATTATTATTCAGTTAACACACGTACGTCTACCGTACTATATATAAATTCTTTAAAATATCATGCTGAAGAGGATAGGAAGAATCACATACCTCGCGACGATTATCGACTATTAGCGAAACGCTCCACGGCTATAACCCGGCTAGCTTTGTTCTCCTTTCTAGTAGCACATGCTACTTGCAGAACATTCAACCTATAAAGGTTATATTAGTCTACCAATGACTAGACTACTCTGTAGATTATTCTTCTGATGTGATTTCAGTTCAAGTCTTTTCTGTAATATCCTACTATTACAGTTCAAATCTCTTCTATGAATTCTATATTCATTTATACAACTACAGTATGTAATTTCTAATTACAATAGAAGGTTAGGGTTATTTACCTCGGTAAGCCCAAAATTATCCAAGTATAAATGTCGGTCCTGAGCAACGCTTAGCTCCTACTCCGGGTGCTCCAACCCACTCCAAACAACCCTTAGAAGTTCTACGCAACTTCTTATTAAATACTTGATCCAGCTGTGAAGATTTTCCCTAGGGTTTCGGTTTGAGACAAAAGGACATCTGGTAGTATTTCCGACTCTACGTATAGAGGTATCTTTGGAATACTACAAGGTATACGGCTAAGGTATTTTGGGTATAGTAACAATACTTGGAGTATTTCTACCAAGAGGGGTATTTATACGAGACAACACCACAAGGGGAGGGGGTGTGTGTACCCTCGGCCAACCCCACTAGGAGGGTACTCTCGGCGAGGGAGGGCTCTCGGCCAATGGGCCTTCTTAAAGGGGGAGGGGGGTGTTTGGACGAAACACTACAAGGAGAGGGGGGGAGGATTTTAGACTTAGGAAAGTTTTTGGATGAAGAAGTCTTCAAAGGGGTATTTATAGGAAATCAAGGGCCATGATCTAGCCATGTGGGGCAAGTGGAGGGCAAGATGTGCCCAAGTGCCCCTAGTCCCTACTCCTTAAAACCCTCACAAATATCTACAAAAATATCTTACCCACTGACTTGCAAATCGTGCAAGTTGCGCTAAAGGCGTCCACATGAGGGTGACACATGTCACCCTCCCGTTGGTCCAAAATGTTTCGTCTCTCGAAAAATCCGCAAAAATTAAAAATGACATAGCGAATTTTCCGCCATGAAGTTATGTAAAACGTTTCGTCGAAAAACGACTCTAACCGGGTGTTGTGCACAAAATAAAATCGGCCAAGCCTACTTTAAGCTTCAAACTTTTCTACGTACGTCCTTACGTACATACTCTGGAAATACGGGGTATAACACAAGTAACCATGCTAACCACCAGATCACAACCGTAAGTCACGAGACTCCGCCACAAACCGAGCAGGGGCAAATAAGGCTAACTACGAGAACGAGGCCGAATCGGTAAAACCTCATGGAGAGCTAGTCCATGGAACAACAATCCTAATGGAACCATACAGTGGGCCCAACGTGTCGATGGGTCGAGGATATAACAAGATAACCGGCCCTCCATCGAGAGACTCGGTGGCACAGAATCAAAACACTTGCACAACAAAGGCTAGCACAACAAACATAGGCAAGTCAGCGTACTCATAGACTTTTATTCTATTACAACAAATTCGGATTTTAACCCCAAGGTACTACGCATTTTAACACTTTAAAAGATCCATTTCTTTCACAAAAAGTCACACGATACTCGTAGTATCAAAATAGAGTAACTATCTCTTTTTTTTAATTAAACCAAAACAATTTCCATACCTTCTTTTGAAATAAACCAATTTAAGACAAAACCATGCCTTCATTTTAAACTATTTTAAGACAAAAACATGTCTTTCTTTTAAACCAAAACACTTTAGTTCCTCGAATATCCTTTCTTTTAGAAATCAAGTTCCTTACTTTGGAATTTAAGAAAAATCAATACTTGTTATTAATGATCTTATTAAAGCAGCCATGATCTAGGAAATGTAATACAATTTTGTCTTATCTTAGCTTCTATGCAGATGGAGGTTTCTACTGGTTTTAATATAATTAATTATTAGTCAATACATTTTCCTTTATTAACGCTGCAGTGGTTTGTTCGATACTTTTTCTCATTTTCGAAATCAATATACTATTTCCTTTTAAAACCCAATTACCCATTCTCATAAAAGCGGTTTCACAACTTTTTAACACAAACCAAGTCCTTACTAATTCACATCAAGTCATTTATAAGTCAAGTCTCTTATCTTTTTAAAAACCACAAACCATTTCTTTACCTACATAAAGTTGTTATAACAAACTTCCCATAAAGCCGTTATAACCCTTTATGTTTTAAACCAACCAAATTCGTTTAGCACACGTACGTCTACCATACTACATAGTTCACACAATCATGCTAGAAAAAATAGGAAGAGGTTCACATACCTCGCGACGATTATCGACAATTAGCAAAACGCTCCCAAGTACTATAACCTTGCTAGCCTTTTCCACCCTTCAAGTAGAATACGCTACTCGTAGTACTTCACCCTATAAAGGCCACAAAACGTCTATCAACTTCTCGAACACTTTGTAGCACATTTCAAACTACAAGGTTCCTATTTCTACGGAAAATTCGGCAGCTCCCCACATGACCATAAATCTCCTCCTCTATCGAGGCCTGCTACCAAGCCAACAATTCCTGGGGGGGTTACACGTCTAACCGGACGTGTACAATTCTACTCCACAATAATACTACAAGTCTACTGTAAATACAGTTCAATTCTTATCCATAATCATTCTACATATAGTATACTCAACTATACATTACTACAACATGTAATATCCAATTACAATAGGGGGACAACGATCATTACCTCGATAAGCCCAAAATTATTCAAGATTATAAGTCGATCCTGAGCAACGTTTAGCTCCTATTCTGTATGCTCCAAACCGCTCCAGCAACCCTTAGAAGTTTCTAACAACTTCTCTTCAAGATCCAACTCCAAAAAGTGAAGAACACTTAGGCTCAAACTATGGCAAGTTTCGGCCAAGGTAAGGTTTCTAGGCTAGGGGTGTGAAATATTTTCCAACTCTTGGTACACAATCTTCCTAACACTCTAAGGAAGAACACTTAAAAGTTTAATAATTTTTGGACAACCTTTGGTCAAGGGGGAGGGCTAATTGCCGAGAACAACAAGGAGATGGGAGGGAGTATTTCAAGACTTGGAAACTCTCAAGTGTGGATGAAGAAGTCTTGCATTAAGGGGGGTATTTATAGGCCAATCAATGGCCAAGATCAAAGCAAGTGTGTGGTCTAGATTTGGCCATGTGTGTGTGGGTCCCACTTATCTATCTACTACACAAAATATCTTCAAGACTTTGACCAAATGTTTTGGCCCACCATGCCAAAAGCGTGCCAATCAATATCCTGATTTCGTCCACCAAGTGTCACCAAGGGGTGACACATGTCGCCCTCCTATTGGTCCAAAATATTTCATCTTCCGAAAATATCCGTAATGCCAAAAAATCTGAAAAATAAAGTGGGCCCCACAAACCGTAAATTCCTCCCGTGGGCCCCACGTGACCAATTCCGGAAATATAATTCCATAATTCTTAAATATTCCAAAAAGTCCGAATACCAAATCTGGGAATCCAATTCCCATTAACGAACCTTTTTCCTCACAAAACCCGGAAACTTTTCCGTCGAAAAGTCACACCTTTCTTTCTTTCCAATATTACTGTCGTATTCTCGTACGTATGTCCTCACATACATACCCTGGAACTACGGGGTGTAACATTCTTCCCCCCTTAGAAACATTCGTCCCGAATGTTCCTTCTAAGTCTCCAAACAGCGTCTTGGCGGTATAGTCTCCACTGCTACACTTACAAAACCACTTATGCCACACCTGGCCATAGTATAACAAACGCGCAACAACTCCCATCCGAGCCAACGAGGAATCATCTCTAAGATGTAAAACAACACTAACTCTCACTCCTGGTCCAAATGACACTCCCTTTGCATCTTCACTACTTCACAACAGAAACGATCACCACCGATCTCTTAACACTTGTTCACTTCATCCCTTACTCGTCGTACCCTTCTCATACACCCGAACTCTTTCTAGTACACGTACCATACTCCAGTCATCGCTTCAGTTTCCAAAATCTTTGGAGTCACTACCTCCAAACTTGGTCATCTTACTAGCCTCGAATTTCTTCAAGGCCATTTCCGGCCTTCTCGACCCGATTCTGGTCGAACGCATCCACGAACTCGTACAACGGTTACCTAAACTTGGGCCTTGCACCCTCGTGATCCTACCACCTGGCGGGACCACCTTAGACTGACCCCACCTTATTAGGTGCGGGTTGACGCGACAGCCTCAACCCGACCCATTATCGCGCCAAACTCTCTCGTTCCCCGATCTGGAACACTCTTACTAATTCGCGTCATGAAAGCTACCACTTCTATCACAACTACCCATGGAATTATCACAAAAATACTCCACGTATACTATGTATTCTGACAAAGATTAACCGTAAAGTCTTTTACTCAAGACGGCCTTACATCTAAGGTCTCATCTGTCATAATTTCTAAGGTTCAAAATTCTCTCATCCCCAGACTTACCCTTTTCACTAACCAGGCTTCTAAATCACATTTTTAACACAAAGCTATCCGATCATAACACTTAACACATCATCATAACATCAATACAAACTAGTCTCTAGAGGGTTAAGGATATACCTGTAACTACTGCTTCACTTTCCGCTTGTCGCGCTACCTCTGGTCGGACACTCTTTCGCAAAATGGCCCTGCCGGCCGCAAGTATAGCAATCTCCCAAACTAGTACGACACTCCGCCCTATGGGTTTTACCACAACGAATACACTGAGATACGGGTAGCCTCATCCGGCGAGTACTCCTACTCCCCGGAAAATCAAACACAGAGCTCGACCGCTCCTGAATACCTCGACGCCACGAAGGCGTGGAGGACCACTGCATCTTGGCGGAGGTGTATAACTAACTTTCTTCTTGAGCGATCCGCCTCAAAAGTTACCAAAGGACCCTGCTGTCTTGGCCCTCTTATGCTGATCCTGATCCCCACGTCGGTCTCTACGTTCCTCCATCCCCTGTGCATAAGCCTGTATACGGGCAATGTCCATGCCCAGCTGAAGAGTTACACCCGAGCAAGCTTCTGCCAAGTAGTCATCGAGCCCCGTGACGTAGCGGTGCACTCTGTCCTCCATATCTGCCACTAACGCAGGGACATATCGAGCCAACGAGTCGAACTCAACGTTGTACTCCCGAACTGTCCGTCCTCTCTGTCTCAGCATCAAATATCTGTCGGCCCGTGCTCTCCTCATCTGTGGCGGCAAGAAATGACCAAGGAATGCCTCAGAGAACTCGTCCCATACAGCTGGAGGCGCATGCACTCCCCGGGACAGCTCCCACGAATCAAACCAGTCGACTGCGGTATCACGCAACCGATGCAAACCTAAGACCACAGACTCGGTCTCCGAAGCCTTGATCACTCTCATGATCCGCTGTAATTGTCGGATGAACTCCTGCGGATCATCTTCAGGCCTCGACGGTAGAACTACGGTGAGGCGCACTCGAAATCCGTAGTCTCAAATGTCCGACCTCGGGTGAACCATGGGTACTCTGGGCCCAGGCTGCGTCGGCCTATCCTCATGTATCGCCACGATCGACTAGCAATGGGCCATCTCCGTAACCCGTCTCCTCTGCCCGCGGGTGGAGGCGCAGTCTTGTGGTCTCAGTAGCCTCTGCTGCGGCTCTAAACTCTGCTGGGGCTGGCGGCGTCGCAGAACTCGCCGTCTGAAGCACTATCTCAGGTAATGACCGGGCCTGCGCCCTCGTACTCCTCTGTGTCCTACTAGCAGCTCCCTCGGCTGCCTTGCCATACGGGCGGGTTGCCTGCGTGGAGGCATAAGCGGTAAAACGAAATACGTTAGAGGGTCCAACTTATAACACGGCTCCAAGGCACGATCTTAGAGTGAGAAGAATGAAACCAATCCTAAATGTCCTGCTGACCTCACGATTATAGATGTGGTGCACAACACACCGATAATCAAGACTACTGAACCGCGATGCGTAGACACTTTCAGAGGACTAAGCGCTCGATACCACTTTTGTCACGACCGACCTCGGGCGCATGATCGTGCCTTACCGGGCACCCTAGTGATACAACATCGAGAAAATCAGCGGAAACAAAAACTTAAGCGAAACAAGATACAAGATAAGAAAGCAGGTTAACCAAAGCGGTCACGCCATGTATATACAATATAGAACAATTACAATCCTTTACAAACCACCGCCTACGGTACTACTGGACCTCTAGAATGTAACAACAACTATGACGGGACAAGGCCCGCCATACCACGAATGTACAAGTACCTACAATGTGAGGACTATTCCAAAAGATAAGCCTCGGGAGAAAGCGGAGCTTCCCAAGCTGACTGCGATCCTATGAGCGAGGATCAACAACCGGTGTACCTCTACTGCGGCATGAACGCGGCCCAAGAAGGTCGATGCAGTACCAAGTATGTGGCCCGAAAATCGTAAATGAAATCATAACGATCTATATAAAAGCAGAGACATGTATGATAACCAAACTACGATCCCACAATATATAGCGATCGTGTCAATTCGGGGACTCACGCCTCAAAGTCGTCACTCAAATATAACTATGGGTCTCACGCCCACAACATCAATCATGCGTGGAATACCTTCCTCATGCCGGCGATCTATGATATAATAACACGAAGTACATGAACACGAGTCCCACGTGTCATAGCAAACCGTGACGGCAAGTGCGAAGGCATAGCTACGGATCCAACTGCGTCATCATCGGCCGGGCAAGTACGAAAGCCGGCTACGGAACCTGCGTACCAACAATACTAAACAACCATATCACGAAGGCGACACGTGGAAAGTGCGATAGCCTCTGCCGAGATCCTCACTGCGCCACGTGGTGGCGGGGCAAGTAACGAGCTAACCACCGGATCACAACCGTAAGTCACGAAGCCGTCCAAACACCGACTCGCGAAGGCGACACGTGGCAAGTCGATAGCCTCTACCAGATCCTCTGCGCCACGTAGGCGGCGGGGCAAGTAACCAGCTAACCACGGATCACAACCGTAAGTCACGATGCCGCGCGAAGCTGACACGTGGCAAGTGCGATAACCTCTACCAGATCCACCTGCGTCACGTAGCTGACGGGGGCAAGTAACCAGGCTAACCACCAGATCACAACCGTAAGTCACCAGACTCCGCCACAAAACTGAACGGGGCAAGTACGAAGGCTAACTACCAGAACCAAGGCCGAATCAGTAAAACCTCATAGAGAGCTAGTCCATGGAACAACAATCCTAATGGAACCATACCCGTGGGCCACCCAACGTGTCAGTAGGTCCAAGGATATAACAAGATAACCGGCCCTCCATCGAGAGACTCGGTAGCACAGAATCAAAACACTTGCACAACAAAGGCTAGCACAACAAACATAGGCAAGTCAACGTACTCATAGACTTTTATTCTATTACAACAAATTCGGATTTTAACCCCAAGGTACTACGCATTTTAACACTTTAAAAGATCCATTTCTTTCACAAAAAGTCACACGATACTCGTAGTATCAAAATAGAGTAACTATCTCTTTTTTTTTAATTAAACCAAAACAATTTCCATACCTTCTTTTGAAATAAACCAATTTAAGACAAAACCATGCCTTCATTTTAAACTATTTTAAGACAAAAACATGTCTTTCTTTTAAACCAAAACACTTTAGTTCCTCGAATCTCCTTTCTTTTAGAAATCAAGTTCATTACTTTGGAATTTAAGAAAAATCAATACTTGTTATTAATGATCTTATTAAAGCAGCCATGATCTAGGAAATGTAATACAATTTTGTCTTATCTTAGCTTCTATGCAGATGGAGGTTTCTATTGGTTTTAATATAATTAATTATTAGTCAATACATTTTCCTTTATTAACGCTGCAGTGGTTTGTTCGATACTTTTTCTCATTTTCGAAATCAATATACTATTTCCTTTTAAAACCCAATTACCCATTCTCATAAAAGCGGTTTCACAACTTTTTAACACAAACCAAGTCCTTACTAATTCACATCAAGTCATTTATAAGTCAAGTCTCTTATCTTTTTAAAAACCACAAACCATTTCTTTACCTACATAAATTTGTTATAAAAAACTTCCCATAAAGCCGTTATAACCCTTTATGTTTTAAACCAACCAAATTCGTTTAGCACACGTACGTCTACCGTACTACATAGTTCACACAATCATGCTAGAAAAGATAGGAAGAGGTTCACATACCTCGCGACGATTATCGACAATTAGCAAAACGCTCCCAAGTACTATAACCTTGCTAGCCTTTTCCACCCTTCAAGTAGAATACGCTACTCGTAGTACTTCACCCTATAAAGGCCACAAAACGTCTATCAACTTCTCGAACACTTTGTAGCACATTTCAAAGTACAAGGTTCCTATTTCTACGGAAAATTCGGCAACACCTCCCCCCCCCTGCAACCACATAAATCTCCTCCTCTATCGAGGCCTGCTACCAAGCCAACAATTCTAGGGGGGGTTACACGTCTAACCGGACGTGTACAATTTTACTCCATAATAATACTACAAGTCTACTGTAAATACAGTCAATGTAAATCTGATTCAATTCTTATCCATAATCATTCTACATATAGTATACTCAACTATACATTACTACAACATGTAATATCCAATTACAATAGGGGGACAACGATCATTACCTCGATAAGCCCAAAATTATCCAAGATTATAAGTCGATCCTGAGCAACGTTTAGCTCCTATTCTGTACGCTCCAAACCGCTCCAAGCAACCCTTAGAAGTTTCTAACAACTTCTCTTCAAGATCCAACTCCAAAAAGTGAAGAACACTTAGGCTCAAACTATGGCAAGTTTCGGCCAAGGTAAGGTTTCTAGGCTAGGGGTGTGAAATATTTTTCAACTCTTGGTACACAATCTTCCTAACACTCTAAGGAAGAACACTTAAAACTTTAATAATTTTTGGACAACTTTTGGTCAAGGGGGAGGGCTAATTGCCGAGAACAACAAGGAGAGGGGAGGGAGTATTTCAAGACTTGGAAACTCTCAAGTGTGGATGAAGAAGTCTTGCATTAAGGGGGGTATTTATAGGCCAATCAATGGCCAAGATCAAAGCAAGTGTGTGGTCTAGATTTGGCCATATGTGTGTGGGTCCCACTTATCTATCTACTAGACAAAATATCTTCAAGACTTTGACCAAATATTTTTGGCCTTTTTCATGCCAAAAACGTGCCAATCAATGTCCACAATTTCGTCCACCAAGTGTCACCAAGGGGTGACACATGTCGCCCTCCTATTGGTCCAAAATATTTCATCTTCCGAAAATATCCGTAATGCCAAAAAATCTGAAAAATAAAGTGGGCCCCACGTGACCAATTCCGGAAATATAATTCCATAATTCTTAAATATTCCAAAAAGTCTGAATACCAAATCTGGGAATCCAATTCCCATTAACGAACCTTTTTCCTCACAAAACCCGGAAACTTTTTCGTCGAAAAGTCACACCTTTCTTTCTTTCCAATATTACTGTCGTATTCTCGTACGTATGTCCTCACATACATACCCTGGAACTACGGGGTGTAACAATAACACTTAACATTATGTCATCATATCACGCATACTAGTCTCTAGAGGGTTAAGGATATACCAGAACTCTTCTTGTTATCGCGACCGAACCGGGCGTGGTCGTGCCTTACCCGGGCACCCAAGTAGCCATACATCAGAGTAATCAGCGGAACATAAAAAAATAACATGAAATAACATGAAGTATGAAATAATTATCTGAGAAAATTTGCCTTTCGGCATAACATATAAAACTTAAATCGACGATTACATCCGGCACTACGGCTGCCCGCAGCGGTACTACGGACCTGCAGAGTGACATGACAACAATGGCGGGGCGGGGCCCGCCATACCCGTGAATGTAAGCACCTACTACGACGGGGACTATACCATCGATAAGCCTCGGAAAGCGGGCTTCCCAAATCTTGGCTGTGACCACGAGAGCTAGGATCAACGGCGGTGTACCTCGACTGCGGCGTGAACGGCCCCGAAGGAGGTCGATAACAGTACCAAGTATGTGGCGAAATTACGTAAATGAAATTATAGTAGTCTATATAAAGCAAGAGACATGTATGATAACCAAACTACAGTTCCTGATAAATAAGCGATCATGTCAAGTCGAGGACTCACTCTCAAGTCATCACTCAAATATAACAATGGGTCTCACGCCACAACATCAATCATGCGTGGAATACCTTCTCACTGCCGGCGATCTATGATATAAAAGCACCAAGGAATACACATGAACACGGGTCCACTGTGTCATCATAAAACCGTCTGGGGTAAGTACGAAGGCATAGCCGACTACTAAAACCAGCGGTACAAGCGGTCATAAAGCGTATCATGAGATCTGTCTAGGCCGTCACATGATCAAAGCCGTCGATCGCCGCGATATCAAATGTGCGCGTCTAGCCACGGAACTTCCAGCGACTCGCATAGGCCACTCCAATGGCCCGCATGAGGTATTCCGCGTCGAGGGTAGCTACTCCGACATCCGCTGGACTCGCGATCCGCGTGGCCACATAGACCGCGTGACCATAAAGGCGCGCACTAACACGGAACTCTCGTAGCTCGCGCATAGGTCCGGGACCCGCATGAGGTATCCTCGAATCATAGTCACCAGATTTGCAGGTATTACCCGCGTCGGAGGCGCCTTAACCTCGGGAAAATGTCAAGGTGAGTGGAACAAAACCAACATAACGGTGATCGTTAAACAACTTAAGCGCAATCGAGGAAACCCTTTACACAATCATCACAAGATACTAACACACGTAGCATCCTAGCATGTTTCCTTATCAAATCAACAAGAAAGTATTACAAGGCTATCACAAACCAACACAATCAAATTATTCACACAAGGTACTTTCTACTAAATGATTAACAAGATCGGGTTTTTATCCCCAAAGTACTTCATACATTAACTCTTTAAAAGATACGTTACTTTCACAAAAGTCACACAATACCCGTAGTATATAAAAATAGAGTGATTATCTTTTGAAGTAAATCAAAAACACTTCTCTTTGTAAAATCAAGTAACAACATTCTTTTACAAACGTTCAAGTTTGCCTAATTTCAATTACTCAAGTTTCTCATTTTCGAAAGGTTTCGTAGTTCATAGTTTTAATCCTTTAAAACAATTTGAGAAACATATACCTTAGGTGTGAGTAGTTTATTCTTGTTCATAACAATCTTATTACAGCAGCCATGATCTAGGAAATGTAATATCATTTTGTCTCATCTTAGCACATGCGGATGGAAGTTTCTCTTTTTAATAATACTTCATTAGTCATAACATTTCCCTTTATTAGCGCTGCTGTGGTTTGTTCGATACTTATTCTGATTTCCGAAATCAGTAAAACATTATTCCTTTAAAAACCAAGTATTCATTACTCACGAATGAGGTTTCACACTTTTTAACAAAATTCAATTAAGTCAAGTCTCTTATCTTTTAAGATCAAGTCTCTTAACTTCTTAAATCAATAAATCATTCTTTTTATCTCTCTTAAGCCGTTATACCTAACTTCCCATAAAGCTAGTATAACTCTTAAGCTTTTAAAACCAAGTATTACTCTTCTGTTAAAAATGATTCAGTATTCTTTTGAAATACTTCAAGATTATTCAGGCTTAAGTCAAAAGACATTGCCGTAATTATTATTCAGGCTTAAGTCCGAAGACATTGCCGTAATTATTATTCAGGCTTAAGTCCGAAGACATTGCCGTAATTATTATTCAGTTAACACACGTACGTCTACCGTACTATATATATATTCTTTAAAATATCATGCTCAAGAGGATAGGAAGAATCACATACCTCGCGACGATTATCGACTATTAGAAAAACGCTCCAAAGTACTGTAGTCCGGCTAGCCTTTTCCACCCTCCGAGTAGAATACGCTACTCGCAGTACTTCAACCTATAACGGTTATACAAGTCTATCAAAGTCTAGACTACTCGGTAGAATGAATCTAGATACAAGATTCTACGGAAAAATTGGACAGCACTTCCTTACCCGCCAAACTTCACAAGTCTACTGTAAATACAGTCCTATGTAAGTACAGTTCATTTCTCTTCTTATATACCTTCCTTGTATATAACTTATACTTAATTCTTATACTTCAATAGTATATACTCAATTTACAAAAGTGAGACAAGATATTTACCTCGATAAGCCCAAAATTATCCGAGTATAAATGTCGATCCTGAGCAACGTTTAGCTCCTACTCTGGGCGCTCCAACCCGCTCCAAACAACCCTTAGAAGTTCTACGCAACTTCTACTTAACACTTCAACCGACTATGAAGATTTTCCTTAGGGTTTCGGTTTGAGACAAAAAGGACAAAAGGTAGTATTTCCGGGCTCTACGTATAGAGGTAACTTTGGAATACTACAAGGTATAAGGCTAAGGTATTTGGGTATAGTAACAATACTTTGGAGAGTATTTCTACCAAGAGGGGGGTGTATTTTATGAGAACAACTAGGCAAGGGGGGGGGGGTACCCCACGGCTTAGCCCTATAGGAAGGGGGGGTGTGTCTCGGCCACACCACAAGGAGGGGGGGTGCTAACTCTCGGCCAAGGGGGGCCTCACGAAAAGGGGAGGGCTTTCAAGACTAGAGGAAGTGAGGAGTGGATGAAGAAAGCTTCACAAGGGGAGGGGTATTTATAGGGAAACCAAGGGCCATGATCTAGCCAAGTGGGGGGCAAGAGGAGGGCCAAGATGTGCCCAAGTGCCCCCTAGTCCCTACTCCTTAAAACCCTCACAAATATCTTACCAACCACATGCCCATCCATTCGGCCCTATTGCCGCCCCACATCCATCAATGAGAGGGTGACAAGTGTCGCCCTCTCGTTGGTCCAAAATGTTTCGTCTCTCGGAAAAATCCGCAAAAATTAAAAATGACATAGCCGGAATTTTCCCTTCGCAAGTTATGTAAAACGTTTCGTCGAAAAACGACTCTAACCGGGTGTTGTGCACAAAATAAAATCGGCCAAGCCTACTTTAAAGTTCAAACTTTTCTACGTACGTCCCTACGTACATACTCTGGAAATACGGGTATAACATTCTCCTCGCTTAGAAACATTCGTCGAATGTTCCTTCAATCTCAAAACAAACATGCGCCAAGTATAGTCTTCTACTATACTTACGAGCAGTCTGCCCGCCAGGCCACAGAAACACCTGCGCAATTACTTACATCCCAGTCCATGAGGAAACACCTCTAACATCACCACAAACCCTTACCCGAGGTCTAAAATATACTTCCTTCGCACCTTTTCTTTACAAAAGAAATGATCATATATATGCTCGCCATACATGCTCGCTTCTTCCCTTACGCGTCGTGCCCTTCTCGTACACTCGAACTCTTTCTTACCATATCTGTTATACCCCGTATTTCCTAAGTATGTACGTGAGGACGTACGTAGAAAAGTTTGAACTTTAAAGTAGGCTTGGCCGAATTATTTTTGTGCACAACACCCGATTAGAGTCATTTTTCGACGAAACGTTTTACACAACTTGCGAAGGGAAAATTCCGGCTATGTCATTTTTAATTTTTGCGGATTTTTCCGAGAGACGAAACATTTTGGACCAACGAGAGGGCGACACTTGTCACCCTCCAATTGGTGGACGTATGGGGCGGATATGGGACGATTTGGTTGGCCTTTTTGTCAAGGAGTTGGTAGGATATTTTATGTGTAGTAGATAGAGTGGACACTTGCCTAAATCCTCACCCTACACTTGCCTTGCACTTGGCATGATCTTAGCCATTGGTTGGCCCTTGCTTGACCTATAAATACCCCTCCCCTTTGAAGACTTCTTCATCCACTCCTCACTTCCTTAAGTCTTGAAAGCACTCCCGTTTCGTGAGGCCCCGGCGAGAGTTGGCACCCCCCCTCCTTATGGTGTGGCCGAGACCCACCCCCCCTTCCTAGTAGGGCTAAGCCGTGGGGTACCCCCCCCCCCCCTTGCCTAGTTGTTCTCATAAAATACACCCCCTCTTGGTAGAAATACTCTCCAAGTATTGTTACTATGCCCAAAATACCTTAGCCTTATACCTTGTAGTATTCCAAAAGTTACCTCTATACGTAGAGCCCGAAAATACTATTATACTTTCCTTTAGCCACTAAACAAAACCCTAAGGGAAAACCTTCATAGTCGGTTGAAGTGTTAAGTAGAAGTTGCGTAGAACTTCTAAGGGTTGATTGGAGCGGGTTGGAGCGCACGGAGTAGGAGCTAAACCTTGCTCAGGATCGACATTTAAACTTGGATAATTTTGGGCTTATCGAGGTAAATACTATTGTCCTTCTATTGTAATTGGAAATTACATGTTGTAGGAATATATAGTTGAAGTATACTATATATAGAATTGAACATAGTTTTGCGGCAATGTCTTTTGACTTAAGCCTGAATTTAAAGACGAGAACTGTAATTACATAGGACTGTATTACAGTAGACTTGTGTAGCATTACTGTGAAGTAGAATTGTACACGTCCGGATTAGACGTACAACCCCCCCCCTTCTAGGGAGTTGTTGGCCTGTTAGCAGGCCTCGATAGAGGAGGAGATTTACGCGGTTGCGGGAAGGGAGAGTCTTTGCGAATTTTACGTAGAATATTCTACGTTGAGATCTAAATGTTAATAGGCGCCTTGTGGCCTCTATAGGTTGAAGTACTACGTGTGGCGTGAGCTGCTTGGCAAGGTGTAGCCAGCGGTTTGAGGTACTTGGGCGTTTTGCTATTAGTCGATAATCGTCGCGAGGTATGTGAACCTCTTCCTATCTTTTCTAGCATGATATGTGTATAACTATGTAGTGCGGTGAGCGTACATGTGTTAAATGTATTTGATTGGTTTAAAACATAAAGTGTTATAACGGCTTTATGGGAAGTTGGTTATAACAACTTTATGTAAGTAAGAAATGCTTTGTGGTTTTTAAAAGATAACTGATTTGACTTATAACTGACTGGATGTGTGATAATAAGAAACCCTTTTTAAAGAAGAGTAACACTTGGTTTTAAAAGCTTAAGAGTTATACTAGCTTTATGAGAAGTTAGGTATAACGGCTTAAGAGAGATAAAAAGAATGATTTATTGACTTAAGAAGTTAAGAGACTTGATCTTAAAAGATAAGAAACTTGACTTAATTTTATTAATGTGAATTTTGTTAAAACGTGTGAAACTTCATTCGTGAGTAATGAGTATTTTGGTTTTCAAAAGGAATGATGTTTTACTGATTTCGGAAATCAGAATGAATGTCGAACAAACCACAGCAGCGCTAATAAAGGGAAATGTATTGACTAATAAAGAATTATTAATAACCAGTAGAAGCCTCCATCTGCATAGAAGCTAAGATGAGACAAAATGATATTACATTTCCTAGATCATGGCTGCTTAAATAAGATTGTTATAAACAAGAATAACCTACTCACGTATCAGACATATGTTTCTCAAATTGCTTTCAAAAAGAATTATATCATTAAGTGATTAATACTATGAACTACGAAACCTTTCGAAAATGAGAAACTTGAGTAATTGAAATTAGGCAAACTTGAACGTTTGGAAAAGAATGTTGTTACTTGATTTTATAAAGAGAAGTGTTTTGGTTTACTTCAAAAGATAATCACTCTATTTTTATACTACGGGTATTGTGTGACTTTTGTGAAAGAAACAGATCTTTTAAAAGAGTTAATGTATGAAGTACTTTGGGGATAAAAACCCGATCTTGTTAATCATAAAGTAGAAAGTATCTTGTGTGAATAACTTGATTGTGTTGGTTTGTGATAGCCTTGTAATACTCTCTTGTTGGTTTGATAAGTAAACATGCTAGGATGCTATGTGTGTTAAATATCTTGTGATGTTTGTGTAAAGGGGTTTTCCCTCGATCGCGCTTATGTTGTTTAACTATCAGTCGTTATGTTGGTATTGTACCACTCACCTTGACATGATCCCGGGGGTTAAGCTGCCCTCCGATGCGGGGTATTTCTCAGGCGGTCTGGGACCATGATTCGAGAATACCTCATGCGGGTCCAGGGGACCTATGCGGAGCTACGAGAGTTCCAGGTTAGTGTGCGGCCTTTATGGTCATGCGGTCTATGTGGCCATGCGGACTGCGAGTCCAAGCGGATGCCGGGGAGTAGCTCCGGCTCACCCCGAACGTTCTGAACCCTGTGGAGGACCACTCTGCACTGGTGGATGTGCGTATCTAATCTGCTGGTGAGGCGATTGGCCTCGAAAGTTACCAAAGGACCTTGCTGCTACGGCCTCTTACATTGTTCTTGGTTAACCCGTTGATCTCTACTTTTCTTGGCTGCTGCGCATAAGCGTGCAGTGCCATGCTCAAGCCTAATCGAAGAATTACTCTTGCACAACCTCTCTCGGATATTCGGTGGCCGAGTTATTCCGCGTCGGTAGCTACTCCCAAGATCCGCTGGACTCGCGATCCGCATGGCCACATAGACCGCATGGCCATAAAGGCCGCACACTAACACGGAACTCTCGTAGCTCGCATAGGCCCCCAGGGACCGCATGAGGTATTCTCGAATCATGGTCCCAGACCGCCTGAGTCTACCCCGCATCGGAGGGCAGCTTAACCCCCGGAAACATGTCAAGAGGTGAGTGATGTAATACTAGCATAACGGCTTACCGTTAAACAACATAAGCACAACAAGGGAAACCCCTTTACACAAACATCACAAAATACTAACACACGTAGCATCCTAATATGTTTACTTATCAAATCAACAAGAAGGTATTACAAGGCTATCACAAACCAATACAATCAAGTTATTCACACAAGGTACTTTCTTCTTTATGTTAACAAGTTCGGGTTTTTATCCCCAAAGTACTTCATACATTAACTCTTTAAAGATCCGTTTCTTTCACAAAAGTCACACAATACCCGTAGTATAAAAATAGAGTGACTATCTTTTTAAGTAAACCAAAACCCTTCCCTTTTGTAAAATCAATTAACAACATTATTCCAAACGTTCAAGTTTGCCTAATTTCAAATGCTCAAGTCTCTTATTTTAGAAAGGTTTCATAACTCATAGTCTTAATCTCTTTTAAAACAATTGAGTAACATAAGTCTTATGTGTGAGCCGTTTATTCTTGTTCATAACAATCTTGTTACAACAGCCATGATCTACGAAATGTAACATCATTTTGTCTCATCTTAGCTTCTATGCAGAAGGAGGTTTCTACTGGTTTTAATAATACTTATTAGTCAAATACGTTTCCCTTTATTAGCGCTGTTGTGGTTTGTTCGATGCTCATTCTCATTTCCGAAATCAGTAATACATTATTCTTTTAAAATCAAGTACTCATTACTCGCGAATGAGGTTTTACAACATTTTTAACAAAATGTTACATATCAAATTAAAATAAGTTAAGTCTCTTATCTTACAAGATCAAGTCTATTAACTTCTACAATCAATATACCATTCCTTTACTTACATAGAGTCGTTATAACTAACTTCCCATAAAGCTATTATAACACCCTATGTTTTAACCCAACCAAATTCATTTAGCACATGTACGTCTACCGTACTACATAGCTTACAAAACATCATGCTAGAAAGGATAGGAAGAGGTTCACATACCTCGCGACGATTATCGACACTTAGCAATACGCTCCACAGTACTGTAACCCGGCTAGCCTTTTCCACTCTTCAAGTAGAATACACTACGCGAAGTATTTCCACCTATATAGGCCACAAACGTCTATTAACATCTAAACGCACGGTTCCATATTCTACAGAAAAATTCGGCACCTCACCGCAATCGCGTAAATCTCCTCTCTATCGAGGCTACCAAGCCAACCAGGGGGGGGGGGTTTATACGTCTAACTGGACGTGAACAATTTAACTTCACAGTAATACTACACAAGTCTACTGTAAATACTGTCCTATGTAAGTACAGTTCAAATTCGTTTCCATATTCATTCTATATATAGTATACTTCAACATGTAATTTCCAATTACAATAGGGGGACAAGATATTTACCTCGATAAGCCCAAAATTATTCAAGTTAAATGTCGATCTGAGCAGCAACTTAGCTCCTACTGCTGGCGCTCGACCGCTCCAACAACCCTTAGAAGTTCTACGCAACTTCTACTTAACACTTCAACCGACTATGAAGGTTTTCCTTAGGGTTTCGGTTTGAGACAAAAAGGACATAAGGTAGTATTTCCGGGCTCTACGTTTAGAGGTAACTTTTGGAATACTACAAGGTATAAGGCTAAGGTATTTTGGGTATAGCAACAATACTTGGAGAGTATTTCTACCAAGAGGGGGGTGTATTTATACGAGACAACACCACAAGGTGGGGGGGTGTACCCCTCGGCCTACCCCACTAGGAGGGGGGGAACTCTCGGCCAAGGGGCCTCACCATGAGGGAGGACTCTTGGACGAGACACTACACTAAGGGGGAGGAAGAGAGCTTTCAAGACTTAGAAGTTTTGGATGAAGAAGTCTTCAAGCTTAGGGGGGGTATTTATAGGGAAACTAATGGACAAGATCAAGCCAAGTGGGGGCAAGGTGGAGGGCCAAGATGTGCCCAAGTGCCCCCTATCCCTACTCCACAAAACATGGCACCAAACAAGGCACAAAACATGGCACAAAATAAGCCACAAAACAAGGCCAAAACAAGGCCCCAATCGTCCCACTTGAACGCCCACTTGAGGGTGACAAGTGTCACCCTCCCGTTGGTCCAAAACATTTCGTCTCTCGGAAAAATCCGCAAAAATTATAAATGACACTGTCGGAATTTTCCCCTCGCAAGCTTAGTAAAACGTTTCGTCGAAAAACGACTCTAACCGGGTGTTGTGCACAAAAATCGAACCTATTCCTAACTTTAAGGCCCGACTTTTCTACGTACGTCCTTACGTACATACTCTGGAAATACGGGGTATAACATTCTCCCCTCCTTAGAAACATTCGTCCCGAATTGTTACACCCCGGAATTTCAGGATATGTTTATAAGGTAGTACGTAAGAACTCACAAGTGTTAAGATTTGAGACTTGTAAAATTTATCGGAATTATGGATTTGTCGGAAAACTAATTATTGTGACGAATGGGAGGGCGACACGTGTCACCCCCCTTATGTTGTCTTGGACGAATTGAAGCATGGACACAAGGGTCATTTGACCCTTGTTAGGAAGACAAGTCTTGCTTGTAGTCAAGCTTGAGAAGGTTGACTAAGTCTAAGGGTCTAAAGTCTTGATATTTCATAAGACAAAATCCTAACCACCCATTTGTTTGTAGCATGACCCTCCAATACACTATATATAATACTAGTAGCAAGAGAGGACTAAACACTTAGCAAACATTTCACAAATTTTGAAGAACACACTAGGCTTGCTCTCGGGTTTGCTAAGCTCTCACACAAAAAAATTTTGATTGTTGTCCAATAATTCCCCCACTTTAAACCAAGGTTCATGAGTGTTATGTAAGTGTATCTCAATAGAAAAATCCCAGGAAAAGAGAGTTTTCGTATTAGTCGCAAAGTGAAAACCTAGTGGCTTTCTAGGTTTTGGATTGGAAGTTTGAAGGAAAGTTGTTGGTATGGTTCTAAGGGTCTCAACAAACGGATTGAAGTGTCTTGGAGAGGTTCTAAACTACTAAGGAGCGACTTGGTTGGAATTGGATTAAGGATCGTTAAGGTATAATCTTGTCTTTTAAGGTGTTACAAGACTATTTATTTATTTTGTTGTTGTTGTTAGCTTTACATGTTGATAGCATGAAGTTGGTATGTTGAAGTTTATAAGTATTATGGATTTCTTGTAGCTTAATCCGGAATGTTGTGCAAGCCACTTGAAAGTTAGATTACAATTTTAGTCGTTATGTAGAATCGTCGCATGTTGACCTACTTGAGGATTGTAGTAGTTGTAATCAAATGCGACTTGATATCATGTTATGCTACCAATTTGGATTGAAATGGAAATTTGATAAGAATTGGTATGGTTGAACTCAAGGTGGCCGAATTTGGACTTTTAGTTTGTTATTCATTTGTATTGGACTACTTTCTAAATTGTGAGCCAATTGGGGCTGTTTAGTTATTCATTTGTATTGGACTACCTTCTATATTGTTGTGAGCCAATTGGGGTTGTTTGGTTATTGTATTCGACCTTGAAAAAGGTGGCAAGTGAGTAGAAACAAAGGAGGTGCTGTCCGATTTTTCGTAGAATTTAGTGACTTAGCACCTAGGATATTCTACGTTTCAAATAAGAGGTTAATGGACGTATGGTGACCATTATAGGTTGAAGTACTAAATATAGCGTATCCTACTTGAAGAATGGAATAGCTCAAGGTTGAAGTACTTTGGAGCATTTTGCTACTTGTCGACAATCGTCGCGAGGTATGTGAACCTCTTCTTTCTTTGGCATGATCCTACATATGAAATATCCATGTGATAACATTTTAAGATTCCTTCTACTCTTAGAAGTTAAGAAGTATCCACATTGTTGACTCTAAATTAAGTATGTTAAATTGTCATAAGTCCTTACCAAGCCTTATGGGAGATATTGGTAAGAATGGTTAGGAAATTATGAGATTTGATTTCAAGCTATGTATCTTGATTTATTTAAAGTAAGTATGTAAGTTGATTTTTATGTTTGAAAATGACTTGAATTTATATGTGAAAAGGGGATTGGTTTTAAAAGTGTAGATGACATGATTTTACAAGTATAAGTAAATGGACTTTAAAGAATGTATGTTATGAAGTTTTAAGACTATGAACTTTGATTTTCTTTAAAGGATTATGAAACTTTATTTTTCAAGTTATTGGACTTGATTTCTAAAGTATAAGCGACATGATTTGAAAGAGTGTATGCTACGAGGTGTTAAGGCTATAAGCCTTGATTTTATAAGTGGAAATGACTTAATTTTACAAAGTATGGCTTAATTTATTTCAAAAGTTAAGAAGATGGCTTCCAAAAGAGTATGTGACTTGAGCTTTAAAAAGAAAGGAGTTCTATGATTCTTTTTAAGTATGTATGTATGTAGTATTTTGGATCTAGTTTTCCTAATATTGTAAGAATAAAAGTGTCTTAAGTTCTCTAAAATGAAAGGTTGTTATAATAGCTTTATGGGAAGTTGTTATGACGACTTAAGAAGAAGTGAAAAGATGGTTTGAAAATGTTATGTAAGGAAAATCACACCGAGCCTACAAATAGGCCGGATTACGTTATGAAATACACCGAGCCTACAAATAGGCGGATTACGTTATGAGATACACCGAGCCTACACATAGGCCGGATTACGCCATATTACCACGAGCCTTCACATGTAGGGTTACGTCATCTTACACCGAGGCCCACAGCGGGCGGATTATGTTATATGATTCCACGATGCAGAGCCCGGGCGGGCGGATTATGTTATATGATTCCACGATGCACCGAGGCCCACGGGCGGGCGGATTATGTTATATGATTCCACAAGACACCGAGCCGCGGCGGGCGGATTATGTTATATGATTCCACGATGCACCGAGCCCCACGGCGGGCGGATTATGTCACATGATTCATCAAGACACCGTGTCCCGCAAATGGGCGGATTATGTTATATGATTCCACGATACGAGCCCCACAGCGGGCGGATTATGTCACATGATTCATCAAGACACCGTGTCCATAAATGGGCGGATTATGTTATGTAAGATATGTAAGTTATGTGAAAAAGCTGGATTAAACTCTTAAGTAAGTATGTAAGAATATGTTGTTAAATCTTATCGAAAGAAGGAAAGGAGCGGTTAATATATGATTGATTTCGGGAGTTAAAATGACATTCTTTTATACGAGATATGATTTGGTTATTGCATTTTATTTACATTCCATACTAAATTTTTGTTATCTGACCCCTTGAGGCTGCGTTCATGCCGCGAGTTTTAGGTACCAGGTTGGTGATCCTTGATCTTAGGATCTCTGTTGATTTTGGAAAGAAGCCCCTTTCACTCGGAGGCTTGTCTTTTAGTACGGTTTCCACGATGTGGTAGACTTATGTACATTCGGGAGTATGGCGGGGCCACTGTCCGCTTGTGATTGTAATTCTTAAGTGCAGTAGTCACATGTTGTGGGTCGGTTTGTAAAAATAAAGGGATGTAGCTTCTTTGTTGTTATGTATATGTATATGTGTCGGAAGGTAGCCTTATCGGCTAACGTGGTTTAATTTCTCGTTATTTTATTTTATAAGTTTCATGTATGTTCATTGCTATTTCTCGATGTATACAGAGCAGGTGCCCGGGTAGGGCACGATCGCGAGCCGGGTCGGTCGTGACAAAAGTCGTATCGAGCGATTAGTCCTCGGAAAGTGTCTGAACCGTGTCTAGTAGAGTCTTGATTATCGGTGTGTTGTGCACCACATCTATAATCGGAGGCTAGGACATTTAGGATTAGTTTCCATTCTTCTCACTCTGAGATCGTGCGATAGAAGCGTGTTGTTAGGGTCGTCTCTCCTAACGATTTATGTTGATTGCATTACGAGAAAGCGTGATGACCAGAAAGACTATGTGGATTTCGTATCCAGGTTAGTAATGATTGTAGTATAGTTGGTATTGTGACATACATCTATACGGAGTTATGTATGAAGTCGGGCGCGTGTTGCCTAGAATGATGTTAGATTTCGAGAATTGGTAAAGACTAACTAGATCCGGGAAGGTATGGAATAGTTAATGAATTCTCAAGATCTTATGTTTTATTTGAGATAATTGGGAAAGGATGAAATGTCGATAGGGTAGTGAACCCTTGAAGCCATGTTAAGGAACCTAACGGAATGTCATGTTAATAGATTAAGGCTGCGTAGTAGGCTTAAGAGAATTGTACGGATGAGGTCCGTATAGCGTAAGTAATGGTTGTTGTGATCGAGACAACATGGTTTTGGTTTTATGAGAAGTTTTGTACCCGTTCTTTGGGGAATCGTAAGGTAGGCTTGGAGCATGAAAATTTGCGAGCCTAAGAATATTGATTCTTCGAGACCTTAGGTATATAAGGCTTTCTCTGTGATAAGATTTTAAGTCGGACGAGGATAAGAGTTAAGTGCGACGAGTGGTTGAGGACCTGTTACGGGTCTCCCCATGGCCTGAAATGGAGTGGGATCAGTTGGTAGTAGTTCCGCTACGTGACAGGGTCACGAAGGTGCAAGGCCCAAGTCTAGTTAATTGTTTTATGGGTTCGTGGACGCGTTCCACCGGAACCAGGTCGTGAAAGCCGGAAATGGTCGTATATTGTCTTATAGAGTGACTCCAAAGATTAGAGGCCAGAATTGGTATGGAAGTTATGTATGTATGTTAGAAAGAGTAGGAAGTACGAAAAGATAACCTCTTTTGGGCTTATGATGGACAGATATGCGTGTGCGAGGTATTAGGGCCATGTGTGGCATTGTTGGTATGTCGGGGTGGTGAAAGGAAACTATGTCGCTAATTATAAGTTTTACTCCGAAAGAACATTCGAGGACGAATGTTTCTAAGGGGGGAAGAATGTTACACCCCGAAATTTCAGGATATGTTTATAAGGTAGTACGTAAGAACTCACAAGTGTTAAGATTTGAGACTTGTAAAATTTATCGGAATTATGGATTTGTCGGAAAACGAATTATTGTGACGAATGGGAGGGCGACACGTGTCACCCCCCTTATGTTGTCTTGGACGAATTGAAGCATGGACACAAGGGTAATTTGACCCTTGTTAGGAAGACAAGTCTTTCTTGTAGTCAAGCTTGAGAAGGTTGACTAAGTCTAAGGGTCTAAAGTCTTGATATTTCATAAGACAAAATCCTAACCACCCATTTGTTTGTAGCATGACCCTCCAATACACTATATATAATACTAGTAGCAAGAGAGGACTAAACACTTAGCAAACATTTCACAAATTTTGAAGAACACACTAGGCTTGCTCTCGGTTTTGCTAAGCTCTCACACAAAAAAAATTTGATTGTTGTCCAATAATTCCCCCACTTTAAACCAAGGTTCATGAGTGTTATGTAAGTGTATCTCAATAGAAAAATCCCGGGAAAAGAGAGTTTTCGTATTAGTCGCAAAGTGAAAACCTAGTGGCTTTCTAGGTTTTGGATTGGAAGTTTGAAGGAAAGTTGTTGGTATGGTTATAAGGGTCTCAACAAACGGATTGAAGTGTCTTGGAGAGGTTCTAAACTACTAAGGAGCGACTTCGGATTTGGAATTGGATTAAGGATCGTTAAGGTATAATCTTGTCTTTTAAGGTGTTACAAGACTATTTATTTATTTTGTTGTTGTTGTTAGCTTTACATGTTGATAGCATGAAGTTGGTATGTTGAAGTTTATAAGTATTATGGATTGCTTGTAGCTTAATCCGGAATGTTGTGCAAGCCACTTGAAAGTTAGATTACAATTTTAGTCGTTATGTAGAATCGTCGCATGTTGACCTACTTGAGGATTGTAGTAGTTGTAATCAAATGCGACTTGATATCATGTTATGCTACCAATTTGGATTGAAATGGAAATTTGATAAGAATTGGTATGGTTGAACTCAAGGTGGCCGAATTTGGACTTTTAGTTTGTTATTCATTTGTATTGGACTACTTTCTAAATTGTGAGCCAATTGGGGCTGTTTAGTTATTCATTTGTATTGGACTACCTTCTATATTGTTGTGAGCCAATTGGGGTTTTTTGGTTATTGTATTCGACCTTGAAAAAGGTGGCAAGTGAGTAGAAACAAAGGAGGTGCTGTCCGATTTTTCGTAGAATTTAGTGACTTAGCACCTAGGATATTCTACGTTTGAAATAAGAGGTTAATGGACGTATGGTGACCATTATAGGTTGAAGTACTAAATATAGCGTATCCTATTTGAAGAATGGAATAGCTCAAGGTTGAAGTACTTTGGAGCATTTTGCTACTTGTCGACAATCGTCGCGAGGTATGTGAACCTCTTCTTTCTTTGGCATGATCCTACGTATGAAATATCCATGTGATAACATTTTAAGATTCCTTCTACTCTTAGAAGTTAAGAAGTATCCACATTGTTGACTCTAAATTAAGTATGTTAAATTGTCCTAAGTCCTTACCAAGCCTTATGGGAGATATTGGTAAGAATGGTTAGGAAATTATGAGATTTGATTTCAAGCTATGTATCTTGATTTATTTAAAGTAAGTATGTAAGTTGATTTTTATGTTTGAAAATGACTTGAATTTATATGTGAAAAGGGGATTGGTTTTAAAAGTGTAGATGACATGATTTTACAAGTATAAGTAAATGGACTTTAAAGAATGTATGTTATGAAGTTTTAAGACTATGAACTTTGATTTTCTTTAAAGGATTATGAAACTTTATTTTTCAAGTTATGGGACTTGATTTCTAAAGTATAAGCGACATGATTTGAAAGAGTGTATGCTACGAGGTGTTAATGCTATAAGCCTTGATTTTATAAGTGGAAATGACTTAATTTTACAAAGTATGGCTTCTTAATTTATTTCAAAAGTTAAGAAGATGGCTTCCAAAAGAGTATGTGACTTGAGCTTTAAAAAAGAAAGGAGTTCTATGATTCTTTTTAAGTATGTATGTATGTAGTATTTTTGGATCTAGTTTTCCTAATATTGTAAGAATAAAAGTGTCTTAAGTTCTCTAAAATGAAAGGTTGTTATAATAGCTTTATGGGAAGTTGTTATGACGACTTAAGAAGAAGTGAAAAGAAGGTTTGAAAATGTTATGTAAGGAAAATCACACCGAGCCTACAAATAGGCCGGATTACGTTATGAAATACACCGAGCCTACAAATAGGCCGGATTACGTTATGAGATACACCGAGCCTACACATAGGCCGGATTACGCCATATTACCCCGAGCCTTCACATAGGCCGGTGTAAGTCATCTTTAACCGAGCCCAACCGGAGGGCGGTATTATGTTATATGATTTCACAGTACACCGAGCCCCACAGGCGGGCCGGATTATGTTATATGATTCCACAGTACACCGAGCCCCACAGGCGGGCCGGATTATGTTATATGATTCCACAAGACACGAGCCCCACAGCGGGCGGATTATGTTATATGATTCCACAAGACACCGAGCCCCACAGCGGGCGGATTATGTCACATGATTCATCAAGACACCGTGTCCCGCAAATGGGCGGATTATGTTATGTAAGATATGTAAGTTATGTGAAAAGCTGGATTAAGCTCTTAAGTAAGTATGTAAGAATATGTTGTTAAATCTTATCGAAAGAAGGAAATGAACGGTTAATATATGATTGATTTCAGGAGTTAAAATGACATTCTTTTATACAGATATGATTTGGTTATTGCATTTTATTTCTGTTCCATACTCGTTACCTGTTATCGACCCCTTCGAAGTGCGTTCATGCCGCAGGTTTTAGGTACCCAGGTTGGTGATCCTTGATCTTAGGATCTCTGTTCAGTTTTTGGAAAGAAGCCCCTTTCACTCCGGAGGCTTGTCTTTTGGTACGGTTTCCCTGATGTGGTAGACTTATGTACATTCAGGAGTATGGCGGGGCCCTGTCCACTTGCAGATTGTAATTCTTAAGTGCGTAGTCACATGTTGTGGGTCGGTTTGTAAAAAATAAAGGGATGTAACTGCTGTTGTTATGTATATGTATATGTGTCAAGGAAGGTAGCCTTATCGGCTAACCTGTGGTTTAATTTCTCGTTATTTTATTTTATAAGTTTCATGTATGTTCCGCTGCTATTTCTCTGATGTATACCTGAACAGGGTGCCCAGGTAGGGCACCAGTCGCGGGCCCGGGGTCGGGTCGTGACACGAATGTTCCTTCTAAGTCTCAAAAACAAACATGCGTCAGTATAGTCTTCACTACTATACTTACGAGAACAAACCTGCCACACCTGGCCACAGAAACACCTGCGCAAACTACTTACATCCAAGTCCACGAGGAAACACCTCTGACATCACAAAAGCCCTTACCCGAGGTCTAAAATATACTTCCTTCGCACCTTCTCCTTACAAAAGAAATAATCATCACTATGCTCGCAATACATGCTCGCTTCTTCCCTTACGCGTCGTACCCTTCTCGTACACTCGAACTCTTTCCCATAACTTACCACATTTCTGTTACTGCTTCCGTTCCCAAAATCTCTGGGTTACTATCTCCAACTTGGTCATCATTAACTGGGAACACTCTGGATGGATCTCCGATACTTTCCCGAACATAGCAACACGAAAGACCGGACATACTGCCTCCTAAGTTGGACAGCAAATGCTAACATATAGGCAACCTGGCCTATTTCCTCACATGATCTGAAAGGCCCAAGGTAACTCGGGCTAAGTTTCCTCTGTTTTCCAAAACTCGTCACACCCTTCCGGGGTGGTACCTTCGAGAAGACCCACCGTCAACCTGAACTCCAAGCGTCGTCGCCGATTATCCGCACGACTTCTGTTGACTCTGAGCTGCCGATAACCTCTCCTGGATAGGCTTCACCCTATCCACATCCTGCCGAAATAAATATGAACCAACTATCTGCACTTTGCCAACATCGAACCAATCGACCGGCAACTTACGCTTCCGCCCCTACAAGGCTTCATAAGGCGACATCCGAATACTGAAATGGTAGCTATTAAAACACTCCCTCAACAGGAGACAACAATCCTTACAGCTACCCCTGAAATCCACACACTGGCCCGAGGGCGAATGCGATACTGAGACTCACCTGAGTTCCTAACCCTGCCTGGTAAAACCTTCAGAAAAGAAATAGCCGTAACCTGGGCTCCACTGTCTGTCATAAGGTGAAGGTAGGCACCCCGTGCAGCCTTACAACCTTTCTGATATATCATCACTGCCAAGTAACGGTCCTGTCAGAAAGACACGATGGGCTGACCCCATCGGCCCGACTACTGGTTGAATGCATCCACGAACTCGTACGATGGTTAACTAATCTTGGGCCTAACACCCTCGTGACCCTACCACCTGGAGGGACCACCACAAATTGACCCCACCACCATACAGGCCGCGGGTTGACCGCAACATGGCCTCAACCCGACCCGGCAACGCGCAAAACACTAGCTCCCCGATCCGGAAAAATCTCACTAATCCACGTTACGTAAACCTAGCAGTCTTCTTAGCTCAACTACCCTCTTTCATTCCACACTACTCAGGGACTTATCCCAAAAACATAGCTCACGTGCACTATGCACTCTGATAAGGGTCAAAAATAAATCTTTCTCTCGAGATGGCCTTGCCTCTAAGGTCTCTACGTATAACATTTTAAGGCTCACACTTTCCCTTATCCCCAACCTTACCCTTTCTATCTAACCATGGTTTCTAACCACAATTTTACACTTATGTTATCTGACATAACACTTAAGATATACTCATCTTACACGCATACAAATCTCTAGGGGGTTAAGGATATACCTGTATCTACTGCTTCACTCCCCTTAGTCGTTCTAATCAAACCTACCCCGTAGGGCGCCTAGCTAGGGAAGATGACGAACTACCCACCGATCCTGAAGGCTGAGTCCTCCTACTAGGACATCCTTTCGACACATGGCCCTGACGGCCGCCGGTAAAACAAGTACCAACTAAAAGACGACTTTCCCCGGGATGATGCCTGTCACACTGTGAACACTGGGGAAAAACTGAATCCGGCTGGCTGGACCTACGTGTATCTGTGCACCAGAAGCCCTGGAGCCTTGACCAACTCCTGCATACCCCGAACGTCCTGAACCCTGTGGAGGACCACTCTGCACCGGTGGAGGCGCATATCTACTCTGCTGCTGAGGCGGCTCGCCTTGAAAGTTACCAAAGGACCCTGTTGTTCTGGCCCTCTTCTACTGATCTTGGTTAATCCGTCGATCTCTACGTTCCTCTGCGTGCTGCGCATAAGCCTGTACGCGGGCAATATCCATGCCTGACTGAAGAGCTACTCTTGCACAATCTTTCTTTAGATAGTCATCAAGACCCGTGATAAATCGGTACATCGTATACTCTCTGGTAGCTACATCCTTAGCTAGTAACAGGGTCGTCCCTTTGCAAACTATACTTTCTGCTACTGGTCGTGGAACTGAAGGTGTAAATGTCATGGCCGCAGTAGGAACTGCTACCGCCGTGCTAAACTCTGCTGGGGCTGGTGACGTCGCAGAACTCCCCAAATGAAGCACCACCCCAGGTGATGATTGGGCCTGTGCCCTCGTAACCCTCTGTACTCTACTCGCAGCTCCCTCGGCTGCCTTGCCCTTCTGGGCCCGGGTTGCCTTACGCGGAGGCATAACGGTAAGGGAAAGAAATACGTTAGAGGGGTCCAACTTATAACACAGCTCTAAGGCACGATCTCAGAGTGAGAAGAATGGAAACCAATCCTAAATGTCCTGCAGCCTCCTGATTATAGATGTGGTGCACAACACACCGATAATCAAGACTCTACTAGACACGGTCTGTAGACACTTTTCGAGGATTAACTGCTCTGATACCACTTTTGTCACGACCCGAACCCGGGCCCGTGACTGGTGCCTTACCCCGGGCACCCTAGTGATACAACATCAGAGAAAATCAGCGGAAATAAAAACTTAAACATGAACAAGAGATAAGATAATAAAACAGGCCAACCAAACGGTTACCTTCCAAGAAATATAAATACAAATCTTTCAAACCGAACAGTTTAATCCTTTTTACAAACCCTGCCCACAACAGTACTACAGACCTCTAAGAATGATATGACAACCACGACGGGACAGGGCCCCGCCATACCCCTGAATGTAAGCACCTACAACAACAGGGGACTATACCAAAGATAAGCCTCCGGAGAAACGGAGCTTCCCAAATGCTGAACTGTGACCCTAAGAGCGAGGATCAACACTGGTGTACCTCTACCTGCGGCATGAACGCAGCCCCCCGAAGGAGGTCAGTATGTGAAACTGAAAAATACTGTAAATGAAATCATAGCAGTCTATATAAAGCAGGAGACATGTATGATAACCAAACTACAGTCCATAATAAATAAGCAGTCATGTCAAGTCAGGGACTCACGCCCTCAAGTCATCACTCAAATACAACTATGGGTCTCACGCCCACAACATCAATCATGCCCGTGGAATACCTTCCTCACTGCCGGCAGTCTATGATATAAAAGCACCAAGGAATACACATGAACACCAGGTCCCACCTGTGTCATAATAAAACCGTACGGGGTAAGTACGAAGGCATAGCCGACTACTAAAACCACGCACCAACAAAGTCATAAATCAGATTGAAATCTGTCTAGACCGCCACATGATCGGTGCCGCCACTCGCCGCATGATCTAATGTGCGCGTCTAGTCCCGAACTTCCCGACTCGCGCATAGGCCACTCACATAGGCCCGTGAGGTATTCCCGCGTCGAGGGTAGCTACTCCGGCGTCCGCTGGACTCGCAGTCCGCATGGCCACATAGACCGCATGACCATAAAGGCCGCACACTAACCTGGAACTCTCGTAGCTCCGCATAGGCCCCCAGGACCCGCATGAGGTATTCTCGAATCATGGTCCCAGACCGCCTGAGTCTACCCCGCATCGGATGGCAGCTTAACCCCCGGAAACATGTCAAGAGGTGAGTGATGTAATACTAGCATAACGGCTTACCGTTAAATAACATAAGCATAACAAGGGAAACCCCTTTACACAAACATCACAAAATACTAACACACGTAGCATCCTAATATGTTTACTTATCAAATCAACAAGAAGGTATTACAAGGCTATCACAAACCATTACAATCAAGTTATTCACACAAGGTACTTTCTTCTTTATGTTAACAAGTTCAGGTTTTTATCCCCAAAGTACTTCATACATTAACTCTTTAAAGATCCGTTTCTTTCACAAAAGTCACACAATATCCGTAGTATAAAAATAGAGTGACTATCTTTTTAAGTAAACCAAAACCCTTCCCTTTTGTAAAATCAATTAACAACATTATTCCAAACGTTCAAGTTTGCCTAATTTCAAATGCCCAAGTCTCTTATTTTAGAAAGGTTTCATAACTCATAGTCTTAATCTCTTTTAAAACAATTGAGTAACATAAGTCTTATGTGTGAGCCTTTTATTCTTGTTCATAACAATCTTGTTACAGCAGCCATGATCTAGGAAATGTAACATCATTTTGTCTCATCTTAGCTTCTATGCAGAAGGAGGTTTCTACTGGTTTTAATAATACTTATTAGTCAAATACGTTTCCCTTTATTAGCGCTGTTGTGGTTTGTTCGATGCTCATTCTCATTTCCGAAATCAGTAATACATTATTCTTTTAAAATCAAGTACTCATTACTCGCGAATGAGGTTTTACAACATTTTTAACAAAATGTTACATATCAAATTAAAATAAGTTAAGTCTCTTATCTTACAAGATCAAGTCTATTAACTTCTACAATCAATATACCATTCCTTTACTTACATAGAGTCGTTATAACTAACTTCCCATAAAGCTATTATAACACCCTATGTTTTAACCCAACCAAATTCATTTAGCACATGTACGTCTACCGTACTACATAGTTTACAAAACATCATGCTAGAAAGGATAGGAAGAGGTTCACATACCTCGCGACGATTATCGACACTTAGCAATACGCTCCACAGTACTGTAACCCAACTAGCCTTTTCCACTCTTCAAGTAGAATACACTACTCGAAGTACTTCCACCTATATAGGCCACAAACGTCTATTAACATCTAAACGCACGGTTCCATATTCTACAAAAAAATTCGGCAGCACCTCCCCCCCCCGCAACTGCATAAATCTCCTCCTCTATCGAGGCCGGCTACCAAGCCAACCAGGGGGGATTTATACGTCTAACTGGACGTGAACAATTTAACTTCACAATGTCTTACACAAGTTCATCAGTAAATCTGATCTATGTAAGTACAGTTCAAATTCGTTTCCATATTCATTCTATATATAGTATACTTCAACTATATATTATGCAACATGTAATTTCCAATTACAATAGGGGGACAAGATATTTACCTCGATAAGCCCAAAATTATCCAAGTTAAATGTCGATCCTGAGCAACGCTTAGCTCCTACTCTGGGCGCTCCAACCCGCTCCAAACAACCCTTAGAAGTTCTACGCAACTTCTACTTAACACTTCAACCGACTATGAAGGTTTTCCTTAGGGTTTCAGTTTGAGACAAAAAGGACATAAGGTAGTATTTCCGGGCTCTACGTATAGAGGTAACTTTTGGAATACTACAAGGTATAAGGCTAAGGTATTTTGGGTATAGCAACAATACTTGGAGAGTATTTCTACCAAGAGGGGGGTGTATTTATACGAGACAACACCACAAGGGGGGGTGTGTACCCCTCGGCCAACCCCACTAGGAGGGGGGGAACTCTCGGCCAAGGGGCCTCACCATGGGGAGGGACTCTTGGACGAGACACTACACTAAGGGGGAGGAAGAGAGCTTTCAAGACTTAGAAGTTTTGGATGAAGAAGTCTTCAAGCTTAGGGGGGGTATTTATAGGGAAACTAATGGACAAGATCAAGCCAAGTGGGGGCAAGGTGGAGGGCTAAGATGTGCCCAAGTGCCCCCTATCCCTACTCCACAAAACATGGCACCAAACAAGGCACAAAACATGGCACAAAATAAGCCACAAAACAAGGCCAAAACAAGGCCCCAATCGTCCCACTTGAACGCCCACTTGAGGGTGACAAGTGTCACCCTCCCGTTGGTCCAAAACATTTTGTCTCTCGGAAAAATCCGCAAAAATTATAAATGACATAGCCGGAATTTTCCCCTCGCAAGCTTAGTAAAACGTTTCGTCGAAAAACGACTCTAACCGGGTGTTGTGCACAAAAATCGAACCTATTCCTAACTTTAAGGCCCGACTTTTCTACGTACGTCCTTACGTACATACTCTGGAAATACGGGGTATAACAGGGCCAAGTAGAATAGCCAACTACCAGTCCAAAAGCTAGTCATATCCCATCACGGGCAAGGTACGGAAGCCAACTACCAGTCCAAAAGCTAGCCACGCAACTGGCCGAGGCAAGTATCTTAAGCTAACGTACAATAGCCTACCGTCTCACAAGATATGACCGAGGCAAGTATCTTAAGCTATCTACCAGAGGCTACCGTACAGAAAATGACCGAACAGTATCTAAAGTGTGCACGAACCACACGTACAAATCAAGCCGTGATCGCCGTACCGCGGCAAGCTTCATGGATTAGCGGTCCATGGACTAACAACCTGAACCTCACAATGACCGCATGCCCCGGCATCTCACCTCGGAAGTCATGGCCATGAAACCATCCTACTGGACGCATGCCCGTGGAACATCCATCGCGTCAGCATGTCCAAAGGAAATCAATCAGATAGCCGGCCCTCCCAGAGAGTCACGGCGATGCAACAACCAGTCAATACTCAAAGTGGACGCATACTCGTGGACCACCCAACGTCAGTATGTCCAATCAATCAATCAGATAGCCGGCCCTCCCAGAGAGTCACAACAGCATATCAACAAAACACTTGCACAACAAATACTATCACAACAAGCATAGGCAAGTTCAACATACATTCATTTTAATCAACAATCCGGGTTTCAAACCCAAAATACTACATACTTTCGTTCTTTCAAAAAAAGACCTATTTTTACGTAAAAGCCACATGATACTAATACTCGTAGTATTAAAAACACGTTTTCCTTTCGAACCAAATTACTACACCTTCCGAAAATCTTTATAAGATTTAAAATCAAGAACTCTATACTTTTAAAACCAAGTGCTTTTCTTTTAAACAACATCAAGTATACTCTTTAAAACCCAATAACTTACTCTTTCCAAAACAAGTAACCTATACTTAAATCAAGTTACTTCTCCTTTTCCGAAAACAAGTCGTTTATAAGTCAAGTCTCTTATCTTTCAAGATCAAGTCTCTTAACTTTCAAAATCAAATCTTTCTTTTATTTTCATAAAGTCGTTATAACTAACTTCCCATAAAGCCATTATAACACTTTATGTTTAAAACAAACAAAACTCATTTCACACACGTCGCTACCGTACTATATAGTTCACAACAATCATGCTCAAGAGTATAGGAAGAATCACATACCTTTTTAGCTTAAACCACAAGCCAAGTCAAGTATGCCGCGCGTAGAAGATCCACCTATAAAGGCCACAATATATCTATCAATCTCTAGTTCTTTTCGTAGAATATTCTAAATACAAGATTCCTTATTCTACAGAAAATTCGGCAGCACCTCCCCCCCGCTATCACATAAATCTCCTCCCCTATCAAGGCCCGCTACCAGGCCAACAACTCCCAGGGGATTACACGTCTAACCGGACGTGTTCAATTCTGCTTCACAATAATACTACACAAGTCTCGTAAAATGCAGTCAATGTAAATACAGTTCAAACCTTTATAATCATCCTTCCAATATAATATACTCTAGTATAACTACTACAACATGTAATATCCAATTACAATATGGGGGGCGTAGATCATTACCTCAATAAGCCCAAAATTATCCAAGTTATAAGTCGATCCTGAGCAACGTTTAGCTCCAACTCCTTACGCTCCAACCCGCTCCAAGCGACCCTTAGAAGTTTCCAACAACTTCTCTAAATACTTCAACCAAGCTAGGAAGATTTTTCTAGGGTTTCACTTTACTTTATTGAATAAAGTAGTATTTCCTACCCTAGTATTGAAATAACTTTGGAATACTACTAGGGATACTAGGCCAAGGTATTTGGGATTATACAACAATACACCAAGTATTTTCTACACAAGAGGGGAGAGGGACGAAATCAACTTACCAAGGGAGGGAAAATATTTTGCTTTGGAAAGCTCTTAAGTGTGGATGAAATACTCTTCAACCTAAGGGGCTATTTATAGAGAATTCAAGGGTTAGGATCAAGGTAAGTGTAGGATCAAGATTGGGCCATGTGTGTGTGGGTCCCACCACACCACATGGCCAACGAAAACAAGGGCCAAGTGGCTTGTCACTTGTAAGGCCATTTCGGCCAAGGGACAAGTGGCTAGACACTTGTCCCTCCAACTCGGCCAAGGTGCCACATGGGGGTGACACGTGTCGCCCCCCGACTCGTCCAAAATATTTCGTCTTCCGAAAATATCCAAAATACCGGAAATCTCAAAAACAAAGCGGGCCCCACAAAATCGTAAATTTCTCCCGTGGGCCCCACGTGACCATTTCCGAAAATAAAATCTCATAATTCTAAAATAATCCAAGAAGCCCGAATACCAAATCTGGGAATCCAATTCCCATTAACGAACCTTTTCTTCACAAAACCGGAAACTTTTCCGCGAAAAATCACGCTTTCTTTCTTTCCAAAATTTCACGTATTCTCGCACGACATCCTCACATACATACTCGGAACTACGGGTATAACATTTTTTCTTAGAAACATTCGTCCCGAATGTTCCTTCGAAGTCTCCAAACACACAAGCGCCGGTATAGTCTTCACTACTATACTTACGAAACCAATCACGCCATCAATGGCCATAGTATATCATACAAATCCAAGCCAACGAGGAATCACCTCTAACATCACAAAAAGCTCACACCCATGGTCTAAAGGATACTCCTTCGTGATCTTTACTTCACAAAAGAAATTATCACTTCCGCTCTCATAACACATGTTCGCTTCTTCTTACTCATCGCACTTTCTCAGACACCGAACTCTCTATTGTACACGTATCATACTTCAGTCATTGCTTCAGTTTCCAAAACTTTGGAGTCACTACCTCCAAACTTGGTCATCTCACTAGCTTCAATTTCCTCTAAGGCCATTCCCGGCCTTTACGATCCGATTCTAGTCGAACACATCCACGAACTCATACGATGGCTACCTAAACCTGGGCTTAGCACCCTCGTGACCCTACCACCTGGCGGGACCACCTCGAACTGACCCCACCCCAAACCGGGCTGCGGGTTGACCCGCGAATGGTCCTCAACCCGACCCATAATCGCACCAGACTCTTGTTCCCCGATCCGAAACAATCTTACCTATCCAAGTCATGAAAGCTACCACTTTCATCTCGTACAACCCAAGGAAAAATCCCTCAATACATTTGTCACGACCCGAACCCGGGCCCGTGACTAGTGCCTTACCCCGGGCACCCTAGTGATACAACATCAGAGAAAATCAGCGGAACATAAAACAAGACATGAAATATCAAGAAGTGTAAAACAGCTTATTCGAGAAATCTTGCCTTTCGCATATATATATAAAACTTTAATCCGAATAAGCATAATCCTTACAACCCTGCCCACAACATTGCTACAGACCTCTAAGATTTATACAACAACTATGACGGGACAGGGCCCCGCCATACCCCTGAATGTACAAGGACCTACAGACTCAGGGTAACATACGAAAGATAAACCTCCGAAGGAACGGAGCCTCCCAATACGCTGAAAGGTGATCCTAAAAGCGGGGATCGATAGCCGATGTACCTCTACCTGCGCAGATTTAACGCACTTCAAGGAGGTCGATAACAGGTACCAAGTATGTGAAACTGGAAATACTATAAATGAAATCATAATAGTCTATATAAAGCAGGAGACATGTATGATAACCAAACTACAGTACACAACATAAAAACAGTCATATCAAGTCAGGGACTCACGCCCTCCAAATCATCACTCGTGCCCGTGGAATTCCTTCCTCACTGCCGGCAGTTTATGATATAACAACCCCAAGGAGTATACATGAACACCAGGTCTCACCTGTGTCAATAAAACCGTACGGGGCAAGTATAATTACCAGATCCGACCGTACGTCACGAAGCTCCATCCAAACACTGACTCGCAAAGCTGACACGTGGCAAGTGCACTAGCCTCCACCAGATCCACCTGCGTCACGTAGCTGACGGGGGCAAGTGAATCGGCCGGGCACCCGATCACAACCGTAAGTCACGATACTTCGCCGCGAAGCTGACACGTGGCAAGTGCAATAACCTGTACCAGATCCACCGCCACGTAGCCGACGGGGCAAGTAAACAGCTACGCACCATCACAACCGTAAGTCACGAGCATTTCGCCATAACCAAAATGGTCACATGTCCACAGAATCCATCAACGGTGTAGACATGCCCATGTAACAATGCTAATGGAAGCATACCCGTGGAATCTCCCGTCACTGCCGGTACGTCCAAGTAAGTTCTCCACAAGTCAACCGACTCCATCGAGACGCCAGAGTATAGAAACACAATTCTTGCACAACAAAGACTATCATCATAAGCATAGGCAAGTTACACAACAACAAACATAGGCAAGTTACATAACAACAAACATAGGAAAGTTATACATAACTCAAGGTACTTTCATTTTATGACAAAGTCCGGGTTTTAACCCTAAAGTACTACGTTCGTTAAATTCCTTTTAAAGAGATCCATTCCTTTTATAAAAGTCACCCGGTACCCGTAGTATAAAATAGAGTGACTCACATTTTTAGGTAAACCAAAACACTTTCTTTTTCAACAACATTCTTTTCCTTAAAGTTCCAGTTTGCCTAATTTCAATTACTCAAGTATCTTTATTTTAGAAAAGTTTCATAGTTTGATGTCTTAATCTCCTTTAAAACAATTGAGTAACATATGCCATAGGCGTGAGCAGTTTATTCTTGTTTATAACCATTTATTAAAGCAGCCATGATCTAGAAAATGTAATATCATTTTGTCTCATCTTAGCTTCTATGCAGATGGAGGTTTCTACTGGTTTTAATACAATACTTCATTATTCAATACATTTTCCTTTATTAACGCTGCAGTGGTTTGTCGATGCTCATTCTGATTTCCGAAATCAGTACAACATTATTCCTTTTAAAACCAAGTACTCATTACTCACGAATGAGGTTTCACACTTTTAACAAACTTCGTATCAATACAATTAAGTCAAGTATCTTATCTTTTAAGATTAAGTCTCTTAACTTCTAAAAATCAGTAAACCATTCTTTTTATCTCTCTTAAGACGTTATACCTAACTTCCCATAAAGCTAGTATAACTCTTATGTTTTCAAAACCAAGTATTACTCTTCTTTCAAAAAGGTTTCTTATTTTTTTTGAAATACTTCAAGATTCTACTTATTCAGGCTTAAGTCAAAAGACATTGCCGTAACACTACATTCGCTTAACACACGACGCTCACCGTACTATATATATATTCCTTTTAAAATATTTCAAGGTTCTTATTATTCAGCTTAAGTCAAAAGACATTACCGCATAACTATATTCGCTAGCACACGACGCCTACCATATTATATATACATATTATTCAGCTTAAGTCAAAAGACATTGCCACACGACGCTCACCGTACTATATGTATTCTTTTAAAATACTTCATGCTCAAGAGTATAGGAAGAATCACATACCTCGCGACGATTATCGACTATAAGCAAAACGCTCCACGGCTATAACTCGGCTAGCCTTGTCCACCTTCCAAGCAGTTCATGCTACTAGAAGAACATTCAACCAATAAGGTTATAAGTCTCATCAGAAATACAAATCCTATGTAAGTACAGTTTAATCTTCTACTCTAATATTCTTCTGATGTGATTTCAGTTCAAGTCTATTCTGTAATATCCTTCTATTATAGTTCAATTCTCTTCTATGAATCTTATATTCATTTCTATCCAACTACAATATGTAATTCCCAATTACAATAGAAGGACAGTAGTATTTACCTCGATGAGCCCAAAATTATCCAAGTTTAATGTCGCTCCTGAGCAATGTTAAGCTCCTACTCCGTGCGCTCCAACCCGCTCCAAGCAACCCTTAGAAGTTCTACGCAACTTCTACTTAACACTTCAACCGACTATGAAGGTTTTCCTTAGGGTTTCGTTTTGTGGCTGAGGGAAAGTATAATAGTATTTATGGGCTCTACGTATAGAGGTAACTTTGGAAAGTACTACAAGGTATAAGGGCTAAAGTATTTGGGCATTATAACAATACTTGGAGAGTATTTCTATACCACAAAAAGGGGGTATTTATACGAGACAACTAGGCAAGTGTGGGTACCTCTCTGCCAAGCCTCAATCAAGGGGGGGGGGATGCACTCGACCAAGGCTTCTCAAAAGAGGCGGGGTTTGGACGAACACAACTCACAAAAGGGAGGATTTCAAGACTTGGAAAATGATTTTTGGATGAAGAAGTTCATCAACTTAGAGGGGTATTTATAGGTCAAGAAATGGCCAACCAATGGCCAAGATCCATCCAAGTGTTAGGCAAGTGTAAGGCTAAGATTAAGCCATGTGCACCTTATCCATATACCACACCAACTTGCACAAAATATCCTACCAACTACAAGCCCCCCTTGTCGTCCACTTTGCCGCCCCAACACGTCCAATGTGAGGGTGACACATGTCACCCTCCCGTTGGTCCAAAATGTTTCGTCTCTCGGAAAAATCCGCAAAAATTATAAATGACATAGCCGGAATTTTTCCTTCGCAAGTCTTGTAAAACGTTTCGTCGAAAAACGACTCTTTTCGGCACTTGTGTACAATTTTCGAAACTTGCCAAATCTTTAAGGCTCAAATTTTTATACGTACGCCCTCACATACATACTCTGGAAATACGGGGTATAACATTTTCTCCTCCTTAGAAACATTCGTCCCGAATGTTCCTTCTCAAGACAGACAACGATGAAGTTCTTCTTAACAAGTTGCCAATGCCACACCTGGCCACAAAATAACACACGTTCTCTTCCTTCCTTACTCGTCGTACCCTTCTCGAACACTTGAACTCTTTTAGTATACGTACCACACTTTAGTCATCGCTTTACTTTCCAAAACTTTGGAGTCACCACCTCCAAACTTGGTCCTCTTACTAGCCTCAATCTCCCTTAAGGCTATTCCCGGCCTTCACGATCCGCTTCTGGTCGAACATATCCACGAACTCATACGATGATCATCTAAACTTGGGCCTAGCACCCTCGTGACCCTACCACCTGGCGGGACCACCCAGAGCTGACCCCTCCTCGAAACAGGCCGCGGGTTGGCCCGCAACATGGCCCCAACCCGACCCCCTTAACGCATCAAGCTCTTGTTCCCCGATCCGGAACAATCTGACCTATACAGGTCATGAAAGCTACCACTTCCATTTTACACTACCCAAGGAATTTTCCCACAATTACTCCACGTATACCTATACGTTCTGTCAAGGATCACTCGCAAGAACTTGTACTCAAGACGGCCTTACATCTAAGGTCTCAACTGTAATATTCTAAGGTTCATCATTTTCTCACCCCCAGGCTTACCCTTTCTCACTAACCAGGTTTCTAAATCACATTTTAGCACAAAGCTATCCGAACATAACACTAAACACATCATCACAACATCAATACATACAAAACTCTAGAGGGTTAAGGATATACCTGAAAATAGGCTCGTGCAGGACCGCTAAAACTGGGAACTTCCACCGCGACCTCTACCGTGGCCTGCCGGTGTATGAACATCCTGCCTAGCTATGGAAGGTGAAGAACCCGTAACTGCTCTAGTAGTCTGTGCTATCCCACCGGTGCTACCCCTGGTCGGACAGTCTCTTGCCAAATGGCCCTATCGGCCGCAAGTATAGCAATCTCCCAAACCAGTACGACATTCCCCTCTATGGGCTTTACCACAATGGTCACACTGAGATACGGGTGGCCTCATCCGGCGAACACTTCTACTCCCCCGAAAATCTGAAACCTGGGAGCCCCGACCTGCTCCTGAATATCCCGAAGGTCCCGAAGGCTGTGGAGGACCACTCTGTACTGGCGGAGGTACATAACTAGTCTGCTGCTGAGGCGGTCCGCCTCGAAAGTCACCAAAGGACCCTGCTCGCCCTCTTCGCGATCTCGGTCATTCCGCCGATTCTCCGCCTCACATCCAAGTGCATAAGCCGCATGCGGCAATGTCTATGCCCTACAAGAGCTACACTCGAACAACTCGCTAGATAATCATCGAGCCCTCAGAACATATCGGTGCACTCGATCCTTCATACTAGCTACTAACGCGGACGACGAGCCAATGAGTCGAACTCCACATTGTACTCCGAACCGCACGCTCGCTTCGCAACACCAAAAACTGTTTACCGAGCCCTCTCATCCGTGGAGGCAAGAAGTGTGCAAGAAATGCCTTTGAGAACTCGTCCCATATACCGGAAGTGCATTCTCTCCCGACACTCACGAATCAAACCACCGATCATGCGGTATCACGCAAATTGACGCGTAACCTAGACCACCGACTCGGTCTCCGATGCCTTGATCACTCTCATGATCCGTCAGAATCGCCGGATGAACTCCTGCGATCATCCTCGTGCCTCGACCCATAAAACTATGGCGGTTACATCTCGTAAAATCTCGTAGCCTCAAACTATCTCGGACGGTGAACCATGGTGCATCGAACCGCTGGCCCAGCCTTATCTCAAGTCTGCCACAACCTCGCCATTAATCGGGCCTACTCTTGTAACCCATCTCCTCTCGCTTCCGCATCGCGGATCGAGGCTCAGTGCATCGTGGTCTCAGAGATCGCCGCCGTTTACTCGCAGCCTCCTCACGCTTTGCCGCTTCGGGCCCGGTTGTTTTGCGCAGAGGCATAATCGTAAAATCATATACCTCGTATTTGCAGTATGTACGTAAGCGACGCACGTGCGAGAATACGATGTAAAGATTGGAAAGAAGAAAGAGGTGATTTTTCCACTAAAAGTTTCCGTTTTGTGAAGGAAAAGGTTCGTTAATGGGAATTGATTCCCGATTTGGTATTCGGACTTCTGGAATATTAGAGAATTATGGAATTTTATTTTGGAAATGGTCACGTGGGCCCACGAGAAATTTACTGTTTTGTGGGCCCACTTTGTTTTAGAGATTTTGGCCATTGTGGATATTTTCGAAGATGTTTTATTTTGGGCCAATAGGAGGGTGACACGTGTCACCCCGCCAGTGGCTTGGCCGAATGACCTTGTGCACAACACCCTGTTAGAGTCGTTTCGACGAAACGCTGCAGCCTTTCGTAGGGAAAATTCCGCTATGTCCTTTTTAAATTTTATGGATTTTTCCGAGAGACGAAACATTTTGGACCAACGGAGGGTGACATGTGTCACCTCACATGGGAAGCACGTGGGCGGCCAAGTGGAAGACGTGGTTCACGAAGTGGCTGGATCTTTGGGCCCACGTTTTTGGCCCTATGGGTTCCTTGTTTTGTGCCTTGTTTTGGCCTGGTTTTGGGGCTTGTTTTGTGCCATGTTTTGTGGAGTAGGGTTGGGTGCACTTGGCTTGATCAAGGCCTTACACTTGCCTTGCACATGGCTTGATCTTGGCCATCGTCGCCTTGGCTTTCCTATAAATACCCCTCTTTGAAGACTTCATTCATCCAAATCTTCCAATTCTGAAACCCTCCTCCCTTCTTGACTCGACTCGTCCCAAGAGCCCCTCTCCCCCTTGAAAGTGGCCTTTGGCCGAGAGGTCTCCCTCTCCTCATGAGGTTCAGCCGTGGTACCCCTAGCCTAGTTGTTTTCAGATAATACCCTTGTTGTGGTATAGAAATACTCTCCTAGTATTGTTATAATGCCCAAAATAACTTAGCCTTATACCTTGAAGTATTCCAAAAGTTACCTCTATAAGTAGAATACGGAAATACTACCTTTTGTCCTTTTTAGTCTCAAACCGAAACCCTAAGGAAATCTTCATAGTTGGTCAAGTATTTAAGTAGAAGTTGGTTAGAACTTCTAAGGGTTGTTTGGAGCAGATTGGAGCGTACGGAGTATGAGCTAATCCTTGCTCAGGAGAGACATTAAACTCGGATAATTTTGTGCTTATCGAGGTAAATATCTTGTCCCCGTATTGTAATTGGAAATTACATAAGTGTTGAATATATAGTTGTTGTATACTATATATATAAAATGAACTTAGTATTGTGGCAATGTCTTTTGACTTAAGCCCAAGAATAAAGAATCGAACGGAATCAGTAATTGCATAGACTGAATTGCGAGACTTGTATAGTATTGCAGTGTAGTAGAATTGTACACGTCCGTTAGACGTAAAAACCCCTGGTTGGCTTGTAGCCGCCTCGATAGAGGAGATTTACGCCGTATGGGAGGCCGCGAATTTTCTCGTAGATTATGGAACGTTGAGATCTAGATGTTAATGAGCGCTTGTGGCCTTATAGGTCAAGTACTACGTGGAGTGATCCACTTGGCTTAGGAGTAGCCGGTTTGAGGTACTTGAGCGCTTTGCTATTAGTCGACAATCGTCGCGAGGTATGTGAACCTCTTCCTATCTCTTCTAGCATGATATGTGTGAACTATGTAGTACGGTAGACGCATACGTGTGAATTGTATTTGATTGTTGTAAAACATAAAGTGTTATAACGCTTTATGGGAAGTTGGTTATAACTTTTATGTAGGTAAGAAAATACTTTGTGGTTTTAAAAAGGTAATCATGTGAATTATAATCGCTTGTTTAATAAAGAAACTTGATGTATTTCAAAAGATTTATAAATCGTTTTGAAGGAGAGTAACACTTGGTTTTAAAGGTTTTAAAAAGAGTTATACTAGCTTTATGGGAGTTAGGTATAATGTCTTAAGAGAGGTAAAGAAAATGGTTTACTGATGTAAGAAGTTAAGAGACTTGATCTTATAAGATAAGAGACTTAACTTATTTGTTTTAATGTGAATGTTTGTGTGAAACCTCATTCGTGAGTAATGAGTACTTGGTTTTATTTAATGGGATAATGTTTTACTGATTTCGGAAATCAGAATGTGTATCGGCTGCACCACCGCAGCGTTAATAAAGGAAAATGTATTGAATAATGATGTATCGTATTAAAACCCGTAGAAACCTCCATCTGCATAGAAACTAAGATGAGACAAAATGATATTACATTTTCTAGATCATGGCTGCTGTAATAAGAATGTTGTAAACAAGAATAACCTACTCTCACGTGAGACATATATTACTCAATTGTTCTAAAAAGGAATCAAGTGATTAAGTTTATGAACTATGAAACCATTTGAAAATGGAAAGCTTGAGTAATTGAAACTAGGCAACCTGGAACTTAGGAAAAGAATGTTGTTACTTGATTTTGAAAAGGAATGTGGGTTGGTCATTCTAATACTACTGTATCGTGACTTTTATAAAGGTAATGGATCTCTTTTAAAAGAACTTAACGTATGTAGTACTTTGGGGTTAAAAACCCGGATTTTTGCCATAAAATGAAAGTACTTTGTTGTTGTGAAACTTGCCTATGCTTGTTGTTGTGAAACTTGCCTATGCTTGATGATAGCCTTTGTTGTGCAAATGTGGTATTTCGTGTTACCGCCTCTCGATAGAGGTCGGTTGACTTGTTGAGAACTTACTTGGACGCGGCAATGACGGAGAAATTCCACGCACGCCTCGTTAATAGTGTTACTTTTGATAATCACTTTGACATACCGACACGACGCGTAGCGCATCGCATGCTTCCATTTTGGTTGATGTCTTTTGGTTAATCGCTTTGGATATATCGACACGACGCGAGCGCACGGGTATGTTTCCATTTTGTTTATCGCCTTGTGATTTCCTTTGTGGACATACTGACCCGGGGCGTAGCGCACGGGTATGCGCCCATTGGGAAAGTTGTCTTTTTGTTTCGCTTTGGACATACTGACACGATGCGTAGCGCACGGGTATCGTCCATTTGGAATCTCGTCTTATTGTTTCTTTGGACATATCGACACGATCGTAGCGCACGTATCGCGCCCATTTGGAATGTTGTCTTATTGTTTCTTCGACATACCGACACGACGCGTAGCGCACGTATGCTTCCATTTGGATTGCCGTCTTGTTGTTGATGTCATACGGGCGTGTTCACACCGGCGTGCACTCCGGCATGTGGCCGGGCATTGGTATTATTGTTGCATCATGGACATGTCTACACCGGCGCAGAATTCCGGCATGCGCCATGGGCATTGGTATTATTGTTACATCATGGACATGTCTACACCGGCGCAGATTCCGGGCACGCGCGCGATGCGAACTCGATTGATGTTGGCGTGAGACCCATAGTTATATTTGAGTGATGACTTGAGGCGTGAGTCCCTAATCGATACATCGCTTTTTATGTTGTGAATCGTAGTTTGGTTATCATACATGTCTCCCGCTTTATATAGACTAGTATGATTTCATTTACGATTTTTACGCTTCACATACTTGGTACTTGCAGATCGACTCCTTCGGCCGCGTTCACGCCGCAGTAAGTACATCGGCCGTGGATCCCCGCTCTTAGGATCTCATTTCAGCGTTGAAAGCTCCGTTTCCTTCGAGGCTTATCTCGGTATGTTTCCGAGTTGTAGGTTCTTGTACATTCTGGTATGGCGGCCCCGTCCCGTCATAGTTGTGTAAATCTTAGAGGTCTGTAGAATCACAAGGGTGGTTGTAAAAGGATAACTGCTCGGTCTTATGTATATATACCAAGGCAATCGTTGCTGGCCTGCTTACTTATTATATCTCTCATTTCATGTTTAAAGTTTTTATTTCACTGGTTTTCTCGATGTTGTATCACTAGGGTGCCCGGGTAAGGCACCAAGAACGGTCCTTGCCGGGCGCGCAAAGTGGTATCAGAGCGATTAGTCCTCGGAAGTGTCTACGCACCGTGTCTAGTAGTCTTGATTATCGGTGTTGTGCACCACATCTATAATCGTGAGGCTATAGGACATGTAGGATGGGTTTCTATTCTTCTCATTCTAAGATCGTGCCTTAGAGTCGCGGTGATAAGTTGGACCCTCTCGACGTGTTTTTACCGCTATGCCCTCGAAGGCAACAACTGTAGTGGCAAAGAAGTAGCAGGAGCTACTAGTCGACTCAGAGAGTTGTTAGGGCTTGTGCCTGTGGTATACCGATAATGAACCTTAGAATATGTCACGACCGGGACCTTAGGTAAGGTCGTCTTGAGTTAAAGATTTATATTATGTTTGACCCTTATCGAGTGGTAGTATACGTGGATTTATTTGTGTGATAAGTCCACGGGTAGTGAGATGGAAGTGGTAGCTTTCATGATGTGAAATAGTAAGATTGTTCCGGATCGGGAACAAGAGTTTGGCGCGTTGGGTCGGGTTGAGGACCATTTGCGGTCAACCAGAACCCGGTTTGGGGTGGGTCGATGGGTGGTCCCGCGGTGGTAGGGTCACGAGGATGCTAGGCCCAAGTTTGTATGACCATCGTATGAGTTGGTGGATATGTTCGACCGTAAGTTAGATCGCGAGGCCGAACGGCCTTAGAAGATCGAAGTTAGTGAGATGACCAAGTTTGAGGTAGTGACTCCAAGGGTTGGAAACGTATGTTGACGGAAGGTGGTACGAACACTAGAAAGAGTTCGAGTGTTCGGTATGGACAACGAGATAGGGAGAAGTGAACGTGTGATCGCTTTCTTGTGAAACGGGTGTGAAGGAGTATATTTTAGACCTCAGGTAAGGGGTTTTTGTGATGATTAGAGGTGTTTCCTCGTTGACTTGGGTTTAAGTATTGGTGCGTTTGTTTTTTTTTTATGGCCAGGTGTGGCATGATTGTTTTCGTACGTATAGCAGTGAAGGCTATACTAGCGCAGGTTTGTGTGGAGACTTGAGAAGGAACATTCGGGACGAATGTTTCTAAGGAGGGAAGAATGTTATACCCCGTATTTCCAGAGTATGTACGTAAGGACGTACGTACGAGAATACGACAGAAAGATTGGAAAGGAAGAAAGAGGTGATTTTTCCACGGAAAAGTTTCCGGTTTTTGTGAAGGAAAAAGGTTCGTTAATGGGACTTGGATTCCCATATTTGGTATTCGGACTTCCTGGAATATTAGAGAATTATGGAATTTTATTTTGGAATGGTCACGTGGGCCCACGGAGAAATTTACTGCTTTGTGGCCCACTTTGTTTTAGAGATTTTGGCCATTGTGGATATTTTCGGAAGATGTTTTACTTTGGGCCAATAGGAGGGTGACACGTGTCACCCCCGCCTAGGTGGCTTGGCCGAATGACCTTTGTGCACAACACCCGGTTAGAGTCGTTTTTCGACGAAACGTTTTCGCAGCTTTCGTAGGGAAAATTCCGGCTATGTCCTTTTTAAATTTTGCGGATTTTTCCGAGAGACGAAACATTTTGGACCAACGGGAGGGTGACATGTGTCACCCTCACATTGGAAGCAGTGGCGCCCAAGTGGAAGATGGTTCACGAATTGCTTGATCTTTTGGCTCACGCTTTTTGGCCCTATTGGTTCCTTGTTTTGTGCCTTGTTTTGGCCTTGTTTTGTGGCTTGTTTTGTGCCATGTTTTGTGGAGTAGGGTTAGGTGCACTTGGCTCGATCAAGGCCTTACACTTGCCTTGCACATGGCTTGATCTCGCCATCGTCGCCTTCGCTTTCCTATAAATACCCTCTCTTTGAAGACTTCATTCATCCAAATCTTCCAAGTCTTGAAACCCTCCTCCTCTTGTTGACTCGCCCAAGAGCCCCTCTCCCTTGAAAGTGGCCTTTGGCCGAGAGGTCTCCTCTCCTCATGAGGTCTAGCCTGGGTACCCCCAGCCTAGTTGTTTTCGTATAATACCCTTTGTTGTGGTATAGAAATACTCTCCTAGTATTGTTATAATGCCCAAAATACCTTAGCCTTATACCTTGAAGTATTCCAAAAGTTACCTCTATAAGTAGAATACGAAATACTACCTTTTGTCCTTTTTAGTCTCAAACCGAAACCCTAAGGAAATCTTCATAGTTGGTCAAGTATTTAAGTAGAAGTTGGTTAGAACTTCTAAGGGTTGTTTGGAGCGATCAAGCGCACGAGTAGAGCTAAACCTTGCTCGTGAGCGACATTAAACTCGGATAATTTTGGGGCTTATCGAGGTAAATCACTTGTCCCCCTATTGTAATTGGAAATTACATAAGTGTTGAATATATAGTTGTAGTATACTATATATATAAAATCGAACTTAGTATTGTGGCAATGTGTTTTGACTAAAGCCCAAGAATAAAGAATCGAACGGAATCAGTAATTGCATAGACTGAATTGCAGAGACTTGTATAGTATTGCTGTAGTAGAATTGTACACGCCGGTTAGGCGTAAAACCCCCTGGTTGGCTTGGTAGCCGGCCTCGATAGAGGAGATTTACGCTGGCGTGGGGAGGTGCCGAATTTTCTCAGAGATTATGGAACGTTGAGATCTAGATGTTAATGAGCGCCTTGTGGCCTTATAGGTTGAAGTACTACGTGGAGTGATCCACTTGGCAGGAGTAGCCGGTTTGAGGTACTGAGCGCTTTGCTATTAGTCGACAATCGCCGCGAGGTATGTGAACCTCTTCCTATCTCTTCTAGCATGATATGTGAACTATGTAGTACGGTAGACGCATACGTGTGAATTGTATTTGATTGTTGTAAACATAAAGTGTTATAACGCTTTATGGGAAGTTGTTATAACTTTTTATGTAGGTAAGAAAATACTTTGTGGTTTTAAAAAGGTAATCGATGTGAATTATAAATCGCTTGTTTAATAAAGAAACTTGATGTATTTCAAAAGATTTATAAATCGTTTTGAAGGAGAGTAACACTTGGTTTTAAAGGTTTTAAAAAGAGTTATACTAGCTTTATGGGAGTTAGGTATAATGTCTTAAGAGAGGTAAAGAAAATGGTTTATTGATGTAAAAGTTAAGAGACTTGATCTTATAAGATAAGAGACTTAACTTATTTGTTTTAATGTGAATGTTTGTGTGAAACCTCATGCGTGAGTAATGAGTACTTGGTTTTATTTAATTGGATAATGTTTTACCGATTTGAAATCGAATGTGTATCGACAGCACCACCGCAAATTAATAAAGGAAAATGTATTGAATAATGATGTATCGTATTAAAACCCGTAGAAACCTCCATCTGCATAGAAACTAAGATGAGACAAAATGATATTACATTTTCTAGATCATGGCTGCTGTAATAAGAATGTTGTAAACAAGAATAACCTACTCTCACGTGAGACATATATTACTCAATTGTTCTAAAAAGGAATCAAGTGATTAAGTTTATGAACTATGAAACCATTTGAAAATGGAAAGCTTGAGTAATTGAAACTAGGCAAACTGGAACTTAGGAAAAGAATGTTGTTACTTGATTTTGAAAAGGAATGTGGGTTTGTCATTCTAATACTACGGGTATCGGGTGACTTTTATAAAGGTAATGGATCTCTTTTAAAAGAACTTAACGTATGTAGTACTTTGGGGTTAAAAACCCGGATTTTTGCCATAAAATGAAAGTACTTTGTTGTTGTGAAACTTGCCTATGCTTGTTGTTGTGAAACTTGCCTATGCTTGTGATGATAGCCTTTGTTGTGCAAATGTGGTATTTCTGTGTTACCGCGTCTCTCGATAGAGGGTCGGTTGACTTGTTGAGAACTTACTTGGACGGGCCGGCAATGACGGAGAAATTCCACGCACGCCTCGTTAATAGTGTTACTTTTGATAATCACTTTGGACATACTGACACGATGCGTAGCGCACGGGTATGCTTCCATTTTGGTTGATGTCTTTTGGTTAATCGCTTTGGATATACTGACACGATGCGTAGCGCACGGGTATGTTTCCATTTTGATTATCGCCTTGTGATTTCCCTTTGGACATACTGACACGACGCGTAGCGCATCGCATGCGCCCATTTGGAATCTTTTATTGTTTCGCTTTGGACATACTGACACGATGCGTAGCGCACGGGTATGCGTCCATTTGGAAAGCTGTCTTATTGTTTCCCTTGACATATCGACACGACGCGTAGCGCACGTACGCGTCCATTTGGAATCTTGTCTTATTGTTTCCTTCGACATACCGACACGACGTAGCGCACGTATGCTTCCATTTGGATTCTTTGTCTTGTTGTTGATGTCACTTGGACGTGTCTACAGCGATGCAGAATTCCGGGGTCATGTGGCCATGGGCATTGGTATTATTGTTGCATCATGGACATGTCTACACCGGCGCAGAATTCCGGGGCATGCGCTACGGGCATTGGTATTATTGTTGCATCATGGACATGTCTACACCGATGCAGATTCCGGCATGCGCCATGATGCGAACTCGATTGATGTTGTGGGCGTGACCCATAGTTATATTTGAGTGATGACTTGAGGCGTGAGTCCCTAATCGACATGATCGTTTTATGTTGTGAATCGTAGTTTGGTTATCATACATGTCTCCCGCTTTATATAGACTAGTATGATTTCATTTACTGATTTTACGCCACATACTTGGTACTGTTGCATCGACCTCCTGGGCCGCGTTCATGCCGCAGTAAGTACATCGGCCGTGGATCCCCGCCTAGGATCTCATTTCAGCGTTGAAAGCTCCGCCTTTCTGAGGCTTATCCTAGTATGTTTCCACGAGTTGTAGGTTCTTGTACATTCAGGGGTATGGCGGGGCCCTGTCCCGTCATAGTTGTGTAAATCTTAGAGGTCTCAGAACTGTGCAAGTGTGGTTGTAAAAGGATAACTGTCGGTCTTATGTATATATACCAAGGCAAATCGTTTGGCTCTGCTTACTTATTATATCTCTCATTTCATGTTTAAAGTTTTTATTTCCGCTGGTTTTCTCTGATGTTGTATCACTAGGGTGCCCGGTAAGGCACGATACGGTCCTTGCCGGGCGTTACAAAAACGGCACGTCGAGGGTCCAACTTATCACACAACTCTAAGGCACGATCTCAGAATGAGAAGAATGTAAACCAATCCTAAATGTCCTGCAGTTTCCTGATTATAGATGTGGTGCACAACACATCGATAATCAAGACTCTACTAGACACGATCTGTAGACACTTTCCGAGGACTAACTGCTCTGATACCACTTTTGTCACGACCCGAACCCGGGCCCGTGACTGGTGCCTTACCCCGTGTACCCTAGTGATACAACATCAGAGAAAATCAGCGGAACATAAAACAAGACATGAAATATCAAGAAGTGTAAAATGCTTATTCGAGAAATCTTGCCTTTCGCATATATATATAAAACTTTAATCCGAATAGCTATAATCCTTACAACCCCGCCCACAACAAGCATGCACTTAAGATTTATACAACAACTATGACAGGACAGGGCCCCGCCATACCCCTGAATGTACAAGGACCTACAGACTCAGGGTAACATACCAAAGATAAGCCTCCGAAGGAACGGAGCCTCCCAATACGCTGAAAGGTGATCCTAAAAGCGGGGATCGACAATGATGTACCTCTACCGCAGATTTAACGCAGCCCCCCGAAGGAGGTCAGTACAACAGGTACCAAGTATGTGAAACTGGAAATACTGTAAATGAAATCATAATAGTCAATATAAAGCAGGAGACATGTATGATAACCAAACTACAGTACACAACATAAAAATAGTCATATCAAGTCAGGGACTCACGCCCTCCAAATCATCACTCGTGCCCGTGGAATTCCTTCCTCACTGCCGGCAGTTTATGATATAACAACCCCAAGGAGTATACATGAACACCAGGTCTCACCTGTGTCAATAAAACCGTACGGGGCAAGTATAATTACCAGATCCGACCGTACGTCACGAAGCTCCATCCAAACACTGACTCGCGAAGCTGACACGTGGCAAGTGCACTAGCCTCCACCAGATCCACCTGCGTCACGTAGCTGACGGGGGCAAGTGAATCGGCCGGGCACCCGATCACAACCGTAAGTCACGATACTTCGCCGCTGGTCGACACGCGGCAAGTGCAATAACACACTGCATCCACCGCCACGTGAGCTGATGGGGCAAGTAAACAGGCTACGCACCCGATCACAACCGTAAGTCACGATACTTCGCCATAACCAAAATGGTCACATGTCCACAGAATCCATCAACGGTGTAGACATGCCCATGTAACAATGCTAATGGAAGCATACCCGTGGAATCTCCCGGCACCGCGCAGACGTCCAAGTAAGTTCTCCACAAGTCAACCGGCCCTCCATCGAGAGACGCGGTAGTATAGAAACACAATTCTTGCACAACAAAGACTATCATCATAAGCATAGGCAAGTTATACAACAACAAACATAGGCAAGTTACATAACAACAAACATAGGCAAGTTATACATAACTCAAGGTACTTTCATTTTATGACAAAGTCCGGGTTTTAACCCTAAAGTACTACGTTCGTTAAATTCCTTTTAAAGAGATCCATTCCTTTTATAAAAGTCACCCGGTACCCGTAGTATAACATAGAGTGACTCACATTTTTAGGTAAACCAAAACACTTTCTTTTTCAACAACATTCTTTTCCTTAAAGTTCCAGTTTGCCTAATTTCAATTACTCAAGTCTCTTTATTTTAGAAAAGTTTCATAGTTTGATGTCTTAATCTCCTTTAAAACAATTGAGTAACATATGCCATAGGCGTGAGCGCTTATTCTTGTTTATAACCATTTATTAAAGACAAACATGATCTAGAAAATGTAATATCATTTTGTCTCATCTTAGCTTCATGCAGATGGAGGTTTCTACCGGTTTTAATACAATACTTCATTATTCAATACATTTTCCTTTATTAACGCCGCAGTTGGTTTGTCGATGCTCATTCGATTTCCAAATCAAGAAACATTATTCCTTTTAAAACCAAGTACTCATTACTCACGAATGAGGTTTCACACTTTTAACAAACTTCGTATCAATACAATTAAGTCAAGTCTCTTATCTTTTAAGATTAAGTCTCTTAACTTCTAAAAATCTGTCACGACCTGAACCCGGGCCCGTGACTGGTGTCTTACCCCGGGCACCCTAGTGATACAAAATCAGAGAAAATCAGCGGAAATAAAAACATGAACATGAATTAAGAGACAAGATAAATAAACAGGCCAACCAAAACAGTTGCCTTCATCATATATACATAAATACCCGAACAATTATCTTTTTTACAAACCCTGCCCACAACAGTGCTACAGACCTCTAAGATTTTTACAACAGCTATGACGGGACAGGGCCCCGCCATACCCCTGAATGTATAAGAATCTACAGACTCAGGGTAACATACCAAAAGATAAGCCTCAGAAATGGGCTTCCGACACGTCAATCAGTGATCTTATGAGCGAGATCCACAACCGATGTATTTCCACTGCGATGAACGCAGCCAAGGAGGTCGCATAACAGTACCAAGTATGTGAAATCAGAAAAGATCAGAAATGAAATCATAATAGTATATATAAAGCAGGAGACATGTATTATAACCAGATGAAATAGGTGTCCCTACCATCCCGGGACTCGGTGAATAATCGGATGGAATACGTGTCTCGCCATCTCGTGGGACTCGGTATAATCGGATGAAATACGTGTCCTCGCCATCTCGTGGGACTCGGTGTATAATCGATGGAATACGTGTCCTCGCCATCTCGTGACTCGTATAATCAGATGTAATACGTGTCCCTGCCCATCTCGTGGGACTCGGTGTAGAATCATTCATAACAAATCAATCGGCCCTCCATCGAGAGACGCGGGGGTACAGAAATACAACAAAGGCTATCACAACAAGCATAGGCAAGTTTCACAACAACAAGCATAGGCAAGCTTCACAACAACAAGCATAGGCAAGTTATACACAACTCAAAGTACTTTCATTTTATGCCAAAGTACGGGTTTTAACCCTAAAGTACTACGTACGTTAAATTCCTTTTAAAGATCCATTTCTTTTAGAAAGGTCACCCGATACCCGTAGTATAAAAATAGAGTGACTAACATTGTTAAGTAAACCATAATGCTTTCCTTTGTAAAATCAAGTAACAACCTTATTTTCCAAACGTTCAAGTTTGCCTAATTTCAAATGCTCAAGTTTCTCATTTTAGAAAAGGTTTCGTAGTTCATAGTTTTAATCCTTTAAAACATAATTCTCCTTTAAACGTTTTGAGAAACATATGTCTTATATGTGAGTAGGTTATTCTTGTTTATAATCAATCTTATTAAGCAGCCATGATCTAGGAAATGTAATATCATTTTGTCTCATCTTAGCTTCTATGCAGATGGAGGTTTCTCTTGGTTTTAATACCATACTTCATTATTCAATACATTTTCCTTTATTAACGCCGCAGTGGTTTGTCGATACTCATTCGATTTCAAATCAAGAAACATTATTCCTTTTAAAACCAAGTACTCATTACTCACGAATGAGGTTTCACACTTTTAACAAAATTCATATCAATACCATTAAGTCAAGTCTCTTATCTTCAAAAATCAAGAAACCATTCTTTTCATCACTCTTAAGATGTTATACCTAACTTCCCATAAAGCTAGTACAACTCTTATGTTTTCAAAGCCAAGTATTACTCTTCTTTCAAAAAGGTCTTTTTGAAACACTTCAAGTTCTTTATTACTACACATCAAATCCGTTATAAGTCAAATCAGTTACCCTTTGAAACCACAAAGCATTTTCTTACCTACATAAAGCTGTTATAACCAACTTCCCATAAAGCCGTTATAACACTTTATGTTTCAAACCAATCAAATACATTAAACACGTATGCGTCTCACCGCACTACATAGTTATACACATATCATGCTAGAACAGATAGGAAGAGGTTCACATACCTCGCGACGATTATCGACTAATAGCAAAATGCTCCAAGTACCTCAAACCGTCGGCTACTCCTTAAGCCAAGTAGATCACGCCATACGTAGTACTTCAACCTATAGAGGCCACAAGGCGCCTATTAACATCCTAGATCTCAATGTAGAATATTCTACAGAAAATTCGGCAAAGACTCCCCGCAACAACTTAAATCTCCTCCACTAACGAGGCCGAATACCAAGCCAACCGGGGGGGGGGGGGGTTTACACGTCTAACCGGATGTGTACAACTCTACTACACAGTAATGCTACACAAGTTCATGTAATACACCCTATGTAATTACGATTCGATTCTCTTATTTAAATTCAGGCTTAAGTCGCAAGACATTGCCGTAAGTATTATTCAGGCTTAAGTCAAAAGACATTGCCGCACAACTATGTTCAATTCTATATATAGTATACTTCAACTATATATTCCAACAACATGTAATTTCCAATTACAATAGAAGGTCAAGAGTGTTTACCTCGATAAGCCCAAAATTATTCGAGTTTAAATGTCGATCCTGAGCAAGGTTTAGCTCCTACTCTGTGCGCTCCGACCCGCTCCAACCAACCCTTTAGAAGTTCTAACCAACTTCTACTTATAACTTCAACTACGGGTGAAGATTTACTTAGGTTTTCGTTTTTGTGACTGAGGGAAGTATAATAGTATTTTCTGGGCTTTTGTATAAGTGTAACCTTGGGAATACTACAAGGTATTTGGGCCAAGGTATTTGGGCATTATAACAATACTTGGAGAGTATTTCAATACCACAAAAGGGGGGTATTTATACGAGACAACTAGGCTAGGGGGGGTACCCCACGGCTAAACACCACAAAGGGAGGAGGCTCTCACCAAGGGCTCTCAAAGGGGAGGAGTGGTGGACTAAAACTCACGGGAGAGGGGAGGATTTGAGACTTAGAAAGATTGCTCAAGTTGTGGATGAAGAAAGTCTTCAACTAGAGGGGTATTTATAGGCTAACCAAAGGCCAACCAATGGCCAAGATCAAGCCAAGTGTTAGGCAAGTGTAGGGCTAGGATCAAGCCATGTGCACCTTATCCATCTACCACACCAACTTGCACAAATATCCTACCAACTCCTCGACCCCTTGTTCGTCCCTTTGCCGTCCACTCAGGCCAATGTGAGTGTGACACTTGACAACCTCCCGTAGGTCCAAAATGTTCCTTCTCTCGGAAAAATCCGCAAAAATAATAAATGACATAGCGAATTTTCCCTACGTAAGTCGTGGAAACGTTTCGTCGGAAAACGACTCTTTTCGGCACTTGTGCCTAAATTTCGAACTTAGCCTAACTTTAAGGCTTAAATTTTTATACGTACGCCCTTACGTACATACTCTGGAAATACGGGGTATAACATTCTCCCCTCCTTATAAACATTCGTCCCGAATGTTCCTTCTCAAGACGGATAACGATAAAGTTCTTCTAACAAGTTGCCAACGCCACAACTGGCCACGAAATAACACATGCGCGCAATTTCTTAAATCCTGGCCAACGAGGAACCACCTCGATGATGCAAAACAATACCAACTCTCGCTCTTGGTCCAAGGGACACTCCCTTCGCACATTCATTTCTCAAAAATGATTTCTTCCATCATTCAGCACAAGCTCACTTCCTTCCTTACTCGTCGTACTCTTCTCGAACACTCGAACTCTTCTAGTATACGTACCACACTTCAGTCATCGCTTCATTTTTCAAAACCTTGGAGTCACCACCTCCAACTTGGTTATCTTACTAGCCTCAATCTTCCTTAAGGCCATTCCCGGCCTTCACGATCTGCTTCTGGTCGAACACACCCACGAACTCATACGATGGTCAACTAAACTTGGGCCTAGCATGTTACACCCCGTATTTACAGGACATGTTTTAAGAATGTACGAAAGAACTCACAAGTGTTGAAAATTGAGACTTGTAAAAATTTATCGGGAATTATGAAATTGTCGAAAAACGTATTATTATGACGAATGGGAGGGCGACACGTGTCACCCCCCCTTAGTATGCCTTGGACGAAATTGCAAGGGCAAGAGGGTCATTGGACCTTTTTTAGCAAGACAAGTCTTGCAAGTTGTTTAGCTTGACAAAGTTGACTTAGTCAAGGTCCCACTAGACTTGATATTTAGCAAGACCTCATCCTAGCCACCCATTTGTAGACACCTTGACCCTCCATTGCCCTTTATATTACTACTAGTAGCAAGAGAGGGCTTAACACTTAGCCAAATATCACAAAGAATTTGAAGACACTCATTGTGAGCTCTCGGGTTCCCCATTACAAAGAAGGAATTTTTTTTGTTTCTTGTCCATTAAGCCCCAAACTTTAAACCAAGGTTCATGAGTGTTATGTGAGTATATCTCAATAGAAAAATCCCGGAAAAAGAGAGTTTTCGTATTAGTCGCAAGGTGAAAACCTAATGGCTTTTCTAGGTTTTGGTTGGAAGTTTGAAGGAAAATTGTTGGTATGGTTCTAAGGGTCTCAAGTAGCGGATTGAAGTATCTTGGAGAGTCTCTAAGTTGCTAAGGAACGACTTCGGATTTGAAGATTGGATTGAGAATCGTCAAGGTATAATCTTGTCCTTTAAGATGTTACAAGATTATATATTTTTTGTTGTTGTTAGTTTTACACGTTGACAACATGAAGTTGGTATGTAGAAGTTTATAAGTATTATGGAGTGCTTGTAGCTAAATTCGAAATATTATATAAGCCACTTGAAAATTGGATTACTAATTGGTCGTTTATTAGAAATCGTCGCATGTTACCTACTTAGAGATTATGGATTGTTATAATCAAATGCGACTTGATATCATGTTATGCTACCAATTTGGATTGAAATGAAAATTTGATAAAAATTGGTATGGTTGAACTCAAGATGGCCGAATTTGGACTTTTAGTTTGTTATTCATTTGTATTGGACTACTTTCTAAATTGTGAGCCAATAGGGGCTGTTTAGTTATTCATTGTATTGGAATACCTTCTATATTGTTGTGAGCCAATTGGGGCTGTTTGGTTATTGTATTCGGCCTTGAAAAGGTGGCAAAGTGAGTAGAAACAAAGGAGGTGCTGTCCGATTTTCCGTAGAATTTAGCGACTTAGCACCTAAAATATTCTACGTTAGAAGTGAAAGGTTAATGGACATATTGTGACCATTATAGGTTGAAGTACTAAGTATAGCGTATCCTACTTGGAGAGTGGAATAACTATCAAGGTTGGAGTACTTTGGAGCATTTTGCTATTTGTCGACAATCGTCGCGAGGTATGTGAACCTCTTCCTTCCTTTGGCATGATTCTATGTATGGAATATACCGGTGGTATCATTTCATGTTTCCTGTTACTCTTAGAAGTTAAGAGGTAGTTGTGTGATCTACTCTATGTAGAACTTTTCCTATCTTTGAGCATGACTAGTTGCACGTATGTAGTACGGTAGACGTACAACACCTTGATATCCTTTACTAGTTTGTGAATAGCCAAGTCGGGTGAGTTGGGAGATTAACTCACTTCTTTGAAAGTATAAAGGATGTCTTAAGTGTTATTAAAGTTAAGGGACTTGAAGAGTTTTAAAGTATGTGATACTTGTTCCGTTTTAAACGTATAAGTCCTTGGATAGGAAATTGTTTTTGGGCTAAGGTATAAAGTGAATATAACGGCTTTATGGGAAGTTAGTTATATTTGCTTTATGGAAAGATAAGTGATTTGATTTTAGTGAAAAGGCCATTTGTTTTAAGGCATTAATTGCCTAAGGTTTTATAATAAAAGGAGTCACTTGTTTTCTAAGGGTTAAGAGACTATTTGTATTTTTGAAAGTTATGAGAATTTATTTGAAAGTATTTAATACTTGGTTTCAAAAGTAGAAGTCTCTTGGTTATAAAATGAACGTGTTGGTCTAAACCATAAAGGGTTATAACGGCTTTATGGGAAGTCGGTTATAACGGCTTTATGGAAGGTTAAGAGAATGGTTTTCTCTAATAGAGTAAGCAAAGAAATAACTTGTGTTAAGGAAGGGCAAATTGTTTTAAAGGTACCAATTGCTTAAGGTTTTAAATAAGAAGTCACTTGATTTAGAAGCCGGTAATTGTATTTTCTAAAAGGTATTGTGACTTGTCTTGAAAGGTGAATAGGACTTGATACTACGGTTGTTAGTATCGGGAAGTTTTATTTGGAAAGGAGTCTTTGAAAAGAATGTCGCACGTAGTACTTTGGCTGTTTAATTGAGAATAATTCTATGTGATGCCTTGATTAGTACTTTGGCTTGTTAAATGAGAATTATTCTATTTGTGCCGATAAGTACTTTGGCTTGTTAAATGAGAATTATTCTATTTGTGCCCTAATAAGTACTTTGGCTTAATTGAGAATTAGCCTATGTGTCTTGGTGATAGCCTTTGAGTGCAAGTATTATGTTTTATTACGATGCGCGACTCTCGGTTGGAGGGTCATTTGTCTTGTTATAAGTTACTTGGAGCGTCTGGCGGTGATGTGGGATTCCACGGGTATGCTTCCGTTATTTGTAGCACTTGGGTTAAATTCCCGGATTTTATAAAAGACATGGTAGTGCTTATGTCTTGTTTGATGGTCGGTCGAGATAGGGTAAAAGTATAAATGAGGGGCAAGCCCCAAGACGTTATACCACCTTCTCCAGGGTAAGAGTATAAGTGAGGGGTAAACCCCAGAGCTGTACCACCCGCTTTATGTGTTGTTTGTGGCCAGTCGAGATAGGGTAAGAGTATAAATGAGGGGCAAGCCCCAAGACGTTATACCACCTTCTCCAGGGTAATAGTATAAGTGAGGGGTAGACCCCCAAGATGCTATACCACCTGCTTTACCACCTTCTACAGGGTAAGAGTATAAGTGAGGGGTAGACCCCCAAGACGCTATACCACCGGTGGGACTTGGTGTTCATGTATGCCTATTGGTGTATTATTATACCCTGGACTGTCGGCAGTGATGTGGGATTCCACGGGCAGGATATATATATGTATTGTGTATGTGTACGCCGACAGTGAGGTGGGATGCCACGGGCGTGTCACATGGTTATATTTTACACTAATAGCTGTCGACAGTGATGGGGGATTCCACGGGCATGCTTTGATATTAGTGTGACTTGATCGCGTCCCAGATTGGTCTGGGTAGTATATGTGTCCCTCCGTAGTGGGCCGGACTATGTTATGAAAGATAAGTAAGTTATATGGTAATGAACTTAATGATTCTTTTTCTAATAATGTACGTAAGAATGTGACTATAACTTTTATTGGGAATGGAAAGGATAATAAGGTACGATTAAGTTCATAAGTGGTAATGACACGGCAGGATCTGGTATGTATTTTTATACTTGTCCTTGTCATTCTTTTGTACAGTTATGATTTGTTTACTGTACGTTATATTCTGTTCCATATTAATACTGTTATGCGACCCCGCCGGGCTACGTTCATGCCCGCAGTTTAGGTACTGATTGTGGATCCGCGAGCTTAGGATCCCGGTTCAGCAAGTTGAGATGGCTCCAGTGTTCCGGAGTTGTCACGTTTATGTTCATTCAGGGGTATGGCGGGGCCCTGTCCCGCCACAGTGGTTGTTAAAACTCTTAGAGGTCTGTAGTCACATATTGTGGGTCAGTTTGTAAAAAGAAAGGAGGCAACTGCTTCGGTTGTTTTTATATATGTTCAGGAAGGTAGCCCTATCGGCTAACCTGTTGTTTTACTTACGATGTTTTATTTTTAAGTTTCGTGTATGTTCCGCTGATTTTCTCTGATGTTTACCTGTAAGGGTGCCCAGGTAGGGCACCAGTCGCGGTCCCGGGGTCGGGTCGTGACAAAAGTGGTATCAGAGCAGTTAGTCCTCGGAAAGTGTCTACAGACCGTGTCTAGTAGAGTCTTGATTATCGGTGTGTTGTGCACCACATCTATAATCAGGAGGCTGCAGGACATTTAGGATTGGTTTCCATTCTTCTCACTCTAAGATCGTGCGATAGAGCTGTGTTGTTAGGGTCATCCCTCCCTAACGAGTTATGTTGGTTGCAGCTACGAGAAAGGCAGCAGTGACCCAAGAAGGACTATGTGGATTGCGTATCCAGGTTGGTAATGATTGTAGTATAGTTGGTATTGTGATATACATCTATACGGAGTTATGTATGAGGGTCAGACGCGTGTCGCCTAGAATGATTTTAGATTACCAAGAGTTGGTAAAGACTAACTAGATACCGGGAAGGTATGGAATAGTTAATGAATTTTCGCCAAGGCCTTATGTTTATTTTGAGATATTTGGGAAAGGATGAGTTGTCGGATAGGATAGTGAACCCTTAAGAAGCCATGTTAAGGAACTTAATGGAGTACCATGTTAATATATTAAGCTAAGTGGTAGGCTTAAGAGAATTGTACGGATGAGGTCCGTATAGAGTAAGTAATGGTTGTTGTGATCGAGACAACATGGTTATGGTATTGTGAGAAGTTTTTGTACCCGTTTACTGGGGGACTGATAAGGTAGGCTTGGAGCATGGAAATTGCGAGCCTAAGAATAATGATAACTGCCGAGACCTTAGATATATAAGGCTTTCTCTGGCAATAAGATTTTAAGTCAGACCAAGGATAAGAGTTAAGTGCGGCGAGTTGGGTTGAAGACACATTGCGGTCTCCCCATGGCCTGGAATGGATTGGGATCAGTTGGTAGTAGTTTCGCTACGTGACGGGGTCACGAGGGCGCAAGGCCCAAGTCTAGTAAGTTGTTTTACGGGTTCGTGGACGCGTTCCACCGGAACCAGGTCGTGAAAGCCGAAAATGACCCTATATTGTTTTATAGAGTGACTCCAAAGATTAGAGGACAGAATCGGTATGGAAGTTATGTATGTATGCTAGAAGGAGTTGGAAGTACGAAAGGATAATCTCGTTTGGGCTTATGATGGAAGGATATGCGTGTGCGAGGTATTAGGGCCATGTGTGGCATTATTAGTATGTCGGGTTTGTGAAAGGAAACTATGTCGCTAATTTTAAGTTTGACTTCGGAAGAACATTCGAGGACGAATGTTTCTAAGGGGGGAAGAATGTTACACCCCGTATTTACAGGACATGTTTTAAGAATGTACGAAAGAACTCACAAGTGTTGAAAATTGAGACTTGTAAAAATTTATCGGGAATTATGAAATTGTCGAAAAACGTATTATTATGACGAATGGGAGGGCGACACGTGTCACCCCCCCTTAGTATGCCTTGGACGAAATTGCAAGGGCAAGAGGGTCATTGGACCTTTGTTAGCAAGACAAGTCTTGCAAGTTGTTTAGCTTGACAAAGTTGACTTAGTCAAGGTCCCACTAGACTTGATATTTAGCAAGACCTCATCCTAGCCACCCATTTGTAGACACCTTGACCCTCCATTGCCCTTTATATTACTACTAGTAGCAAGAGAGGGCTTAACACTTAGCCAAATATCACAAAGAATTTGAAGACACTCATTGTGAGCTCTCGGGTTCCCCATTACAAAGAAGGAAATTTTTTTGTTTCTTGTCCATTAAGCCCCACACTTTAAACCAAGGTTCATGAGTGTTATGTGAGTATATCTCAATAGAAAAATCCCGGAAAAAGAGAGTTTTCGTATTAGTCGCAAGGTGAAAACCTAATGGCTTTTCTAGGTTTTGGTTGGAAGTTTGAAGGAAAATTGTTGGTATGGTTCTAAGGGTCTCAAGTAGCGGATTGAAGTATCTTGGAGAGTCTCTAAGTTGCTAAGGAAGGACTTCGGATTTGAAGATTGGATTGAGAATCGTCAAGGTATAATCTTGTCCTTTAAGAAGTTACAAGATTATATATTTTTTGTTGTTGTTAGTTTTACACGTTGACAACATGAAGTTGGTATGTAGAAGTTTATAAGTATTATGGAGTGCTTGTAGCTAAATTCGAAATGTTATATAAGCCACTTGAAAATTGGATTACTAATTGGTCGTTTATTAGAAATCGTCGCATGTTACCTACTTAGAGATTATGGATTGTTATAATCAAATGCGACTTGATATCATGTTATGCTACCAATTTGGATTGAAATGGAAATTTGATAAAAATTGGTATGGTTGAACTCAAGATGGCCGAATTTGGACTTTTAGTTTGTTATTCATTTGTATTGGACTACTTTCTAAATTGTGAGCCAATTGGTACATTTAGTTATTCATTGTATTGGAATACCTTCTATATTGTTATGAGCCAATTGGGGCTGTTTGGTTATTGTATTCGGCCTTGAAAAAGGTGGCAAAGTGAGTAGAAACAAAGGAGGTGCTGTCCGATTTTCCGTAGAATTTAGCGACTTAGCACCTAAAATATTCTACGTTAGAAGTGAAAGGTTAATGGACATATTGTGACCATTATAGGTTGAAGTACTAAGTATAGCGTATCCTACTTGGAGAGTGGAATAGCTATCAAGGTTGGAGTACTTTGGAGCATTTTGCTATTTGTCGACAATCGTCGTGAGGTATGTGAACCTCTTCCTTCCTTTGGCATGATTCTATGTATGGAATATACCGGTGGTATCATTTCATGTTTCCTGTTACTCTTAGAAGTTAAGAGGTAGTTGTGTGATCTACTCTATGTAGAACTTTTCCTATCTTTGAGCATGACTAGTTGTGTCACGACCCGTTCCGGGGCCCGTGACTGGTGCCTTACCGGGGCACCCAAGTAGTCATACATCAGAGTAATCAGCGGAAATATAAAGCAAGACATGAAACAGTTTATAAAATAAGACACAGTTTATGTGAGAAAACATCGCCTTTCGGCATATATATATAAACATGGTTTAGCAGTTACATCCGACACTGTACAACATGACTACAGACCTCTAAGGAATTATACAACTATGGCGGGACAGGGCCCCGCCATACCCTGACTGTACAAAACTATCTACAACAGGGAGATCATACCCAAAAGTAGAGCCTCCGGAAAAGATGGAGCTCCCGACACCAACGTAGAGATCCTAAGAACGTGGATCTAGCACCTGCTTACCGCCTGCGGCATGAACGGCCCGAAGGAGGTCGATAACAGTACTAAGTATATGAAAGCGTAAAATACTTAAATGAAACATATCATTTAAAAGCAGTTTTGCAAGTATGTATGAAACAACCAGAAACCGCATAGTGTCACATCACAAACAAGAGCGTGATAGGTAAGCGTAAGAGTCTTTTCTAGGCTGCGAATGATCGAAGCAGGCCAATTGCGTAGTATCACCATGCAAGCCTAATCACGGACTCCGTAGTCGCATAGGCCAATCACATAGGCCGCGTAGGGTACATAACCCGCATCGAGGGTAGCTACTCCTCGGCATCGCCCCGACTCGTCGTCCGCATGGCCACATAGACCGCGTGAGGTATAACCCGCACACTAACACGGAACTCCGTAGCTCCGCATAGGTCCCTTGGACCCGCATGAGGTATTCTCGAATCATGGTCCTGCATCGCTGAGTCTACCCGCGTCGGAGGCGACTTAACCCCCGGTAATATGTCAAGAGGTGAGTGATGCTACACTAACCTAACAGCTTATCGTTAAACAACATAAGCACAGCAAGAATACTCTTTTTCACAAACGTTACAAGACACTAACACACATAGCATCATATCATGTCTACTTATCAAACCATCTTATTATTCTTTTCACAATTCAATAAGTCTGTTATAAACACATAGGCAAACTGTTTCTTTTATCAATCTTAAGTGGTTATACTTAACTTCCCATAAGGCTAGTATAACTCTTAAGTTTCTGTTTAAAAACCAATTAGTTCTCTTCTGTTAAAAAGTGATTCAGTATTCTTTTGAAATGCTTTCAGATCTTTATTATTCAGGCTTAAGCCGTGAGGCATTGCCGTAAGTGTTATTCAGGCTTAAGCCGTGAGGCATTGCCGTAAGTATTATTCAGGCTTAAGTCAAAGACATTGCCGTAGTTATATTTTAGTTAACACATGTACGTCTACCGTACTATATATATTGTAAAATATCATGCTTTAGGAAGAATCACATACCTTCTCAGCGAAAACCACCTGCCAAGTTGAATATGTCGCGCGCAGAGAGTCAGCCTATAATAGTCACAAATATCTATCAAAGACTACTCTGAAGGTCATTCTAAACAGAGGGTTCACAATTCTACGGAAAGTCGGGCAGCACTTCCCTACCCGGTGAGCTATATAAGTCTCATTGTGAAAGCAGTCCTATGTAAATCTGATTTGATTATTCTTCTTTTAAACCCTTCTACTGTGGTAACAGTTCAATTCTATTCTGCAATATTCTTCTAAGTATTTAATACTTATCCTTATACTACTACAGTATGTATTCTCTAATTCAAAAGAGGGTTAGGATTAGTTACCTCGGTAAGCCCAATAATATCCTAGAAAAAGTCGCGCCTGAGCAAGGTTTTTCTCCTAAGTTGTATGCTCCAAGGAAACCTTAGAAGTTCTTCACAACTTCTACTAAGTACTAAGGTATTTGGGCTAGGGTATTTTGGGCATTATAACAATACAAGAAGGCAACTTTTCTACCAAGGGAGGGGGGGTAGGTTTTGGCTAGGCTAGGGGGGGGGCCTCGGCCAAACTACTAGGCTAGAGGGGGGGGTGTATTCGGCCAAGGGCCTTCGAGGAGGGGAGAAGGTGTTGGGCGAAAAGGCTACAAGGAGAGGAGAGGATTTTCAAGACTTGGAAAGATTTGTGGATGAAGAACTCTTCATCTCTAAGGGGGTATTTATAGGTCAAGAAGTGGCCAACCAATGGCCAAGATTAAGACAAGTGCAAGGCAAGTGTAGGGTGAGGATTAACTATACACAAATATCCTACCAACTCCTTGACTTTGTGCAAGGCACAAAAAACGTGCCCAACCTCTCCATTTTCGTCCAATGGACGATTCAAGTCCATCAATGGGAGGGTGCCAAGTGTCGCCCTCCCGTTGGTCCAAAATGTTTCGTCTCTCGGAAAAATCCGCAAAAATTAGTAATGGCATAGCCGGAATTTACCCTACGAAAGCTGTGGAAACGTTTCGTCGGAAAACTATTCGTTTTGTGAGTTGTGCCAAAAAAAAACGTTTTGCCTAAACTTTAAGGCTAGACTTTTTGTACGTATTCCCTTACGTACGTACTCTGGAAATACGGGGTATAACATTCTCCCCTCCTTAGAAACATTCGTCCCGAATGTTCCTTCCCAAGACAGTTAACGATAAGATTCTTCATAACTTAAACAGTTGTAAATGCCACACACGGCCACAGAGCAACACTTAGGCAGAAACGATTACGAAAATTTACAAGTAGGAAAGTGAATTTACCTGGAGGTGTGGGGAATAGGTGAGGATACTTCCGCCTCATGTCCTCCTCGGCTTCCCACGTCATCTCCTCCCTGAGCTCGTTCCGCCACAAGACTTTGTGGAAGCCCGCGTCCTGGTCCGAGCGCCTAACGACGATCGACTATCGCTATGGGAATCTCCTCATACGATAACCCTCGGTCACTGGACATCGTCAATCGGGTGTACCACTAGATGGATCCCGATACATCTCTCAAAGATAGATACGTGAAAAACCGGATGCTTGCCTCGGATCGGACGGCAGATCCAACTCATAGGCAACCTTGCCTACCTGCGGACAATCGAAGCGGCCCGATGTACCTAGTGAGTTTCCCCTTCTTCCGAATCTCATCACACCCTTCATGGGTGACACCTTTAGGAAAACCCAATCATGAACCTCGAACTCAAGATGCCGACGGCGATGATCTGCATCGACACATGCGACTACGAGTATCGATAGCGCTCTCGGATAAGCTTCACCTTATCCACTTTCTTTGTACCAAATTTGGTCCCACTAGCGCACCTCGCCCACATCGAACCAACCTATAGGCGATCTGCACTTCCTCCCATACAAGGCCTCATAAGGCGCCATCGAATATTGGAGTGGTAGCTATTATTATCTGAACTCAACTAGAGGCAAATGATCCTCCCAACTACCATTGAAGTCAATAACACGGGCTCGCGACATATCCTCAAGAGTGCGGATAGTGCGCTCTGCTCGTTCTGCATGCGTGGATGAAATGCGATGCTCGGGCTCACTGCGTCCCTAAACCCCTCTGGAAGGACCTCGAAGTTAGCCGTAAACCGGGCTCCTGCATGCGATATGATTGAAGTAGGGACTCCATGCGATCGGCGATCTCTCGGACGTAAAGTGCGGCATAATCCTCGGTAGAAAGGTCGTCTGACGGGAAGAAAGTGGGCTGATTTCGTCAGCCTGTCGACGATAACCCATATAGAATCATGTCTCCTCTGAGTGCGAGGTAATACTGTGATGAAGTCCATGTTGATTACCTCCCACTTCCAGGTAGGGATCTCAATCGTGCGTAACAAACCACGGGCCTGCGGTGCTCTACCTTCACTGCGACAACACGGGCCGAGCTACGAACTCTGCAACGTCCTCTTCAAGCCATCCCACCAATACAGATCTAAGGTCGTGGTACATCTTGGTCGACCGGATGGATGAGTAACGCTTGTGTGTGCTTCCCAAGAACCTGCTGAAGTCTCAAACATCCGGAACACCTGATGCGCCCTCAAACCTTAGCACCCCATGGTGCTACCTCAAAAGGACCGCGCCTCACGAAGAGGCGTATCACGATATCGAATCAAAGTGGATCCTCGAGCTGTTGCCTCTTCACCTCCTCGACGATGGAAGACTCGGCAACCTCACGAACTCTAACCCCACCGCTATCGGAATCAATCAAGCGGATACCAAGGCTCGCTAGCGATGCAAATCACGAACCATGTCCTCCTCTCTAGCTGCGCACATCCGATAGGCTCCTATTGACCTACGACTAAGATCATACGCCACAACATTGGCCTTCCCGGGTGGTACAGGATATCAACATCGTAATCCTTAAGCAACTCTAACCGTCTGCCTCGTAAGTTCGGCTCCTCGCTGAAAGATATCTGGAGGCTCTTGTGGTGCGTATAAATATCCACGTGAACCCCATACAAATAGTGCCTCCGGATCTTCAAAGCGTGAATCACGATCGCCAACTCCAAATCATGGGTGGGGTAGTTCCTCGTGTTTCTTGGTGTCGGGATGCATATGCTATAACCTGCCATGCTGCATCAACACATCCCAACCCGATGCTCGCGATCACAATACACGACATAACCATCCGGACCCTCCGGAAGAGTAAGAACGAGGCGGTCGTCGGTCTCTCTTTCAAATCGGAAACCACGCTCCTGACATCAGATCCACGAAACTTGTTGCCTACGAGTCACCTAGTCAATGGTGCGAGATAGAAGCAAACTTCTCTACGAACGCCCGATAATATCTGCAAGGCCAGAAAACTACGAACCTGCGCCGGAGTAGTAGGTCTAGGCAAGTCTCGCGCCTTGATCTTGGCGTATCCACTCGAATGCCATCAGCCCGACAATATGCCCAAGAAACTCCACTGAAGTCAACAAAAACTCACATTTGGAAAACTTGGCGTACAAGCTGCTAGTCTGGAGAAGCGTCGGCAAGACGGCCTCCAAATGCTCGCGTGCTCCCGCTCTGGCGAGAATAAACCAAGATATCATCAATGAACACTATCACAAGCGTGTCCAAAAATGGTTTGAACACTCGGTTCATCAAATCCATGAATACCGCGAGCATTGGTCAACAAAAGACATGACCACGAACTCATAATGCGTCACGGGTCTGAATGCGATCTAGGGACATCCACCTCTCGACTTCGCACTTTGATGATAGCCCGATCGCAGATCAATCTTGGAGAAACATCTCGCACCCTGCAACTGGTCGAACAAATCATCAATCCTGGGAAGGGGGTATCTGTTCTTAATGGTCACATTTTTCACCTGCCTGTAATCAACACACGCATGCGCGGCGTCGCCCTTCTTCACGAACAATCCGGCGCTCCCGGGAAGAAACACTAGGCACGATGAAGCCGCTTCTCCAACAAATCTCTACGCTGATCCTTCAACTCTCTCAACTCGGCAGGTGCCATTCTGTATGGCGGAATGGAAATAGGCTGAGTGTCTGGCAATATGTCAATACAAAACTCAATCTCCCTCTCAGGAGGGATACCCGGGAGGTCATCCGAAACACGTATGGGAACTCGTGACCATCGGGCGACTGAAAATCTGGTACGCAGCCTTGAAGATCAAACACCCGAACGAGATGGTAGATATACCCTTCGCACCATCTTCCTAGCCTTGAGGTAGGAAATAAACCTACCCCGGCGATACCGTGCTCCTCTCCACTCAACAATGGCTCGCCGAGAAACTGGAACCGTACTACTCTCTCTGCGGTCTACATTGGCGTAGCAAGAAGCTAGCCAATCCATCCCCATGATCACGTCGAAGTCAATCATCTCTAACTCTATCAAGTCGGCTGAGGTCCGGCGTAAATAGTCACGGGACAAGCTCTATATACGCCGAGCTACCATGAATCACCAGCTGGCGTAGCTACCTCGAAAGGTCTATGGACTCGTGCTCTATCCCTATCCTACTAGCAACAAGGGAGATATATGGGGCCAGTAGAACCGGATCTATCAAGGCATACACATCAAACCCGTGAACCGATAAAGTACACGGCGACATCGGTGAGGCCTCACGATCTGTCGGTGGACAAAGCATAAATGCGGTTACGAGGACCGCTAGAAGCTGGACCAGCGCCCGCGACCTGCGCGCGACCTGCCGGTCCATGCGTACCTTGCCCTCGGGGCGATGGCTGTCGAGGATGAAGACCGGCGAAAGAACTGTGGTGACCCTACCATCAAGATCGCCCTTGGTCGGACAGTTCCTTGCATAGTGACCTGCGGCCTGGCGAAACAAACTCCCGTAGCACCACAACTCGAAGTGGGATCTACCGCATCGGCCTGCGAGGTGGTCCGTCGGCGATACCTCTGCCGCTACGGGCGTCACGAAGTCTGGGGCCACAGTGCGCCCTCGAATATCTGGTGTCTTGAGGGCGGCGCAGAGTGCTCTGGGCTGGTGTGGTGCAAATCTAGGCTGCTTTGAGGCCGCCCACCACGATAGCCACCAAAGACCTGCCGTCTGGTCTTCTGCTGCTGTCAACCTGGCCGGTCTCTACGCTCGCCGCATCCAAGAGCATGAGCTGCGTGCGGGTAATGTCCATACGGTGGAGAGAAACACCGCGCATGACTCGGCCATATAGTCGTCTAGCGGTGACATAGCGGTGCACCTATCCTCCATATATGCTACCAATCTTTGGGACATATCGAGCCAATGAATCAAACTCGACATTGTACTCACGGCGGTCGTCGTCCTCTGCCTCAGTAGTAAAAATCTATCAGCCCGCGCCCTCCTCATCTGTGGAGGCAAGAAGTGAGTGAGGAAAGCCTCTGAGAACTCATCCCAAGTAGCTAGGGACGCGTGCTCTCCCCGGGATAACTCCCATGAATCAAACCAATCGACTGCGGTATCACGCAGCCGATGCGAACCAAAGGTCACAGACTCTGTCTCTGAGGCCTTGATCACCCTCATGATCCTCTGAAGCTGACGGATGAACTCCTGCGGATCATCCTCCGACCTCGACCCGTAAAACTCTGGTGGGCTACAACTCAAGAAATCTCGTAGCCTCAAACTATCTGCCCTCGGGTGTACCACGGGTGCGGCCGTGGCTGGGCTGGGCTGCCGCATCCAGCCTCTCTCCGTGTCGGGCCACAACTTTAGCCAATAGTCGGGCCATCTCCTTGTACCCTAACTCCTCCGCCCGGTGTGGGGCGGGAGGTGTGGGTGCTGTGGTCTCTTTGGGCTGGCGGCGTCATAGAACTCGCCGTCTCGGTATAGGCCCGGGCACGAGCCCTCGTGACTCTGGGTGTCTGCTAGCGACTCCGCCATTGCCTTGCCCTACGGGCGGGTTGCCTTACGTGGAGGCATAATCTATTACTGAAAGGAATACGTTAGAGGGGTCCAACCTATAACACAGCTCTAAAGCACGATCTCAGAATGAGAAGAATGGAAACCAATCCTAAATATCTTATAGCCTCCTGATTATTGGTGTGGTGCACAACACACCGATAATCAAGACTCTACTAGATACGATGCGTAGACACTTTCCGAGATTAATCGCTCTGATACCACTTTTGTCACGACCCGTTCGGGGCGTGGATCGTGCTCAGGGGCACCCAAGTAGTCATACATCAGAGTAATCAGCGGAAATATAAAGCAAGACATGAAACAGTTTATAAAATAAGACACAGTTTATGTGAGAAAACATCGCCTTTCGGCATATATATATAAACATGGTTTAGCAGTTACATCCGACAATGTACAACATGACTACAGACCTCTAAGGAAATATACAACTATGGCGGGACAGGGCCCGCCATACCACTATACAAAACTATCTACAACAGGAGATCATACCCAAAAGTAGAGCCTCGGAAAGATGGAGCTCCCGCCACCATCGTAGAGATCCTTGGATTGTGGATCTAGCACGTGCTTGCCCTTAACTGCGTCATGAACGCAGCCCCCCGAAGGAGGTCAGTACAACAGGTACTAAGTATATGAAACTGTAAAATACTTAAATGAAACATATCATTTAAAAACAGTTTTGCAAGTATGTATGAAACAACCAAGGAAACCGCACATAGTGTCACATCACAAACAAGAAGCGTGATAGGTAAGCATGCGAGTCTTTTCTAGGCTGCGAATGATCGGCAGGCCAATTGCGTAGTATCACCATGCAAGCCTAATCACGGACTCCGTAGTCGCGTAGGCCAATCACATAGGCGCGTAGGGTACATAACCCCGCATCGAGGGTAGCTACTCCTCGGCATCGCCCCGGACTCGTCGTCCGCATGGCCACATAGACGCGTGAGGTATAACCCGCACACTAACACGGAACTCCGTAGCTCGCGTAGGTCCCTTGGACCCGCATGAGGTATTCTCGAATCATGGTCCTGCACCGCTGAGTCTACCCGCGTCGGAGGCGACTTAACCCCGGTAATATGTCAAGAGGTGAGTGATGCTACACTAACCTAACGACTTATCGTTAAACAACATAAGCACAACAAAATACTCTTTTTCACAAGCGTTACAAACTAACACATAGCATCATATCATGTCTACTTATCAAACCATCTTATTATTCGTTTCACAATTCAATAAGTGCATTATAAACACATAGGCAAACTGTTTCTTTTATCAATCTTAAGTGGTTATACTTAACTTCCCATAAGGCTAGTATAACTCTTAAGTTTACGTTTAAAAACCAATTAGTTCTCTTACATTTAAAAAGTGATTGAGATTCTTTTGAAATGCTTTCAGATCTTTATTATTTAGGCTTAAGCCGTGAGGCATTCGTAGTAAGTGTTATTCGGGCTTAAGCGTGAGGCATTCTGTAAGTATTATTCGGGCTTAAGTCAAAGACATTGCCGTAGTTATATTTTAGTTAACACGTATGCGTCTACCGTACTATATATATTGTAAAATATCATGCTTTAGGAAGAATCACATACCTTCTCGTGAAAACCACCGCCAAGTTGAATATGTCGCGCAGAGTCGACCTATAATAGTCACAAATATCTATCAAAGACTACTCAAGGTCATTCTAAACAGAGGTTCATAATTCTACGGAAAGTCGGGCAGCACTTCCCTACCGGTGAGCTATATAAGTCTCTTGTGAAAAGCAGTCCTATGTAAATCTGATTTGATTATTCTTCTTTTAAACCCTTCTACTGTGGTAACAGTTCAATTCTATTCTGCAATAATCTTCTAAGTATTTAATACTTATCCTTATACTACTACAGTATGTATTCTCTAATTCAAAAGAGGGTTAGGATTAGTTACCTCGGTAAGCCCAATAATATCCTAGAAAAAGTCGCGCCTGAGCAAGGTTTTTCTCCTAAGTTGTATGCTCCAAGGAAACCTTAGAAGTTCTTCACAACTTCTACTAAGTACTAAGGTATTTGGGCTAGGGTATTTTGGGCATTATAACAATACAAGAAGGCAACTTTTCTACCAAGGGAGGGGGGGTAGGTTTTGGCTAGGCTAGGGGGGGCCTCGGCCAAACTACTAGGCTAGAGGGGGGGTGTATTCGGCCAAGGGCCTTCACAAGGGGAGGGGGGAAGGTGTTGGACGAAAAGGCTACAAGGGAGAGGAGAGGATTTTCAAGACTTGGAAAGATTTGTGGATGAAGAACTCTTCATCTCTAAGGGGGTATTTATAGGTCAAGAAGTGGCCAACCAATGGCCAAGATTAAGACAAGTGCAAGGCAAGTGTAGGGTGAGGATTAACTATACACAAATATCCTACCAACTCCTTGACTTTGTGCAAGGCACAAAAAACGTGCCCAACCTCTCCATTTTCGTCCAATGGACGATTCAAGTCCATCAATGGGAGGGTGCCAAGTGTCGCCCTCCCGTTGGTCCAAAATGTTTCGTCTCTCGGAAAAATCCGCAAAAATTAGTAATGGCATAGCCGGAATTTACCCTACGAAAGCTGTGGAAACGTTTCGTCGGAAAACTATTCGTTTTGTGAGTTGTGCCCAAAAAAAACGTTTTGCTTAAACTTTAAGGCTAGACTTTTTGTACGTATTCCCTTACGTACGTACTCTGGAAATACGGGGTATAACAAGTTGCACGTATGTAGTACGGTAGACGTACAACACCTTGATATCCTTTACTAGTTTGTGAATAGCCAAGTCGGGTGAGTTGGGAGATTAACTCACTTCTTTGAAAGTATAAAGGATGTCTTAAGTGTTATTAAAGTTAAGGGACTTGAAGAGTTTTAAAGTATGTGATACTTGTTCCGTTTTAAACGTATAAGTCCCTTGGATAGGAAATTGTTTTTGGGCTAAGGTATAAAGTGAATATAACGGCTTTATGGGAAGTTAGTTATATTTGCTTTATGGAAAGATAAGTGATTTGATTTTAGTGAAAAGGCCACTTGTTTTAAGGCATTAATTGCCTAAGGTTTTATAATAAAAGGAGTCACTTGTTTTCTAAGGGTTAAGAGACTATTTGTATTTTTGAAAGTTATGAGAATTTATTTGAAAGTATTTAATACTTGGTTTCAAAAAGTAGAAGTCTCTTGGTTATAAAATGAACGTGTTGGTCTAAACCATAAAGGGTTATAACGGCTTTATGGGAAGTCGGTTATAACGGCTTTATGGAAGGTTAAGAGAATGGTTTTCTCTAATAGAGTAAGCAAAGAAATAACTTGTGTTAAGGAAGGGCAAATTGTTTTAAAGGTACCAATTGCTTAAGGTTTTAAATAAGGAAGTCACTTGATTTAGAAGCGGTAATTGTATTTTCTAAAAGGTATTGTGACTTGTCTTGAAAGGTGAATAGGACTTGATACTACGGTTGTTAGTATCGGGAAGTTTTATTTGGAAAGGAGTCTTTTGAAAAGAATGTCGTCGTAGTACTTTGGCTGTTTAATTGAGAATAATTCTATGTGATGCCTTGATTAGTACTTTGGCTTGTTAAATGAGAATTATTCTATTTGTGCCCGATAAGTACTTTGGCTTGTTAAATGAGAATTATTCTATTTGTGCCTCGATAAGTACTTTGGCTTGTTAATTGAGAATTAGCCTATGTGTCTTTGGTGATAGCCTTTGAGTGCAAGTATTATGTTTTATTACGATGCATGACTCTCGGTTGGAGGTACACTGTCTTGTTATAAGTTACTTGGGCGTCACCAAGCGGTGATGTGGGATTCCTGGGTATCTTAGTTATTTGTAGCACTTGGGTTAAATTCGGATTTTATAAAAGACATGGTAGTGCTTATGTCTTGTTTGATGGTCGGTCGAGATAGGGTAAAAGTATAAATGAGGCAAGCCCAGGCGTTATACCACCTTCTGGGGTAAGAGTATAAGTGAGGGTAAACCCCAGGCTGTACCACTGCTTTATGTGTTGTTTGTGGCCAAGTCGAGATAGGGTAAGAGTATAAATGAGGGTCAAGCCCCAAGACGTTATACCACCTTCTCCAGGGTAAGAGTATAAGTGAGGGGTAGACCCCCAAGATGCTATACCACCTTCTCCAGGGTAAGAGTATAAGTGAGGGGTAGACCCCCAAGACGCTATACCACCGGTGGGACTTGGTGTTCATGTATGCCTATGGGTGTATTATTATACCTGGTGTCGGCGGTGATGTGGGATTCCACGGGCGGGATATATATTTGTATTGTGTATGTGTACGCCGACAGTGAGGTGGGATGCCACGGGCGCGTCACATGGTTATATTTTACACTAATAGCTGTCGACAGTGATGGGGGATTCCACGGGCATTCTTTGATATTAGTGTGACTTGATCGCGTCCCAGATTGGGCCGGGTAGTATATGTGTCCCTCCGTAGTGGGCCGGACTATGTTATGAAAGATAAGTAAGTTATATGGTAATGAACTTAATGATTCTTTTTCTAATAATGTACGTAAGAATGTGACTATAACTTTTATTGGGAATGGAAAGGATAATAAGGTACGATTAAGTTCATAAGTGGTAATGACACGGCAGGATCTGGTATGTATTTTTATACTTGTCCTTGTCATTCTTTTGTACAGTTATGATTTGTTTACTGTATGTTATATTACATTCCATATTAAATTTTTGTTATGCGACCCGCCGAAGTGCGTTCATGCCCGAGTTTAGGTACACGATTGTGGATCCGCGAGCTTAGGATCGGTTCAGCAAGTTGAGATGGCTCGGTGTTCGGAGTTGTCACGTTTATGTTCCTTCAGGTATGGCGGGGCCTGTCATACGATGGTTAAAACTCTTAGAGGTATGTAGTCACATATTGTGGGTCGATTTGTAAAAAGAAAGAGGCAAGCTGCTTGGTTGTTTTTATATATGTTCGGGAAGGTAGCCACTATCGGCTAACTTTGTTTTACTTACGATGTTTTATTTTTAAGTTTCGTGTATGTTCCGCTGATTTTCTCTGATGTTTACCTGTAAGGGTGCCCAGGTAGGGCACCAGTCGCGGTCCCGGGGTCGGGTCGTGACATAGCACCCTCGTGACCCTACCACCTGGCGGGACCACCCAGTGACCCAGCTCCGAAGCGGGCGGGTTGGCCCGCAACATGGGCCCGACCCACTTAACGCATCACGCTCTTGTTTCCCGATCGGAACAATCTTACCTATACAAGTCATGAAAGCTACCACTTCCATTTTACACTACCCAAGGAATTATCCCGAACACATTTATCGCAAAACCAAGTATTTCAACAAAGACTAACCGTAAAATCTTTTATTCAAGATGACCTGACCTCTAAGGTCTCAACACGAAATATTCTAAGGTTCACACTTTCCATGCCCCCATACATATCCTTTCAACTAACCATGCTTTCTAACTCATAACCAACATAACACTATCCGAACGTAGCACACAATAAGAAGGTCATTATATCATGCATACAAATCTCTAGAGGGTTAAGGATATACCGAATCTACCGCTCGCTCTAATCATAAGCACGCCTGCAGGCGCATAGTATAGAAGGCGATGAACACCCGGCGACCGGTGGTGAGTCATTCTGTTTGCATCCTTCCTACTAGGGCGGTTTCGTCATATGGCCACGGCAGCGGGAAAAACAAGCACCGATAAAAAGCGACATTCCCGGGATGATGTCTACCACATCGTGCACCGAGAAAACACGAACCCGTGGCTAGAACCCGTATATCGTGAACGGAAGCCACGGAGCTCGACTCAGCTCCGAATACCTGAGCGCCCGGCGGCGTGGGGACCACTGCATCTTGGTGGAGGTACATAACTAGGCTAACTGCGAGGCGGTCCGCCTCGAAAGTTACCAAAGGACCTGCTGTTCGGCCTCTTCTGGCGATCTCGGTCATTCGCCGACCTCTCCGTGCCTCACATCCTAGTGCATGAGCTTGCATGCGGAAATGTCCATGCCGGTGAAGAGCTACACTGCAAGCCTCGCCAAGTAATCATCCAGCCGTGGCGTAGCGGTGTACTCTGTCCTCCATCGGCTACCACGGTGGGAACATACCGAGCTAATGAGTCGAACTCCACATTGAACTCTCTAACCGTCCGCCCATCCTGCCTCAACGTCAAAAATCTGTCGGCCGAGCCCTCCTCATTTGTGGGGGCAAGAAATGTGCAAGAAAAGCCCTTGAGAACTCGTCCCATGGCTGGAAGTGCATGCTCTTCCGGGACAACTCCGCGAATCAAACTATCAAGCTGCAGATCACGCGGTGATGCGAACCAATACCACCGACTACGCCTGCGAAACTCGATCACTCTCATGATCTGCTTTGTATCGGATAAACTCTGAGGTCATCCTGCGCTCTCGATCCATAGAACAACGACGGGCTCTGACTCGGAAAGTCCGTAGCCTCAGCCATGCGCTCGGGGTGAACTACGGGTGCTTCTTGGGTGGAGCTGCTGATCCGGCCTATCCTCATATCGGCCACGACCACGGCGATGGCGGGCCATCTCCTTGTACCCCATCTCATCTGCTCCAGGCTGTGGGACCGGAGGCTCAGGTACTGTAGTCTCAGCAGCCACTGCTGCGACTCTAAACTCTGCTGGTGCTGGCGGCGTCGCGAAACTCGCCGTCGGAAGAAGCCTTTGTCTCGGCGGCGGGCTGCGCGCTCGTAATCCTCTGTATCTCACTATGGCTCCTCATCGTCTTGCCCATCTGGGCACAGGTTGCCTTACGCGGAGGCATAGCGGTAAAGGAAAGGAATACGTCGGAGGGTCGACTTATCACACGACTACAGGGCACGATCTCAGAATGAGAAGAATGGAAACCAATCCTAAATGTCCTATAGCCTCCTGATTATAGATGTGGTGCACAACACACCGATAATCAAGACTCTACTAGACACGGTCTGTAGACACTTTCCGAGGACTAACTGCTCTGATACCACTTTTGTCACGACCCGAACCCGGGCCCGTGACTGGTGTCTTACCCCGGGCACCCTAGTGATACAACATCAGAGAAAATCAGCGGAAATAAAAACATGAACATGAATTAAGAGACAAGATAAATAAACAGGCCAACCAAAACAGTTGCCTTCATCATATATACATAAATACCCGAACAGTTATCTTTTTACAAACCCTGCCCACAACAGTGCTACAGACCTCTAAGATTTTTACAACAACTATGACGGGACAGGGCCCCGCCATACCCCTGAATGTATAAGAATCTACAGACTCAGGGTAACATACCAAAAGATAAGCCTCCGAAGAAATGGGGCTTCCCGACACGCAATCGTGATCCTATGGCGAGGATCCTGCCGATGTACTTCCACTGCGGCGTGAACGCGGCCCGAAGAGGTCGATAACAGCGGTACCAAGTATGTGAAGCGTAAAGGCGTAAATGAAATCATAATAGTCTATATAAAGCGGGAGACATGTATGATAACGGATGAAATACGTGTCGGCCCATCAGTGGGATTCGGTGAATAATCAGATGGAATACGTGTCCCTGCCCATCTCGTGGGACTCGGTGTATAATCAGATGAAATACGTGTCCCTGCCCATCTCGTGGGACTCGGTGTATAATCAGATGGAATACGTGTCCCTGCCCATCTCGTGGGACTCGGTGTATAATCAGATGTAATACGTGTCCCTGCCCATCTCGTGGGACTCGGTGTAGAATCGTTCATAACAAATCAACCGGCCCTCCATCGAGAGGCGAGTGCGTAAATACAACAAAGGCTATCACAACAAGCATAGGCAAGTTTCACAACAACAAGCATAGGCAAGCTTCACAACAACAAGCATAGGCAAGTTATACACAACTCAAAGTACTTTCATTTTATGCCAAAGTCCGGGTTTTAACCCTAAAGTACTACGTACGTTAAATTCCTTTTAAAGATCCATTTCTTTTAGAAAGGTCACCCGATACCCGTAGTATAAAAATAGAGTGACTAACATTGTTAAGTAAACCATAATGCTTTCCTTTGTAAAATCAAGTAACAACCTTATTTTCCAAACGTTCATGTTTGCCTAATTTCAAATGCTCAAGTTTCTCATTTTAGAAAAGGTTTCGTAGTTCATAGTTTTAATCCTTTAAAACATAATTCTCCTTTAAACGTTTTGAGAAACATATGTCTTATATGTGAGTAGGTTATTCTTATTTATAATCAATCTTATTAAGCAGCCATGATCTAGGAAATGTAATATCATTTTGTCTCATCTTAGCTTATGCGGATGGAGGTTTCTCTGGTTTAATACCATACTTCATTATTCAATACATTTTCCTTTATTAGCTGCGGTGGTTTGTCGATACTCATTCGATTTCAAATCGTAAAACATTATTCCTTTTAAAACTAAGTACTCATTACTCACGAATGAGGTTTCACACTTTTAACAAAATTCATATCAATACCATTAAGTCAAGTCTCTTATCTTCAAAAATCAAGAAACCATTCTTTTATCACTCTTAAGACGTTATACCTAACTTCCCATAAAGCTAGTACAACTCTTATGTTTTCAAAGCCAAGTATTACTCTTCTTTCAAAAGGTCTTTTGAAACACTTCAAGTTCTTTATTACTACACATCAAATCTTTATAAGTCAAATCGTTACCACTTTGAAACCACAAAGCATTTTCTTACCTACATAAAGTCGTTATAACCAACTTCCCATAAAGCGTTATAACACTTTATGTTTCAAACCAATCAAATACATTAAACACGTATGCGTCACCGTACTACATAGTTATACACATATCATGCTAGAACAGATAGGAAGAGGTTCACATACCTCGCGACGATTATCGACTAATAGCAAAGTGCTCCAAGTACCTCAAACCGTCGGCTACTCCTTAAGCCAAGTAGATCACGCCATACGTAGTACTTCACCTATAGAGGCCACTGGCGCCTATTAACATCCTAGATCTCAATGTAGAATATTCTACAGAAAATTCGGCAGCACCTCCCCCCCGTAACAGCGTAAATCTCCTCCTCAAACGAGGCCGGCTACTAAGCCAACCAGGGGGGGGGGTTTACACACCTAACCGGATGTGTACAATTCTACTATACAGTAATACCACACAAGTCTCATGTCTGATACCCTATGTAATTACGATTCGATTCTCTTATTTAAATTCGGGCTTAAGTCGCAAGACATTCTGTAAGTATTATTCAGGCTTAAGTCAAAAGACATTGCCGCACAACTATGTTCAATTCTATATATAGTATACTTCAACTATATATTCCAACAACATGTAATTTCAAATTACAATAGAAGGTCAAGAGTTTTTACCTCGATAAGCCCAAAATTATCCGAGTTTAAATGTCGATCCTGAGCAAGGTTTAGCTCCTACTCCGTGCGCTCCGACCCGCTCCAACCAACCCTTTAGAAGTTCTAACCAACTTCTACTTATAACTTCAACTACGGGTGAAGATTTACTTAGGTTTTCGTTTTTGTGACTGAGGGAAGTATAATAGTATTTTCTGGGCTTTTGTATAAGTGTAACCTTGGGAATACTACAAGGTATTTGGGCCAAGGTATTTGGGCATTATAACAATACTTGGAGAGTATTTGAATACCACAAAAGGGGGGTATTTATACGAGACAACTAGGCTAGTGGGGTACCCCGGCTAAACACCACAAAGGGAGGAGGCTCTCGGCCCAGGGCTCTCAAAGGGGGAGGGGGTGGTGGACGAAAACTCACCAGGGCGAGGGGAGGATTTGAGACTGAGCAAGCTTGCTCAAGTGGTTGGATGACGAAAGTCTTCAACTAGAGGGGTATTTATAGGCTAACCAAAGGCCAACCAATGGCCAAGATCAAGCCAAGTGTTAGGCAAGTGTAGGGCTAGGATCAAGCCATGTGCACCTTATCCATCTACCACACCAACTTGCACAAATATCCTCCCCACTCCCTTGACCCCTTGGTCGTCCCTGTTGCCGTCCACTCGAGGCCAATGTGAGGTGACACTTGTCACCCTCCGTTGGTCCAAAATGTTTCGTCTCTGGAAAAATCCAAAAATTATAAATGACATAGCCGGAATTTTCCCTACGTAAGCTGTGGAAACGTTTCGTCGGAAAACGACTCTTTTCGGCACTTGTGCCTAAATTTCGAACTTAGCCTAACTTTAAGGCTTAAATTTTTCTACGTACGCCCTTACGTACATACTCTGGAAATACGGGGTATAACAAAATCAGTAAACCATTCTTTTTATCTCTCTTAAGACGTTATACCTAACTTCCCATAAAGCTAGTATAACTCTTATGTTTTCAAAACCAAGTATTACTCTTCTTTCAAAAAGGTTTCTTATTTCTTTTGAAATACTTCAAGATTCTTCTTATTCAGGCTTAAGTCAAAAGACATTGTTGTAACACTACATTCAGTTAACACACGTACGTCTATCGTACTATATATATATTCCTTTTAAAATATTTCAAGGTTCTTATTATTCAGGCTTAAGTCAAAAGACATTGCCGTACAACTATATTCAGTTAGCACATGTACGTCTACCATATTATATATACATATTATTCAGGCTTAAGTCAAAAGACATTGCCACACGTACGTCTACCGTACTATATGTATTCTTTTAAAATACTTCATGCTCAAGAGTATAGGAAGAATCACATACCTCGCGACGATTATCGACTATAAGCAAAACGCTCCACGGCTATAACTCAGCTAGCCTTGGCCACCTTCCAAGCAGTTCATGCTACTAGAAGAACATTCAACCAATAAGGTTATAAGTCTACTGTAAATACAGTCCTATGTAAGTACAGTTTAATCTTCTACTCTAATATTCTTCTGATGTGATTTCAGTTCAAGTCTATTCTGTAATATCCTTCTATTATAGTTCAATTCTCTTCTATGAATCTTATATTCATTTCAATCCAACTACAGTATGTAATTCCCAATTACAATAGAAGGACAGTAGTATTTACCTCGATGAGCCCAAAATTATCCAAGTTTAATGTCGCTCCTGAGCAACGTTAAGCTTCTACTCCGTGCGCTCCAACCCGCTCCAAGCAACCCTTAGAAGTTCTACGCAACTTCTACTTAACACTTCAACCGACTATGAAGGTTTTCCTTAGGGTTTCGTTTTGTGGCTGAGGGAAAGTATAATAGTATTTCCGGGCTCTACGTATAGAGGTAACTTTGGAAAGTACTACAAGGTATAAGGGCTAAAGTATTTGGGCATTATAACAATACTTGGAGAGTATTTCTATACCACAAAAAGGGGGTATTTATACGAGACAACTAGGCAAGGGGGGGGGTACCCTCTCGGCCAAGCCTCACTCAAGGGGGGGGGAGGCTCTCGGCCAAGGCTTCTCAAAAGATGGGCGGGGGTTTGGGCGAACTCAACTCACAAGGGGAGGATTTCAAGACTTGGAAAATGATTTTTGGATGAAGAAGTTCATCAACTTAGAGGGGTATTTATAGGTCAAGAAATGGCCAACCAATGGCCAAGATCCATCCAAGTGTTAGGCAAGTGTAAGGCTAAGATTAAGCCATGTGCACCTTATCCATCTACCACACCAACTTGCACAAAATATCCTACCAACTACAAGCCCCCCTTGTCGTCCACTTTGCCGCCCCAACACGTCCAATGTGAGGGTGACACATGTCACCCTCCCGTTGGTCCAAAATGTTTCGTCTCTCGGAAAAATCCGCAAAAATTATAAATGACATAGCCGGAATTTTCCCTTCGCAAGTCTTGTAAAACGTTTTGTCGAAAAACGACAATTTTCGGCACTTGTGTACAATTTTCGAAACTTGCCAAATCTTTAAGGCTCAAATTTTTATACGTACGCCCTCACGTACATACTCTGGAAATACGGGGTATAACAACATTTCACGCATCCAAGTGTTTCGACAAAGACTAACCGTAAATTCTTTTTCTCAAGACGGCCTTACATCTAAGGTCTCAACGTGTACTATTCTAAGGTTCACACCTTCCATGTCCCCATACTTATCCTTTCAACTAACCATGTTTTCTAACACATCAACAACACAACACTATCCGATCATAACACTTAACACATCATCAATACATACTAGTCTCTAGAGGGTTAAGGATATACCTGTAAATAGGCGGTTCAAAGGACCGCTAGACCTGGGAACTTCCACCACGACCCCTGCCCTGGCCTGCCGGTGTATGAACACTCTGCCTAGCTATCGAAGGCGAATAACCCGCAACAGATCCCGAAGGCCGAGTCTCAACATCCACGCTACCTCTGTTAGGACAATTTCTCGCAAAATGGCCCCGCTGGCCACATGTAAAACAAGTCCTCTGACACTCCCCCGAATGGGGTTTACCACACTGGCTACACTTAGGTCGGGGTGGCTTATCCGCCGCACCCAACTCCCGAAACTCGAACCCTTGGAGCCACGACTGCTCACGAATACTCTGGAGGCCACGAAGGCGTGAGGACCACTGCATCTTGGCGACGGCGTATAACTAGTCTGCTGCTGCGGCGGTCCGCCTTGAAAGTCACCAAAGGACCCTGCCGTCCTGGCCTTCTTCTGCTGGTATTGGTCAATCCGTCGGTCTCTCTGTGCCTCACACCCTAGTGCATGAGCCTGCATGCGGGCAATGTCCATGCCGGTGACGATACACCCGAACAAGACTCTGCCAAGTAGTCATCAAGCCCTGTGATGTAGCGGTGCACTCTGTCCTCCATATTAGCTACTAACGCAGGGACATATCGAGCCAGCGAGTCGAACTCTACGTTGTACTCCCGGCGTGCATCCTCCGTCTCGGCGTCGAACACTGCCGGCGTGCCTCTCCGTTTGCGGAGGCAAGAAATGGCTGAGAAATGCCTCTGGGAACTCGTCCCAAACAGCTGGGGGCGCATGCTCCCCCCGGGACAACTCCCATGAATCAAACCAGTCGACTGCGGTATCACGCGGCCGATGCGAACCGAAAATCACGGACTCGGTCTCCGAAGCCTTGATCACTCGCATGATCCTCTGTAACTGACGGATGAACTCCTGCGGATCATCCTCAGGCCTCGACCCGTAAAACTCTGGCGGGACACAACTCAGAAAATCCCGTAGCCTCAAACTATCCGATCTGGGGTGAACTACGGGGATCGAAGGCTGGGCTGAACTGCATCGGCCTATCCTCGTGTCGGCCACGATCACGGCGATGGCGGGCCATCTTCTTGTAACCCATCTCCTGCTCCGGTGTGGGGTGGAGGCTCAGGTACCGTGGTCTCTGTAGCCACTGCTGCGGCTCTAAACTCTGCTGGGGCTGGCGGCGTCACAAAACTCGCCGTCTGAAGCACTATCTCAGGTAATGACCGGGCCTGCGCCCTCGTACTCCTCTGTGTTCTGCTCGCAGCTCCCTCTGCTGCCTTGCCCTTCTGGGCCCTGGTTGCCTTTCGCAGAGGCATAACTGGTACAAAAGAACTACATCAGAGGGGTCCAACTTACACACAGCTCTAAGGCACGATCTCAGAGTGAGAAGAATAGAAACCAATCCTAAATATCCCATAGCCTCCTGATTATAGGTGTGGTGCACAACACGCCGATAATCAAGACTCTACTAGATACGGTCTGTAGACACTTTCCGAGGATTAACTGCTCTGATACCACTTTTGTCACGACCCGACCTCGGGCCCGCGACTGGTGCCTTACCCCGGGCACCCTAGTGATACAACATCAGAGAAAATCAGCGGAAATAAAAACTTAAACAGGAAACAAGATACATCATAAGAAAATAGGCCAACCAAAACGGTCGCCCTCATGTATATATATCAAACCGAACAGTTACAATCCTTTACAACCCTGCCCACAACAGTACTACAGACCTCTAAGAATGTAACAACAACTATGACGGGACAGGGCCCCGCCATACCCCTGAATGTACAAGAACCTACAACTCAGGGAAACATACCAAAAGATAAGCCTCCGGAGAAACGGAGCTTTCCAATCTGTTGACGTGATCCTATGAGCGAGGATCCACAACCGATGTACCTCTACCTGCGGCATGAACGCAGCCCCCCGAAGGAGGTCAGTACAACAGGTACCAAGTATGTGAAACTGAAAATACTGTAATGAAATCACATTTCATCATTTTATAAAACCATTTTGCGATAAGTAAACAGTTATGCCAAGTAAGGGGACGCACATCCCCAAAATGATCACTCACATATAACTATGGGTCTCACGCCCATAATATCAATCATGCCCGTGGAACTCATTCCTCACTGCCGGCAGTACATGATGTAAAACAACACCCATATGTGAACCTGAACACTAGATCCTGCCTGCGTCATCAAAACCGATCGGGCCAAGTAGAATAGCCAACTACCAGTCCAAAAGCTAGTCATATCCCATCACGGGCAAGGTACGGAAGACAACTACCAGTCCAAAAGCTAGCCACGCAACTGGCCGAGGCAAGTATCTTAAGCTAACGTACAATAGCCTGAACCTCACAATGACCGCATGCCCCGGCATCTCACCTCGGAAGTCATGGCCATGAAACCATCCTACTGGACGCATGCCCGTGGAACATCCATCGCGTCAGCATGTCCAAAGGAAATCAATCGATAATGGCCCTCCCGAGTCACGGCGATGCAACAACGATCAATACTCAAAGTGGACGCATACCGTGGACCACTGGCGTCGATGTCCAATCAATCAATCAGATAGCCGGCCCTCCCAGAGAGTCACGACAGCATATCAACAAAACACTTGCACATCAAAGACTATCACAACAAGCATAGGCAAGTTCAACATACATTCATTTTAATCAACAATCCGGGTTTCAAACCCAAAATACTACATACTTTCGTTCTTTCAAAAAAAGACCTCTTTTTACGTAAAATCCACATGATACTAATACTCGTAGTATTAAAAACACGTTTTCCTTTCGAACCAAATTACTACACCTTCCGAAAATCTTTATAAGATTTAAAATCAAGAACTCTATACTTTTAAAACCAAGTGCTTTTCTTTTAAACAACATCAAGTATACTCTTTAAAACCCAATAACTTACTCTTTCCAAAACAAGTAACCTATACTTAAATCAAGTTACTTCTCCTTTTCCGAAAACAAGTCGTTTATAAGTCAAGTCTCTTATCTTTCAAGATCAAGTCTCTTAACTTTCAAAATCAAATCTTTCTTTTATTTTCATAAAGTCGTTATAACTAACTTCCCATAAAGCCATTATAACACTTTATGTTTAAAACAAACAAAACTCATTTCACACACGTACGTCTACCGTACTATATAGTTCACAACAATCATGCTCAAGAGTATAGGAAGAATCACATACCTTTTTAGCTTAAACCACAAGCCAAGTCAAGTATGCCGCGCGTAGAAGATCCACCTATAAAGGCCACAATATATCTATCAATCTCTAGTTCTTTTCGTAGAATATTCTAAATACAAGATTCCTTATTCTACAGAAAATTCGGCAGCACCTCCCCCCCCGCTATCACATAAATCTCCTCCCCTATCAAGGCCCGCTACCAGGCCAACAACTCCCAGGGGATTACACGTCTAACCGGACGTGTTCAATTCTGCTTCACAATAATACTACACAAGTCTACTGTAAGTACAGTCCAATGTAAATACAGTTCAAACCTTTATAATCATCCTTCCAATATAATATACTCTAGTATAACTACTACAACATGTAATATCCAATTACAATAGGGGGGCATAAATCATTACCTCGATAAGCCCAAAATTATCCAAGTTATAAGTCGATCCTGAGCAACGTTTAGCTCCAACTCCTTACGCTCCAACCCGCTCCAAGCGACCCTTAGAAGTTTCCAATAACTTCTAGAAATACTTCAAGCAACCTAGGAAGAGTTTCTAGGGTTTCACTTTCTACTATTGGAATAAAGTAGTATTTCCGGCTCCTAGTATTGAAATAACTTTGGAATACTACTAGGGATACTAGGCCAAGGTATTTGGGATTATACAACAATACACCAAGTATTTTCTACACAAGAGGGGAGGGGGACGAAATCAACTTACCAAGGGAGGGAAAATATTATGCTTTGGAAAGCTCTTAAGTGTGGATGAAATACTCTTCAACCTAAGGGGCTATTTATAGAGAATTCAAGGGTTAGGATCAAGGTAAGTGTAGGATCAAGATTGGGCCATGTGTGTGTGGGTCCCACCACACCACATGGCCAACGAAAACAAGGGCCAAGTGGCTTGCCACTTGTAAGGCCATTCGGCGAGGACAGTGGCTAGACACACTGTCCCTCCAATTTCGGCCAAGGTGCCACATGGGGTGACACGTGTCGCCCCCCGATTCGGCCAAAATAGTTCGTCTTCCGAAAATATCCAAACTACCGGAAATCTCAAAAACAAAGTGGGCCCCACAAAACCGTAGAATTTCTCAGTGGGCCCCACGTGACCATTTCCGAAAAAAAAATCTCATAATACTAAAATAAACCAAGAAGCCCGAAAACCAAATCTGGGAAACCAATACCCATTAACGAACCTTTTTCTTCACAAAAACCGGAAACTTTTCCGTCGAAAAATCACGTCTTTCTTTCTTTCAAAAATTTATGTCGTATTCTCGTACGTACATCCTCACATACATACCCTGGAACTACGGGGTATAACACCTGAAGGCTGAGTCCTCCTACTAGGACATCCTTTCGACACATGTACGGCGACGCCGATAAAACAAGTACCAACTAAAGGCGACATTCCCGGGACGACGCGCATCACATTGTGAACACTGGGGGAAAAAAACTGAATCCGGCTGGCTGGAACCTACGTGTAGCTGTGAACCGGAAGCTCTGGAGCTCTGACCAACTCCGGCTTACCCCGAACGTTCGGAACCCTGTGGAGGACCACTCTGCACTGGTGGATGTGCGTAACCTAATCTGCTGGTGAGGTGACTCGACTCGAAAGTTACCAAAGGACCTTCTGCTCGGCCTCTTCGCGTCCTTGGTTAACTCGTCGATCTCTACGTTTCTTGGCCTGCTGCGCATAAGCCCGTACACAGGCCATGCTCAAGCCTAACTGAAGAATTACTCTTGTACAACCCTCTCTTAGATAGTCATCAAGACTCGCGGTACATCGGTATACTCTCTGGTAGCCAAATCCATAGCTAGTAACAGGGTCGCCTCTTTGCAATCTATATTCTCTTTCCCCGGTCGTGGAACTGAAGGTTCATATATCATGGTCGCAGTAGGCACTGCTGCCGCTGTGTATGGATATTCAGGAGCCGGTCAGGGCTCCCAGGTTTCAGATTTTCAGGGGAGTAGAAGTGCTCGCCGGATGAGGCCACCCGTATCTCAGTGTGGCCGTTGTGGTAAAGCCCATAGGGGGGAATGTCGTACTGGTTTGGGAGATTGCTATACTTGTGGCCGGCAGGGCCATTTGACGAGAGACTGTCCGACCAGGGGTAGCACTGGTGGGATAGCACAGACTACTAGATCAGTTGCGGGTTCTTCACCTTCCATAGCTAGGCAGGATGTTCATACACCGGCAGGCCACGGTAGAGGTCGCGGTGGAAGTTCCCAGTTTTAGCGGTCCTTTGAACCGCCTATTTTCAGGTATATCCTTAACCCTCTAGAGATTTGTATGTATTGATGTTATGATGATGTGTTTAGTGTTATGTTCGGATAGCTTTGTGCTAAAATGTGACTTAGAAGCCTGGTTAGTGAAAAGGGTAAGCCTGGGGGTGAGAAAATGATGAACCTTAGAATATTACAGTTGAGACCTTAGATGTAAGGTCGTCTCGAGTACAAGATTTTGCGGGTAATCTTTGTCAGAATGTATAAGTATACGTGGAGTGATTATGTCACGACCCGAACCCGGGCCCGTGACTGGTGCCTTACCCCGGACACCCTAGTGATACAACATCAGAGTAATCAACGGAATATAAAACAATAACACGAAAAGACATGAAGTATGAAACAATAATCTGAGAAAACTTGCCCTTCGGCATATATAAATATCAACTAGAACAGTTACATCCCTTTTTTTACAGTTCTGCCCACAACAGTACTACAGACCTCTAAGAGTGACATGACAACAATGGCGGGACAGGGCCCCGCCATACCCCTGAATGTAAGCACCTACTACGACAGGGGACTATACCACTGATTAGCCTCTGGAGAAATGGAGCTTCCCAAACGCTGAACTGTGACCCTAAGAGCTAGGATCAACGACTGGTGTACCTCAACCTGCGGCAGGAACGCAGCCCCCCGAAGGAGGTCAGTACAACAGGTACCAAGTATGTGAAACTGAAAAATACTGTAAATGAAATCATAGTAGTCTATATAAAGCAGGAGACATGTATGATAACCAAACTACGATTCCTGATAAATGGCGATCATGTCAAGTCAGGGACTCACGCCCTCAAAGTCATCACTCAAATATAACAATGGGTCTCACGCCCACAACATCAATCATGCCCGTGGAATACCTTCCTCACTATCGGCAGTCTATGATATAACAACACCAAGGAATACACATGAACACCAGGTCCCACCTGTGTCATCATAAAACCGTACGGGGTAAGTACGAAGGCATAGCCGACTACTAAAACCCACAGTACAAACAAGGTCATAAACTGTATCATGAGATCTGTCTAGACCGTCACATGATCAAAGCTGGCCACTCGCCCGCGTGATCTAATGTGGCGCGTCAGCCACGAACTTCCGCGACTCCGCATAGGCCACTCCAATGGCCCGCATGAGGTATTCCCCGCATCGAGGGTAGCTACTCCCCGGCATCCGCCTGGACTCGCAGTCCGCATGGCCACATAGACCGCATGACCATAAAGGCCGCACACTAACCTGGAGCTCTCGTAGTTCCGCATGAGGTATTCTCGAATCATAGGTCACACAGACCCGCCTGAGTCTACCCCGCATCGGAGGGCAGCTTAACCTCCGGGATGATGTCAAGGTGAGTGGTACAATACCAACATAACGGCTGATAGTTAAACAACTTAAGCGCAATCGAGGGAAAACCCCTTTACACAAACATCACAAGATAATAACACACGTAGCATCCTAGCATGTTTACTTATCAAATCAACAAGAAAGTATTACAAGGCTATCACAAACCAACACAATCATGTTATTCACACAAGGTACTTTCTACTATATGATTAACAAGATCGGGTTTTTATCCCCAAAGTACTTCATACATTAACTCTTTAAGAGATCTGTTCTTTCACAAATAGTCACACAATACTCGTAGTATATAAAAATAGAGTGACTATCTTTTGAAGTAAAGCAAAACACTTCTCTTTGTAAAATCAAGTAACAACATTACTTTCCAAACGTTCAAGTTTGCCTAATTTCAACAGTTCAGGTTTCTCATTTTTCGAAAGGTTTCGTAGTTCATAGTTTTAATCCTTTAAAACAATTTGAGAAACATATACCTTATGTGTGAGTAGTTTATTCTTGTTCATAACAATCTTATTACAGCAGCCATGATCTAAGAAATGTAATATCATTTTGTCTCATCTTAGCTTCTATGCAGATGGAAGTTTCTACTGGTTTTAATAATACTTTATTAGTCAAAACATTTCCCTTTATTAAGCTATTTGTGGTTTGTTCGATACTTATTCGATTTAGAAATCAGTAAGACATTATTCCTTTTTAAAAACCAAGTACTCATTACTCACGAATGAGGTTTCACACTTTTTAACAAAACTCATATTAATTAACCAAGTCAAGTCTCTTATCTTTTTAAGATCAATAAACCCTTCTTTTTATCTTTCTTAAGCCGTTATACCTAACTTCCCATAAAGCTAGTATAACTCTTAAGCTTTTAAAACCAAGTATTACTCTTCTGTTAAAAATGGTTCAGTATTCTTTCGAAATACTTCAAGATTATTCAGGCTTAAGTCAAAAGACATTGCCGTAATTATTATTCAGGCTTAAGTCAAAAGACATTGCCGTAATTATTATTCAGTTAACACACGTACGTCTACCGTACTATATATACTTTAAAATATCATGCTCAAGAGTATAGGAAGAATCACATACCTCGCGACGATTATCGACTATTAGCAAAACGCTCCAAAGTACTGTAGTCCGGCTAGCCTTTTCCACCCTCCGAGTAGAATACGCTACTCGCAGTACTTCAACCTATAACGGTTATACAAGTCTATCAAAGTCTAGACTACTCGGTAGAATAAATCTAGATACAAGATTCTACGGAAAATTGGACAGCACTTCCTTACCCGCCAAACTTCACAAGTCTACTGTAAATACAGTCCTATGTAAGTACAGTTCAATTCTCTTCTTATATACTTTCCTTGTATATACCTTATACTTAATTCTTATACTTCAATAGTATATAAACTCAATTACAATAGGGAGACAAGATATTACCTCGATAAGCCCATAATTATCCAAGTTTAAATGTCGATCCTGAGCAACGTTTAGCTCCTACTCTGGGCGTTCCAACCCGCTCCAAACAACCCTTAGAAGTTCTACGCAACTTCTACTTAATACTTCAACCGGCTATGAAGATTTTACTTAGGGTTTCGGTTTGAGACAAAAAGGACAAAATGTAGTATTTCCGGGCTCTACGTATAGAGGTAACTTTTGGAATACTACAAGGTATAAGGCTAAGGTATTTTGGTATAGCAACTATACTTGGAGAGTATTTTCTACCAAGAGGGGGGGTACCCCTCGGCCACACCACTAGGAGGGGGGGGTGTACCCCTCGGCCAAGGCCTCTAGGAGGGGGGGTGTACCCCTCGGCCAAGGCCTCACGAAAAGGGGGGGAGGGGGACTCTTGGACGAGAGCCTCAACTAAAGGGGAGAGGGATTTTCAAGACTTGGAAGTCATTTGAGGGATGAAGAAGTCTTCAAGTTTAGGGGGGTATTTATAGGGAAACCGACGGACAAGATCAAGCCAAGTGGGGGCAAGGTGGAGGGCCAAGATGTGCCCAAGTGCACCCTAACCTACTCCACAAAACATGGACCCAAGTTTTAGGCCACAAAACAAGCCACAAAACATGCCCAATCGTCCAAGGGGGGGACGCCCATTACCGTCCACTTGAGGGTGACAAGTGTCACCCTCTCGTTGGTCCAAAATATTACGTCTCTCGGAAAAATCCGCAAAAATTAAAAATGATATAGCCGGAATTTTCCCTTCGCAAGTTTTGTAAAACGTTTCGTCGAAAAACGATTCTAATCGGGTGTTGTGCACAAAAATCGTCCTAGGCCTAATCTTTAAGGCTAAACTTCTCTACGTACGCCCTTACGTACATACACTGGAAATACGGGGTATAACATTCTCCCCTCCTTAGAAACATTCGTCCCGAATGTTTCTTCTTAGTCTCAAAACAAACATGCGCCAATATAGTCTTCACTGCTATACTTATGAAAATAATCACGCCACCTGGCCACAATACAACACGCGCAAAATACTTACATCCAAGTCCACGAGGAAACACCTCTAGCAACACAAAAGCCCTTACCCGAGGTCTAAAATATACTTCCTTCGCACCTTCTCCTTACAAAAGAAATGATCACATCTATGCTCGCAATACATGCTCGCTTCTTCCCTTACGCGTCGTACCCTTCTCGTACACTCGAACTCTTTCTTACCATATCTCTGTTACTGATTCAGTTTCCAAATCTCTGGGTTACTATCTCTAACTTGGTCATCATTAACTGGGAACACTCTGGATGGATCTCCGATACTTTCCCGAACATAGCAACACGAAAGACCGGACGTACTGCCTCCTAAGTCGGACGACAATACTAACATATAGGCAACCTGGCCTACTCTTCACATAATCTGAAAAGTCCCAAAGTAACTCGGGCTAAGTTTCCTCTATTTTATAAAACTCGTCACACCCTTCCGGGGTGGTACCTTCGAGAAGACCCACCGTCAACCTGAACTCCAAGCGTCGTCGCCGATTATCCGCACGACTTCTGTTGACTCTGAGCTGCCGATAACCTCTCCTGGATAGGCTTCACCCTATTCACATACTGCCGAAATAAATATGAACCAACTATCTGCACTTTGCCAACATCGAACCAATCGACCGGAAACTTACGCTTCTGCCCCTACAAGGCTTCATAAGGCGACATCCGAATACTGAAATGGTAGCTATTAAAACACTCCCTCAACAGGAGACAACAATCCTTACAGCTACCCCTGAAATCCACACACTGGCCCGAGGGCGAATGCGATACTGAGACTTACCTGAGTTCCTAACCCTGCCTGGTAAACTTCCAGAAAAAGAAAAAGTCGTACCCTGGGCTTCACTGTCTGTCATAAGGTGAAGGTAGGCACCCCGTGCAGCCTTACAACCTTTCTGATATATCATTACTGCCAAGCAACGGTCCTGTCAGAAAGACACGATGGGCTGACCCCATCGGCCCGACTACTGGTTGAATGCATCCACGAACTCGTACGATGGTTAACTAATCTTGGGCCTAACACCCTCGTGACCCTACCACCTGGCGGGACCACCACAAACTGACCCCACCATAAAACAGGTCGCGGGTTGACCCGCGGCATGGCCTCAACCCGACCCACTCTCGCGTAAAACACTTGCTCCCCGATCCGGAACAATCTCTCTAATCACGTTACGAAAACCTAGCGGTCTTCTTAGCTCAACTACCCTCTTTCATTTCCCACAACTCAGGGACTTATATACCAATATATCTCACGTGCACTATGCACTCCGATAAGGGTCAAACACGAATGTAATATTTTACTCAAGATTGCCTTGCCTTCAAGGTCTCCACGTATAAAGCTCTAAGGCTCACACTTTTCCTATCCCCCCAATCTTCCCCGGTTTCTAACCATGATTTCTAATCACAATTTTTCACTTATGTTATCTGAACATAATACTTAAGATATACTCATCTTACACGTACTAATCTCTAGAGGGTTAAGGATATACCTGTATCTACTGCTTCACTCCCCTTAGTCGTTCTAATCAAACCTGCCCCGTAGGGCGCATAGCTAGGGAAGATGATGAACTGGTCACTGATCATGAAGGCTGAGTCCTCCTACTAGGACATCCTTTCGACACATACGGCGGCCGCAGTAAAAAAGTACCAACTAAAAGACGACATTCCCCGGGATGACGCTCATCGCTGAACACCGGGAAAAAGCGAATCCGTGGTGGAACCTACGTGTGGCGTGAGCGGAAGCTCTGGAGCTCTGACCAACTCCGGCTTACCCCGAACGTTCTGAACCCTGTGGAGGACCACTCTGCACTGGTGGATGTGCGTATCTAATCTGCAGGTGAGGCGATTGGCCTCGAAAGTTACCAAAGGACCTTGATGTTCTGGCCCTATTCTGCTGTCCTTGGTTAACCCGTTGATCTCTACTTTTCTTGGCCTGCTGCGCATAAGCCCGCATACAGGCCATGCTCAAGCCTAACTGAAGAATTACTCTTGCACAACCCTCTCTTAGATATTCATCAAGACTCGCGGTACATCGGTATACTCTCTGGTATCCAAATCCATAGCTAATGTGAGGTCGCCTCTTTGCAATCTCTATTCTCTGTTCCTTGGCCGTGGGCGAAGGTTCAACTTATCATGGCGCGATGAGGCTGGCTGCCGCCGTGCTAAACTCTGCTGGGGCTGGTGATGTCGCAGAACTCCCCAAATGAAGCACCACCCCAGGTGATGATTGGGCCCGTGCCCACGTAACCCTCTGTACTCTACTCGCAGCTCCCTCGGCTGCCTTGCCCTCCTGGGCTCGGGTTGCCTTACACGGAGGCATAACGGTAAGGGAAAGAAATACGTTAGAGGGGTCCAACTTATAACACAGCTCTAAGGCACGATCTCAGAGTGAGAAGAATGGAAACCAATCCTAAATATCCTATAGCCTCCTGATTATTGGTGTGGTGCACAACATACCGATAATCAAGACTCTACTGGATACGGTCTGTAGACACTTTCCGAGGATTAACTGCTCTGATACCACTTTTGTCACGACCCGAACCCGGGCCCGTGACTGGTGCCTTACCCCGGGCACCCTAGTGATACAACATCAGAGTAATCAGCGGAATATAAAACAATAACACGAAAAGACATGAAGTATGAAACAATAATCTGAGAAAACTTGCCATTCGGCATATATAAATATCAACTAGAACAGTTACATCCCTTTTTTTGATTACGCCCACAACTAAGACCTCTAAGAGTGACATGACAACAATGGCGGGGCAGGGGCCCGCCATACCACGAATGTAAGCACCTACTACGACGAGGACTATACCACCGATTAGCCTCGAGAAATGGAGCTTCCCAACGGCTGACGTGACCACGAGAGCTAGGATCAACGCGGTGTACCTCAACTGCGGCATGAACGCAGCCCCGAAGGAGGTCGATAACAGTATCAAGTATGTGGCGAAAAATACGTAAATGAAATCATAGTAGTCTATATAAAGCGAGAGACATGTATGATAACCAAACTACGATTCACAATAAATAAGCGATCATGTCAAGTCGTGGACTCATGCCTCAAAGTCATCACTCAAATATAACAATGGGTCTCACGCCACAACATCAATCATGCGTGGAATACCTTCCTCACCGCCGATCTATGATATAACGACCAAGGAATACACATGAACACCAGTCCCACTGTGTCATCATAAAACCGCACGGGGTAAGTGAAGGCATAGCATAACCGACTACTAAAACCCACAGTACAAACAAGGTCATAAATCGTATCATGAGATCTGTCTAGGCGTCACATGATCAAAGATGGCCACTCGCGCAAAGATCTAATGTGCGCGTCTAGCCTGGAACTTCCGCGACTCCGCATAGGCCACTCCAATAGCCGCATGAGGTATTCCCGCATCGAGGGTAGCTACTCCCGGCATCCGCTGGACTCGCGATCGCGTGGCCCACATAGACCGCATGACCATAAAGGCCGCACACTAACGGAGCTCTCGTAGCTCGCATAGGCCGGGACCCTCGAGGTATTCTTGAATCATAGGTCACTGCAGACCGCTGAGTCTACCCGCGTGGAGGCGACTTAACCTCCGGATGATGTCAAGGTGAGTGGTACAATACCAACATAACGATCGATAGTTAAACAACTTAAGCGCAATCGAGGAAAACCCCTTTACACAAACATCACAAGATAATAACACACGTAGCATCCTAGCATGTTTACTTATCAAATCAACAAGAAAGTATTACAAGGCTATCACAAACCAACACAATCAAGTTATTCACACAAGGTACTTTCTACTATATGATTAACAAGATCGGGTTTTTATCCCCAAAGTACTTCATACATTAACTCTTTAAGAGATCTGTTCTTTCACAAATAGTCACACAATACTCGTAGTATATAAAAATAGAGTGACTATCTTTTGAAGTAAACCAAAACACTTCTCTTTGTAAAATCAAGTAACAACATTACTTTCCAAACGTTCAAGTTTGCCTAATTTCAACTGTTCAGGTTTCTCATTTTTCGAAAGGTTTCGTAGTTCATAGTTTTAATCCTTTAAAACAATTTGAGAAACATATACCTTATGTATGAGTAGTTTATTCTTGTTCATAACAATCTTATTACAGCAGCCATGATCTAGGAAATGTAATATCATTTTGTCTCATCTTAGCTTCTATGCAGATGGAAGTTTCTACTGGTTTTAATAATACTTTATTAGTCAAAACATTTCCTTTTATTAGCCCTGCTGTGGTTTGTTCGATACTTATTCTGATTTCCGAAATCAGTAAGACATTATTCCTTTTTAAAAACCAAGTACTCATTACTCACGAATGAGGTTTCACACTTTTTAACAAAACTCATATTAATTAACCAAGTCAAGTCTCTTATCTTTTTAAGATCAATAAACCCTTCTTTTTATCTTTCTTAAGCCGTTATACCTAACTTCCCATAAAGCTATTATAACTCTTAAGCTTTTAAAACCAAGTATTACTCTTCTGTTAAAAATGGTTCAGTATTCTTTCGAAATACTTCAAGATTATTCAGGCTTAAGTCAAAAGACATTGCCATAATTATTATTCAGGCTTAAGTCAAAAGACATTGCCGTAATTATTATTCAGTTAACACACGTACGTCTACCGTACTATATATACTTTAAAATATCATGCTCAAGAGTATAGGAAGAATCACATACCTCGCGACGATTATCGACTATTAGCAAAACGCTCCAAAGTACTGTAGTCCGGCTAGCCTTTTCCACCCTCCGAGTAGAATACGCTACTCGCAGTACTTCAACCTATAACGGTTATGCAAGTCTATCAAAGTCTAGACTACTCGGTAGAATAAATCTAGATACAAGATTCTATGGAAAATTGGACAGCACTTCCTTACCCGCCAAACTTCACAAGTCTAATGTAAATCTGATCTATGTAAATCTGATTCAATTCTCTTCTTATATACTTTCCTTGTATATACCTTATACTTAATTCTTATACTTCAATAGTATATAAACTCAATTACAATAGGGAGACAAGATATTACCTCGATAAGCCCATAATTATCCAAGTTTAAATGTCGATCCTGAGCAACGTTTAGCTCCTACTCTGGGCACTCCAACCCGCTCCAAACAACCCTTATAAGTTCTACGCAACTTCTACTTAATACTTCAACCGGCTATGAAGATTTTCCTTAGGGTTTCAGTTTGAGACAAAAAGGACAAAAGGTAGTATTTCCGGGCTCTACGTATAGAGGTAACTTTTGGAATACTACAAGGTATAAGGCTAAGGTATTTTGGTATAGCAACTATACTTGGAGAGTATTTTCTACCAAGAGGGGGGGTACCTCTCGGCCACACCACTAGGAGGGGGGGTGTGTACCCCTCGGCCAAGGCCTCTAGGAGGGGGGGTGTACCCCTCGGCCAAGGCCTCACGAAAAGGGGGGGAGGGGGACTCTTGGACGAGAGCCTCAACTAAAGGGGAGAGGGATTTTCAAGACTTGGAAGTCATTTGAGGGATGAAGAAGTCTTCAAGTTTAGGGGGGTATTTATAGGGAAACCGACGGACAAGATCAAGCCAAGTGGGGGCAAGGTGGAGGGCCAAGATGTGCCCAAGTGCACCCTAACCTACTCCACAAAACATGGACCCAAGTTTTAGGCCACAAAACAAGCCACAAAACATGCCCAATCGTCCAAGGGGGGGACGCCCATTACCGTCCACTTGAGGGTGACAAGTGTCACCCTCTCGTTGGTCCAAAATATTACGTCTCTCGGAAAAATCCGCAAAAATTAAAAATGATATAGCCGGAATTTTCCCTTCGCAAGTTTTGTAAAACGTTTCGTCGAAAAACGATTCTAATCGGGTGTTGTGCACAAAAATCGTCCTAGGCCTAATCTTTAAGGCTAAACTTCTCTACGTACGCCCTTACGTACATATTCTGGAAATACGGGGTATAACAGATTATGGGAAAATTCCTTGGGTGGTGTAGAATGGAAGTGGTAGCTTTCATGACCTGTATAGGTAAGATTGTTCCGGATCGGGAACAAGAGCTTGATGCGTTAAGTGGGTTGGGTTGGGGCCATGTTGCGGGTCAACCCGTAGCCCGGTTTGGGGTTGGGTCAGTTCGAGGTGGTCCCGCCAGGTGGTAGGATCACGAGGGTGCTAGGCCCAAGTTTAGGTAACCATCGTATGAATTCGTGGATGCGTTCGACCAGAATCGGTTCGTGAAGGCCGGGAATGGCCTTAGAGGAAAGTGAAGCTAGTAAGATGACCAAGTTTGGAGGTAGTGACTCCAAAGTTTTGGCAACAGAAGCGTTGACTGAAGTGTGGTACGTGTACTAGAAGAGTTCAAGTGTTCGAGAAGGGCACGACGAGTAAGGAAGGAAGGGAACGTGTGTTATTTCGTGGCCAGGTGTGGCGTTGGCAACTTATTAGAGGAACTTTATCGTTATCCGTCTTGAGAAGGAACATTCGGGACGAATGTTTCTAAGGAGGGGAGAATGTTATACCCCGTATTTCCGGAGTATGTATGCGTGAGGCGTGCGATAAAAGTTTAAGCCTTAAGATAGGCTAGGACCGAAAATTTTGTTCACAAGTACCGAAAAGAATCGTTTTCCGACGAAACGTTTTACAAAGCTTGCGTAGGGAAAATTCCGGCTATGTCATTTATTATTTTTGCGGATTTTTCCGAGAGATGAAACATTTTGGACCAACGGGAGGGTGACATGTGTCACCCTCACATTGGACGTGATTGTGGGCGACTAGTGGACGAAATGGGGGTCTTGGTTAGGTAGGATATTTTGTGATAGTTGGTGTGGTAGATGGATAAGGTACACATGGATGAATCCATACCCTACACTTGCCTTGCACTTGGATTCATCTTGGCCATTGGTTGGCCATTGCTTGACCTATAAATACCCCCTTAGTTGAAGACTTATTCTTCATCCTCTCTTGATAAATTCCAAGTCTAAAAATCCCTCCTCTCCTCATGAGCTCTCGCCCAACTCCCTCCCTTTGAGAAAGGCCTTGGCGAGAACACCCTCCCCTTTGTAGTGTTCTAGCGAGGTACCCCTAGCCTAGTTGTTTTCGCGAAATACCCCTCCCTTGGTTGAGAAATACTTCTCCAAGTATTGTTGGAATGCCAAAATACTCTAGCCCAAAACCTTTGTAGTATTTCCAAGTACCCTCTATACGAAAAGCCCGAAAAATACTACTATACTTTCCTTTAGCCACTAAACGAAACCCTAAGGAAAACCTTCATAGTCGGTTGAAGTGTTAAGTAGAAGTTGTGAAGAACTTCTAAGGGTTTCTCGGAGCGTGCAATTAGGAGCTAAACCTTGCTCAGGATCGACGTTTATACTTGGATAATTTTGGGCTTATCGAGGTAAATACTACTGTCCTTCTGTTGTAATTGGAATTACATACTGTAGTAGTATAGAAATGAATATAAGACGTATAAGGATGGTATAAAAGAAGAGAATTGAACTGTAATAGAAGGATATTACAGAAAAGACTTGAACTGAAATCACATCAGAAGAATATTAAAGTAGAAGATTAAATTGTACTTACATAGGATCAGTATTTGATGAGACTTATAACCTTTATTGGTTGACTGTTCTGCGAGTAGCATGTACTACTTGGAAGGTGGACAAGGCTAGCCGGGTTATAGCCGTGGAGCGTTTTGCTAATAGTCGATAATCGTCGCGAGGTATGTGATTCTTCCTATCCTCTTGAGCATGATATTTTAAAAGAATATATATATAGTACGGTAGACGTACGTGTGTTAACTGAATGTAGTTTTACGGCAATGTCTTTTGACTTAAGCCTGAATAATAAGAATCTGGAAGTATTTTAAAAGAATATATATATAGTACGGTGAGCGTCGTGTGTTAATCGAATGTAGTTTCTGGCAATGTCTTTTGACTTAAGCCTGAATAATAAGAATCTTGAAGTATTTCAAAAGAATTAAGAATCCTTTTTGAAAGAAGAATAATACTTGGTTTGAAAGCTTAAGAGTTATACTAGCTTTATGGGAAGTTAGGTATAACGACTTAAGAGAGATAAAAAGAATGGTTTATTGATTTTAAGAAGTTAAGAGACTTGATCTTAAAAGATAAGAGACTTGACTTAAATGAATTAATATGAATTTTGTGTGAAACCTCATTCGTGAGTAATGAGTACTTGGTTTTAAAAGGAATAATGTTTCTTGATTTGAAATCGTAATAAGTATCGAACAAACCCTGCAGCGTTAATAAAGGAAATGTTACGACTAATTAAGTATTATTAAAACCAGTAGAAACCTCCATCTGCATAGAAGCTAAGATGAGACAAAATGATATTACATTTCCTAGATCATGGCTGCTTTAATAAGATTGTTATAAACAAGAATAACCTACTCACATATAAGGCATATGTTTCTCAAATTGTTTTAAAGGGATTAAAACTATGAACTACGAAACCTTTTCGAAAATGAGAAACTTGAGCATTTGAAATTAGGCAAACTTGAACGTTTGGAAAATAATGTTGTTACTTGATTTACAAAGGGAAGTGTTTTGGTTTACTTAACAATGTTAGTCACTCTATTTTTATACTACGGGTATCGGGTGACCTTTGTAAAAGAAATGGATCTTCATCCAAAAATCATTCTCCAAGTCTAAAAACCCTCTCCCCCTTAAGTGTTGTGTTCGTCCAAGGTCCCCCTCCCCTTTGTGAGCCCTTGGCCGAGAGCCTCCCCCCCCTTGAGTGAGGCTTGGCCGAGAGGGTACCCCCCCTACCTTGAGTTGTTCTCGTATAATATACCCCCCCTTGGTAGAGAAATACTCTCCAAGTATTGTTATAATGCCCTAAATACCTTAGCCCAAATACCTTGTAGTACTTTCCAAAGTTACCTCTATACGTAGAGCCCGGAAATACTATTATACTTCCTTTAGCCACTAAACGAAACCCTAAGGAAATCTTCATTGATGGTTGAAGTATTTGAGTAGAAGTTGGTTAGAACTTCTAAGGGTTGTTTGGAGCGGGTTGGAGCGCACGGATTATGAGCTAAACGTTGCTCAGGATCGACTTTAAACTTGGATAATTTTGGGCTTACCGAGGTAAATAATCCTATCCTTCTAGTGTAATTGGAAATTACATACTGTAGTTGTTTAGAAATGAATATTAGATTCATAAAAAATAATTGAACTGTAATAGAAGGATATTACAGAAAAGACTTGAACTGAAATCACATCAGAAGAAATTTAAGTAGAAGATTCAACTGTACTTACATAGGACTGTATTTACAGTAGACTGATAACCTTTATTGGTTGAATGTTCTGCGAGTAGCATGTACTACTTGGAAGGTGGACAAGGCTACCCGGGTTATAGCCGTGGAGCGTTTTGCTTATAGTCGATAATCGTCGCGAGGTATGTGATTCTTCCTATACTCTTGAGCATGAAGTATTTTAAAAGAATATATATATAGTACGGTAGACGTACGTGTGACAATGTCTATTGACTTAAGCCTGAATAATATATATATATATAGTATGGTAGACGTACGTGTGCTAACTGAATATAGTTATGCAATGATGTCTTTTGACTTAAGCCTGAATAATAAGAACCTTGAAATATTTTAAAGGAATATATATATAGTACGGTAGACGTACGTGTGTTAACTGAATGTAGTGTTACGGCAATGTCTTTTGACTTAAGCCTGAATAATAAAGAATCTTGAAGTATTTCAAAAGATTAAGAAACCTTTTTGAAAGAAGAGTAATACTTGGTTTTGAAAACATAAGAGTTATACTAGCTTTATGGGAAGATAGGTATAACATCTTAAGAGAGAGTTAAAGAGAATGGTTTACTGATTTTTAGAAGTTAAGAGACTTGATCTTAAAAGATAAGAGACTTGACTTAAAAGAATTAATATGAATTTTGTGTGAAACCTCATTCGTGAGTAATGAGTACTTGGTTTTTAAAAGGAATAATGTTTTACTGATTTCGGAAATCAGAATAAGTATCGACAAACCACTGCAGCGTTAATAAAGAGAAATGTAATGACTAATGAAGTATTATTAAAACCAGTACAAACCTCCATCTGCATAGAAGCTAAGATGAGACAAAATGATATTACATTTTCTAGATCATGGCTGCTTTAATAAGATGGTTATAAACAAGAATAAAACTGCTCATACATATGGCATATGTTACTCAATTGTTTTAAAAGAGATTAAGACATTGAACTATGAAACTTTTCTAAAATAAAGAGACTTGAGTAATTGAAATTAGGCAAACTGGAACTTTAGGGAAAAGAAAGGCATTGTTTTGTCTTAAATTGGTTTAAAACAAAAAGTGTTATAACAGCTTTATGGGAAGTTAGTTATAACGACTTTATGAGAACAAAAGAAGGGTTTTATCATTGGTTTTAATGTGGTAACTTGACTTTAAAAAGAGAAGTGTTTTGGTCCAAAAAGAAGGCATGGTATTGCCTTAATTTGGTTTTAAAAAAGGAAAGTATGGAAGTTGTTTTGGTTTACTTAAAAAGATGTAAGTCACTCTATTTTTATACTAAGGGTATCGGGTGACTTTTATAAAAGGAATGGATCCTTTAAAAGGAATTTAACGTACGTAGTACTTTAGGGTTAAAACCCGGACTTTGACATAAAATGAAAGTACCTTGAGTTGTGTATAACTTGCCTATGCTTGTTGTTGTGAAACTTGCCTATGCTTGTTGTGATAGCCTTTGTTGTGCAAGAATTGTGTTTCTATACTACCGCGTCTCTCGATGGAGGGCCGGTTGACTTGTTGAGAACTTACTTGGACGTACCGGCAGTGACGGAGAATTCCACGGGTACGCTCCTGTTGATAGTGTTATTCCATGGACTAGCTCTCCATGAGGTTTCTTACTGTTCGGCCTTGGTACCTGGTGGTCGGCTTTCGCACTTGCCCCGTTCAGTGTAGTGACGAAGTCTCGTGATACGGCCTTGGTACCTGGTAGTTAGCCCTCGTACTTGCCCCGGTCAGCTACGTGGCCGACCTTGGTATCTGGTAGTCGGCTTTCGTACTTGCCCCGTGTCAGCTTCGTGGTTTGGTTGTATTGTATTGTTAATACGGCTTTGGCATCAGGTAGGACTTGGTGTTCAGGTGTACTTCTTGGTGTTATCATATCATATACTGCCGGCAGTGAGGAAGGTATTCCACGGGCATGATTGATGTTGTGGGCGTGAGACCCAATATTTATATTTGAGTAATGACTTGGAGGGCGTGAGTCCCTGACTTGATATAACTGTTATATGTGTGTACTGTAGTTTGGTTATCATACATGTCTCCTGCTTTATATAGACTATTATGATTTCATTTCTGATATTCTGATTCACATACTTAGTACTGTTATCTTGACCTCGCCCGGAAGTGCGTTCATGCCGCAGGTAGAGGTACATCGGCTGTCGATCCCCGCGTTTAGGATCACTTTTCAGCGTATTGGGAAGCTCCGTTCCTTCGGAGGCTTATCTTTTGGTATGTTACCCTGAGTCTGTAGGTTCTTGTACATTCAGGGGTATGGCGGGGCCCTGTCCCGTCATAGTTGTTGTATAAATCTTAGAGGTCTGTAGCACTGTTGTGGGCAGGGTTGTAAGGATTAAACTGTTCAACTTTGGTAATTATATATATATGCCGTAAGGCGATTTTCTCTCAGGTAAAATGTGTCTCATTTCACATTTTGTTTCATGTATTGTTTTTATGTTCCGCTGATTACTCTGATGTATGACTACTTGGGTGCCCGGGTAAGGCACCAGTCACGGGCCCCGAAACGGGTCGTGACAAAAGTGGTATCAGAGCAGTTAATCCTCGGAAAGTGTCTACAGACCGTGTCTAGTAGAGTCTTGATTATCGGTGTGTTGTGCACCACATCTATAATCAGGAGGCTGCAGGACATTTAGGATTGGTTTCCATTCTTCTCATTCTGAGATCGTGCCTTAGAGCTGTGTGATAAGTTGGACCCCTCTGACGTGCCGTTTTTACGATTATGCCTCGCGCAAGGCAACCCGGCGAGAAGGGCAAAGCGGCGAGGAGGCTGCGAGTAAAGCGTGGCGATCTCTGAGACCCGCGATGCACGAGCCTCGGTCCACGATGCAGGCGAGAGGATGGGTTACAAAGTGGGCCCGATTAATGGTCGGGGTTGTGGCGGACTTGAGGATAGGTGGGCCAGCGGCGGTTCGAGCACCATGGTTCACCCTAGATCGAGATAGTTTGAGGCTACGGGATTTTTACGAGTTGTAGGCGCGAGTTTTATGGGTCGAGGCACGAGGATGATCCGCGAGGAGTTCATCCGGCGATTCTGACGGATCGTAGAGTGATCAAGGCATCGAGATCGAGTCGGTGGTCTAGGTTCGCATCGGTGCGTGATACCGCATGATCGGTGGTTTGATTCGTGGGAGTTGTCCCGGGAGAGAATGCACTTCCGGTAGTTTGGGACGATTTCTCAAGGTTTTCTTGCACATTTCTTGCCTCGCGGATGATGAGAGGGCTCGGTAAACGATTTTTGGTGTTGCGGCGAGCAGGCGTGCGGTTGGAGTACAATGTGGAGTTCGACTCATTGGCACGCGTCCGCGTTAGTAGCTAGTATGGAGGATCGAGTGCACCGATATGTTACAGGGCTCGATGATTACCTAGCAGAAAGTTTTTCGGGTGTAGCTCTTCAGCCGGGCATGGACATTGCCCGCATGCAGGCTTATGCACTTGGATGTGAGGAGCGGAGAAATCGATGTAATGACCAAGATCAGCAGAAGAGGGCCAAAACAACAGGGTCCTTTGGTGACTTTCGAGGCGGACCGCCTCAGCAGCAGACAAGTTATGTACCTCCGCCAGTACAAAGTGGTCCTCCACAGCCTTCGGGACCTTCGGGATATTCAGGAGTAGGTCAGGGCTCCCAGATTTCAGATTTTCAGGGGAGTAGGAGTGCTCGCCGGATGAGGTCGCCCTTGTCTCAGTATGGTCGTTGTGGAAAACTTCATAAGGGAGAGTGTCGTACTAACATGGGAGATTGTTATGCTTGCGGCCAACAGGGCCATTTGGCGAGAGACTGTCCGACTGTGGGTAGCGGTAGGATAGCACGGACTACTGAGGATCGATTGCGGGTTCTTCACCTTCCATAGCTATGCAGGATGTTCATACACCGGCAGGCCACGGCAGAGGTCACGGTGGAAGTTCCCAATTTTAGCGGTCCTTTGAACCGCCTATTTTCAGGTATAGCCTTAACCCTCTAGAGACTTGTATGTATTGATGTTATGATAATGTGTTAAGTGCTATGTTCGGATAGCTTTGTGCTAAAATGTGATTTAGAAACCTGGTTAGTGAAAAAGGGTAAGTCTGGGGGTGAGAAAGTGATGAACCTTGAATATTACAGCTGAGACCTTAGATGTAAGTGTTATACCCCGTATTTCCAGAGTATGTACGTAAGGACGTACGTAGAAAAGTTTGGGCTTTAAAGTAGGCTTGGCCGAAATATTTTTGTGCACAACCCCCGATTAGAGTCGTTTTTCGACGAAACGTTTTACACGACTTGCGAAGGGAAAATTCCGGCTATGTCATTTTTAATTTTTGTGGATTTTTCCGAGAGACGAAACATTTTGGACCAACGAGAGGGCGACACTTGGCACCCTCTCATTGGTGGGCGTGTGGGGCGGCACATGGGACGAAACCAACTTGGAGTTGGTAGGATATTTTGTGAGGGTTTTAAGGAGTAGGGACTAGGGGGCACTTGGGCCCATCTTGGCCCTCCACTTGCCCCCCCACTTGGCTAGATCATGGCCTTTGATTTCCCTATAAATACCCCTCCCCCTTTGAAGACTTCTTCATCCAAATAATTTCCTAAGTCTAAAAATCTTTCCCCCCCCCACTCTTGTAGTGTCTCGTCCTAGCCTCCCCCTCCCCCCTTGGTGAGGCCCCGTGGCCGAGCCCCTCCCTTGGCAGAGTACCCCTCCAGTGGGGTTGGCGAGGTATACACCCCCTTGTGGTGTTGTCTCGTATAAATACCCCCCCTCTTGGTAGAAATACTCTCCAAAGTATTGTTACTATACCAAAATACCTTAGCCGTATACCTTGTAGTATTCCAAAGTTACCTCTATACGTAGAGCCCGGAAATACTACCTTATGTCCTTTTTGTCTCAAACCAAAACCCTAAGAGAAATCTTCATACTTGGTTGACGTATTACGTAGAAGTTGCGTAGAACTTCTAAGGGTTGTTTGGAGCGGGTTGGAGCGCCCAGAGTAGGAGCTAAACGTTGCTCAGGATCGACATTTAAACTTGGATAATTATGGGCTTATCGAGGTAAATATCTTGTCTCCCTATTGTATTAAAGTTTTCATACTATTGAAGTATAAGAATTGAGTATAAGTTATATACAAGGAAAGTATATAAGAAGAGAATTGAACTGTAATAGAAGGATATTCTGAAAAAGACTGAAATCGCATCAGTAGAATATTAATGTAGAAGTTGATAGACTTATATAACCTTTATAGGTTGAACGTTCTGCAAGTAGCATGTACAACTTGAAAGGTGGACAAGGCTAGTCGGGTTATAGCCGTGGAGCGTTTTGCTAATAGTCGATAATCGTCGCGAGGTATGTGATTCTTCCTATACTCTCGAGCATGATATTTTAAAGTATATATCTAGCACGGTAGACGTACGTGTGTTAACTGAATAATAATTACGGCAATGTCTTTTGACTTAAGCCTGAATAACCTTGAAGTATTTCAAAAGAATACTGAATCATTTTTAACAGAAGAGTAATACTTGGTTTTAAAAGCTTAAGAGTTATACTAGCTTTATGGGAAGTTAGGTATAACGGCTTAAGAGAGATAAAAAGAATGTTTTATTGATCTTAAAAGATAGGAGAATTGATCTTAAAAGATAAGAGACTTGACTTAATTAATTAATATGAATTTTATGTGAAACCTCATTCGTGAGTAATGAGTACTTGGTTTTTAAAGGGAATAATGTTTTACTGATTTCGGAAATCAAAATGAGTATCGACAAACCACTGCAGCGTTAATAAAGGGAAATGTTTTGATTAAAGAAGTATTATTAAAACCAGTAGAAACCTCCATCTGCATAGAAGCTAAGATGAGACAAAATGATATTACATTTCCTAGATCATGGCTGCTTAATAAGATTGATTATGAACAAGAATAACCTACTCACATATAAGGCATATGTTTCTCAGATTGTTTAAAAGAGAATTATATTCTTAAATGAATAAGACTATGAACTACGAAACCTTTCTAAAATAAGAAACGTGAACATTTGAAATTAGGCAAACTTGAACGTTTGGAAAATAATGTTGTTACTTGATTTTGTTGGTTTGTGATAGCCTTGTAATACTTTCTTGTTGATTTGATAAGTAAACATGTTAGGATGCTACATGTGTTAGTATCTTGTGATTGTTGTGTAAGGGGGTCATTCTTGATGTGCTTACGTTGCTAACCGGTAATTCCGTTGTACTATTATTATATCACCTACCCCCTTGACTTGTTATACCGAGGGCTTGCCACCCTTGATGCGATTCTATACGGCCTATGCGGTCTGTGAGACTATGCGGAGCAGCGGTATGCTCCAGGATTGATCATTCCGGGTGTTTAGCCCGATGCGGGGGATGCCCTATGCGGTCCATGGGACTATGCGGTCTATTGAGACTATGCGGGATGCGGGAGTCCAGGCGGATACCGGGGTTGCTGCCTCCGATGCGGGTATACCTCGGTGATGCAGGACCATGATTCGAGGAATACCTCATGCGGAGCTGCGGTAAGTTCCAGGAATAGACGCGCACATTGATACTGCGGGCGAGTGGCCAGCTTCGATCATGTGGTGCGGTCTAGAAAGACCTCGTGATACAGTTTTATAGCATTGTTGGTACTGTGGGTTTTAGTAGTCGGCAATGCCTTCGTACTTACCGTCTGATTTTATTATGACACAGTGGGACTCGGTGTTTATGTGTATTCCTTGGTGCTTTTATATCATGGATGCCGGTGAGGAAAGGTATTCCACGGGCATGATTGATGTTGTGGGCGTGAGACCCATTGTTATACTTGAGTAATGACTTGAGGCGTGAGTCCCTGACTTGACATGACTGCTTTATTGTGAATTGTAGTTTGGTTATCATACATGTCTCCTGCTTTATATAGACTATTATGATTTCATTTACGATATTTCGATTTCACATACTTGGTACTGTTATCGACCTCCTTGGGCCGCGTTCATGCCGCAGGTAGAGGTACACGAGGTTGATCCTCGCCATAGGGTCACGATTCAGCGTTTGGGAAGCTCCGTTTCTCCGGAGGCTTATCATTGGTATAGTCCCCTGTCGTTGTAAGTACTTACATTCAGGGTATGGCGGGGCCCTGTCCCGCCATTGTTGTCGTATCATTCTTAGAGGTCCGTAAAATCGTTGTGGGCGAGTTGTAGAAAGGGATGAATCGTTCAAATTGTTATTTATATATATGAAGGTAACCGCTTTTGGTTGCTTTGTCTTCTTATTTCACCGTCTTATTACATTGGTTTCATGTATTGTGTTTATATTCCGCTGAATTCTCTGATGCATGACTCTTTGGGGTGCGGGTAAGGCACGATCCACGCCCCGGTCGTCGTGATAAGTAAGGCCGTCTTGAGTACAAGATTTTGCGGGTGATCTTTCTCAGAATGTATAAGTACGTGGAGTAATTGTGGGAAAAATCCTTGGGTGTTGTAAAATGGAAGTGGTAGCTTTCATGACCTATATAGGTAAGATTGTTCCGGATCGGGAAATAAGAGCTTGATGCGTTAAGTTGGTCGGGTTGGGGCCATGTTGCGGGTCAACCCGTAGCCCGGTTTGGGGTTGGGTCAGTTCGAGGTGGTCCCTCCAGGTGGTAGGGTCACGAGGGTGCTAGGTCCAAGTTTAGATGACCATCGTATGAGTTCGTGGATCTGTTCGACCAGAAGCGGATCGTGAAGGCCGGGAATGGCTTTAAGGGAGATTGAGGCTAGTAAGATGACCAAGTTTGGAGGTGGTGACTCCAAAGTTTTGGAAACTGAAGCGGTGACTGAAGTGTGGTACGTACTGGGAGAGTTCAAGTGTTCGAGAAGGGCACGACGAGTAAGGAAGAAAGAGAACGTGTGTTATTACGTGGCCAGGTGTGGCGTTGACAACTTGTTAGAGGAACTTTATCGTTATCCGTCTTGAGAAGGAACATTCGGGACGAATGTTTCTAAGGAGGGGAGAATGTTATACCCCGTATTTCCAGAGTATGTACGTAAGGGCGTACGTATAAAAATTTAAGCCTTAAGGTTGGCAAGGTTCAAAATTTGGGCACAAGTGCGAAAGGAATCGTTTTTCGACGAAACGTTTTACAAGACTTGCGAAGGGAAAAATACGGCTATGTCATTTTTAATTTTTGCGGATTTTTCCGAGAGACGAAACATTTTGGACCAACGGGAGGGTGACATGTGTCACCCTCACATTGGAAGAGGTTGGGGCGGCAAGATGGACGAAATAGGTGGCATTGGTTAGGTAGGATATTTTGTGCAAGTTGGTGTGGTAGATGGATAAGGTACACATGGTTAAATCCTAGCCCTACACTTGCCTAACACATGGATTGATCTTGGCCATTGGTTGGCCATTGCTTGACCTATAAATACCCCCCTTAGTTGATGAACTTCTTCATCCAAAAATCATTCTCCAAGTCTAAAAACCCTCTCCCCCAAGTGTTGTGTTCGCCCAAGGTCCTCCCTTTGTGAGCCGCCCTTGGCGAGAGCCTCCCCTCGAGGTGAGGCTTGGCCGAGAGGGTACCCCCCCTACCTTGAGTTGTTCTCGTATAATATACCCCTCCTTGGTAGAGAAATACTCTCCAAGTATTGTTATAATGCCCTAAATACCTTAGCCCGAATACCTTGTAGTACTTTCCAAAGTTACCTCTATACGTAGAGCCCGAAAATACTATTATACTTCCTTTAGCCACTAAACGAAACCCTAAGGAAATCTTCATTGATGGTTGAAGTATTTGAGTAGAAGTTGGTTAGAACTTCTAAGGGTTGTTTGGAGCGGGTTGGAGCGCACGGATTAGGAGCTAAACGTTGCTCAGGATCGACTTTAAACTTGGATAATTTTGGGCTTACCGAGGTAAATAATCCTATCCTTCTAGTGTAATTGGAAATTACATACTGTAGTTGTTTAGAAATGAATATAAGATTCATAGAAGATAATTGAACTGTAATAGAAGGATATTACAGAAAAGACTTGAACTGAAATCACATCAGAAGAAATTTAAGTAGAAGATTCAACTGTACTTACATAGGACTGTATTTACAGTAGACTGATAACCTTTATTGGTTGAATGTTCTGCGAGTAGCATGTACTACTTGGAAGGTGGACAAGGCTAGCCGGGTTATAGCCGTGGAGCGTTTTGCTTATAGTCGATAATCGTCGCGAGGTATGTGATTCTTCCTATACTCTTGAGCATGAAGTATTTTAAAAGAATATATATATAGTACGGTAGACGTACGTGTGGCAATGTCTTTTGACTTAAGCCTGAATAATATATATATATATAGTATGGTAGACGTACGTGTGCTAACTGAATATAGTTGTACGGCAATGTCTTTTGACTTAAGCCTGAATAATAAGAACCTTGAAATATTTTAAAGGAATATATATATAGTACGGTAGACGTACGTGTGTTAACTGAATGTAGTATTACTGATGTCTTTTGACTTAAGCCTGAATAATAAAGAATCTTGAAGTATTTCAAAAGATTAAGAAACCTTTTTGAAAGAAGAGTAATACTTGGTTTTGAAAACATAAGAGTTATACTAGCTTTATGGGAAGATAGGTATAACATCTTAAGAGAGAGATAAAGAGAATGGTTTACTGATTTTTAGAAGTTAAGAGACTTGATCTTAAAAGATAAGAGACTTGACTTAAAAGAATTAATATGAATTTTGTGTGAAACCTCATTCGTGAGTAATGAGTACTTGGTTTTTAAAAGGAATAATGTTTTACTGATTTCGGAAATCATAATGAGTATCGACAAACCACTGCAGCGTTAATAAAGAGAAATGTAATGACTAATGAAGTATTATTAAAACCAGTAGAAACCTCCATCTGCATAGAAGCTAAGATGAGACAAAATGATATTACATTTTCTAGATCATGGCTGCTTTAATAAGATGGTTATAAACAAGAATAAAACTGCTCATACATATGGCATATGTTACTCAATTGTTTTAAAAGAGATTAAGACATTGAACTATGAAACTTTTCTAAAATAAAGAGACTTGAGTAATTGAAATTAGGCAAACCGGAACTTTAGGGAAAAGAAAGGCATTGTTTTGTCTTAAATTGGTTTAAAACAAAAAGTGTTATAACAACTTTATGGAAAGTTAGTTATAACGACTTTATGAGAACAAAAGAAGGGTTTTATCATTGGTTTTAATGTGGTAACTTGACTTTAAAAAGAGAAGTGTTTTGGTCCAAAAAGAAGGCATGGTATTGCCTTAATTTGGTTTTAAAAAAAAAGGAAAGTATGGAAGTTGTTTTGGTTTACTTAAAAAGATGTAAGTCACTCTATTTTTATACTAAGGGTATCGGGTGACTTTTATAAAAGGAATGGATCCTTTAAAAGGAATTTAACGTACGTAGTACTTTAGGGTTAAAACCCGGACTTTGACATAAAATGAAAGTACCTTGAGTTGTGTATAACTTGCCTATGCTTGTTGTTGTGAAACTTGCCTATGCTTGTTGTGATAGCCTTTGTTGTGCAAGAATTGTGTTTCTATACTACTGCGTCCCTCGATGGAGGGCCGGTTGACTTGCTGAGAACTTACTTGGACGTACCGGCAGTGACGGAGAATTCCACGGGTACGCTCCTGTTGATAGTGTTATTCCATGGACTAGCTCTCCATGAGGTTTCTTACTGTTCGGCCTTGGTACCTGGTGGCTTCGTACTTGCCCCGCCTCGTGGCTGATTCGGCCTCGTGCACGGTAGTTAGCCCTCGCACTTGCCCCGTTCAGTGTAGTGACGAAGTCTCGTGATACGGCCTTGGTACCTGGTAGTTAGCCCTCGTACTTGCCACGGTCAGTGTCACGACCCGTTCCGGGGCCCGTGACTGGTGCCTTACCGGGGCACCCAAGTAGCCATACATCAGAGTAACCAGCGGAAATATAAACCAAGACAGGAAACAGTTTATAAAATAAGACACAGCTTATGTAAGAAAACGTCGCCTTTCGGCATATATAAATAATCAAGTTTTGCAGTTACATCCCAACTGTACAATAGTACTCTGAGACCTCTAGGAAGTAAACAACTATGGCGGACAGGGCCCGCCATACCTGACTGCAAAACTATCTACAATACAGGAGATCATACCCAAAGTAGAGCCTCGGAGAAGATGGAGCTCGACGACACAGCAAAAGATCCTAAGGATGCGGATCTAGCACTGCTTGCCTTTACTGCGGCATGAACGGCCCAGAAGAGGTCGACAACAGTACCTAGTATGTGAATATATAAAGAACTGAAATAAAATCAAATTATTTAAATCCTTTTCACTAATACAATCAGTTCAATTGCCCATAGTGACACATCACAAACAACGACAGTAATAGGAAAAGCTATGCAGTCTATTCTAGGCGCGAATGATCGGCAAGGCCAATCGCCCATAGTATCATTCTGCGTGCCTAGTCACCGACTTCCGCAGCCGCATAGGTCACACCTGCACCGCATGAGGTATTCCCGCGTCGGGGCAGCCAACCCGGCATCCGCCTGAGCTCCCGCGACGCATAGCCTCAAAAGACCGCATAGTCTCAACAGACCGCATAGGGAATCCCCCGCATCAGGCTAAACACCCGGAATGATCAATCCTGGAGCATACCGCTGCTCCGCATAGTCTCACAGACCGCATAGGCCGTATAGACCCGCATCAAGGGGGGCAAGCCCTCGGTATAACAGTCAAGGGGGTAGGTGATACAATAACAGTACAACGGACTTACCGGTTAGCAACGTAAGCACAGCAAGAATGACCCCCTTACACAGCATTTCAAGACAATAACCCAGGTAGCATCATAATAGTCTACTTATCACACAAATCTTACTACAATTAACAGAAATCAATACAAGGCTTTTATAAACAAACAAGTAAACAATTCCTTTTTATCTTTCTTAAGTTGTTATACCTAACTTCCCATAAAGCTAGTATAACTCTTAAGCTTTTGTTTTAAAAACCAAATATTTATCTTCTGTTAAAAAATGATTCAGTATTCTTTTGAAATGCTTTCAGTTCTTTGTTATTCAGGCTTAAGCCGTGAGGCATTGCCGTAATTATTATTCAGGCTTAAGCCGTGAGGCATTACCATAAGTATTATTCAGCTTAAGTCAAAGACATTGCCGTAGTTATTATTCGATTAACACGTATGCGTCTAGTACTATATATTGTAAAATATCATGCTTTAGGAGGAATCACATACCTTCTCAGTGAAAACCACCGCCAAGTTGAATATGTCGCACAGAGAGTCACCTATAATAGTCACAGCATCTATCAAAGACTACTCAAGGTCATTCTAAACAGAGGTTCACGATTCTATGGAAAGTTGGGCAGCACTTCCCTACCCGGTGAGCTATATAAGTCTCATTGTGAAAACGATCCTATGTGAGTCAGCTTTGATTATTCTTCTTTTAAACCGCCTACTGTGGTAACAGTTCAATTCTATTACGTGATATTCTTCTAAGTATTTAATACTTATTCTAATACTACTACAGTAAGTATTCTCTAATTCAAAAGAGGTTAGGATTAGTTACCTCGGTAAGCCCAATAATATCCTAGATAAAGTCGCGCTGAGCAAGGTTTAGCTCTAAGTTGTATGCGCTCAGGTAGCTCGAGAAACCGTAGAAGGTCTTTCCAACTCCTACAAAGGACTACGGGATTTGGGCTAGGGTATTTTGGGCATTATAACAATACTAGAAGACAACTTTTCTACCACGGGAGGGGGGGTAGATTTCGGCTAGGCTAGGGGGGTAGGCCTCGGCCAAACTCACTCGAGGGGAGGTGTTGGACGAAAGGCTAAGGGAGAGGAGAGGATTTTTAGACTTGGAAGATAACTTTGTGGATGAAGAACTCTTCATCTTTAAGGGGGTATTTATAGGTCAAGAAGTGGCCAACCAATGGCCAAGATTAAGACAAGTGCAAGGCAAGTGTAGGGTGAAGATTTACTCCACACAAATATCCTACCAACTCCTTGACTTGTGCACAAGGCACAAAAAACGTGCACTTCCTCTCCAATTTCGTCCAATGGACGATTCAAGTCCATCAATGGGAGGGTGCCAAGTGTCTCCCTCCCGTTGGTCCAAAATGTTTCGTCTCTCGGAAAAATCCGCAAAAATTAGTAATGGCATAGCCGGAATTTTCCCTACGAAAGCTGTGGAAACGTTTCGTCGGAAAACGATTCTTTTAGTGAGTTGTGTACAAAAAAACGTCCAAGGCTAACTTTAAGGCCAAACTTTTTGTACGTATTCCCTTACGTACATACTCTGGAAATACGGGGTATAACATTCTCCCCTCCTTAGAAACATTCGTCCCGAATGTTCCTTCTCAAGTCAGTTACCGAAGAAGCTTAAACAGTTTGTAAGTGCCACACATGGCCACAAAATAACACTTAGGCATAAATGATAATGGAAATTTACAAGTAGGAAAGTGAATTACCTGGAGGTGTGGGGAATAGGTGAGGATACTTCTGCCTCATGTCCTCCTCGGCTTCCCACGTCATCTCCTCCCTGAGCTCGTTCCGCCACAAGACTTTGACGGAAGCCACGTCCTTCGTCCGCAGACGCCTAACCTGACGATCGACTATCGCTATGGGAATCTCCTCATACGATAACCCCTCGGTCACCTGGACATCGTCAATCGGGTGTACCCTAGATGGATCCCCGATACATCTCCTCAGCATAGATACGTGAAAAACCGGATGCCGCCTCCGGATCGGACGGCAGATCCAACTCATAGGCAACCTTGCCTACCTGCGGACAATCTGAAGCGGCCCAATGTACCTGAATTTGAGTTTCCCCTTCTTCCCAAATCTCATCACACCGCCATGGGTGACACCTTTAGGAAAACCCAATCATGAACCTCGAACTCAAGATGCCGACGACGATGATCTGCATCGACTTACATCGACTACGGTGTCAATAGCCGCTCGGATAAGCTTCACCTTATCCATTCTGCCGCACCAAATCTGGTCCCACTATTGCACCTCGCCCACATCGAACCAACCTATAGGCGATCGCACTTCCTCCCATACAAGGCCTCATAAGGCGTCATCGAATCTTTGGAGTGGTAGCTATTATTATAAGCGAACTAAACTAGAGGCAAATGTTCCTCCCAACTACCCGAAGTCAATAACACAGGCTCGCGGCATATCCTCAAGAGTGCGGATAGTGCGCTCTGCTGTCCGTGCATGCGTGGATGAAATGCGATACTCGAGGCTCACTGCGTCCCTAAACCCCTCTGGAAGGACCTCGAAGTTAGCGTAAAGCGGGCTCCTGCTGCGATATGATCGAAGTAGGGACTCCATGCGATCGACGATCTCTCGGATGTAAAGTCGGCATAATCCTCGGTAGAAAAAGTCGTCTGACGGGAAGAAAGTGGGCTGATTTCGTCGGCTGTCTCGATAACCCATATAGAATCATGTCTCCTCCGAGTGCGAGGTAATCTGTGATGAAGTCCATGTTGATTACCTCCCACTTCCGGTCGGGATCTCGATAAATGCGTAACAAACCACGGGCCTGCGGTGCTCTACCTTCACTGCGACAACACGGGCGAGCTACGAACTCGCGGCGTCCTCTTCAAGCCATCCCACCAATACACGGATCTAAGGTCGTGGTACATCTTGGTCGACCCGGATGGATAAACGCTTGTGCCCGCTTCCCAAGAACCTGCTGCGAAGTCACGAAACATCGGAACACACGATGCCCTCAAACCTTAGCACCCCATCGGTGCTACCTCAAAGGACCCTTGCCCTCACGAAGAGGCGTATCACGATATCGAATCAAAGTCGTATCCTCGGTATTGCCTCTTCACCTCCTCGACGATGGAAGACTCGGCAACCTCGCGAACTCTAACCCCACCGCTATCGTAATCAATCAAGCGGACACCAAGGCTCGCTAATCGATGCAAATCACGAACCATGTCCCTCTCTCTAGTTGCACATCCGATAGGCTCCCCATCGACCTACGACTAAGAGCATCCGCCACAACATTGGCCTTCCCGGGTGGTACGGGATATCAACATCGTAATCCTTAAGCAACTCTAACCACCGTCTGCCGTAAGTTCACTCCTCTGGTGAAGATATCTTGGAGGCTCTTGTGGTGCGTATAAATATCCACGTGAACCCCATACAAATAGTGCCTCGGATCTTGGCGTGAATCACTACGACTCCAAATCATGGGTGGGGTAGTTCCTCCGTGTTTCTTGGTGTCGGGATGCATATGCTATAACCTGCCATCTGCATCAACACATCCCAACCCGATGCTGGCGCGATCACAATACACGACATAACCATCGGACCCTACGGAAGTAAGAACGGGGCGGTCGTCGGTCTCTTTCAAAGAATGGAAACCTCGCCACAAGCATCGTCCATCAAACTTGGTCGCCTTACGAGTCGGCCTAGTCAATGGTGCAAAAATAGAAGCAAACTTCTACGAACGCGATAATATCCTGCAAGGCCCGAGCTGCGAACCTGCGCCGGAGTAGTAGGTCTAGGCCAAGTCTCGCGCTTCGATCTTGGCGTATCCACTCGAATGCCATCAGCCCGACAATATGCCCAAGCGCCAGAAGTCAACCAAAACTCACATTTGGAAAACTTGGCGTACAATCTGCTAGTCTGAGAAGAATCGGCCACCCTCAAATGCTCGCATGCTCCCGCTCTGGCGAGAATAAACCAAGATATCATCAATGAACACTATCACAAGCGTGTCCAAAATGGTTTGAACACTCGGTTCATCAAATCCATGAATACCGCGGAGCATTGGTCAACCAAAGACATGACCACGAACTCATAATGCCGTCTGGGTCTGAATGCGATCCTAGGGACATCCACCTCTCGACTCGCACTGATGATAGCCCGATCGCAGATCAATCTTGGAGAAACATCTCGCACTCGCAACCGGTCGAACAAATCATCAATCCCGGGAAGGGTATCATTCTTAATGGTCACCTTGTTCACTGTAATCAACACACATGCGCGGCGTCGCCCTTCTTCTTCACGAACAATACGGCGCTCCCGGGGAGAAACACTAGGCTGATGAAGCCGCTTCTCGGCAAATCTCTAAGCCGATCCTTCAACTCTCTCAACTCGGCGGGTGCCATTACGTATGGCGGAATGGAAATAGGCGAGTGTGCCGCAATATGTCAATACAAAACTCAATCTCCTCTCGGGAGGGATACGGGAGGTCATCCGAAACACGTCGGGAACTCGTGACTCTGGGCCGATGAAAATCTGGTACGCAGCCTTGATTATCAAACACCCGAACGAGATGGTAGATATACCCCTTCTGCACCATCTTCCTAGCCTTGAGGTAGGAAATAAACCTACCCCTCGGCGATAACGTGCTCCCCTCCCACTCAACAACCGGCTCCTCAGGAAACTGGAACCGTACTACTCTCTCTGCATTCTACATTGGCGTAGCAGGAAGCTAGCCAATCCATCCCCATGATCACGTCGAAGTCAATCATCTCCAACTCTATCAAGTCGGCCAGGGTCTGACGACTGTAAATGGTCACAGGACAAGCTCTATATACCCGCCGAGCTACCACCGAATCACCCACTGGCGTAGCTACCTCGAAAGGGTCTATGGACTCAGGCTCTATCCCTATCCTACTAGCAACAAGGGGTGATATATAGGACAGAGTAGAACCCGGATCTATCAACGCTGTTATACCCCGTATTTCCAGAGTATGTACGTGAGGGCGTACGTATAAAAGTTTAAAGCCTTGAGTAGGCAAAGTGGCTTGGCCGAATTAAATTTGTTCACAACACCCGATTAGAGTCATTTTTCGGCGAAACGTTTCCACAGCTTTCGTAGGGGAATTTCCGGCTATGTCATTTAGTATTTTTGCGGATTTTTCCGAGAGACGAAACATTTTGGACCAACGGGAGGGCGACACTTGGCACCCTCCAATTGGTGGCTTGAAATCGTCCAATTGGACGAAATAGGCTATGTAAGGCACGTTTTTTGTGTCTTGGCTAAAGTCAAGGGTTGGTAGGATATTTGTGTGTAGTAAATCCTAGCCCTACACTTGCCTAACACTTGGTTTAATCTTGGCCTTTGGTTGGCCATCCCTTGACCTATAAATACCCCTCTCCCTTTGATGAATTCTTCATCCTTTCCACAAATCTCTAAGTGTTAAAATCCTCCCCTCTCTTGTTGTTGTTCTCGTCCCTCACTTGGCGAGAGCCCTCCCCTGTGTGGCCTTGTGGCGAGACTTCACCCACTCCTAGTGGTGTTGTTCTCGTATAATATACCCCTCTTGGTAGAAATACTCTCAAAGTATTGTTATAATGCCCAAATTACCTTAGCGTATACCTTGTTGTATTCTAAGGTTATACCTATACGAAAAGCCCAGAAAATACTATTATACTTCCGTCAGTCACAAAACCGAAACCCTAAGGAAAATCTTCACCCGTAGTTGAAGTCATAAGTAGAAGTTGGTTAGAACTTCTAAGGGTTGTTGGAGGCGGGCCTGAGCGCACTGATGGAGCTAAACCTTGCTCAGGATCGACATTTAAACTAGGATAATTATGGGCTTATCGAGGTAATTATCTTGTCCCTCTATTGTGATTGGAAATTACATATTGTTAGAATATATAGTTGAAGTATACTATATATAGAACTGAACGTAGTTATCGGCAATGTCTTTTGACTTAAGCCTGAATAATACTTACGGCAATGTCTTGCGACTTAAGCTGAATTTAAAGAAGAATCGACTGTAATTACATGGTGTATTACAGATGAACTTGTGTATTAGTACCGTGGCGTAAAATTGTACCCGTTAGGGTTAGACGTATAACCCCCCCCCCCTGGTTGGCTTGGTAGCAGGCATCGATAGAGGAGGAGATTTGCGCTGTTGCGGGGAGAGGAGAGTCTTCGAATTTTGGTAGAATGTTCTACGATGAGATCTAAATGTTAATAGCGCCTTGTGGCCTTATAGGTTGAAGTACTACGTGTGGCGCGATCTACTTGGCTTAGGAGTAGAAGCGGTTGGAAGTACTTGGAGCGTTTTGCTATTAGTCGATACTCGTCGCGAGGTATGTGAACCTCTTCCTATCTCTTCTAGCATGGTATGTGTGAACTATGTAGTACGGTAGACGTACATGTGCTAAACGTATTTGATTGATTTAAAATATAAAGTGTTATAACGGCTTTATGGGAAGTTGGTTATAACAGCCTTATGTTGGTAAGAAAATACTTGTGGTCTTTAAAAGGTAACTGATTTGAACTATAACTGGCTTGTTATGTGTTAATAAAGAACTTGAAGTATTTCAAAAGATTTTTGAATCATTTTGAAAGAAGAAGTAATACTTGGTTTTTGAAAAACTTAAGGGTTATACTAGCTTTATGAGAAGTTAGGTATAACGGCTTAAGAATGTTTTGCTGATTTCGGAAATCAGAATGTGTATCGACAAACCACTGCAGCGTTAATAAAAGGAAATGTTTTGACTAATTAAGTATTATTAAAACCAGTAGAAACTTCCATCTGCATAGAAGCTAAGATGAGACAAAATGATATTTCTAGATCACTTCTTTGTAATAAGATTGTTATAAACAAGAATATCCTACTCACATATAAGACTTATGTTTCTCAGATTGTTTAAAAGAGAATTATATTCTTAAATGAATAAGACTATGAACTACGAAACCTTTCTAAAATAAGAAACGTGAACATTTGAAATTAGGCAAACTTGGACGTTTGGAAAATAATGTTGTTACTTTATTTTACAAAGGTAAGTGTTTTGGTTTATTTAAAAAGACAGTCACTCTATTTTATACTACGGGTATTGTGTGACTTATGTGAAAGCAACGGATCTTTTAAAAGATTTAATGTATGAAGTACTTTAGGGGTAGATACCCGAACTTGTTAGCTTAAAGTACCTTGTGTGAATAACTTGATTGTGTTGGTTTGAGATAGCCTTGTAAATACTTTCTTGTTGATGTGATAAGTGAAAATGTTAGGATGCTACGTGTGTTTGTATCTTGTGTGATCGTGATGTAAGGGGGTCATTCTTGTTGTGCTTACGTTGTTAAACGTTAAGCCCGTTGTACTATTATTGTATCACATACCCGGCTGACTTATTATACAGGGCTTGCCACCCTTGATGCGGTCTTTACGGCTATGCGGTCCTCGTGACTATGCGAGTGCGGTAGCTCGGGATTGATCATTCGGGTGTTTAGCACGATGCGGGGATTCCTATGCGGTCTGTTGAGACTATGCGGTCTTTTGAGACTATGCGGGTTGCGGGAGCCTAGGCGGATACCGAGGGTTAGGCTGCGCCGATGCGGGGTATACCTCGGTGATGCAGGACCATGATTCGAGGAATACCTCATGCGGGTCCGTGTGTGACCTATGCGGAGCTGCGAGAGTTCCAGGGATAGACGCGCACATTGATATTGCGGGCGAGTGGCCAGCTTCGATCATGTGGTGCGGTCTAGAAAGACCTCGGGATACAGTTTGTGGTATTTTTGGTACTGTGGGTCTTAGTAGTCGGCTATGCCTTCGTACTTGCCCCGTACGGTTTTATTGTGATAACTTTGAGGGCGTGAGTCCCTGACTTGACATGACTGCTTATTTATTGTGAACTGTAGTTTGGTTATCATACATGTCTCCTGCTTTATAGACTATTATGATTTCATTTGCAGTATTTTTAGTTTCACATACTCGGTACCTGTTGTACTGACCTCCTTCGGGGGGCTGCGTTCATGCCGCAGGTTGAGGTACACCAGTCGTTGATCCTAGCTCTCAGGGTCACAGTTTCAGCGTTTGGGAAGCTCCGTTTCTCCGGAGGCTTATCAGTGGTATAGTCCCCTGTCGTAGTAAGTGTTTACATTCAGGGGTTTGGCGGGGCCCTGTCCGCCATTGTTGTCGTATCATTCTTAGAGGTGCAGTAATCTTGTTGTGGGCGGGGTTTGTAAAAAGGATTAAAGCTCATGTTGAAAAAGTTGTTATTTACATATATGCCGAAAGGCAAGTTTTCTCAGTTATTGTTTCATATTTCATAATATGTCTTGTATCGTTTATGTTCGTGATTACTCGATGTTGTATCACTAGGGTGCGGGGTAAGACACGATCCACGGGCGGAATCGGGTCGTGACAAAAGTGGTATCGAGCGATTAATCCTCGGAAAGTGTCTGACCGTATCGATGAAGTCTTGATTTTGGTGTGTTGTGCACCACACCAATAATCGAGGAGGCTATAGGGTATTTAGGATTGGTTTCTATTCTTCTCACTGAGATCGTGCCTTAGAGTCGTGTTGTAAGTTGGACCTCGACGTATTTCTTTCCTTACCGTTATGCCTCGCGTAGGCAACCCGGCCCGGAGGGCAAAGCGGCCAGGAGGCGCGAGTAGAGTTCAGAGGGTGGCGAGGCACAGGCCCAATCATTACCTAGGGTAGTGCTTCATTCGGGAGTTCTCGCGTCGCTAGCCCAGCAGAGTTTAGACGGCGGCGGTGCCTCTGCGGCCATGATATATGAACGCCGGTTCCACGGCCGGAAACGATGAATTTAGATTGCAAGAAAGCGACCACTGTTACTAGCTATGGATTTGGCTACGAGAGTATACCGATGTACCACGGGTCTTGATGACTATCTAAGAGAGGTTGTGCAAGAGTAATTCTTGATTAGGCTTGAGCATGGCACGTATGCGGGCTTATGCGCGGCCGAAAACGTGAGATCGACGGGTTGAAGGGCGCGAGAAGAGGGCGAGCGGCAAGGTCCTTTGGTAACTTTCTGGCGAGTCACCTCACGTGGATTAGATTATGCCGTCCGCGGTGCAAAGAGGTCCTCCACGAGGTTGATGCGTTCGGGTATGCGGGAGTTGGTCGAACTCTGTGGCTTCGGTTCGCGATGTGACGCGTCATCCCGGGGAATGTCGTCTTTTAGTTGGTACTTGTTGTACCTGCGGCCGTCAGGGCCATGTGTCGAATGGGTGACCTAGTAGGAGGACTTTGCCTTCAGTACCGGTGGGTAGTTTGTCACCTTCCTTAGCTATGCGCCTACAGGCGGGTTTGATTAGACGACTAAGGGAGTGAAGCGGTAGATATAGATATATCTTTAACCCTCAGAGATCGGTATGTGTGATAAGGTGAGTATACCTTAAGTGCTATGTTCTGATAGCAGTGTGTTAGTCGTGATTAGATCATGGTTGTTTAACCGAGTAAGATTTTGGGGGATAGAGAAGGTGTGAGCCTTAGAGCTTTTTACGTAAAGACCTTAGAGGTGAGGCCATCTCGAGAAAAGGTGTAGTGTTATGTTTGACCCTTATCGGAAGTGCATAGTGCACGTGAGTTATGTTGGGATAGGTCCTAGTAGTGTGGAATGAAAGGGGTAGTTGAGCTAAGAAGACCGCTAGGTTTTCGAAACGTGATTAGTGAGATTGTTCCGGATCGGGGAGCTAGTATTGTGCGCGTTGCCGGGTCGGGTTGAGGCCACGTTGCGGGTCAACCCGCGGTAGTTTTGGTGGTGGGGTCAGGTTGTGGTGGTCCCGCCTTGTGTTAGGGTTGTGAGGGTGTTAGGCCCAAGTTTAGTTAACCGTGCGAGTTCGTGGATGCGTTCGACCGATGGTCGGGCGATGGGGCAGCCATCGTGTTCTTGATCGGGACCGTTTACTCGGTGTGTTGAGTTATCCGAAGGTTGAAAGGCTGCAGGTGCCTACATTCACCTTATTTCAGAAAGTGAAGCCCAGGTTGTGGCTATTTTCGTTTTCTAAAAAGTTTTACCGTGCAAGGATAGGAACTCAGGTGAGTCTCAGAATCACATTCGCCATCGGGCCAGTGTTTGTATTTCAGGGATAGTTGCGAGAATTGTTGTCTCCTGTTGAAGGAGTGTTTAAGCTACCATTTCAGTGTTCGGATATCGCCTTATGAAGCCTTGTAAGAGGCGGAAGTGTAAGTTGTCGGTCGATTGGTTCGATGTTGGCAAGGTTCGCACGGTTGGTTGAGCTTGTTCCGGTGTGGATAGTGAAGCTTGTCTAGAGAAGTTACGGCGCTCACGAGAAATCGTGCGGATAATCGGCGGCGGCAGAGTTGAGTTGGCGGTCGGTCTTCTTAAAGTACCACCGGTTTGGGTGCGGCGAGTTTTGGAAAGCGAGGAACTTAGCCCGACTTACTTTGGGCCTAAGTGAGTTCAAGTGAAGGATAGGCAAGGCTGCCTATATGTAAGCGTTTGCCGTCCGACTTAGGAGGCGGTCGTCCGATCTTCGTATTGTGATGTTCGGGAAGTATCGAAGATCCATCGAGTGTTCGATTAATGATGACCACGTTAGAGATAGTAGCCCGAGTTTTGGAAACTGAGGCCGTATCAGAATGTGGTATGAGTTCGAGTGTACGACATCCTCCGGGATCGCAAGCAGCCCGGTACCATTTGTTGGATCGTCGGAGCAAGGCTCGCGACAAAGTGACAAAAGTGGTACCATTTGTTAGGTCGCCTGAGAAGGTTAATGCCTCAGGCAAAGTGACAAAGTGGTATCTATGACGAGTAAAGAGAGAAGCGAGCATGTATGGCGAGCATAGATGTGATCATTTCGTTTGTAAAGAGAAGGTGCGAAGGAAGTATATTTTAGACCCCGGTGAGAAGTGTTTTGTGGTGATGATTAGAGGTGTTTTCCTCGTGGACTTAGATAGAAGTATGTGCGCGGGTGTTTCTGTGGCCAGGTGTGGCAGGATTGTTTTCGTAAGTATAGCAGTGAAGACTATACTGGCGCGCGTTTGTCTTGAGATTTAGAAGGAACATTCGGGAATGTTTCTAAGGAGGAGAATGTTATACCGTATTTCCAGTATGTGCGTGAGGCGTGCGTATAAAAGTTTAAAGCCTTGAGTAGGCAAAGTGGCTTGGCGAATTAAATTTGTTCACAACACCCGATTAGAGTCATTTTTAGTGAAACGTTTCCGACTTTCGTAGGGGAATTTCAGGCTATGTCATTTAGTATTTTTGCGGATTTTTCCGAGAGACGAAACATTTTGGACCAACGGGAGGGCGACACTTGGCACCCTCCAATTGGTGGCAAATCGTCCATTGGTGAAATAGGCTATGTAAGGCACGTTTTTGTGCCTTGGCTAAGTCGAGGTTGGTAGGATATTTGTGTGTAGTAAATCCTAGCCCTACACTTGCCTAACACTTGGTTTAATCTTGGCCTTTGGTTGGCCATCCCTTGACCTATAAATACCCTCTCCCTTTGATGAATTCTTCATCCTTTCCACAAATCTCTAAGTGTTAAAATCCTCCTCTCTTGTTGTTGTTCTCGTCCCTCCCCTTGGCGAGAGCCCTCCCCATGTGTGGCCTTGTGGCGAGACTTCACCCCTCACAGTGGTGTTGTTCTCGTATAATATACCCACTCTTGGTAGAAATACTCTCAAAAGTATTGTTATAATGCCCAAATTACCTTAGCGTATACCTTGTTGTATTCTAAGGTTATACCTATCTGAAAAGCCAGAAAATACTATTATACTTCGTCGGTCCACAAAACCTAAGGAAAATCTTCACCGTAGTTGAAGTCATAAGTAGAAGTTGGTTAGAACTTCTAAGGGTTGTTGGAGGCGGGTCGGAGCGCATGAAGGAGCTAAACCTTGCTCGGGATCGACATTTAAACTAGGATAATTATGGGCTTATCGAGGTAATTATCTTGTCCTCTATTGTGATTGGAAATTACATATTGTTAGAATATATAGTTGAAGTATACTATATATAGAACTGAACGTAGTTATCGGCAATGTCTTTTGACTTAAGCTGAATAATACTTACGGCAATGTCTTGCGACTTAAGCACAATTTAAAGAAGAATCTTGTTGTAATTACATAGAACGTATTACGATGAGACTTGTGTAGTAGTAGTGGAGTAGAATTGTACCCATTAGGGTTAGGCGTATAACCCCACGGTTGGCTTGGTAGCGGCCTCGATAGAGGAGGAGATTTGCATTTGTTGCGGGAAAATCTTGCGAATTTTCGGTAGAATGTTCTACGATGAGATCTAAATGTTAATAAGCGCCTTGTGGCCTTATAGGTTGAAGTACTACGTGTGGCGCGATCTACTTGGCAGGAGTAGCGACGGTTGGAAGTACTTGGAGCGTTTGCTATTAGTCGATACTCGTCGCGAGGTATGTGAACCTCTTCCTATCTCTTCTAGCATGATATGTGTGAACTATGTAGTACGGTAGGCGTACATGTGCTAAACGTATTTGATTGATTTAAAACATAAAGTGTTATAACGGCTTTATGGGAAGTTGGTTATAACAGCCTTATGTTGGTAAGAAAATACTTGTGGTCTTTAAAAGGTAGCGATTTGAACTATAAGCGGCTTGTTATGTGTTAATAAAGAACTTGAAGTATTTCAAAAGATTTTGAATCATTTTGAAAGAAGAAGTAATACTTGGTTTTGAAAAACTTAAGGGTTATACTAGCTTTATGAGAAGTTAGGTATAACGGCTTAAGAATGTTTCTTGATTTCGAAATCGAGAATGTGTATCGACAAACCAACTGCGGCGTTAATAAAAGGAAATGTTTTGACTAATTAAGTATTATTAAAACCGAGAAACTTCCATCTGCATAGAAGCTAAGATGAGACAAAATGATATTTCCTAGATCACAATTCTTTGTAATAAGATTGTTATAAACAAGAATATCCTACTCACATATAAGACTTATGTTTCTCAGTTGTTTAAAAGAGAATTATATTCTTAAATGAATAAGACTATGAACTCTGAAACCTTTCTAAAATAAGAAACGTGAACATTTGAAATTAGGCAAACTTGGGCGTTTGGAAAATTATGTTGTTACTTTATTTTACAATGGTAAGTGTTTTGGTTTATTTAAAAAGCGATCACTCTATTTTATACTACGTATTGTGTGACTTATGTGAAAGCAACGGATCTTTTAAAAGATTTAATGTATGAAGTACTTTAGGGGTAGATACGAACTTGTTAGCTTAAAGTACCTTGTGTGAATAACTTGATTGTGTTGGTTTGAGATAGCCTTGTAAATACTTTCTTGTTGATGTGATAAGTGAAAATGTTAGGATGCTACGTGTGTTTGTATCTTGTGTGATCGTGATGTAAGGGTCATTCTTGTTGTGCTTACGTTGTTAAGCGTTAAGCGGTTGTACTATTATTGTATCACATACCCCTTTGACTTATTATACAGGGCTTGCCACCCGATGCGGTCTTTACGGCTATGCGGTCCTCGTGACTATGCGGTCGCGGTAGCTCGTGATTGATCATTCGGGTGTTTAGCCCGATGCGGGGATTCCTATGCGATGCAGTGAGACTATGCGGTCTTTTGAGACTATGCGGGTTGCGGGAGCCTAGGCGGATACCGAGGGTTAGGCTGCGCCGATCACGGGGTATACCTCGGCGATGCAGGACCATGATTCGAGAATACCTCATGCGGGTCCGTGTGTGACCTATGCGGAGGCTGCGAGTTCGAGGGATAGACGCGCATTGATATTGCGGGCGAGTGGCGGCCGATCGTGGTGCGGTCTAGAAAGACCTCGGGATACGGTTTGTGGTATTTTTGGTGCGTGGGTCTTAGTAGTCGGCTATGCCTTCGTACTTGCCCGTCACGGTTTTATTGTGATAACTTTGAGGCGTGAGTCACGACTTGACATATCGCTTATTTGTTGTGAGCGTAGTTTGCTTATCATACATGTCTCTGCTTTATAGACTATTATGATTTCATTTCTGATATTTTTAGTTTCACATACTCTGCACTGTTGTCTTGACCTCCTTGGCTGCGTTCATGCCGCAGTTGAGGTACACGATCGTTGATCCTAGCTCGTGGTCCAGTTTTGGCGTTTGGGAAGCTCGTTTCTCGGAGGCTTATCGGTGGTATAGTCCCTGTCGTAGTAAGTGTTTACATTCGGGGTTTGGCGGGGCCTGTCCGCCATTGTTGTCATATCATTCTTAGAAGTGCATGAATCTTTGTTGTGGCGGGATTTGTAAAAGGATTAAACTGTTCATGTTGAAAAAGTTGTTATTTACATATATGCCGAAAAGGCAAGTTTTCTCAATTATTGTTTCATATTTCATAATATGTCTTGTATCGTTTATGTTCGTGATTACTCGATGTTGTATCACTAGGGTGCGGGAAAGGCACGATCCACGGGCGAGAATCGGGTCGTGACAAACGCATACACATCAAACCAGAACCGATAAAGTACATGGCGACATCGGTGAGGCCTCACGATCTGTCGGTGGACAAAGCATAAATGCGGTTCGAGGACCGCTAGGCGGGACGCGCCACGACCTCTGCGCGACCGCTGGTCCATGAGTACCTTGCCCTCGGGCGAGTAGCTGTCGAGGATGAAGAAGCGGCAAGACCACATGGTAGGCCCTACTACCCGGCGCCGCTCGGTCGGACAAACTCGCGAAATGACCTGCTGGCCACAAGTATAGCGGGCTCGAGTCTGACTCGAGAATGGTATCTACCACAACGGGCACCGAGCGGACCTCGAGCGGTTAGCACCTGCTACCACAAATCGAAGTCTGGGGCCCCGACACGCCCCATCGCTCTGGTATGCAGAAAATGAGGTAGGAGCGCTGCGGCTGGTGTGGTGCAAATGCGGACTTCTGGCGATCGCCCACCCCGAGGACCACCAAAAGAACGGCCGTCTTGGCCTTCCTGCTGCGATATCGCTCTACCGGCGGTCTCTACGCTCGCCGCATCCTAGTGCATGAGCTCGCATCGGGTTATGTCCATTCGGTGAAGGACACACCCGCACAAGACTTCGGCCATGTAATCATCTAGCCCGATGACATAGCGATGCACGGTCCTCCATCTGCTATCGGTGCGAGGGACATATCGAGCCAAAGAATCAAACTCGACATTGTACTCCTCACATGCGTCCTCCTGTCTCAGCAACAAGAATCTATCGGCTCGTGCCCTCGCCATCTGCGGAGGCGAAGTGTGTGAAAAGCCTCACGAAAACTCATCTCATCTGCTGGAGTGCATGCTCTCCCGAAAGCTCATGAATCAAACCAATCGGCTGCGGTATCACGCGGCCGACGCGAACGAATGTCACGACCTCGGTCCTGAAGCCACGATCACCCGCATAATCCTCTGCGGTGACGGATGAACTCTGCGGATCATCCTCGGCCTCGACCGTAAAACTCTGGCGGGCTACAACTCAAGAAATCTCGTAGCCTCAAACTATACGCCTCGGGTGCCTACGGTGCGCGAGGTGGAGGCTGAGCTGAATCGCGTCCGGCCTCTCGCCGTGTCGGGCCACAACTTTAGCCAATTGGGCCATCTCCTTGTACCCTAACTCCTCGCCCGGTGTGGGGCGGGAGGTGTGGGTGCTGTGGTCTCTTTGGGGCGGCGGCGTCATAGAACTCGCCGTCTCGGTATAGGCGGGCACGAGCCCTCGTGACTCTGGGTGTCTCGCTAGCGACTCCGCTGCCTTGCCCTACGGGCCGGGTTGCCTTACGTGGAGGCATAATCATTACGGGAAAGGAATACGTTAGAGGTCCAACCTATAACACGACTCTAAAGCACGATCTCGAGAATGAGAAGAATGGAAACCAATCCTAAATATCCTATAGCCTCACGATTATTGGTGTGGTGCAACACACCGATAATCAAGACTTACTAGATACGATGTAGACACTTTCCGAGGATTAATCGCTCGATACCACTTTTGTCACGACCGTTCGGGGCGTGATGGTGCCTTCAAGGCACCCAGTAGCCATACATCGAGTAACGGCGGAAATATAAACCAAGACGAAGCAGTTTATAAAATAAGACACGACTTATGTAAGAAAACGTCGCCTTTGGCATATATAAATAATCAAGTTTTGCGATTACATCCCAACTGTACAATAGTACTCTGCACCTCTAAGGAAGTAAACAACTATGGCGGGACAGGGCCCGCCATACCTGATCATACAAAACTATCTACAATACGGGGAGATCATACCCAAAAGTAGAGCCTCGGAGAAGATGGAGCTCGACACCAACGCAAAAGATCCTAAGGATGCGGATCTAGCACTGCTTGCCTTTACTGCGGCATGAACGGCCTCGAAGGAGGTCGATTACAACGGTACCAAGTATGTGAAACTATAAAGAATCGAAATAAAATCAAAGTATTTAAAACCTTTTCACAAATACAATCGGTTCAATTGCACATAGTGCCACATCACAAACAACGGCGATAATAGGAAAATCAGTAATGTCTATTCTAGGCGCGAATGATCGAAGCAAGGCCAATCGCCCATAGTATCATTCTGCGTGCCTAGTCTGGACTTCCGCAGCCGCATAGGTCACACCTGGACCGCATGAGGTATTCCCGCATCGGGGCAGCCAACCGGCATCCGCCTAGGCTCCGCGCCGTAGCCTCAAAAGACCGCATAGTATCAGCGGACCGCATAGAATCCGCATCGGGTTAAACACCGGAATGATCAATCACGGAGCATACCTGCTCGCATAGTCTCACAGACCGCATAGGCGTATAGACCGCGTCAAGGGGCAAGCCACCATTATAACGATCGAGGGTAGGTGATACAATAACAGTACAACGGACTTACCGGTTAGCAACGTAAGCACAGCAAGAATGACCCCCTTACACAACATTTCAAGACAATAACCCAGGTAGCATCATAATAGTCTACTTATCACACAAATCTTACTACAATTAACAGAAATCAATACAAGGCTTTTATAAACAAACAAGTGATTCCTTTTTATCTTTCTTAAGTTGTTATACCTAACTTCCCATAAAGCTAGTATAACTCTTAAGCTTTTGTTTTAAAACCAAATATTTATCTTACTGTTAAAAAATGATTGATATTCTTTTGAAATGCTTTGATTCTTTGTTATTCAGCTTAAGCGTGTGAGGCATTCGTAATTATTATTCGAGCTTAAGCGTGAGGCATTACCATAAGTATTATTCAGCTTAAGTCAAAGACATTGCCGTAGTTATTATTCGCTTAACACGTATGCGTCTGGTACTATATATTGTAAAATATCATGCTTTAGGAGGAATCACATACCTTCTCAATGAAAACCACCGCTAAGTTGAATATGTCGCGAGCAGAGTCACTATAATAGTCACAAACATCTATCAAAGACTACTCAGAAGGTCATTCTAAGCAGAGGGTTCACAATTCTATGGAAAGTTGGGCGACTTCCCTAGGTGAGCTATATAAGTCTCTTTGTGAAAGCAGTCTATGTGAGTATAGTTTTGATTATTCTTCTTTTAAACCCTTCTACTTGTAGTAGCAGTTCAATTCTATACGTGATATTCTTCTAAGTATTTAATACTTATTCTAATACTACTACAGTAAGTATTCTCTAATTCAAAAGAGGTTAGGATTAGTTACCTCGGTAAGCCCAATAATATCCTAGATAAAGTCGCGCTGAGCAAGGTTTAGCTCCAAGTTTATGCGCTCGGTAGCTCGAAACCTTAGAAGTTCTTTACAACTTCTACAAAGGACTAAGGGATTTGGGCTAGGGTATTTTGGGCATTATAACAATACTAGAAGACAACTTTTCTACCAAGGGAGGGGGGTAGATTTCGGCTAGGCTAGGGGGGGTAGGCCCTCGGCCAAACTCACTCAAGGGGGGGGGAGGTGTTGGACGAAAGGCTAATGGAGAGGAGAGGAGTTTTCGCCTTGGAAGATAACTTTGTGGATGAAGAACTCTTCATCTTTAAGGGGGGTATTTATAGGTCGAAGTGGCCAACCAATGGCCAAGATTAAGACAAGTGCAAGGCAAGTGTAGGGTGAAGATTTACTCCACACAAATATCCTACCAACTCCTTGACTTGTGCACAAGGCACAAAAAACGTGCACTTCCTCTCCAATTTCGTCCAATGGACGATTCAAGTCCATCAATGGGAGGGTGCCAAGTGTCTCCCTCCCGTTGGTCCAAAATGTTTCGTCTCTCGGAAAAATCCGCAAAAATTAGTAATGGCATAGCCGGAATTTTCCCTACGAAAGCTGTGGAAACGTTTCGTCGGAAAACGATTCTTTTAGTGAGTTGTGTACAAAAAAAACGTCCAAGGCTAACTTTAAGGCCAAACTTTTTATACGTATTCCCTTACGTACATACTCTGGAAATACGGGGTATAACAGTCAGCTACGTGGCCGGCCTTGGTATCTGGTAGTCGGCTTTCGTACTTGCCCCGTGTCAGCTTCGTGGTTTGGTTGTATTGTATTGTTAATACGGCTTTGGCATCAGGTAGGACTTGGTGTTCAGGTGTACTTCTTGGTGTTATCATATCATATCTTTGGCGGTGAGGAAGGTATTCCACGGGCATGATTGATGTTGTGGGCGTGAGACCCAATATTTATATTTGAGTAATGACTTGGAGGCGTGAGTCACGACTTGATATAATCGTATTATATGTGTCTTGTAGTTTGGTTATCATACATGTCTCTGCTTTATATAGACTATTATGATTTCATTTCTGATATTCTGATTTCATATACTTGGTACTGTTGTCGACCTCGCCCTTGGGCTGCGTTCATGCCGCGGTAGAGTACATCATTTGTCGATCCGCGTTTAGGATCACTTTTCAGCGTATTGGGAAGCTCAGTTCCTTGGAGGCTTATCTTTTGGTATGTTACCACAGTGCAGAGTTCTTGTACATTGGGGTATGGCGGGCCCTGTCCGTCATAGTTGTTGTATAAATCTTAGAAGTGCATGCTTTATTGTGGGCAGGGTTGTAAGGATTAAACTGTTCAACTTTGGTAATTATATATATATGCCGTAAGGCGATTTTCTCTCAGGTAAAATTTGTCTCATTTCATATTTTGTTTCATGTATTGTTTTTATGTTCTGCTGATTACTCTGATGTATGACTACTTGGGTGCCCGGGTAAGGCACCAGTCACGGGCCCCGGAACGGGTCGTGACATGCTGCCGCTGTGCTAAACTCTGCTGGGGCTAGCGACGTAGCAGAACTCCCCGAATGAAGCACCACCCTAGGTGATGATTGGGCCTGTGCCCTCGTAACCCTCTGTACTGTACTCGCAGCTCCCTCGGTTGCCTTGCCCTTCTGGGCCCGGGTTGCCTTACGCGGAGGCATAACGGTAAGGGAAAGAAATACGTTTAGAGGGGTCCAACTTATAACACAACTCTAAGCACGATCTCAGAGTGACTGGTGCCTTACCCCGGGCACCCTAGTGATACATACATCAGAGTAATCAGCGGAAAATAAAACAAGACATGAAATATCAAGAAGTGTAAAACAGTAATCTGAGAAAACTTGCCTTTCGGCATATATATATAACAACTAAACGATTACATCCCTTTTTTTTTACAACTCGCGCGGTACTACAAACCTCTAAGAATGATATGACAACAATGGCGGGACAGGCTCCGCCATACCACGAATGTAGTACCTACAACGACGGGGACTATACCACCGATAAGCCTCGGAGAAACGGAGCTTCCCATCTGTGGCTTGTGACCTAAGAGCGAGGATCAACACTGGTGTACCTACCTACGACATGAACGCAGCCCGAAGGAGGTCGAGACAACAGTACCAAGTATGTGGCGAAAATCTGTAAATGAAATCATAGTAGTCTATATAAGCGGGAGACATGTATGATAACCAAACTACGATTCACAATAAATAGCGATCATGTCAAGTCGGGGACTCACGCCTCAAAGTCATCACTTAAATATAACAATGGGTCTCACTCACAACATCAATCATACCCGTGGAATACGCCCATCGCCGGCGATCATGATATAAAAGTACCAAGGAATACACATGAACACCAGTCCCTGTGTCATAATAAAACCGTCTGGGGTAAATGCGAAGGCATAGCCGACTACTAATACCCACGGTACTAACAAGGTCATAAATCGTATCATAAGATCTGTCTAGACCGCCACATGATCGGCCGCCTGCGCGCGATATCAAATGTCGCGTCTAGCCACGGAACTTCCGCGACTCCATAGGCCAACCTCATAGGCCGCGTGAGGTATTCCTCGCATCGGTAGCTACTCCGGCATCGCCACGGACTCGCGATCCGCGTAGCCACGTAGACCGCGTGACCATAAAGGCGCACACTAACACGGAACTCGTAGCTCGCGTAGGTCCGGGACCCGCGCAGGGTATTCTCGAATCATGGTCCTGCACCGTCGAGATATACCGCGTCGGAGCGGCTTAACCTCCGGGATCATGTCAAGGTGAGTGATACAATACCAACATAACGGCTGATCGTTAAACAACTTAAGCGCAATCGAAGGAAACCTCTTTACACAATCATTACAAGATACTAACACACGTAGCATCCTAACATGTTTACTTATCAAATCAACAAGAAAGTATTAAAAGACTATCACAAACCAACACAATCAAGTTATTCACACAAGGTACTTTCTACTATATGATTAACAAGATCGGGTTTTTATCCCCAAAGTACTTCATACATTAACTCTTTTAAAAGATCCGTTTATTTCACAAAAGTCACACAATACCCGTAGTATAAAAATAGAGTGACTATCTTTTTAAGTAAACCCAAACACTTCCTTTTGTAAAATCAAGTAACCACATTATTTTCCAAACGTTCAAGTTTGCCTAATTTCAAATGCTCAAGTTTCTCATTTTCGAAAGGTTTCGTAGTTCATAGTATTAATCACTTAATGATATAATTCTCTTTTAAAACCATTTGAGAAACATATGCCTTATATGTGAGTAGGTTATTCTTGTTTATAACAATCTTATAACAACAGCCATGATCTAGGAAATGTAATATCATTTTGTCTCATCTTAGCTTCTATGCAGATGGAGGTTTCTACTGGTTTAATAATACTTAATTAGTCAATGCATTTCCCTTTATTAGAGCTGTTGTGGTGCATTGATACCTATTACGATTTAGAAATCAGTAAAACATTATCCCTTTTAAAAACCAAGTACTCATTACTCACGAATGAGGTTTCACACTTTTTTAACAAAATTCAGATTAATTCAATTAACTCAAGTCTCTTATCTTTTAAGATCAAGTCTCCTAACTTCTTAAATCAATAAATCATTCTTTTTATCTCTCTTAAGCCGTTATACCTAACTTCCCATAAAGCTAGTATAACTCTTAAGCTTTTAAAACCAAGTATTACTCTTCTGTTAAAAATGATTCAGTATTCTTTTATTGGGCTTAAGTCAAAAGACATTGCCGTAAAACTACGTTCGCTTAACACGTCGTCTACCGTACTATATATATTCTTTAAAATATCATGCTCGAGTATAGGAAGAATCACATACCTCGCGACGATTATCGACTATTAGCAAAGCGCTCCACGGCTATAACGGCTAGCCTTGTCCACCTTTCAAGTAGAACATGCTCTTGCGGAACTTTCAACCTATAAAGGTTATACAAGTCTATCTGTCACGACCGAACCGGGCGTGGTAGTGCCTACCGGGCACCCAGTAGACATACATCAGTAATGTCGGAACATAAAACAAGACATGGAATAACAAGAAGTGTAAAGCGATGTCTGAGAAAACTTGCCGCCGGCATATATAAATCAACTTAAAACGAGCGATTACATCCCATTACAACTCGCCCACAGCGATTACTACGGACCTGCAGAATGATATGACAACAATGGCGGGACGGGGCCGCCATACCCTGAATGTAAATACCTACAACGACGGGGACTATACGGCTGATAAGCCTCGGAGAAGCGGGCTTCCAAAACGATGAGCTGCGATCCTAGGCGAGGATCAACATCGGTGTACCTCACTGCGGCATGAGCGGCCCGAAGGAGGTCGATAACAGTACCAAGTATGTGGCGAAAAATCGTAAATGAAATCATAGTAGTCTATATAAAACAGGAGACATGTATGATAACCAAACTACGATTCTGATAAATAAGCGATCATGTCAAGTCGGGGACTCACGCCTCAAAGTCATCACTCAAATATCACTATGGGTCTCGCCCATAACATCAATCATGCGTGGAATACCTTCCGCCAGCTGGCGATCTATGATATCAAAGCACCAAGGAATACACATGAACACGGGTCCCACGTGTCATAATAAAACCGTCTGGGGTAAATGCGAAGGCATAGCCGACTACACCAGCGGTACTAACAAGGTCATAAAGCGTATCATAAGATCTGTCTAGACCGCCACATGATCGAAGGCGGCCCTGCGCGCGATATCAAATGTCGGCGTCTAGCCACGAACTTCCGCGACTCGCATAGGCCAACCTCATAGGCGCTGAGGTATTCCTCACATCGGTAGCTACTCCGGCATCCGCTGGACTCGCGATCTGCATGGCCACGTAGCCGCATGACCATAAAGTGCACACTAACACGGAACTCGTAGCTCGCATAGGTCCGGGACCGCATGAGGTATTCTCGAATCATGGTCCTGGACCGCTGAGATATACCCGCGTCGGAGGAGCAACCCGGGATCATGTCAAGGTGAGTGGTACAATACCAACATAACGGCTGATCGTTAAACAACTTAAGCGCAATCGAGGAAAAACCCCTTTACACAAACATCACAAGATAACTAACACACGTAGCATCCTAGCATGTTTACTTATCAAATCAACAAGAAAGTATTACAGGGCTATCACAAACCAACACAATCAAGTTATGCACACAAGGTACTTTCTACTATATGATTAACAAGATCGGGTTTTTATCCCCAAAGTACTTCATACATTAACTCTTTAAAGATCCGTTTCTTTCACAAAAGTCACACAATACCCGTAGTATAAAAATAGAGTGACTATCTTTTTAAGTAAACCAAAACACTTCTCTTCGTAAAATCAAGTAACAACATTCTTTTCCAAACGTTCAAGTTTGCCTAATTTTAAATACTCAAGTTTCTCATTTTCAAAAGGTTTCGTAGTTCATAGTTTTAATCACTTAATGATATAATTCTCTTTTAAAACCATTTGAGAAACATATGCCTTATATGTGAGTAGGTTATTCTTGTTTATAACAATCTTATAACGTGACCATGATCTAGGAAATGTAATATCATTTTGTCTCATCTTAGCTTCATGCGGATGGAGGTTTCTCTTGGTTTTAATAATACTTAAATAGTCAATACATTTTTCTTTATTAGCTTCTGTAGTGCATTCGATACTTATTACGATTTCAAATCGGTAAAACATTATTCCTTTAAAAACCAAGTACTCATTACTCACGAATGAGGTTTCACACTTTTAACAAAATTGATTAATTCAATTAAGTCAAGTCTCTTATCTTTTAAGATCAAGTCTCTTAACTTCTAAAATCGGTAAACCATTCTTTTACTTCTCTTAAGCGTTATACCTAACTTTCCATAAAGCTAGTATAACTCTTAAGCTTTAAAACCAAGTATTACTCTTACGAAAAAATGATTGATATTCTTTTGAAATACTTCAAGATTATTCGGGCTTAAGTCAAAAGACATTGCCGTAATTATTATTCGAGCTTAAGTCAAAAGACATTGCGTAATTATTATTCGATTAACACGTCGTCTACCGTACTATATATATTTTAAAATATCATGCTCAAGAGGATAGGAAGAATCACATACCTCGCGGCGATTATCGACTATTAGCAAAAGCGCTCACGGCTATAACGGCTAGCCTTGTCCACCTTTCAAGTAGTACATGCTACTTGCGAACATTCAACCTATAAAGGTTATACAAGTCTATCAATGTCTAGACTACTCTGTAGATTATTCTTACGATGTGATTTGATTCAAGTCTTTTCTGTAATATCCTTCTATTACAGTTCAATTCTCTTATATGAATCTTATATTCATTACCATACTACAACAATCTGTAATTTCAAATTTCAATAGGGGGACAAGATATTTACCTCGATAAGCCCATAATTATCCAAGTATAAATGTCGATCTGAGCAACGTTTAGCTCCTACTGCAGGCGCTCAACCGCTCCAAACAACCCTTAGAAGTTCTACGCACAACTTAATACTTTAAAGCGGCTATGAAGATTTTCCTTAGGGTTTCGGTTTGAGACTAAAAGGACAAAAGGTAGTATTTCCGAGCTCTACGCATAGAGGTAACTTTTGGAATACTACAAGGTATAAGGCTAAGGTATTTTGGTATAGTAACAATACTTGGAGTATTTCTACCAAGAGGGGGTATTTATACGAGACAACACCACGGGGAGGGGTAGGTTTGGCTAGCACCCACAGGAGGAGGTGTACCTCACCAAGGGCCTCACGAAAGGGGAGGGTGCTCTCGGCCTAAGGCCTTCTCGAGGGGAGGGTGTGTTCTTGGGCGAGAAACACAACACCAAGGGGAGAGGGCTCTCAAGACTTGGAGATTTTTTGGAATGGATGAAGAAGTCTTCAAAGGGGGGGGAGGGGTATTTATAGGGAAACCAATGGCCATGATCAAGCCAAGTGGGGGGCAAGTGGAGGGCCAAGATTTGCCCAAGTGCCCCCTAGTCCCTACTCCTCAAATCCCTCACAAATATCCTACCAACCCTTGACCCCCCAATTCGTGCACTTGCCGCCCCAAAAGACGTCCAACATGAGGGTGACACATGTCACCCTCCCGTTGGTCCAAAATGTTTCGTCTCTCGGAAAAATCCGCAAAAATAATAAACGACATAGCTGGAATTTTCCGCCATGAAGTTTTGTAAAGCGTTTAGTCGAAAGCGACTCTTTTCGGTACTTGTGAACAAAATTTCGTCCTTGCCTAATCTTTAAAGCTCAAAATTTTCTACGTACGTCCTCACGTACATACTCTGGAAATACGGGGTATAACATTCTCCCCTCCTTAGAAACATTCGTCCCGAATGTTCCTTCTAAGTCTCAAAACAAACATGCGCCAGTATAGTCTTCACTTTACAAAAGAAATGATCACACCTATACTCTTACTCGTCGTACCCTTCTCGTACACTCGAACTCTTTCTCATGACTTACCACATTTTCGCTACTGCTTCAGTTTCCAAAATCTCGGGTTTACTATCTCCAACTTGGTCATCATTAACTGGGAACACTCTGGATGGATTTTTGATACTTTTCCAAACATAGCAACATGAAAGACCGGACGCACTACCTCTCACGTCGGACGGCAATGCTAACCATATGAAACTTGGCCTATTCTTCACATGACCTGAAAACGCTCCAAGTACCTCAGGATAAGTTTCCTCTGTCTTCCAAAACTCGTCATACCCTAACCACATTCTGCTGAAACAGGTATGAACCAACAATCTGAACCTTGCCAACATCGAACCAATCGGCCGTGACTTACACTTCCGCCCTATAAGGCTTCATAAGGCGACATCCGAATACTAAAATGGTAGCTATAAAACACTCCCTCAGCGGGAGGCAACAATCGCCAGACTACCCCCGAAATCCAAACAACGGCGAGGCGAATCTTTATTATACCGTATTTCGGTATGCGTATGGACGTCGTCTGAAATTGAGCCTTAAGTTAGGCATTGGATTCGAATTTGGGCACAAGTGCCGATTAGAGTCGTTTTCAGACGAAACGTTTCAACAGCTTTCGTAGGGAAAATTCCGGCTATGTCATTTATAATTTTTGCGGATTTTTCCGAGAGACGAAACATCTTGGACCAACGGGAGGGTGACATGTGTCACCCTCACATTGGAAGCAAATAGGTTGGCTTGGGCGATTTGGGCGTCCAAGAGCCTTGGTTGGCCTTGGCCGATTGGCTCCCTCTTTTGTGCCTTGCTTTGTGGCTTGTTTTGTGGAGTGTTTTGTGGAGTGTTTTGTGGGTGCACTTGGCTTGATCTTGGCCTTACACTTGCCTTGCACTTGGCTAGATCTTGGCCATTGGTTGGCCTTTGGTTTTGCTATAAATACCCCCTCTCTTTGAAGACTTCTTCATCCACTCTTCACTTGCCTAAGTCTTGAGAAACCCCTCCCCTCCCTCTTGTTGACTCTCGTCCAAGAGCCCCTCTCCCCCCCTTGAAATTGGCCTTTGGCCGAAACCCTCCCTTTGAGAGCCTTGGCGAGAACCCCACTCCCTTAGGGTGTTGTTCTCGTGTGGTACCCCCCTTTGTGGTATTGAAATACTCCTCCAGTATTGTTATAATGCCCAAAATACCTTAGCCTTATACCTTGTAGTATTCCAAAGTTACCTCTATACGTAGAGTCCGGAAATACTACCTTTTGTCCTTTTTAGTCTCTAACCGAAACCCTAAGGAAATCTTCATTGTTGGTTGAAGTTTTGGAGTAGAAGTTGGTTAGAACTTCTAAGGGTTGTTTGGAGCGGATTGGAGCACTCGGAGTAGGAGCTAAGCGTTGCTCAGGATCGACTTTATACTTGGATAATTTTGGGCTTATCGAGGTAAACACTACTGTCCTTCTATTGTGATTGGAAATTGCATGTTGTTGATTATATAGTTGAAGTATACTATATATAGTCTTGAGCGTAGTTAGTTGGCAATGTCTTTTGACTTAAGCACGAAGATGCGAATGAGCTGTAATTACATAGGGTGTATTCTGATGAACTTGTATCTTGTGTAGTAGAATTATGCAGCGTCAGGTTAGGCGTGTAAACCCCACTGGTTGGCTTGGTAGCGGCCTCGTTAGAGGAGGAGATTTACGTTGTTGCGGGGAGAGTCTTTGCGAATTTTACGTAGAAAGATAGAAACTTGTGTTTTGGGGTTAATGAGCGTTTGTGACCTTTATAGGTGAAAGTACTAAGAGTAGCGTATTCTACTCGAGAGTGGAAAGGGCTAGCAAGGTTGTAGTACTTGGAGCTTTTGCTTATTGTCGATAATCGTCGCGAGGTATGTGAACCTCTTCCTATCTCTTCTAGCATGATATGTGTGAACTATGTGATGCAGTGAGCGTACATGTGTTAGCGTGTTTGATTGTTCTTAAAACATAAAGTGTTATAACGGCTTTATGGGAAATTGGTTATAACGACTTTATGTAGGTAAGAAAATGCTTTGTGGTTTTAAAGGTAAGCGATGTGAATTATAAGCGGCTAGTTATAATAAAGAACTTGATGTATTTCAAAGATTTATAAATCGTTTTGGAAGGAGAGTAACACTTGGTTTTAAAGGTTTTAAAAAGAGTTATACTAGCTTTATGGGAGTTAGGTATAATGTCTTAAGAGAGGTAAAGAAAATGGTTTACTGATGTTAGAAGTTAAGAGACTTGATCTTATAAGATAAGAGACTTAACTTATTTGTTTTAATGTGAATGTTTGTGTGAAACCTCATTCGTGAGTAATGAGTACTTGGTTTTATTTAAAGGGATAATGTTTCTTGATTTGGAAATCGAATGTGTATCGACAGACCACTGCAGCGTTAATAAAGGAAAATGTATTGAGAAATGATGAATTGTATTAAAACCAGTAGAAACCTCCATCTGCATAGAAACTAAGATGAGACAAAATGATATACATTTTCTAGATCATGGCTGCTGTAATAAGAATGTTGTAAACAAGAATAACCTACTCTCACGTGAGACATATATTACTCAATTGTTCTAAAAGGAATCAAGTGATTAAGTTTGGGAACTATGAAACCATTTGAAAATGAGAAGCTTGAGTAATTGAAACTAGGCAAACTGGAACTTAGGAAAAGAATGTTGTTACTTGATTTTGAAAAGGAATGTGGGTTGGTCATTCTAATACTACGAATTATCGGGTGACGTTTATAAGAGTAATGGATCTCTTTTAAAAGAACTTAACGTATGTAGTACTTTGGGGTTGAAAACCCGGACTTTGGCATAAAATGAAAGTACTTTGAGTTGTGTGAAACTTGCCTATGCTTGTTGTTGTGAAACTTGCCTATGCTTGTTGTTGTGAAACTTGCCTATGCTTGTGATGATAGCCTTTGTTGTGCAAGTGTGGTATTTACGTATTCTGGCGTCTCTCGATAGAGGCGGTTGACTTATTGAGAACTTACTTGGACGTGCTGGCAGTGATGGAGAATTCCACGGGTATGTTTCCATTTTGATTTCTGTCTTATTGTTAATGTCACATGGGCGTATCTGCCGTCACGATATTAGGGGCATGCGGCGGGTTGATTACCCGATATATGGTTAGTCTTGCAACATGGGCGTGTCTACACCGTCTGATATTCGGGGGCATGTGGCGTGCGGCGGGGTTGACCACCCGATATATTGTTATTGAGGTTACATGGGCATGTCTACACCGTCACGATGTCCGGGGCATGTGGCCATGCGGCCTTTATTGTGTGTTGCATCATGGACATGTCTACAGAAGCGATATTAGGGGCATGCGGCCATGATGCGAACATGATGGATGTTATGGGCGTGAGACCATAGTTATATTTAGTGGTGACTTTGAGGCGTGAGTCACGACTTGTATTTTTATGTTGCGTCTTGTATTTTGGTTATCATACATGTCTCACGCTTTTAAGCTATTATGATTTCATTCTGATGTTGTGATTTCACATACTTGGTACTGTTATCTTGACCTCCTTGAAGCTGCGTTCATCCGCGAGTAGAAGTACATCGATCGTGGATCCTCGCTCTTAGGATCTCGATTCAGCGTTTTGGAAGCTCCGTTTCTCGGAGGCTTATCTTTTGGTATGTGTTCCACTGAGTTGTAGGTTCCTGTACATTGGGGTATGGCGGGCCTGTCCGTCATAGTTGTTGTAAATCTTAGAAGTGCTGTAATCTTTGTTGTGGCGGGGTTTGTAAAAGGATTAAAGCATTCGTTTTGAAAGAGTTGTATTTATTATGTTATTGGAAGGTAACCGTTGGGTTGCTTTGTTTATGTTCATATATCTGTTTCTTGTTTAAGTTTTATTTTATTTGGTTTTCTCGATGAGTGTATCACTAGGGTGCGGGATAAGGCACGATGCGCCGGGCAGTCGTTACAAAAGTGGTATCGAAGCGATTAGTCCTCGGAAAGTGTCTACAGACCGTGTCTAGTAGAGTCTTGATTATCGGTGTGTTGTGCACCACATCTATAATCAGGAGGCTATAGGACATTTAGGATTTGTTTCCATTCTTCTCATTCTGAGATCGTGCCTTAGAGCTGTGTTATAAGTTGGGCCCCTCTGACGTGTTTCGTTTTTTCCAGTTATGCCTCTGCGAAAGGCAACCAGGGCCCAGAAGGGCAAGGCAGCCGAGGGAGCTGCTAGTGGGATTCAGAGAATGCGAGCGCGAGCGGTCGAGACGAGTAGTGCTTGAGCGAGTTTTGCGGCCGCCCGGCCTGCGAGTTTAGAAGCGCGGCGATGGCTGCTGAGACTCTGATACTGAGCCTCGGTCCGCGATGCATTGCGGGGAGATGGGTCTGAGAGATGGCGATTATTGGCGAGGTTGTGGCGGATATGAGATAAGTGGGCCGGCGATTCGATTCAGCGCTTTGTAGTGCACCGGCGACGGTTTGAGGCTACGGGATTTCCTTAGTTGTAGCCCGCTTTGAGTTTCTGGTCGGCGGAGGATGATCCGAGGAGTTCATCCGTCGATTCTGAAGGATCATCACGGGTGATCAAGGCTTGATGAGTGCTGTGACATTTGGTTCGCATCGGCTGCGTGATACATGATCGATTGGTTTGATTCGTGGGAGCTTTCGGGAGAGCATGCCTCAGTGATATGGAATGAGTTTTGGGGCTTTCCTCACGCACTTCTTGCCTCATGAGATGAGAGCACGCGGTAAACGATTTTATTCTTGAGGCAGAGAGAGCGCCTTGTCGAAGTACAATGTCGAGTTCGATTCTTTGGCTCGATATGTCCTGCGCTAATTGCGAGATATGGAAGATAGGGTGCATCGCTACGTCACGGGCTAGATGATTATATGGCGAGTCTTGTGTGGGTGTTTCTCTTGTAGGGCATGGACATTGCCGCATTCGAGCTCGTACGCGGGTGCGAGGCGCGGTCGGCAGGTAGACGGCTTTCCGGAGAAGAAGGCCAAGGCGGCGGATATTTTGGCGACTTTAGCGGACCGCCTCGGTGGCGAACTAGTTATGTACCTCGCCATTCTGAGTGGTCGCCGCGACGCCGGGACCGCGGGATATTCGGGGAAGCGGTCGGGGCTCCCGGGTTTCAGATGTTCGAGGAGTAGGGGTGGTGGCGGATCACGATCACCCTACCTCGGTGTGGTCGATGTAGTAGACCGCATTTGAAGTGTCGTAGTACGAGGAGCTTGTTATTCTTGCGGCCAGCGAGGCCATATGGCGAGAGACCGTCCGAGGCGAAGTGTGGCGGTAGGATAGCCTGACTACTAGGCGATTGCGATTCTTCACCTTCCATAGCGGCGGGATGTCCATACACGGCGAACCACGGTAAGTCGCGGTGGAAGTTCGATTTTAGCGGTCCTTGAACCGCCTAGTTTGGTATATCCTTAACCACAGTAGATACTTGTATGTATTGATGTTAATGATGTGTTAAGTGTTATGTTCGGATAGCTTTGTGCTATAGTGTGATTTAAAAATCTGGTTAGTGTGAGATGGAAGTGGTAGCTTCCAGTGTGTTCCGTGTCGGAGGCGGAAGTTGGCGCTACGGTGGGTCGGGTTGGGGCCATGTTGCGGGCCAACCGTGTCGTTCGAGGAAGGTCAGCTCTGGGTGGTCCCTCGGTGGCGAGTCACGAGGTGCTAGGCGAGTTTAGATGACCATCGTATGAGTTCGTAGATGCGTTCGACGAGAATCGATTCGTGAAGGCGGGAATGGCCTTGGAAATCGAGATTAGTGAGATGACCAAGTTTGGAGGTGGTGATTCGAGGTTGGAAAGCGAGCGTTGTGAAGTGTGATACGGATACTAGAGCGAGTTGAGTGTTCGAGGCGAGAACTACGAGAAAAGGAGTAGAGAAACGTGTGTTTTGTGGCAGTGTGGCATGATCGTTTCGTAAGTATAGCGGTGAAGACTATCGCTTTGTTTGTTTTGAGACCTAGAAGGAACATTCGGGACGAATGTTTCTAAGGGGGGAAGAATGTTATACCCCGTATTTCCAGAGTATGTACGTATGGACGTACGTACGAAATTTGAGCCTTAAGTTAGGCATTGGATTCGAATTTGGGCACAGTGCGATTAAGTCGTTTTGGGCGAAGCGTTTCCGACTTTCGTAGGGAAAATTCCGGCTATGTCATTTATAATTTTGCGGATTTTTGAGAGGCGAAACATCTTGGACCAACGGGAGGGTGACATGTGTCACCCTGCATTGAAGCAAATAGGTTGGCTTGGTCGATTTGGGCGTCCAAGAGCCTTGGTTGGCCTTGGCCGATTGGCTCCCTCTTTTGTGCCTTGCTTTGTGGCTTGTTTTGTGGAGTGTTTTGTGGAGTGTTTTGTGGGTGCACTTGGCTTGATCTTGGCCTTACACTTGCCTTGCACTTGGCTAGATCTTGGCCATTGGTTGGCCTTTGGTTTTGCTATAAATACCCCCTCTCTTTGAAGACTTCTTCATCCACTCTTCACTTGCCTAAGTCTTGAGAAACCCCTCCCCTCCCTCTTGTTGACTCTCGTCCAAGAGCCCCGCTCCCAGAAATTGGCCTTTGGCGAAACCCTCCCCACAGAGCCTTGGCGAGAACCCCTCCCTTAGGGTGTTGTTCTCGTGTGGTACCCCCCCTTTGTGGTATTGAAATACTCCTCCAAGTATTGTTATAATGCCCAAAATACCTTAGCCTTATACCTTGTAGTATTCCAAAGTTACCTCTTTGCGTAGAGTCAGGAAATACTACCTTTTGTCCTTTTAGTCTCTAAGAAACCCAAGGAAATCTTCATTGTTGGTTGAAGTTTTGGAGTAGAAGTTGGTTAGAACTTCTAAGGGTTGTTTGGAGCGGATTGGAGCACTTTCGGAGTAGGAGCTAAGCGTTGCTCGGGATCGACTTTATACTTGGATAATTTTGGGCTTATCGAGGTAAACACTCTTGTCCTTCTATTGTGATTGGAAATTGCATGTTGTTGATTATATAGTTGAAGTATACTATATATAGTCTTGAGCGTAGTTAGTTGGCAATGTCTTTTGACTTAAGCTGAAGATTCTTGGAACTGTAATTACATGGGTGTATTCTGATGAGACTTGTGTCTTGTGTAGTAGAATTATGCAGCGTCAGGTTAGGCGTGTAAACCCCTGGTTGGCTTGGTAGCGGCCTCGTTAGAGGAGGAGATTTACGCTATTGCGGGAGAGTCTTTGCGAATTTTACGTAGAAAGATAGAAACTTGTGTTTTGGGGTTAATAGGCGTTTGTGACCTTTATAGGTGAAAGTAATAAGAGTAGCGTATTACTCGAGGAGTGGAAAGGGCTAGCAAGGTTGTAGTACTTGGAGCTTTTGCTTATTGTCGATAATCGTCGCGAGGTATGTGAACCTCTTCCTATCTCTTCTAGCATGATATGTGTGAACTATGTAATGCGGTGAGCGTCGTGTGTTAGCTGTGTTTGATTGTTCTTAAAACATAAAGTGTTATAACGGCTTTATGGGAAATTGGTTATAACGACTTTATGTAGGTAAGAAAATGCTTTGTGGTTTTAAAGGTAAGCGATGTGAATTATAAGCGGCTAGTTATAATAAAGAACTTGATGTATTTCAAAAGATTTATAAATCGTTTTGGAAGGGAGAGTAACACTTGGTTTTAAAGGTTTTAAAAAGAGTTATACTAGCTTTATGGGAGTTAGGTATAATGTCTTAAGAGAGGTAAAGAAAATGGTTTCTTGATGTTAGAAGTTAAGAGACTTGATCTTATAAGATAAGAGACTTAACTTATTTGTTTTAATGTGAATGTTTGTGTGAAACCTCATTCGTGAGTAATGAGTACTTGGTTTTATTTAAAGGGATAATGTTTCTTGATTTGGAAATCGAGAATGTGTATCGACAGGACCAACTGCAGCGTTAATAAAGGAAAATGTATTGAGAAATGATGAATTGTATTAAAACCGGTAGAAACCTCCATCTGCATAGAAACTAAGATGAGACAAAATGATATACATTTTCTAGATCATGGTTCTTTGTAATAAGAATGTTGTAAACAAGAATAACCTACTCTCACGTGAGACATATATTACTCAATTGTTCTAAAAGGACTCAAGTGATTAAGTTTGGGAACTATGAACCCATTTGAAAATGAGAAGCTTGAGTAATTGAAACTAGGCAACCTGGAACTTAGGAAAAGAATGTTGTTACTTGATTTTGAAAAGGAATGTGGGTTGGTCATTCTAATACTACGTATCGGGTGACGTTTATAAAAGTAATGGATCTCTTTAAAAGAACTTAACGTATGTAGTACTTTGGGGTTGAAAACCGGACTTTGGCATAAAATAAAAGTACTTTGAGTTGTGTGAAACTTGCCTATGCTTGTTGTTGTGAAACTTGCCTATGCTTGTTGTTGTGAAACTTGCCTATGCTTGTGATGATAGCCTTTGTTGTGCAAGTGTGGTATTTACGTATTCTGGCGTCTCTCGATAGTAGGTTGACTTATTGAGAACTTACTTGGAGCGTCTTTGGCGGTGATGGAGAATTCCACGGGTATGTTTCCATTTTGATTTCTGTCTTATTGTTAATGTCACATGGACATGTCTCTGACGTCTGATATTAGGGGGCATGCGGCCGTGCGGCGGGTTGATTACCGATATATGGTTAATCCGCAACATGGGCGTGTCTACACCGTCTGATATTCGGGGGCATGTGGCCATGCGGCGAGTTGACCACCCGTATATTGTTATTGAGGTTACATGGGCATGTCTACCGTCTGATGTCCGGGGGCATGCGGCCATGCGGCCTTGTTATTATTGTTGCATCATGGACATGTCTACACCGAGGCAGTATTTCGGGGGCATGCGGCCATGATGCGAACATGATGGATGTTATGGGCGTGAGACCCATAGTTATATTTGAGTGGTGACATTGAGGCGTGAGTCACGACTTATTATTTTTATGTTGCGTCTTGTATTTTGGTTATCATACATGTCTCACCTTTTTAAGCTATTATGATTTCATTCTGATGTTGTGATTTCACATACTTAGTACTGTTATCGACCTCCTTGGGGTGCGTTCATCCGCGGTAGAGGTACATCGATCGTGGATCCTCGCTCTTAGGATCTCGGTTCGGCGTTTTGGGAAGCTCCGTTTCTCGGAGGCTTATCTTTTGGTATGTGTTCCCGAGTTGTAGGTTCTGTACATTCGAGGGTATGGCGGGAGCCTGTCGTCATAGTTGTTGTAAATCTTAAGTGCATGTGTCTTGTTGTGGCGGGGTTTGTAAAAGGGATTAAAGCATTCGTTTTGAAAGAGTTGTATTTATTATGTTATTGGAAGGTAACCGTTGGGTTGGCTTTGTTTTATGTTCATATATCATTTCTTGTTTAAGTTTTATTTTCATTTGGTTTTCTCGATGAGTGTATCACTAGGGTGCGGGATAAGGCACGATGCGGGCCGGGCAGTCGTTACAAGCGTTACTAAGACTCACTTTGAGTTCCTACCTGCACGTAAAACCTCGAGAAAAAGCGGTTGTAAGCTGGGCTCATTGCCGTCATAAGGTGAACGCAGGCACCCCGTGTAGCCTCACACCTTTCGGATATAACATCTCGCAACCTCTCGCCGAGTAAGCGGTCTTGACTAAAAGCGAGAGGGGCGACCTCGTCGGCCCGACTGCGGTCGAGCATCCACGAACTTCGTCTGGTTAACTAAACTTGGGCCTAACACCTCGTGACCCCACCACTGGCGGGACCACCGCCCGACCCGCGCAAGCGGGCGCGGGTTGACCCGCGATTGGTCCTCAACCCGACCCGCTATCGCGCAAAAACTCTTGTTCCCCGATCCGGAATGATCTCACTAATCAAGTCACGAAAACCTAGCGGTCTTCTTAGCTCAACTACCCTCTTTCATTTCACACTACTCAGGGACTTATCACATAATATACCTCACGTGCACTATGCACTCCGATAAGGGTCAAACATAAAAATACATCTTTTACTCGAGATGGCCTTACCTCTAAGGTCTCTACGTATAAAACTCTAAGGCTCACACTTACCCTATCCCAATCTTACCCTTATCCCTAACCATGATTTCTAATCAAAATTAACACTTATGTTACCTGAACATAACACTTAAGGTATACTCATCTTATCACACTAGTCTCTAGAGGGTTAAGGATACACCTGTATCTACTGTTTCACTACCCTCAGACGTTCCAATCAATCCTGCCCTGCTGGGCGCAAGCATAACAAGCTGTCGACGAAGTACGACACTCCCCACAATGACACTTATCACAACGGCCACATCGAGGTGGGGGTGGCCTCCTCTGGCTAACACCCCTTCCTCTCCGAACTACTGAATCCGCAACTGATCTGGTAGGCTGAGTCCTCCTGCTTGCATCCCTCCTACTAGGACATCCTTTCGACACATGGCCACGGCGCGAGTAAAACAAGCATCAATCAAAGATGACATTCCGGGATGGCGCTGTCACATTGTGAACAACGGGAAAAGCGAATCGGTGGGCGGACTTACGTGTATCTGTGCACCAGAAGCCCTGGAGCCTTGACCAACTCCGGCACACCTCGAACGTCCTGAACCCTGTGGAGGACCACTCTGCACTGGCGGAGGTGCATATCTAATCTGCTGCTGAGGCGGTTCGCCTCGAAAGTTACCAAAGGACCCTGCTGTTCTGGCCCTCTTCTGCTGATCTTGGTTAACCCGCTGATGTTACACCCCGTAAATTCGAGAAGATAAGATAAGTTGACAAACATGTGTTAAACGGATTTTGAGTCTACCTTGGATTGTTGTACCCCAGTTGTTAAAAATTTCGAGGTGTTTAAAGAGCCTAATGTGTAGTCCGTTAAATCTAGTTTCCAACGCAACAAACCGTTCGTCGATAGGACATCGGAGTCAAAAGTTATGGAATTTTCAAGTTTGGTGCGTGATCGAGCAGCGATTTCGGTTGAAGTGCAGTACGCGGCCCGAATGCGAGGCATGGCGCGGTTATCTTGAGGATCCGCGGGGTTGCGGCCGCGGCACCGAATGCGGGCGCGCTGGAAAGCTGGAACTTTTCTCGGAAGTGGAGGCATGATTTTTGCGCAGTAAGGGGCGAAAAATAGGGGATATTTTGTTTATAACCTATGGGAGGGTGACAAGTGTCCCTCCCATCCTTTTTATCAGAAAGTGGTCCTATTTTAGGGCCAAGTCTTGGAAGACTTGGCCATTCCATTTCATTTCATTTGGAAACCCTCCCAAGAAAACCCTCTCCCTTCTCTCTAGTTTTTGGAAGAAAACCTAGCCTAAGAGGAAATTGTTGGAGCGGCGGCAAGAAGGAAAAGTGTGGGTAAACTTGTGGGAAGCGCTGGTGGGCGATTGTGACGGAAAGAGGTGGAAGAAAAAGGGGCTTTTGTGGGCTATTCCTTAAGGTAAAAGTTTCCCCTTCTCTTGGTTATGAGTTATACTTGTTTTAGTAGTTTAGAATTGAGCCTAAGGCTGTTATATTTTAGTAGTTTAGAATTGAGCCTAAGGCTGTTATATTTTAGTAGTTTAGAATTGAGCCTGAGGCTGTTTTATTTGAATAGATTTGGATCTTGTTGTCTTGTTGAAGATGTCTAGGGCTAGATATCATGTTAGACCTAAGAACTTGGATTGGAAAGAGTTGAAAGGGGTTTAGGATTGGTTTATTTTGTATTATTGTGGGAGTTTGGTTATTGAATTTGACCTTGAAAAAGGTGGCAAAGTTAGTAGAAACAAAGGAAGTACCGTCCAAATTGCCGTAGAATTTAGGGACTTTGCACTTAGTTATTCTACGTTCGAAGCTAGAGTTTGATAGACGTTTCATGACCCTTATAGGATTGAAGTACTACGGTAGCATATTCTACTTAAGGGCGATAGTACTGTGGAGCATTTTGCTTATTGTCGACAATCGTCGCGAGGTATGTGATTCTTCCTATCCTCTTGACATGACTATTTGTAAAATATATAGTGCGGTGAAGCGCGTGTGTTAAAGAATTTGATTTCCCTTTTGTGTCTTGACTTGATATGAAGTGTTAAGGGCTTCGTTGTGTGGAAAAAGTAGTAAAGTCTTATCCGTTAGTGCTTGGTACCAGTTGTTAAAGAATAAGCCCTCTTGGTCTCATAAGGGCTTATAGTTGTAATTGGTTGGTTTAAAACATAAAGTGTTATAACGGCTTTATGGGAAGTTTGTTATAACCACTTTATGTAAGTAAAAGAATGGGTTGTTGATTTCAAGATAAGAGACTTGACTTGTAATTGACCTAAATGATGTTGAAAAGTGTGAAACCTCACTCGTGAGAAATGAGTACTTGGTTTTTAAAAAGAATAATGTTACAGAAATTTCGGAAATGGGAATAAGGATCGAACAAGCCAATGCAGCGATAATAAAGGAAAGAAGTAATGACAATTTATCATGTTAAAACCAGTAGAAACCTCCATCTGCATAGAAGCTAAGATAAGACAAAATGGTATTACATTTCCTAGATCATGGCTGCTCTAATAAGAATTATTGAAATCAAGTTTTGATCTTCTTAAAAATTCCAAAGTAAGGAATTCGATTTCTAAAAGAAAAGAGACTTAAGAATTGGAAGTGTTTTGTTTTAAAAGAAAGGCATGGTTTTGTCTTGTATTGTTTTAAAACATAAAGTGTTATAATAACTTTATGGAAAGTTAATTATAACGACTTTATGAAAATAAAGAAATGGTTTCATTATTAGATTTAAAATGGTAACTTGATTTTGGGAAAAGGGAAGTAACTCGTTTTCAAATATTGAACTCCTTGTGATGGAAAAACATAAGTGACTTGTTTATAAAAGGTAGGAGTACCTTGATCCTAAAGGGGTTAAATACTTGGGTTTTAAATGGTATACTTGACGTTGTGTTAAGAAGTATTTAATGTACCTTGAGTTGTGTGTAACTGGCCTATGCTTGTTGTGATAGCCTTGTTGTGCAAGTGTTTGGTTGTGTGCTACCGAGTCTCTCGATGGAGAATTCGGCTATCACGGTTGATTGATGGGCATCTTGACACGTTGGGTAGCCGGGTATGTTTCCATTAGGAGTGTTATCACGGTTATTTGTTTGGACATCGACACGTTGGGTAGCCCACGGGTATCGTCCTGATGAGTATTGTTTTGTTAGTTGTTTGGACATACCGACACGTTGGGTAGCCACGGGTATGCTTCCGAGGATTGTTATTTTGTTGACTCATTTGGGCATACCGACACGTTGGATGGTCCACGGGTATGGGCCCACTAGGATGGTTCCATGGCCATGCTTATACCGAGGTGAGATGCCGGGGCATGTGGCCATTGTGCGGGTTAAATTCCCGGGTTGTATTTGACTGATGACTTTACGGGCGTGAGTCACGACTTGACATGGTATTTATGTGTTGTATCTTGTAGTTTGGTTATCATACATGTCTCTGCTTTATATAGACTATTATGATTTCATTTGCGGTATTTCTGATTTCACATACTTGGTACTGTTATCTTGACCTCCTTGGGGGCTACGTTCATCCGCGAGTTGAGGTACATAACTGGCGATCCTCTCTTAGGATCGATGTTCGGTTCTCGGAAAGCTCCATATCTCGGAAGCTTGTCACGTAGTGCAGTTCCACTGAAGTAGTAGACTTTTGTATATTCAGGGGCATGGCGGGGCCTGTCCGTCATTATGGTTTCAAAATTCTTAGAAGTGCATGCTTGTTGTGGCGAGTTTGTAAGGGATGTAACTGTTCAAGTTTTAATTTATGTACAAAAGGTAACCGTTGGGTTAGCCTGCTTTCTTATTTCACTGTTTTCTTTCATGAGTTTTTATTTCCGCTGGTTTTCTCTGATGTTGTATCACTAGGGTGCCCGGGGTAAGGCACCAGTCACGGGCCCGGGTCGGGTCGTGACAGCTGATCCCTACGTTTCTCAGCCTGCTGCGCCTAAGCTCGTACACAGGCCATGCTCAAGCCTGGAGGAAGAGCTACTCTTGCACAATCCTTTCTTAAATAGTCATCAAGACCCGTGATAAATCGGTACATCATATACACTCTGGTAGCTACATCCTTAGCTAGTAACAGGGTCGTTTCTTTGCAATCTGTATTCTCTGTTCCCGGTCGTGGAACTGAAGGCGTAAATGTCATGGCCGCAGTAGGAACTGCTGCCGCCGTGCTAAACTCTGCTGGGGCTAGCGACGTAGCAGAACTCCCCGAATGAAGCACCACCCCAGGTGATGATTGGGCCTGTGCCCTCGTAACCCTCTGTACTTTACTCGCAGCTCCCTCGGCTGCCTTGCCCTTCTGGGCCCTGGTTGCCTTACGCGAAGACATAACGGTAAGGGAAAGAAATACGTTAGAGGGGTCCAACTTATAACACAGCTCTAAGGCACGATCTCAGAGTGAGAAGAATGGAAACCAATCCTAAATATCCTATAGCCTCCTGATTATTGTTGTGGTGCACAACACACCGATAATCAAGACTCTACTAGATATGGTCTGTAGACACTTTCCGAGGACTAACTGCTCTGATACCACTTTTGTCACGACCCGAACCCGGGCCCGTGAATGGTGCCTTACCCCGGGCACCCAAGTAGACATACATCAGTGTCGGAACATAAAACAAGACATGGAATAACGAAGTGTAAAGCGATGTCTGAGAAAACTTGCCGCCGGCATATATATAAATCAACTTAAAACCGACGATTACATCCCATTACAACTCGCCCAGCGGTACTCTGAGACCTCTAAGAATGATATGACAACAATGGCGGGGCGGGGCCCGCCACCCTGAATGTAAATACCTACAACGGCGAGGACTATACGGCGATAAGCCTCGGAGAAGCGGGCTTCCCAAAACGATGAACTGCGATCCTAAGAGCGAGGATCAACACTGGTGTACCTCTACCTGCGGCATGAACGCAACCCCCGAAGGAGGTCAGTACAACAGGTACCAAGTATGTGAAACTGAAAAATACTGTAAATGAAATCATAGTAGTCTATATAAAGCAGGAGACATGTATGATAACCAAACTACAGTTCACAATAAATAAGCAGTCATGTCAAGTCAGGGACTCACGCCCTCAAACTCATCACTCAAATATCACTATGGGTCTCACGCCCATAACATCAATCATGCCCGTGGAATACCTTCCTCACTGCCGGCAGTCTATGATATCAAAGCACCAAGGAATACACATGAACACGTGTCCCACCGTGTCATAATAAAACCGTACGGGGTAAGTATGAAGGCATAGCCGACTACTAACACCCACAGTACTAACAAGGTCATAAACTGTATCATAAGATCTGTCTAGACCGCCACATGATCGAAGCTGGCCACACGCCCGCAGTATCAAATGTGCGCGTCTAGCCACGAACTTCGCGACTCCGCGTAGGCCAACCTCATAGCGCGCATGAGGTATTCCTCACATCGGTAGCTACTCCGGCATCCGCTGGACTCGCGATCCGCATGGCCACATAGACCGCATGACCATAAAGGCGCACACTAACACGGAACTCGTAGCTCGCGCATAGGTCCGGGACCCGCATGAGGTATTCTCGAATCATGGTCCTGCATCGCCGAGATATACCCCGCATCGGAGGGCAGCTTAACCCCCGGGATCATGTCAAGGTGAGTGGTACAATACCAACATAACGGCTGATCGTTAAACAACTTAAGCGCAATCGAGGAAAAACCCCTTTACACAAACATCACAAGATAACTAACACACGTAGCATCCTAGCATGTTTACTTATCAAATCAACAAGAAAGTATTACAGGGCTATCACAAACCAACACAATCAAGTTATGCACACAAGGTACTTTCTACTATATGATTAACAAGATCGGGTTTTTATCCCCAAAGTACTTCATACATTAACTCTTTAAAGATCCGTTTCTTTCACAAAAGTCACACAATACCCGTAGTATAAAAATAGAGTGACTATCTTTTTAAGTAAACCAAAACACTTCTCTTCGTAAAATCAAGTAACAACATTCTTTTCCAAACGTTCAAGTTTGCCTAATTTTAAATACTCAAGTTTCTCATTTTCAAAAGGTTTCGTAGTTCATAGTTTTAATCACTTAATGATATAATTCTCTTTTAAAACCATTTGAGAAACATATGCCTTATATGTGAGTAGGTTATTCTTGTTTATAACAATCTTATAACAGCAGCCATGATCTAGGAAATGTAATATCATTTTGTCTCATCTTAGCTTCTATGCAGATGGAGGTTTCTACTGGTTTTAATAATACTTAATTAGTCAATACATTTTCCTTTATTAGCGCTTGTAGTGCATTGGATACTTATTCGATTTTGAAATCAAGAAACATTATTCCTTTAAAAACCAAGTACTCATTACTCACGAATGAGGTTTCACACTTTTAACAAAATTGATTAATTCAATTAAGTCAAGTCTCTTATCTTTTAAGATCAAGTCTCTTAACTTCTAAAATCAGTAAACCATTCTTTTTACTTCTCTTAAGCCGTTATACCTAACTTCCCATAAAGCTAGTATAACTCTTAAGCTTTTAAAACCAAGTATTACTCTTCTGGAAAAAAATGATTCAATATTCTTTTGAAATACTTCAAGAATATTCAGGCTTAAGTCAAAAGACATTGCCGTAATTATTATTCAGGCTTAAGTCAAAAGACATTGCCGTAATTATTATTCAGTTAACACACGTACGTCTACCGTACTATATATATTTTAAAATATCATGCTCAAGAGGATAGGAAGAATCACATACCTCGCGACGATTATCGACTATTAGCAAAACGCTCCACGACTATAACCCGGCTAGCCTTGTCCACCTTTCAAGTAGTACATGATACTTGCAGAACATTCAACCTATAAAGGTTATACAAGTCTATCAATGTCTAGACTACTCTGTAGATTATTCTTCTGATGTGATTTCAGTTCAAGTCTTTTCTGTAATATCCTTCTATTACAGTTCAATTCTCTTCTATGAATCTTATATTCATTACCATACTACAACAGTATGTAATTTCCAATTACAATAGGGAGACAAGATATTTACCTCGATAAACCCATAATTATCCAAGTATAAATGTCGATCCTGAGCAACGTTTAGCTCTACTGCAGGCGCTCAACCGCTCCAAACAACCCTTAGAAGTTCTACGCAACTTCTTCTTAATACTTCAACCGGCTATGAAGATTTTCCTTAGGGTTTCGGTTTGAGACTAAAAGGACAAAAGGTAGTATTTTCGGGCTCTACGTATAGAGGTAACTTTTGGAATACTACAAGGTATAAGGCTAAGGTATTTTGGTATAGTAACAATACTTGGAGAGTATTTCTACCAAGAGGGGGGGGGGGTATTTATACGAGACAACATGTTATACCCCGTATTTCCAGAGTATGTACGTAAGGACGTACGTAGAAAAGTTTGAACTTTAAGTAGGCTTGGACGAAAATATTTTGTGCACAACACCCGATTAGAATCGATTTTTTGAAACGTTTTACAAAACTTGCGAAGGGAAAATTCCGGCTATATCATTTTTAATTTTTGCGGATTTTTCCGAGAGACGTAATATTTTGGACCAACGAGAGGGTGACACTTGTCACCCTCAAGTGGACGGTAAAAGTGGGCGTCCCCCCTTGGACGATGGGCATGAAATTGTGGCTTGTTTTGTGCCTTGTTTTGTGCCTTGTTTGGTGGAGTAGGGGTAGGGGGCACTTGGGCAAATCTTGGCCCTCCACTTGCCCCCCACATGGCTTGATCTTGGCCATTGAACTCCCTATAAATACCCCCCCCCCCTTTGTGAAGCTTTCTTCATCCACTCCTCACTTCCTTAAGTCTTGAAAACCCCTCCCCCTTTTCGTGAGGCCCCCTTGGCCGAGAGTTGTCACCTCCCCCTCCTTGTGGTGTGGCCGAGACACCCCCCTCCTAGTAGTGCTAGGCCGAGGGGTACCCCCCCCTTGCCTAGTGGTTCTCGTAGAACACCCCCCCTCTTGGTAGAAAATACTCTCCAAGTATAGTTACTATACCAAAATACCTTAGCCTTATACCTTGTAGTATTCCAAAAGTTACCTCTATACGTAGAGCCCGGAAATACTACCTTTTGTCCTTTTTGTCTCAAACCGAAACCCTAAGGAAAATCTTCACAGTTGGTTGAAGTATTAAGAAGAAGTTGCGTAGAACTTCTAAGGGTTGTTTGGGCGGGTTGAGCACCGGAGTAGAGCTAAACGTCATTTCGGGATCGACATTTAAACTTGGATAATTTTGGGCTTATCGAGGTAAATATCTTGTCTCCCTTTTGTAATTGAGTATATACTATTGAAGTATAAGAATTAAGTATAAGGTATACAAGGAAATTATATAAGAAGAGAATTGAATCGTACTTACATAAGTGTATTCTGATAGACTTGTGAAGTTTGGCGGGTAAGGAAGTCTTTGTCAATTTTCCGTAGAATCTTGTATCTAGATTTATTCTACCGGAGTAGTCTAGACTTTGATAGACTTGTATAACCGTTATAGGTTGAAATCGCGAGTAGCGTATTCTACTCGGAGGGTGGAAAAGGCTAGCGGACTACGATCTTTGGAGTGTTTTGCTAATAGTCGATAATCGTCGCGGTATGTGATTCTTCCTATACTCTTGAGCATGATATTTTAAAGTATATATAGTACGGTAGACGTACGTGTGTTAACTGAATAATAATTACGGCAATGTCTTTTGACTTAAGCCTGAATAATAATTACGGCAATGTCTTTTGACTTAAGCTGAATAATCTTGAAGTATTTCAAAGAATCTTTGAATCATTTTTAATGAAGAGTAATACTTGGTTTTAAAAGCTTAAGAGTTATACTAGCTTCATGGGAAGTTAGGTATAACGGCTTAAGAGAAGTAAAAAGAATGATTTATCGATTTTAGAAGTTAAGAGACTTATTCTTAAAAAGATAAGAGACTTGACTTAGTTAAATTAATATGAATTTTGTTAAAAAGTGTGAAACCTCATTCATGAGTAATGAGTACTGGGTTGTTAAAAGAAATAATGTTTTACTGATTTCGGAAATCAGAATAAGTATCGAACAAACCACTGCAGCGTTAATAAAGCGAAATGTCTTGACTAATTAATGTATTATTAAAACCGGTAGAAACTTCCATCCGCATAAGCTAAGATGAGACAAAATGATATTACATTTCCTAGATCATGGCTGCTGTAATAAGATTGTTATGAACAAGAATAACCTACTCACACATAAGGTATATGTTTCTCAAATTGTTTTAAAGGATTAAAACTATGAACTACGAAACCTTTCGAAAAATGAGAAACTTGAACATTTGAAATTAGGCAAACTTGAACGTTTGGAAAATAATGTTGTTACTTGATTTTACAAAGGGAAGTGTTTTGGTTTACTTAAAAGATAGTCACTCTATTTTTTTATATACTACGGGTATTGTGTGACTTTTGTGAAAGTAACGTATCTTTTAAAGAGTTAATGTATGAAGTACTTTGGGAATAAAAACCCGAACTTGTTTAACATAAAGTAGAAAGTATCTTGTGTGAATAACTTGATTGTGTTGGTTTGTGATAGCCTTGTAATACTTTCTTGTTGGTTTGATAAGTAAACATGTTAGGATGCTACGTGTGTGTCACGACCCGAACCCGGGCCCGTGACTGGTGCCTTACCTCGGGCACCCTAGTGATACAACATCAGAGTAATCAGTGGAATATAAAACAATAACATGAAATAACATGAAGTATCGAATAATAATCTGAGAAAAATTGCCTTTCGGCATGTATATATGAAAACTTAAATCCGAACAGTTACATCCCACTTACAACTCTGCCCCACAGCGGTACTACGGACTTAAGAGTGACATGACAACAATGGCGGGACGGGGCCGCCATACCCTGAATGTGGCACCTACTACGACGGGGACTATACCTGATAAGCCTCGGAGAAACGGAGCTTCCCAACGCTGTGACCACGAGCTAGGATCAACGGCGGTGTACCTCAACTGCGGCATGACGCGGCCCAAGAGTCGATAACAGTACCAAGTATGTGGCGAAAATCAGTAAATGAAATCTTAGCGATCTATATAAAGCGGGAGACATGTATGATAACCAAACTACGATTCCTGATAAATAAGCGATGTCAAGTCGGGGACTCACGCCCGCAAAGTCATCACTCAAATATAACAATGGGTCTCACGCCACAACATCAATCATGCCGTGGAAAACCTTCCTCACCGCTGATCTATGATATAAAAGCACCAAGGAATACACATGAACACCAGGTCCTACCTGTGTCATCATAAAACCGTACGGGATAAGTACGAAGGCATAGCCGACTACTAAAACCCACAAGTACAAACAAGGTCATAAACTGTATCATGAGATCTGTCTAGACCGTCACATGATCAAAGCCGCCACTCGCATGCATTATCTAATGTGCGCGTCTAGCCACCGAACTTCCGCGACTCGCGATAGGCCACTCCAATGGCCCGTGAGGTATTCCCGCATCGAGGTAGCTACTCCCGGCATCCGCTGGACTCGCGATCGCGTGGCCACATGAACCGCGTGACCATATAGGTCGCACTAACTGGAACTCTCGTAGCTCGCATAGGTCCGGGACCCGCGTGAGGTATCCTCGAATCATAGTCACAATTTGCTGAGTATTACCCGCGTCGGAGGCGACAACCTCGGGATCATGTCAAGGTGAGTGGTACAATACCAACATAATGGCTGATAGTTAAACAACATAAGCGCGATCGAGGGAGAACCCCTTTACACAAACATCACAGAATACTAACACACGTAGCATCCTAACATGTTTACTTATCAAACCAACAAGAAAGTATTACAAGGCTATCACAAACCAACACAATCAAGTTATTCGCACAAGATACTTTCTACTATCTGATTAACAAGATCGGGTTTTTATCCCCAAGTACTTCATACATTAACTCTTTTAAAAGATCCGTTTCTTTCACAAAAGTCACACAATACCCGTAGTATAAAAATAGAGTGATTATCTTTTGAAGTAAACCAAAACACTTCTCTTTATAAAATCAAGTAACAACATTCTTTTCCAAACGTTCAAGTTTGCCTAATTTCAATTACTCAAGTTTCTCATTTTCGAAAGGTTTCGTAGTTCATAGTATTAATCACTTAATGATATAATTCTCTTTGAAAGCAATTTGAGAAACATATGTCTGATACGTGAGTAGGTTATTCTTGTTTATAACAATCTTATTTAAGCAGCCATGATCTAGGAAATGTAATATCATTTTGTCTCATCTTAGCTTCTATGCAGATGGAGGCTTCTACTGGTTATTAATAATTATTTATTAGTCAATACATTTCCCTTTATTAGCGCTGCTGTGGTTTGTTCGACATTCATTCTGATTTCCGAAATCAGTAAAACATCATTCCTTTTGAAAACCAAAATACTCATTACTCACGAATGAAGTTTCACACGTTTTAACAAAATTCACATTAATAAAATTAAGTCAAGTCTCTTATCTTTTAAGATCAAGTCTCTTAACTTCTTAAGTCAATAAATAATTCTTTTTATCTCTCTTAAGCCGTTATACCTAACTTCCCATAAAGCTAGTATAACTCTTAAGCTTTTAAAACCAAGTGTTACTCTTCTTTCAAAAAGGTTTCTTATTATCACACATCGATGCATTATACCCGTAGTTGCGGGGTATGTATGTGAGGACGTGCGTCTGAGAGTCTGAGAAAATTTTGAAAAGAAAGAAAGATGTGAGTTTTCACGGAAAAGTTTCGGTTATTTGTGAAGAAAAGGTTCGTTAATGGGAATTGGATTCCCAGTTTGGTATTTGGACTTCATAGATTATATTAGAATTTTGAGATTTTATTTTGGAAATGGTCACGTGGGGCCACGGGAGAAATTCTGATTTTGTGGGCCCGCTTTGTTTTGAGATTTCCGTTAAATTGGATATTTTCGTAATACGAAATATTCAGGCGAATCGGGGCGACACGTGTCACCCCATGTGGCACCTTGCCGTTTTTACATTTGTGAACAACACAAGGTTGGAGTCGTTTTTCGTCTACACGATTTGCGTAACTTGCGAAGTGAAAATTCGGGCTATGTGGTTTTGTATTTTTGCGGATTTTTCCGAGAGACGAAACATTTTGGACCAACGGGAGGGTGACATGTGTCACCTCACAATGGAGAACAAGTGGGGCGACTTGGCGATTTGGAGGGGCAAGTTGTGCTAGATATTTGTGTAGATATTTGTGAGGTTTTAAGGAGTAGGGGCTAGGGTGCACTTGGCTTGATCTTGGCCTTACACTTGCCTTGCACATGGCTTAATCTTGGCCATTGGTTGGCCTTTGGTTTCTTATAAATACCCTCCTTGTGAAGACTTATTCATTCACTCCTCACTTTGTCTAAGTCTTGAAATCCCTCCCCTCCCTCTAGTAGCTCTCGTCCTAAGCCTCTCCCCTCCTCCTCCTTGTGGCCTTTGGCGAGAAAGGTCCCCACTTGTGGTGCTAGCAGTGGGGTACCACTAGCCTAGTTGTTTTCGCATAATACCCTTGTTGTGGTATAGAAATACTCCTAGTATTGTTATAATGCACAAAATACCTTAGCCTTGTACCTTGTAGTATTCCAAAGATACCTCTTAACGTAGAGTCCGGAAATACTACCTTTTGTCCTTTTAGTCTCAAACCGAAACCCTAAGGAAATCTTCATAGTTGGTTGAAGTATTTGAGTAGAAGTTGGTTAGAACTTCTAAGGGTTGTTTGGAGTGGTTTGGAGCGCACGAAGTGGAGCTAAACCTTGCTCAGGATCGACATTATAACTTGGATAATTTTGGGCTTATCGAGGTAATTATCTTGTCCCTCTATTGTAATTGGAAATTACATGTTTGTTAGAATATATAGTTGAAGTATACTATATATGGAACTATACTTAGTATTCGGCAATGTCTTTTGACTTAAGCCTGAAGAATAAAGAACTGAACTGAACTGTATTTACATAGGACTGTATTGCAGTAGACTTGTGTAGAATTGTACACGTCCGGGTAGACGTGTAAACCCCCGCTGGTTGTCTTGGTAGCCGGCCTCGATAGAGGAGGTGATTTAAGCTGTTATTGCGGGGAGGAGTCTTACGAATTTTCTATAGAAAGATAGAAACTTATGTTTTGGGGTTAATAGACGTTTGTGACCTTTATAGGTGAAAGTACTAAGAGTAGCGTATTCTACTCGAGGAGTGGAAAGGGCTAGCAAGGTTGTAGTACTTGGAGCATTTTGCTTATTGTCGATAAATCGTCGCGAGGTATGTGAACCTCTTCCTATCTTTTCTAGCATGATTGTTGTGAACTATGTATTACGGTAGACGTACATGTGCTAAGTGATTTGGTTGGTTTAAAACATAGGGTGTTATAATAGCTTTATGGGAAGTTAGTTATAACGACCTTATGTAAGTGAAAATGGTTTACTGATGTTAGAAGTTAAGAGACTTGATCTTATAAGATAAGAGACTTAACTTATTTGTTTTAATGTGGATGTTTGTGTGAAACCTCATTCGTGAGTAATGAGTACTTGGTTTTTAAAGGGATAATGTTTTACTGATTTCGGGAATCAGAATGTGTATCGACAGACCACTGCAGCGTTAATAAAGGAAAATGTATTGAATAATGATGTGTTGTATTAAAACCAGTAGAAACCTCCATCTGCATAGAAACTAAGATGAGACAAAATGATATTACATTTTCTAGATCATGGTCTTTGTAATAAGAATGTTGTAAACAAGAATAACCTACTCTCACGTGAGACATATATTACTCAATTGTTCTAAAAAGGAATCAAGTGATTAAGTTTGGGAACTATGAAACCATTTGAAAATGAGAAGCTTGAGTAATTGAAACTAGGCAAACTGGAACTTAGGAAAAGAATGTTGTTACTTGATTTTGAAAAGGAATGTGGGTTGGTCATTCTAATACTACGGGTATCGGGTGACTTTTATAGAAGTAATGGATCTCTTTTAAAAGAACTTAACGTATGTAGTACTTTGGGGTTAAAAACCCGGACTTTGGTATAAATGGAAGTACTTTGAGTTGTTGTGAAACTTGCCTATGCTTGTTGTTGTGAAACTTGCCTATGCTTGTTGTTGTGAAACTTGCCTATGCTTGTTGTTGTGAAACTTGCCTATGCTTGTGATGATAGCCTTTGTTGTACAAGTGTGGTATTTCTGTGTTACCGCGTCTCTCGATAGAGGGCCGGTCGACTTGTTGAGAACTTACTTGGACGTGCTGGCAGTGATGGAGAATTCCACGGGTATGTTTCCATTTTGATTACTGTCTTATTGTTGATGTCACATGGACATGTCTACACGATCCGGGGCATGCGGCCATGCGGTCGGGTTGATTACCCGATATATTGTTATTGTGGTTACATGGACATGTCTACACCGAGGTAGAATTCCGGGGGCATGTGGCCATGCGGCAGGGTTGATCACCCAGTATATTATTGTTGATGTCACATGGACGTGTCTACACCGAGGTAGAATTCAGGGGGCATGTGGCCATGGGGCATTGGTATTATTGTTGCATCATGGACATGTCTACCGATGCAGAATCCGGGGCATGCGGCCGTGATGCGAACATGATTGATGTTGTGGGCGTGAGACCCATAGTTATATTTGAGTAATGACTTGAGGCGTGAGTCCACGGGTATATGCTTTTATGTTGTGAATCGTAGTTTGGTTATCATACATGTCTCTGCTTTATATAGACTAGTATGATTTCATTCTGATATTTTCTGATTTCACATACTTGGTACTGTTATCGACCTCCTTGGGTGCGTTCATGCCGCAGTAGAGGTACATCGATCGTGGATCCCGCTCTTAGGATCACGGTCAGCGTATTGGGAAGCTCCGTTTCTTGGAGGCTTATCTTTTGGTATGTGTTCCACGAGTTGTAGGTTCTTGTACATTCGGGGTATGGCGGGGCCTGTCCGTCATAGTCGTTGTAAATCTTAAGTGCAGAAATCTTTGTTGTGGCGGGGTTGTAAAGGATTAAAGCATTCGTGTTTTATGTATATCTTGAAGGCAACCGTTTTGGTTGCTTTGTTTATTATTATATCTCATGTTTCATGACTCATGTTTTATTTTCCGGTTTTCTCGATGTTGTATCACTAGGGTGCGGGATAAGGCACGATGCGGGCCGGGCAGTCGTTACAAAAGTGGTATCGAAGCGCTTAATCCTCGGAAAGTGTCTGCACCGTGTCTAGTAGAGTCTTGATTATCGGTGTGTTGTGCACCACATCTATAATCAGGAGGCTATAGGACATTTAGGATTGGTTTCCATTCTTCTCATTTTGAGATCGTGCCTTAGAGCTGTGTTGTAAGTGGGACCCCTCTGACGTATCTCGTTTTACGATTATGCCTCGCAGGGCAACCAGAGCCCGGGAGGGCAAGGCAGCCGAGTCTTGCTAGTGAGATCTGAGGAGTACGAGCGCGCAGCCCGACAGCACTGAGTTGTGCTTGACGGCGGGTTTTGTGCGCCGCCCGGCCCAGCGAGAGTTAGAGCGCAGCAATGGCTGCCGAGACCGCGATACTGAGCCTCGGTCCACGATGCAGGCGGAGGAGATGGGTTACAAGGAGATGGCGATTCTTTGGCGAGTCGTGGCGAGTATGAGGAGAGGCTGGATCTGGCAGTTCGATTCAGCGGCACCATGGTGCACGAAGCGAATAGTTTGAGGTGCGGGACTTTACGAGTTGTAGCCCGCGAGTTTTATGGGTCGAGGCACGAGGATGATCCGCAGGAGTTCATCCGGCGATTCTGACGGATCACGCGGGTGATCAAGGCTTGAAACCGAGTCTGTGACCTTTGGTTCGCATCGGTGCGTGATACCGCGATCGATTGGTTTGATTCATAGGAGCTTTCCGGGAGAGCATGCACCTCCAGTATGGGATGAGTTTTGGGGCTTTCTCGCGCACTTCTTGCCTCCGCGGATGAGGAGAACGCGGTGACAGATTTTTGATGCTTAGACAGAGGCGGGCGTGCGGTTCGGGAGTACAATGTGAGTTCGACTCATTGGCTTGTGCGTCCAGCGTTGGTAGCTAGTATGGAGGATCGAGTGCACCGATATGTTCTGAGGCTCGATGATTACATGTCGAGGCATGTTCGTGAGTAGCTCTTCAGGGCATGGACATTGCCCGCATGCAGCTCATGCACTAGGATGCGAGGTGCGGAGAGGTCGGCGGAATGACTGGATCAGCGAGAAGAGGCGAGACATCGAGTCTTTTGGCGACTTTCGAGGCGGACCGCCTCGAAGATATTAGTTTTGCACCTCCGCCCGGTCAGAGTGGTCCTCCACAACCTTGAGTATTCGGAGCAGTCGGGCTCGAGGTTGAGTTTCAGGGAAGTAAGGGTGTTGGCCAGATGCGGTCACCCCTACCTCGGTGTGGTCGATGTGGTAGACCACATTTCGGGGAGTGTCGTGGTGCCAGGGGAGCTTGTTATTTTTGCGGCCAGCAGGGCCATTTTGCGAGCGTCAACCAAGGGTAGCACGGATGTTACGACTCACCCTAGGATCGATGGCTGGTTCATCGCGCTACGATTATCGCCTGCAGGGCAGGCCTATGATTAGAGTGGAGCGGTAGCTTCAGGTATATCCTTAACCCTCTAGAGTTTTGGTATGCTTGTTATGATGGTCTCATTATTGTGTGCTATGTACGAATAAGCGTTGTGTTAATTGTGAGTTTGAAAACATGTTTAGTTGGGAGGTTACGTATGGGGGCATGGTAAGTGTGAACCTTAGACTATGTCACGACTGAGACCTTAGGGGTAAGGTCGTCTTGAGATTAAAGATTCGTTTTATGTTTGACCTTTATCAGAGTAGTAGTATACGTGGGATTTATTTGTGTGATAAGTCCGTGGGTAGTGTGAGATGGAAGTGGTAGCTTTCATGATGTGAATTAGTAAGATTGTTCCGGATCGGGGAACAAGAGTTTGGCGCGGTTGGGGGTCGGGTTGAGGACCATTTGCGGGTCAACCCGTAACCCGGTTTGGGGTGGGGTCAGTTAGGTGGTCCCGCGGTGGTAGGGTCACGAGGATGCTAGGCCCAAGTTTGTATGATCATCGTATGAGTTCGTGGACGCGTTCGACGAGCGGTTCGTAAAGGCGGGAATGGCCTTAAGGAAGTTTGAGGTTAGTAAGATGACCAAGTTTGGAGGTAGTGACTCGGAGATTTTCGAGAGCAAGTAATGACTGAAGTATGGTACGTACTGGGAGAGTTCAAGTGTTCGAGAAGGGCACGACGAGTAAGGGAGGAAGATAACGTGTGTTATTTCGTGGCCAGGCTGTGGCATTGGCAACTTGTTAGAGGAACTTTATCGTTATTCGACTTGAGAAGGAACATTCGGGACGAATGTTTCTAAGGAGGGGAGAATGTTATACCCCGTAGTTGCGGGGTATGTATGTGAGGACGTGCGTGCGAGTACGAGAAAATTTTGAAAAGAAAGAAAGATGTGAGTTTTCACGGAAAAGTTTCGGTTATTTGTGAAGAAAAGGTTCGTTAATGGGAATTGGATTCCCAGTTTGGTATTTGGACTTCATAGATTATATTAGAATTTTGAGATTTTATTTTGGAAATGGTCACGTGGGGCCACGGGAGAAATTCTGTTTTGTGGGCAGCTTTGTTTTTGAGATTTCAGGTAAATTGGATATTTTGAAGACGAAATATTCAGGCGAATCGGGGCGACACGTGTCACCCCGTATGGCACCGCAGTCGATTTTACATTTGTGCACAACACCGGTTGGAGTCGTTTTGGCGAAGCGTTTGCGTAACTGCGAAGGAAAATTCGGCTATGTCGTTTTGTATTTTTGCGGATTTTTCAGAGGCGAAACATTTTGGACCAACGGGAGGTGACATGTGTCACCTCACAATGGAGACAAGTGGGGCGTGACTTGGCGATTTGGAGGGCAAGTTGTGCTAGATATTTGTGTAGATATTTGTGAGGGTTTTAAGGAGTAGGGGCTAGGGTGCACTTGGCTTGATCTTGGCCTTACACTTGCCTTGCACATGGCTTAATCTTGGCCATTGGTTGGCCTTTGGTTTTGCTATAAATACCCTCCTCTTGTGAAGACTTATTCATTCACCCTCACTTTGTCTAAGTCTTGAAATCCTCCCTCCTCTAGTAGCTCTCGTCCTAAGCCTCTCCCCTCCTCCTCCTTGTGGCCTTTGGCGAGAAGGGTCCCCCTTGTGGTGCTAGCCAGTGGGGTACCCCTCGAGCCTAGTTGTTTCGCATAATAACCCTTGTTGTGGTATAGAAATACTCCTAGTATTGTTATAATGCCCAAAATACCTTAGCCTTGTACCTTGTAGTATTCCAAAGATACCTCTTTACGTAGAGTCCGGAAATACTACCTTTTGTCCTTTTAGTCTCAAACCGAAACCCTAAGGAAATCTTCATAGTTGGTTGAAGTATTTGAGTAGAAGTTGGTTAGAACTTCTAAGGGTTGTTTGGAGTGGTTTGGAGCGCACGAAGTGGAGCTAAACCTTGCTCAGGATCGACATTATAACTTGGATAATTTTGGGCTTATCGAGGTAATTATCTTGTCCCTCTATTGTAATTGGAAATTACATGTTTGTTAGAATATATAGTTGAAGTATACTATATATGGAACTATACTTAGTATTCGGCAATGTCTTTTGACTTAAGCCTGAAGAATAAAGAATCGAATCTGTATTTACATAGGATGTATTGCGATGAACTTGTGTAGAATTGTACACGTCCGGTTAGACGTTTAAACCCCACTGGTTGGCTTGGTAGCGGCCTCGATAGAGGAGGAGATTCTGTGTGTTGGGAAAGAATCTTGTGAATTTTCTATAGAAAGATAGAAACTTATGTTTTGGGGTTAATAGACGTTTGTGACCTTTATAGGTGAAAGTACTAAGAGTAGCGTATTCTACTCGAGGAGTGGAAAGGGCTAGCAAGGTTGTAGTACTTGGAGCATTTTGCTTATTGTCGATAAATCGTCGCGAGGTATGTGAACCTCTTCCTATCTTTTCTAGCATGATTGTTGTGAACTATGTAGTGCGGTAGACGATACGTGTGCTAAGTGATTTGGTTGGTTTAAAACATAGGGTGTTATAATAGCTTTATGGGAAGTTAGTTATAACGACCTTATGTAAGTGAAAATGGTTTACTGATGTTAGAAGTTAAGAGACTTGATCTTATAAGATAAGAGACTTAACTTATTTGTTTTAATGTGGATGTTTGTGTGAAACCTCATTCGTGAGTAATGAGTACTTGGTTTTAAAGGGATAATGTTTCTTGATTTGGGAATCGGAATGTGTATCGACAGGACCCTGCAGCGTTAATAAAGGAAAATGTATTGAATAATGATGTGTTGTATTAAAACCAGTAGAAACCTCCATCTGCATAGAAACTAAGATGAGACAAAATGATATTACATTTTCTAGATCATGGCTGCTGTAATAAGAATGTTGTAAACAAGAATAACCTACTCTCACGTGAGACATATATTACTCAATTGTTCTAAAAGGAATCAAGTGATTAAGTTTGTGAACAATCAAACAATTTGAAAATTAGAAGCTTGAGTAATTGAAACTAGGCAACCTGGAACTTAGGAAAGAATCTTTGTTACTTGATTTTGAAAAGGAATGTGGGTTGGTCATTCTAATACTACGGGTATCGGGTGACTTTTATAGAAGTAATGGATCTCTTTTAAAATAACTTAACGTATGTAGTACTTTGGGGTTAAAAACCCGGACTTTGGTATAAATGGAAGTACTTTGAGTTGTTGTGAAACTTGCCTATGCTTGTTGTTGTGAAACTTGCCTATGCTTGTTGTTGTGAAACTTGCCTATGCTTGTTGTTGTGAAACTTGCCTATGCTTGTTGTTGTGAAACTTGCCTATGCTTGTGATGATAGCCTTTGTTGTACAAGTGTGGTATTTACGTATTCTGGCGTCTCTCGATAGAGGGCGGTCGACTTATTGAGAACTTACTTGGGCGTCTTTGGCGGTGATGGAGAATTCCACGGGTATGTTTCCATTTTGATTACTGTCTTGTTGTTGATGTCACATGGACATGTCTACACCGATGCAGTATTCCGGGGGCATGCGGCCATGCGGTCGGGTTGATTACCCGATATATTGTTATTGTGGTTACATGGACATGTCTACACCGAGGTAGAATTCCGGGGGCATGTGGCCATGCGGCAGGGTTGATCACCCAGTATATTATTGTTGATGTCACATGGACGTGTCTACACCGAGGTAGAAGTCCGGGGGCATGTGGCCATGGGGCATTGGTATTATTGTTGCATCATGGACATGTCTACACCGATGCAGAATTCCGGGGGCATGCGGCCATGATGCGAACATGATTGATGTTGTGGGCGTGAGACCCATAGTTATATTTGAGTAATGACTTGAGGGCGTAAGTCACGGTAGTATATTCGCTTTTATGTTGTGAATCGTAGTTTGGTTATCATACATGTCTCTGCTTTATATAGACTAGTATGATTTCATTCTGATATTTTTGATTTCACATACTTGGTACTGTTATCGACCTCCTTCGGGGCTGCGTTCATCGCAGGTAGAGGTACATCGGTCGTGGATCCCCGCTCTTAGGATCACAGTGCAGCGTATTGGGAAGCTCCGTTTCTTCGGAGGCTTATCTTTTGGTATGTGTTCCCTGAGTTGTAGGTTCTTGTACATTCAGGGGTATGGCGGGGCCCTGTCCCGTCATAGTCGTTGTAAATCTTAGAAGTGCATGTAATCTTGTTGTGGCGGGGTTGTAAAGGATTAAACTATTCGTGTTTTATGTATATCGAAGGCAACCGTTTTTGGTTGCTTTGTTTATTATTATATCTCATGTTTCATGACTCATGTTTTATTTTCCGCTGGTTTTCTCTGATGTTGTATCACTAGGGTGCCCGGGATAAGGCACGATGCTTGGGCCGGGCGAGTCGTTACCTGATCGATTATAAGTCAAATCAATTATCTTTTAAAAACCACAAAGCATTTCTTACTTACATAAAGCTGTTATAACCAACTTCCCATAAAGCCGTTATAACACTTTATGTTTTAAACCAATCAAATACATTTAACTCTACGTCTACCGTACTACATAGTTATACACATATCATGCTAGAAAAGATAGGAAGAGGTTCACATACCTCGCGACGATTATCGACTAATAGCAAAACGCTCCAAGTAACTCAAACCGTCGGCTACACCTTAAGCCAAGCAGCTCACGCCACACGTAGTACTTCAACCTATAGAGGCCACAAGGCGCCTATTAACATCTAGATCTCAACGTAGAATATTCTACGAGAAAATTCGGCACCTCCCCAAATCACAGCGTAAATCTCCTCCTCTATCGAGGCACGCTGAGACAACAACTCCTAGAAGGGGGTTGTACGTCTAATCCGGACGTGTACAATTCTACTTCACAGTAATGCTCCACAAGTCTAATGTAATACAGTCCTATGTAATTCTGATTCGGTTCTAAATCTTTAAATTCGAGCTTAAGTCAAAAGACATTGCATGAAAACTATGTTCAATTCTATATATAGTATACTTCAACTATATATTCCTACAACATGTAATTTCCAATTACAATAGAATGACAGTAGTATTTACCTCGATAAGCCCAAAATTATCCAAGTTTAAATGTCGATCCTGAGCAAGGTTTAGCTCCTACTCCGTGCGCTCCAACCCGCTCCAAACAACCCTTAGAAGTTCTACGCAACTTCTACTTAACACTTCAACCGACTATGAAGGTTTTCCCTTAGGGTTTTGTTTAGTGGCTAAAGGAAAGTATAATAGTATTTTCGGGCTCTACGTATAGAGGTAACTTTGGAATACTACAAGGTATAAGGTTAAGGTATTTGGGTATAGTAACAATACTTGGAGAGTATTTCTACCAAGAGGGGGGGTATTTATACGAGACAACACCACAAGGGGGGGTGTGTACCCCTCGGCCAACCCCACTAGGAGGGGGGGAAACTCTCGGCCAAGGGGGAGGGGACTCTCGGCCAAGGGGCCTCACAAGGGGGAGGGGTGTGTTCTTGGACGAGAACACTACACTAAGGGGGGGAAGAGAGGGCTTTCAAGACTTAGAAAGATTTTAGGATGAAGAAGTCTTCACAAAGGGGGGGTATTTATAGGTCAAGCCATGGCCAACCAATGGCCAAGATCATGCCAAGTGCAAGGCAAGTGTAGGGTCAAGATTCACCCATGTGTACCTTATCCATCTACCACACAAATATCACAAAATATCCTACCAACCCTTTGACTCCTTTTCATCCAAACCGCCCAAAGTAACGCCCAATGTGAGGGTGACACATGTCACCCTCCCGTTGGTCCAAAATGTTTCATCTCTCGGAAAAATCCGCAAAAATACTAAATGACATAGCCGGAATTTTCCCTTCGCAAGTTGTGTAAAACGTTTCGTCGAAAAACGATTCTAATCGGGTGTTGTGCACAAAAATATTTCGGCCAAGTCTACTTCAAGTTCAAACTTTTCTACGTACGTCCTCACGTACATACTCTGGAAATACGGGGTATAACATTCTCCCCTCCTTAGAAACATTCGTCCCGAATGTTCCTTCTAAGTCTCAAAACATACGTGCGCCAGTATAGTCTTCACTACTATACGTACGAAAACAAACATGCCCCACCTGGCCACAATACAACACGCGCAAACATACTTACATCCAAGTCCACGAGGAAACACCTCTAGCAACACAAAAGCCCTTACCCGAGGTCTAAAATATACTTCCTTCGCACCTTCTCCTTACAAAAGAAATGATCACATCAAGGCTCGTAATACATGCTCGCTTCTTCCCTTACGCGTCGTACCCTTCTCGTACACTCGAACTCTTTCTTACCATATCTCTGTTACTGATTCAGTTTCCAAATCTCTGAGTTACTCTCTCTAACTTGGTCATCATTAACTGGGAACACTCTGAATGGATCTCCGATACTTTTTCGAACCTAACAACGGAAGAATGGACAGACTGCCTCCTAAGTCGGACGGCAAAAGCTAACATATAGGCAATCTGTCCTACTCTTCACATGACCTGAAAAGGCCCAAAGTAACTCGGGCTAAGTTTCCTCTGATTTCCGAATCTCGTCACACCCTTCCGGGGTTGTACCTTCAAGAAAACCCACCGTCATCCTGAACTCCAAGCGTCTTCGCCGATCATCCGTATGACTTCTGTTGATTCTGAGCTGTCGATAACCTCTCCTGGATAGGCTTCACCCTATCCCCATCCTGCCGAAACAAGTATGAACCCACTATCTGAACTTTGCCGACATCGAACTAATCGACCGACTACTTACATTTCCGCCCCTACGAGGCTTCGTAAGGCGATATCCGAATACTGAAATGGTAGTTATAAAAGCACTCCCTCAACAGGAGGCAACAATCCTCATAGCTACCCCTGAAATCCAAACACAGGCAGAGGCGAATGCCATCGAGACTCACCAGTTCCTAACCTGCTGGTAAAACCTCCCGAAAAAGCAGTGAACACAGGCTTCACTGCGCCATAAGGTGAAGGTAGGCACCTCGTGCAGCCTTACAACCTTCCTGATATAACATCTCGCATAACTTACTGCCTAGTACAAGGTTTTGACTAAAAGATAAGACGGGCTGACCTACTCGGCCCGACTACTGGTCGAACGCACCCACGAACTCGTACGATGGTTAACTAAACTTGGGCCTAACACCCTCGTGACCCTACCACCTGGAGGGACCACCACAAACTGACCCCACCATAAAACAGGTCGCGGGTTGACCCGCGACATGGCCTCAACCCGACCCACTCTCGCGTAAAACACTTGCTCCCCGATCCGGAACAATCTCACTAATCACGTTACGAAAACCTAGCGGTCTTCTTAGCTCAACTACCCTCTTTCATTCCACACTACTCAGGGACTTATCCCACAACATAGCTCACGTGCACCAGGCACTCCGACAAGGGTTAAACGTAAAAATATAACTCTTTTACCCAAGATGGCCTTGCCTCTAAGGTCTCTACGTATAAATCTCTAAGGCTTACACTTTTTCTTATCCCCCAATCTTTCCTGGTTAACTAACCATGATTTCTAATCACAATACACTTATGTGATCTGAACATAATACTTAAGATATACTCATCTTACACGTACTAATCTCTAGAGGGTTAAGGATATACCTGTATCTACTGCTTCACTCCCCTTAGTCGTTCTAATCAAACCTGCCCCCGTAGGGCGCATAGCTAGGGAAGATGATGAACTGGTCACTGAATATGAAGGCTGAGTCCTCCTACTAGGACATCCTTTCGACACATGGCCCTGACGGCCGCAGGTAAAACAAGTACCAACTAAAAGACGACATTCCCCAGGATGACGTGCATCGCTAATGAACACGGGGAAAATCGAATCCGGTGGTGGAACCTACGTATAGCTGTGAACCGGAAGCTCTGGAGCTCTGACCAACTCCGGCTTACCCCGAACGTTCTGAACCTTGTGGAGGACCACTCTGCACTGGTGGATGTGCGTATCTAATCTGCTGGTGAGGCGATTGGCCTCGAAAGTTACCAAAGGACCTTGCTATTCTGGCCCTCTTCTGCTGTCCTTGGTTAACCCGTTGATCTCAACTTCTCTTGGCCTGCTGCGCATAAGCCCGTACACAGGCCATGCTCAAGCCTAACTGAAGAATTACTCTTGTACAACCCTCTCTTAGATATTCATCAAGACTCGCGGTACATAGGTATACTCTCTGGTAGCCAACTTCATAGCTAATGTGGTCGCCTCTTTGCAATCTCTATTCTGTTCCCGGCCGTGGGCGAAGGTTCAACTTATCATGGCCGCAGTAGGAACTGCTGCCGCCGTGCTAAACTATGCTGGGGCTGGTGATGTCGCAGAACTCCCCAAATGAAGCGCCATGTCAGGTGATGATTGGGCCCGTGCCCACGTAACCCTCTGTACTCAACTCGCAGCTCCCTCGGCTGCCTTGCCCTCCTGGGCTCGGGTTTCCTTACACGGAGGCATAACGGTAAGGGAAAGAAATACGTTAGAGGGGTCCAACTTATAACACAGCTCTAAGGCACGATCTCAGAGTGAGAAGAATGGAAACCAATCCTAAATATCCTATAGCCTCCTGATTATTGATGCGGTGCACAACACACCGATAATCAAGAGTACTAGATCTGATGCGTAGACACTTTCAGGATTAATCGCTCTGATACCACTTTTGTCACGACCGAACCGGGCGTGGTAGTGCCTACCGGGCACCCTAGTGATACAACATCAGAGTAATCAGCGGAATATAAAACAATAACATGAAATAACATGAAGTATGAAATAATAATCTGAGAAAAATTGCCTTTCGGCATGTATATATGAAAACTTAAATCGAGCGATTACATCCCACTTACAACTCGCCTGGCAAGATTACTATGCACTTCAGAGTGATATGACAACAATGGCGGGACAGGGCCCCGCCATACCCCTGAATGTAAGCACCTACTACGACAGGGGACTATACCACTGATAAGCCTACGGAGAAACGGAGCTTCCCAAATGCTGAACTGTGACCCCGAGAGCTAGGATCAACGACTGGTGTACCTCAACCTGCGGCATGAACGCAGCCCCCCGAAGGAGGTCAGTACAACAGGTACCAAGTATGTGAAACTGAAAATACTGTAAATGAAATCATAGCAGTCTATATAAAGCAGGAGACATGTATGATAACCAAACTACAGTTCACAATAAATAAGCAGTCATGTCAAGTCGGGGACTCACGCCCGCAAAGTCATCACTCAAATATAACAATGGGTCTCTATAATTTTGGGCTTATCGAGGTAAATATCTTGTCTCCCTTTTGTAATTGAGTATATACTATTGAAGTATAAGAATTAAGTATAAGGTATATACAAGGAAAGTATATAAGAAGAGAATTGAACTGTACTTACATAGGACTGTATTTACAGTAGACTTGTGAAGTTTGGCGGGTAAGGAAGTGCTGTCCAATTTTCCGTAGAATCTTGTATCTAGATTTATTCTACCGAGTAGTCTAGACTTTGATAGACTTGTATAACCGTTATAGGTTAAAGTACTGCGAGTAGCGTATTCTACTCGGAGGGTGGAAAAGGCTAGCCGGACTACAGTACTTTGGAGCGTTTTGCTAATAGTCGATAATCATCGCGAGGTATGTGATTCTTCCTATACTCTTGAGCATGATATTTTAAAGTATATATAGTACGGTAGACGTACGTGTGTTAACTGAATAATAATTACGGCAATGTCTTTTGACTTAAGCCTGAATAATAATTACGGCAATGTCTTTTGACTTAAGCCTGAATAATCTTGAAGTATTTCAAAGAATCTTGAATCATTTTTATGAAGAGTAATACTTGGTTTTAAAGCTTAAGAGTTATACTAGCTTCATGGGAAGTTAGGTATAACGGCTTAAGAGAAGTAAAAGAATGATTTATCGATTTTAGAAGTTAAGAGACTTATTCTTAAAAAGATAAGAGACTTGACTTAGTTAAATTAATATGAATTTTGTTAAAAGTGTGAAACCTCATTCATGAGTAATGAGTCTTGGGTTGTTAAAAGAAATAATGTTTCTTGATTTGAATCGAATAAGTATCGAACAAACCATCTGCGTTAATAAAGGGAAATGTCTTGACTAATTAATGTATTATTAAAACCGGTAGAAACTTCCATCTACATGAAGCTAAGATGAGACAAAATGATATTACATTTCCTAGATCATGGTCTTTGTAATAAAGTATTATGAACAAGAATAACCTACTCACACATAAGGTATATGTTTCTCAAATTGTTTTAAAGGATTAAAACTATGAACTACGAAACCTTTCGAAAAATGAGAAACTTGAACATTTGAAATTAGGCAAACTTGAACGTTTGGAAAATAATGTTGTTACTTGATTTTACAAAGAGAAGTGTTTTGGTTTACTTAAAAGATAGTCACTCTATTTTTTTATATATACTACGGGTATTGTGTGACTTTTGTGAAAGTAACGTATCTTTTAAAGAGTTAATGTATGAAGTACTTTGGGAATAAAAACCCGAACTTGTTTAACATAAAGTAGAAAGTATCTTGTGTGAATAACTTGATTGTGTTGGTTTGTGATAGCCTTGTAATACTTTCTTGTTGGTTTGATAAGTAAACATGTTAGGATGCTACGTGTGTTAGTATCTTGTGATGTTTGTGTAAAGGGGTTTTCCCTCGATCGCGCTTATGTTGTTTAACTATCAGCCGTTATGTTGGTATTGTACCACTCACCTTGACATGATCCCGGAGGTTAAGCTGCCCTCCGATGCGGGGTAATACTCAGGCAGTCTGTGTGACTATGATTCTGTCACGACCCGTTCCGGGGCCCGTGACTGGTGCCTTACCCGGGCACCCAAGCAGTCATACATCAGAGAAAATCAGCGGAAATATAAAATAAGATATGAATCAATGAAAATTGAGACACAGTTTATATGAGAAAAGTCGCCTTTCGGCATAATATATATAAACCCAAATTCTGGCAGTTACATCCCAACTGTACAATAGGACTACAGACCTCTAAGGAAATAAACAACTATGGCGGGACAGGGCCCCGCCATACCCTGAATGGACATATATCTACAACACAGGGAGAACCATACCAAAAGTCGAGCCTCCGGAGAAGATGGAGCTCCTGACACCAAAGCAAAGATCCTAAGGATGCGGATCTAGCACCTGCTTGCCCTTACCTGCGGCATGAACGCAGCCCCCCGAAGGAGGTCAGTACAACAGGTACTAAGTATGTGAAACTGTAAAATACTTAAATGAAATCATATCATTTTAAAACCAATTTACAAATATGCACGAAACAACCAATGTAACCGCACATAGTGCCCTATCATAACAAGAGCAACAATAGGTAAACTGTAACAGGTCTTTTCTAGGCTGCGAATGATCGAAGCAGGGCCAATCGCCCATAGTATCATTATGCAAGCCTAATCCTGGACTCCCGTAGTCCGCATAGGCCACTCACATAGGCCCGCATGAGGTATGACCCCGCATCGAGGGTAGCTACTCCTCGGCATCGTCCCGACTCGTAGTCCGCATGGCGCCACATGCCGCATGAGGTATAACCCCGCACTAACACGGAACTCCGTAGCTCCGCATAGGTCCCTGGACCCGCATGAGGTATTCTCGAATCATGGTCCTGCATCGCTGAGTCTACCCGCGTCGGAGGCGACTTTAACCCCCGGTATCATGTCAAGAGGTGAGTGATATTATACTAACACAACAACTTATCGTTAAACAACATAAGCACAACAAGAATACTCTCTTATACAAACGTTACAAGACACTAACACACATAGCATCATATTATGTCTACTTTTCAAACAATCTTACTACACCTTACATAAATCAATACAAGGTTTTTATAAATAAATAAGTAAACAGTTTCTTTTATCTTTCTTAAGTTGTTATACCTAACTTCCCATAAAGATAGTATAACTCTTAAGCTTTTTGTTTTAAAAAAAAACCAAACATTTCTCTTCTGTTAAAATGATTCAGTATTCTTTTGAAATGCTTTAAGATCCTTATTATTCAGGCTTAAGTCGCAAGACATTGCCGTAAGTATTATTCAGGCTTAAGTCAAAAGACATTGCCGTAGTTATTATTCAGTTAACACACGTACGTCTACCGTACTATATATATATTTAAAATATCATGCTCAAGAGTATAGGAAGAATCACATACCTTCTCGGCGAAATCCACCTGCCAAGTCGAATATGTCGCGCGCAGAGAATCAACCTATAATAGTCAGACACGTCTATCAACGTCTAGACTACTCTGTAAACAGTTCTAAGCAGAGGGTTCTCTATTCTACGGAAATTTGGGCAGCACTTCCCTACCCGTCAAGCTACTCAAGTCTACTGTGAAAACAGTCCTATGTAAGTATAGTTCAATTATTCTTCTTTTAAACCCTTCTACTGTGATAACAGTTCAATTCTATTCTGTAATATCCTTCTAAGTATTTTATACTTATTTCTATACTTCTACAGTATGTATTCTCTAATTACAAAAAGAAGGATAAGATTATTTACCTCGGTAAGCCCAATAATATCCTAGATATAAGTCGATCCTGAGCAAGGTTTAGCTCCTAATTTGTACGCTCCGATAGCTCCAAGGAACCCTTAGAAGTTCTTCACAACTTCTACTAAGTACTAAGGGATTTGGGCTAGGGTATTTAGGAATAGTAACTACACTTGGAAGACAACATTTCTACCAAGGGAGGGGGGGTGTTTCGGCTAGGGCTTTCTTTAGAGGGGGGGGGGGCTTTCGGCCAAAGCCACTTAGGCTAGAGGGGGAGAGGGTGTTGGACGAAAATACTAGAAGAGAGGGGAGGGAACTTTGAGACTTGGAAAGTTTGTTTGTGGATGAAGAACTCTTCATCTTAAGGGGGGTATTTATAGGTCAAGAAATGGCCAACCAATGGCCAAGATTAAGCCAAGTGCTAGGCAAGTGTAAGGTCAAGATTAGGGCAAGTGTACCTTATCCAACTATCACACAAAATATCCTACCAACTCCATGACAAAATAGCCATTCCAATCGGCCCTATACCGCCCACACATCCATCAATTAGAGGGTGACAAGTGTCGCCTCGTTAACAAAGTGTTACGTCTCGGAAAAATCCGCAAAAATTAGAAATGACATAGCCGGAATTTACCCTACGCGAGTCTTGTAAAACGTTTCGTCGGAAAACGATTCTTTGTGTGAGTTGTGCCCAAAAAAAACGTCCCATGCCTAAACTTTTAAGGCTAAACTTTCGTACGTACGCCCTCACGTACATACTCTGGAAATACGGGGTATAACATTCTCCCCTCCTTAGAAACATTCGTCCCGAATGTTCCTTCCCAAGACCGTTAACGATAAGGTTCCTCATAACTTAAACAGTTTGCAAATGCCACACACGGCCACAAAACAACACTTAGGCATAAACGATAATGAAAATTTACAAGTAGGAAAGTGAATTACCTGGAGGTGTGGGGAATAGGTGAGGATACTTCTGCCTCATGTCCTCCTCAGCTTCCCACGTCATCTCCTCCCTGAGCTCGTTCCGCCACAAGACTTTGACGGAAGCCACGTCCTTGGTCCGCAGACGCCTAACCTGACGATCGATTATCGCTATGGGAATCTCCTCATACGATAACCCCTCGGTCACCTGGACATCTTCAATCGGGTGTACCCTAGATGGATCCCCGATACATCTCCTCAGCATAGAAACATGAAACACCGGATGCACTGCCTCCAGATCGGACGGCAGATCCAACTCATAGGCAACCTTGCCTACCCTGCGGACAATCTGATAGGGCCCAATGTACCTTGGGCTGAGTTTCCCTTTCTTCCCGAATCTCATCACACCCTTCATGGGTGACACCTTCAGGAAAACCCAATCGTCAACCTCGAACTCCAGATGCCGACGACGATGATCTGCATATGACTTCTGTCGACTCTGAGCTGTGAGCAACCACTCCTGGATAAGCTTCACCTTATCCACTGCCTGCTGCACCAAATCTGGTCCCACTAACTGCACCTCGCCCACATCGAACCAGCCTATAGGCGATCTGCACTTCCTCCCATACAAGGCCTCATAAGGCACCATCTGGTAGCTATTATTGTACGCAAACTCAACTAGAGGCAAATGATCCTCCCAGCTACCCCTGAAGTCAATAACACAGGCTCGCAGCATATCCTCAAGAGTCTGGATAGTGCGCTCAGCTTTGTCTGCATGCGTGGATGGAATGCGATTACTCGTGTTCACTGCGTCCCCAAACCATACGGAAAGACCTCCGAAGTTAGCGTAACCGGGCTCCTGCATGCGATATGATCGAAATAGGGACTCCATGCAGTCTGACGATCTCTCGGATGTAAAGTCTGGCATAATCCTCAGCCGAAAAAGTCGTCCTGACGGGAAGAAAGTGGGCTGATTTCGTCAGCCTGTCGACGATAACCCATATAGAATCATGTCTCCTCTGAGTGCGAGGTAATCCTGTGATAAAGTCCATGTTGATCACCTCCCACTTCCAGGTCGGGATCTCTATCGTCTGCAACAAACCACCAGGCCTCTGGTGCTCTATCTTCACCTGCTGACAACACGGGCATTGAGCTATAAACTCTGCAACGTCCCTCTTCAAGCCATCCCACCAATACACAGATCTATGGTCATGGTACATCTTGGTCGACCACGGATGGATAAACGCGCGCTGTGTGCTTCCCCAAGAACTCTGCCAAGTCCGAAACATCCGGAACACACAACCGCCCTCAAACCTTAGCACCCGTGGTGTTACCTCAAAGGACCCTTCCTCACTAAGAGCCGTATCACGATAACGTGTCAAAGCGGATCCTCGAATGTTGCCTCTTCACCTCCTCGACGATGGAAGACTCGGCAACCTCGCGGACTCGAACCCACCGCTATCGTAATCAATCAAATGGATACCAAGGCTCGCTAATCGATGCAAATCACGAACCATGTCCTCTCTGCAGTTGCACATCTGATAGGCTCCCCATCGACCTACGACTAAGAGCATCTGCCACAATATTGGCCTTCCCCGGGTGGTACAGGATATCAACATCGTAATCCTTAAGCAACTCTAACCACCGTCTCTGTCGTAAGTTCAGCTCCCTCTGGCTGAAGATATACTGGAGGCTCTTGTGGTCTGTATAAATATCCACATGAACCCCATACAAATAGAGCCTCAGGATCTTGGCGTGAATCACCGCGACTCAAATCATGGGTGGGGTAGTTCCTCTCGTGTTTCTTGGTTGTCGGGATGCATACGCTATAACCTTGCCTGCCGCATCAACACACATCCCAACCCGATGTCCGACGATCACAATACACGACATAACCGTCTGGACCTGCGGAAGAGTAAGAACGGGGCGGTCGTCGATCTCTCGCCGATGAATCGAAACCCCGCCACAAGCATCACCCATCAAACTTAGCATTTGCCGAGTCGGAGTCAATGGTGCAGAGATAGAAGCAAACTTCTCCACGAACCGCCGATAGTAACCTGCAAGGCCCAGAAAGCTGCGCACCTCTGTCGGAGTAGTAGGTCTAGGCCAAGTCCTGACTGCCTCGATCTTGGCCGTATCCACTCGAATGCCATCAGCCCCGACAATATGCCCAAGAAAAGCCACCGAAGCTAACCAAAACTCACATTTGGAAAACTTGGCGTATAACTGCTGGTCCCGGAGAACTGTCAGCACAGTCCTCAAATGCTCCGCATGCTCCTGCTCTGAGCGAGAATAAACCAAGATATCATCGATGAACACTATCACAAACGTGTCCAAAAATGGTTTGAACACTCGGTTCATCAAATCCATGAATACCGTCGGAGCATTGGTCAACCCAAAAGACATGACCCTGAACTCATAATGCCCGTACCGGGTCCGGAATGCAGTCCTAGGGACATCCACCTCTCTGACTCGTACCTGATGATAGCCCGATCGCAGATCAATCTTGGAGAAACATCTCGCACCCTGCAGCTGGTCGAACAAATCATCAATCCTGGGAAGGGGGTATCTGTTCTTAATGGTCACCTTGTCCGGTCGTAATCAACACACATGCACAGCGTCCCGTCCTTCTTCTTCACGAACAATACCGGCGCTCCCCAGGGAGAAACACTAGGCCTGATGAAGCCCTTCTCCAGCAAATCTCTAAGTTGATCCTTCAACTCTCTCAACTCGGCAGGTGCCATTCTGTATGGCGGAATGGAAATAGGCCGAGTGTCTGGCAGCACATCGATACAAAACTCTATCTCCCTCTCAGGAGGGATACCCGGGAGGTCGTCTGGAAACACGTCTGGGAACTCTCTGACTACTGAATCGATGAAAATCGCACTGCAGCCTCGAGATCAAACACCGAACGAGATGGTAGATGTACCCTTCTCGCACCATCTTCCTAGCCTTGAGGTAGGAAATAAACCTACCGCCGGCGTCTGAAGGCTCCCTCCCACTCAACAACCGGCTCCTCAGGAAGCTGGAACCGTACTACTCTCTCCCTGCAGTCTACATTGGCGTAGCAAGAAGCTAGCCAATCCATACCCATGATCACGTCGAAATCAGTCATATCCAACTCTATCAAGTCGGCTAGGTCCGACGATCAGTAAATAGTCACCGGACAAGCCCTATATACCCGCCGAGCTACCACCGAATCACCCTGGCGTAGCTACCTCGAAAGGGTCTATGGACTCGTGCTCTATCCCTATCCTACTAGCAATAAGGAGATATATAGGGGAGTAGAACCGGATCTATCAAGGCATACACATCAAATCCGAGAAAGCAGATAAGGTACTGTGGCGACATCGGTGAGGCCTCACGATCTGCCCGGTGGACAAGGCATAAATACGGCTTCGAGGACCGCTAGCTGGACTCGCACCACGGCCTGCCGCGACCTCATCGCCCACGAGTATCTTGCCCTCCGGGGCGAGTAACTGTAGGAGATGAAGAAGACCCGTGAAAAGAACTCGTGGTGACCCTACCATCATCGCCTTGCCGCCTGGACGGTTCCGCAAAGTGACCTCGCTGGCCACAATCAGAATAAACTCCGTAGCGATACCACAATTCCCGAAGTGGGATCTACCGCATCGGCCACACTGAGGGGTGGTCCGTCGGCGATACCTCGCGCTCACGGACGTCTGAAGTCCTGGGGCCCTGGTCTGCCCTCGAATATCCCGGCTGTCCTGAGGATGGTGCAGGAGTGCTCTGAGCTGGCTGTGGTGCAAATCTCGACTGCTGCTGAGGCCGAGCACCACGATAGCCACCAAAAGACCCTGCCGTCCTGGTCTTCTTCTGCTGCTGTCTATCAACCCGTCGGCCTCTACGCTCCTCGCAGTGAAGTTTGAATTCTTAAAAGTGAAAGTATTTTACTTAAAGTACATGGAGTCTTGAAAAGGAAGTGGTTTCCTAACCTTTTGGCTAGTGCCTTAGTTCCAAAACCTAAGGGTTGTTGTAATGACTTTAGGGGAGTTAAAGGAGTGATTTACTTAATTGTTTAAGAGAGGAGAAATGACATGATTTAAGAGAAGTAACTTGTTTTAAAGGTGTGAGTTACTTGAGGTTTAAAAGTAGAAGAAACTTGTTTTCTAAATATTAAGAGACTTGTAGTATTTTGAAAGTTGAGAACTTGATATATAAAACATGTGATACTTGGTTTTAATAGTATAAGTCTCTTGGTTATAAAAAGAATGAAATTGTCAAAAACCATAAAGGGTTATAACGGCTTTATGGGAAGTTGGTTATAACGGCTTTATGGAAGGTTAAGAAAGTTGTCTATTTTGATTATTGGGCATAAGTTGCCTAGATTGTGAAAATTTGAAGTTACTTGATTTCAAGCTTTGAAATGAGTTTTCTAAAAGTGTAGTAACTTACTTTGAAAAATAGACACACCTTGATACTACGGGTGTTAGTTGTTATACCCCATAGTTCCAGGGTATGTATGCGAGGACGTACGTACGAGAATACGACAGAAAAATTGGAAAGGAAGAAAGATGTGATTTTTCAACGGAAAAGTTTCCGGTTTTTGTAAAGGAAAAATGTTCGTTGATGGGAATTAGGATTCCCAGATTTGGTATTTGGGCTTCTTGAATTATATTCGAATTTTGAGATTTTATTTTCGGAAATGGTCACGTGGGGCCCACGGGAGAAATTTACGGTTTTGTGGGGCCCGCTTTGTTTTTGAGATTTTGGCCATTATGGATATTTTCGGAAGATGAAATATTTTGGACGAATAGGAGGGCGACACGTGTCACCCCCCTAGGTGGCTCTTGGCCGAAATATGCTAGACAAGTGGCAAGACAAGTGGCCTTGTCTTGCAAGATATTTTAGTTTGGACAAGTGGCTTGTGGGACCCACACACACTTGTCCCCAATCTCAACCACACACTTGCCTTCATCCTAGCCCTTGGTTGTCCTATATATGCACCCTTAGTTGATGAAAACTTCCACACTTAACCATTTCAAGACTTGAACAAATACTCTCTCCCTTGCCTTGTGGTTTCGGCCATGGTGCCATTCCTTGACCTAAATTTGTCCAACAATTCTTAAACTCTCAAGTGTTCTTCCCTAAGGTGTTAGGAAGATTGTGCACCAAGAGTTGGAAAAGATTTCACACCCCTAGCCTCTTTTTCATGCCTTGGCCGAAAGTTGCTAGTTGGAAACCCTAAGTGTTCTTCACTTTTTGGAGTTGAATCTTGAAGATAAGTTGGTTAGGAGCTTCTATGGGTTGCTTGTAGCGGATTGGAACGTAAAGATTTGGAGCTAAGACTTGCTTGGAGCTACTTTAAGAACTTGGATATTCTTGGGCTATTTGAGGTAGTGAAACTTAAACCTCCTTGTGAATTGGTTATTATACATATATTATAAGTATATTATGGATTATATAATATATGGAGTAAAGTTTGGAGGATTTGGATCTTGTTAAGTTACTAACATGAAAATTGGCAAGAAAGCCACAAAATGGTAAAAACGTATCTTACTTGCTAAGAAGCTAATAAACAAAGTAACTATAACTTATATTAAGAATGGAAATATAAGTTGGATGACTAATGAGTAATTTGGATAAGTAAAATGGACAAAGTTGGCCAAGGACCCCAACTTAAGGGCTGTATTTACTTTGGACTGTATTTACTTTGGACTGTATTTACATTTCTGTTAAGGGGAAGATTGTTCAATCGCATTCCGTTTGGGCGTGTGATCCCCTTTTTAATTATTGTATTGTTATGAAGGCGTGATAGTAAACCGTGTTACCGGTTGGGCGCGTAATCCCCTTCTTTTACTTATTGTTATTATGAAGGCGTGATAGTAAATCGTGTTACCGTTTGGGCGTGTAATCCCCTTCTTTATGTTGTTTAATTATTACGCCTTATATATGGCATATAATTACGGTTATTCGGGCCTTGGAGAAAGATGGAAAAGTGAGTAAAAACGGGGGATGTGCTGCCCAATTTTCCGTAGAATTAGAGGGCTTTTTATTGGTATAAGTCTTCAATGGTAAGAAAGGTTTGATAGAAGTACTATGACCATTTTAGGAGTGGAGTACTACGTGTGGCGTGATCTACTTGGCTTAAGGAGTAGCCGACGGGTTGAAGTACTTGGAGCGTTTTGCTATTTGTCGATAATCGTCGCGAGGTATGTGAACCTCTTCCTATCTTTTCTAGCATGATTGTTGTGAACTATGTAGTACGGTGACGTCGTGTGCTAAACGAGTTTTGGTTGGTTTAAAACATAAGGTGTTATAATAGCTTTATGGGAAGTTAGTTATAACGACTTTATGTAGGTAAAAGAATGGTTTATTGATTTTAAAAGTTAAGAGACTTGACCTTAAAAGATAAGAGACTTAACTTATAAATGACGTTTTCTGAAATGTTAAGGACTATGAATTTTGTTAAAAAGTTGTGAAACCTCATTCGTGAGTAATGAGTACTTGGCTTTTAAAGAATAATGTTTCTTGATTTCGGAAATGAGAATAAGTATCGAACAAACCATTGCAGCGTTAATAAAGGAAATGTATTGACTAATTAATTATATTAAAACCAGTAGAAACCTCCATCTGCATAGAAGCTAAGATAAGACAAAATTTTATTACATTTCCTAGATCATGGCTGCTTTAATAAGATGGTTATAAACAAGAACAAGCTACTCACACATAAGGCATATGTTACTCAATTGTTTTAAAAGGAGATTACGTTAAGTGATTAAGATTATGATCTATGGAATCTTTCGAAAATAAGAGACTTGAGCATTTGAAATTAGGCAAACTTGAACTTTTGGAAAAGAATGTTGTTACTTGATTTTAATAAGGAAAGTGTTTTGGTTTACTTATAAATGTTAGTCACTCTATGTTAATACTACGGGTATCGGGTGACCTTTGTAAAAGAAATGGATCTTTTAAAAGAATTTAACGTATGTAGTACTTTGAGGTTAAAACCCGGACTTTGACATAAAATGAAAGTACCTTGAGTTGTGTGTCACTTTCCTATGTTTGCGTGTGATAGCCTTGTTGTGCAAGTACTGTATTTCTATACCGCCGCGTCTCTCGATTGAGGGTCGGCTGATTGGTTGTGAATGATTCCTATCGAGTCCCATGAGATGGGCCGAGACATGTATTCCATACGATTCCTATCGAGTCCCATGAGATGGGCTGAGACATGTATTCCATACGATTCCTATCGAGTCCCATGAGATGGGCCGAGACATGTATTCCATACGATTCCTATCGAGTCCCATGAGATGGGCCGAGACATGTATTCCATACGATTCCTATCGAGTTCCATGAGATAGGCCGAGACATGTATTTCATACGATTCCTATCGAGTCCCATGAGATGGGCCGAGACATGTATTCCATACGATTCCTATCGAGTCCCATGAGATGGGCCGAGACATGTATTCCATACGATTCTATCGAGTCCGTGAGATGGGCCGATACATGTATTCCATACGATTCCTATCGAGTCCCATGAGATGGGCCGAGACATGTATTCCACACGATTCCACCTCGAGTCCCATGGGATGGGCCGAGACATGTTATATGTATCATACGATTTATACCTAGACTGCCGGCAGTGAGGAAGGAGTTCCACGGACATGAGGGATGACTTCAAGGGTGTGAGTCCCTGACTTGACATGACTACTTTTATGTTGTAAACTGTAGTTTGGTTATCATACATGTCTCCTGTTTTATATAGTATCGCCATGATTTCATTTCTGATATTCGATTTCACATACTTGGTACATGTTGTCTCGACCTCGCCGGGGCTGCGTTCATGCCGCAGTAGAGTACATCGGTTGTGGATCCTCGCCATGGATCACATTCAGCGTATTGGGAAGCCGTTTCTCGGAGGCTTATCTTGTGGTATGTTACCACAGTGCAGCAGGTTCTTGTACATTCAGTGTATGGCGGGGCCTGTCCGTCATAGTTGTTGTCACTTTCTTAGAGTGCTGTAATCTTGTTGTGGCGGGGTTGTAAAGGATGTAGCTCGTATTCTCAGTATATACGCAAGAAGGCAATTTTGGTTGCTTTGTTTATTTATCATATCTCTTGTTTCATGTTCATGTTTTTATTTCCGCTGATTTTCTCTGATGTTGTATCACTAGGGTGCCCGGGGTAAGGCACCAGTCACGGGCCCCGGTTCGGGTCGTGACATTAGTATCTTGGGATTTTACATAAAAAAGAGTCTTTTGAAAAGAATGTACGTACGTAGTACTTTGGCTTGCTAAATGAGAATTATTCTATTTGTGCCTTGATAAGTACTTTGGCTTGTTAAATGAGAATTATTCTATTTGTGCCTTGATAAGTACTTTGGCTTGTTAAATGAGAATTATTCTATTTGTGCCTTGATAAGTACTTTGGCTTGTTTAATTGAGAATTTCCTATGTGTGCTGGCGATAGCCTTTGAGTGCAAGGATTATGTTTTATTAAGTTGCCGTGACTCTCGGTTGGAGGGCCGGCTGTCTTGTTGTAAGTTACTTGGACGTACCGACAGTGATGTGGGATTCCACGGGTATGCTTCCGTTATTTGTAGTACTTGGGTTAAATTCCAGGATTTTTATAGAAGACATGGTAGTGCTTCTGTTTTGTTTGACGGCCGGTTGAGATAGGGTAAGAGTATAAGTGAGGGGTAAACCCCCAAGATGCTATACCACCTTCTCCAGGGTAAGAGTATAAGTGAGGGGTAAACCCCCAAGACATTATACCCCCTGCTTGTTTGTTTGATGGTCGGTTGAGATAGGGTAAGAGTATAAGTGAGGGGTAAACCCCCAAAATGCTTTACCACCTTCTCCAGGGTAAGAGTATAAGTGAGGGGTAGACCCCCAAGACATTATACCCCGCTTACCACCGCTCGTTTTCTGCTTGCGTCTGATTTTAGGACACAGGTGGGACTTGGTGTTCATGTATGCCTATTGGTGTTATATTATATCATGGACTGCCGGCAGTGAGGAAGGATTCCACGGGCATGATTGATATTATGGGCGTGAGACCCATGGTTATGTTTTAGTAATGACTTTGAGGGCATGCGTCCCTGACTTGATATGACTGCTTATGTATTGTGTAATGTAGGTTGGCTATCATATATGTCTCCTGTTTTGTTTAGACTGTTATGATTTCATTCTGATTTCATCGTTTCACATATTTGGTACATTCTTCGTCGACCTCCGGGGCTGCGTTCATCATGCAGTTTAGGTCTGCTGTTTGGTGATCGGCAGTGTAGGACCGCTCGAGTTTTGGATAGCTCCTTACATTCGGGAGTTTATCTTTTGGTATAAGTTCTTTCGATGTGCTTTTGTACAGTTATGGGTACGGCGGGGCCTTGTCCCGTCATAGTTCAGTATGACTCTTAGAGGTCTGTATTCATATGTGGGATTGGACTCATGTACGGTGTAGTGTCATTTGTTATGTATATTATATGGCAGCCTTGTCGGCTTTGCCCTTGCACGTACGTTGGTTTTAGAAAAAAAAAGGGTGTTATTTAATTTCCGCAGTTTACTTAGTTGTTAAGGTAGAAGGGTGCCCAGGTAGGGCACCAGTCACGGGCCCGGGGTTCTGTTATACCCCGTATTTCCAGAGTATGTACGTGATGGCGTACGTATAAAAATTTAAGCCTTAAGGATTGGCAAGGTTCGAAATTTTGGGCACAAGTGCCGAAAAGAATCGTTTTTCGACGAAACGTTTTACAAGACTTGCGAAGGGAAAATTCCGGCTATGTCATTTCTAATTTTTGCGGATTTTTCCGAGAGAGGAAACATTTTGGACCAACGGGAGGGTGACATGTGTCACCCTCACATTGGTGGACTTGAGGCGTCCATTGGGACGAATTGGACCACTTTAGTTGGTAGGATATTTTGTGCAAGTTGGTGTGGTAGATGGATAAGGTACACATGGTTAAATCCTAGCCCTACACTTGCCTAACACTTGGATGGATCTTGGCCATTGGTTGGCCATTGCTTGACCTATAAATACCCCTCTAAGTTGATGAACTTCTTCATCCTAAAATCATTTCCAAGTCTTGAAATCCCTCCCCCTTTTATGAGTTGTGTTCGTCAAGCCCCCACTTTTGAGAAGCCTTGGCGAGAATACACCCCTAGCCTAGTTGTTTCAGATAAACCCCCCTTTGTGGTATAGAAATACTCTCCAAGTATTGTTATAATGCCCAAATACTTTAGCCCAAATACCTTGTAGTACTTTCCAAAAGTTACCTCTATACGTAGAGCCCGGAAAATACTATTATACTTCCTTTAGCCACTAAACGAAACCCTAAGGAAAACCTTCATAGTCGGTTGAAGTGTTAAGTAGAAGTTGCGTAGAACTTCTAAGGGTTGTTTGGAGCGGATTGGAGCACTCGGAGTAGGAGCTAAACGTTGCTCAGGATCGACTTTAAACTTGGATAATTTTGGGCTTACCGAGGTAAATAATCCTATCCTTCTAGTGTAATTGGAAATTACATACTGTAGTAGTATTGAAATGAATATAAGATTCATAGAAGAGAATTGAACTGTAATAGAGGATATTACAGAAAAGACTTGAATTGAAATCGCATCAGAAGAATATTAAAGTAGAAGTTAACTGTACTTACATAGGACCGTATTTACAGTAGACTAATAACCTTTATTGGTTGAATGTTCTGCGAGTAGCATGAACTACTTGGAAGGTGGACAAGGCTAGCCGGGTTATAGGCGAGTGGGCGTTTTGCTTATAGTCGATAATCGTCGCGAGGTATGTGATTCTTCCTATACTCTTGAGCATGAAGTATTTTAAAAAAATATATATATAGTACGGTAGACGTACGTGTGGCAATGTCTTTTGACTTAAGCCTGAATAATATATATATATAGTACGGTAGACGTACGTGTGACAATGTCTTTTGACTTAAGCCTGAATAATATATATATATATATAGTATGGTAGACGTACGTGTGCTAACTGAATATAGTTGTACGGCAATGTCTTTTGACTTAAGCCTGAATAATAAGAACCTTGAAATATTTTAAAGGATTATATATATAGTACGGTGAGCGTCGTGTGTTAGCGAATGTAGTGTTACGGCTATGTCTTTTGACTTAAGCCTGAATAATAAAGAATCTTGAAGTATTTCAAAAGATTAAGAAACCTTTTTGAAAGAAGAGTAATACTTGGTTTTGAAAACATAAGAGTTATACTAGCTTTATGGGAAGATAGGTATAACGTCTTAAGAGAGAGATAAAGAGAATGGTTTACTGATTTTTAGAAGTTAAGAGACGTTATCTTAAAAGATAAGAGACTTGACTTAAAAGAATTAATATGAATTTTGTGTGAAACCTCATTCGTGAGTAATGAGTACTTGGTTTTTAAAAGGAATAATTTTTTACTGATTTCGGAAATCAGAATGAGTATCGACAAACCACTGCATCGTTAATAAAGGGAAATGTAATGACTAATGAAGTATTATTAAAACCAGTAGAAACCTCCATCTGCATAGAAGATAAGATGAGACAAAATGATATTACATTTTCTAGATCATGGCTGCTTTAATAAGATGGTTATAAACAAGAATAAGACTGCTCACACATATGGCATATGTTACTCAATTGTTTTAAAAGAGATTAAGACATTGAACTATGAAACTTTTCTAAAATAAAGAGACTTGAGTAATTGAAATTAGGCAAACTGGAACTTTAGGGAAAAGAAAGGCACTGTTTTGTCTTAAATTGGTTTAAAACATAAAGTGTTATAACAGCTTTATGGGAAGTTAGTTATAACGACTTTATGAGAACAAAAGAAGGGTTTTATCATTGGTTTTAATGTGGTAACTTGACTTTAAAAAGAGAAGTGTTTTGGTCTAAAGAGAAGGCATGGTATTGCCTTAATTTGGTTTTAAAGAGGAAAGTATGGAAGTTGTTTTGGTTTACTTAAAAAGATGTAAGTCACTCTATTTTTATACTAAGGGTATCGGGTGACTTTTATAAAAGGAATGGATCTCTTAAAAGGAATTTAACGTACGTAGTACTTTAGGGTTAAAACCCGGACTTTGACATAAAATGAAAGTACCTTGAGTTGTGTATAACTTGCCTATGCTTGTTGTTGTGAAACTTTCCTATGCTTGTTGTGATAGCCTTTGTTGTGCAAGAATTGTGTTTCTATACTACCGCGTCTCTCGATGGAGGGCCGGTTGACTTGTTGAGAACTTACTTGGACGTACCGGCAGTGACGGAGAATTCCACGGGTACGCTCCTGTTGATAGTGTTATTCCATGGACTAGCTCTCCATGAGGTTTCTTACTGTTCGGCCTTGGTACCTGGTGGTCGGCTTTCGTACTTGCCCCGTCTCGTGGCTGATTCGGCCTTGGTACCTGGTAGTTAGCCCTCGCACTTGCCCCGTTCAGTGTAGTGACGAAGTCTCGTGATACGGCCTTGGTACCTGGTAGTTAGCCCTCGTACTTGCCCCGGTCAGCTACGTGGCCGACCTTGGTATCTGGTAGTCGGCTTTCGTACTTGCCTCGTGTCAGCTTTGTGGTTTGGTTGTATTGTATTGTTAATACGGCTTTGCCATCAGGTAGGACTTGGTGTCCAGGTGTACTTCTTGGTGTTATCATATCATAGACTGCCGGCAGTGAGGAAGGTATTCCACGGGCATGATTGATGTTGTGGGCGTGAGACCCAATATTTATATTTGAGTAATGACTTGGAGGGCGTGAGTCCCTGCCTTGATATAACTGTTATATGTGTGTACTGTAGTTTGGTTATCATACATGTCTCCTGCTTTATATAGACTATTATGATTTCATTTACAATATTTACAGTTTCACATACTTGGTACCTGTTGTACTGACCTCCTTCGGGGGGCTGCGTTCATGCCGCAGGTAGAGGTACATCGGCTGTCGATCCCCGCTTTTAGGATCACTTTTCAGCGTATTGGGAAGCTCCGTTCCTTCGGAGGCTTATCTTTTGGTATGTTACCCTGAGTCTGTAGGTTCTTGTACATTCAGGGGTATGGCGGGGCCCTGTCCCGTCATAGTTGTTGTATAAATCTTAGAGTGCATGCCTTTGTTGTGGCGGGGTTGTAAGATTAAACTGCTCAACTTTGGTAATTATATATATATGTCGTAAGCGATTTTCTCTCATTAAAATGTGTCTCATTTCACATTTTGTTTCATGTATTGTTTTATGTTCACGATTACTCGATGTATGACTACTTGGGTGCGGGTAAGGCACGATCCACGCCCGGGCAGTCGTGACAAAAGTGGTATTAGAAGCGATTAATCCTCGGAAAGTGTCTACTGCATCGTGTCTAGTAGAGTCTTGATTATCGGTGTGTTGTGCACCACATCTATAATCAGGAGGCTGCAGGACATTTAGGATTGGTTTCCATTCTTCTCATTCTGAGATCGTGCCTTAGAGCTGTGTGATAAGTTGGACCCTCCGCGTGCCGTTTTCACGATTATGCCTCGCGTAAGGCAACCGGGCGAAGGGCATGGCGGCAGAGGAGGCTGCGAGTAGAAGCGTGGCGATCTCTGAGACCACGAGCACGAGCCTCCGGTCCCGATGCGGAGCGAGAGGAGATGGATTACAAGGAGTGGGCGATTAATGGCGGGGTTGTGGCGAACATGAGGATAAGTGGACGCAGCAGGTTCGAGCACCGATGGTTCACCCAAGATCAGATAGTTTGAGGCTACAGGATTTCCTGAGTTGTAGGCCGCCAGAGTTTTATGGGTCGAGGCCTGAGGATGATCCGCAGGAGTTCATCAAGCGATTCTGACGGATCGTGAGTGATCAAGGCTTCGGAGACCGAGTCGGTGGTCCTCGGTTCGCATCGGCTGCGTGATACTGCAGTCGACTGGTTTGATTCGTGGGAGCTGTCCCGGGGAGAGCATGCACTTCCCGTCGTATGGGACGAGTTCTCAGGGGCATTTCTTGCACATTTCTTGCCTCCACAGATGAGGAGGGCTCGGGTAAACAGATTTTTGGTGTTGCGTAAGCAGGCGCACGATCGGAGTACAATGTGGAATTCGACTCATTGGCCTGACGTCCCGCGTTAGTAGCTAGTATGGAGGATCGAGTGCACCGATATGTTCTGTGGCTCGATGATTACCTAGCGAGAGAGTTGTTGGTGTAGCTCTTCAGGGCATGGACATTGCCCGCATGCGAGCTTATGCACTTGGATGTGAGGAAGCGAGAAATCGACGGAATGACCAAGATCGGCGAAGAGGGCGTAACAACAGGTCCTTTGGTGACTTTCGGCGGACCGCCTCAGTGAGACTAGTTATGTACCTCCGCCCTGAGAATGGTCCTCCACGCCGGGACGCCGGGATATTCAGGGGCAGGTCAGGGCTCCCAGGTTTCAGATTTTCAGGGGAGTAGGAGTGCTCGCCGGATGAGGTCGCCCTTGTCTCAGTGTGGCCGTTGTGGAAAACTTCATAAGGGTGAGTGTCGTACTAACTTGGGAGATTGTTATTCTTGCGGCCAACAGGGCCATTTGGCGAGACATCGACTGTGGGTAGCGCTGGTAGGATAGCACAGACTACTAGAGCAGTTGCGGGTTCTTCACCTTCCATAGCTAGGCAGGATGTTCATACACCGGCAGGCCACGGTAGAGGTCGCGGTGGAAGTTCCCAGTTTTAGCGGTCCTTTGAACCGCCTATTTTCAGGTATATCCTTAACCCTCTAGAGACTTGTATGTATTGATGTTATGATAATGTGTTAAGTGTTATGTTCGGATAGCTTTGTGCTAAAATGTGATTTAGAACCTGGTTAGTGAAAAAGGGTAAGCCTGGGGGTGAGAAAGTGATGAACCTTAGAATATTACAGTTGAGACCTTAGATGTAAGGCCGTCTTGAGTACAAGATTTTGCGGGTGATCTTTGTCAGAATGTATAAGTACGTGGAGTAATTGTGGGAAAATTCCTTGGGTAGTGTAAAATGGAAGTGGTAGCTTTCATGACCTGTATAGGTAAGATTGTTCCGGATCGGAAACAAGAGCTTGATGCGTTAAGTGGGTCGGGTTTGGGCCATATTTCGGGCCAACCCGTGGCTGTTAGAGGTAGGGTCAGCTCTGGGTGGTCGCCGGTGGTAGGTCACGAGGTGCTAGGCCCAAGTTTAGATGACCATCGTATAAGTTCGTGGATATGTTCGACCGAGCGGTCGTGAAGGCGGGAATGGCCTTAAGGGAGATTGAGGCTAGTAAGATGACCAAGTTTGGAGGTGGTGACTCCAAAGTCTTGGGAACAGAAGCGTTGACTGAAGTGTGGTACGTGTACTAAGAAGAGTTCGAGTGTTCGAGAAGAGTACGACGAGTAAGGAAGGAAGTGAACTTGTGCTGAAAGATGGAAGTAATCATTTTTTAGAAATGAATGTGCGAAGGGAGTGTCCCTTGGACCAAGAGAGAGAGTTGGTATTGTTTTGCATCATCGAGGTGGTTCCTCGTTGGCCTGGATTTAAGTATTTGCGCGCATGTGTTATTTCGTGGCCAGGCGTGGCGTTGGCAACTTGTTAGAAGAACTTTATCGTTATCCGTCTTGAGAAGGAACATTCGGGACGAATGTTTCTAAGGAGGGGAGAATGTTATATCCCGTATTTCCAGAGTATGTACGTGAGGGCGTACGTATAAAAATTTAAGCTTTAAGGATTGGCAAGTTTCGAAAATTTGGGCACAAGTGCCGAAAAGAATCGTTTTTCGACGAAACGTTTTACAAGACTTGCGAAGGGAAAATTCCGGCTATGTCATTTCTAATTTTTGCGGATTTTTCCGAGAGACGAAACATTTTGGACCAACGGGAGGGTGACATGTGTCACCCTCACATTGGTGGACTTGAGGCGTCCATTGGGACGAATTGGACTACTTTAGTTGGTAGGATATTTTGTGCAAGTTGGTGTGGTAGATGGATAAGGTACACATGGTTAAATCCTAGCCCTACACTTGCCTAACACTTGGATGGATCTTGGCCATTGGTTGGCCATTGCTTGACCTATAAATACCCCTCTAAGTTGATGAACTTCTTCATCCTAAAATCATTTCCAAGTCTTGAAATCCCTCCCCCTTTTATGAGTTGTGTTCGTCCAAAGCCCCCCCCCCCTCTTTTGAGAAGCCTTGGCCGAGAATACACCCCCCCCTAGCCTAGTTGTTTTCGTATAATACCCCCCTTTGTGGTATAGAAATACTCTCCAAGTATTGTTATAATGCCCAAATACTTTAGCCCAAATACCTTGTAGTACTTTCCAAAAGTTACCTCTATACGTAGAGCCCGGAAAATACTATTATACTTCTTTTAGCCACTAAACGAAACCCTAAGGAAAACCTTCATAGTCGGTTGAAGTGTTAAGTAGAAGTTGCGTAGAACTTCTAAGGGTTGTTTGGAGCGGATTGGAGCACTCAGAGTAGGAGCTAAACGTTGCTCAGGATCGACTTTAAACTTGGATAATTTTGGGCTTACCGAGGTAAATAATCCTATCCTTCTAGTGTAATTGGAAATTACATACTGTAGTAGTATTGAAATGAATATAAGATTCATAGAAGAGAATTGAACTGTAATAGAGGATATTACAGAAAAGACTTGAACTGAAATCGCATCAGAAGTATTTTAAAAAAATATATATATAGTACGGTAGACGTACGTGTGGCAATGTCTTTTGACTTAAGCCTGAATAATATATATATATAGTACGGTAGACGTACGTGTGGCAATGTCTTTTGACTTAAGCCTGAATAATATATATATATAGTATGGTAGACGTACGTGTGGCAATGTCTTTTGACTTAAGCCTGAATAATATATATATATAGTATGGTAGACGTACGTGTGCTAACTGAATATAGTTGTACGGCAATGTCTTTTGACTTAAGCCTGAATAATAAGAACCTTGAAATATTTTAAAGGATTATATATATAGTACGGTAGACGTACGTGTGTTAACTGAATGTAGTGTTACGGCAATGTCTTTTGACTTAAGCCTGAATAATAAAGAATCTTGAAGTATTTCAAAAGATTAAGAAACCTTTTTGAAAGAAGAGTAATACTTGGTTTTGAAAACATAAGAGTTATACTAGCTTTATGGGAAGATAGGTATAACGTCTTAAGAGAGAGATAAAGAGAATGGTTTACTGATTTTTAGAAGTTAAGAGACGTTATCTTAAAAGATAAGAGACTTGACTTAAAAGAATTAATATGAATTTTGTGTGAAACCTCATTCGTGAGTAATGAGTACTTGGTTTTTAAAAGGAATAATTTTCTTGATTTGAAATCGAGAATGAGTATCGACAAACCATGCATCGTTAATAAAGGAAATGTAATGACTAATGAAGTATTATTAAAACCGGTAGAAACCTCCATCCGTAGAAGATAAGATGAGACAAAATGATATTACATTTTCTAGATCATGGTCGCTTTAATAAGATGGTTATAAACAAGAATAAGATCACACATATGGCATATGTTACTCAATTGTTTTAAAAGAGATTAAGACATTGAACTATGAAACTTTTCTAAAATAAAGAGACTTGAGTAATTGAAATTAGGCAAACCGGAACTTTAGGAAAAGAAAGGCCTTTATTTTGTCTTAAATTGGTTTAAAACATAAAGTGTTATAACAACTTTATGGGAAGTTAGTTATAACGACTTTATGAGAACAAAAGAAGGGTTTTATCATTGGTTTTAATGTGGTAACTTGACTTTAAAAAGAGAAGTGTTTTGGTCCAAAAAGAAGGCATGGTATTGCCTTAATTTGGTTTTAAAAAGGAAAGTATGGAAGTTGTTTTGGTTTACTTAAAAAGATGTAAGTCACTCTATTTTTATACTAAGGGTATCAGGTGACTTTTATAAAAGGAATGGATCTCTTAAAAGGAATTTAACGTACGTAGTACTTTAGGGTTAAAACCCGGACTTTGACATAAAATGAAAGTACCTTGAGTTGTGTATAACTTGCCTATGCTTGTTGTGATAGCCTTTGTTGTGCAAGAATTGTGTTTCTATACTACCGCGTCTCTCGATGGAGGGCCGGTTGACTTGTTGAGAACTTACTTGGGCGACTTGCAGCGGTGTGGAGAATTCCGCAGTGCGCTCACGTTGATAGTGTTATTCCATGGACTAGCTCTCCATGAGGTTTCTTCTTGCTCGGCCTTGGTACCGGTGGTGGCTTCGTACTTGCCGCCTCGTGGCTGATTCGGCCTTAATTGCACGGTAGTTAGCCCTCGCACTTGCCCGTTCGGTGTAGTGAAGTCTCGTGATACGCTTAGTACACAGTAGTTAGCCCTCGTACTTTCCCCGGTCAGCTACGTGGCCGGCCTTGGTATCTGGTAGTCGGCTTTCGTACTTACCCTGTCAGCTTCGTGGTTTGATTGTATTGTATTGTTAATACGGCTTTGCCATCAGGTAGGACTTGGTGTTCAGGTGTACTTCTTGGTGTTATCATATCATAGACTGCCGGCAGTGAGGAAGGTATTCCACGGGCATGATTGATGTTGTGGGCGTGAGACCCAATATTTATATTTGAGTAATGACTTGGAGGGCGTGAGTCCCTGACTTGATATAACTGTTATATGTGTGTACTGTAGTTTGGTTATCATACATGTCTCCTGCTTTATATAGACTATTATGATTTCATTTACAGTATTTTCAGTTTCACATACTTAGTACTGTTATCGACCTCGCCCGGGTGCGTTCATGCCGCAGGTAGAGGTACATCGGCTGTCGATCCCCGATTTTAGTATCACTTTTCAGCGTATTGGGAAGCTCCGTTCCTTCGGAGGCTTATCTTTTGGTATGTTACCCTGAGTCTGTAGGTTTTTGTACATTCAGGGGTATGGCGGGGCCCTGTCCCGTCATAGTTGTTGTAAAAATCTTAAGTGCATGCTTTGTTGTGGCGGGGTTGTAAGGATTAAACTGCTCAACTTTGGTAATTATATATATATCGTAAAGCGATTTTCTCTCGAGTAAAATGTGTCTCATTTCACATTTTGTTTCATGTATTGTTTTATGTTCGTGATTACTCGATGTATGACTACTTGGGTGCGGGTAAGGCACGATCCGAGCCGAACAGGTCGTGGCGAGTTCGGGCGTGACAAAGTGGTATCGAGCGATCGATCCTCGGAATGTCTACGCCGTGTCTAGTAGAGTCTTGATTATCGGTGTGTTGCGCGCGCCCATAAACAGAGGCTACAGGACATTTAGGAGTTGGTTTCTATTCTTCTCACTCTAAGATCGTGCCATAGAGCTGTGTTAGTAAGATAATTCCTCTCTGACGTATTGTTGTGTTACAGTTATGCCTCCAAGGAGGGCAACAGCCGCCTAGAAGGGCAAAGGAGTAGCAGGAGCTACTAGTCAGACTCAAAGAGTTGATAGGGCTTATGCCCAAGGTATACCGGATGATGTTCCGCAGTCGACGAGTTCTTCTGCGCCAGGTTTTGAGGCCCGGCACGAGCCTCCGGTTCTCGATTAAGAAGACTTTAGGGTCATGAAGGAAGCCATTATGTTATTGACCAAGATAGCGGTGCTACAGTTTCATCAGCAGGAGGTTATTCGGCCAGTACAGACAGGTGTACAGGGGGTAGAGGGCCAGCGCAGAGATCTGCGTAAGAGGGCTAGACCGGTTGGTTATTCCGGTGAGTTTATGGACGAGCAACCTCTGCAGCGAGTGAGATATTCGTCCCAGCCTACCCAGTGCATACCCCCGCAGCTTTCAGGTGGGAGATTTGATCCCACAAGGTATTTAGGAGCCGGTCCAAGCTCCCGGGGTCGAGGTTCCCAAAGGAGCAGAGGATTTTCTCAGTCGATGCCACTTTTTCCTCAGTGTTTTCGATGTAGTAAGCGTCATTTGGGGAAATGTCGTTATGGTACAGGTCTTTGTTTTTATTGTGGCCGTCCGAGCCATATACTGAGGGTATGTCCTTTTAGAAGAGGCACCGGTGAGGTGGCTCAGCCTATGAGGCCGGTAGTTGGTTCCCTTTCCTCCACAGTTGTGCGTCCCCCGGGACAGGGTGTTCAGATGTCAGCCAGTCGTGGTAGAGGTCAGAGTGGAGTTTATAGTTCTGGCGGTCCTTCGAACCGCAGAGGTGACGTGACTACTGGACAGGATCAGGAAGCAACATCGCCTAGGGTTACAGGTATATTTAGATTCTTTTGAATCATACGTGCGTTGATAAATTCAGATTTTACCCTAGCGTATATGTTTTTCCTTTGTTGCTAGAGTTGTAAAGTGATAGTACCCCAGAAGTAGGGATACTTTGATTAGTAAAGTGAAAAGTTAAGAATATTGACAGGAATGGTAAGTGAACTGAGACTATAGTTGTGTAGAGTTCACACGTAGTAATTGCCCCATGACAATGTAAGACCAATAGGGAAGATTGTACAGTAGAAATACTTGGACCTATGTGACGAACCTCTAGTGAATAGGGGGATAGGGTGAGAAGTACCTTGAGATAAGAGAAAGATTTATTTCAGACTAAGAATGAGAAGTTAAGTGTGACGATGAGTCGGGTTATGGACTCATCTCAGGTCAACCGGTAGTATGGAATGGGGTGATGTCAGTTGGTAGTGGTCCCGTTATGTGGTAGGATCCCGAGGATGCCAGGCCCAAGTTTAGTTAATCGTCGTACGAGTTTGTGGATGCGTTCCACCGGAACTAGGTCGTAAGGACCGAAAAGAGCCTTAACGGGAATGTAAATAACTATATGGCCAAGTTTGGAAGTAACTCCAAGGATTGGAGAAGAGAAACAAAATTTGAGATTTTGTACGGGTACTAGATGAGTTTGAAAGTACGAGAAAGTATGACAAGTAAGGAAAGAAAGGGACCTCTAAGGATCCCGTGTTTTAGAAGACTGTAACCTTCGAGTTTTGTGAGAAGGGGGCGCGGACGGAATGTCCATTGATATGTTTACGTATGTTATGTGGTGGCCATGTGTGGCATCGTTGGTCTTGTGGAGTTTTGACTGTTAGGCATAATATAGAGTTTATGCTGGAGTTTGTATAGCTTGAAAACCGACTAAGAACATTCGGGGACGAATGTTTCTAAGAGGGTAAGAATGTTACACCCCGTAAGTCCAGGACTTGTATAAGAGAATGTACGTAAGGAATCAAGACTTGGAAATTAGTACGAAAGGAAGAATTATTTTTCCGACGGAAAATCTTCCGGACGTCGGAAAGGAAAAATGTTCGTTGTTGAGAATTGGATTCTCTAAATGCATTATTTGAAGAGTATGGAACTTATTAACATTATGGAAATTTATTTTTACGGATTTGGTCATGTGGGGCCCGCCCGAGGAATTTTACGTTTTGTGGGGCCCACGAGGGTTACGAAATTTTATGGACGAATGAGAGGGCGACACGTGACACCTTCCCCACATGCCCTTGGACGAAATTCAGCAAGGTTAGATTGGTCATTGACCACCTTGGAAGATTAGTCTTGCTAGCATGACATTGTTGACTTGTCAACTTGTCCACATAGGCTTAATCCAAGTGAAATTCATCCTAGCCTCACATTTGTTTAAGTCTAGACCCTCCAATGTGTTTTATATACCCAACTAGTAGCAAGACTTGTCATTTTACACTTAGAAAATTTTAGAGAAAGCTTTGTGCTAGCATGTTGCTCTCGGCTTTGGCCATTTAGGAAGACAAAATTTTGTAGTTTTGATCCATTAGCCACAAGACTTTAACCCAATGTCCCTAAGGGTATTGTAAGGATATCTCAATAGAAAGATTTCGGAAAAACGGAGTTTTCACGTTAGTCGCAAGGCGGAAACTTGAGGAGTTCTTCAACTTTGAAGTTGGGACTTGAAGATGGGTTCTTCATAGGCCTCTAAGGAGTGCTTGGAGCGGATTGGAACCTAAGGAAAAGAGCTAAGAATTGCTAAGGCGCGACTTTGAATCTTGGAAATTTTAAGGGCTTGGAAAGGTATAAATTTTGTCGTTTTAGCAATTAAGTTTACTTATTGATTGTAGCTATCGATATTAGCAAGCATGAGTTATATATTATGTAGTTGGATTAGTGTATTGGCTATTGGAACCCTAATCCGAAAACTAGCATGTTTAGCTTTAAGATTACAATTCAAGTCGATTATTAGTTTAAGTTGTCGCATGTTGTATAAAGAAGAAAATTGTAGTTATTGAAGTTGTTTATGACTATATAACATGTTAGACCTTAGAATTTGGATTGAAAAAGAATTTGGAAAGGACTTAGTGTTGCTATTTATGTTGGCCGAGAATGGCTTTTGGAGTATTAACTACTTGGTATGAATTGTGGGGCGGAATTTTACACGTATTGTAAGGCGTGTAATCCCCTTTGTTTGGTTGTTGGTTTGAGCCTTAAATGTGGCGTGTTGGTTATTGTATTCGGCCTTGAAAAGGGTGGCAAAGTGAGTAGAAACAAAGGAAGTGCTGCCCGATTTTCCGTAGAATTAGAGACCGTATAGTTAGTATTATTCTACGATTAGAGATTACAAGTTGATAGTCTTGTTGTGACCATTATAGGTTGACACTTCTACGTACGGCGTATTCGGCTTAGCTTGTGGATTTAGCCGAAAAGGTATGTGAACTATCTCCTCTTCTAGCATGATTCCTTAAGATAAAGGAAGTATGTCCTACTCCTTAAATGATCCATTCCTTGGTTGTATTTGGATTGCCTAAAATAGAATTCGTTCTATGTACTCCCTTGATTGTACTTTGATGTTTAAATTGTAAGTTGTATAATCCATTTCCTTAGTGAAGTTTGAATTCTTAAAAGTGAAAGTATTTTACTTAAAGTACATGGAGTCTTGAAAAGGAAGTGGTTTCCAAACCTTTTGGCTAGTGCCTTAGTTCCAAAACCTAAGGGTTGTTGTAATGACTTTAGGGGAGTTAAAGGAGTGATTTACTTAATTGTTTAAGAGAGGAGAAATGACATGATTTAAGAGAAGTAACTTGTTTTAAAGGCCGAGACATGTATTTCATACGATTCCTATCGAGTCCCATGAGATGGGCCGAGACATGTAATCCATACGATTCCTATCGAGTCCCATGAGATGGGCCGAGACATGTATTCCATACGATTCCTATCGAGTCCCATGAGATGGGCCGAGACATGTATTCCATACGATTCCTATCGAGTCCCATGAGATGGGCCGAGACATGTATTCCACACGATTCCACCTCGAGTCCCATGGGATGGGCCGAGACATGTTATACGTATCATACGATTTATACCTAGACTGCCGGCAGTGAGGAAGGAGTTCCACGGACATGAGGGATGACTTCAAGGGTGTGAGTCCCTGACTTGACATGACTACTTTTATGTTGTAAACTGTAGTTTGGTTATCATACATGTCTCCTATTTTATATAGACTGTCATGATTTCATTCTGATATTTGATTTCATATACTGTACTGTTAGATCGACCTCTTTCGAAGTGCGTCATGCTGCGGTAAGTACATCGGTTGTGGATCCTCGCCATAAGATCCTGATTCAACGTATTGGGAAGCCCGTTTCTCCGGAGGCTTATCTTGTGGTATGTTACCACAGTGCAGAGGTTCTTGTACATTCGGTGTATGGCGGGGCCTGTCCGTCATAGTTGTTATCACTTTCTTAAGTGCAGAAAATCTTTGTGTGGCGGGTTGTAAAGGATGTAGCTCAGATTCTGTATATACGCAAGAAGGCAAATCGCTTTTGGCTTTTTTTTTATCATATCTCTTGTTTCATGTTCATGTTTTTATTTCCGCTGATTTTCTCTGATGTTGTATCACTAGGGTGCCCGGGGTAAGGCACCAGTCACGGGCCCCGGTTCGGGTCGTGACATTAGTATCTTGGGATTTTACATAAAAAAGAGTCTTTTGAAAAGAATGTACGTACGTAGTACTTTGGCTTGCTAAATGAGAATTATTCTATTTGTGCCTTGATAAGTACTTTGTCTTGTTAAATGAGAATTATTCTATTTGTGCCTTGATAAGTACTTTGGCTTGTTAAATGAGAATTATTCTATTTGTGCCTTGATAAGTACTTTGGCTTGTTTAATTGAGAATTGCCTATGTGTGCTGGCGATAGCCTTTGAGTGCAAGGATTATGTTTTATTAAGTTGCCGCGACTCTCGGTTGGAGGGCCGGCTGTCTTGTTGTAAGTTACTTGGACGTACCGACAGTGATGTGGGATTCCACGGGTATGCTTTCGTTATTTGTACTACTTGGGTTAAATTACCGGATTTTTATAGAAGACATGGTAGTGCTTCTGTTTTGTTTGACGGCTGGTTGAGATAGGGTAAGAGTATAAGTGAGGGGTAAACCCCCAAGATGCTATACCACATTCTCCAGGGTAAGAGTATAAGTGAGGGGTAAACCCCCAAGACATTATACCCCCTGCTTGTTTGTTTGATGGTCGGTTGAGATAGGGTAAGAGTATAAGTGAGGGGTAAACCCCCAAAATGCTTTACCACCTTCTCCAGGGTAAGAGTATAAGTGAGGGGTAGACCCCCAAGACATTATACCCCCTGCTTTACCACCTGCTCGTTTTCCTGCTTGGCCCGTACAGTTTTTAGGACACAGGTGGGACTTGGTGTTCATGTATGCCTATTGGTGTTATATTATATCATGGACTGCCGGCAGTGAGGAAGGATTCCACGGGCATGATTGATATTATGGGCGTGAGACCCATGGTTATGTTTTAGTAATGACTTTGAGGGCATGCGTCCCTGACTTGATATGACTGCTTATGTATTGTGTACTGTAGGTTGGCTATCATATATGTCTCCTGTTTTGTTTAGACTGTTATGATTTCATTACTGATGCGCATTTCACATACTTGGTACATTCTTGTCATCGACCTCCTTGAGGCTGCGTTCATGCCGCAGTTTAGGTCTATTGTTTGGTGATCGGCAGTGTAGGACCTGCTCGAGTTTTGGATAGCTCCTTACGTTGGAGTTTATCTTTTGGTATAAGTTCTTTCGATGTGCTTTTATGATTATAGATGCGGCGGGGCCTTGTCCCGTCATAGTTCAGTATGACTCTTAGAGGTCTGTATTCATATGTGGGATTGGACTCATGTACGGTGTAGTGTCATTTGTTATGTATATTATATGGCAGCCTTGTCGGCTTTGCCCTTGCACGTACGTTGGTTTTAGAAAAAAAAAAGGGTGTTATTTAATTTCCGCAGTTTACTTAGTTGTTAAGGTAGAAGGGTGCTCAGGTAGGGCACCAATCACGGGCCCGGGGTTCGGGGCGTGACAGGTTCATACGACATATGCGGGCGGATACAATCTATGCGAGAAAATTACCTCATGCGGGTCCATACGGCCTATGCGGGTGAAATAGTCCCAGGAGTAGGATTGCAGAATGATACTACGGGCGGATGGCCCTAGGTTAATCATGAGCTTCCTGTTTTAAAACCGGCAAGGTTTATTCTTGTCCACTCTCATTGTTAGTAAGGCATAGTGTACTGTTAATGTGGTTATCATACATGTCCCCAGATTTATTTTAGACTATTATGATTTCATTACAGTACTTTCAGTTTCACATACTTGGTACCTGTTGTACTGACCTCCTTCGGGGGGCTGCGTTCATGCCGCATGTAGAGTTATACAGGTTGATGATCCTCACTCTTAGGATCACTGTTCAGCTTTTGAGAAGCTCCATTACTCCGGAGGCTTATCTTTGGTTCAGATCCCTGGTATTGTCGGTTGTTGTACATTCAGGGGTATGGCGGGGACCTGTCCCGTCACAGTTGTTATGTAAAAATTCTTAGAGGTCTGTAGTCATATCATGTGGATTATGTTGTAAAGAAAAAAGAGGTAACTGCTTTTTGAGTTATGTGTATACTTTTGGAAGGTGGTCTTATCGGCTAACCTGTTATTTATTTCTTTTTGAATTGTATGTATGTTCCTCTACTATTCTCTGATGTATACCGTAGGTTCCTGTGTAGGGCACGATCGCGGGTCGAGTCGGGTGCATCACGCCCGAACCTCAAGCCTGATCGGTGCCCTACCTGAGCACCCTTCTACCTTAACAACACAGTAAACTGCGGAAATTAAATAACACCCTTTTTTTTTTTCTAAAACCAACGTACGTGCAAGGGCAAAGCCGACAAGGCTGCCATATAATATACATAACAAATGACACTACACCGTACATGAGTCCAATCCCACATATGAATACAGACCTCTAAGAGTTATACTGAACTATGACGGGATAAGGCCCCACCGTACCCATAACTGTACAAAAGCCTGTACTGAAGGATCTATACCAAAAAGATAAACTCCTGAATAGATGGAGCTATCCAAAAACTCTGAGCAGGGTCCTACACCTGCAGATCACCAAACTGCGTACCTAAACCTGCGGCATGAACGCAGCCCCCCGAAGGAGGTCAGTACGAAGAATGTACCAAGTATGTGAAACAGTAAAATACTGTAATGAAATCATAACAGTCTAACAAAACATGAGACATGTATGATAGCCAACCTACAGTACACAATACATAAGCAGTCATATCAAGTCAGGGACGCATGCCCTCAAAGTCATTACTCAAATATAACCATGGGTCTCACGCCCATAAAATCAATCGTGCCCGTGGAATCCTTCCTCACTGCCGGCAGTCCATGTTATAATATAACATCAGTAAGCACACTGAACCTTACAATCATGAGAGTAATGCAATCTTTTTTATCTTTTAAGTTATGTCTTTAACAATGAAAATTACTGTTCCACTTTAAATCATACACACACTGCACCCTTTCATTAATGAAATCACTACCGTTTGAAAACATGAAGGCCGTGCCAGTGCCAGGGTCAACCACCCTCTGTGTTATAATGCAACCTATCATAGGACTATTTCACCCGCAAGAGACTATTTCACCCGCAAGGGACTATTTCACCCGATTAGGTCATGAGGACCCGCAATGAGTCATCGGTACACGATACTCGCATCACGGATAGCTAATCCATGGCTTATATATATCCCGGGAATTTAACCCGCCCGAGTCAAATACCGACCCGCCGTGAGTGTATACCACTCACCCCCATGGGGAGCTAACCCATGGTATCCTTGAAACAAGTTGTCGGCCCTTTATGGAGGGACGCGGAGATGTGGAAATATGACACTTGCACGAATGTCTATATGAGCAACCCATATGCAAGCAAACCAAGGAAAAACCATGCCTTTACACAAATCAAGACAATTATCATGCCTTTCTTTTTGTCATAAGCCAAGACAATACCATGCCTTTACACAAACCAAGACAATTATCATGCCTTCTTTTCACATAAACCAAGAGAAATCCTTATTTAAGCAAGCCAAAGTACTTATCAAGGCACACATAGAATAATTCTCATTTAAACAAGCCAAAGTACTATCAAGGCACAAATAGAATAATTCTCATTTAAACAAGCCAAAGTACTATCAAGGCACAAATGGAAAAATTCTCATTTAAACAAGCCAAAGTACTATCAAGGCACAAATGGAAAAATTCTCATTTAAACAAGCCAAAGTACTACGTACGTACATTCTTTTCAAAAGACTCATTTTTATGTAAAACCCCAAGATACTAACACCCGTAGTATCAAGGCGTGTCTATTTTTCAAAGTAAGTTACTACACTTTTAGAAACTCATTTCAAAGCTTGAAACCAAGTAACTTCAAATTTTCACAATTTAGGCAACCTATGCCCATTAATCAAAATAGACAACTTTCTTAACCTTTCATAAAGCCGTTATAACCAACTTCCCATAAAGTCGTTATAACCCTTTATGGTTTTAGACCAATTTATTCCTTTTTATATCCAAGAGACTTACACTTTTAAAACCAAGTATCACATACTTACAAATCAAGTTTCTTAACTTTCAAAATACTTCAAGTCTCTTAATATTTAGAAATCAAGTTTCTTAACTTTAGAAATCAAGTTTCTTCTACTTTTAAATATCAAGTAACTCACACCTTTAAAACAAGTTACTTCTCTTAAATCATGTCATTTCTCCTCTTTTAAATCAATTAAGTAAATCACTCATTTTACTCCCCTAAAGTCATTATAACAACCCTTAGGTTTTGGAACTAAGGCACTAGCCAAAAGATTTGGAAACCACTTCCCTTTCAAGACTCTATGTACTTTAAGTAAAATACTTTCACTTTTGAGAATCCAAACTTCACTAAGGAAATGGATTATAACAACTTACAATTTAAACATCAAAGTACAATCAAGGAAGTATATAGAACAAATTCTATAATAGGCAATCCAAGTACAACCAAGGAATGGATCATTTAAGGAGTAGGACTTACTTTCTTTATCTTAAGGAATCATGCTAGAAGAAGAGGAGATGGTTCACATACCTTTTCGGCTTAATCCACAAGCTAAGTAGAACACGCCGCACGTAGGATTGTCAACCTATAATGTCCACAACATGACTATCAATTTCTATCCTCTAACGTAGAATAATACTAAGTAAATTGTCTCTTATTCTACGGAAAATCGGGCAACACCTCCTTTGTTTCTACATACTTTGCCACCTTTTTCAAGGCCGAATTCAATAACCAAACATGCCACATTTAAGGCTCAACATACCAACCAATCAAAGGGGATTACACGCCTTACAATACGTGTAAAATTCCGCCCCACAATTCATACCAAGTAGTTTAATACTTAAAAGTCATTCTCGGCTAACAATATAACCAATCCTAAGTCCTTTCCAATTCTTTTTCACTCCAAGTTCTTAGGTCCAACATGTTATATAGTCATAGACAACTTCAACAACTACAATTTCCTTCTTTATATAACATGTGACGACTTATACTAATAATCAAATCGAATCGTAATCTTAAGGCTAAGCATGCTAGTTTTCGGATTAGGGTTCCAATAGCCAATATACTTATCAAACTTCATAATATAAACATCTCATGCTTGCTAATATCCATAGCTACAACAATAAGTAATCTTAATTACTAAAACGACAAGAATTATACCTTTACAAGCCCTTAAAATTTCCAAGATTCAAAGTCGCTCCTTAGCAATTCTTAGATCCTTTCCTTTATGCTCCAATCCGCTATTTGAAGCCTTAAGAATTTCACAACCAACTTCTCTTCCATTTCCAATCCAAACTTGTGAAAATGACTTAGGTTTTCGCCTTGCGACTAACGTGAAAACGTCGTTTTTCTGAAATCTTTCTATTGAGATATCCTTATAATACCCTTAGGGACATTGGGTTAAATTCTTATGAATAAAGAACCAAAACTACAAATTTTTCTTGTGGGAAAAGGCACTAAGACGAGAGCTCACTTGCAAGAACAATGATGTTGTGATTTTTTTTAAGTGTTGGAAGACCTTGTCTTGCTACTAGTGTGTATATATAACACAAGGAAGGGTCAAGATTGCAACACTTGAGTGGCTAGGATGAAGAACACTTGGATAATTAGCCAAGTTGACAAGTCAACAATCTCAAGCTTGAAGACTTATTCATCCGCAAGGGTCAATGGCCATTATAACCTTGAAATTTTCGTCCAAGACCATGTGGGGGAGGTGCCACGTGTCTCCCTCTCATTCGTCCATAAAATTCCGTAACCCTCATGGGCCCCGCAAAACGTAAAATTCCTCGGGTGGGCCCCACGTGACCAAATCCGTAAAAATAAATTTCCATAATGTTAATAAGTTCCATACTCTTCAAATAATGCATTTTGACAATCTAATTCTCCTCAACGAACATTTTTCCTTTCCGACGTTCGGAAGATTTTCCGTCGGAAAAACAATTCTTCCTTTCGTACCAATTTCCAACTCTTGTTTCCTTACGTATATTCTCTTATACAAGTCCTGGACTTACGGGGTGTAACATTCTTCCCCCCTTAGAAACATTCGTCCCTGAATGTTCTTAGTCGGTTGTCAAGCTATACAAACTCCGGCACAGTCTCTATACTATGCCTATCAATCAATACTGCACAAGAACGACGATGCCATACATGGCCACCACATAGCATACGTAAACATATCAATGGACCTTCCGTCCGCGGCCCCTTCTCACAAAACTCGAAGGTTACAGTCTTATCAAACACGAGATCCTTAGAGGTTACTTTCTCTTTCCCGTACTAGGGATGGCCCTGTCGTAATCTAAGTCATGGGACTAACACTATCTGAATCCTTCAGTCGGACTCCTACTCAGCTAACTGATGTGTTCCCCCGTGTTAATCCCCCTTCTCGGTCTCACTTAGTCACCAAACTAGTTGGGACATGAACCTATAATCTGCCTAGTTTAGTTTACCCACCGGTGTAAACTCTAACACTAGTATCATCTCAATCACGAGCACCTATGGACAGTGTTACTGAACCTAAGGCGTGTGTATCATCATAATTAACCTCCACTCATGGCCTAAAAGGAATTTTCTCTACGCACCATCATTACTTATAACTATAATCACTATAGTTTCTTTTAACCTTTGTTCCTTTCTTTTCTTACTTGTCATACTTTCTCGTACTTTCAAACTTATTTATTACACGTACAAAATCTCAAATATTGTTTCCGTTCTCCAATCCTTGGAGTTACTATCCAAACTTGTCCATTATGCTACTTGAATTTCCGTTAAGGCCTTTCTCGGCCCTCACGACCTGGTTCCGGTGGAACGCATCCACAACTCGTACAACGATTTACTAGACTTGGGCCTTGCATCCTCGGGACCCTATCACATTGTTACACCCCGGAATTTCAGGATATGTTTATAAGAACGTACGTAAGAACTCAAAAATGTTAAGATTTGAGACGAGTAAGAATTTATCGGAATTATGGAATTGTCGGAAAAACGAAATATTGCGACGATCGGGAGGGCGACACATGTCACCCCCCTTAGTGGTCTTGGACGAAAATGGCATGGTTAAAATGGTCATTTGACCATAATTTAAATGACAAAGTCTTGCAAAGACAAGGAGCTTGACATTGTTGACTTGTCAAAGTGCCACTTGGGCTTGATCCATGTGAAACTCATCTAAGCCCCACATGTGTGCTAAACTAGACCCTTCCTAGTGTTATATATGTCTACTAGTTTCAAGACAAACTTATACACTTAGAAAATTTTCAAGAAAATTTGAAGAAACACATAGTGTGCTCTCGGCAATGCTAGGGTTCCAAGAGAAGATTATTCAATTTTTGTCCAATAATCCCCATACTTTAAACCAAGGTTCCTAAGTGTATTGTAAGGGTATCTCTATAGAAAGATTCCAGAAAAATGGTGTTTTCGTATTAGTCGCAAGACGAAAACCTAAAGAGTTATTCAACTTTGAAGTTGGAACTTGAAGAGGAGTTCTTCATAAGATTCTAAGGGTTGCTTGGAGTGGATTGGAACGTCGAAAGGAGGAGCTAAAGTTGCTAAGGATCGACTTGTAATCTTGGATCATATTTGGGCTAAATGAGGTATAATCTTCGTCTTACTTTTGTAATTGAAGTGTCACGACCCGAACCAGGGCCCGTGACTGGTGCCTTAACCGGGCACCCAAGTAGACATACATCAGAGTAACCAGCGGAATATAAAACAAGACATGAAACAATATGAAGTGAAAAACAGTTTATCTGAGAAAAGTTGCCCTTCGGCATATATATAATAAAACTTGAACAGTTACATCCCTTTTACAAACCCTGCCCACAACAGTACTACAGACCTCTAAGAATGTTATAACAACAAAGATGGGACAGGGCCCCGCCATACCCCTGAATGTAAGTACCTACAACGACAGGGGACTATACCAAAGATAAGCCTCTGGAGAAACGGAGCTTCCCAAAACGCTGAACTGTGATCCTACGAGGATCGACGACTGGTGTACCTCTACCTGCGGCATGAACGGCCCGAAGAGGTCGACAACAAGTACCAAGTATGTGAAACTGAAAATACTGTAAATGAAATCATAATAGTCTATATAAAACAGAAGACATATATGATAACCAATTTACGATACACAATATGTAAGCAGTCATGTCAAGTCAGGGACTCACGCCCTTAAAGTCATCACTCAAATATAACTATGGGTCTCATGCCCACAATATCAATCATGCCCGTGGAATTCCTTCCTCACTGCCGGCAGTCCATGATATAAAAGCACCAAGGAATACACATGAACACCAGGTCCCACCTGTGTCATAATAAAACCGTACGGGGTAAGTACGAAGGCATAGCCGACTACTAAAACCCACAGTACCAACAATGCCATAAACTGTATCACGAGGTCTTTCTAGACCGCGCCACATGATCGAAGCTGGCCACTCGCCCTCAGTATCAATGTGCGCGTCTAATCCTGGAGCATACCGCTGCTCCGCATAGGCCACCTAGGCCCGCATGAGGTATTCCTCGCATCGAGGGTAGCTACTCCTCGGCATCGTCCTGGACTCGTAGTCCGCATGGCCACATAGACCGCATGAGGTATTCCCCGCACACTAACCTGGAACTCTCGTAGCTCCGCATAGGTCGCCTGGACCCGCATGAGGCATCCCTCGCATCGGGGGGTAGCTTAACCCCCGGTATATCATGTCAAGAGGTGAGTGATATAATACTAACATAACGGCTTATCGTTAAACAACATAAGCACAATAAGAATAACCTCTTTACACAAACGTTACAGGATACTAACACACGTAGCATCATAACATGTTTACTTATCAAACCAACAAGAAAGTATTACAAGGCTTATCACAAACCAACATAGTCAAGTTATTCACACAAGGTACTTTCTACTTTCTGTCAACAAGTTCGGGTTTTTATCCCCAAAGTACTTCATACATTTAACTCTTTAAAAACCAAGTACTCATTACTCACGAATGAGGTTTCACACTTTTTAGCAAAATTCATATCAAGTCAACTAAGTCAAGTCTCTTATCTTTTAAGATCAAGTCTCTTAACTTCTAAAATCAATAAACCATTCTTTTCCAAAAGTTCAAGTTGCATAATTAAATTATACTCAAGTCTTTTATTTCCGAAAGATTTCATAGTTCATAGTCTTAATCAAATAACGTAATCTCTTTTTAAAACAATTGAGTAACGTATGCCTTATGTGTGAGTAGTTATTTTTGTTTATAACAATCTTATTAAAGCAGTCATGATTTAGGAAATGTAATACAATTTTGTCTTATCTTAGCTTCTATGCAGATGGAGGTTTCTACTGGTTTTAATAAGACTTAATTAGTCAATACATTTTCCTTTATTAGCGCTGCAGTGGTTTGTTCGATATTTATTCTCATTTCCGAAATCAATACAAGGCTTTCATAAACAATTAAGTAAACCGTTCCTTTTATCTCTCTTAAGTCGTTATACCTAACTTCCCATAAAGCTAGTATAACTCTTAAGCTTTTAAAAGCAAGTATTACTCTTCTTTCAAAAACGATTCATAATTATTTTGAAATACTTCAAGATTCTTATTATTTAAAACTCAGTCAAAAGACATCGAAGTAAAACCACGTTCAGTTAATACACGTACGTCTACCGTACTATATATATTCTTTTAAAAATATCATGCTCAAGAGGATAGGAAGAATCACATACCTCCTCGGCGAAATCCACCTGCCAAGTCGAATATGTCGCGCGCAGAGTATCAACCTATAATAGTCAAATACGTCTATCAACGTCTAGACTACTCTGTAGAATATTCTAAGCAGAAGGTTCTTATTTCTACGGAAATTTGGGCAGTACTTCCCTACCCGTCAAACTACTCAAGTCTACTGTAAATACAGTCCTACGTAAGTACAGTTCAATTCTCTTCTCTTATACCATCCTTTTATAACTTATACTCCATTCTAAACTACTACAGTATGTAATCTCCAATTACAATAGAAGGACAAGATTATTTACCTCGATAAGCCCAAAAATTATCCAAGTTAAAATGTCGATCCTGAGCAAGGTTTAGCTCCTATTCCGCACGCTCCGAAAGCTCCAAGAAACCCTTAGAAGTTTCTAAACAACTTCTACTTAATACTTCAACCAACTATGAAGATTTCCTTAGGGTTTCGTTTTGTGACTAAGGGAATATAGTAGTATTTCCGGGCTCTTAGTATTGAAATAACTTTGGAATACTACAAGGTATTTGGGCTAAGGTATTTTGGAATAATAACAATACTTGGGGAAGTATTTCTCTACTAAGGGGGGGGGGGGGTATTTCGACGAGAGACTTCTAGGTAGGGGTTTAGTAGGGCTCACAAAGGGGAGGGGTGGTTTGGGCGAGAGCTTGAGGGAGGGGGAAGGATTTTAAGACTTAGAATTATTTAAGGGATGAAGAAATCCTTCAACTAAGGGGGGGTATTTATAGGGCCTTCAATGGTCAAGATTCAAGCAAGTGTGTGGATGAGATTTGGACAAGTGTTGTGTGGGTCCCACCTTATCTATCTACCCACAAAATATCTAGCCAACATTGACCAAATGTTTAAGGCATTTAACATAAAAAAACGTGCCAAGGAACTCCCTCCAAACCGTCCACTTTGAGGGTGACACATGTCACCCTCCCATTGGTCCCAAATATTTTATCTCTCGGAAAAATCCGCAAAAAATTAAATTATTGAACACGCAAAATTCCTTTACAAGGTTCGGAAAATTTTCCGTCGGAAAAACAATCTTTTTCGTTAGTTGTGCACAATTTCGTCCCTTTTGCCTAATTAAGGCTTACACAATTATCGTCGTCCCACATACATACTCTGGAAAATACGGGGTATAACATTCTCCCCTCCTTAGAAACATTCGTCCCGAATGTTCCTTCTCAAGACAGATAACGATAAAGTTCCTCTTAACTTAAACAAGTTGCCAACGCCACACCTGGCCACAAAATAACATACGCGCAAATACTTAATCCATGTCCACGAGGAATTACCTCCATCATTACAAAAGATCCCACCCAAGGTCTAAAAGATACTCCCTTCGCATCTTCATTTCACAAAAGAAATGATCACTTCTATTCTCTTAACACATGCTCACTTCTTCCCTTACTCGTCGTACCCTTCTCGAACACTCGAACACTTCCTAAATAAACTTACCACCTTTCTGTTATTGCTTCAGTTTCCAAAATCTCGGGGTTACTATCTCCAACTTGGTCATCATTAACTGGGGACACTCTGGATGGATCTCCGATACTTTTCCGAATATAGCAACATAAAAGACCGGACGTACTTCTTCCTACGTCGGACGACAATGCCAACTTATAGGCAACCTGGCCTATTCTCCAATGATCTGAAAATGCTCATAGTACCTCGGGCTAAGTTCCCTTGCTTTCCCAATCTCGTCACACCCTTCCGGGGTGGTACCTTCCAGACGGCCCACCGTCAACCTAAACTCCAAGTGTTGACGCCGATTATCCGCACGACTTTTGTTGACTCCGAGCTGTCAATAACCTCTTCTGGATAAGCTTCACCCTATCCACATCCTGCTGAATCAAGTATGAACCAACTATCTGAACCTTGCCAACATCGAACCAATCGACCGGCAACCTACACTTCCGCCCATACAAGGCTTCATAAGGCGATATCCGAATACTGAAATGGTAGCTATAATGATACTCACTTAACAAGCGGCACATAATCCTCGCTGCTACCCCTGAAATCCAAACACTGGCCCGAGGGTGAATGCAATACTGAGACTCACCTGAGTTCCTAACCCCGTCTGGTAAAACCTCCAGAAAAGAAATAGCCGTAAACTGGGCTCCACTGCCCGTCATAAAGTAAAAGTAGGAATCCCGGGCAGTCTGACAACCTTCCTGATATATAACATCTCGCATAACCCTCTGCCGAGTAAACAGTTCTGACTGAAAGACAAGATGGGCCGACCTCATCGGCCCGACTACTGGTCGAACGCATCCACGAACTCGTACGATGGTTAACTAAACTTGGGCCTAACACCCTCGTGACCCTATCACAAAGCGGGACCACCACAATTTTTCCTTACTTCAAACCGGGCTGCGGGTTGACCGTATCCGCCTCAACCCGACCCATTTATCGCGCCAAGCTCTTGTTTCCCGATCCGGAACAATCTCACCATCGAGTCACGAAAACCTAGTGGTCTTCTTAGCTCAACTACCTTCTTTCATTTCACACTACTCAGGGACTTATCACACAAGTATATCTCGCGTATATTATGCACTCTGATAAGGGTCAAACATAAAAATAAATCTTTTACTCAAGATGGCCTCGCCTCTAAGGTCTCCACGTATAATACTCTAAGGCTCACACTTTCTCTATCCCCAATCTTACCCTTTTAACTAACCATGATTTCTAATCACAATTAACACAATGCTATCTGAACATAACACTAAAATATACTCATCTTATCACACATACTAATCTCTAGAGGGTTAAGGATATACATGTATCTACTGCTTCACTCCCCTTTGTCGTTCGAATCAATCCTGCCCTGTTGGGCGTATAGCTAGGGAAGGTGATGAACTAGCCACTGATCCTGAAGACTGAGTCTCTATATCCGCGCCACCTCTGGTCGGACAAGTTCTCGCAAAATGGCCCTGCTGGCCGCAAGCATAACAAGTTGTCGAAGAAGTACGACACTCCCCATAATGACACCTACCACAACGGCCACACCGAGGTGGGGGTGGCCTCCTCTGGCTAACACCCCTTCCTCTCTGAACCACTGAATCCGCAACTGATCTGGTAGTCTGAGTCCTCCTACTTGCATCCCTCCTATTTGAACATTCTCTCGTCACATAGCCCTGACGGCCGCAAGTAAAACAAGCACCAGTAAAAAGACGACATTCCCCGGGATGACGCCCGCCACACTATGAACACTGAGGGAAAACTGAACCCGGCTGGCTAGAACCTATGTATAGCTGTGAACCAGAAGCCCTGGAGCTCTGACCAACTCCTGTATACTCCGAACGTCCTGAACCCTGTGGAGGACCACTCTGCACCGGCGGAGGTGCATATCCAGTCTGCTGCTGAGGCGATTCGCCTCGAAAGTTACCAAAGGACCCTGCCGATCTGGCCCTCTTCTGCTGATCTTGGTTAACCCATCGATCTCTACGTTTCTCGGCCTGCTGCGCATAAGCCCGTACGCAGGCCATGCTCATGCCTGACTGAAGAGCTACTCTTGCATAACCCTCTCTTAGATAGTCATCAAGACCCGTGATAAATCGGTACATAATATACTCACTGGTTGCTAAAACCCTCACTAGTAACAGGGCCGTCTCTCTGCAATGCATATTTTCTGCCACTGGTCGTGGAACTGAAGGTTCAAATATCATGGCCGCCGTAGGAACTGCTGCCGCTGTGCTAAACTCTACTGGGGCTGGCGACGTCGCAGAACTCTCCGAATGAAGCACCACCTCTGGTGATGATTGGGCATGTGACCTCGTAACCCTCTATACTCTACTCGCAGCTCCCTCGACTGCCTTGCCCTTCTGGGCCCGGGTTGCCTTGCGCGGAGGCATAACTGGTAAGGGAAAGAATTACGTTAGAGGGGTCCAACTTATAACACAGCTCTAAGGCACGATCTCAGAGTGAGAAGAATGGAAACCAATCCTAAATATCATGCAGCCTCCTGAGTATAGGTGTGGTGCACAACACACCGATAATCAAGACTGTACTAGATACGGTCTGTAGACACTTTCGGAGGATTAACTGCTCTGATACCACTTTTGTCACGACCCGAACCAGGGCCCGTGACTGGTGCCTTAACCGGGCACCCAAGTAGATATACATCAGAGTAACCAGCGGAATATAAAACAAGACATGAAACAATATGAAGTGAAAAACAGTTTATCTGAGAAAAGTTGCCCTTCGGCATATATATATGAAAAATTGAACTGTTACATCCCTTTTACAAACCCTGCCCACAACAGTACTACAGACCTCTAAGAATGTTATAACAACAAAGACGGGACAGGGCCCCGCCATACCCCTGAATGTAAGTACCTACAACGACAGGGGACTATACCAAAGATAAGCCTCCGGAGAAACGGAGCTTCCCAAAATGCTGAACTGTGATCCTACGAGGATCGACGACTGGTGTACCTCTACCTGCGGCATGAACGCAGCCCCCCGAAGGAGGTCAGTACAACAGGTACCAAGTATGTGAAACTGAAAATACTGTAAATGAAATCATAATAGTCTATATAAAACAGAAGACATATATGATAACCAATTTACGATACGATATGTAATCATGTCAAGTCGGGGACTCACGCCTTAAAATCATCACTCAAATATAACTATGGGTCTCATGCCCACAATATCAATCATGCGTGGAATTCCTTCCTCACCGCGTGATCCATGATATAAAAGCACCAAGGAATACATGAACACCGTGTCCCACGTGTCATAATAAAACCGTGCGGGGTAAATGCGAAGGCATAGCCGACTACTAAAACCACAGTACCAACAATGCCATAAAGCGTATCACGAGGTCTTTCTATCGCGCCACATGATCGGCGGCCACTCGCCCTCGGTATCAATGCGCGTCTAATCTGGAGCATACCGGCCGCTCTGCATGACCACCTAGGCCGCATAGGTATTTCTCGCATCGAGGTAGCTACTCGGCATCGCCCCGACTCGTAGTCCGCGTGGCCACATAGACCGCATGAGGTATTCCCGCACATTAACGGAACTCTCATAGCTCCGCATAGGTCGCTGGACCGCGTAGGCATCCTCGCGACGGGGTAGCTTAACCCCCGGTATATCATGTCAAGAGGTGAGTGATATAATACTAACATAACGGCTTATCGTTAAACAACATAAGCACAATAAGAATAACCTCTTTACACAAACGTTACAAGATACTAACACACGTAGCATCATAACATGTTTACTTATCAAACCAACAAGAAAGTATTACAAGGCTTATCACAAACCAACATAGTCAAGTTATTCACACAAGGTACTTTCTACTTTATGTCAACAAGTTCGGGTTTTTATCCCCAAAGTACTTCATACATTTAACTCTTGAAAAACCAAGTACTCATTACTCACGAATGAGGTTTCACACTTTTTAGCAAAATTCATATCAAGTCAACTAAGTCAAGTCTCTTATCTTTTAAGATCAAGTCTCTTAACTTCTAAAATCAATAAACCATTCTTTTCCAAAAGTTCAAGTTGCATAATTAAATTATACTCAAGTCTTTTATTTCCGAAAGATTTCATAGTTCATAGTCTTAATCAAATAACGTAATCTCTTTTTAAAACAATTGAGTAACGTATGCCTTATGTGTGAGTAGTTATTTTTGTTTATAACAATCTTATTAAAGCAGTCATGATTTAGGAAATGTAATACAATTTTGTCTTATCTTAGCTTCTATGCAGATGGAGGTTTCTACTGGTTTTAATAAGACTTAATTAGTCAATACATTTTCCTTTATTAGCGCTGCAGTGGTTTGTTCGATACTTATTCTGATTTTCGAAATCAATACAAGGCTTTCATAAACAATTAAGTAAACCGTTCCTTTTATCTCTCTTAAGTCGTTATACCTAACTTCCCATAAAGCTAGTATAACTCTTAAGCTTTTAAAAGCAAGTATTACTCTTCTTTCAAAAACGATTCATAATTCTTTTGAAATACTTCAAGATTCTTATTATTTAAAACTCAGTCAAAAGACATCGAAGTAAAACCACGTTCAGTTAATACACGTACGTCTACCGTACTATATATATTCTTTTAAAAATATCATGCTCAAGAGGATAGGAAGAATCACATACCTCCTCGGCGAAATCCACCTGCCAAGTCGAATATGTCGCGCGCAGAGTATCAACCTATAATAGTCAAATACGTCTATCAACGTCTAGACTACTCTGTAGAATATTCTAAGCAGAAGGTTCTTATTTCTACGGAAATTTGGGCAGTATTTCCCTACCCGTCAAACTACTTAAGTCTACTGTAAATACAGTCCTATGTAAGTACAGTTCAATTCTCTTCTCTTATACCATCCTTTTATAACTTATACTCCATTCTAAACTACTACAGTATGTAATCTCCAATTACAATAAAAGGACAAGATTATTTACCTCGATAAGCCCAAAAATTATCCAAGTTAAAATGTCGATCCTGAGCAAGGTTTAGCTCCTATTCCTCACGCTCCGAAAGCTCCAAGAAACCCTTAGAAGTTTCTAAACAACTTCTACTTAATACTTCAACCAACTATGAAGATTTCCGTAGGGTTTCGTTTTGTGACTAAGGGAATATAGTAGTATTTACGGGCTCTTAGTATTGAAATAACTTTGGAATACTACAAGGTATTTGGGCTAAGGTATTTTGGAATAATAACAATACTTGGGGAAGTATTTCTCTACCAGGGAGGGGGGGTATTTCGACGAGAGACTTCTAGGTGGGGGTTTTAGTGAGGGCTCAAAGGGGAGGGGTGGTTTGGACGAGAGCTTCAAGAGCGAGGGGGAAGGATTTTAAGACTTAGAATTTATTTAAGGGATGAAGAAATCCTTCAACTAAGGGGGGGGGGGTATTTATAGGGCCTTCAATGGTCAAGATTCAAGCAAGTGTGTGGATGAGATTTGGACAAGTGTTGTGTGGGTCCCACCTTATCTATCTACCCACAAAATATCTAGCCAACATTGACCAAATGTTTAAGGCATTTAACACAAAAAAAAACGTGCCAAAGAACTCCCTCCAAACTGTCCACTTTGAGGTTGACACATGTCACCCTCCCATTGGTCCCAAATATTTTATCTCTCGGAAAAATCCGCAAAAAATTAAATTATTGAACACGCAAAATTCCTTTACAAGGTTCAGAAAATTTTCCGTCGGAAAAACAATCTTTTTCGTTAGTTGTGCACAATTTCGTCCCTTTTGCCTAATTAAGGCTTACACAATTGTACGTACGTCCCCACATACATACTCTGGAAAATACGGGGTATAACATGAAGATTCCATGTTATTATAAGTTAGAAATGATCATGTGATATGTGTTATGAAGATTGATAAGTATTATGGAAATTTGAAAGCTCAAATCCGAAAATGACATGTTAAGCCATTTGAAATTGAAATACAATTTGGTCGATAATTAGAATCGTCGCATGTTTACCTACTTGAGGATTGTAGTAGTTATAATCAATTGTGGCTAGATAACATGTTATATTAAACCACTTGGATTGGAAACGAATTTGTATTGTTGTCCCTATTTTGCTGAATGGACATTATATGTTGGCTAGTTTGATATTTATTGTGGGGCGGAATTTTACACGGCTTGATTAAGCGTGTGATACCCTATTGTTAACTACTTTGTTGAGCCTTAAATGTGGCGTGTTTGGTTATTGAATTCGGCCTTGAAAAAGGTGGCAAAGTATGTAGAAACAAAGGAAGTGTTGTCCGATTTTCCGTAGAATTTAGTGACTTTGCACTTGGAATATTCTACGTTTGAAGTAAGAAGTTAATAGACGTACTATGGTCATTATAGGTTGACATACTACGTGCGGTGTATTGGACTTAGCAAGTGGATTAAACCGAAAAGGTATGTGGAACTTTCTTATCTCTTGAGCATGAATAAGTTGTAAATGTATAGTACGGTAGACGTACAAGATTTTGACAATCTAGTCCATTTGATATCCTTGGCTTATTTTAAGAATGTCCAAGTTGGTTGAGTTAGGGAATTAACTCACTTGTTTAAATATTAAGGATATCTTGGTTTTCAAAAGTTAAGAGACTTAAAGTATTTTTGAAAGTATATGACACTTGTTTTGTTTGGAAAGTTTAAGTCTCTCGGTTATAAAGAAGAATGTAAGTTTCTAAGGTATAAAGCTAGTATAACGACTTTATGAGAAGTTGGTTATAATAGCTTTATGGAAAGTTAAAAAGAGTGGTTTACTCTACGTAATTTAAGTATGATAAATGACTTGAAATAATGAAAGGCAAATTGATTTAAAGGCATCAATTGCTTAAGGTTTTTAAAAGAAAGAAGTCACTTGATTTAGAAGCCTAAATGTATTTCAAAAAGGTATTGTGACTTGTCTTGAAAAGTAGTTATGACTTGATACTACGGTTGTTAGTATCTTGGAAGTTTTATATGAAAAAGAGTCATTTTAAAAGAAATGAAGTACGTAGTACTTTGGGTTAAATTTCCGGATTTTTATAATGACATGTTAGTGCCTTAAGTAAACTAAAAATGAGAGTGTACATGTATAAGACTAATAAGAAGTTAGGGGATTTCTTAACTTGCTTATATATGGTATGATAAGCCGGTAGTGCTTATGTTATGTGTGATAGCCGGGTTGTGCTAGTAGTATGTTATTCATTACGGGGTCATTCCCCGAGTTTGTGGCATTTGCATATTCCGTGGATTTGCTACCCACGATGCGAGGAATACCTCATGCGAGTCCGTAAGGGCTTATGCGGGTGAAATAGTCCCATGCGGGCGGATACAGCCTATGCTAGGAATACCTCATGCGAGTCCGTAAGGGCTTATGCGGGTGAAATAGTCCCATGCGAGGAATACCTCATGCGGGTCCACACGACCTATGCAGGTTAAATAGTCCCAGGAGTAGGATTGCTTAATGATACTGCGGGCGGGTGGTCCTGCTTTGATCATGAGCTTCCTATTTTTATGTTGTAAGTATACTCTTATTTACTCTCATTGTTAGTAAGGCACAGTGTACTGTTAATTGAGCTATCATACATGTCTCCAGTTTTATTATAGACTTATGATTTCATTACAGTACTTTTAGTTCCACATATTTGGTACATGTTGTACTGACCTCCTTCGGGGGGCTGCGTTCATGCCGCATGTAGAGTATCTGGTGATCCTCACTTTAGGATCAGATTCGGTATTGAGAAGCTCTATTACTCCGGAGGCTTATCCCTGGTATGGTCGGTTGTTGTACATTCAGGGGTATGGCGGGGCCCTGTCCCGTCACAGTTGTTATTCTTAGAGGTATGTAGTCACATTTGTGGATTGGGTTGTAAAGAAAAAAAAATGTACTGGTTTATTATGTATATTTTACGGAAGGTGGCCTTATCGGCTAGCCTGTTGTTATTTTATGTTTAAGCATTTTATAAGTTGTGTATGTTCATTGCTATTCTCGATGTATACAGAAAGGGTGCCTGGTAGGGCACGATCGCGAGCAGGGTCGGTCGTGACAAAAGTGGTATCAGAGCGGCTAGTCCTCGGAAAGTGTCTGCAGGTAGTGTTCAGTAGAGTCTTGATTATCGGTGTGTTGTGCACCACATCTATAATCGTGAGGCTGCAGGACATTTAGGATTGGTTTCCATTCTTCTCACTCTAAGATCGTGCGATAGATTTGTGTGGTTAGGTCGTCTCTCCTAACAAGTTATGTTGTTTGCATACGAGAAAGCGTGATGACCAGGAAAGATTATGTGGATTGCGTATCCAGGTTGGTAATGTTTGTAGTTTAGTTGGTATTGTGACATAAAACTATACAGATTTATGTATGGGGGTCACATATGTGTTGCATAGGATGATTTTAGGTTACCAGGATTTGGTAAGGACCAAATAAATACCGGGAAGGTATGAAATAGTTTAATGAATTCTCATCAAGGTTTTACGTACTAATTTGAGATAATTAGGAAATGATGAGCTGTCTGAGAAGGAAATGAACCCTTAAGAAGTTATTATTAAGGGAATTAATGGAAGACTATGTTAATAGATTGAGCTACGTAGTAGGATTTCGAGATTGGTACGGGTGAGATCCGTATGGAGTAAGTATGGTTGTCGTGGACAAGACAACACGATTATAGTTTATTAAAAAGTTTTTGAACCCGTTTACGGGGGGACTGATAAGTTAGGCTTGGAGCATGGAAATTGTGAGCCTAGGAATGTTGATAACCACCGAGACCTTAGATATATAAGGCCTTCTCGGGCAGTAAAAGGTTAAGTCAGACCAAGGGTAAGAGTTAAGTACGACGCCGAGTCGGGTTGAGGACCTATTAAGGGTCGCCCCATAGCTTGAAATGGAATGGGATCAGTTGGTAGTAGTCCGCCACGTGGCGGTCACGAGGGTGCAAGGCCCGAGTCTAGTTAATCATTTTACGGGTTCGTGGACGCATTCCACCGGAACCAGGTTGTGAGAGCCGGAAATGGCCTTAAGTTGTTTAGAATAGTAACTCCAAAGATTGGAGGCCCGAATCCGTATGAAGGCTATGTACGTACGCTACAATAAGTTTGGAAGTACGGGAAGAGTACGACCAGTAAGAAAGAGAGCAACCAAGTGTAAATAAATGGAACATGAATCCATGAGGACCTTTCGAGGTGACTACACCCGCGAGTGTTGGGTGGTAGCTGAGCGGGTAGATAATAATTACCGGTAACGATACAGTCGTTGGACCCTAGCATACCTAGAAGAGCTATTATGACAGACGTTGAGGTCATTATGAGTACGAGCTAGTTGGCCTCTTGTTATGCCAACGTGGACTACAGAAGAGAGATTGATTCGGTACCAGTTCCCGGTAAGCCGGTTATCGTGTGGAAAGGAAGAGAAGTGGTGGTAACCAGTGAATTATCCTTCCTTCTTTGACATTGTTGATTTTAATAAGTCTGTGTGACTTGTTCGTTTGAGGTAAATTAATGCGGAAAGTAAGTAATACTCGAGGTTGAAGGAGTTTATGCTAAGTGCCCTTGGATGTACTTGGAGTTGGTTTGGTGTGGCGGTCAGGGCCACGACCTTCCGGATAAGTTCAGGATAGCGCGCAAGTAAGAATAAGATTAGTACGAGTGCTGCCTACGGAAAACAGAAGATAACTTTGGTAGGTTTTGAAAATCTACATGACTTTAAGGCGGTGCGTGATGATTAGATATTTACTGGACCGCGAGAGGACCCTGTGATTAAGGTTGTGACTCCAAGGAAAGTTTAAGAAAGGGAGATAAGTTTTCTCCCCCACATAAAAGGACAGTTTTACGTATTATGGGGTTGCGTGTACCCATGTTGTTAGACGAAGGATATGAGATTGGTAAGGTCTTCGGTATCGTCATGCCATAGGTTACAGTTTTAGATAACCGTGGGAAAATTATTGTGTTGGGGTAATTAAGAACGACGTTACGAAATGGTCGAGGAAGTGTCGTAAGGATAAAAATGCAGGTACTACGCATATATGAAACTGTACGATTATGAATCAATATAGAAATAATTTTGCTAATAATAAGCATAAGGTAAGGTTATGACCAGGAGGATAAAAGAGAATACGACTATGGTTATGTAAGTTGCACGAGATATGATTACCCCAGACTAGTGTAAAAACCATTAGTAAATAATGGGAAGTAAGAACATTTCGAGGAAATGTGGTAACACCTAGCTATAGGCTCTACAAACTGGGAAAGGAAAATCGGGTTACTACTTGACGAGATCAAGGAAATCTCCCCCCCCCTAAATTGTGATTGACATGAAGTCTTAGCCAGGAGGCAAGCAAAAGAATCAAATCTAAGTTAATGACCAAGTTTGGTTGCAACAGAGAAAAGGAAACATGAACCATAATTGAGATTAAGGACACCCAAATATTTCGCAAGAATGAGAAAGGTTTCCAGTTATTGGAAGATAAGTTGACTCGACTACAGTTCTAACTCCTCCTGAAAGACTAGAGGGTTAGGTTATTATGATAACACGTTGGGTGTTGGGCTAGGTTGTGTGCTGACGTAACCCAATAAGGATAGAGCCTATGTTTTCCCGGCAGTTAGGGAAGCAGGAAAGGAAATTACGCCACTCACGATTTAGAGTTGGCGGCAGTTAAATCATGCCTTGAAGATTTGGATGCATGACGTATATATAGACTTCATGTAGATATTTGTGCAGACCGCAAGAGCCTCCGGTATATCTTCAGACAGAGGCAGTTGAATTTGCGACAGAGACGGTGGTTAGAGTTACCCAAGGATTGTGATATTGATATCCTATACCACCTGAGGAAAGCCGAGACGGTTACAGATACTCTTAGTCATGGATCTAAGGGTAGTATGCCAGATGGGTAGCCAGATAGACTGGACGTGGTCCGTGAAATTCTTCAGTTACCGAGCCTAGGGGTTCGATTATTGGTTTCCAAGGTTAATGAAGTTTAGATCCGAGAGGTTGCTGAGTCTTCCGTCGTTGAGGAGGTAAAGAGGCGACAATATGAGGATCTAGGTATGATACGGTATCGATATACGGCTCTCCGAGAAGAGAAGAGCCTGCTTGAGTAGCACCAGATGGGGTGCTGTGAGATGAGGATAGATTGCGTGTACCCGGTACTGCAGGACTAGTCAGCAGGTTTTCGGGGAGGCACACAGTGCTTATTGCTCTAATTGTTCGGGGCCGACTAAGTCGTGTCGTGACCTCAGATGTATGTATGGGTAAGATAACCGGAAAAGGGGACATAGCGGGATTTACTGCTTAGTGTCCGAATTAGTAGCAGGTCAAGGTTGAACACCAGAGGCCCAGTGGGCTATTGCAGGCGATTTAGATCCCGACTTAGATATGGGAGGTGATTAATGTGGATCTTGTTACAGGGTGGAATCGTACTCAGAGGAAGTGCGACCCCCTGGGGGTCATGGTAAACATGCTGACGAAACCAACCGTGTTCTTCCGGTTAGGACCACTTGCTTGGCTGATGTTTATACCAGCTTTTATAGTAGAGAGATTGTGAGACTGCACGGGGTTCCTATTTTTATGATGTCAGACAGATGAGCTCGGTTAAGGATAACTTCTGGAGGTTGTTTCAGAAGGGTTTTAGGGACACTGGTGGGTCTCAGTGTTGCATTTCACCCTCAGACCAACGGACAGGCAGATCATACCATCCAGGACTTGAGGATGGGTGGTGGGCCTGTGTTCTTGATTTCAGAGATAGTCGGGAAGGTTATTTTCTTCTTGTCGAGTTACGTACGATAACAGATACCCTTCCAGTATTCGGATGGCCCTGTATGAGGCCTTGTATGTAAGAAAGTGTAGATCGCCGGTTAGTTGGTTCGACATAGTCGAGGTTCAGTTATTTTGTCCAGACTTGATTCAGCGGGCTGTGGATAAGGCGAAGCTTATCCAGAAAAGATTATTAGTAAGCTCAGAGTCAACAGAAGCTTTATGCATATAACCGACGTTGACACGTGGGGTTCAGTTTGTCATTTTTATATGAGTATTGTTATGTGGCCACGTGTGGCATTATTGGTATGTAGGGGTTGTAAGGAGACTATGTCGCTATTTTTAAGATTGACTCCCAAAAGAACATTCGGGGACGAATGGTTCTAAGGGGGGGAAAATGTTACACCCCGGAATTTCAGGATATGTTTATAAGAACGTACGTAAGAACTCAAAAATGTTAAGATTTGAGACGAGTAAGAATTTATCGGAATTATGGAATTGTCGGAAAAACGAAATATTGCGACGATCGGGAGGGCGACACGTGTCACCCCCCCCCCCCCTTAGTGGTCTTGGACGAAAATGGCATGGTTAAAATGGTCATTTGACCATAATTTAAATGACCAAGTCTTGCAAAGACAAGGATCTTGACATTGTTGACTTGTCAAAGTGTCACTTGGGCTTGATCCATGTGAAACTCATCTAAGCCCCACATGTGTGCTAATATAGACCCTTCCTAGTGTTATATATGTCTACTAGTTTCAAGACAAACTTATACACTTAGAAAATTTTCAAGAAAATTTGAAGAAACACATAGTGTGCTCTCGGCAATGCTAGGGTTCCAAGAGAAAAAATTTCAATTTTTGTCCAATAATCCCCATACTTTAAACCAAGGTTCCTAAGTGTATTGTAAGGGTATCTCTATAGAAAGATTCCGGAAAAATGGTGTTTTCGTATTAGTCGCAAGGCGAAAACCTAAAGAGTTATTCAACTTTGAAGTTGGAACTTGAAGAGGAGTTCTTCATAAGCTTCTAAGGGTTGCTTGGAGTGAATTGGAACGTCGAAAGGAGGAGCTAAAATTGCTAAGGATCGACTTGTAATCTTGGATCATATTTGGGCTAAATGAGATATAATCTTCGTCTTACTTTTGTAATTGAAGATTCCATGTTATTATAAGTTAGAAATGATCATGTGATATGTGTTATGAAGATTGATAAGTATTATGGAAATTTGGAAGCTCAAATCCGAAAATGACATGTTAAGCCATTTGAAATTGAAATACAATTTGGTCGATAATTCGAATCGTCGCATGTTTACCTACTTGAGGATTATAGTAGTTATAATCAATTGTGGATAGATAACATGTTATAATAAACCACTTGGATTGAAAAGGGATTGGAAACGAATTTGTATTGTTGTCCCTATTTTGCCGAATGGACATTATATGTTGGCTAGTTTGATATTTATTGTGGGGCGGAATTTTACACGTCTTGATTAAGCGTGTGATCCCCTATTGTTAACTACTTTGTTGAGCCTTAAATGTGGCGTGTTTGGTTATTGAATTCGGCCTTGAAAAAGGTGGCAAAGTATGTAGAAACAAAGGAAGTGTTGTCCGATTTTCCGTAGAATTTAGTGACTTTGCACTTGGAATATTCTACGTTTGAAGTAAGTAGTTAATAGACGTACTATGGTCATTATAGGTTGACATACTACGTGCGGCGTATTGGACTTAGCAAGCGGATTAAACCAAAGAGGTATGTGGAACTTTCTTATCTCTTGAGCATGAATAAGTTGTAAATGTATAATACGGTAGACGTACAAGATTTTGACAATCTAGTCCATTTGATATCCTTGGCTTATTTTAAGAATGTCCAAGTTGGTTGAGTTAGGGAATTAACTCACTTGTTTAAATATTAAGGATATCTTGGTTTTCAAAAGTTAAGAGACTTAAAGTATTTTTGAAAGTATATGACACTTGTTTTGTTTGGAAAGTTTAAGTCTCTCGGTTATAAAGAAGAATGTAAGTTTCTAAGGTATAAAGCTAGTATAACGACTTTATGGGAAGTTGGTTATAATAGGTTTATGGAAAGTTAAAAAGAGTGGTTTACTCTACGTAGTTATGACTTGATACTACGGTTGTTAGTATCTTGGAAGTTTTATATGAAAAAGAGTCATTTTAAAAGAAATGAAGTACGTAGTACTTTGGGTTAAATTCCCGGATTTTTATAATGACATGTTAGTGCCTTAAGTAAACTAAAAATGAGAGTGTACATGTATAAGACTAATAAGAAGTTAGGGGATTTCTTAACTTGCTTATATATGGTATGATAAGCCGGTAGTGCTTATGTTATGTGTGATAGCCGGGTTGTGCTAGTAGTATGTTATTCATTACGGGGTCATTCCCCGGGTTTGTGGCATTTGCATATTCCGTGGATTTGCTACACACGATGCGAGGAATACCTCATGCGAGTCCGTAAGGGCTTATGCGGGTGAAATAGTCCCATGCGGGCGGATACAACCTATGCGAGGAATACCTCATGCGAGTCCGTAAAGGCTTATGCGGGTGAAATAGTCCCATGTGAGGAATACCTCATGCGGGTCCACACGACCTATGCGGGTGAAATAGTCCCAGGAGTAGGATTGCTTAATGATACTGCAGGCGGGTGGTCCTGCTTTGATCGTGAGCTTCCTATTTTTATGTTGTAAGTATACTCTTATTTACTCTCATTGTTAGTAAGGCACAGTGTACTGTTAATTGAGCTATCATACATGTCTCCAGTTTTATTATAGACTTATGATTTCATTACAGTACTTTTAGTTCCACATATTTGGTACATGTTGTACTGACCTCCTTCGGGGGGCTGCGTTCATGCCGCAGGTAGAGTATACAGGTAGCTGATCCTCACTTTTAGGATCACTGATTCAGCTGTTGAGAAGCTCCATTACTCCGGAGGCTTATCCCTGGTATGGTCGGTTATTGTATATTCAGGGGTATGGCGGGGCCCTGTCCCGTCACAGTTGTTATTCTTAGAGGTCTGTAGTCACATTTGTGGATTGGGTTGTAAAGAAAAAAAAATGTATTGTTTTATTATGTATATTTTACGGAAGGTGGCCTTGTTACACCCCGTAAGTCCAGAACATGTATAAGAGAATGTACGAAAGGAAACAAGACTTGGAAATTAGTACGAAAGGAAGAATTGTTTTTCCGACGGAAAATCTTCCGAACGTCGGAAAGGAAAAATGTTCGTTGTTGAGAATTGGATTCTCAAAAGGCATTATTTGAAGAGTATGGAATTTATATTATTTATGGAAATTTATTATTACGGATTTGGTCACGTGGGGCCCACCCGAGGAATTTTACGTTTTGTGGGGCCCACGAGGGTTATGGAATTTTATGGACGAATGAGAGGGAGACACGTGGCACCCCCTCCATGATGTTGGACGAAATATTGCAAGGGTGTTATGGTCATTTGACCTATGTAGATGATAAGTCTTCTAAGCTTGATATTGTTGACAAGTCAAGTTGTCCACCTAGGCTTGATCCAAGTGAAACACATCCTAACCTCACATTTGTTTAAGTCTTGACCCTCCAATGTGTTATATATACATAGCTAGTGCAAGACTTGGCATTTTCTACACTTAGAAAAAATTAGAACCCTTAGAGAGAGGAGATGAGCTCTCGGGTTAGGGCTTATCCCACACAAAAAATTTTGTGATTTTGATCCATTAGCCACAAGACTTTAACCCAATGTCCCTAAGGGTATTATAAGGATATCTCAATAGAAATATTTCGGAAAAAACACATTTTTACGTTAGTCGCAAGGCGGAAACTAAGGGAGTTCTTCAACTTTGAAGTTGGAACTTGAAGATGGGTTCTTCATAGGCCTCTAAGGAATGCTTGGAGCGGATTGGAACTTAAGGAAAGGAGCTAAGAATTGCTAAGGCGCGACTTTGGATCTTGGAAATTTTAAGGGCTTGGAAAGGTATAAATTTTGTCGTTTTAGTAGTTAAGACTAACTTATTGTTGTAGCTATGGATTTTAGCAAGCATACAATATAGTATGAAGTTTGATATGTTTATGGGCTATTGGAACCCTAATCCGAAAACTAGCATGTTAGCCTTAAGACTACAATTCAAGTTGATTATTCGTTTAAGTCGTCGCATGTTGTGTAAGAAGGAAATTGTAGTTGTTGAAGTTGTTTATGACTAAATAACATGTTGACCTAAGAACTTGAAATTGGAAAAGGATTGGAAAAGACGTAGTGTTATTGGTTATATGTTGGCCGAGAATGGCTAGTGTAGTATTATACTATTTGGTATGAATTGTGGGGCGGAATTTTACACGTATTGTAAGGCGTGTAATCCCCTTTGTTTGGTTGTTGTTTGGAGCCTTAAATGTGGCTTGATGGTTATTGTATTCGGCCTTGAAAAAGGTGGCAAAGTGAGTAGAAACAAAGGAAGTGCTGCCCGATTTTCCGTAGAATTAGAGGCCGTATACTTAGTATTATTCTACGTTAGAGACTAGAAGATTGATAGTCTTGTTGTGACCATTATAGGTTGAAACTTCTACGTACGGCGTATTCGGCTTAGCTTGAGGAATTAGCCGAAAAGGTATGTGAACTATCTCCTCTTCTAGCATGACTCCTTAAGAGAAAGAAAGTACGTCCTACTCCTTAAATGATCCATTCCTTGGTTGTATTTGGATTGCCTAAAGTAGAATTTGTTCTATGTATGTCACGACCCGAACCCGGGCCCGTGACTGGTGCCTTACCCCGGGCACCCTAGTGATACAACATCAGAGAAATCAGCGGAATATAAAACAATAACATGAAACAACATGAAGTATGAAATAATAATCTGAGAAAAATTGCCTTTCGGCATGTATATATGAAAACTTAAATTCGAACAGTTACATCCCATAAACAACTCTGCCCACAACAGTACTACAGACCTCTAAGAGTGACATGACAACAATGGCGGGACAGGGCCCCGCCATACCCCTGAATGTAAGCACCTACTACGACAGGGGACTATACCACTGATAAGCCTCCGGAGAAACGGAGCTTCCCAATGACGTGACCCTAAGGCGAGGATCAACGCGGTGTACCTTTACTGCGGCATGAACGGCCCCGAAGGTCGATAACAGTACCAAGTATGTGAAAATACGTAAATGAAATCATAGTAGTCTATATAAAGCGAGAGACATGTATGATAACCAAACTGATTCCTGATAAATAGCGATCATGTCAAGTCGGGGACTCACGCCCTCAACGGCATCACTCACATATAACAATGGGTCTCACGCCCCCAACATCAATCATGCCCGTGGAATACCTTCCTCACCGCGGCGATCTATGATATAAAAGCACCAAGGAATACACGAACACGTGTCCGCTGTGTCATCATAAAACCGTGCGGGGTAAGTACGAAGGCATAGCCGACTACTAAAACCCAGCAGTACAACAAGGTCATAAAGCGTATCATGATCTGCTGCCGTCATATGATCAAAGCCGCCACTCGCCCGCGATATCTAATGTGCGGCGTCTAGACACGAAACTTCCCGTAGCTCGCATGGGCCACTCCAATGGCGCGTGAGGTATTCCCGCATCGGTAGCTACTCCCGGCGGCGTCTGGACTCGCCGTCCGCGTAGCCACATAGACGCATGACCACAAAGGCCGCACACTAACACGGAACTCCAGCGATTCCGCATAGGCCTGCACCGCGCATAAGGTATTCTCGAATCATAGGTCACACAGACGCCTAAGTCTACCCGCGACGGAGGCGACTTAACCCGGAATCACGAGTGATACAATACTAACATAATAGCTTATCGTTTAAACAACATAAGCACAATCAGAAACCCCTTTACACAAACATCACAAGATACTAACACACGTATGTCACGACCGACCCGGGCATGGCGGTGCCTACACAGGCACCCTGTTCGTATACATCGAGAGAATAGCGTGAACATACACAACATAAACACAGATGTAAACAATATACAACCCAAGCTAGCCGATAAGGTCGCCTTCCATAATATAAACAAAGTCAAAAGTACAACTTACAACTTAGTTCTTACATGACCACATACGTGAATACGGACTCTAGGAATCACAACTGCGGCGGGACAGGGCCCCGCCATACCCCTGAATGTACATATATCTACAACATCAGGGAAAGACTGTACCAACAGAAAGACAAGCCTCCGGAGAATGGAGCTTCCGACGTCTGATAGGTGATCCTAAGAATGTGGATCTGCCACACTTACCACTTTCTGCGGCGTGAACGCGGCCCAGAGGAAGTCGGTTACAATATGTACTAAATATGTAAACTGGAAAATCAGTAATTACAACATAAGTTTATAGAAAGCGGAGACATGTATGATAACAAAATTACGATTACGATTGCCTTACTAACAATGAGAGTAAATCAAGAGAATACTTACAACATCATAATAGCGATCGCATGATCAAATCATGGGTAGCGAACCCATAAAAGTAGGTGGTATAACGTCTTGGAGTTCTTACCCCTCATTTACACTCTTACCCTGAAGCAGGTGGTATAACGTCTTGGGGGTTTGCCCCTCATTTATACTCTTACCCTGAAGAAGATAATAACGCAGGTGGTATAACGTCTTGGGGGCTTACCCCTCATTTATACTCTTATCCTGGAGAAGGTGGTATAGCGTCTTGGGGGTTTGCCTCACGATACTCTTACCCTATCTCACAACCGTCATACAATAATTAAGCAAGTTAGCAATCCCTAACTTACTAGTCTTATCTGTTATACCGTATTTCCAGTATATGCGTGAGGGCGTCGTAGAAAATTTGAACTTGTAATTAGGCTTGGCGATTTGTGTTTGTGCACAACACCCGATTAGAGTCGTTTTTCGACGAAGCGTTTTCCACGACTTTCGTAGGGAATTTCCGGCTATGTCATTTTAATTTTTGCGGATTTTTAGAGACGAAACATTTTGGACCAACGAGAGGCGCCACTGGCACCTCCCGTTAGCGGGCGTGAGGCGGACATTGGACAAATTGGAGAGTGTAGTTGGTAGGATATTTTGTGTGTTGATTGATAAAGTGGGACCCACGGACTTGTCCCAATCTTGGCCTACACTTGCTATGCACTTGGCATAATCTTGGCCGTTGGTTGGCCTTGGCGACTATAAATACCCTCTCCTTTGATGAATTCTTCATCCTTTCCACAAATCTTCTAAGTGTTAAAAATCCCTCCCGCTTGTGAGGCCTTGGCGAGAGTCCCTCCTCCCCATGGCGAGAGCCCCACAGTGGGGTAGGTAGAGGTATACACCCTCCTCAGGGTGCTAGCCATGGGTACCACTAGCCTAGTTGTCTTCGTATAATACCCCTCTTGTTAGAAATACTCTCAAAGTATTGTTGTAATGCCCAAATTACCTTAGTATACCTTGTAGTATTCTAAGGTTATACTTATCTGAAAAGCCCGGAAATACTATTATACTTCCCTTAGTCACAAAACCGAAACCCTAAGGAAAATCTCCATAGTTAGTTGGAGTATTAAGTAGAAGTTGGTTAGAACTTCTAAGGGTTGTTTGGAGCGGAGTCGGAGCGCAGTAGGAGCTAAACCTTGCTCGGGATCGACATTTAAACTCGGATAATTATGGGCTTATCGAGGTAAATATCTTGTCCTATTGTAATTGGAAATTACATGATTGTTAGACTATATAGTTGAAGTATACTATATATATAGAACTGAGCGTTGTTGTCGGCAATGTCTTTTGACTTAAGCCCGAATAATAAGAAACCTTTTGAAAGAAGAGTCTTGAACTATATTTACATAGGGTGTATTACTGATGAGACTTGTGTAGCTTTTACGTGAGTAGAATTGTACCGTTCGGGTTAGATGTATGAACCCCTTGGTTGGCTTGATAGCGGCCCGATAGAGGAGGAGATTTACGTTTGTTGCGGGAGAAAGATCTTTGCCGAATTTTACGTAGAATGTTCTACGAAGAGATCTAAATGTTAATAAAGCGCCTTGTGGCCTTATAGGTTGAAGTACTACGTGTGGCGCGATCTACTTGGCAAGGAGTAGCCAAGCGGTTGGAAGTACTTGAGCGTTTTGCTATTAGTCGATACTCTTCGAGAGGTATGTGAACCTCTTCCTATCTCTTCTAGCATGATATGTGTGAACTATGTAGTACGGTGACGCGTCATGTGCTATATGTATTTGATTGGTTTAAAACATAAAGTGTTATAACGACTTTATGGGAAGTTGGTTATAACTTTGTATGTTGGTAAGAAAATACTTGTGGTTTTAAAGGTGGTGATTTGAACTATAAATGGATTGTTATGTGTTAATAAAGAACTTGAAGTAATACTTGGGTTTTAAAAAACTTAAGAGTTATACTAGCTTTATGGGAAGTTAGGTATAACGGCTTAAGAATGTTTCTTGATTTGGAAATCAGAATGTGTATCGACAAACCACTGCAGCGTTAATAAAAGGAAATGTTTTGACAGATTAAGTATTATTAAAACCAGTAGAAACTTCCATCTGCATAGAAGCTAAGATGAGACAAAATGATATTTTCTAGATCATGGCTGCTGTAATAAGATTGTTATAAACAAGAATATCCTACTCACATATAAGGCTTATGTTTCTCAGATTGTTTAAAGGAGAATTATATTCTTAAATGAATAAGACTATGAACTACGAAACCTTTCTAAAATAAGAACCGTGAACATTGGAAAAGAATGTTGCTAATTGATTTTACAAAGAGAAGTAATTGATTTACTTTAAAAAGATAATCACTCTATATACTACGGGTATTGCGTGGTTTTTGTGAAGTAACGTATCTTTTAAAGATTTAATGTATGAAGTACTTTGGGGATAGATACCTGAACTTGTTAGCATAAAGTACCTTGTGTGAATAGCTTGATTGTGTTGGTTTGAGATAGCCTTGCAAATACTTTCTTGTTGATGTGATAAGTAAACATGTTAGGATGCTACGTGTGTTAGTATCTTGTGTGATCGTGATGTAAGGGGGTCATTCTTGTTGTGCTTACGTTGTTAAACATTAAGCCCGTTGTACTATTATTATATCACCTACCCCTTTGACTTATACCGAGGGCTTGCCACCCTTGATGCGGGTCTTTACGGCTATCACGGTCCTTGTGACTATGCGAGTCACGGTAGCTCCAGGATTGATCATTCCGGGTGTTTAGCCTGATGCGGGGGATTTCCTATGCGGTCTATTGAGACTATGCGGTCTTTTGAGACTATGCGGGTTGCGGGAGCCTAGGTGGATACCGGGGGTTAAGCTGCCCTCGATGCGGGGTATACCTCGGTGATGCAGGACCATGATTCGAGAATACCTCATGCGGGTCCGTGTGTGACCTATGCGAGCTGCGAGAGTTCGAGGATAGGCAGCGCGCATTGATATTGCGGGCGAGTGGCGGCCGATCATGTGGTGCGGTGCAGAAAGACCTCGGGATACGATTTGTGGTATTTTGGTGCTGTGGGTCTTAGTAGTCGGCTATGCCTTCGTACTTGCCGTCACGGTTGTATTGTGATAACTTTGAGGCGTGAGTCACGACTTGACATGACGCTTATTTATTGTGAACGTAGTTTGGTTATCATACATGTCTCTGCTTTATATAGACTACTATGATTTCATTTACGATTATCTATTTTGATTTCACATACTTGGTACTGTTATCCGACCTCCTTGGGGCTGCGTTCATGCCAGGTAAAGGTACACGATCGTTGATCCTCGCTCTTAGGGTCACGATTCGGCGTTTGGGAAAGCTCGTTTCTCGGAGGCTTATCTTGGTATAGTCCACATCGTTGTAGGTATTTACATTCGGGGTATGGCGGGGCCACTGTCCGCCATTGTTGTTGCATCATTTCTTAGAGTGCGTAGTACTATTGTAAGCGTGGTTTGTAAGAAGGATTAAACTATTCATTTGTAAGAGTTGTTATTTATATATCTTAGAAAGGCAAGTTTTCCTCAGTTCTTGTTTTGTACTTCATTTGTTTCATGTATGTGTTTTATGTTCCACCGATTACTCGATGTTGTATCACTAGGGTGCCCGGTAAGGCACGATCCACGGGCCAGTTCGGTCGTGACAAAAGTGGTATCGAGCGATTAATCCTCGGAAAGTGTCTACATCGTATCGATTAGAGTCTTGATTATCGGTGTGTTGTGCACCACACCAATAATCGAGGAGGCTATAGGATATTTAGGATTGGTTTCTATTCTTCTCACTCACGAGATCGTGCCTTAGAGCCTGTGTTGTAAGTTGGACCTCTCACGTATTTCTTTCCACTTACCGCTATGCCTCGCGTAGGGCAACCGGGCGAGAGGGCAAGGCAGCGAGGAGGCTGAGTAAATCTGAGAGGGTTACGAGGACACAGCCCAACCATCACAAAGTTAGGTGCTTCGTTCGGGGAGTTCTGCGGCGTCACTAGCCCAGCAGAGTTTCGCACGGCGGCTGCAGTTCCTACTGCGGCCATGACATTTGAACCTTCAGTTCCACGACCGGGAACAGAGAATATAGATTGCAAAGAGGCGACCCTGTTACTAGCTATGGAATTGGCTACCAGAAAATATACCGATGAACCGCGAGGCTTGATGAATATCGAAGGAAGGGTTGTGCAAAGTAGTTCGTCGATTAGGCTTGAGCATGACGTATGCGGGCTTATGCGCACAGCCGAAAGCGTAGAGATCGACGGGTTAACGAAGGGCGAGAAGGGGCGAGCGGCAAGTCCTGGTAACTTTCGGCGAGTCGCCTCGCGGATTATATTATGCACAGCCACGGTCTGAGAGGTCCTCCACGGAGTTTAGGGCGTTCGGGTATCGCGAGGAGTTGGTCGAACTCGGGGTTTTTTTGGTTCATCAGTGTGACGTCATCGGGAATGTCGTCTTTGGTTGGTACTTGTTGTACCTACGACCGTCAGTGCGATGTTGAAAGAGTGTCCTTGTAGGAGGACTTAGCCTTGAGATCGGTGGGTAGTTGTCATCTTCCTTAGCTATACGCCTACAGGCGAGTTTGATTAGAAACGACTAAGGGAGTGAAGCGATGGGTCGGTATATCTTTAACCCTCTAGAGCTTTGTATAAGTGATAAGGTGAGTATACCTTAAGTGTTATATTCTGATAGCATTGTGTAAATGGTGATTAGAAATCTTGGTTAGTTAACCAAGTAAGATTTGGGGGATAGAGAAAGTGTGAGCCTTAGAGTGTTATACGTAGAGACCTTAGAGGTAAGGCCATCTCGAGTAAAAGATGTATTGTTTATGTTTGACCCTTATAGGAGTGCATAGTGCGTGAGTTATGTTGTGGGATTAGTCCCGAGTAGTGTGAAATGAAGAGGGTAGTTGAGCTAAGAAGACCGCTAGGTTTTCGTAACGTGATTAGTGAGTTTTCCTTGGGAGCTAGCGTTTGCGTTGCGGGTCGGGTTGAGGCCCGCGTTGCGGGTCAACCCGCGACATGTTTGGTGGTGGGGTCGGTTTGTGGTGGTCCCGCTTGTGGTAGGGTCACGAGGTGTTAGGCGAGTTTAGTTAACCAACGCACGATTTCATGGATCGTTCGACGATGGTTGGGCGAGGAGGTCACCGTGTTGTCTTCAGCAAAGACCGTTTACTCGTGAGGTTATGCGAGATGATATATCAGAAAGGTTGTAAGGCTGCACGAGGTGCCTACCTTCACCTTATGTCAGACAGTGGAGCCCAGGTTGCGGCTGTTTCTTTTCTGGAGGTTTTACCAGGCAAGGTTAGGAACTCAAGTAAGTCTCAGAATCACATTCGCCCTCGGGCCAGTGTTTGGATTTCAGGGATAGTTGCGAGAATTGTTGTCTCCTGTTGAAGGAGTGTTTAAGCTACCATTTCAGTGTTCGGATGTCGCCTTATGAAGCCTTGTAGGGGCGGATGTGTGAGTCGCCGGTCGAGTGGTTCGATGTTGGCAAGGTTCAGACAGTTGGTTCAGGCTTGTTCCAGCAGACTGTGGATAGTGAGAAGCTTGTCTAGAAGAAGTTCTGGCAGCTCAGAGGAAATCGTGCGGATAATCGGCGACGACGCTTAGAGTTCAGGTTGACGGTCGGTCTTCTTGAAAGTACCACCCCGGATTGGGTGTGACGAGCTTTGGAAAAACAGAGGAAACTTAGCCCGAGTTGTTTTGGGCCTTTTTAAGTTCATGTGAAGAATAGGCCAGGTTGCCTATATGTTAGCTTTTCGTCCGACTTAGGAGGCGACGTCCGATCTTCGTATTGTTATGTTCGGAAAGTATCGGAGATCCATCAGTGTTCGATTAATGATGACCACGTTAGAGATAGTAACCCGAGTTTTGGAAAGCTGAAGCGATGACGAAATGTGGTAAGAGTTCGAGTGTCACGTCGGCCTCGGGGATCGCACGGCCGGTACCATTTGTTGGGTCGCCGGAGTGAACCTCGCGGCAAAGTGACAAAAGTGGTATCATTTCTTTTGTAAAGAGAAGGTGCGAAGGAAGTATATTTTAGACCCCGGAGAGAGGTGTTTGTGGTGATGTTAGAGGTGTTTCCTCGTGGACTTGGAGGTAAGTATTTTGCGCAAAGTTGGTTCCGTGGCCATGCGTGGCAGGATTGTTTTCGTAAGTATAGCAGTGAGGACTATACATGCGCGCGTTTGTTTTGAGACTTAGAAGGAACATTCGGGACGAATGTTTCTAAGGAGGGGAGAATGTTATACCCCGTATTTCCAGAGTATGTACGTGAGGACGTACGTAGAAAATTTGAACTTGTAATTAGGCTTGGCCGATTTGTGTTTGTGCACAACACCCGATTAGAGTCGTTTTTAGACGAAACGTTTCCACAGCTTTCGTAGGGGAATTTCCGGCTATGTCATTTTTAATTTTTGCGGATTTTTCCGAGAGACGAAACATTTTGGACCAACGAGAGGGCGCCACTTGGCACCCTCCCATTGGCGGACGTGAGGGGCGGACATTGGACGATTTGGAGAGTGTAGTTGGTAGGATATTTTGTGTGTTGATTGATAAAGTGGGACCCACACACTTGTCCCAATCTTGGCCCTACACTTGCTATGCACTTGGCATAATCTTGGCCATTGGTTGGCCTTGGCTTGACCTATAAATACCCCTCTCCCTTTGATGAATTCTTCATCCTTTCCACAAATCTTCTAAGTGTTAAAAATCCCTCCCCCTTGTGAGGCCTTAGCCGAGAGTCCCTCCCCTCCCCCTTGGCCGAGAGCCCCCCCCCTAGTGGGGTAGGCCGAGGGGTATACACCCCCCCTCCTTGGGGTGCTAGCCGTGGGGTGCCCCCCGAGCCTAGGTGTGTTCGTATAATACCCCTCTTGTTAGAAATACTCTCAAAAGTATTGTTGTAATGCCCAAATTACCTTAGTATACCTTGTAGTATTCTAAGGTTATACTTATCTGAAAAGCCGAAATACTATTATACTTCCCTCCGTCACAAAACCAAAACCACAAGGAAAATCTCCATAGTTAGTTGGAGTATTAAGTAGAAGTTGGTTAGAACTTCTAAGGGTTGTTTGGAGGCTGAGCGCACATGAGTAGGAGCTAAACCTTGCTCAGGATCGACATTTAAACTCGGATAATTATGGGCTTATCGAGGTAAATATCTTGTCCCCCTATTGTAATTGGAAATTACATGATTGTTAGACTATATAGTTGAAGTATACTATATATATAGAACTGAACGTTGTTGTCGGCAATGTCTTTTGACTTAAGCCTGCATAATAAGAAACCTTTTGAAAGAAAATCTTGGCAGTATTTACATAGGTGTATCAGATGAGACTTGTGTAGCTTTTACGTGGAGTAGAATTGTACCGTTCGGGTTAGAGGTATGAACCCCCCCTGGTTGGCTTGATAGCCGGCCCCGATAGAAGCGGAGATTTACGCTGTTTGTTGGGGAAAATCTTGCCGAATTTTATGTAGAATGTTCTACGATGAGATCTAGATGTTAATAAGCGCCTTGTGGCCTTATAGGTTGAAGTACTACGTGTGGCGCGATCTACTTGGCTTAAGGAGTAGCCGGCGGTTGGAAGTACTTGGAGCGTTTTGCTATTAGTCGATACTCGTCGCGAGGTATGTGAACCTCTTCCTATCTCTTCTAGCATGATATGTGTGAACTATGTAGTACGGTAGACGTACATGTGCTAAATGTATTTGATTGGTTTAAAACATAAAGTGTTATAACGGCTTTATGGGAAGTTGGTTATAACTTGTATGTTGGTAAGAAAATACTTGTGGTTTTAAAGGTGGTGATTTGAACTATAACTGGCTTGTTATGTGTTAATAAAGAACTTGAAGTAATACTTGGGTTTTAAAACTTAAGAGTTATACTAGCTTTATGGAAAGTTAGGTATAACGGCTTAAGAATGTTTTACTGATTTCGGAAATCAGAATGTGTATCGACAAACCACTGCAGCGTTAATAAAAGGAAATGTTTTGTGATTAAGTATTATTAAAACCAGAGAAACTTCCATCTGCATAGAAGCTAAGATGAGACAAAATGATATTTTCTAGATCATGGTCATTGTAATAAGATTGTTATAAACAAGAATATCCTACTCATATAAGGCTTATGTTTCTCAGATTGTTTAAAGGAGAATTATATTCTTAAATGAATAAGACTATGAACTACGAAACCTTTCTAAAATAAGAACCGTGAACATTGGAAATTAGGCAAACTTGAACATTGGAAAAGAATGTTGCTAATTGATTTTACAAAGAGAAGTAATTGATTTACTTTAAAAAGATAATCACTCTATATACTACGGTATTGCGTGGTTTTGTGAAACGTATCTTTTAAAGATTTAATGTATGAAGTACTTTGGGGATAGATACCTGAACTTGTTAGCATAAAGTACCTTGTGTGAATAGCTTGATTGTGTTGGTTTGAGATAGCCTTGCAAATACTTTCTTGTTGATGTGATAAGTAAACATGTTAGGATGCTACGTGTGTTAGTATCTTGTGTGATCGTGATGTAAGGGGGTCATTCTTGTTGTGCTTACGTTGTTAAACATTAAGCCCGTTGTACTATTTTTATATCACCTACCCCTTTGACTTATACAGGGCTTGCCACCCTTGATGCGGTCTTACGGCTATGCGGTCCTTGTGACTATGCGGAGTGCGGTAGCTCCAGGATTGATCATTCCGGGTGTTTAGCCTGATGCGGGGGATTTCCTATGCGGTCTATTGAGACTATGCGGTCTTTTGAGACTATGCGGGTTGCGGGAGCCTAGGTGGATACCGGGGTTAAGCGCCTCGACGCGGTATACCTCAGTGATGCAGGACCATGATTCGAGGAATACCTCACGCGGGTCGTGTGTGACCTATGCGAGTGCGAGAGTTCCAGGATAGACGCACATTGATATTGCGGGCGAGTGGCCGCCGATCATGTGGTGCGGTCTAGAAAGACCTCGGGATCTGATTTGTGGTATTTTGGTGCGTGGGTCTTAGTAGTCGGCTATGCGCCGCACTTGCCCGCACGGTTGTATTGTGATAACTTTGAGGCGTGAGTCACGACTTGACATATCGCTATTTATTGTGAGCGTAGTTTGGTTATCATACATGTCTCTGCTTTATATAGACTACTATGATTTCATTTCTGATATCTATTTTCATTTCACATACTTGGTACTGTTATGTGACCTCCTTGGCCGCGTTCATCTGCCGAGTAAAGGTACACGAGTCGTTGATCCTCGCTCTTAGGGTCACAGTTCAGCGTTTGGGAAAGCTCCGTTTCTCCGGAGGCTTATCTTGGTATAGTCCCCTGTCGTTGTAGGTATTTACATTCAGGGGTATGGCGGAACCACAATCGCCGTTGTTGTTCATCATTTCTTAGAAGTGCAGAGTACTATTGTGGGCGTGGTTTGTAAGAAGGATTAAACTTCATTTGTAAGAGTTGTTATTTATATATGCGAAAAGGCAAGTTTTCCTCAGTTCTTGTTTTGTACTTCATTTGTTTCATGTATGTGTTTTATGTTCCGCTGATTACTCTGATGTTGTATCACTAGGGTGCCCGGGGTAAGGCACCAGTCACGGGCCCAGGTTCGGGTCGTGACATATTCATCTACACTCTCATTTTAGTTTACTTAAGGCACTATCATGTCTTTTATAAGAATCCGGGAATTTAACCCCAAGTACCACGTACTTCTACTCCTTAAACAAATGACTCATTTTAGTAGAAAGCTTCCAAGACACTAGTAACCATAGTATCAAGTCCAAATTACATTTCAAGACCGATACAATACCTTTAGAATTTAAAGCAGGTTTCTAAATCAAGTGACTCCTTTTCTTATTAAACCTTGGGCAATTGATACCTTAAAATCAATTTGCCTTTCATTAACACAAGCCATTTACCTTTGCATAAAGTCAATATAACCAACTCCCCATAAAGTCGTTATATTCACTTTATACCTTAGTCAAGTACATTTTCCTATCCAAGGGACTTATACGATTAAAACGACACAAGTATTACATACTTTAAAATTCTTCAAGTCCCTTATCTTTAACAAGACTTAAGACATCTTTAATATTCTCAAAGAAGTGAGTTAATCTCCTAACTCACCCGACTTGGCATTTCATAAAACAAGTAAAGAATGTCGAAGTCTTGTACGTCTACCGTACTATATACGTGAAACTAGTCATGCTCAAAGATAGGAAAAGTTCTACATACCTCGTCGGGTCAAACCACTTGCCAAGTACAAAGTCCCGCCCGTAGTATGTCAACCTATAATATTCACAATACGTCTATTAAAGCCTTACTTCAATCGTAGAATATCATAAGTGTTAAGTCTCTAAATTCTACGGAAAATCGGGCAGCACCTCCTTTGTATTTACTCACTTCGCCACCTTTTTCAAGGCCGAAAATACAATAACCAAACAGCCCCAATTGGCTCACAATTATATAGAAAGTAGTTCAATACAATTGAATAACTACACAGCCCCAATTGGCTCACAATTATATAGAAAGTAGTTCAATATAATTGAATAACTACACAGCCCCAATTGGCTCACAATTATATAGAAAGTAGTTCAATACAATTGAATAACCAACCAATACAAACTACATTCCATATTCGGCCACCTTGATTCAACAAATCCAATTCTTATCCAATTTCCATTTCAATCCAATTTAGTAGCATAACATGATATCAAGTCGCATTTGATTATAATAACCATAATCCTTAAGTCAATGACATGCGACGGTTCTAACAACGATTAAATTGCAATTCAACTAGTCATGGCTTACATTACATTTTGGATTTCCAAGGCTATAACCAATCCATAATTCTTATAACCCCTATATAACACTTCATGCTCGCAACATACAAAGCTATCAACAACAATATAAATATGCAATCTTGTAACACCTTTAAAAGACAAGATTATACCTTAACGATTCTTAATCCAACTCCAATCCGAAGTCGCTCCTTAGAAGATTAGAACCTCTTCAAGACACCTCCAACCGCTTGTTGAGACCCTTAGAACAATACCAACGATTATCCTTCAAAACTCCAAGCAAAACCTAGAAAGACCCTTTAGGTTTTCATTTGCGACTAACCCGAAAACAATCTTTTTCCAAGATTTTTCTATTGAGAAAGGCTTACAATACACCTAAGACCCTTGGTTTAAAGTGGGGAGTGGAATGAACAAGAAACAAAAAAATTTCTCTTCTTCCTTGTGGCTAACCCGAGACCCCTCTAATGCTCTTCAAAGTTTTCAAGAATTTTTCTAAGTGTTAAGCTCACACTAGCACTACTAGTATTATATAGTGCAAAGGAGGGTTATGATAAGAACACATGGATGGCTAAGATGTAGTCTTACATTAAAATCAAGACCAAGTGGGACCTTTGACCTTAGTCAATAATATCAAGCCTCAAGTTGCAAGACTTGTCTTGCAACAAAGGTCAAATGACCCTTATGCCCTTGCTAAAAAAAATCGTCCAAGGCATAGTAAGGGGGGGTGACACGTGTCGCCCTCCCATTCGTCATAACACTACGCTTTCCGACAATTTCATAATTCCGACAAAATTTTACAAGTCTCAAATCTTAACATTGTGAGTTCTTACTTACGTTCTTAAAACATGTCCTGAAATTACGGGGTGTAACATTCTTCCCCCCTTAGAAACATTCGTCCCCGAATGTTCTTTTCGGAGTCAAACTAAATTAACGACATAGTTTCCTTTCACAGCCCCGACATACCAAAAATGCCACTAATGGCCACTTAAAAGCATTTAAGCAAAAGCGCTTCAATTAAAACTCGACAAGTAAGGAAAAATGAAATACTGAAGGTATAGGAAATAAGTGAGGATACCTCCTCAACGTGTCTCCTCCGCTTCCCAAGTCATCTCTCCGGTTATCATTTCTCCACAGGACTTTGTAAGCTACATCCTTGGTCATGATCGCTGACTGGCGATCGAGTATCGCTATGGGACTCTCATCACGATAACCCCTCTGTCACTGGACCTCACTAGTAGGAAAACTCTCATTTGGATCACCGATACACTTCGCAACATAGAAACATGGAAGACCGGATGTACCGCCTCTAACTCGATGGCGGATCCAACTCATAAGCAACTGTCCCACTCTACGGACGATCCGGTAGGGCCCAATGTACCTTGGTGAGTTTCCTTCTACCGAATCTCATCACACCTTCGCCGTGGGTGACACCTTCGAAGACCCAATCGCTCACGAAACTCCAAATGCCGACGCCGATTATCCGCATATGACCTGCGACTACGAGCCGCTATGGTCTCTCTGGATAAGCTTCACCTTATCCACACCGCTTTGTACCAAGTGCAGGCCAACCAACCGTACCTCGCCCGCCGAACCAACCAATCGGCGATCTACATTTCCGCCATATAAAGCCTCGTATGGCGCCATCGTATCTTTGGAATGGTAGTTGTTGTTGTAAGCAAAATCCACAAGGCAAATGATCCTCCGGCTACCATCGAAATCAATCACGCAGGCTCGCAACATATCCTCAGTGTATGCGGATAGTGCGCTCTGCCTGCCCGTCAGTCTGAGGATGAAATGCTGTACTGAGACTCACCTGTGTCCCCAAACCCTTCTGGAAAGACCTCCAGAAGTTAGCCGTAAACTGGGCTCCCCTATCAGAAATAATCGACACTGGGACACCGTGCAGCCTCACAATCTCCCTGATGTACAATCTGGCATAGTCCTCAGCTGAAAACGTCGTCCTGACTGGAAGGAAATGGGCTGATTTCGTCAGCCTGTCAACAATAACCCAAATGGAGTCGTACTTCCTCTGAGTACGAGGTAACCCTGTAACAAAGTCCATGTTGATTATCTCCCACTTCCAAGTCGGAATCTCAATAGACTGCAATAAACCACTGGGCCTCTGGTGCTCGACCTTAACCTGCTGGCAATTAGGACACTGTGCAACAAAACCTGCCACGTCCCTCTTCAGGCCATCCCACCAATACAAACATCTGAGGTCATGGTACATCTTGGTCGACCCCGGATGAATAGAATATCGAGCACTGTGTGCCTCCCCCAGAATCTGCTGTCGGAGTCCTGCCACATCGGGAACACACAACCGGCCCTCAAATCTCAGCACCCCATCAGGCGCTACCTCGAATAGACTCTTCTCCTCCCGAAGAGCTGCATCCCGATACCGTATCAACACTGGGTCCTCAAACTGTCGCATCTTCACCTCATCAATGATGGAAGACTCGGCAACCTCACGAACCCGTACCCCACTATCGTCGGTATCGATCAATCGAACCCCAAGGCTCGCTAACTGGTGGATCTGACGGACCATGTCCTGTCTCTGTACCTCTGATAGGCTCCCCATCGACCTACGACTCAAGGCATCAGCAACTACGTTGGCTTTCCCCGGATGGTAGAGAATATCAACATCATAATCTTTCAACAATTCTAACCACCGTCTCTGTCTCAGGTTCAACTCCTGCTGAAGATATCTTTGGAGGCTCTTGTGGTCTGTATAAATATCCACATGAACCCCGTACAAATAATGTCTCCAAATCTTCAAGGCATGAATAACCGCGGCCAACTCTAAGTCATGGGTAGGGTAATTCCTCTCATGCTTCCGTAACTGCCGGGAAGCATAGGCTATAACCTTGCCGTGCTGCATCAAAACACACCCTAGCCCGATACCCGAGGCATCACAATAGATCACGTACCCGTCTAACCCCTCAGGAAGAGTAAGAACTGGGGCTGTAGTCAACCTCTCCTTCAGCAACTGAAAACCCTGCTCGCAAGCCTCTGTCCACTGGAACTTGGCTGCCTTCTGAGTCAGCCTAGTCAACGGTGCTGAAATCGTTAATCGCTTCCACAAACTGCGGTAATAACTCGCCGATCTAAGCTGCGCACCTCGGTCGGAGTAGTAGGTCTCGGCCAAGACTTGACTACCTCAATCTTTGTCGTATCTACCCGAACACCATCAGCCCCAATAATATGCCCTGAAATGCCACGAGTCCAAAACTCACACTTGGAGAACTTGGCGAATAGCGCGATCCGGAGAACCCAAGTACCGTCGCCAGTGGTCGGCATGCTCTGCTCTGTCAGTGAATAAACCAGGATGTCATCGATGAATACAATCACAAACGATCAAAAATGGCTTGAACACGGTTCATTAAATCCATAAATACGGCTGAGCGTTGGTCAAACCGAAAGACATAACCACGAACTCATGCCCATACAGGGTCTCGAATGCGATCTTTGGGATATCGCCTCTCGAACTCGAACACGATGATAACGGACAGCGAGTCTATCTTTGAGAAAAACCTCGCACCCTGCAACTGGTCAAACAAATCATCAATCCTGGGGAGGGGGTACCTATTCTTAATGGTTACCTTATTCAGCTGCCTGTAGTCAACACACATACGCAACGTCCCATCCTTTTTCTTTACAAACAACACCGGCGCTCCCCAGGGAGATACACTAGGCCTGATAAAGCCTTTCTCCAGCAAATCTTTCAGCTGGTCTTTCAGCTCCCTTAACTCAGCAGTTGTCATCCTGTATGGCGGAATGGAAATAGGTCGAGTGTCTGGCAACGTGTCAATACAAAACTCGATCTCTCTCGGGAGGATACGGAAGATCATCCGGGAACACATCCGAAACTCCTAACCATCGCACCGATCAAGAACGGCACCTCGGCCTGCGTATCAAATACGAACGGATGATAGATGTAACCGCTTCGCACCATCTTCCAGCCTTGAGGTAAGAAATAAACCTACCTGCCGGCGATCTTTGTGTTGCCCTCCACTCGATAATCGGCTCGCCAGAAGCTGGAACGAACCAACCTGTCCCTACGGTCCACGTTGGCGTAACGAAGCCAACGATCCATACCCATAATGACATCAAAATCTGTCATCTCCACTCTATCAAGTCTGCGGTCGGCGACGTAAATAAATCCGGACAACCTCTATACACCCGCTCGGCTAACACCGATCACCCATCTGGTGTAGCTACCTCAAACGGCTCTATCGACACGGCTCTATCCCGATTCTACCCGATAAGAGGACACATAGGACAAGGTAGAACACGGATCTATCAATGCATAAACATCACGACTGAAATCGGTAATGTACGTGGCGGCGTGGAAGCCTCACGATCTGGCGGTGGCTAGAGAGTATATGCGGTTCTGAGGACCGCTAGAACTAGAACCACCACCTCGACCTCTCCCGCGGCCTGCTGTCGTGAGTACCACGCCTCGGGCGCATAACCACGAAGGAGAAGAAGACCCAAGAATCGATCCCGTCATTGTCTTTGCACCACCCATCGCCTCTAGACGGACAATCCTCTTCAAATGGCCTGCCGCCACACGAGTAACAAGCTCGAAGCTCGCGACACTCGCCTGGTGGAACCTACCGCATCGAGCACACCGAGGTGTGGGTGGTCCGTCGGTGACGGTTCTGCCTCGCGAAATCCTGTAGTCCCCGAGCCACGACCTGCTGGCCTGGCTGGTCGGACCTCTTGCCGTAAAACCGTGACGGAGCGCTCTGTCTTTGGTGGAATGTGGACTACTCTGCGAAATTTGTCGCCTCGAATCGCCTGAGACCCGATGTCTCGGCCTCTTGGTGGCTGCGTCAATCTGGTCCTCCTCTCTATCCTCTATCCCATGTGCATAGGCTGCATCAGGCGATGTCCATCTGGTGAAGAGCCACCCCAAGCATCTTTGTAATCATATGACGGTCTAGCCCCATCACATAACGATGAACTCTATCCGCCATGCTGGCTACAATAGTGTGGCATGCACAGCCAGAGTCAAACTCAGTGTACTCACTGATCCTCCCGATTACGCAAGGTCAAAAATCTGTCTACTCGGGCTCTTCTCATCTCGGGAGGCAAAAAGTGATCCATGAAAGCCTCTGTAAACTCCTCCCAAACAGGTGGAAGAGCAGCATCACCTCTCGAAAGCAACCATGACTCAAACCAGTTCAACGCAATATCGCGCAACCGGTAAGAGGCTAGTGTAACAGACTCTGTCTCTGAAGCCCTAAGAACCTGCATGGTCCATTGTAGTGTCGAACTCCTGCGGATCCTCATCGGACCTCGAACCATAAAACTCGGTGGATGACATCCCGAGAAAATCCTAATCCGCAAATCGGCTCTAGGGTGGTCGCTGCTCTGTCGTGTTGCCAGACTACTATATTGGTCAACAATCGAATCTGTTCCGTAGTCTCTATACTCAGCAGCTGGCTGTGGAACTGGAGGGTCTGGCATCGGAACCTCTGGAGCTACTGCCGCTCTCGGCTCCTCTAAAACTGCAGGCGTGGCTGAACTCGCCGACCCGCCTACTACCTCAGGCATAGTGCGTGCTCGAGCAGTGTAACCCTCGAGTACCGCTGCGCCTCTGCTGCTGCCTTGCCTCACGGGCCTGGTAGCCTTCAGTGGAGGCATAGGCATTTCATAAGAAGAGGTCAGAGAGGATTCAACCTAATAAGACAGCTCTAATGCACGATCTCAGAGAGAGAAGAATGGAAACCAATCCTAAATGTCCTGCAGCCTCCTGATTATAGATGTGGTGCACAACACACCGATAATCAAGACTCTACTAGACGATGCGTAGACACTTTCCGAGGACTAATCGCTCGATACCACTTTTGTCACGACCCGACCCCAGGCCGCGACTGGTGCCCTACCTGGGCACCCTGTTCAGGTATACATCAGAGGATAGCAGCGGAACATACACAACATAAACACATGTGTAAACAATATAACAACTCAAGCTAACCGATAAGGTCGCTTCCATAATATAAACAAAGTCAAAGTACAACTTACAACTTAGTTCTTACGGCTGACCACATACGTGAATACGGACCTCTAGGAATAACAATCTGGCGGGACGGGGCCCGCCATACCTCGAATGTACATATATCTACAACATCGTGGAAAGGCGTACCAAAGAAAGACAAGCCTCCGGAGAATGGAGCTTAGGCGTCGATAGGTGATCCTAGAATGTGGATCGCCACCGCCTTACCACTTTCTGCGGCATGAGCGGCCCAGAAGAAGGGTCGATACACAATATGTACTAAATATGTAAAGCGGAAAATACTGTAATTACAACATAAGTTTATAAGCGGGAGACATGTATGATAACAAAATTACAGTACACAGTGCCTTACTAACAATGAGAGTAAATCAAGAGAATACTTACAACATCATAATAGCAGTCTCGCAATCAAATCATGGGTAGCGAACCCATAAAAGCAGGTGGTATAACGTCTTGGAGTTCTTACCCCTCATTTACACTCTTACCCTGAAGCAGGTGGTATAACGTCTTGGGGGTTTGCCCCTCATTTATACTCTTACCCTGAAGAAGATAGTAACGCAGGTGGTATAACGTCTTGGGGGCTTACCCCTCATTTATACTCTTATCCTGGAGAAGGTGGTATAGCGTCTTGGGGGTTTGCCCCTCACTGATACTCTTACCCTATCTCACAACCTGATCGTACAATAATTAAGCAAGTTAGCAATCCCCTAACTTCTTATTAGTCTTATTCATCTACACTCTCATTTTAGTTTACTTAAGGCACTATCATGTCATTTATAAGAATCCGGGAATTTAACCCCAAGTACCACGTACTTCTACTCCTTAAACAAATGACTCATTTTAGTAGAAAGCTTCCAAGACACTAGTAACCATAGTATCAAGTCCAAATTACATTTCTAAATCAAGTGACTCCTTTTCTTATTAAACCTTGGGCAATTGATACCTTAAAATCAATTTGCCTTTCATTAACACAAGCCATTTACCTTTGCATAAAGTCAATATAACCAACTCCCCATAAAGTCGTTATATTCACTTTATACCTTAGTCAAGTACATTTTCCTATCCAAGGGACTTATACGATTAAAACGACACAAGTATTACATACTTTAAAATTCTTCAAGTCCCTTATCTTTAACAAGACTTAAGACATCTTTAATATTCTCAAAGAAGTGAGTTAATCTCCTAACTCACCCGACTTGGCATTTCATAAAACAAGTAAAGAATGTCGAAGTCTTGTACGTCTACCGTACTATATACGTGAAACTAGTCATGCTCAAAGATAGGAAAAGTTCTACATACCTCGTCGGGTCAAACCACTTGCCAAGTACAAAGTCCCGCCCGTAGTATGTCAACCTATAATATTCACAATACGTCTATTAAAGCCTTACTTCAATCGTAGAATATCATAAGTGTTAAGTCTCTAAATTCTACGGAAAATCGGGGCGACACCTCCTTTGTATTTACTCACCGCCACCTTTTCAAGGCGAAAATACAATAACCAAACAGCCCCAATTGGCTCACAATTATATAGAAAGTAGTTCAATACAATTGAATAACTACACAGCCCCAATTGGCTCACAATTATATAGAAAGTAGTTCAATACAATTGAATAACTACACAGCCCCAATTGGCTCACAATTATATAGAAAGTAGTTCAATACAATTGAATAACCAACCAATACAAACTACATTCCATATTCGGCCACCTTGATTCAACAAATCCAATTCTTATCCAATTTCCATTTCAATCCAATTTAGTAGCATAACATGATATCAAGTCGCATTTGATTATAATAACCATAATCCTTAAGTCAATGACATGCGGCCGGTTCTAACAACGATTAAATTGCAATTCAACTAGTCATGGCTTACATTACATTTTGGATTTCAAGGCTATAACCAATCCATAATTCTTATAACCCTATATAACACTTCATGCTCGCAACATACAAAGCTATCAACAATATAAATATGCAATCTTGTAACACCTTTAAAAGACAAGATTATACCTTAACGATTCTTAATCCAACTCCAATCCGAAGTCGCTCCTTAGAAGATTAGAACCTCTTCAAGACACCTCCAACCGCTTGTTGAGACCCTTAGAACAATACCAACCATTATCCTTCAAAACTCCAAGCAAAACCTAGAAAGACCCTTTAGGTTTTCATTTGCGACTAACCCGAAAACAATCTTTTTCCAAGATTTTTCTATTGAGAAAGGCTTACAATACACCTAAGACCCTTGGTTTAAAGTGGGGAGTGGAATGAACAAGAAACAAAAAATTTTCTCTTCTTCCTTGTGGCTAACCCGAGACCCCTCTAATGCTCTTCAAAGTTTTCAAGAATTTTTCTAAGTGTTAAGCTCACACTAGCACTACTAGTATTATATAGTGCAAAGGAGGGTTATGATAAGAACACATGGATGGCTAAGATGTAGTCTTACATTAAAATCAAGACCAAGTGGGACCTTTGACCTTAGTCAATAATATCAAGCCTCAAGTTGCAAGACTTGTCTTGCAACAAAGGTCAAATGACCCTTATGCCCTTGCTAAAAAAAATCGTCCAAGGCATAGTAAGGGGGGGGGTGACACGTGTCGCCCTCCCATTCGTCATAACACTACGCTTTCCGACAATTTCATAATTCCGACAAAATTTTACAAGTCTCAAATATTAACATTGTGAGTTCTTACTTACGTTCTTAAAACATGTCCTGAAATTACGGGGTGTAACAGTAGCATCCTAGCATGTTTACTTAACAAATCAACAAGAAAGTATTACAAGGCTATCACAAACCAACACAATCAAGTTATACACACAAGGTACTTTCTACTATATGATTAACAAGATCGGGTTTTTATCCCCAAAGTACTTCATACATTAACTCTTTAAAAGATACGTTACTTTCACAAAAGTCACACAATACCCGTAGTATATGAAAATAGAGTGATTATCTTTTGAAGTAAATCAAAACACTTCTCTTTGTAAAATCAAGTAACATCATTCTTTTCCAAACGTTCCAAGTTTGCCTAATTTCAATTACTCAAGTTTCTCATTTTCGAAAGGTTTGTAGTTCATAGTTTTAATCCTTTAAAACAATTTGAGAAACATATACCCTATGTGTCAGTAGGTTATTCTTGTTCATAACAATCTTGATACAATGACCATGATCTAGGAAATGTAATATCATTTTGTCTCATCTTAGCTTCTATGCAGATGGTAGTTTCTACTGGTTTTAATAATACTTTATTAGTCAAAACATTTCCCTTTATTAGCGCTGTTGTGGTTTGTTCGATACTTATTCTGATTTCCGAAATCAGTAAAACATTATTCCTTTTGAAAACCAAGTACTCATTACTCACGAATGAGGTTTCACACCTTTTTAACAAAATTTAATTAAGTCAAGTCTCTTATCTTTTAAGATCAAGTCTCTTAACTTCTTAAATCAATAAATCATTCTTTTTATCTCTCTTAAGCCGTTATACCTAACTTCCCATAAAGCTAGTATAACTCTTAAGCTTTTAAAACCAAGTATTACTCTTCTGTTAAAATGATTCAGTATTCTTTTGAAATACTTCAAGATTATTCAGGCTTAAGTCCGGAGACATTGCCGTAATTATTATTCAGTTAACACACGTACGTCTACCGTACTATATATATATTCTTTAAAATATCATGCTCAAGAGGATAGGAAGAATCACATACCTCGCGACGATTATCGACTATTAGCAAAACGCTCCATGGCTATAACCCGGCTAGCCTTGTCCACCTTTCAAGTAGCACATGCTACTCACAGAACATTCAACCTATAAAGGTTATACAAGTCTATCAAAGTCTAGACTACTCGGTAGAATAAATCTAGATACAAGATTCTACGGAAATTTGGGCAGCCCTTCCCTACCCGTCAAACTTCACAAGTCTATTGTAATCTGATCTATTTAAGTCTGATTCAATTCTCTTCTTTAAATTCAGGCTTAAGTCAAAAGACATTGCCGCACAACTATGTTCAGTTCTATATATAGTATACTTCAACTATATATTCCTACAACATGTAATTTCCAATTACAATAGAAGGTCAAGAGTGTTTACCTCGATAAGCCCAAAATTATCCAAGTATAAAGTCGATCCTGAGCAACGTTTAGCTCTACTCGGGTGCTCCACCCGCTCCAAATAACCCTTAGAAGTTCTACGCAACTTCTTCTTAATACTCCAACCAACTATGGAGATTTTCCTTAGGGTTTCGTTTTGTGGTGAAGGAAGTATAATAGTATTTACGGGCTTTTCGTATAAGTGTAATCTTGGAATACTACAAGGTATCTGGCTAAGGAAATTTGGGTATAGTAACAATACTTTGGAGAGTATTTCTACCAGAGGGGTATTTATACGAGACAACACCACAGGGGTGGGGGTGTATACCACCGGCCACCACTAGGAGGGTACTCGGCGAGGGGAGGGCTCTCGGCGAGGGCCTCACGAGGGGAGGGGGAGGCTAGGACGAGACACTACACAAAGGGGGGGAGAAGAGAGCTTTCAAGACTTAGCACAATTTTGGATGAAGAAGTTCATCAAAGGGGAGGGGTATTTATAGGTCAAGCCATGGCTAACCAATGGCCAAGATCAAGCCAAGTGTGGTGCAAGTGTAGGGCTAGGATTCACCCAAGTGTACCTTATCCATCTACCCACAAAATATCCTACCAACTACTTGACAAAAAGGCCAAGACCAATCGTCCAAACCGCCCACCACAACGCCCAATATGAGGGTGACACTTGTCACCCTCCCGTTGGTCTAAAATGTTTCGTCTCTCGGAAAAATCCACAAAAATTAGAAAGGAAATAGCCGTAATTTATCCTACGCGAGTTGTGTAAAACGTTTCGTCGAAAAACGTCTCTAACCGGGTGTTGTGCACAAAAATCGAACCTATGCCTAACTTTAAAGCCCAAACTTTTCTACGTACATCCTTACGTACATACTCTGAAAATACGGGGTATAACATTCTCCCCTCCTTAGAAACATTTGTCCCGAATGTTCCTTCTAAGTCTCAAAACAATTGTGTGCCAGTATAGTCTTCACTACTATACTTACGAGAACAATCCTGCCACAACTGGCCACAGAAACACCTGCGCAAAATGCTTACATCCAAGTTCACGAGGAATCACCTCTGACATCACAAAAGCCCTTACCCGAGGTCTAAAATATACTTCCTTCGCACCATCTCCTTACAAAAGAACTGATCACCTCTATGCTCGCAATACATGCTCGCTTCTTCCCTTACGCGTCGTACCCTTCTCGTACACTCGAACTCTTTCTTACCATATCTCTGTCACTGATTCAGTTTCCAAATCTCTGGGTTACTATCTCCAAATTGGTCATCATTAACTGGGAACACTCTGGATGGATCTCCGATACTTTACCGAATATAGCAACACGAAAAGACCGGACATACTGCCTCCTAAGTTGGACGGCAAATGCTAACATATAGGCAACCTGGCCTATTTCCTCACATGATCTGAAAGGCCCAAGGTAACTCGGGCAAAGTTTCATCAAAACTCGTCACACCCTAGCCACATTCTGCTGAAATCGGCCTGAACCAACTATCTGAACCTTGCCAACATCGAACCAATCGACCGGCAACTTACACTTCCGCCCCTACAAGGCTTCATAAGGCAACATCCGAACACTGAAATGGTAGCTATAAAACATTCCCTCAACAGGAGACAACAATCCTCACAAGTACCCCTGAAATCAAACATCGGCGAGGCGAATGCGGTCGAGACTCACCGAGTTCCTAATCATGCTGGTAAAACTTCGGAAAAAGCAGTGTACCACGGCTCCATCTGCGTCATAAGGTGAAGGTAGGAACCCCGTGCAGCCTTACAACCTTTCTGATATAACATCACTGCCAAGTAACGGTCCTGACTGAAAGACACGATGGGCTGACCCCATCGGCGGCATCGGTCGAACGCATCCACGAACTCGTACGATGGTTAACTAGACTTGGGCCTAACACCCTCGTGACCCTACCACCTGGCGGGGCCACCACAAACTGACCCCACCATAAAACAGGTCGCGGGTTGACCCGCGGCATGGCCTCAACCCGACCCACTCTCGCATAAACACTTGTTCCCCGATCCGGAACAATCTTACTAATCACGTTACGAAAACCTAGCGGTCTTCTTAGCTCAAGTACCCTCTTTCATTTTCCCACAACTCAGGGACTTATCACACAAACATATCTCACGTGCACTATGCACTCCGATAAGGGTCAAACATAAAATATATCTTTTTTTTCGAGATGGCCTTACCTCTAAGGTCTCTACGTATAACATTCTAAGGCTCACACTTTTCCTATCCCCCCAATCTCTCCCGGTTACTAACCATGATATCTAATCATAATTTACACTTATGTTATCTGAACATAATACTTAAGATATACTCATCTTACATGTACTAATCTCTAGAGGGTTAAGGATATACCTGTATCTACTGCTTCACTCCCCGTAGTCGTTCTAATCAAACCTGCCCCGTAGGGCGCATAGCTAGGGAAGATGATGAACTGGTCACTGATCATGAAGGTTGAGTCCTTCTACTAGGACATCCTTTCGACACATGGCCCTGACGGCCGCAGGTAAAACAAGTACCAACTAAAAGACGACACTCCCCGGGAGGGCGTGCATCGCTAATGAACGGGAAAAAGCGAATCCGGTGTTGGAACCTACGTGTAGCTGTGAACCGGAAACTCTGGAGCTCTGACCAACTCCGGCTTTCCCCGAACGTTCTGAACCCGTGGAGGACCACTCGGCACTGGTGGATGTGCATATCCAGTCTGCTGCTGAGGCGATTCGCCTCGAAAGTTACCAAAGGACCTCGCTTACGGCCTCTTCTGCTGTCCTTGGTTAACCCTTCGATCTCTACGTTTCTTGGCCTGCTGCGCATAAGCCCGTACACAGGCCATGCTCAAGCCTAACTGAAGAATTACTCTTGCACAACCCTCTCTTAGGTATTCATCAAGACTCGCGGTATATCGGTATACTCTCTGGTAGCCAAATCTATAGCTAGTAACAGGGTCGCCTCTTTGCAATCTCTATTCTCTGTTCCCGGTCGTGGAACTGAAGGTTCAACTTATCATGGCCGCAGTAGGAACTGCTGCCGCCGTGCTAAACTCTGCTGGGCTGGTGATGTCGCAGAACTCCCCAAATGAAGCACCATGTCAGGTGATGACTGGGCCTGTGCCCACGCAACCCTCTGTGCTCTACTCGCAGCTCCCTCGGCTGCCTTGCCCTCCTGGGCTCGGGTTGCCTTACACGGAGGCATAACGGTAAGGGAAAGAAATACGTTAGAGGGGTCCAACTTATCACACAGCTCTAAGGCACGATCTCAGAATGAGAAGAATGGAAACCACTCCTAAATATCCTATAGCCTCCTGATTATTGGTGTGGTGCACAACACACCGATAATCAAGACTCTACTAGATACGGTCTGTAGACACTTTCTGAGGATTAGCGCTCGATACCACTTTTTCACGACCCGAACGGGCAGTGGATGGTGCCTTACCGGGCACCACTAGTGATACAACATCGAGAAATCGTGAATATAAAACAATAACATGAAACAACATGAAGTATGAAATAATAATCTGAGAAAAATTGCCTTTCGGCATGTATATATGAAAACTTAAATTCGAACAGTTACATCCCATAATCAACTCTGCCCACAACAGACTACAGACCTCTAAGAGTGACATGACAACAATGGCGGGACAGGGCCCCGCCATACCCCTGAATGTAAGCACCTACTACGACAGGGGACTATACCACTGATAAGCCTCGGAGAAGCGGAGCTTCCCAAGCTGACGTGACCCTAAGGCGAGGATCAACGGCGGGTGTACCTTTACTGCGACATGAACGCGGCCACGAAGGAGTCGATCTAACAGTACCAGTATGTGAATCGAAAATCAGTAAATGAAATCATAGTAGTCTATATAAAGCGGAGACATGTATGATAACCAAACTACGATTCACAATAAATAGCGGTCATGTCAAGTCGGGGACTCACGCCTCAAAGTCATCACTCAAATATAACAATGGGTCTCACGCCCACAACATCAATCATGCGTGGAATACCTTCCTCACCGCGATCTATGATATAAAAGCACCAAGGAATACACATGAACACGGGTCCCACTGTGTCATCATAAAACGTCACGGGGTAAATGCGAAGGCATAGCCTACTACTAAAACCACGATAACAAGGTCATAAAGCGTATCATGATCTGTCTAGCCGTCACATGATCAAAGCCGGCCACTCGCGCGATATCTAATGTGCGCGTCTAGCCCCGAACTTCCGTAGCTCGCATGGGCCACTCCAATGGCCCGTAAGGTATTCCCGCATCGAGGGTAGCTACTCCGGCAGCGTCTGGACTCGCCCGTCCGCATGGCCACATAGACCGCATGACCACAAAGGCGCCGACACTAACACGGAACTCCCGCGATTCCGCATAGCCACAGACCGCATAAGGTATTCTCGAATCATAGGTCACACAGACCGCTGAGTCTACCGCATCGGAGGGCGACTTAACCCGGAATCATGGTGATACAATACTAACATAACGACTTATCGTTTAAACAACATAAGCACAATCAAGGGAAACCCCTTTACACAAACATCACAAGATACTAACACACGTAGCATCCTAGCATGTTTACTTAACAAATCAACAAGAAATTATTACAAGGCTATCACAAACCAACACAATCAAGTTATACACACAAGGTACTTTCTACTATATGATTAACAAGATCGGGTTTTTATCCCCATAGTACTTCATACATTAACTCTTTAAAGATCGTTACTTTCACAAAAGTCACACAATACGTAGTATATGAAAATAGAGTGATTATATTTTGAAGTAAATCAAAACACTTCTCTTTGTAAAATCAAGTAACATCATTCTTTTCCAAACGTTCCAAGTTTGCCTAATTTCAATTACTCAAGTTTCTCATTTTCGAAAGGTTTGTAGTTCATAGTTTTAATCCTTTAAAACAATTTGAGAAACATATACCTTATGTGTGAGTAGGTTATTCTTGTTCATAACAATCTTGATACAATGACCATGATCTAGGAAATGTAATATCATTTTGTCTCATCTTAGCTTCTATGCGGATGGTAGTTTCTCTTGGTTTTAATAATACTTTATTAGTCAAAACATTTCCCTTTATTAAGCTATTTGTTGTGGTTTTTTCGATACTTATTCTGATTTCCGAAATCAGTAAAACATTATTCCTTTTGAAAACCAAGTACTCATTACTCACGAATGAGGTTTCACACCTTTTTAACAAAATTTAATTAAGTCAAGTCTCTTATCTTTTAAGATCAAGTCTCTTAACTTCTTAAATCAATAAATCATTCTTTTTATCTCTCTTAAGCCGTTATACCTAACTTCCCATAAAGCTAGTATAACTCTTAAGCTTTTAAAACCAAGTATTACTCTTCTGTTAAAATGATTCAGTATTCTTTTGAAATACTTCAAGATTATTCAGGCTTAAGTCCGGAGACATTGCCGTAATTATTATTCAGTTAACACACGTACGTCTACCGTACTATATATATATTCTTTAAAATATCATGCTCAAGAGGATAGGAAGAATCACATACCTCGCGACGATTATCGACTATTAGCAAAACGCTCCACGGCTATAACCCAGCTAGCCTTGTCCACCTTTCAAGTAGCACATGTTACTCACAGAACATTCAACCTATAAAGGTTATACAAGTCTATCAAAGTCTAGACTACTCGGTAGAATAAATCTAGTTACAAGATTCTACGGAAATTTGGGCAGCCCTTCCCTACCCGTCAAACTTCACAAGTCTACTGTAATACAGTCCTATGTAAGTACAGTTCAATTCTCTTCTTTAAATTCAGGCTTAAGTCAAAAGACATTGCCGCACAACTATGTTCAGTTCTATATATAGTATACTTCAACTATATATTCCTACAACATGTAATTTCCAATTACAATAGAAGGTCAAGAGTGTTTACCTCGATAAGCCCAAAATTATCCAAGTATAAAGTCGATCCTGAGCAACGTTTAGCTCCTACTCCGGGTGCTCCAACCCGCTCCAAATAACCCTTAGAAGTTCTACGCAACTTCTTCTTAATACTCCAACCAACTATGGAGATTTTCCTTAGGGTTTCGTTTTTGTGACTGAAGGGAAGTATAATAGTATTTCTGGGCTTTTCGTATAAGTGTAATCTTGGAATACTACAAGGTATACGGTTAAGGAAATTTGGGTATAGTAACAATACTTTGGAGAGTATTTCTACCAAGAGGGGGGGTATTTATACGAGACAACACCACAAGGGGGGTGTATACCCCTCGGCCAACCCCACTAGGAGGGGGGTACTCTCGGCCAAGGGGGGGCTCTCGGCCAAGGGGCCTCACCAAGGGGGGAGGGGGAGGCTAGGACGAGACACTACACAAAGGGGGGGAGAAGAGAGCTTTCAAGACTTAGCACAATTTTGGATGAAGAAGTTCATCAAAGGGGAGGGGTATTTATAGGTCAAGCCATGGCTAACCAATGGCCAAGATCAAGCCAAGTGTGGTGCAAGTGTAGGGCTAGGATTCACCCAAGTGTACCTTATCCATCTACCCACAAAATATCCTACCAACTACTTGACAAAAAGGCCAAGACCAATCGTCCAAACCGCCCACCACAACGCCCAATATGAGGGTGACACTTGTCACCCTCCCGTTGGTCCAAAATGTTTCGTCTCTCGGAAAAATCCGCAAAAATTAGAAATGACATAGCCGTAATTTATCCTACGCGAGTTGTGTAAAACGTTTCGTCGAAAAACGTCTCTAACCGGGTGTTGTGCACAAAAATCGAACCTATGCCTAACTTTAAAGCCCAAACTTTTCTACGTACATCCTTACGTACATACTCTGAAAATACGGGGTATAACAATGTACTTCTTTGATTGTACTTTGATGTTTAAATTGTAAGTTTATAATCCATTGCCTTAGTGAAGTTGGATTCTTAAAAGTGAAAGTATTTTACTTAAAGTACATAGAGTCTTGAAAAGGAAGTGGTTTCCAAATCTTTTGGGCTAGTGCCTTAGTCCCAAAATCCTAAAGGTCATTATAATGACTTTAGGAGAGTCAAAGGAGTGATTTACTTAATTGTTTTAAAAGAGGAGAAATGACATGATTTAAGTGAAGTAACTTGTTTTAAAGGAGTGAGTTACTTGAGGTTTAAAAAGTAGAAGAAACTTGTTTTCTATATATTAAGAGACTTGAAGTGTTTTGAAAGTTAAGAACTTGATTTGTAAGTATGTGATACTTGGTTTTAATAGAATAAGTCTCTTGGTTATAAAAGGAATGGATATGTCTAAAACCATAAAGGGTTATAACGGCTTTATGGGAAGTTGGTTAAAACGGTTTTATGGAAGGTTTAGAAAGTTGTCTATTTTGATTAATCGGCATAAGTTGCCTAGTTTGTGAAGTTACTTGATTTCAAGCTTTGAAATGAGTTTCCAAAAGTATGGTAAATTACTTTGAAAAATAGACACGCCTTGATACTACGGGTGTTAGTATCTTGGGAATTTACATAAAAAGGAGTCTTTTGAAAAGAATGTACGTACGTTGTACTTTGGCTTGATAAATTGAGAATTTGTCTAAGTGTGCCCTGATAAGTACTTTGGCTTGTTAAATGAGAATTATTCTATTTGTGCCCTGATAAGTACTTTGGCTTGTTAAATGAGAATTATTCTATGTGTGCCTTGATAAGTACTTTGGCTTGGTTAATTGAGAATTATTTCCATGTGTGCCTTGATAAGTACTTGGCCTGATTAGTTGAGAATTGCCTATGTGTGCTGGAAATAGCCGGTTGTGTGCTATTGGTATATCAGTCGTTTCGGGGTCATTCCCCGGGTTTGTGGCATTTGCAGATTCCGTGGAATTGCTACCCACGATGCGAGGAATACCTCATGCGGGTCCGTAAGGACTTATGCGGGTGAAATAGTCCCATGCGGGCGGGTCCAGCCTATGCGAGGAATACCTCATGCGAGTCCGTAAGGACTTATGCGGGTGAAATAGTCCCATGCGGGCGGGTCCAGCCTATGCGAGGAATACCTCATGCGAGTCCGTAAGGGCTTATGCGGGTGAAATAGTCCCATGCGAGGGATACCTCACGCGGGTCCACGCGGCTATCACGGGTGAAATAGTCCCGATAGTAGGATGGCTAAATGATCTGCGGGCGGATGGTCTGTTTGATCATGAGCTTCCTATTTTATATTGTAAGGATACTCTGTTTACTCTCATTGTTAGTAAGGCACAATGTGTTGTAATTTGATTATCATATATGTCCCGGTTGTTTGTGTTACCCTATGGTCATGCTTTTTACGATGTGGGATTAGGGCATGAGACCACGTGGTATTTAGGACACGGTGGGACTTGGTGTTCATGTATCCTTATTGGTGTTATTACATCATGGATCAAGCGGTGAGGAAGGATTCCACGCATGATTGATATTATGGGCGTGAGACCCATAGTTATATTTGAGTAGTGACTTTGAGGGCTGCGTCCCGACTTGATATGATCGCTTATGTGTTATGTCTTGTAGGTTGGCTATCATACATGTCTCTGTTTTGTTTAGTGTTATGATTTTATTACGCACTTCTTTGTTATACCGTATTTCAGTATATGCGTAAGGGCGTGCGTAGAAATTTGAACTTGTGATTTAGGCTTGGCGAATTCTTTTGTTCACAACACCCGATTTGAGTCGTTTTTCGAAACGTTTCCACAGCTTTCGTAGGGGAATTTCCGGCTATGTCATTTTTAAATTTTGCGGATTTTTCCGAGAGACTAAACATTTTGGACCAACGGGAGGGTGACATGTGTCACCTCACATTGGAAGAGGCGGCAACCGCGGCGAATTGGGCTACTTTATGGCCTTGATTTGTGCCTTGTTTTGAGCCTTGTTTTGTGGAGTGTTTTGTGGAGTAGGGTTAGGGTGCACATGGCTTGATCTTGGCCCTACACTTGCTATGCACTTGGCAAGATCTTGGCCATTGGTTGGCCTTGGCTTGCTATCAATACCACTCTCCCTTTGATGAATTCTTCATCCTTTCCACAAATCTTCTAAGTGTTAAAATCCCTCCCTCTCCCCTCTTGTTGACTCTCGTCCAAGAGCCCCTCTCCCCCTTTGAAAGGCCCCCTTGGCCGAGAGCCCTCTTCCCCCCCCCTCCTAGTGGTCGGCCGAGAACCCCCCCCTAGCCTAGTTGCTTTCGTATAATACCCCCCTTTGTGGTGTAGAAATACTCTCAAAAGTATTGTTATAATGCCCAAATTACCTTAGCCGTATACCTTGTAGTATTCTAAGGTTATACTTATCTGAAAAGCCGAAATACTATTATACTTGTTATACCCGTAGTTGCGGTATGTTTGTGAGGACGTGCGTCAGAGTGCAGTGAAATTTTGAAAAGAAAGAAAGATGTGAGTTTTCACGGAAAAGTTTCGGTTATTTGTGAAGAAAAAGGTTCGTTAATGGGAATTGGATTCCCAGTTTGGTATTTGGACTTCATAGATTATATTAGAATTATGGAATTTTATTTTGGAAATGGTCACGTGGGGCCCACGGGAGAAATTCTGGTTTTGTGGGGCCCACTTTGTTTTGAGATTTTGGCCATTGTGGATTTTTTTGAAGAGCGTTTTTAGGGCCATTAGGAGGTGACACGTGTCACCCCGCCAGGTGGCAGCCAAATTTACCTTTGGGCCGCAGTGCGACTAAGTCGTTTTCCGAAAACGTTTCCACACTTTCGTAGGAAAATTCCGCTATGTCCTTTTTAATTTTTGCGGATTTTTAGAGAGACGAAACATTTTGGACCAACGGGAGGGTGACATGTGTCACCCTCACATTGAAGCAAGTGGCGTCAGTGGAAGGGTGGTTCACGAATTGGCTTGATCTTTGTGGCTCACGTTTTGGCCCTATTGGTTCCTTGTTTTGTGCCTTGTTTTGGCCTTGTTTTGTGGCTTGTCTTGTGCCATGTTTTGTGGAGTAGGAGTTAGGGTGCACTTGGCTTGATCAAGGCCTTACACTTGCCTTGCACATGGCTTGATCTGCCGTTGGTTGGCATTTGGGTTTGCTATAAATACCCCTTAGTTGATGAACTTTCTTCATCCAAAAATCATTTCAAGTCTTGAAATCTCTCCCCTTTGTGAGTTGAAATTCGTCCAAGCCCTCCCCTTTGTGGAGCTTGGCAGAGGTCTCCCATAGAGTGAGGCTTGGCATGGGGTACCCCTAGCCTAGTTGTTTTCGTATAATACCCCTTGTTGTGGTATAGAAATACTCCCCTAGTATTGTTATAATGCCCAAAATACCTTAGCCTTGTGCCTTGTAGTATTCCAAAGATACCTCTTTACGTAGAGTCCGGAAATACTACCTTTCGTCCTTTTAGTCTCAAACCGAAACCCTAAGGAAATCTTCATCGTTGGTTGAAGTATGTGAGTAGAAGTTGGTTAGAACTTCTAAGGGTTGTTTGGGGTGGTTTGGCGCCTGAGTGGAGCTAAACCTTGCTCGGGAGCGACATTAAACTCGGATAATTTTGGGCTTATCGAGGTAATTATCTTATCCCTCTATTGTAATTGGAAATTACATGTTTGTTAGGATATATAGTTGAAGTATACTATATATGGGACTATACTTAGTATTCGGCAATGTCTTTTGACTTAAGCCTGAAGAATAAAGAACTGAACTGAACTGTATTTACATAGGACTGTATTGCAGTAGACTTGTGTAGAATTATGCAGCGTCAGGTTAGGCGTGTTAACCCCTCGGTTGGCTTGGTAGCCGACCTCGATAGAAGGAGGAGATTTACGCTGTTGCGGGAGAGTCTTGAATTTTCTATAGAAAGATAGAAACTTGTGTTTTGGGGTTAATAGACGTTTGTGACCTTTATAGGTGAAAGTACTAAGAGTAGCGTATTCTACTCGAGGAGTGGAAAGGGCTAGCAAGGTTGTAGTACTTGGAGCATTTTGCTTATTGTCGATAAATCGTCGCGAGGTATGTGAACCTCTTCCTATCTCTTCTAGCATGATATGTGTGAACTATGTAGTACGGTAGACGTACATGTGTTAATTGTATTTGATTGTTGTAAAACATAAAGTGTTATAACGGCTTTATGGGAAGTTGGTTATAACAGCTTTATGTAGGTAAGACAATACTTTGTGGTTTTAAAAGGTAACTGATGTGAATTATAACTGGCTTGTTATAATAAAGAACTTGATGTATTTCAAAAGATTTATAAATCGTTTTGAAAGAAAGAGTAACACTTGGTTTTAAAGGTTTTAAAAAGAGTTATACTAGCTTTATGGGGAGTTAGGTATAATGTCTTAAGGGAGGTAAAGAAAATGGTTTACTGATGTTAGAAGTTAAGAGACTTGATCTTATGAGATAAGAGACTTAACTTATTTGTTTTAATGTGGATGTTTGTGTGGAACCTCATTCGTGAGTAATGAGTACTTGGTTTTATGTTTTACTGATTTCGGAAATCAGAATGTGTATCGACAGACCACTGCAGCGTTAATAAAGGAAAATGTATTGAATAATGTTGTATCGTATTAAAACCAGTAGAAACCTCCATCTGCATAGAAACTAAGATGAGACAAAATGATATTACATTTTCTAGATCATGGTCTTTGTAATAAGAATGTTGTAAACAAGAATAACCTACTCTCACGTGAGACATATATTACTAAATTGTTCTAAAAAGGAATCAAGTGATTAAGTTTATGAACTATGAAACCATTTGAAAATGAGAAGCTTGAGTAATTGAAACTAGGCAAACTGGAACTTAGGAAAAGAATGTTGTTACTTGATTTTGAAAAGGAATGTGGGTCGGTCATTCTAATACTACGTATCGGGTGACTTTGATAAAAGTAATGGATCTCTTTTAAGGAACTTAACTTACGTAGTACTTTAGGAGTTAAAACCGGACGTTGGCATAAAATGAAAGTACTTTGAGTTGTGTATAACTTGCCTATGCTTGTTGTTGTGAAACTTGCCTATGCTTGTTGTTGTGAAACTTGCCTATGCTTGTGGTGATAGCCTTTGTTGTGCAAGTGTTGTATTTACGTATACCGCGTCTCGATGGAGGTCGGTTGACTTGTTGAGAACTTACTTGGGCGTCTTGCGGCGGTGGCGGAGAAATTCCGCAGTGCGTTCGCTGATTGTGTTACTTTTGCTAATCGCTTTGGACATCGACACGATCGTAGCGCGCGGGTATGCTTCCATTTTGATATCGCTTTCGTTTCCCTTTGGGCATCGACACGATCGTGGCGCTGCGGGTATGTTCCCATTTGGAATCCGCTTTATTGTTTCCCTTTGGACATACCGACACGATGCGTGCGCGCGGGTATGCTTCCATTTGATCGCTTTATTGTTTCCCTTTGGGCATATCGACCGCGATCGTAAGCGCGGGTATGTTTCCATTTGGAAAGTCGGCTTATTGTTTCCCTTTGGACATACCGACACGATCGTAGCGCGCGGGTATGCTCCTTTGGATTTCTTGATTGATTAATGTTACATGGACATGTCTACCGTCACGAATTCGGGGGCATGTGGCCGTGTAGCGAGGTTGACCACCCGATATATTGTTATTGAGGTTACATGGGCATGTCTACACCGTCACGATTCCGGGGCATGTGGCCATGCGGCCTTGTTATTGTTGCATCATGGACATGTCTACACCGATGCAGTATTCCGGGGGCATGCGGCCATGATGCGAACATGATGGATGTTGTGGGCGTGAGACCCATAGTTATATTTGAGTGGTGACTTTGAGGGCGTGAGTCCCTGACTTGATATGACTGCTTATTTATGGTGAACTGTAGTTTGGTTATCATACATGTCTCCTGCTTTATAGACTACTATGATTTCATTTACAGTACTTTCAGTTTCACATACTCGGTACCTGTTGTACTGACCTCCTTCGGGGGGCTGCGTTCATGCCGCAGGTAGAGGTACATCGTTCGTGGATCCTCGCTCTTAGGATCTCATTTCAGCGTGTTGGAAAGCTCCGTTCCTTCGGAGGCTTATCTTTGGTATGTTTCCCTGAGTTGTAGGTTCTTGTACATTCAGGGGTATGGCGGGGCCCTGTCCCGTCATAGTTGTTGTAAATCTTAAGTGCATGCTTTGTTGTGGCGGGGTTTGTAAAAGGATAACTGTTGGGTTTTATGTATATATCGAAGGCATTGTTTTGGTTGGCCTGTTTATTTATCATGTCTCTTATTTCATGTTTAAAGTTTTTATTTCCGCTGGTTTTCTCTGATGTTGGATCGCTAGGGTGCCCGGGGTAAGGCACCAGTCACGGGCCCGATTTTTGGGGTGTGACATAGTGGTATCAGAGCCAGGTTATCCTCGGAAAGTGTCTACAGACCGTGTCTAGTAGAGTCTTGATTATCGGTGTGTTGTGCACCACATCTATAATCAGGAGGCTATAGGACATTTAGGATTGGTTTCCATTCTTCTCATTCTGAGATCGTGCCTTAGAGCTGTGTTGTAAGTTGGACCCTCTGACGAAATTCTTTTCCTTATCGTTATGCCTCCGCGTAGGGCAACCCGGGCCCAGGAGGGCAAGGCAGCCGAGGGAGCTGCGAGTTGAGTACAGAGGGTCACGAGGGCACGGGCCCAATCATTACCTAGGGTAGTGCTTCATTCGGGGAGTTCTGCGACGTCACTAGCCCCAGCAGAGTTTTGTATATGTGATAAGGTGGGTATACCTTAAGTGTTGATCAGATAGCGTTGTGTTAATTATGAGTTAGAAAACATGCTTAGTTGGGAGGATAAGTATGGGGACATGGTAAGTGTGAACCTTAGACTGTCACGATTGAGACCTTAGAGGTAAGGTCGTCTTGAGTAAAAGATTCGTTTTATGTTTGACCTTTATCAGAGTGCGTAGTATACGTGGGGTTTATTTGAGTGATCAGTCCACGGGTAATGTGAGATGGAAGTGGTAGCTTTCATGATGTGATTTAGCAGGATTGTTCCGTGTCGGGGAACAAGGGCTTGACGCGATTGTGGGTCGGGTTGAGGATGTGATACGGGTCAACCCGTAGCCCGAATTGAGGTGGGGTCAGTTAGGTGGTCCCGCGGTGGTAGGGTCACGAGGATGCTAGGCCCAGTTTGTATGATCATCGTATGAGTTCGTGGACGCGTTCGACGAGCGGTTCGTAAAGGCGGGAATGGCCTTAAGGAAGTTTGAGGTTAGTAAGATGACCAAGTTTGGAGGTAGTGACTCGGAGATTTTGAGAGCGAATGTAACGAAGTATGGTACGTACTGGGAGAGTTCAAGTGTTCAAGAAGGGCACGACGAGTAAGGAAAGAAGAGGACGTGCGTTATTTCGTGGCCAAGCTGTGGCATTGGCAACTTGTTAGAGGAACTTTATCGTTATCCGACTTGAGAAGGAACATTCGGACGAATGTTTCTAAGGAGGGAGAATGTTATACCCGTAGTTGCGTGGTATGTTTGTGAGGACGTGCGTCACGAGTGCGGCAGTAAATTTTGAAAAGAAAGAAAGATGTGAGTTTTGCGGAAAAGTTTAGGTTATTTGTGAAGAAAAAGGTTCGTTAATGGAATTGGATTCCCATTTGGTATTTGGACTTCATAGATTATATTAGAATTATGGAATTTTATTTTGGAAATGGTCACGTGGGGCCACGGGAGAAATTTACTGATTTTGTGGCCCACTTTGTTTTGAGATTTTGGCCATTGTGGATTTTTTTCGAAAGACGTTTTTAGGGCCATTAGGAGGGTGACACGTGTCACCCCGCCTGGTAACAGCCAAATTACCTTTGGGCACAGTCTGCAGCTAGAGTCGTTTTCAAAACGTTTCCACGACTTTCGTAGGAAAATTCCTATGTCCTTTTTAATTTTTGCGGATTTTTCCGAGAGACGACACTTTTTGGCCCAACGGGAGGGTGACATGGGTCACCCTCACATTGAAGCAAGTGGGCGTCAGTGGAAGGGTGGTTCACGAATTGGCTTGATCTTTGTGGCTCACGTTTTGGCCCTATTGGTTCCTTGTTTTGTGCCTTGTTTTGGCCTTGTTTTGTGGCTTGTCTTGTGCCATGTTTTGTGGAGTAGGAGTTAGGGTGCACTTGGCTTGATCAAGGCCTTACACTTGCCTTGCACATGGCTTGATCTTGGCCCTTGGTTGGCATTTGAGTTTGCTATAAATACCCCCTTAGTTGATGAACTTTCTTCATCCAAAAATCATTTCAAGTCTTGAAATCTCTCCCTTTGTGAGTTGAAATTGGTCCAAGCCCTCCCTTTGTGGAGCTTGGCGAGAGGTCTCCCCTTAGAGTGAGGCTTGGTCGTGGGGTACCCACTAGCTAGTTGTTTCGTATAATACCCTTGTTGTGGTATAGAAATACTCCCTAGTATTGTTATAATGCCCAAAATACCTTAGCCTTGTGCCTTGTAGTATTCCAAAGATACCTCTTTACGTAGAGTCAGGAAATACTACCTTCGTCCTTTAGTCTCAAACCGAAACCCTAAGGAAATCTTCATCGTTGGTTGAAGTATGTGAGTAGAAGTTGGTTAGAACTTCTAAGGGTTGTTTGGGGTGGTTTGGAGCGCACAGAGTGGAGCTAAACCTTGCTCAGGAGCGACATTAAACTCGGATAATTTTTGGGCTTATCGAGGTAATTATCTTATCCCTCTATTGTAATTGGAAATTACATGTTTGTTAGGATATATAGTTGAAGTATACTATATATGGGACTATACTTAGTATTCGGCAATGTCTTTTGACTTAAGCCTGAAGAATAAAGAACTGAACTGAACTGTATTTACATAGGACTGTATTGCAGTAGACTTGTGTAGAATTGTACGCGTCCGGTTAGACGTGTTAACCCCCCCCCTGGTTGGCTTGGTAGCCGACCTCGATAGAGGAGGAGATTTACGCTGTTGCGGGAGAGTCGCCGAATTTTCTATAGAAAGATAGAAACTTGTGTTTTGGGGTTAATAGACGTTTGTGACCTTTATAGGTGAAAGTACTAAGAGTAGCGTATTCTACTCGAGGAGTGGAAAGGGCTAGCAAGGTTGTAGTACTTGGAGCATTTTGCTTATTGTCGATAAATCGTCGCGAGGTATGTGAACCTCTTCCTATCTCTTCTAGCATGATATGTGTGAACTATGTAGTACGGTAGACGTACATGTGTTAATTGTATTTGATTATTGTAAAACATAAAGTGTTATAACGGCTTTATGGGAAGTTGGTTATAACAGCTTTATGTAGGTAAGACAATACTTTGTGGTTTTAAAAGGTAACTGATGTGAATTATAACTGGCTTGTTATAATAAAGAACTTGATGTATTTCAAAAGATTTATAAATCGTTTTGAAAGAAAGAGTAACACTTGGTTTTAAAGGTTTTAAAAAGAGTTATACTAGCTTTATGGGGAGTTAGGTATAATGTCTTAAGGGAGGTAAAGAAAATGGTTTACTGATGTTAGAAGTTAAGAGACTTGATCTTATGAGATAAGAGACTTAACTTATTTGTTTTAATGTGGATGTTTGTGTGGAACCTCATTCGTGAGTAATGAGTACTTGGTTTTATGTTTTACTGATTTCGGAAATCAGAATGTGTATCGACAGACCACTGCAGCGTTAATAAAGGAAAATGTATTGAATAATGTTGTATCGTATTAAAACCAGTAGAAACCTCCATCTGCATAGAAACTAAGATGAGACAAAATGATATTACATTTTCTAGATCATGGCTGCTGTAATAAGAATGTTGTAAACAAGAATAACCTACTCTCACGTGAGACATATATTACTAAATTGTTCTAAAAAGGAATCAAGTGATTAAGTTTATGAACTATGAAACCATTTGAAAATGAGAAGCTTGAGTAATTGAAACTAGGCAAACTGGAACTTAGGAAAAGAATGTTGTTACTTGATTTTGAAAAGGAATGTGGGTCGGTCATTCTAATACTACGGGTATCGGGTGACTTTGATAAAAGTAATGGATCTCTTTTAAGGAACTTAACTTACGTAGTACTTTAGGTTAAAACCGGACGTTGGCATAAAATGAAAGTACTTTGAGTTGTGTATAACTTGCCTATGCTTGTTGTTGTGAAACTTGCCTATGCTTGTTGTTGTGAAACTTGCCTATGCTTGTGATGATAGCCTTTGTTGTGCAAGTGTTGTATTTACGTATTACTGGCGTCTCGATGGAGGTCGGTTGACTTGTTGAGAACTTACTTGGAGCGTCTTGGCGGTGGCGGAGAAATTCCGCAGTGCGTTCGCTGATTGTGTTACTTTTGCTAATCGCTTTGGACATACTGACACGATGCGTAGCGCACGGGTATGCTCCCATTATGATCTCGCTTTCAAGTTTCCCTTTGGGCATCTCGACACGATCGTAGCGCGCGGGTATGTTCCCATTTGGAATCTTTGCTTTATTGTTTCCCTTTGGACATACCGACACGATCGTGCGCGCGGGTATGCTTCCATTTGATCTCGCTATTGTTTCCCTTTGGGCATCTCGACACGATCGTAAGCGCGGGTATGTTTCCATTTGGAAAGTGGCTTATTGTTTCCCTTTGGACATCGACCGACGATCGTAGCGCACGGGTATGCTCCCTTTGGATTTCTTGATTGATTAATGTTACATGGACATGTCTACACCGTCACGCAGTCCGGGCATGTGGCGTATAGCGAGGTTGACCACCGGTATATTGTTATTGAGGTTACATGGGCATGTCTACACCGTCGCGATTCCGGGGCATGTGGCCATGCGGCCTTGTTATTGTTGCATCATGGACATGTCTACACCGTCACGATATTAGGGCACGCGGCCATGATGCGAACATGATGGATGTTGTGGGCGTGAGACCCATAGTTATATTTGAGTGGTGACTTTGAGGCGTGAGTCACGACTTGATATATCGCTTATTTATGGTGAATCGTAGTTTGGTTATCATACATGTCTCTGCTTTATAGACTACTATGATTTCATTTCTGATACTTTGATTTCACATACTCGATACTGTTATCGACCTCGCCCGGCTGCGTTAAATGCCGCGGTAGAGGTACATCGTTCGTGGATCCTCGCTCTTAGGATCTCATTTCAGCGTGTTGGAAAGCTCGTTCCTTGGAGGCTTATCTTTGGTATGTTTCCACGAGTTGTAGGTTCTTGTACATTCGGGGTATGGCGAGGCCTGTCCGTCATAGTTGTTGTAAATCTTAAGTGCAGACCTTTGTTGTGGGCGGGGTTTGTAAAGGATAAGCTGTTGGGTTTATGTATATATCTTTGAAATCTGTTTTGGTTGCTTTATTTATCATGTCTCTTATTTCATGTTTAAAGTTTTTATTTCATTGGTTTTCTCGATGTTGGATCGCTAGGGTGCGGGTAAGGCACGATCCACGCCCGATTTTTGGGGTGTGACAATACTTCCGTCGATCCAAAACCGAAACCTAGGAAAATCTCCATAGTCCGTTGGAGTATTGTGTAGAAGTTGGTTAGAACTTCTAAGGGTGGTTTAGAGCGGGTTGGGCGCTCGGAGTTGGAGCTAAGCGATTGCCCGGGATCGACTTTATACTTGGATAATTATGGGCTTATCGAGGTAAATATCTTGTCCTCTATTGTATTTGGAAATTACATGATTGTTAGACTATAGTTGAAGTATACTATATGTAGAATCAACGTTGTTATCGCAATGTCTTTTGACTTAAGCTGAATAATAAGAAACCTTTTGAAGAAGAGTCTTCGTTTTTACATAGATGTATTCTGATGAGACTTGTGTAGCTTTTACGTGAGGTAGAATTGCACGTCGGTTAGATGTATGAACCCCCGGTTGGCTTGATAGCGGCCCAGATAGAGGAGGAGATTTACGCTGTTGCGGGAGAGTCTTTGCCGAATTTTACGTAGAATGTTCTCTGAAGGGATCTAAATGTTAATAAGCGCCTTGTGGCCTTATAGGTTGAAGTACTACGTATGGCGCGATCTCGGCTAAGGAGTAGCCGCGGTTTGAAAGTACTTGGAGCGTTTTGCTATTAGTCGATACTCGTCGAGGTATGTGAACCTCTTCCTATCTCTTCTAGCATGATATGTGTGAACTATGTAGTGCGGTAGGCGTACATGTGCTAAATGTATTTGATTGGTGTAAAACATAAAGTGTTATAACGGCTTTATGGGAAGTTGGTTATAACAGCTTTATGTTGGTAAGAAAATACATGTGGTTTTTTTTTTAGGTAACTGGTTTGAACTATAACTGGCTTGTTATGTGTTAATAAAGAACTTGAAGTATTTCAAAAGATTTTGAATCATTTTGAAAGAAGAAGTAATACTTGGTTTTGAAAACTTAAGAGTTATACTAGCTTTATGGGAAGTTAGGTATAACGGCTTAAGAATGTTTCTTGATTTGGAAATCGAATGTGTATCGAAAAACCACTGCATCGTTAATAAAAGGAAATGTTTTAACAGATTAAGTATTATTAAAAACCAGTAGAAACTTCCATCTGCATAGAAGCTAAGATGAGACAAAATGATATTTCCTAGATCATGCACTTGTAATAAGATTGTTATAAACGAGAATATCAGAACGACCCGTTCGGGCCCGTTGCGGTGCCTTACCGCACCCTAGTGATACAACATCGAGAAAACCAATGGAAAATAAAACATGAGTCATGAAACAAGAGATATAATAATAAGCAACCAAAGCGGTTGCCTTGGTATATACATAAAACACGAGCAGTTTAATCCTTTACAACCCCGCTACAACGATTTCTGCACTTAAGATTTACAACGACTATGACGGACAGGGCCCGCCATACCCTGAATGTACAAGAACCTACAACTCGGGGAACACATACCAAAAGATAAGCCTCAGAAAGCGGAGCTTCCCAATCTGTTCGTGATCCTAAGAGCGGGGATCCACGACGATGTACCTACTGCGGCATGAACGCAGCCCCGGAGGTCGATAACAGTACCAAGTATGTGAAATCAGAAAAATCAGAATGAAATCATACTAGTCTATATAAAGCGGGAGACATGTATGATAACCAAACTACGATTCACAACATAAAAGCGATCATATCGATCGGGGACTCACGCCTCAAGTCACTCAAATATAACTATGGGTCTCACGTCCACAACATCAATCATGTTCGCATCACGGCGCATGCCCGGATTCTGCATCGGTGTAGACATGTCCATGATGCAACAATAATACCAATGCCCGTGGCCACATGCCGGAATTCTACCTCGGTGTGACACGTCCGTGACATCAACAATAATATCGGGTGATCAACCTGCGCGCACGTGCCCGAATTCTACCTCGGTGTAGACATGTCCATGTAACCACAATAACAATATATCGGGTAATCAACCCGACCGCGTACGCGTGCCGGATTCTGCGCCGGTGTAGACATGTCCATGTGACATCAACAACAAGACAGTAATCAAAATGGAAACATACCCGTGGAATTCTCCATCACTGCCAGCACGTCCAAGTAAGTTCTCAACAAGTCGACCGGCCCTCTATCGAGAGACGCGGTAACACAGAAATACCACACTTGCACAACAAAGGCTATCATCACAAGCATAGGCAAGTTTCACAACAACAAGCATAGGCAAGTTTCACAACAACAAGCATAGGCAAGTTTCACACAACTCAAAGTACTTTCATTTTATGCCAAAGTCCGGTTTTTAACCCCAGTACTACATACGTTAAGTTCTTTTAAAGAGATCCATTACTTTTATAAAAGTCACCCGATACGTAGTATTAGAATGACCAACCCACCTTCCTTTTCAAAATCAAGTAACAACATTCTTTTCCTAAGTTCGGTTGCCTAGTTTCAATTACTCAAGCTTCTCATTTTCAAATGGTTTCATAGTTCCCAAACTTAATCACTTGATTCCTTTTAGAACAATTGAGTAACATATGTCATATATGTGAGTAGTTTATTCTTGTTTATAACGATCTTATTACAATGACCATGATCTAGAAAATGTAATATCATTTTGTCTCATCTTAGCTTCTATGCGGATGGAGGTTTCTCTTGGTTTTAATACAACACATCATTATTCAATACATTTTCCTTTATTAACGCTGCAGTGGTGTCGTCGATACATTCGATTCCGAAATCAAGAAACATTATCCCTTTAAAACCAAGTACTCATTACTCACGAATGAGGTTTCACACAAACATCCACATTAAAACAAATAAGTTAAGTCTCTTATCTTATAAGATCAAGTCTCTTAACTTCTAACATCGAGAAACCATTTTCACTTACATAAGGTCGTTATAACTAACTTCCCATAAAGCTATTATAACACCCTATGTTTTAAACCAACCAAATCACTTAGCACGTATGCGTCTACCGTACTACATAGTTCACAACAATCATGCTAGAAAAGATAGGAAGAGGTTCACATACCTCGCGACGATTTATCGACAATAAGCAAAATGCTCCAAGTACTACAACCTTGGCCACTTTCGAGTAGAATACGCTACTCTTAGTACTTTCACCTATAAAGGTCACAAACGTCTATTAACCCCAAAACACAAGTTTCTATCTTTCTATAGAAAATTGGCAAGACCTCCCCCGCATGGCGTAAATCTCCTCATCTATCGAGGCGGCTACCAAGCCAACCAGGGGTTTACATCTAACGGGCGTGTACAATTCTACACAAGTCTCTGCAATACTGTCTATGTAAATACATTGATTCGATTCTTTATTCTTGAGCTTAAGTCAAAAGACATTGCCGAATACTAAGTATAGTTCCATATATAGTATACTTCAACTATATATTCTAACAAACATGTAATTTCCAATTACAATAGAGGACAAGATAATTACCTCGATAAGCCCAAAATTATCCAAGTTATAATGTCGATCTGAGCAAGGTTTAGCTCTCAAATGCGCTCCAAACCACTCCAAACAACCCTTAGAAGTTCTAACCAACTTCTACTCAAATACTTGACCAACTATGAAGATTTCCTTAGGGTTTCGGTTTGAGACTAAAAGGACAAAAGGTAGTATTTCCGGACTCTACGTAGAGGTATCTTTGGAATACTACAAGGTACAAGGCTAAGGTATTTTGGGCATTATAACAATACTAGGAGTATTTCTATACCACAACAAGGTATTATACGAAACAACTAGGCTGTGGGTACCCCACGGCGAGGCACCACAAAGGAGGGAGGAGGCCCTCGGCCAAGACTCTCAAAAGAGGGGGGGGATGAGTTGGACGAACTCAACACTAGAGGAGGGAGGGATTTTAGGCTTGGAAGGTTTCATTTGTGGATGAAGAGTTCATCAACATAAGGGGGGTAATTATAGCAAAACCAAAGGCCAACCAATGGCCAAGATCAAGCCATGTGCAAGGCAAGTGTAAGGCCAAGATCAAGCCAAGTGCACCCTAAACCCTACTCCACAAAATACTCCACAAAACAATGCACCAAACAAGGCCAAAACAAGGCACAAAACAAGGGAGGAAGACGTCCCCCCCTTGCCTACCCAAACCGTCACTTGAGGGTGACAAGTGTCACCCTCTCGTTGGCCCAAAGATGTTCGTCGCTCGGAAAAATCGCAAAAAATACAAAGCGACATAGTCGGAATTTTCCCTCGCAAGTTATGCAAAGCGTTTCGTCGAAAAACGACTGTCGGTGTTGTGCACAAAGGTAAATTCGGCCAGGGTGCCATGGGGTGACACGTGTCGCCCGATTCGCCAGAATATTTCGTCTTAGAAAATATCCAAAATACCGGAAATCTCAAAACAAAGCGGGCCCATTAAAACCGTAAATTTCTCAGTGGGCCCTACGTGACCATTTCAGAAAATAAAATCTCAAAATTCTAATATAATCTATGAAGTCCAAATACCAAATCGGGAATCCAATTCCCATTAACGAACCTTTTCTTCACAAATAACCTAAACTTTTAGTGAAAACTCACATCTTTCTTTCTTTTCAAAATTTCTGCCGTACTCTCGTACGTACGTCCTCACATACATACCCTGCAACTACGGGGTATAACAATATCCTACTCACATATAAGGCTTATGTTCTCAGATAGTTTAAAAGAGAGAATTATATTCTTAAATGAATAAGACTATGAACTACGAAACCTTTCTAAAATAAGAAACGTGAACATTTGAAATTAGGCAAACTTGGACGTTTGGATAATAATGTTGTTACTTGATTTTACAAAGATAAGTGTTTTGATTCACTTCAAAAGATAATCACTCTATTTTCATATACTACGGGTATTGTGTGACTTTTGTGAAAGTAACGTATCTTTTAAAAAGTTAATGTATGAAGTACTTTGGGGATAGAAACCCGAACATGTTGACACATAGTAGAAAGTATCTTATGTGTGAATAACTTGATTGTATTGGGTTGTGATAGCCTTGTAATACCTTCGTGTTGATTTGATAAGTAATCATATTAGGATGCTACGTGTGTTAGTATTCTGTGATGTTTGTGTAAAGGGGTTTTCCCTTGATTGTGCTTATGTTGTTTAAACGTTAAACTGTTATGTTGGTATTATACCACTCACCGTGTTTCCGGGGGTTAAGCTGCCCTCCGATGCGGGGTAGACTCAGGCGGTCTGGGACCATGATTCGAGAATACCTCATGCGGGTCCTGGGGGCCTATGCGGAGCTACGAGTTCCGTGTTAGTGTGCGGCCTTTATGGTCATGCGGTGCATGTGGCCATGCAGATCGCGAGTCGGGGCGATGCCGGGGAGTAGCTACCCTCGATGCGGGGTTATACCTCATGCGGGCCGATGAGATTGGCCTATGCGGAGCTGCGGAAAGTTCCAGGGCTAGACGCGCACATTAGATACTGCGGGCAAGTGGCCAGCTTTGATCATGTGACGGTCTAGACAGATCTTATGATCTGATTCATGACCTTGTTAGTGCTGTAGGTGTTAGTAGTCGGCTATGCCTTCGTACCTGCATGCGGTGTTATTATAGCGCAGGTGGGACACGGTGTTCATGTGTGTTCCTTGGTGCTTTTATATCATAAAGCTGGCGGTGAGGAAGGTATTCCACGGGCATGATTGATGTTGTGGGCGTGAGACCCATAGTTATTATTGAGTGATGACTTTGAGGGCGTGAGTCCCTGGCTTGACATGACTGCTTATTTATTTTAAACTGTAGTTTGGTTATCATACATGTCTCTGCTTTGTATAGACTACTATGATTTCATTTCTGATGTTATTTTGATTTCACATACTCTGCACTGTTATGCCTTGACCTCCTTGAGGCTGCGTTCATGCCGAGTAAAGGTACACGATCTTTGATCCTCGCTCTTAGGGTCCTGATTCAGCGTTTGGGAAAGCTCCGTTTCTCGGAGGCTTATCGATGGTATAGTCCTGTTGTTGTAGGTGTTTACATTCGAGGTATGGCAAGGCCTGTCCCGCCATTGTTGTTGTATAATTTCTTAGAGGTATGTAGTCTTTGTTATGGCGGGGTTTGTAAAAGGGATTAAACTTCATTTGTAAGAGTTGTTATTTATATATATGTCGAAGGCAAGTTTTCCTCGACATCGTTTTGTACTTCATTTGTTTCATGTATGTGTTTTATGTTCACTGATTACTCGATGTTGTATCACTAGGGTGCAGGGTAAGGCACGATCCACGGGCCAGTTCGGTCGTGACAAAAGTGGTATCGAGCGATTAATCCTCGGAAAGTGTCTCAGACCGTATCGATGAAGTCTTGATTATCGGTGTGTTGTGCACCACCAATAATCGAGGAGGCTATAGGATATTTAGGATTGGTTTCTATTCTTCTCACTCTGAGATCGTGCCTTAGAGTGTGTTGTAAGTTGGACCTCTCACGTATTTCTTTCAGCTACTGCTATGCCTCGCGTGGCAACCGGGCGGAAGGGCAAAGCGGCGAGGAGGCTGAGTAGAGTTCAGAGGGTTACGTGGGCACAGACCCAATCATTACCTAGGGTAATGCTTCATTCGGGGATTTTTGCGACGTCACTAGCCCCAGCAGAGTTTAAGCACGGCGACGACAGTTCCTACTGCGGCCATGATATGTGAACCTTCAGTTCCACGACCGGGAACAAAGAATATAGATTTCAAGGAGGCGACCCTGTTACTAACTATGGATTTGACTACCAGAGAGTATACCGATGTACCGCGAGTCTTGATGAATATCAACGAAAAGGTTGTGCAAGAGTAAGTTCTTCAGTTAGGCTTGAGCATGGCCTGTGTACGGGCTTTTGCGCAGCAGGCCGAGACATGTAGAGATCGACGGGTTAACGAAGGACAGTAGAAGAGGGCCAGAGCAGCAAGGTCCTTTGGTAACTTTCGAGGCGAGTCGCCTCACCAATGATTAGATTTGCACATCCACGGTCGAGTGGTCTTCCAGATTTGGGGCGTTCGGGGTATGCAGGAGTTGGTTAGAACTCCGTGGCTTCAGTTCCGCGGTTGTGACGTCATCGGGAATGTCGTCTTTTAGTTAGTACTTGTTGTACCTATGACCGTCGAGTCGATGTCGAAAGAGTGTCCCGGTAGAAGGACTTAGCCTTCGAGATCGGTGGGTAGTTCGTCACCTTCCTTAGCTATCGCCTACAGGCGAGTTTGATTAGAACGACTAGGGAGTGAAGCGATGGGTCGGGCATATCCTTAACCCTCTAGAGTTCAGTATGTGTGATAAGATGGGTATATCATAAGTGCCATGTTTTGATAGCAGTGTGTTAATATTGTGATTAGAAATCTTGGTTAGTTAACCAAGTAAGATTTGGGGGATAGAGAAGGTGTGAGCCTTAGAGTTTTCTACGTAGAGACCTTAGAGGTGAGGCCATCTCGAGAAGGTGTAGTGTTATGTTTGATCCGTATCGGAAGTGCATAGTGCACGTGAGCTACGTTTGGGATAGGTCCCAAGTAGTGTGGAATGAAAGGGGTAGTTGAGCTAAGAAGACCGCTAGGTTTCGTAGCGTGATTAGTGAGTTTTCCTTCGTGGAGCTAGCATTGTGCGGCGTTGCGGGTCGGGTTGAGGCCACGTTGCGGGTCAACCCGCGGCAGGTTTGGTGGTGGGGTCGGTTGTGGTGGTCCGTCTTGTGTTAGGGTCACGAGGGTGTTAGGCCCAAGTTTAGTTGACCAGCGTCTGAGTTCGTGGATGCGTTCGACCGATGGTTGGGCGATGGGGCAGCCCATCGTGTTCTTGATCGGACCGTTCACTCGGCGATGTTGTTTTAACAGAAGGTTGGAAAGGCGCGGGTGCCTACCTTCACCTTATGGCGACGATGGAGCCAGTGCGGCTGTTTTTGTTTGGAAGTTTTACCAAACATGTGTTAAGAACTCGGTGAGTCTCGAGAATCACATTCGCGCCGGGCGATGTTTCGATTTCGGGGGTAGTTGCAAGGTTTGTTGTCCTCTGTTGAAGGAGTGTTGTTAGCTACCATTTCAGTGTTCGGATGTCTCCTTATGAAGCCTTGTAGGGGCGGAAGTGTAAGTTGCCGGTCGATTGGTTCGATGTTGGCAAGGTTCAGATAGTTGGTTCAGGTTTGTTCCAACAGGCTGTGGATAGGGCGAAGCTTATCTAGCAGAGGTTGTGGCAGCAGAGAATCGTGCGGATTATCGGCGACGCTTAGAGTTCGAGTTGACGGTCGGTCTTCTTGAAAGTACCACCGGACGAGTGTGACGAGCTTTGGAAAGCAGAGAAACTTAGCGAGTTACTTTGGGCCTTTGAGAGTTCATGTGAAGAATAGGCGGGTTGCCTATATGTTAGCATTTGCCGTCCGACTTAGGAGGCGGGGCGTCCGGATCTTCGTATTGTTATGATTCGGAAAGTATCGAAGATCCATCCGAATGTTCCCGATTAATGATGCCCACGTAAAGAGATAGTAACCCGAGTTTTGGAAACTAAAGCGATGTCGAAATGTGGTAAGGGTTCGAGTGTACGGCGGCTTGATGATCGCACGCGGCCGGTACCATTTGTTGGGTCGTCGGAGCAAGGCTCGCGACAAAGTGACAAAAGTGGTATCATTTTGGTGATGTTAGAGGTGTTTCCTCGTGGACTTGGATGTAAGTTTTTATGCGGCGGGTGTTTCGTGGCGGATGTGGCGGGTTGGTTCTCGTAAGTATAGTAGTGAAGACTATACTGGCGCGCGTTGTTTTGAGACTTAGAAGGAACATTCGGGGCGAATGTTTCTAAGGAGGGGAGAATGTTATACCCCGTATTTCGGTATATGCGTGGGGCGTGCGTAGAAATTTGAACTTGTGATTTAGGCTTGGCGAATTCTTTTGTTCACAACACCCGATTTGAGTCGTTTTTTTAAACGTTTCCACGACTTTCGTAGGGAATTTCCGGCTATGTCATTTTTAATTTTGCGGATTTTTCCGAGAGGCGAAACATTTTGGACCAACGGGAGGTGGCGTGTCACCCTCACATTGGAAGCAAGCGGCAACCCTCGGCGAATTGGGCTACTTTATGGCCTTGATTTGTGCCTTGTTTTGTGCCTTGTTTTGTGGAGTGTTTTGTGGAGGAGGGTTAGGGTGCACATGGCTTGATCTTGGCCCTACACTTGCTATGCACTTGGCAAGATCTTGGCCATTGGTTGGCCTTGGCTTGCTATAAATACCCTCTCCCTTTGATGAATTCTTCATCCTTTCCACAAATCTCTAAGTGTTAAAATCCCTCCTCTCCCTCTTGTTGACTCTCGTCCAAGAGCCCTCTCCCCTTTGAAAGGCCCCTTGGCGAGAGCCTCTTCCCCCTCCTAGTGGTCGTGAGAACCCCTAGCCTAGTTGCTTTCGTATAATACCCCCCCTTTGTGGTGTAGAAATACTCTCAAAAGTATTGTTATAATGCCCAAATTACCTTAGCCGTATACCTTGTAGTATTCTAAGGTTATACTTATACGAAAAGCCCAGAAATACTATTATACTTCCGTCAGTCACAAAACCGAAACCCTAGGAAAATCTCCATAGTCCGTTGGAGTATTGTGTAGAAGTTGGTTAGAACTTCTAAGGGTGGTTTAGAGCGGGTTGGAGCGCTCGGAGTTGGAGCTAAACGATTGCCCAGGATCGACTTTATACTTGGATAATTATGGGCTTATCGAGGTAAATATCTTGTCCCTCTATTGTATTTGGAAATTACATGATTGTTAGACTATAGTTGAAGTATACTATATGTAGAATCGAGCGTTGTTATCGCAATGTCTTTTGACTTAAGCTGAATAATAAGAAACCTTTCGAAGAAAATCTGCTGTTTTTACATAGGGTGTATTCTGATGAGACTTGTGTAGCTTTTACGTGAGGTAGAATTGTACGTCGGTTAGATGTATGAACCCCCCTGGTTGGCTTGATAGCAGGCCAGATAGAGAGAGGAGATTTCTGTGTTGCGGGAAGAGGAGTCTTTGCCGAATTTTCTGTAGAATGTTCTCCGAAGGGATCTAATGTTAATAAGCGCCTTGTGGCCTTATAGGTTGAAGTACTACGTATGGCGCGATCTACTGGCTAAGGAGTAGCCGACGGTTTGAAGTACTTGGAGCGTTTTGCTATTAGTCGATACTCGTCGCGAGGTATGTGAACCTCTTCCTATCTCTTCTAGCATGATATGTGTGAACTATGTAGTACGGTAGACGTACATGTGCTAAATGTATTTGATTGGTGTAAAACATAAAGTGTTATAACGGCTTTATGGGAAGTTGGTTATAACAGCTTTATGTTGGTAAGAAAATACATGTGGTTTTTTTTAAGGTAACTGGTTTGAACTATAACTGGCTTGTTATGTGTTAATAAAGAACTTGAAGTATTTCAAAAGATTTTTGAATCATTTTGAAAGAAGAAGTAATACTTGGTTTTTGAAAACTTAAGAGTTATACTAGCTTTATGGGAAGTTAGGTATAACGACTTAAGAATGTTTCTTGATTTGGAAATCGGAATGTGTATCGACAAACCACTGCGGCGTTAATAAAGGAAATGTTTTAACATTAAGTATTATTAAAACCGGAGAAACTTCCATCCGCATAGAAGCTAAGATGAGACAAAATGATATTTCCTAGATCATGGTCTTTGTAATAAGATTGTTATAAACGAGAATATCCTACTCACATATAAGGCTTATGTTCTCAGATAGTTTAAAAGAGAGAATTATATTCTTAAATGAATAAAACTATGAACTACGAAACCTTTCTAAAATAAGAAACGTGAACATTTGAAATTAGGCAAACTTGGACGTTTGGATAATAATGTTGTTACTTGATTTTACAAAGATAAGTGTTTTGATTCACTTCAAAAGATAATCACTCTATTTTCATATACTACGGGTATTGTGTTATACCCCGTATTTCCAGAGTATGTACGTATGGACGTACGTACGAAATTTGAGCCTTAAGTTAGGCATTGGATTCGAAATTTGGGCACAAGTGCCGGCTAGAGTCGTTTTCCGACGAAACGTTTCCACAGCTTTCGTAGGGAAAATTACGGCTATGTCATTTATAATTTTTTCGGATTTTTCCGAGAGACGAAACATTTTGGACCAACGGGAGGGTGACATGTGTCACCCTCACATTGGAAGCAAGTGGGGAAGGTTGGACGATTTGGGCGTCCAAGAGGCCTTGGTTGGCCTTGGCCGATTGGCTCCCTCTTTTGGCCTTGTATTGTGGCTTGTTTTGTGGAGTGTTTTGTGGAGTAGGGTTAGGGTGCACTTGGCTTGATCTTGGCCTTACACTTGCCTTGCACTTGGCTAGATCTTGGCCATTGGTTGGCCTTTGGGTTTGCTATAAATACCCCCTTAGTTGATGAACTTTCTTCATCCAAAAATCATTTTCCAAGTCTTGAAATCTCTCCCCCTTTGTGAGTTGAAATCGTCCAAAGCCCTCCCCCCCCTTTGTGGAGCTTTGGCCGAGAGGCCCCCCCCCCCTAGCCTAGTTACTTTCGTATAATACCCCTTGTTGTGGTATAGAAATACTCTCCTAGTATTGTTATAATGCCCAAAATACCTTAGCCTTATACCTTGAAGTATTCCAAAAGTTACCTCTATACGTAGAATACGGATATACTACCTTTTGTCCTTTTTAGTCTCAAACCGAAACCCTAAGGAAATCTTCATAGTTGGTTGAAGTATTTAAGTAGAAGTTGGTTAGAACTTCTAAGGGTTGTTTGGAGCGGATTGGAGCGTACGGAGTAGGAGCTAAACCTTGCTCAGGAGCGACATTAAACTCGGATAATTTTGGGCTTATCGAGGTAATTATCTTGTCCCTCTATTGTAATTGGAAATTACATGTTTGGTTGAATATATAGTTGAAGTATACTATATATGGAACTACTTAGTATTCGCAATGTCTTTTGACTTAAGCTGAAGAATTAAGAACTGAGCAGGCGTAATTACATAGGGGTGTATTGCGATAGACTTGTATAGTATTGCGATATAGTAGAATTGTACACGTCGGTTAGGCGTGTAAACCCCACTGGTTGGCTTGGTAGCGGCCTCGATAGAGGAGATTCTGTTGTGGCGGGGAGGTCTTGCGAATTTTACGTAGAATATGGAACGTTGAGATCTAGATGTTAATAAAGCGCCTTGTGGCCTTATAGGTTGGAGTACTACGTGTGGAGTGATCCACAGCAGGAGTAGCCCATTTGTTTGGGGCGTTTTGCTATTAGTCGATACTCGCCGCGAGGTATGTGAACCTCTTCCTATCTTTTCTAGCATGATATGTGTGAACTATGTAGTACGGTGAGCGTCATGTGCTAAGTGTATTTGTTTGGCTTAAACATAAAGTGTTATAACGGCTTTATGGGAAGTTGGTTATAACAGCTTTATGTAGGTAAGAAAATGAGTTGTGATTTTCAAAAGGTAACTGATTCGAACTATAACTGGCTTGTTATGTGTTAATGCAGAACTTGATGTATTTCAAAAGATTTATGAATCGTTTTGAAAGAAAGAGTACTTGGTTTTGAAAACTTAAGTGTTATACTAGCTTTATGGGAAGTTAGGTATAACGGCTTAAGAATGTTTCTTGATTTGAAATCGGGATGTGTATCGACAAACCAACTGCAGCGTTAATAAAAAAGGAAATGTTTTGATTAATTAAGTATTATTAAAACCAGTAGAAACTTCCATCTGCATAGAAGCTAAGATAAGACAAAATGATATTACATTTCTAGATCATGGCTGCTGTATTAAGAATGTTAAATAAGAATAAACTACTCACACGTAAGGCATATGTTTCTTAAATTGTTTTAAGGGATTAAAATTATGAACTATGAAACCTTTTGAAAAGGAGAAGCTTGAGTAATTAAAATTAGGCAAACTGGAACCTTAGGAAAGAATGTTGTTACTTGATTTTAAAAGAAGGTGTTAGTTTACTTAATAATGTGGATCACTCTAGTTTTATACTACGGGTATCGGGTGACTTTTACAAAGGAATGTATCTCTTTTAAAAAAAGAGCTTAACGTATGTAGTACTTTGGGGTTAAAACCGGACTTTGACATAACATGAGAGTACTTGAGTATGTGACTTGCCTATGCTTGTTGTGATAGCCTTTGTTGTGCAAATATTGTGTTTCTATTCCACCACGTCTCGATGGAGGGCCGATGATTTGTTATGGACGTTTCTATACGGTTCATGGGATGAACAGAATGTATTTCACTCGACTCCGGTTCATCCGGAATGTATTTCACTCGACTACGGTTCATCCGGAATGTATTTCACTCGACTACCGGTTCATCCGAATGTATTTCACTCGACTACGGTTCATCCAGAATGTATTTCACTCGACTAGGTTCATCCGGAATGTATTTCACTCGACTCTAGGTTCATCCGAATGTATCCCACTCGTTTATACTTGGTCCATAAGATGGGCGAGACATGTTAGACGTATCACACGATTTGTACCTAGGCGCGGCGATGAGGAAGGAGTTCCACGGGCGTGAGGGACGACTTGAGGCGTGATTGCTTTTATGTTGTGAATCGTAGTTGGTCATCATACATGTCTCCCGCTTTATATAGACTATTATGATTTCATTACGATATTTCTGATTTCACATACTTGGTACTGTTATCTTGACCTCGCCCGAGGCTGCGTTCATCTGCGCGGTAGAAGTACATCGATCGTGGATCCTCGCTCATAGGATCTGATTCAAGCGCATTTGAAGCTCCGTTTCTCGGAGGCTTATCTTTTAGTAGGTGTTCCTGAGTTGTAGGTTCTTGTACATTCGTGGGTATGGCGGGGCCACTGTCCGTCATAGTCATGTATATCTTAAGTGCATGTAATCTTGTTGTGGGCGGGGTTGTAAAAGGATTAAAGCGTTGAGTTTTATGTATATCTGAAGGCAATTGTTTTGGTTGCTTTGTTTATTTATTATATCTCTTGTTAAATGACTCATGTTTTATGTTCGCTGATTTTCTACGATGTATGTATCACTAGGGTGCGGGGTAAGGCACGATGCGCCAGGCGAGTCGTTACAAAAGTGGTATCGAGCGATTAGTCCTCGGAAAGTGTCTACGCACCGTGTCTAGTAGAGTCTTGATTATCGGTGTGTTGTGCACCACATCTATAATCGTGGAGGCTATAGGACATGTAGGATTGGTTTCTATTCTTCTCATTACGAGATCGTGCCTTAGAGCTGCATGTTATAAGTTGGACCCTCCGGCGTGTCTCGTTTTACGATTATGCCTCCGCGAAGCAACCGGGCCCAGTGGGCAAAGCGGCCGAGAGCTGCTAGTGAGATCTGAGGAGTCCGAAGCGCGAGCCCTGGTCGAGACGAGGCAGTGCTTGCCAGCGAGTTTCGCGACGCCCGGCCCAGCGAGTTTAGAAGCGCAGCGATGGTGATGAGACTCTGATGCACGAGCCTCGGTCCGATGCAGGCGGGAGATGGGTCGCGAGAGATGGCCCGATTATTGGCGAGTTGTGGCGGATATGAGGACAGTGGATCGCGGCGATTCGGTTCAAAGAACACTGTAGTGCGCCGAGGCGATAGTTTGAGGCTACGGGACTTTACGAGTTGTGACCGCGAGTTACGGGTCGAGGCACGAGATGATCCGCGAGAGTTCATTCGGCGATTCTGAGAGGATCGTGAGTGATCAAGGCTTGAGAGTCGGTGACTTTCGGTTCGCATCGTCTGCGTGATACGCGATCGATTGGTTTGATCGTGGGAGCTTTCGGGAGAGCATGCACGTGATATGGGATGAGTTTTGGGGCTTTCCTCACGCACTTCTTGCCTCCGCGGATGAGGAGGCGCGGGCGATAGATTTTTGTTCTTGAGGCAGAGAGCGCGCTGTCGGGAGTACAATGTCGAGTTCGATTCTTTGGCTCGATATGTCCTGCTTTAGTTGCGAATATGGAGGATAGGAGTGCATCGCCACGTCAGGGCTTGATGATTATATGGCGAATCTTGTGCGGGTGTTTCTCTTGTGGGCATGGACATTGCCGCATGCGAGCTCATGCGCTAGGATGTGAGGCACGGAGAGGTCGACGGAATGACCGGGATCAGCGAAGAGGCGAGCAGTAGGGTCTTTTGGCGACCTTGGCGGACCGCCTCGGCGAGCTAGTTATGAACCTCCGCCCGATGCAGTGGTCCTCCGCGATCATCGGGGCGTTCGGGTTATTCGGGGCTGGTCGAGCTCGAGGGCTTAGTTTGCGGGGTTACGTGAGTTCTAGCCGAGGTTCGTATCGCTCGGTGTGCCGCGATGTGGCAAGCATCATCGGGAATGTCGTCTTTCACGGTGCTTGTTTCACTGTGGCGCGCGAGCCATGTGACGAAGGCGTGCTTATAGGAGGGTTCAGGCGGCGTAGGCAGCCTACCGGATCGATGGCGAGTTCGCCTTACGATTATGCGCCTGCAGTGTGCCTATGATTAGAGTGGAGCGGTAGCTTGGGTATATCCTTAACCCTCTAGAGTTTTGGTATGCTGATATGATGATCTCATTATTATGTGCTATGTGCGAATAGCGTTGTGTTAATTGTGAGTTAGAAAACATGGTTAGTTGGGAGGTTAAGTATGGGGCATGGTAAGTGTGAACCTTAGACTATTTCACGACTGAGACCTTAGAGGTAAGGTCGTCTTGAGTAAAAGATTCGTTTTATGTTTGACCTTTATAAGGGTGAGTATTATACGTGGGATTTATTTGTGTGATAAGTCCATGGGTAGTGTGAGATGGAAGTGGTAGCTTTCATGATGTGAATTAGTAAGATTGTTCCGGATCGGGGAACAAGAGTTTGGCACGGTTGGGGGTCGGGTTTAGGACCATTTGCGGGTCAAACCGTAACCCGGTTTGGGGTGGGGCCAGTTCTGGTGGTCCCGGTGGTAGGTCACGAGGGTGCTAGGCAGAGTTTAGACGACCATCGTATGAGTTTGTGGATGCGTTCGACGAGAATCGTTCGTGAAGGCGGGAATGGCCTTAGGGGATACGGCTAGAGATGACCAAGTTTGGAGGTGGTGACTCCAAGGTTTTGGGAACTGAAGCGATGACTGAAGTGTGGTACGTATACTAGAAGAGTTCGAGTGTTCGAGAAGGATACTACGGGATAGGGGAGAAGGGAACGTGTGTGATCGTTTCTTCTGTGAAATGAAGGTGTGAAGGGAGTATATTTTAGACCTCAGGTAAGGGGTTTTTGTGATGATTAGAGGTGCGTCCTCGTTGGCTTGGGTTTAAGTATTTGTGCGGCTGTTATTTTGGTGGCCAGGTGTGGCACGTATGGTTTCGTAAGTATAGTAGTGAAGACTATATTGGCACCTGTTTGTTTTGAGACCTTGAAGGAACATTCGGGACGAATGTTTCTAAGGGGGGAAGAATGTTATACCCCGTATTTCCAGAGTATGTACGTATGGACGTACGTACGAAATTTGAGCCTTAAGTTAGGCATTGGATTCGAAATTTGGGCACAAGTGCCGGCTAGAGTCGTTTTCCGACGAAACGTTTCCACAGCTTTCGTAGGGAAAATTCCGGCTATGTCATTTATAATTTTTGCGGATTTTTCCGAGAGACGAAACATTTTGGACCAACGGGAGGGTGACATGTGTCACCCTCACATTGGAAGCAAGTGGGGAAGGTTGGACGATTTGGGCGTCCAAGAGGCCTTGGTTGGCCTTGGCCGATTGGCTCCCTCTTTTGGCCTTGTATTGTGGCTTGTTTTGTGGAGTGTTTTGTGGAGTAGGGTTAGGGTGCACTTGGCTTGATCTTGGCCTTACACTTGCCTTGCACTTGGCTAGATCTTGGCCATTGGTTGGCCTTTGGGTTTGCTATAAATACCCCCTTAGTTGATGAACTTTCTTCATCCAAAAATCATTTTCCAAGTCTTGAAATCTCTCCCCCTTTGTGAGTTGAAATCGTCCAAAGCCCTCCCCCCCCTTTGTGGAGCTTTGGTAGAGGCCCCACTAGCCTAGTTACTTTCGTATAATACCCATTGTTGTGGTATCGAAATACTCTCCTAGTATTGTTATAATGCCCAAAATACCTTAGCCTTATACCTTGAAGTATTCCAAAAGTTACCTCTATACGTAGAATACGGATATACTACCTTTTGTCCTTTTTAGTCTCAAACCGAAACCCTAAGGAAATCTTCATAGTTGGTTGAAGTATTTAAGTAGAAGTTGGTTAGAACTTAAGGGTTGTTTGGAGGCGGATTGGAGCGTGCGGAGTAGGAGCTAAACCTTGCTCGGGAAGCGACATTAAACTCGGATAATTTTGGGCTTATCGAGGTAATTATCTTGTCCCTCTATTGTAATTGGAAATTACATGTTTGGTTGAATATATAGTTGAAGTATACTATATATGGAACTACTTAGTATTCGGCAATGTCTTTTGACTTAAGCCTGAAGAATTAAGAACTGAACGGAACTGTAATTACATAGGACTGTATTGCAGTAGACTTGTATAGTATTGCAGTATAGTAGAATTGTACGTCAGGTTAGGCGTGTAAAACCCCGGTTGGCTTGGTGGCGGCCTCGATAGAGGAGATTCTGCCGTGGCGGGGAGGTCTTTGCGAATTTTACGTAGAATATGGAACGTTGAGATCTAGATGTTAATAAGCGCCTTGTGGCCTTATAGGTTGGAGTACTACGTGTGGAGTGATCCACGGCTTAGGAGTAGCCATTTGTTTGGGGCGTTTTGCTATTAGTCGATACTCGTCGCGGTATGTGAACCTCTTCCTATCTTTTCTAGCATGATATGTGTGAACTATGTAGTACGGTGAGCGTACATGTGCTAAGTGTATTTGTTTGGCTTAAACATAAAGTGTTATAACGGCTTTATGGGAAGTTGGTTATAACAGCTTTATGTAGGTAAGAAAATGAGTTGTGATTTTCAAAAGGTAACTGATTCGAACTATAACTGGCTTGTTATGTGTTAATGCAGAACTTGATGTATTTCAAAGATTTATGAATCGTTTTGAAAGAAAGAGTAGTACTTGGTTTTGAAAACTTAAGTGTTATACTAGCTTTATGGGAAGTTAGGTATAACGGCTTAAGAATGTTTTACTGATTTCGGAAATCAGGATGTGTATCGACAAACCACTGCAGCGTTAATAAAAAAGGAAATGTTTTGATTAATTAAGTATTATTAAAACCAGTAGAAACTTCCATCTGCATAGAAGCTAAGATAAGACAAAATGATATTACATTTCTAGATCATGGCTGCTGTATTAAGAATGTTAAATAAGAATAAACTACTCACACGTAAGGCATATGTTTCTTAAATTGTTTTAAGGGATTAAAATTATGAACTATGAAACCTTTTGAAAAGGAGAAGCTTGAGTAATTAAAATTAGGCAAACTGGAACCTTAGGAACAGAATGTTGTTACTTGATTTTAAAAAGAAGGTGTTAGTTTACTTAATAATGTGGATCACTCTAGTTTTATGCTACGGGTATCGGGTGACTTTTACAAAGGAATGTATCTCTTTTAAAAAAGAGCTTAACGTATGTAGTACTTTGGGGTTAAAACCCGGACTTTGACATAACATGAGAGTACCTTGAGTATGTGACTTGCCTATGCTTGTTGTGATAGCCTTTGTTGTGCAAATATTGTGTTTCTATTCCACCACGTCTCTCGATGGAGGGCCGACTGATTTGTTATGGGCGTTTATATCCAGGTTCATGGGATGAACAGGAATGTATTTCACTCGACTCACGGTTCATCCGAATGTATTTCACTCGACTACGGTTCATCCGAATGTATTTCACTCGACTACGGTTCATCCGAATGTATTTCACTCGACTCTGGGTTCATCCGGAATGTATTTCACTCGACTCTGGGTTCATCCGAATGTATTTCACTCGACTCCGGTTCATCCGAATGTATTTCACTCGACTACGGTTCCAGGGAATGTATCCCACTCGTTTCTATACTTGGTCCATAAGATGGGCGAGACATGTTATGCGTATCACACGATTTGTACCTAGGCGGTGAGGAAGGAGTTCCACGGGCATGAGGGGCGACTTGAGGCGTGAGTCACGACTTGACATGATCGCTTTATGTTGTGAGCGTAGTTGGTCATCATACATGTCTCTGCTTTATATAGACTATTATGATTTCATTACTGATATTTCTGATTTCACATACTTGGTACTGTTATCGACCTCCTGGGGGCTGCGTTCATGCCGCAGGTGGAAGTACATCGGCCGTGGATCCTCGCTCATAGGATCACGATTCAGCATTTGAAGCTCCGTTTCTCGGAGGCTTATCTTTTAGTAGGTGTTCCACGAGTTGTAGGTTCTTGTACATTGAGGTATGGCGAGGCCCCGTCCGTCATAGTCATTGTATATCTTAGAGTGCTGTAATCTTGTTGTGGCGGGGTTGTAAAAGATTAAAGCTATTGAGTTTTATGTATATCTTGAAGGCAATTTATTTTGGTTGCTTTGTTTATTTATTATATCTCTTGTTAAATGACTCATGTTTTATGTTCCGCTGATTTTCTCACGATGTATGTATCACTAGGGTGCCCGGGTAAGGCACGATGCCAGCCGGGCAGGTCGTTACATATTGTGTGACTTTTGAAAGTAACGTATCTTTTAAAAGTTAATGTATGAAGTACTTTGGGGATAGAAACCGAACATGTTGACACATAGTAGAAAGTATCTTATGTGTGAATGACTTGCTTGTATTGGGATGTGATAGCCTTGTACTACCTGCGTGTTGATTTGAGACGTAATCAGATGAGGATGCCACGTGTGTTAGGATTCTGTGATGATTGTGTAAAGGGTTTTCCCTTGATTGTGCTTATGTTGTTTAAACGTTAAACCGTTATGTTGGTATTATACCACTCACCGTGTTTCGGGGTTAAGCGCCTCCGTGCGGGGTAGACTCGAGCGATGCAGGACCATGATTCGAGAATACCTGCGGGTCACGGGGGCCTATGCGGAGCTACGAGAGTTCCGGTTAGTGTGCGGCCTTTATGGTCATGCGGTGCATGTGGCCATGCGATCGCGAGTCGGGGCGATCCGGGAGTAGCTACCCTCGATGCGGGGTTATACCTCATGCGGGCGATGAGATTGGCCTACGCGAGTCGCGAAAGTTCGTGGCTAGACGCGCGCATTAGATCTGCGGGCAAGTGGCGGCTTTGATCATGTGACGGTCTAGACAGATCTTATGATACGATTCATGACCTTGTTGGTGCGTAGGTGTTAGTAGTCGGCTATGCCTTCGACTTACCATGCGGTGTTATTATGGCACGTGGGACCTGGTGTTCATGTGTGTTCCTTGGTGCTTTTATATCATAGACTGCCGGCAGTGAGGAAGGTATTCCACGGGCATGATTGATGTTGTGGGCGTGAGACCCATAGTTATTATTGAGAGATGACTTTGAGGGCGTGAGTCCCTGGCTTGACATGACTGCTTATTTATTTTAAACTGTAGTTTGGTTATCATACATGTCTCCTGCTTTGTATAGACTACTATGATTTCATTTCTGATATTTATTTTCGTTTCACATACTCGGTACTGTTATGCTTGACCTCCTCGGGGCTGCGTTCATGCCGCGAGTAAAGGTACACGATCTTTGATCCTCGCTCTTAGGGTCACGGTTCGGCGTTGGGAAAGCTCCGTTTCTCGGAGGCTTATCGATGGTATAGTCCCTGTTGTTGTAGGTGTTTACATTCGTGGTATGGCGGGGCCTCCGCCATTGTTGTTGTATAATTTCTTAGAGTGCAGAAATCTTGTTGTAGGCGGGGTTTGTAAAAGGGATTAAACTGCTTCATTTGTAAGAGTTGTTATTTATATATATGTCGAAAGGCAAGTTTTCCTCAGTTCTTGTTTTGTACTTCATTTGTTTCATGTATGTGTTTTATGTTCCTGATTACTCGATGTTGTATCACCAGGGTGCCCGGGTAAGGCACGATCCACGCCCAGTTGGTCGTGACACTTCATCGCTCACATACTTGGTACATTCTTCGTCTTGACCTCGCCGAAGGCTGCGTTCATGCGCTGAGTTTAGGTCTGTGATTTGGTGATCGGCAGTGTAGGACCGCCTTTCGAGTTTTGGATAGCTCCTTACATTGGAGTTTATCTTTTTGGTATAAGTTCTTTCAGTACATGCTTTTGTACAGTTATGGGTACGGCGGGGCCTTGTCCCATCATATTTCAGTTTAACTCTTAGAGGTTTGTATTCATATGTGGGATTGGACTCATGTGCAGTGTTGTGTCTTTTGTATGTATCATAGCGACGCCTTCGGTTTTGCCGCACGCGTCGTTGGTTTTAAAAAAAAAAAAAGGTGTTACTTCATTTCGCGATTTACTTAGTTGTTAAGGTAGAAGGGTGCCTGGGTAGGGCACGATCACGAGCCGAGGATCGGGGTGTGAGTGGTATCGAGCGATCGATCTCGGAATGTCTACGAGTGTCTAGTAGAGTCTTGATTATCGGTGTGTTGCGCGCCACACCCATAAACAGAGGCTACAGGACATTTAGGAGTTGGTTTCTATTCTTCTCACTCTAGATCGTGCCATAGAGTGTTAGTAAGATAATTCCTCTCGGCGTATTGTTGTGTTCTGATTATGCCTCGAGGAGGCAACGGCCGCCCAGAAGGGCAAAGGAGTAGCGAGAGCTACTAGTCGCAGAGAGTTGATAGGGCTTATGCGTGGCATACCGGATGTTGTTCATGATCGAGTTCTTCTTCGCCAGGTTTTGATGCCCCAGCACCTGAGCCTCCAGTTTCTCAGTTAAGGGAAGACTTTAGGGTCATGAAGGAAGCCATTATGTTATTGACCAAGGTAGCGGTGCTGCAGTTTCGTCAGCAGAAGGTTATTCGGCGATGCTGACAGTGTCAGAGGTAGAGGCAGCGGAGATCTGCGTAAGAGGCTAGACCGGTTGGTTATTCCGGTGAGTTTTTGGACGAGTGCCTCGGCCGAGTGAGATATTCATCAGCCTACCCAAGACATACCGCAGCTCACAGGTGGGAGATTTGACCCCACAAGGTATTTAGGAGCCGGTCCAAGCTCCAGGATCGAGGTTCTCAGAGGAGCAGAAGATTTTCTCAGTCGAGGCCACTTATTCCTCAGTGTTCCAGATGTGGTAAGCGTCATTCGGGGAAATGTCGTTATGGCACAGGTGTTTGTTTTTATTGTGGCCGTCCGGGCCATATTCTGAGGGTATGCCCTTTTAGAAAGAGCACCGGTGAGGTAGCTCAGCCTATGAGGCCGATGGTTGATCCCCTTTCCTCGCGGATGTCGTTCCCGAGCGGGGTGTACAAATGTTAGCGGTAGTGGTGGAGGTCGAGTGGAGTTTATAGTTCTTGGCCGCCCTTCGAACCGAGATGGCGTGACTCATCGGGCAGGATCGAGGCGACACGCGACGGTTACGGTATACTTCGATTCTTTTGAATCATGCGTGCATTGATAGATTCAGATTTTACCCTAGCGTATATGTTTTCTATTTGTTGCTAGAGTTGTAAAGTGAAAGTACCCCAGAGGTAGGGATACTTTGATTAGTAAAGGAAAAAGTTAAGAATATTGACAGGAATGGTAAGTGAACTGAGACTATAGTTATGTAGAGTTCATACGTAGTAATTACCCCGTAACAGTGTAAGAACGATAGGGAAGGATGTACAGTAGAAATACTTTGACTTATGTGACGAACCTCTAGTGAATAGGGGGATAAGGTAAGAAGTACCTTGAGATAAGAGAGAGATTTATTTCAGACTAAGAATGAGGAGTTAAGTGTGACGATGAGTCGGGTTATGGACTCATTTCGGGTCAGCCGATAGTATGGAATGGGGTGATGTCAGCTAGAAATGGTTCCGTTATGTGATAGGGTCCCGAGGATTCCAGGCCCAAGTTTAGTAAATTGTTGTACGAGTTTGTGGATGCGTTCCACCGGAACTAGGTCGTAAGGACCAAGGAGAGCCTTAACGGGAATGTAAGTAACAATATGGCCAAGTTTGGTTAGTAACTCCAAGGATTGGAGAACAGAAACAAAATTTGAGATTTTGTACGTGTACTAGATGAGTTTGAAAGTACGAGAAAGTATGACAAGTAAGGAAAGAAAGGAACCTCTAAGGATCCCGTGTTTTAGAAGACTGTAACCTTCGAGTTTTGGGAGAAGGGGTCGCGGACGGAAGGTCCAATGATATGTTTACGTATGTTAGGCGATGGCCAGGTGTGGCATCGTTAGTCTTGTGGAGTATTGATTGATAGGCATAGTATAGAGATTGTGCCGGGGTTTGTATAGCGTGACAACCGACTAAGAACATTCGGGGATGAATGTTTCTAAGGGCGGAAGAATGTTACACCCCGTAAGTCCAGAACATGTATAAGAGAATGTACGAAAGGAAACAAGACTTGGAAATTAGTACGAAAGGAAGAATTGTTTTTCCGACGGAAAATCTTCCGAACGTCAGAAAGGAAAAATATTCGTTGTTGAGAATCGGATTCTCAAAAGGCATTATTTGAAGAGTATGGTGTTACACCCCGTATTTACAGGACATGTTTTAAGAACATACGTAAGAACTTTAAAGTGTCAAGATTTGAGACTTGTAAAATTTAGCGGAATTATGAAATTGTCGGAAAAATGTATTATTTTGACGAATGGGAGGGCGACACGTGTCACCCCCCCTTATAGTGAGCTTGGACGAAATGCCATGGACTAAAGGGTCATTTGACCTTTGGTGGGATGACAAAGTCTTGCAACTTGTTAGCATGAGAATTTTGACTAAGTCAAGGGTCCATTAGTCTTGGTTTTTTTTAAGACTTCATCCACACCACCCATTTGTTTGTATCTTGACCTTCCATGTCCCTATTTAATACTAGTAGTAGTATGACAAGTTCCATACTTAGCCAAATTACAAAAATTGGAAGAACATCACATAGGTGCTCTCGGCTTTAGCAACAAGAAGAAAGAAAAAATTTTCGTTTCTTGTCCATTTGATTCCACACTTTAAACCTAGGTTCTTGAGGGTAGTGTAAGCTTTTCTCAATAGAAAAATCTTGGAAAAAGATTGTTTGCGGGTTAGTCGCAAACAAAAACCTAAAGGGTCTTTCTAGGTTTTACTTGGAGTTTGAAGGATAATTGTTGGTATTGTTCTAAGGGTCCCAATGGCGGATTGAGGTGTATTAAGGAGGCTCTAGGTTGCTAAGGAGCAACTTCGGTTTTGAAGATTGGATTAAAAGCGTTGAGGTATAATCTTGTTCTTTGAAAGTATTACAAAATTATTTATTTTGTTGTTAGCTTTACTTGTTGCTAGCATGAAGTATATGTTGAAGTTTATAAGGATTATAGATCGATTGTAGTCTTTGAAATTCGAAATGAAATGTAGGCCATGTTAAGTTGGATTACAATTTGATCGTTGTTAGAATCGTCGCATGTTATTGACTTGAAGCTTATGGTAGTAATAACCAAATGCGACTTGATATCTTATTATGCTACCAATTTGGATTGAAATGGAAATTGGATAAGAATTAGTTTGGTTGAACTCAAGGTGGCCGATTTTGGACTTGTAGTTTGTAGTAGTTGGTTAGTCATTTGTATTGGACTATCTTCTATTTAATTGTGAGCCAATTGGGGCTGTTTAGTTAGTCATTTGTATTGGACTATCTTCTACTTAATTGTGAGCCAATTGGGGTTGTTTGGTTATTGTAATCGACCTTGAAAAAGGTGGCAAAGTGAGTAGAAACAAAGGAGGTGCTGTCCGATTTTCCATAGAATTTGGCGACTTAGCACTTAGAATATTCTACGTTTGAAGTAAGAGGTTAATGGACGTATTGTGACCATGATAGGTTGAAGAACTAAGTATAGCGTATCCCTTTGGAAGATTGTGATAGCTCAAGGTTGAAGTACTTTGGAGCATCTTGCTACTTGTCGACAATCGTCGCGAGGTATGTGAACCTCTTCCTTCTTTCGACATGATTCTATGTATGGAATATACGTGTAGTACAATTTCATGATTCCTTCTACTCTTAGAAGTTAAGAGGTATGTATGTTGATTTACTCGTAAAGGTTATGTCTAAGTTATCCTAAGTTCTTACCAAGTCTTATGGGGATGTTGGTAAGAGTCGTTAGAAATTATTTGGAGCCAAGTTGACTTGGCTAATTTACTGACACAAATGAGAATAAGTATCGAACAAGCCATTGCAGCGTTAATAAAGGAAAATGTAATGACATTAATTATGTTAAAACAAGTAGAATTCTCCATCTGCATAGAAGCTAAGATAAGAAAAAATTGTATTACATTTTCTAGATCATGGCTACTTGATTAAGATAGTTATAAATAAGTATAACTTATTCACACCGCACCAAGTATTTTTTACTTAATTTATAAGGATTTACGTATGAAGTTTTAAGACTATGGACCTCAAAGTGTTAAAAGGTAAAGAAACTTGTGTTCCTAAAAGTTAAGAGACTTGAAGTATTTTGAAAGCTATGCGATTTGAATTGAAAGTATAAGTTTCTTGGTTATCAAATGAATGTATTTGTCTAAGAAATAAAGAGTTATAACGGCTTTATGGGAAGTTGGTTATAACAACTTTATGGAAGATTTAAAAGAATAGTTTTCTTCAGTAAAGTAAGCAAAGAAATGATTTGAAATAAAGAAGGGCAAATTGTTTTAAAGGTACCAATTGCTTTAGGTTTCAAAGAAAGAAGTCACTAGATTTAGAAGCCTATAAATGTATTTCTAAAAACGTATTGTGACTTGTCGTGAAAAGTAGATATGACTTGATACTACGGTTATTAGTATCTTGGAAGTTTTATTTGAAAGAGAATCATTTTAAAGGAGTAGAGGCACGTAGTACGTTGGGTTAAATTCCCGGATTTTATAATGACATGTTAGTGCCTTAAGTAAACAAAAATGAGAGTGTATGAACAAGCTAATAAGAAGTTAGGGGATTTCTTAACTTGCTTATGTTATGTATGATAAGTCGGTAGTACTTATGTTATGTATGATAAGCCGGTAGGGCTTATGTTATGTATGATGGCCGGTTGAGTTAGGGTAAGAGTATAAATGAGGCAAGCCCCAAGACGTTATACCACCTTCTCGGGGTAAGAGTATAAGTGAGGTAAATCCCAAGACTGTACCACCCGCTTTATGTGTTATTTGACGACCGGTCGAGATAGGGTAAGAGTATAAATGAGGGCAAGCCCAAGCGTTATACCACCTTCTCCAGGGTAAGAGTATAAATGAGGGCAAGCCCCAAGACGTTATACCCCGCTTTACCACCTCTCGAGGTAAGAGTATAAATGAGGCAAGCCCCGCACGTTATACCACTGTTTTGATTGATATTATGGCGTGAGACCCATGGTTATGTTTTACACTTTTAGTCATCGGCGGTGATGGGGATTCCAGGCATGCTTTGATATTGGTGTGGCTTGATCGCGTCGATTTGGGCGGGTAGTATATGTGTCCCTCCGTGATGGGCGGACTATGTTATGAAAGATAAGTAAGTTAGATAGAAATGAACTTAATGACTTCTCCTAAGTAAGTACGTAAGATATGACTATAACTCTTAATGGAATGGAAAAGATATTGATGTAAGTTATGTGGAAAAACTTGATTGAATTCTTAAGTATGTATGTAAGAATATGATGTTAATTCCTATTGAAAGAAGGAAAAGAATGATTAATGTACGATTAAGTTCATAAGTGGTAATGACATGGCAGGATCCGTATGTATTTTTATACTTGTCCTTGTCATTCTTTTGTACGATTATGATCTTTTTCTTAGACGTTATTTACATTCCATATTAAATTTTTGTTATCGACCCTTCGGCTGCGTTCATGTCCGCAGTTTAGGTACGATTATGGATCCGCGAGCTTAGGATCCTGGTTCAGCATTTTGAGATGGCTCCAATGTTCCGGAGTTGTCGTGGCTATGTATATTCAGGGGTACGGCGGGGCCTTGTCCCGCCACAGTTGTTCAGTTGTTATTCCTAGAGGTCTGTATTCACATTTTGTGGGTCAGTTTGTAAAAGAAATGACGAATCGCTCGTTGTATTTATATATGTTAACGAAGGTAGCCCTATCGGCTAACCTGTTGTTTTACTTCCGATGTTTTATTAATAAGTTTCATGTATGTTCCGCTGATTTTCTCTGATGTTTACCTGTAAGGGTGCCCAGGTAGGGCACCAGTCGCGGTCCCGGGGTCGGGTCGTGACAAAGTGGTATCAGAGCAGTTAGTCCTCGGAAAGTGTCTACAGACCGTGTCTAGTAGAGTCTTGATTATCGGTGTGTTGTGCACCACATCTATAATCAGGAGGCTGCAGGACAGTTAGGATTGGTTTCCATTCTTCTCACTCTGAGATCGTGCCATAGAGCTGTGTTGTTAGGGTCGTCTCTCCCTAACGAGTTATGTTGATTGCAGCTACGAGAAAGGCAGCAGTGACCCAGGAATGACTATGTGGATTGCGTATCCAGGTTGGTATTGATTATAGTATAGTTGGTATTGTGACATACATCTATACGGAGTTATGTATGAGGGTCAGACGCGTGTTGCCTAGAATGATTTTAGATTACCAGGGATCGGTAAAGACTAACTAGATACCGGGAAGGTATGGAATAGTTAATGAAATTTCGCCAAGATCTTGTGGTTTATTTTGAGATTATTGGGAAAGGATGAGCTGTCTGATAGGGTAGTGAACCCTTAAGAAGCCATATTAAGGAACCTAACGGAATGTCATGTTAATAGATTAAGTTGCGTAGTATGCTTAAGAGAATTATACGGATGAGGCCTGTATAGAGTAAGTAATGGTTGTTGTGATCGAGACAACATGGTTATGATTTTATGAGAAGTTTTTATACAGTTATTGGGGATTGGTAAGGTAGGCTTGGAGCATGGGGTGCGAGCCTAAGAATATTGATAACCGCCGAGACCTTAGATGTATAAAGCTTTCGCAATAAGATTTTAAGTCGGACGAGGATAAGAGTTAAGTGCGACGCTGAGTAGGGTCGAGGACCTGTTACGGGTCTCCCCATATCCTGGAATGGAGTGGGATCAGTTGGTAGTAGTTCCGCTACGTGACGGGGTCACGAGGGCGCTAGGCCCAAGTCTAGTTAATTATTTTACGGGTTCGTGGACGCGTTCCACGAATCCAGTCATGGCGGAAATGGCCTTATATTGTTTTATAGAGTTACTCCAAAGATTTGAGGCCAGAATCGGTATGGAAGTTATGTATGTATGCTAGTATGAGTTGGAAGTATGAAAAGATAATCTCTTTTGGGCTTAAGATGGACGAGTATGCGTGTACAAGGTATTAGGGCCATGTGTGGCATTGTTGGTATGACGGGGTTGTGAAAGGAAACTATGTCGCAAATTTTAAAGATTGACTCCGAAAGAACATTCGGGGACGAATGTTTCTAAGGGGGGAAGAATGTTTCTAAGGGGGGAAGAATGTTACACCCCGTATTTACAGGACATGTTTTAAGAACATACGTAAGAACTCTAAAGTGTCAAGATTTGAGACTTGTAAAATTTAGCGGAATTATGAAATTGTCGAAAAATGTATTATTGATTGAATGGGAGGGCGACACGTGTCACCCCCCCCCCCCTTATAGTGAGCTTGGACGAAATGCCATGGACTAAAGGGTCATTTGACCTTTGGTGGGATGACAAAGTCTTGCAACTTGTTAGCATGAGAATTTTGACTAAGTCAAGGGTCCATTAGTCTTGGTTTTTTTTAAGACTTCATCCACACCACCCATTTGTTTGTATCTTGACCTTCCATGTCCCTATTTAATACTAGTAGTAGTATGACAAGTTCCATACTTAGCCAAATTACAAAAATTGGAAGAACATCACATAGGTGCTCTCGGCTTTAGCAACAAGAAGAAAGAAAAAATTTTCGTTTCTTGTCCATTTGATTCCACACTTTAAACCTAGGTTCTTGAGGGTAGTGTAAGCTTTTCTCAATAGAAAAATCTTGGAAAAGATTGTTTGGGTTAGTCGCAAACAAAAACCTAAAGGGTCTTTCTAGGTTTTACTTGGAGTTTGAAGGATAATTGTTGGTATTGTTCTAAGGGTCCCAAATGGATTGAGGTGTCTTAAGGAGGCTCTAGGTTGCTAAAGAGCAACTTCGGTTTTGAAGATTGGATTAAAGCGTTGAGGTATAATCTTGTTCTTTGAAAGTATTACAAAATTATTTATTTTGTTGTTAGCTTTACTTGTTGCTAGCATGAAGTATATGTTGAAGTTTATAAGGATTATAGATCGATTGTAGTCTTTGAAATTCGAAATGAAATGTAGGCCATGTTAAGTTGGATTACAATTTGATCGTTGTTAGAATCGTCGCATGTTATTGACTTGAAGCTTATGGTAGTAATAACCAAATGCGACTTGATATCTTATTATGCTACCAATTTGGATTGAAATGGAAATTGGATAAGAATTAGTTTGGTTGAACTCAAGGTGGCGATTTTGGACTTGTAGTTTGTAGTAGTTGGTTAGTCATTTGTATTGGACTATCTTCATTTAATTGTGAGCCAATTGGGAAATTTAGTTAGTCATTTGTATTGACTATCTTCTACTTAATTGTGAGCCAATTGGGGTTGTTTGGTTATTGTAATCGACCTTGAAAAGGTGGCAAAGTGAGTAGAAACAAAGGAGGTCGTCCGATTTTCCATAGAATTTGGCGACTTAGCACTTAGAATATTCTACGTTTGAAGTAAGAGGTTAATGGACGATTGTGACCATGATAGGTTGAAGAACTAAGTATAGCGTATCCTCGGAAGATTGTGATAGCTCAAGGTTGAAGTACTTTGGAGCATCTTGCTACTTGTCGACAATCGTCGCGAGGTATGTGAACCTCTTCCTTCTTTCGACATGATTCTATGTATGGAATATACGTGTAGTACAATTTCATGATTCCTTCTACTCTTAGAAGTTAAGAGGTATGTATGTTGATTTACTCTACGTAAAGGTTATGTCTAAGTTATCCTAAGTTCTTACCAAGTCTTATGGGGGATGTTGGTAAGAGTCGTTAGGGGGTATTTGGAGCCAAGTTGACTTGGCTAATTTACGGCACAAATGAGAATAAGTATCGAACAAGCCATTGCAGCGTTAATAAAGGAAAATGTAATGACATTAATTATGTTAAAACAAGTAGAATTCTCCATCTGCATAGAAGCTAAGATAAGAAAAAATTGTATTACATTTTCTAGATCATGGCTACTTGATTAAGATAGTTATAAATAAGTATAACTTATTCACACCGCACCAAGTATTTTTTACTTAATTTATAAGGATTTACGTATGAAGTTTTAAGACTATGGACCTCAAAGTGTTAAAAGGTTAAGAAACTTGTGTTCCTAAAAGTTAAGAGACTTGAAGTATTTTGAAAGCTATGCGATTTGAATTGAAAGTATAAGTTTCTTGGTTATCAAATGAATGTATTTGTCTAAGAAATAAAGAGTTATAACGGCTTTATGGGAAGTTGGTTATAACAACTTTATGGAAGATTTAAAAGAATGGTTTTCTTCAAGAAGTAAGCAAAGAAATGATTTGAAATAAAGAAGGGCAAATTGTTTTAAAGGTACCAATTGCTTTAGGTTTCAAAGAAAAGAAGTCACTAGATTTAGAAGCCTATAAATGTATTTCTAAAAAGTATTGTGACTTGTCGTGAAAAGTAGATATGACTTGATACTACGGTTATTAGTATCTTGAAGTTTTATTTGAAAGAGAATCATTTTAAAGGAGTAGAGGCACGTAGTACGTCAAGTTAAATTCGGATTTTATAATGACATGTTAGTGCCTTAAGTAAACAAAAATGAGTGTATGAACAAGCTAATAAGAAGTTAGGGATTTCTTAACTTGCTTATGTTATGTATGATAAGTCGGTAGTACTTATGTTATGTATGATAAGCGGTAGGGCTTATGTTATGTATGATGGCCGGTTGAGTTAGGGTAAGAGTATAAATGAGGGCAAGCCCCAAGACGTTATACCACCTTCTCCGTGGTAAGAGTATAAGTGAGGGTAAATCCCCAAGACTGTACCACCTTTATGTGTTATTTGTGGCCGGTCGAGATAGGGTAAGTATAAATGAGGGCAAGCCCCAAGACGTTATACCACCTTCTCCGGTAAGAGTATAAATGAGGCAAGCCCCAAGACGTTATACCCCGCTTACCACCTTCTCCGTGGTAAGAGTATAAATGAGGCAAGCCCCAGACGTTATACCACTGTTTTGATTGATATTATGGGCGTGAGACCCATGGTTATGTTTTACACTTTTAGTATCGCCGGTGATGGGGATTCCACGGCATGCTTTGATATTGGTGTGGCTTGATCGCGTCCCATTTGGTAGGGTAGTATATGTGTCCTCCGTAGTGAAGCCGGACTATGTTATGAAAGATAAGTAAGTTAGATAGAAATGAACTTAATGACTTCTCCTAAGTAATAACGTAAGATATGACTATAACTCTTAATGGAATGGAAAAAGATATTGATGTAAGTTATGTGGAAAAACTTGATTGAATTCTTAAGTATGTATGTAAGAATATGATGTTAATTCCTATTGAAAGAAGGAAAAGAATGATTAATGTACGATTAAGTTCATAAGTGGTAATGACACGGCAGGATCTGGTATGTATTTTTATACTTGTCCTTGTCATTCTTTTGCGATTATGATCTTTTCTTGACGTTATTTACATTCCATATTCGCAATTTTTGTTATGCGGCCCGCTGCGCTCATGTCCGCAGTTTAGGTACGCGATTATGGATCCGCGAGCTTAGGATCCTGGTTCATTTGAGATGGCTCCAATGTTCCGGAGTTGTCGTGGCTATGTATATTCAGGGGTACGGCGGGGCCTTGTCCCGCCACAGTTGTTCAGTTGTTATTCCTAGAGGTCTGTATTCACATTTTGTGGGTCAGTTTGTAAAAGAAATGACGCAACTGCTTCGGTTGTATTTATATATGTTAACGAAGGTAGCCCTATCGGCTAACCTGTTGTTTTACTTCCGATGTTTTATTAATAAGTTTCATGTATGTTCCGCTGATTTTCTCTGATGTTTACAGTAAGGGTGCCTGTAGGGCACGATCGTCCCGGTCGGGTCGTGACAAAGTGGTATCGAAGCGCTTAGTCCTCGGAAAGTGTCTACGCATCGTGTCTAGTAAGTCTTGATTATCGGTGTGTTGTGCACCACATCTATAATCGGAGGCCGCAGGGCGCTTAGGATTAGTTTCCATTCTTCTCACTCGAGATCGTGTCATAGAGCATTGTTGTTAGGTCTTCTCTCCTAACGAGTTATGTTGATTGCAGCACTGAGAAAGCGATGACCGGGAATGACTATGTGGATTGCGTATCCAGGTTTGTATTGATTATAGTATAGTTGGTATTGTGACATACATCTATACGGAGTTATGTATGAGGGTCAGACGCGTGTTGCCTAGAATGATTTTAGATTACCAGGGATCGGTAAAGACTAACTAGATACCGGGAAGGTATGGAATAGTTAATGAAATTTCGCCAAGGTCTTGTGGTTTATTTTGAGATTATTGGGAAAGGATGAGCTGTCTGATAGGGTAGTGAACCCTTAAGAAGCCATATTAAGGAACCTAACGGAATGTCATGTTAATAGATTAAGCTGCGTAGTATGCTTAAGAGAATTATACGGATGAGGCCTGTATAGAGTAAGTAATGGTTGTTGTGATCGAGACAACATGGTTATGATTTTATGAGAAGTTTTTATACAGTTATTGGGGATTGGTAAGGTAGGCTTGGAGCATGGGGTGCGAGCCTAAGAATATTGATAAGCTGAGACCTTAGATGTATAAGGCTTTCTCTGGCAATAAGATTTTAAGTCAGACCAAGGATAAGAGTTAAGTGCGACGCTGAGTAGGGTCGAGGACCTGTTACGGGTCTCCCCATATCCTGGAATGGAGTGGGATCAGTTGGTAGTAGTTCCGCTACGTGACGGGGTCACGAGGGCGCTAGGCCCAAGTCTAGTTAATTATTTTACGGGTTCGTGGACGCGTTCCACCGGAACCAGGTCATGAAAGCCGGAAATGGCCTTATATTGTTTTATAGAGTTACTCCAAAGATTTGAGGCCAGAATCGGTATGGAAGTTATGTATGTATGCTAGTATGAGTTGGAAGTATGAAAAGATAATCTCTTTTGGGCTTAAGATGGACGAGTATGCGTGTACAAGGTATTAGGGCCATTTGTGGCATTGTTGGTATGACGGGGTTGTGAAAGGAAACTATGTCGCAAATTTTAAAGATTGACTCAGAAAGAACATTCGACGAATGTTTCTAAGGGGAAGAATGTTACACCAGTATTTACAGGTATGTTTTAAGAACATACGTAAGAACTTTAAAGTGTCAAGATTTGAGACTTGTAAAATTTAGCGGAATTATGAAATTGTCGGAAAAATGTATTATTGTGAATGGGAGGCGACACGTGTCACCCCCTTATAGTGAGCTTGGACGAAATGCCATGGACTAAAGGGTCATTTGACCTTTGGTGGGATGACAAAGTCTTGCAACATTAGCATGAGAATTTTGACTAAGTCAAGGGTCCATTAGTCTTGGTTTTTAAGACTTCATCCACACCACCCATTTGTTTGTATCTTGACCTTCCATGTCCCTATTTAATACTAGTAGTAGTATGACAAGTTCCATACTTAGCCAAATTACAAAAATTGGAAGAACATCACATAGGTGCTCTCGCTTTAGCAACAAGAAGAAAGAAAAATTTTCGTTTCTTGTCCATTTGATTCCACACTTTAAACCTAGGTTCTTGAGGGTAGTGTAAGCTTTTCTCAATAGAAAAATCTTGGAAAAAGATTGTTCATGGGTTAGTCGCAAACAAAAACCTAAAGGTCTTTCTAGGTTTTACTTGGAGTTTGAAGGATAATTGTTGGTATTGTTCTAAGGTTCCCAAAGCGGATTGAGGTGTCTTAAGGAGTCTCTAGGTTGCTAAAGAACAACTTCGGTTTGAAGATTGGATTAAAAGCGTTGAGGTATAATCTTGTTCTTTGAAAGTATTACAAAATTATTTATTTTGTTGTTAGCTTTACTTGTTGCTAACATGAAGTATATGTTGAAGTTTATAAGGATTATAGATCGATTGTAGTCTTTGAAATTGAAATGAAATGTAGGCCATGTTAAGTTGGATTACAATTTGATCGTTGTTAGAATCGTCGCATGTTATTGACTTGAAGCTTATGGTAGTAATAACCAAATGCGACTTGATATCTTATTATGCTACCAATTTGGATTGAAATGGAAATTGGATAAGAATTAGTTTGGTTGAACTCAAGGTGGCCGATTTTGGACTTGTAGTTTGTAGTAGTTGGTTAGTCATTTGTATTGGACTATCTTCTATTTAATTGTGAGCCAATTGGGGCTGTTTAGTTAGTCATTTGTATTGGACTATCTTCTACTTAATTGTGAGCCAATTGAGGCTGTTTGGTTATTGTAATCGACCTTGAAAAAGGTGGCAAAGTGAGTAGAAACAAAGGAGGTGCTGTCCGATTTTCCATAGAATTTGGCGACTTAGCACTTAGAATATTCTACGTTTGAAGTAAGAGGTTAATGGACGTATTGTGACCATGATAGGTTGAAGAACTAAGTATAGCGTATCCTACTGGAAGATTGTGATAGCTCAAGGTTGAAGTACTTTGGAGCATCTTGCTACTTGTCGACAATCGTCGCGAGGTATGTGAACCTCTTCCTTCTTTCGACATGATTCTATGTATGGAATATACGTGTAGTACAATTTCATGATTCCTTCTACTCTTAGAAGTTAAGAGGTATGTATGTTGATTTACTCTACGTAAAGGTTATGTCTAAGTTATCCTAAGTTCTTACCAAGTCTTATGGGGGATGTTGGTAAGAGTCGTTAGGGGGTATTTGGAGCCAAGTTGACTTGGCTAATTCTGACACAAATGAGAATAAGTATCGAACAAGCCATTGCCGTTAATAAAGGAAAATGTAATGACATTAATTATGTTAAAACAAGTAGAATTCTCCATCTGCATAGAAGCTAAGATAAGACAAAATTGTATTACATTTTCTAGATCATGGCTACTTGATTAAGATAGTTATAAATAAGTATAACTTATTCACACCGCACCAAGTATTTTTTACTTAATTTATAAGGATTTACGTATGAAGTTTTAAGACTATGGACCTCAAAGTGTTAAAAGGTTAAGAAACTTGTGTTCCTAAAAGTTAAGAGACTTGAAGTATTTTGAAAGCTATGCGATTTGAATTGAAAGTATAAGTTTCTTGGTTATCAAATGAATGTATTTGTCTAAGAAATAAAGAGTTATAACGGCTTTATGGGAAGTTGGTTATAACAACTTTATGGAAGATTTAAAAGAATGGTTTTCTTCAGTAAAGTAAGCAAAGAAATGATTTGAAATAAAGAAGGGCAAATTGTTTTAAAGGTACCAATTGCTTTAGGTTTCAAAGAAAGAAGTCACTAGATTTAGAAGCCTATAAATGTATTTCTAAAAAAGTATTGTGACTTGTCGTGAAAAGTAGATATGACTTGATACTACGGTTATTAGTATCTTGGAAGTTTTATTTGAAAGAGAATCATTTTAAAGGAGTAGAGGCACGTAGTACGTTGGGTTAAATTCCCGGATTTTATAATGACATGTTAGTGCCTTAAGTAAACAAAAATGAGAGTGTATGAACAAGCTAATAAGAAGTTAGGGGATTTCTTAACTTGCTTATGTTATGTATGATAAGTCGGTAGTACTTATGTTATGTATGATAAGTAGGGCTTATGTTATGTATATGATGGTAGGTTGAGTTAGGGTAAGAGTATAAATGAGGGCAAGCCCCAAGACGTTATACCACCTTCTCCGGGTAAGAGTATAAGTGAGGGTAAATCCCAAGACTGCACCACCCGCTTTATGTTTTTTTTGAAGTCCGGTCGAGATAGGGTAAGAGTATAAATGAGGGGCAAGCCCCAAGACGTTATACCACCTTCTCCGTGGTAAGAGTATAAATGAGGCAAGCCCAGACGTTATACCCCGCTTACCACCTTCTCCAGGGTAAGAGTATGAATGATGGCAAGCCCCGCACGTTATACCACTGTTTTGATTGATATTATGGGCGTGAGACCCATGGTTATGTTTTACACTTTTAGGTATCGGCGGTGATGGGGATTCCACGGGCATGCTTTGATATTGGTGTGATTTGATCGCGTCCCGATTTGGCGGGTAGTATATGTGTCCTCCGTAGTGGGCCGGACTATGTTATGAAAGATAAGTAAGTTAGATAGAAATGAACTTAATGACTTCTCCTAAGTAAGTACGTAAGATATGACTATAACTCTTAATGGAATGGAAAAAGATATTTATGTAAGTTATGTGGAAAAACTTGATTGAATTCTTAAGTATGTATGTAAGAATATGATGTTAATTCCTATTGAAAGAAGGAAAAGAATGATTAATGTACGATTAAGTTCATAAGTGGTAATGACACGGCAGGATCCGTATGTATTTTTATACTTGTCCTTGTCATTCTTTTGTCTGATTATGATCATTTCTTATGACGTTATTTCATTCCATATTCGGTACTGTTATGCGACCCCGCCGCGTTCATGTCCGCAGTTTAGGTACGCGATTATGGATCCGCGAGCTTAGGATCTGGTTCAAGATTTTGAGATGGCTCCAATGTTCGGAGTTGTCGTGGCTATGTATATTCGAAGTGCAGCGTGGCCTTGTCCCGCCACGCTTGTTGATTGTTATTCCTAAGTCTGTATTCACATTTTGTGGGTCAGTTTGTAAAAGAAATGAGGCAACTGCTTCGGTTGTATTTATATATGTTCAGGAAGGTAGCGCTATCGGCTAACCTGTTGTTTTACTTCCGATGTTTTATTAATAAGTTTCATGTATGTTCCGCTGATTTTCTCTGATGTTTACCTGTAAGGGTGCCCAGGTAGGGCACCAGTCGCGATCCCGGGGTCGGGTCGTGACATATGGAATTTATATTATTTATGGAAATTTATTATTACGGATTTGGTCACGTGGGGCCCACCCGAGGAATTTTACGTTTTGTGGGGCCCACGAGGGTTACGGAATTTTATGGACGAATGAGAGGGAGACACGTGGCACCCCCTCCATGATGTTGGACGAAATATTGCAAGTGTGTTATGGTCATTTGACCTATGTAGATGATAAGTCTTCTAAGCTTGATATTGTTGACAAGTCAACTTGTCCACCTAGGCTTGATCCAAGTGAAACACATCCTAACCTCACATTTGTTTAAGTCTTGACCCTCCAATGTGTTATATATACATAGCTAGTGCAAGACTTGGCATTTTCTACACTTAGAAAAAATTAGAACCCTTAGAGAGAGGAGATGAGCTCTCGGGTTAGGGCTTCTCCCACACAAATAATTTTGTGATTTTTATCCATTAGCCACAAGACTTTAACCCAATGTCCCTAAGGGTATTATAAGGATATCTCAATAGAAAGATTTCGGAAAAAACGCATTTTTACGTTAGTCGCAAGGCGGAAACTAAGGGAGTTCTTCAACTTTGAAGTTGGAACTTGAAGATGGGTTCTTCATAGGCCTCTAAGGAATGCTTGGAGCGGATTGGAACTTAAGGAAAGGAGCTAAGAATTGCTAAGGCGCGACTTTGGATCTTGGAAATTTTAAGGGCTTGGAAAGGTATAAATTTTGTCGTTTTAGTAGTTAAGACTTACTTATTGTTGTAGCTATGGATTTTAGCAAGCATGTGTTATATAGTATGAAGTTTGATATGTTTATGGGCTATTGGAACCCTAATCCGAAAACTAGCATGTTAGCCTTAAGACTACAATTCAAGTTGATTATTCGTTTAAGTCGTCGCATGTTGTGTAAGAAGGAAATTGTAGTTGTTGAAGTTGTTTATGACTAAATAACATGTTGACCTAAGAACTTGAAATTGGAAAAGGATTGGAAAAGACGTAGTGTTATTGGTTATATGTTGGCCGAGAATGGCTAGTGTAGTATTATACTATTTGGTATGAATTGTGGGGCGGAATTTTACACGTATTGTAAGGCGTGTAATCCCCTTTGTTTGGTTGTTGTTTGGAGCCTTAAATGTGGCTTGTTGGTTATTGTATTCGACCTTGAAAAAGGTGGCAAAGTGAGTATAAACAAAGGAAGTCTTTGTCCGATTTTCCGTAGAATTAGAGTAGTATACTTAGTATTATTCTCGTTAGAGACTAGAAGATTGATAGTCTTGTTGTGACCATTATAGGTTGAAACTTCTACGTGCAGCGTATTCAAATTAGCTTGAGGAATTAGCGAAAGGTATGTGAATATTATACCCGTATTTCCGAGTATATGCGTGGGGCGTGCGTAGAAAAGTTTGGGCTTTAAAGTGGCTTGGCGAAAATTATTTGTTCACAACACCCGATTAGAGTCGTTTTTAAAACGTTTTACATAACTTGCGAAGGAAAATTCGGCTATGTCATTTCTAATTTTTGCGGATTTTTCCGAGAGACGAACGTGTTGGACCAACAAGAGGCGCCACTTGGCACCCTCTCGTTGGTGGAGTGTGGGCGGTAAAGGTGGCGAAAGTGTGGCCATTTTTGTCAAGGGTTAGGTAGGATATTTGTGTGTTAGTTGGTTAAGGACACATGGGTGAATCTTGGCCCTACACTTGCTATGCACTTGGCATGATCTTGGTCATTGGTTGGCCTTAGCTTGTCCTATAAATACCCCCCCCCCCCCCTTGGAAGACTTGTTCATCCATTCCTAAACTTTCCTAAAGTCTTGAGCTTCCCCTTTGGAGTGGTTGTCTCGCCCTCCCCTTGTGATGCCCCTTGGCGAGAGCCCTTCCCCTTGGCCGAGAGTACCCCCCCTAGTGGGGTAGGCCGAGGGGTATACACCCCCCTCCTTGTGGTGTTGTCTCGTATATATACCCCCCCTCTTGGTAGAAATACTCTCAAAAGTATTGTTATAATGCCCAAATTACCTTAGCCGTATACCTTGTAGTATTCTAAGGTTATACTTATACGAAAAGCCCAGAAATACTATTATACTTCCCTTCAGTCACAAAACCGAAACCCTAAGGAAAATCTCCATAGTTGGTTGGAGTATTAAGTAGAAGTTGGTTAGAACTTCTAAGGGTTGTTTGGAGTGGGTCGGAGCGCACGGAGTAGGAGCTAAACCTTGCTCAGGATCGACATTTAAACTCGGATAATTTTGGGCTTATCGAGGTAAACACTCTTGACCTTCTATTGTAATTGGAAATTACATGTTGTAGGAATGTATAGTTGAAGTATACTATATATAGAACTGAACATAATTGTGCGGCAATGTCTTTTGACTTAAGCCTGAATTTAAAGAAGAGAATCGAATCAGAATTACATAGGATCAGTATTGATGAGACTTGTGTAGCATTACTGTGAAGTAGAATTGTACACGTCCGGTTAGATGTATAAACCCCCCCCCCCCTGGTTGGCTTGATAGCCGGCCTCGATAGAGGAGGAGATTTACGCGGTTGCGGGGGGGGAGGTGCTGCCGAATTTTCTGTAGAATGTTCTACGATTAGACCTAGATGTTAATAAGCGCCTTGTGGCCTTATAGGTTGAAGTACCATGCGTGGCGCGATCTACTTGGCTTAAGGAGTAGCCGACGGTTTGAGGTACTTGGAGCGTTTTGCTATTAGTCGATAATCGTCGCGAGGTATGTGAACCTCTTCCTATCTCTTCTAGCATGATATGCGTGTAACTATGTAGTACGGTGAGCGTCACGTGTGTTAAATGTATTTGATTGGTCCAAAACATAAAGTGTTATAACGGCTTTATGGGAAGTTGGTTATAACGACTTTATGTATGTAAGAAAATACTTATGGTTTTAAAAGGTAATCGATTTGAACTATAATCGGTTATGTGATAATAAAGAACTTGAAGTATTTCAAAAGATTTTTGAATCATTTTGAAAGAAGAGTAATAATTAGTTTTTGAAAACTTAAGAGTTTTACTAGCTTTATGGGAAGTTAGGTATAACGGCTTAAGAATGTTTTATCGAGTTCGAAATCGAATGTGTATCGACAAACCATCGCGGCGTTAATAAAAGGAAATGTTTTGTGATTAAGTATTATTAAAACCAAGAGAAACTTCCATCCGCATAGAAACTAAGATGAGACAAAATGACGTTACATTTCCTAGATCATGGTCGCTTAAATAAGATTGTTATAAACAAGAATAACCTACTCAATGACGACATATGTTTCTCAAATTGCTTTTAAGAGAATTATATCATTAAGTGATTAAAATTATGAACTACGAAACCTTTCAAAATGAGAAACTTGAGTAATTGAAATTAGGCAAACTTAAAACATTTGGAAAAGAATGTTGTTACTTGATTTTACGAAGAAGTGTTTTGATTTACTTCAAAAGATAATCACTCTATTTTTATATACTACGTATTGTGTGACTTTGTAAACGTAACGTATCTTTTAAAAGATAATGTATGAAGTACTTTGGGAATAGATACCCGATCTTGTTAATCATATATTAGAATGTACTGTGTGTATAACTTGATTGTGTTGGTTTGTGATAGCCTTGTAATACTTTCTTGTTGATTTGATAAGTAAACATGCTAGGATGCTACGTGTGTTAGTATCTTGTGATGTTTTGTGTAAAGGGGGTTTTCCCTCGACTGCGCTTAAAGTTGTTTGACTCTCAGCCGTTATGTTGGTATTGTACTACTCACCTTGACTTATTTCCGAGGTTGCCGCCTCCGACGCGGTAGACTCAAAGTGTGCGGGACCATGATTCGAGAATACCTCACGCGGTCCAGTGGATCCATGCGAACTACGGAGTTCCGTGTTAGTTTGCGCCCTCGTGGTCACGCGGTTCAGGCTACGCGATCGCGCGAGTCCAGGCGATGTCGGGAGTAGCTACCCTCGACGCGAGGAATACCTCACGCGGCCTATGAGGTTGGCCTACGCGAGCTACGAGAGTTCCGTGGCTAGACGCGCACATTTGATATCGCGGGCGAGTGACCGGCTTTGATCATGTGACGGTGCAGACAGATATCATGATACAATTTATGACCTGTTAGTACTGCGTGTTAGTAGTCGGTTATGCCTTCGCATTTACCCCGCATCGCTTTATTAGGATACAGTGGGACCGTGTTCATATGTATTGCTTGGTGCTTTTATATCATAAACCGGCAGTGAGGAAGGTATTCCACGCATGATTGATGTTATGGGCGTGAGACCCATAGTTACATTTGAGTGATGACTTTGAGGCGAGTCCCCGACTTGACACGATCGCCATTTATTGTGAATCGTAGTTTGGTTATCACACATGTCTCCCGCTTTATAGACTATTATGATTTCATTTACTGATTTTCGCCACATACTTGGTACTGTTGTAATCGACCTCTTCGGGCCGCGTTCATGCCGCAGTCGAGGTACACGATCGTTGATCCTAGTTCTCGGTCACAGCCAACAGATGGGAAGCTCCGCTTCTCCGAGGCTTATCATGGTATAGTCCCCGTCGTTGTAGGTATTTACATTCAGGTATGGCGGGCCCTGTCCCGCCATTGTTGTCGATCAATTCAGAGGTCCGTAGTACCGTTGTGGCGAGTTGTAATGGACGAATCGCTCGGTTTTAAAATTTGATTTATATATACGCCGTAAGGCAAGTTTTCTCCGACATCGCTTTCTTACTTCATAATATTTTCATGTCTTGTTTTATGTTCCGCTGATTGCTCTGATGTTGTATCACTAGGGTGCCCGGGGTAAGGCATCAGTCACGGGCCCGAGTTCGGGTCGTGACAGTGAACTATCTCCTCTTCTAGCATGACTCCTTAAGAGAAAGAAAGTACGTCCTACTCCTTAAATGATCCATTCCTTGGTTGTATTTGGATTGCCTAAAGTAGAATGTTTTCTATGTACTTCCTTTGATTGTACTTTGATGTTTAAATTGTAAGTTGTATAATCCATTGCCTTTGTGAAGTTGGATTCTTAAAAGTGAAAGTATTTTACTTAAAGTACATAGAGTCTTGAAAAGGAAGTGGTTTCCAAATCTTTTGGGCTAGTGCCTTAGTCCCAAAATCCTAAAGGTCATTATAATGACTTTAGGGGAGTCAAAGGAGTGATTTACTTAATTGTTTTAAAAGAGGAGAAATGACATGATTTAAGTGAAGTAACTTGTTTTAAAGGAGTGAGTTACTTGAGGTTTAAAAAGTAGAAGAAACTTGTTTTCTATATATTAAGAGACTTGAAGTGTTTTGAAAGTTAAGAACTTGATTTGTAAGTATGTGATACTTGGTTTTAATAGAATAAGTCTCTTGGTTATAAAAGGAATGGATATGTCTAAAACCATAAAGGGTTATAACGGCTTTATGGGAAGTTGGTTATAACGGTTTTATGGAAGGTTTAGAAAGTTGTCTATTTTGATTAATCGGCATAAGTTGCCTAGTTTGTGAAGTTACTTGATTTCAAGCTTTGAAATGAGTGTCCAAAAGTATGGTAAATTACTTTGAAAAATAGACACGCCTTTGTCACGACCCGTTCCGGGGCCCGTGACTGGTGCCTTACCCGGGCACCCAAGTAGACATACATCAGAGAAAATTAGCGGAACATAAAACAATAACATGTAGTCAATGCAATAAGACAGTGAAATAAGAAGACAGGCTAACCAAAACGGTTACCTTCAGTATATATAAATGACAATTTGAACAGTTACATCCCATTACAACCCTGCCCACAACAAGATTACATGCACTTACGAATAATATGACAACAAATGACGGACAGTGGCTCCGCTGCACTCGAATGTAAGCACCTACAACAACAGGGACTATACCAAGATAAGCCTCCGAGAAACGAGCTTTCCCAAACGCTGAATCGTGACCCTAAGAGCGAGGATCAACGATCGTGTACCTTTACTCGCAAAGATGAACGCAGCCTCGGGCGAGGTCAAGATAACAGTACCAAGTGTGTGAAATCAAAATAAATCAGAAATGAAATCATAGTAGTCTATATAAAGCAGAGACATGTATGATAACCAAACTACGCACAATAATTAAGCAAATATGTCAAGTCGTGACTCACGCCTCAAAGTCATCACTCAAATATAACAATGGGTCTCACGCCACAACATCAATCATGCCCGTGGAATACCTTCCTCACCGCCGCAGCCTATGATATAAAAGCACCAAGGAATACACATGAACACCGTGTCCCACCGTGTCATCATAAAACCGCACGGTAAGTACGGCGCATAGCCGACTACCAAAACCTACGACATCAAGGTCATAAATCAGATCATGATCTGTCTGCATCGCCACATGATCAAAGCCGCCACTCGCCCGCAGATCTAATGTGCGCGCTTCAGCCTCGAACTTCCCGCAGCCCCGCATAAGCCACTCCGATGGCCCGCATGAGGTATTCCCGCATCGAGGGTAGCTACTCCCGCAGCGCCTCGACTCGCCGTCCGCACGGCCATATAGACCGCATGACCACAAAGGCCGCACACTAACTCGAACTCTCGCAGCCCGCATAGGCCACTGCACTCCGCATAAGGTATTCTCGAATCATAGGTCACACAGACTACGCTGAAGTCTACCCCGCAGACGGAGGCGCCTAACCCCTAATCACGAGTGATACAATACTAACATAACAACTTATCGTTTAAACAACATAAGCACAATCAAGGGAAACCCCTTTACACAAACATCACAAGATACTAACACACGTAGCATCCTAGCATGTTTACTTAACAAATCAACAAGAAAGTATTACAAGGCTATCACAAACCAACACAATCAAGTTATACACACAAGGTACTTTCTACTATAGGATTAACAAGATCGGGTTTTTATCCCCAAAGTACTTCATACATTAACTCTTTAAAAGATACGTTACTTTCACAAAAGTCACACAATACCCGTAGTATATGAAAATAGAGTGATTATCTTTTGAAGTAAATCAAAACACTTCTCTTTGTAAAATCAAGTAACAACATTCTTTTCCAAACGTTCCAAGTTTGCCTAATTTCAATTACTCAAGTTTCTCATTTTCGAAAGGTTTGTAGTTCATAGTCTTATTCATTTAAGAATATAATTCTCTTTTAAACCATCTGAGAAATATATGCCTTATATGTGAGTAGGTTATTCTTGTTCATAATCAATCTTATTAAGCAGCCATAATCTAGGAAATATCATTTTGTCTCATCTTAGCTTCTATGCAGATGGAGTTTCTACTGGTTTTAATAATACTTAATTATTCAATACATTTTCCTTTATTAACGCTGCAATGGTTTGTCGATACACATTCTGATTTCCGAAATCAGTAAAACATTATCCCTTTTAAAAACCAAGTACTCATTACTCACGAATGAGGTTTCACACAAAAATTCATATAATTCATTTACGTTAAGTCGCTTATCTTTTAAGATCAAGTCTCTTAACTTTTATAATCAATAAATCATTCATTTTATCTTTCTTACGACGTTATACCTAACTTCGCATAAAGCTAGTATAACTCTTATGTTATCAAAACCAAGTGTTACTCTTCTTTCAAAAACAGTTCTTATTACTTTTTGAAATACTTCAAAGTTCTTATCATTCAGGCTTAAGTCAAAAGACATTGTCGTACAACTACGCTCGCTTAACACGCCGCACGCCTACCGTACTATATATACTTCTTTAAAATATCATGCTCAAGCGATAGAAGAATCACATACCTCGCGACGATTATCGACTATTAGCAAATCGCTTCACGGCTATAACCCTGGCTTAGCTGTCCACCTTCTCAAGAGACACGCTACTCGCAGAACATTCAACCTATACAGTTATACAAGTCTATCAAAGTCTAGACTACTCTGTAGAATAAATCTAGATACAAGATCCTACGGAAAATCGGGCAAAGACTTCCTATCCACAAACTACACAAGTCCATCAGAATACACTCCCACGTAATTACAGTTCAGTTCTCTTCTTTAAATTCAGGCTTAAGTCCAAAGACATTGCCGCAAAACCATGTTCAGTTCTATATATAGTATACTTCATCTATATATTCCAACAACATGTAATTTCCAATTACAATAGGGGGACAAGATAATTACCTCGATAAGCCCATAATTATCCAAGTAAAATATGTCGATCCTTAGCAACGCTTAGCTCCTACTCCGGGTGCTCCAACCCGCTCCAAACAACCCTTAGAAGTTCTACGCAACTTCTTCTTAATACTCCAACCAACTATGGAGATTTTCCTTAGGGTTTCGGTTTGAGACAAAAAGGACATTTAGGTAGTATTTTCGGACTCTACGTATAGAGGTATTTTTGGAATACTACAAGGTATACGGCTAAGGTAATTTGGGTATAACAACAATACTTTTGAGAGTATTTCTACCAAGAGGGGGGGTATTTATACGAGACAACACCACAAGTGGTGTATACCTCGCCAACCCCACTCAGGAGTGGGTACTCTCGCCAAGGGGAGGGACTCTCGGCTAAGGCCTCACAAGGGGGAGGGGCACGAGAACACTACTAGAGAGGGGAGGGAATTTCTAGACTTGGAGATTTGTAGAATGGATGAAGAAGTCTTCAAAGGGGAGGGGTATTTATAGGTCAAGTCATGGCCAACCAATGGCCAAGATCATGCCAAGTGCAAGGCAAGTGTAGGTCAAGATTCATCCATGTGCACCTTATCCATCTACCACACAAATATCACAAAATATCCTACCTACTCCCACTCACCCATTTCGCCCCAATTGTCGCCCAAAGCTCACCAATGAGAGGGTGCCAAGTGTCTCCTCTCGTTGGTCCAAAATGTTCGTCTCTCGGAAAAATCCGCAAAATTAAAAATGTCATAGCCGGAATTTTCCTTCGAAGTTATAAAACGTTTCATTTAAAAACGACTTTAATCGTGTTGTGAACAAATAATTTTCGCCTTGCACTTTTGTCACGACCAAATCGCCCGGGATCGTGCCTTACCCCGCACCCTAGTGACACAACATCGAGTAATCAAACATAAAACAACAACATAAGATAAATGTAAATATAAAACAATAATCAGGAAAACTTGCCTTTCGCATATATATAACCATCAACTCTTTTACAAATGAACAGCTTTAATCCTTTTACAAACCCCGCCCACAACAAGATTACTGCACTTCTAAGAAATGATACGACAACTATGGCGGACAGTGGCCCCGCCAAACCCCCGAATGTAAACACTTACTACGACAGTGGATCGCATCACCGATAAGCCTCCGAGAAACGAGCTTCCTAACGCCAAATCGTGACCCGAGAGCTAGGATCAACGATCGGTGTACCTCAACTCGCGCATGAACGCACCTCGGCGAGGTCAAGCATAACAGTACCGAGTATGTGAAATCAAAAATACGCATCAGAAATGAAATCATAGCGTCATATAAAGCAGAGACATGTATGATAACCAAACTACGCTTTACAACAAAGCAAGCCATGTCAAGTCGTGACTCACGCCTCAAGTCATCACTCAAGTATAACAATGGGTCTCGTGCCCACAACATCAATCATGCCCGTGGAATACCTTCTCATCACGGCCAGCCTATGATATAAAAGCACCAAGGAACACACATGAACACCGTGTCCCACCGTGTCATAATAAAACCAGACGGTAAGTACGAAGGCATAGCCGACTACTAAAAGCCCACGCATCAACAAGGTCGCGAATCAGATTATAAGATCTGTCTAGACCGCCACATGATCAAAGCCGCCACTTGCCCGCAGATCAATGTACGCTGCCTAACCTCGAACTCCCGCACCCGCATAGGCCAATCTCATCGCCCGCATGAGGCATTCCCGCATCGAGGGTAGCTACTCCCAAGATCGCCCCGACTTCGCAGTCCGCACGGCCACAAGGACCGCATGCCCATAAAGGACGACACTAACCTCGAACTCGTAGTTCCAAGATAGCCCGGGACTCGCATGAGGTATTCTCGAATCATAGTCCATCGACCCGCTCGAAGTCTACCCCGCATCGGAGGGCAGCTTAACCCCCGGAATCATCTCAAGAGATGAATGCCACAATACTATCATAACGACTGATAGTTAATAAGCACAATCAAGGGAAACCCCTTTACACAAACATCACAAGATACTATCACACGTAGCATCCTAACATGTTTACTTATCAAAGAAATCAGGAAAGTATTACAAGGCTATCACACACCAATACAATCAAGTTGTTCACACAAGGTACTTTCTACTATATGATTAACAAGATCGGGTTTTTATTCCCAAAATACTTCATACATTAACTCTTTAAAAGATACGTTACCTTCACAGTGTCACACAATACCCGTAGTATAAAAATAGAGTGACTATCTTTTTAAAGTAAATCAATTACTTCTCTTTGTAAAATCAAGTTGCAACATTCTTTTCCAATGTTCAAGTTCCTCATTTTTTTTGAAAGGTTTCGTAGTTCATAGTCTTATTCATTTAAGAATATAATTTTTCTTTAAACAATCTGAGAAACCTAAGCCTTATATGTGAGTAGGATATTCTTGTTTATTACAATCTTATTACAGCAGCCATGATCTAGGAAATATCATTTTGTCTCATCTTAGCTTCATGCAGATGGAAGCTTCTATCGTTTTAATAATACTTAATTAGTCAAAACATTTCCTTTTATTAACGCCGCAGTTGGTTTGTCGATACACATTCGATTTCAAATCAAGAAACATTCTTAAGCCGTTATACCTAACTTCCCATAAAGCTAGTATAACTCTTAAGTTTTTCAAAACCAAGTATATTACTTCTTCTTTCAAAATGATTCAAAATCTTTTGAAATACTTCAAGTTCTTTATTAACACATAACAAGCCAATTATAGTTCAAATCGATTACCTTTTAAAAACCACATGTATTTTCTAACCAACATAAAGTCATATAACCAACTTCCCATAAAGCCGTTATAACACTTTATGTTTTACACCAATCAAATACATTTAGCACACGACGTCACCGCACTACATAGTTCACACATATCATGCTAGAAGAGATAGGAAGAGGTTCACATACCTCGCGACGAGTATCGACTAATAGCAAAACGCCCAACCGTCGGCTACTCCTTAAGCCAAGCAGATCGCGCCACACGTAGTACTCCCACCTATAAGGCCACAAGGCGCTTTATTAACATTAGGTCTCTTCGTAGAACATTCTACCAAAATTCGGCAAGACCTCCCCGCAACAACAGAAATCTCCTCCTCTATCGAGGCCGCTACCAAGCCAACCGGTGGGTTATACATCTAACCCTTACGTACAACTCTACTCCATGGTACTACTACACAAGTTCATCAGAATACATGTTCTATGTAATTACAATTCAAGATTTTCTTTAAATTCAGCTTAAGTCGCAAGACATTGCCGTAAGTATTATTCAGCTTAAGTCAAAAGACATTGCCGATAACTACGCTCGATTCTATTATACAAAGATACTTCAACTATATATTCAAGCAATCATGTAATTTCCAATTACAATAGAGGGACAAGATAATTACCTCGATAAGCCCATAATTATCCTAGCTTAAAGTCGATCCTGGGCAATCGTTTAGCTCCAACTCCGAGCGCTCCAACCCGCTCTAAACCACCCTTAGAAGTTCTAACCAACTTCTACACAATACTCCAACTAACTATGGAGATTTTCCTAAGGGTTTCGGTTTTGGACTGACGGAAGTATAATAGTATTTTCTGGCTTTTCAGATAGTATAACCTTAGAATACAACAAGGTATATGGCTAAGGTAATTTGGGCATTATAACAATACTTTTGAGAGTATTTCTACACCACAAAGGGGGGTACATTATACGAGAACAACACCACAAGGAGGGGGGTGAAGTCTCGGCCACAAGGCCAACTCAAGGGGGAGGGGCTCTCGGCCAAGGGGGGAAAGGACGAGAACAAGGTGAAGGGAGGGAGGAAGAGCTCACAAGACTTAGGCATTTTTGGATGAAGAAGTCTTCAACCTTAAAGGGTATTTATAGGTCAAGGGATGGCCAACCAAAGGCCAAGATCAATCCATGTGTTAGGCAAGTGTAGGGCTAGGATTTACCAACACAAATATCCTACCAACTCCTTGACTTTTCCAAGGCACCAAAAACGTGCTCCTCTTTTGTCCAAATCGTCCAAATGGACGCTCAAGTCCACCAATGGAGGTGCCAAGTGTCGCCTCCCGTTGGTCCAAAATGTTTCGCCTCTAAAAATCCGCAAAAATTAGAAATGACATAGCCGGAAATTCCCTACGAAGTCGTGGAAAACGCTTCGCCGAAAAACGACTCTAAACGGTGTTGTGAACAAAATAAATTCGCCAAGCCTTAGTACAAGTTTCACACTTTCTACGTACGACCTTCCGTACATACTCTCGACATACGCGGTATACCAGTCTCCCCCCCTGACAAACATTCGTCCCGAATGTTCCTTCTAAGTCTCAAAACAAACGCCGCTACTACTACTATACTTACGAGCACAATCTCGCCACATCCGCCACGTAAAACCACCCGCGCACATAAAAACTTACATCCAAGTCCACGAGGAAACACCTCTAACATCACCAAATGATACCACTTTGTCACTTTGTCGCGAGCCTTGCTCGACGACCTAACAATGGTACCGGCCGCATGCGATCCTCGAGGCCGCCAGACACTCGAACTCTTACCATATTTCGACATCGCCAGATTCAAAACTCGGGTTACTATCTCTAACGTGGTCATCATTAATCGGGAACACTGACGGATCTTCGATACTTTCCCGAATATAACAAAACGAAAGACGGACGCCCCGCCTCCTAAGTCGGACGACAAATGCTAACATATAGGCAACCCGCCTATTCTTCACATGAACTCACAAGGCCCAAAGTAACTCGCTAAGTTCCTCTGCTTTCAAAATTCGCCACACCTAATCCGGGTGGTACCTTCAAGAAGACCGACCACAACTCAACTCTGCGCCGCCGATTATCCGCACGATTTCCTCCGAGTTGCCGTAACTTCTTCTAGACAAGCTTCTCACTATCCACGGTCCTTTGGAACAATCTCAACCAACTTCAACCCCGCCGACATCGAACCACTGACCGCAACTAACACATCCGCCTCCTACAAGGCCTCAAAAGGCGACATCCGAACACCGAAATGGTAGCTTAAACACTACCTCCACAGAGACAACAATCCCTACTACTATCCCCGAAATCCAAACACCGCCCGAGGGCGAATGCGACTCGAGACTCACCGAGTTCTTAACACATGCTTGACAAAACTTCCAGAAACAAAAACAGCCGTAACCTGGGCTCCACCGTCTGCCATAAGGTGAAGGTAGGCACCCCGTGCAGCCTTACAACCTTTCTGATAAAACAACACAGCCGAGTAAACGGTCCTGACCGAAAGACACGATGGGCTGCCCCCATCGGCCCGACCACTGGTCGAACGCATCCACGAACTCAGACTGTTAACTAAACTTGGGCCTAACACCCTCGTGACCCTACCACAAGGCGGGACCACCACAAACTGACCCCACCACCAAACAGGCCTCGGGTTGACCCGCATCATGGCCTCAATCCGACCCGTCAACGAGCACAGCACTAGTTCCCCAAAGGAAAACTCTCACTAATCACGTTACGAAAACCTAGCGGTCTTCATAGCTCAACTACCCTCTTTCATTTCACACTACTCAGGGACTTATCCCACAAACGTAGCTCACGTGCACTAAGCACTCCTATAAGGATCAAACATAACACTACACCTTTACTCGAGATGGCCTTACCTCTAAGGTCTTTACGTAAAACATTCTAAGGCTCACACCTTATCTATCCCCCCCCAAAATCTTACTCGGTTAACTAACCAAGATTTCTAGTCACAACTAACACACTGCTATCAGAACATAACACTTAAGGTATACTCACCTTATCACATAAACAAAACTCTAGAGGGTTAAGGATAGATCTATGTTCATCGCTTCACTCCTTAGTCGTCTAATCAAACTCGCCTGCAGGCGATAGCTGGGAGATGACGAACTACCCACCGATCCTCAAGGCTAAGTCCTCCCGCAAGGACATTCTTTCGACAATGCACTCGACGGTCATAGGTACAACACGTACCAACTAAAAGACGACATTCCTCGACGACGCCACATTGTGAACACCGAGAAAATCAATCCGGATGGCCGGAACCTACGTGTATTCCGTGAACCGAAGCTCGAGCTCACTAACTCCCGCATACCCCGAACGCCCCGAAATTCGTGGAGGACTCGCCGCACCGTGGATGTGCATAATCTACCACAGCGGCGGCTCGCCAAAAGTTACTAGCGACCTTGCCGCTCGCCCTTCTCGTGTCCTTCAACTCGCCGATCTCTACATCGCCTCGCCACGCGCATAAGCCCGCATACGTGCCATGCTCAAGCCTAATCAAGAATTACTCTTGCACAACCTTTTTTAGATAGTCCTCAAGACTCGCGCAGACATCCAGTATACTCTCGGTAGCCAAATCTATAGCTAGTAATGTGGTCGCTTTTGCAATCTAAATTCTCTGCTCCTGGCCGTGGAACAAGGTTCAAATATCATGGTCGCAGAGGAATCGCCGCCGTGCTAAACTCTCTGGGCTAGTGACGCCGCAGAACTCCCGAATGAAGCACCACCAAGGTGATAATTGGGCCTGTGCCCACGTAACCTCTCAGATTTAACTCGCAGCCTCCTACGCTTTGCCCTCCCGCCCGGTTGCCTCACGCGAGGCATAACGATAGGGGAAAGAATTTCGCCGAGGGTCCAACTTACAACACACTCTAAGGCACGATCTCAGAGTGAGAAGAATAGAAACCAATCCTAAATATCCTATAGCCTCACGATTATCGCGTGCGCACAACACACCGATAATCAAGACTTCATCGATACGGTTCAGACACTTTCCGAGGATTAATCGCTCGATACCACTTTTGTCACGACCAAATCGGCCTGGATCGTGCCTTACCCGCACCCTAGTGACACAACATCGAGTAATCACGAACATAAAACAACAAATACGAGATAATGTAAATATAAAACAATAATCAGGAAAACTTGCCTTTCGCATATATATAACCATCAACTCTTTTACAAATGAACAAATTTTAATCCTTTTTACAAACTCCGCCACAACAAGATTTCATGCACTTCTAAGAAATGATACGATAACTATGGCGGATGTGGCCCCGCCAAACCTCGAATGTAAACACTTACTACGACAGGGATCAGACATCGATAAGCCTCCGAGAAACGGAGCTTCCTAACGCCAAATCGTGACTCGAGAGCTAGGATCAACGATCGTGTACCTCAACTCGCGCATGAACGCACTTCGGGCGAGGTCAAGCATAACAGTACCGAGTATGTGAAATCAAAAATACGCATCAGAAATGAAATCATAGCAGCCATATAAAGCAGAGACATGTATGATAACCAAACTACGCTTTACAACAAAGCAAATATGTCAAGTCGTGGACTCACGCCTCAAGTCATCACTCAAGTATAACAACGGGTCTCGTGCCCACAACATCAATCATGCCCGTGGAATACCTTCCTCACCGCCAGCCTATGATATAAAAGCACCAAGGAACACACATGAACACCGTGTCCCACCCGTGTCATAATAAAATCAGACGGTAAGTACGAAGGCATAGCCGACTACTAAAAGCCCACGCATCAACAAGGTCATGAATCAGATTATAAGATCTCGCTCAGACCGCCACATGATCAAAGCCGCCACTTGCCCGCAGATTACGTACGCGTCTAACCTCGAACTCCCGCAGCCCGCATAGGCCAATCTCATCGCCCGCATGAGGCATTCCTCGCATCGAGGGTAGCTACTCCCTAAGATCGCCCCGACTTCGCATCCGCACGCCACAAGGACCGCATGCCCATAAAGGACGACACACTAACCCGAACTCAGAGTTCCGCATAGGCCCTCGACTGCATGAGGTATTCTCGAATCATAGTCCATCGACTACCGAGTCTACCCCGCAGACGGAGGGCTTTAACTCCCTAATCATCTCAAGAGATGAATGCCACAATACTATCATAACGATCGATAGTTAATAAGCACAATCAAGGGAAACCCTTTACACAAACATCACAAGATACTATCACACGTAAGATCCTAACATGTTTACTTATCAAAGAAATCAGGAAAGTATTACAAGGCTATCACACACCAATACAATCAAGTTGTTCACACAAGGTACTTTCTACTATATGATTAACAAGATCGGGTTTTTATTCCCAAAATACTTCATACATTAACTCTTTAAAAGATACGTTACCTTCACAGTGTCACACAATACCCGTAGTATAAAAATAGAGTGACTATCTTTTTAAAGTAAATCAATTACTTCTCTTTGTAAAATCAAGTAGCAACATTCTTTTCCAATGTTCAAGTTCCTCATTTTTTTTGAAAGGTTTCGTAGTTCATAGTCTTATTCATTTAAGAATATAATTTTTCTTTAAACAATCTGAGAAACCTAAGCCTTATATGTGAGTAGGATATTCTTGTTTATTACAATCTTATTACAAAGAACCATGATCTAGGAAATATCATTTTGTCTCATCTTAGCTTCTATGCAGATGGAAGCTTCATCGGTTTTAATAATACTTAATTAGTCAAAACATTTCCTTTTATTAACGCCGCAGTTGGTTTGTCGATACACATTCGATTCAAATCAAGAAACATTCTTAAGCCGTTATACCTAACTTCCCATAAAGCTAGTATAACTCTTAAGTTTTTCAAAACCAAGTATATTACTTCTTCTTTCAAAATGATTCAAAATCTTTTGAAATACTTCAAGTTCTTTATTAACACATAACAAGCCAATTATAGTTCAAATCGCTTACCTTTTAAAACCACATGTATTTTCTACCCCACATAAAGCTGTTAGAACCACCGGCCCATAAAGCCGTTAGAACACTTTATGATTTACACCACTCACATCCATTTAGCACACGACGCCTACCGTACTACATAGTTCACACATATCATGCTAGAAGAGATAGGAAGAGGTTCACATACCTCGCGACGAGTATCGACTAATAGCAAAACGCTCCAACCGTCGGCTACTCCTAAGCCGCAGATCGCGCCACACGTAGTACTCCCACCTATAAGGCCACAAGGCGCTTATTAACATTAGGTCTCTTCAGAGAACATTCTACCAAAATTCGCAAGACCTCCCGCAACAACAGTAAATCTCCTCCTCTATCGAGGCCGCTACCAAGCCAACCATGGGGTTATACATCTAACCCTTACGTACAACTCTACTCCATGGTACTACTACACAAGTCTACTGAATACACTATGTAATTACAGCTCAAGATTTTCTTTAAATTCGTGCTTAAGTCGCAAGACATTGCCGTAAGTATTATTCAGCTTAAGTCAAAAGACATTGCCGATAACTACGCTCAGTTCTATTATACAAGATACTTCAACTATATATTCACAATCATGTAATTTCCAATTACAATAGAGGACAAGATAATTACCTCGATAAGCCCATAATTATCCTAGCTTAAAGTCGATCCCGGGCAATCGCTTAGCTCCAACTCCGAGCGCCCAACCCGCTCTAAACCACCCTTAGAAGTTCTAACCAACTTCTACACAATACTCCAACGGACTATGGAGATTTTCCTAGTGGTTTCGGTTTTGGATCGACGGAAGTATAATAGTATTTTCTGGCTTTTCAGATAGGTATAACCTTAGAATACAACAAGGTATGTGGCTAAGGTAATTGGGCATTATAACAATACTTTTGAGAGTATTTCTACACCACAAAGGGGGTACATTATACGAGAACAACACCACAAGCGAGGGGGTGAAGTCTCGCCACAAGGCCAACTCAAGGGGGAGGGCTCTCGCCGGGGGAAAGGACGAGAACAAGGTGAAGGGAGGAGGAAGAGCTCACAAGACTTAGGCATTTTTGGATGAAGAAGTCTTCAACCTTAAGGGTATTTATAGTCAAGGGACGGCCAACCAAAGGCCAAGATCAATCCATGTGTTAGGCAAGTGTAGGGCTAGGATTTACCAACACAAATATCCTACCAACTCCTTGACTTTTCCAAGGCACCAAAACGTGCTCTCTTTTTGTCCAAATCGTCCAAATGGACGCTCAAGTCCACCAATCGAGGGTGCCAAGTGTCGCCTCCGCTGGTCCAAAATGTTTCGCCTTCTAAAAATCCGCAAAAATTAGAAATGACATAGCCGGAAATTCCCCTACGAAAGCTGTGAAAACGTTTCGTCGAAAAACGACTCTAAACGGGTGTTGTGAACAAAATAAATTCGGCCAAGCCTTAGTACAAGTTTCAAATTTTCTACGTACGTCCTTACGTACATACTCTGGAAATACGGGGTATAACAACTTTAAGGCACAAACTTTTCTACGTACGTCCTTACGTTCATACTCTGGAAATACGGGGTATAACATTCTCCCCTCCTTAGAAACATTCGTCCCGAATGTTCCTTCTAAGTCTCTAAACAAACATGCGCCAGTATAGTCTTCACAGCTATACTTACGAAAACAATCCTGCCACACCTGGCCACAGGAACACCTGCGCAAATTCTTACATCCGAGCCCACGAGGAAACACCTCTAATATCACCAAAGTAATGATCACAAATATGCTCGCAATACATGCTCGCCTCTTCCTTTACTCGTCGTACCTTTTTTGTACATTTGAACTCTTTCTCATAACTTACCACATTTGTTACTGCTTCAGTTTCCAAATCTCGGGGTTACTATCTCTAACTTGGTCATCATTAACTGGGAACACTCTGGATGGATCTCCGATACTTTCCCGAACATAGCAATACGAAAGACCGGATATACCGCCTCCCAAGTCGGACGGCAAAAGCTAATCATACAGGCAACCTGGCCTACTCTTCACATGATCTGAAAGGCCCAAAGTAACTCGGGCTAAGCTCCCTCTGTTTTCCAAAACTCATCGCACCCTATCCGGGGTGGTACCTTCAAGAATTCCGACCGTCAACCTGAACTTTAAGTGTCGACGTCGATTATCCGCACGACTTCCGTTGACTCTGAGCTGTCAATGACCTCATCTGGATAAGCTTCACCCTATCCACATTCTACTGAACAAGTATGAACCAACTATCTGAACTTTGCCAACATCGAATCAATCGAACGACAACTTACATTTCCGTCCCTACAAGGCGTCATAAAGCGACATTCGAATAATGAAATGGTAGCTAAAAACATTCCTTCAACAGGAGACAACAATCCTCGCAACTACCCCTGAAATTCAAACACTGGCCCGAGGGCGAATGTGATTCTGAGACTCACCTGAGTTCCTAACCCTGTCTGGTAAAACTTCCGTAAAAGAAACAACAGAACTCGGCTCCACTGTCACATAAGGTGAAGGTAGGCACCCCGCAGCCTTACAACCTTTCTCGACGCGACATCTCGCATAACCCTCTGCCGAGTAAACGGTCTTGACTGAAAGACACGACGGGCTGACCCCATCGGCCCGACTACTGGTTGAACGCATCCACGAACTCGTACGATGGTTAATTAAACTTGGGCCTAACACCCTCATAACCCTAACACAAAGCGGGACCACCACAAACTGACCCCACCACCATACAGGCCGCGGGTTGACCCGCAACGTGGCCTCAACCCGACCCGGAAACGCGCAAAACACTAGCTCCCCGAAGGAAAACTCTCACTAAATACGTTACGAAAACCTAGCGGTCTTCTTAGTTCAACTACCCTCTTTCATACCACACTACTTAGGGACCTATCTCAAACATAGCTCACGTGCACTATGCACTCCGATAAGGATCAAACATAACACTACACCTTTACCCGAGATGGCCTTACCTCTAAGGTCTCCATGTATAAAACTCTATAGCTCACACCTTCTCTGTCCCCCAAATCTTACTTGGTTAACTAACCAAGATTTCTAATCACAATTTACACAATGCTATCAGAATATAACACTTAAGGTATACTCACCTTATCACACATACTATTCCCTTGAGGGTTAAAGATCTATCTCAGATTAATCGCTTCACTCCCTTAGTCATTCTAATCAAACTCGCCTGTAGGCGATAGCTAAGGAAGGTGACGAACTACCCACCGACATCAAGGCTAAGTCCTCCTACTAGACATCCTCTCGCCATCGTGACTGACGGTCGTAGGTACAACAAGTACCAACTAAAAGACGCCATTCCTCGATGACATCCGCCACACCGTGAAATGGAAGTCCCGTGTTCCGACCAACTCCTCGCATAGTCCGAACGCCCCAACCCCGCGAGGACCACTCAGACCGGGCGAGGTGCATATCTAATCTGGCCGTGATTCAATTCACCTCGAAAGTTACCAAAGGACCTTGCTGCTCGCCCTCTTCTCGCCCTTCGTTAACCCGCCGATCTCTACGCTTTGGCTCGCCGCGCACAAGCCCGCATACGTGCCATGCTCAAGCCTAACTGAAGAATTACTTTCGCACAACCCTCTCTTAGATAGTTATCAAGACTCGCGGTACGTCGGTATACTCTCTGGTAGTCAAATCCATAACTAGTAACAGAGTCGCCTCTTTGCAATCTATATTCTCTGTCCCCGGTCTTGGAACTGAAGGTTCATATATCATGGTCGCAGAGAACCGCCGCCGCTGCAAACTCACGGGCTAGGGACGCCGCAGTAACTCCCGAACGAAGCACCTAACTCAGAGATGGTTGGGCTCGCGCTCAGAATCTCTCTCAGATTTACTCGCAACTCCTCGGCCGCTTTCCTCCTGGGCCCGGGTTTGCCCTACGCGGAGGCATAACGGTAAGGGAAAGAAATACGTTAGAGGGTCCAACTTACAACACAGCTCTAAGGCACGATCTCAGAGTGAGAAGAATAGAAACCAATCCTAAATATCCTATAGCCTCCTCGACATTGGCGTGGTGCACAACACACCGATAACCAGAACGACTGCCCGGCCCGACATCGTGCCTTATCCCGCACCCTAGTGACACAACATCGAGAAAACCAAATGAAAATAAAACTTTAAACAAGAAACAAGATATATGATCATAAAACAGGTCAACCCAACGGTTACCTTCCAATAACATATATAAATACAACTCTCTCAAAACGAACTGTTTAATCCTTTTACAAACCCCGCCCACAACAAGATTACATGCACTTCTAAGATTTACAACAACTATGACGGACAGTGGCTTCGCCATACCCCGAATGTACAAGAACCTACAACTCAGTGGAACACATACCAAAAGATAAGCCTCCGAGAAACGGAGCTTCCCAAAACGCCGAATCGAGATCCTAAGAGCGAGGATCCACGCATCGATGTACTCACACGCAGATGAATGCAGCTTCAAGGAGGTCAAGACAACAGTACCAAGTATGTGAAATCAGAAATATCAGAAATGAAATCATACTAGTCTATATAAAGCAGAGACATGTATGATAACCAAACTACGCTTCACAACATAAAAGCGCCATGTCCAACAGTGGACTCATGCCTCAAGTCATCACTCAAATATAACTACGGGTCTCACGCCCACAACATCAATCATGTTCGTGATCACGGCCGCATGCCCCTAATTCGCAGACGGTGTAGACATGTCCATGATGCAACAATAATACCAATGCCCCATGGCCACATGCCCCGAATCAGACGGCAGTAGACACGTCCATGTGACATCAACAATAATATACTGGGTGATCAACCCTGCCGCATGGCCACATGCCCCCGGAATTCTACCTCGGTGTAGACATGTCCATGTAACCACAATAACAATATATCGGGTAATCAACCCTGCCGCATGGCCACATGCCCCTAATTCTACCGGTGTAGATACGCCCATGTGACATCAACAACAAGACAAGAATCAAAATGGAAACATACCCGTGGAATTCTCCACATCGCCAAAGACGCCCAAGTAAGTTCTCACAAGTCAACCGCCTCTATCGAGAGACGCAGAATACGTAAATACAACACTTGTACAACAAAGACTATCATCACAAGCATAGGCAAGTTTCACACAACTCAAAGTACTTTCCCATAAGTCACACAATACCCGTAGTATAAAAATAGAGTGACTATCTTTTTAAGTAAACCAAAATACTTCCCTTTGCAAAAATCAAGTAACCACATTATTTCCAAACATTCAAGTTGGCCTAATTTCAAATGCTCAAGTTTCTCATTTTAGAAAGGTTTTATAACTCATAGTCTTAATCCCTTTTAAAACAATCGAGTAACATATTTCTTATGTGAGCGTTTATTCTTGTTTATAACGATCTTATTACAGCAGCCATGATCTAGAAAATGTAATATCATTTTGTCTCATCTTAGCTTCTATGCAGATGGAGGTTTCTACTGGTTTTAATACAACACATCATTATTCAATACATTTTCCTTTATTAACGCTGCAGTGGTCTGTCGATACACATTCGATTTCCAAATCAAGAAACATTATCCCTTTAAAACCAAGTACTCATTACTCACGAATGAGGTTTTACACAAACATCCACATTAAAACAAATAAGTTAAGTCTCTTAACTTCTAACATCAGTAAACCATTTTCTTACCTACATAAAGCTGTTATAACCAACTTCCCATAAAGCCGTTATAACACTTTATGTTTAAACCAAACAAATACACTTAGCACTGTGACGCCCACCGCACTACATAGTTACACACATATCATGCTAGAACAGATAGGAAGAGGTTCACATACCTCGCGACGAGTATCGATAATAAGCAAAATGCTCCAAGTACTACAACCTTGCTAGCCCTTTCCACTCCTCAAGTAGAATACGCTACTCTTAGTACTTTCACCTAAAAAGGTCACAAACGCTCATTAACTTTTAAACATACGGTTCCATTTCTACGTAAAATTCAAGATTCTCCCGCACAAACAGAAATCTCCTCTCTAACGAGGCCGGCCACCAAGCCAACCAGGGGGGGTTTTACACGTCTAACCGGACGTGTACAATTCTACTCAGTAATACAACACAAGTCTACTGCAATACAGTCCTATGTAAATACAGTTCAGTTCTTTTCTTTAAATTCAGGCTTAAGCCAAAAGACATTGCCGCACAATAATGTTCAGTACTATATATAGTATACTTCAACTATATATTCCTACAACATGTAATTTCCAATTACAACTAGAGGGACAAGATAATTACCTCGATAAGCCCATAATTATCCAAGTTAAATGTCGATCCTTAGCAACGTTTAGCTCCAACTCCGGGTGCTCCATCCCGCTCCAAACAACCCTTTGAAGTTCTAACCAACTTCTACTTAAATACTTCAAACAATCAATGAAGATTTCCTTAGGGTTTCGGTTTGAAACTAAAGGGACAAAAGGTAGTATTTCCGGGCTCTACGTATAGAGGTATCTTTGGAATACTACAAGGTACAAGGCTAAGGTATTTTGGGCATTATAACAATACTTGGAAGACAACTTTCTACCAGTGGGTAGGCCTGGCTAGCACAACTAGGCTAGGAGGAGGGTGTTCTCGCCAAGGGCCTTTCTAAGGGGGAGAGGAGTTGGACGAGAGAAACAACAAGTGGAGAGGGAGGGATTTCAAGACTTAGACAAAGTGAGGAGTGAATGAATAAGTCTTCACAAGGAGGGTATTTATAGGAAACCAATGGCCTTGATCAAGCCAAGTGCAAGGCAAGTGTAAGGCCTTGATCAAGCCAAGTGCACCCTAACCCCTACACCACAAAACAAGGCACAAAACATGGCACCAAACAAGCCACAAAACAAGGCCAAAACACGGAGCCAATTGGCCTCAAAACGTGACCAATTCTGGCCCGCGGTTGCCGCCTAGTTTCCAATGTGAGGGTGACACATGTCACCCTCCCGCTGGTCCAAAATGTTTCGCCTCTGAAAAATCCGCAAAAATATAAATGACATAGCCGGAATTTTCCCAACGTAGTCGTGGAAACGCTTCGCCAAAAATGACTCCAATCGCACTGTGCCCAAAATTCGCTTCTTTGCCTAACTTAAGGCTCAAATTCTACGCACGCCCCACGCATATACTCCAAAATACGGTATAACATTCTCCCCTCCTTAGAAACATTCGTCCCGAATGTTCCTTCTCAAGTCTCAACACAAACATGCGCTAGTATAGCCTTCACTGCTATACGCACGAAAACAATCATGCCACACCTGGTCATAAAATAACAAACGCACCAATACTTAAACCCAAGTCAACGAGGAAACACCTCTAATCATCACAAAAACCCCTTACCAGAGGTCTAAAATATACCCCCTTCACACCTTCATTTCACAAAAGAAACGATCACACACGTTCACTTTTCCCCCATCTGGTTGTACCCTTCTCGAACACTCAAACTCTTTCTAGTATCCGTACCACACTTCCGTCAACGCTTCTGTTACCAACCCTCGAGTCACTACCTCCAAACTTGGTCATCTTGCTAACCTCGATCTTCTAAGGCCGCTCCCTCCACGATCCGCTCGGTCGAACATATCCAACAACTCATACGATGGTCATACAAACTTGGGCCTAGCATCATCGTGACTTACCACCGGGCGACCACCTAACCGACTTACCTTATTCGGGCTACGGGTTGACCAGTATCACGCCCTCAACCCGACCCACAATCGCGTCACGCCTTGTTCCCGACACGGAACAATCTCGCTAAATCACATCATGAAAGCTACCACTTCCATCTCACATTACCCATGGACTGATCACTCACATAAAACCCACGATACTACGACTCGATAAAGGTCAAACATAAAACGAATCTTTTACTCAAGACGACCCTACCTCTAAGGTCTCAATCGTGACAGTCTATGGTTCACACTTACCATGCCCCCATACTTATCCTCCCAACTAAGCATGTTTTCTAACTCACAATTAACACAACGCTATTCGTACATAGCACATAATAATGAGACCATCATAACAAGCATACCAAAACTCTAGAGGTTAAGGATATACCCGGCTACCGCCCACTCTAATCATAGGCCCACGCAGGCGCATAATCGTAGGCGCGATGAACCACCCATCGATCCTAGGGTCGAGTCAGAACATCCGTATACCCTTGGCCTGACGCTCGCAAAATGCCCCGCTGGCCGCAAAATAACAAGCTCCCGCACCACGACACTCCCCGAACTGCGGTCTACCACATCGACCACACCGAGGCAGGGGTGACCGTGATCCGCCAACACCCTTACTTCCTCGAAACTCAACCCCAGAGCCCGACCGCCCCCGAATACTGGTGCTCAAGGTCGTGGAGGACCACTGACCGGGCGAGGTACAAAACTAGTATGCCGAGGCGGTCCGCCGAAAGTCACCAAAGGACCCGTTGTTCGCCCTTCTTCCGATTCGTCATTCCGCCGACCTCCGCGCCTCACATCCCAGCAGATGAGCACGCGGCAATGTCCATGCCCTACAAGAGCTACTCCGAACATGCTCGACATGTAATCATCGAGCCTCAGAATATATCGGTGCACTCGATCCTCCATACTAGCTACCAACGCTGACGCACGCCAATGAGTCGAACTCCACATTGTACTCCCAACCGCACGCCGCCGCCTAAGCATCAAAATTGCATACTGCGTTCTCCTCATCCGCGAGGCAAGAAGTGCGAGGAAAGCCTCAAAACTCATCCCATACTGCGAGGCATGCTCTCCCGAAAGCTCCTATGAATCAAACCAATCGATCGCGGTATCACGCACCGATGCGAACCAAAGGTCACAGACTGTCTTCAAGCCTTGATCACCCAGATGATCTCAGAATCGCCGATGAACTCCTCGCGATCATCCTCGTGCCTCGACCCATAAAACTCGCGGCTACAACTCGTAAAGTCCCGTAGCCTCAAACTATCTCGCCGGGGTGAACCATCGTACTATCGAATCGAATCGCCGTGATTCAAATTTATCCTCATATCTCGCCACGACTCGCCAAGAATCGCCATCTCCTTGTAACCCATCTCCTCTCGCCTGCATCGTGGACTGAGGCTCGTGTATGCGGTCTCGGCAGCCATTGTTGCGCTTTAACCTCTCGCTGGGCCGGGCGGCGCTACAAAACTCCCGTCAAGCACAACCTCGTGTACTCCTCGCGCTGCACTCTCAGATCTCACTAGCGTTCCTACGCCTTGCCCTTCGTGTGGCTCGTTGCTCGCGCGAGGCATAATCGTAAAAACGAGATACGCTGGAGGGTCCAACTTACAACACGTTCTAAGGCACGATCTCGTAATGAGAAGAATGGAAACTAATCCTAAATGTCTGCAGCCTCGACATAGATGGTGCACAACACATCGATAATCAAGACTCTACTAGACACGGTCAGACACTTTCCGAGGATTAATCGCTCGATACCACTTTTGTAACGACTGCCCGGCCCGCATCGTGCCTTATCCCGCACCATAGTGACACAACATCGAGAAAACCAATGGAAAATAAAACTTTAAACAAGAAACAAGATATATGATCATAAAACAAAGCAACCCAATCTGTTACCTTCCAATAACATATATAAATACAACTCTTTCAAAACGCAGCTTTAATCCTTTTACAAACCCCGCCACAACAAGATTACGGCACTCTAAGATTTACAACAACTATGACGGACAGTGGCTTCGCCATACCCCGAATGTACAAGAACCTACAACTCAGTGGAACACATACTAAAAGATAAGCCTCCGAGAAACGGAGCTTCCCAAAACGCTGAATCGAGATCCTAAGAGCGAGGATCCACGATCGATGTACTTCTACCGCAGATGAACGCACTTCAAGGAGGTCAAGATAACAGTACCAAGTATGTGAAATCAGAAATATCAGAATGAAATCATACTAGTCTATATAAAGCAGAGACATGTATGATAACCAAACTACGATTCACAACATAAAAGCAACATGTCCAAATGTGACTCACGCCTCAAGTCATCACTCAAATATAACTATGGGTCTCACGCCCACAACATCAATCATGTTCGTGATCACGGCCGCATGCCCCTGAATTCTCAGACGGCAGACATGTCCATGATGCAACAATAATACCAATGCCCTACGGCCACATGCCCCGACCAGATCGGCAGACACGCCCATGTGACATCAACAATAATATCTCGGGTGATCAACCCCGCACGGCCACATGCCCCCAAAATTCTACCCTGTAGACATGTCCATGTAACCACAATAACAATATATCGGGTAATCAACCCTGCCGCATGGCCACATGCCCCCGGAATTCTACCTCGGTGTAGACATGTCCATGTGACATCAATAACAAGACAGTAATCAAAATGGAAACATACCCGTGGAATTCTCCATCGCTGCCATCACGTCCAAGTAAGTTCTCAACAAGTCAACCGGCCCTCTATCGAGAGACGCGGTAACACAGAAATACAACACTTGTACAACAAAGACTATCATCACAAGCATAGGCAAGTTTCACACAACTCAAAGTACTTTCCCATAAGTCACACAATACCCGTAGTATAAAAATAGAGTGACTATCTTTTTAAGTAAACCAAAATACTTCCCTTTGCAAAAATCAAGTAACCACATTATTTCCAAACATTCAAGTTGGCCTAATTTCAAATGCTCAAGTTTCTCATTTTAGAAAGGTTTTATAACTCATAGTCTTAATCCCTTTTAAAACAATTGAGTAACATATTTCTTATGTGTGTAGCTTTATTCTTTATAACGATCTTATTACAGCAACCATGATCTAGAAAATGTAATATCATTTTGTCTCATCTTAGCTTCTATGCAGATGGAGGTTTCTACTGGTTTTAATACAACACATCATTATTCAATACATTTTCCTTTATTAACGCCGCAGTTGGTCCGTCGATACACATTCGATTTCCAAATCAAGAAACATTATCCCTTTAAAACCAAGTACTCATTACTCACGAATGAGGTTTTACACAAACATCCACATTAAAACAAATAAGTTAAGTCTCTTAACTTCTAACATCAGTAAACCATTTTCTTACCTACATAAAGCTGTTATAACCAACTTCCCATAAAGCCGTTATAACACTTTATGTTTAAACCAAACAAATACACTTAGCACTGTGACGTCCACCGCACTACATAGTTACACACATATCATGCTAGAACAGATAGGAAGAGGTTCACATACCTCGCCACGAGTATCGATAATAAGCAAAATGCTCCAAGTACTACAACCTTGCTAGCCCTTTCCACTCAAGTAGAATACGCTACTCTTAGTACTTTCACCTAAAAGGTCACAAACGCCTATTAACTTTTAAACATACGGTTCCATTTCTCTACGTAAAATTCAAGGCCTCCCGCAACAACAGAAATCTCCTCCTCTAACGAGGCCACCAAGCCAACCAGTGGGGTTTACACGCCTAACCGGACGTACAATTCTACTCAAGAATACAACACAAGTCTATCGCAATACACCTATGTAAATACAATTTCTTTTCTTTAAATTCAGCTTAAGTCAAAAGACATTGCGCACAATAATGTTCAGACTATATATAGTATACTTCAACTATATATTCCTACAACATGTAATTTCCAATTACAACTAGAGGGACAAGATAATTACCTCGATAAGCCCATAATTATCCAAGTTAAATGTCGATCCTTAGCAACGCTTAGCTCCAACTCCGGTGCTCCATCCCGCTCCAAACAACCCTTTGAAGTTCTAACCAACTTCTACTTAAATACTTCAAACAATCAACGAAGATTTCCTTAGGGTTTCGGTTTGAGACTAAAGGGACAAAAGGTAGTATTTGCCTCTACGATAGAGGTATCTTTGGAATACTACAAGGTACAAGGCTAAGGTATTTTGGGCATTATAACAATACTGGAAGACAACTTTCTACCAAGGGGATAGGCTCTACTAGCACAACTAGCAGTGAGGGGTGTTCTCGCCAAGGCCTTTCTCTAAGGGGAGAGGAGTTGGACGAGCAACAACAAGGAGAGGAGGGATTTCAAGACTTAGACAAAGTGAGGAATGAATAAGTCTTCACAAGGAGGGTATTTATAGGAAACCAACGGCCTTGATCAAGCCAAGTGCAAGGCAAGTGTAAGGCCTTGATCAAGTGCACCCTAACCCCTACACCACAAAACAAGGCACAAAACATGGCACCAAACAAGCCACAAACAAGGCCAAAACAAGGAGCCAATCGCTCAAAACGTGACCAATTCGGCCCGCGGTTGCCGCTCTAGCTTCCAATGTGAGGTGACATGCCACCCTCCCGCTGGTCCAAAATGTTTCGCCTCTAAAAATCCGCAAAAATATAAATGACATAGCCGGAATTTTCCCAACGTAGTCGTGGGAAACGCTTTCGAAAAATGACTCCAATCGCACTTGTGCCCAAAATTCGCTTCTTTGCCTAACTTAAGGCTCAAATTCTCACGCACGCCCCACGCATATACCAAAAATACGGTATAACATAATCAAGACTTCGGATCCGATACGGTTCAGACACTTTCCGAGGATTAATCGCTCGATACCACTTTTGTCACGATCGCCCGGTTCGCGGATCGTGCCTTACCCGCACCCAAGACATACATCGAGAAAATCAGCGGAACATAAAACAATAACATGTAGTCAATGCAATAAGACAGTGAAATAAGAAGACAGGCTAACCAAAACGGTTACCTTCAGTATATAAATGACAATTTGAACAGTTACATCCCATTACAACCCTGCCCACAACAAGATTTCTGCACTTACGAATAATATGACAACAAATGACGGACAGGCGTCTGCACTCGAATGTAAGCACCTACAACAACAGGGACTATACTAAGATAAGCCTCCGAGAAACGGAGCTTTCCCAAACGCTGAACTGTGACTTAAGAGCGAGGATCAACGATCGTGTACTTTACCGCGGCTAACGCACGGGCGAGGTCAAGACAACAGTACTGTGTGTGAAATCAAAATAAATCAGAAATGAAATCATAGTAGTCTATATAAAGCAGGAGACATGTATGATAACCAAACTACAGTTCACAATAATTAAGCAGTCATGTCAAGTCAGGGACTCACGCCCTCAAAGTCATCACTCAATATAACAATGGGTCTCACGCCCACAACATCAATCATGCCCGTGGAATACCTTCCTCACTGCCGGCAGTCTATGATATAAAAGCACCAAGGAATACATATGAACACCAGGTCCCACCTGTGTCATCATAAAGCCGTACGGGGTAAGTACGAAGGCATAGCCGACTACTAAAACCCACGCACATCAAGGTCATAAATCAGATCATGACCGTCTGCATCATTACATGATCAAAGCCGCCACTACCGCAGATCTAATGTGCGCGTCTAGCCCTGGAACTTCCCGTAGCTCCGCATAAGCCACTACGATGGCCCGCATGAGGTATTCCCCGCATCGAGGGTAGCTACTCCCTGGCAGCGTCCTGGACTCGCCGTCCGCATGGCCATATAGACCGCATGACCACAAGGGCCGACACTAACTCGAACTCTCGCAGCCCGCATAGGCCACACTGCACCGCATAAGGTATTCTCGAATCATAGGTCACACTGCACTACCGAGTCTACCCCGACGGAGGCGCTTAACCCCTAATCACGAGTGATATAATACTAACATAACAACTTATCGCTTAAACAACATAAGCACAATCAAGGAAACCCTTTACACAAACATCACAAGATACTAACACACGTAGCATCCTAGCATGTTTACTTAACAAATCAACAAGAAAGTATTACAAGGCTATCACAAACCAACACAATCAAGTTATACACACAAGGTACTTTCTACTATAGGATTAACAAGATCGGGTTTTTATCCCCAAAGTACTTCATACATTAACTCTTTAAAAGATACGTTACTTTCACAAAAGTCACACAATACCCGTAGTATATGAAAATAGAGTGATTATCTTTTGAAGTAAATCAAAACACTTCTCTTTGTAAAATCAAGTAACAACATTCTTTTCCAAACGTTCCAAGTTTGCCTAATTTCAATTACTCAAGTTTCTCATTTTCGAAAGGTTTGTAGTTCATAGTCTTATTCATTTAAGAATATAATTCTCTTTTAAACCATCTGAGAAATATATGCCTTATATGTGAGTAGGTTATTCTTGTTCATAATCAATCTTATTAAGCAGCCATAATCTAGGAAATATCATTTTGTCTCATCTTAGCTTCTATGCAGATGGAGTTTCTACTGGTTTTAATAATACTTAATTATTCAATACATTTTCCTTTATTAACGCTGCAATGGTTTGTCGATACACATTCTGATTTCCAAATCAAGAAACATTATCCCTTTTAAAAACCAAGTACTCATTACTCACGAATGAGGTTTCACACAAAAATTCATATAATTCATTTACGTTAAGTCGCTTATCTTTTAAGATCAAGTCTCTTAACTTTTATAATCAATAAATCATTCATTTTATCTTTCTTACGACGTTATACCTAACTTCGCATAAAGCTAGTATAACTCTTATGTTATCAAAACCAAGTGTTACTCTTCTTTCAAAAACAGTTCTTATTACTTTTTGAAATACTTCAAAGTTCTTATCATTCAGGCTTAAGTCAAAAGACATTGCCGTACAACTAGGTTCAGTTAACACGCGTACGTCTACCGTACTATATATACTTCTTTAAAATATCATGCTCAAGCGTATAGGAAGAATCACATATCTCGCGACGATTATCGACTATTAGCAAATCGCTCCACGGCTATAACCCGGCTAGCATGGTCCACCTTCTCAAGTAGCACATGCTACTCGCAGAACATTCAACCTATACAGGTTATACAAGTCTATCAAAGTCTAGACTACTCGGTAGAATAAATCTAGATACAAGATCCTACGGAAAATCGGGCAGCACTTCCCTATCCGTCAAACTACACAAGTCTACTGTAATACAGTCCTACGTAATTACAGTTCAGTTCTCTTCTTTAAATTCAGGCTTAAGTCCAAAGACATTGCCGCAAAACCATGTTCAGTTCTATATATAGTATACTTCATCTATATATTCCTACAACATGTAATTTCCAATTACAATAGGGGGACAAGATAATTACCTCGATAAGCCCATAATTATCCAAGTAAAATATGTCGATCCTTAGCAACGCTTAGCTCCTACTCCGGGTGCTCCAACCCGCTCCAAACAACCCTTAGAAGTTCTACGCAACTTCTTCTTAATACTCCAACCAACTATGGAGATTTTCCTTAGGGTTTCGGTTTGAGACAAAAAGGACATTTAGGTAGTATTTCCGGGCTCTACGTATAGAGGTATTTTTGGAATACTACAAGGTATACGGCTAAGGTAATTTGGGTATAACAACAATACTTTTGAGAGTATTTCTACCAAGCATGGGTATTTATACGAGACAACACCACAAGGGGTGTATACCTCTACCAACCCCACTAGGAGTGGGTACTCGGCCAAGGGGACTCTCGGCTAAGGTCTCACAAGGGGGAGGGGGACGAGAACACTACTAGAGAGGGGAGGGAATTTCTAGACTTGGAGATTTGTAGAATGGATGAAGAAGTCTTCAAAGGGGAGGGGTATTTATAGGTCAAGCCATGGCCAACCAATGGCCAAGATCATGCCAAGTGCAAGGCAAGTGTAGGGTCAAGATTCATCCATGTGCACCTTATCCATCTACCACACAAATATCACAAAATATCCTACCTACTCCCACTCACCCATTTCGTCCCAATTGCCGTCCAAAGCCCACCAATGAGAGGGTGCCAAGTGTAGCCCTCTCGTTGGTCCAAAATGTTTCGTCTCTCGGAAAAATCCGCAAAAATTAAAAATGTCATAGCCGGAATTTTCCCTTCGGAAGTTATGTAAAACGTTTCGTCGAAAAACGACTCTAATCGGGTGTTGTGAACAAATAATTTTCGGCCCTTGCACTTTAAGGCACAAACATTTCTACGTACGTCCTTACGTTCATACTCTGGAAATACGGGGTATAACAGCCTTGATACTACGGGTGTTAGTATCTTGGGAATTTACATAAAAAAGAGTCTTTTGAAAAGAATGTACGTACGTAGTACTTTGGCTTGATAAATTGAGAATTTGTCTAAGTGTGCCCTGATAAGTACTTTGTCTTGTTAAATGAGAATTATTCTATTTGTGCCCTGATAAGTACTTTGGCTTGTTAAATGAGAATTATTCTATGTGTGCCTTGATAAGTACTTTGGCTTGGTTAATTGAGAATTATTTCCGTGTGTGCCTTGATAAGTACTTGGCCTGATTAGTTGAGAATTGCCTATGTGTGCTGGAAATAGCCGGTTGCGTGCTATTGGTATATCAGTCGTTTCGGGGTCATTCCCCGGGTTTGTGGCATTTGCAGATTCCGTGGAATTGCTACCCACGATGCGAGAAATACCTCATGCGGGTCCGTAAGGACTTATGCGGGTGAAATAGTCCCATGTAGGCGGGTCCAGCCTATGCGAGGAATACCTCATGCGAGTCCGTAAGGACTTATGCGGGTGAAATAGTCCCATGCGGGCGGGTCCAAATGCGAGGAATACCTCGCGAGTCCGTAGTGGCTTACGCGGTGAAATAGTCCCATGCGGTGGTACCTCACGCTGGTCCACGCGCCTATGCGGTGAAATAGTCCTGCGAGTAGGATGGCTAAATGATACCGCGCGGATGGTCTGCTTTGTTCATGAGCTTCCTATTTTATATTGTAAGGATACTATTGTTTACTCTCATTGTTAGTAAGGCACAATGTGTTGTAATTTGATTATCATATATGTCCCCGGATTTGTTTGTGTTACCCTATGGTCATGCTTTTACGATGTGGGATTAGGGCATGAGACCACGTGGTATTTAGGACACAGTGGACTTGGTGTTCATGTATCCTAATTGGTGTTATTACATCATGGATCGCCAATGAGGAAGGATTCAACGTTCATGATTGATATTATGTGCGAGAGAACCATAGTTATATTTGAGTAGTGAATTTGAGGGCTCGCCCCCGACTTGATATGATCGCTTATGTGTTATGTATCGTAGTTTGGCTATCATACATGTCTCTGCTTTGTTTAGATCGTTATGATTTTATTACGATTTCATCGTTCACATACTTGGTACATTCTTCAGATCGACTCTTCGGGGCTGCGTTCATGCCGTAGGTTTAGGTACGCTGTTTGGTGATCAGCAGGTGTAGGACCCTGCTCATAGTTTTGGATAACTCCTTCTGTTCGGGAGTTTATCTTTTGGTATAAGTTCTTTCAGTACAGGCTTTTGTACAGTTATGGGTACGGCGGGGCCTTGTCCCGTCATATTTCAGTTTAACTCTTAGAGGTCTGTATTCATATGTGGGATTGGACTCATGTGCAGTGTTGTGTCTTTTGTATGTATCATGGCAGCCTTGTCGGCTTTGCCCTTGCACGTACGTTGGTTTAAAAAACAAAATAGGTGTTACTTCATTTCCGCAGTTTACTTAGTTGTTAAGGTATAAGGGTGCCCAGGTAGGGCACCAGTCACGGGCCCGGGGATCGGGGTGTGACAGGCCTTATCGGCTAGCTTGTTGTTATTTTATGTTTAAGCATTTTATAAGTTGTATATGTTCCGCTATTCTCCGATGTATCAAAGGGTGCCTGGTAGGGCACTGGGCGCGCCCGGTCGGGTCGTGACAAAAGTGGTATCAGAGCAGTTAGTCCTCGGAAAATGTCTACAGACCGTGTCTAGTAGAGTCTTGATTATCGGTGTGTTGTACACCACATCTATAATCAGGAGGCTGCAGGACATTTAGGATTGGTTTCCATTCTTCTCACTCTAAGATCGTGCGATAGAGCTTCCCCATTTCGTACTACCATCTGACCCGAAATGAGTCCATAACCCGACTCATCGTCATACTTAACTTCACATTCTTAGTCTGAAATAAATCTTTCTCTTATCTCAAGGTACTTCTTACCATATCCCCATATTCACTAGAGGTTCGTCACATAGGCCAAAGTATTTCTACTGTGCATTCTTCCCTATCGGTCTTCACACTGTTATGGGGTAATTACAACTTGTGAACCCTACACAACTATAGTCTCCATTCACTTTATCATTCTTGTCAACATTCTTAACTCTTCACTTTACTAATCAAAGTATCCCTACCTCTGGGGGTACACTTTACAACTATTAGCAACAAAGGGAAAACATATACGTTAAGACAAATCTTAATCTATAAATGCACGTATGATTCAAAAGAATCGAAATATACCTGTAACCCCGTGCGATGTTGCCTCTTGATCCTGCCCAGTAGTCACGTCATCTACGCGGTTCGAATGACCGCCAGAACTATGAACTCCACCCTGACCTCTACCCCTACACCACGGTGGTACATCAAACACACCCTACGGGGAACGATACCATGGAGAGTGGAATCAACCATCGGGCCTCATAGCCGAAGCCCACCACCTGCTCTTTCTAAAAGGACATACCCTCAGTATATGGCCCGGACGGCCACAATAAAAACAAACACCTGTGCCATAACGACATTTCCCCATATGACGCTTACTACATCGGAAACACTGAGGAATAGGTGGCCTCGACCGAAAAAATCCTCTGCTCCTCTGAGAACCACGACTCCTGGAGCTCGGACCGGCTCCTAAATACCTTGTGGGGTCCAATATCCCACATGTGAGATGCGGGGGCATGTACTTTGGGTAGATCGATGAATATCTCACCGGCCGCTGAGGCCGCTTGTCCAAAACTCACCGATAACCAATCGTCTAGACCTCTTACGCTGATTTTCGGCCGCCCTCTACCCTCTGACAGACACCTGCATCGCCGAATAACTTCTCTTTGGTGAAATCAGAGCACCGCTATCTTGGTCAATAACATAACGGCTTCCCTAATGACCCTATAGTCTTCTCCTAACTGAGCAACTGCAGGCTCTGGTGTTGGGGCCTCAAAACCTGGCGCAGAAGAACTCGCCGACTGTGGCACCATATCCGGCATACCATGGGCATGAGCCCTATCAACTCTCTGAGTCTGACCGGTAGCTCCTGCTACTCTTTTGCCCTTCTGGGCGACTGTTGCCCTCCTTGGAGGCATAGTTGTAACACAAAAATACGTAAGAGAGGAATTATCTTAACCACACAGCTCTATGGCACGATCTCAGAGTGAGAAGAATAGAAACCAACTCCTAAATGTCATGTAGCCTCCTGTTTATGGGTGTGGCGCGCAACACACCGATAATCAAGACTTACTAGACACGGTCAGACATTCCGAGACTCGATCGCTCGATACCACTGTCACGCCCGAACCGGCCCGGATCGTGCCCTACAGGCACCCTTCTACCTTAACAACACAAGTAAATCATGGAATTTAAATAACACCTCATATTTTTTTAAAACCAACATACGTGCCAGGGACAAGCCGACAAGGCTGCCAGATAAGATCCATAATAACCAGACACTACACTGTACATGAGTCAAATCCCATATATGAATACTGCACTTAAGAGTTATATCGAACTATGACGACAAGGCCCCACTGCATCCATAATCGCATAAAAGCTCAGATCAAGGATCTATACCAAAAGATAAACTCACGAATGATGGAGCTATCCAAAACTATGATCGTGGTCCTACACTGCAGATCACCAAATCGCGTACCTAAACTCGCAGATGAACGCACCCAAGGAGGTCAAGACGGGAATGTACCAAGTATGTGAAATAAGAAAATACTGTAATGAAATCATAATACTAAACAAAATGAGACATATATGATAGCCAACCTACGCATACAATACATAAGATCATATCAAGTCGTGGACGATGCCTCAAAGTAAAGGGCTAATCTGGCCGATTGGCCCGACGTAGCCTCACCGGGTTTAACTTGCTCGACGCACGGCCCGGTTCATCGGACTACCAGCCAACCGGTCGGTTCGTTCTGATTCGAGTTGGCCCGTGGTTCGGTCGAATCCGGTCCAACCGGTCCGGTTTCTATTTTTTTTTTTTTATTTCTAGTATTTATTTTCTATAATATAAACTAAATTCAATTTAAATATGTAATATAATAATATAATAATATAATATATAATTTAGTTGTATATATTAAAATTGAAACTTTAAAGTTAACTTTTTATTTTATAGTTTATAACTTTATACTTTATAGTTTATAACTTTATACTTTATAGTTTATAACTTTATATTGTAAATTTGTAATTATACTTTTATTAATTTATTAGATTAGTAGATATAAGTCATATAACTTATAAGTAATAACAGATTAACAACTAAATAGATAGTAAAATTAAAATTAATGATAAGATGTAAACTTTTGAACTTTCATAACGTTAATAAGAGTACATAATGAAGTAATAATAATTTTATTTACATATTATGCATCCTTTTGCAAGTTCTTCAGAATCTATAGGTTGATTGAATTGGTTATGCTCCATAGCCTCTAAATCGAGTATTAATTCCGGTCCGCCTTCGCTCCCGCTTCCAAAATATTGTCTATTTCTTCATCTTACGAGAATTAACGTCTCCACATCCTTGATTTCTTCTCTCTGATCTGATCCAATCCCTTAAGCAGACTAACACTTCTAATGTGCTTCCACCCAATGAGTGACGTGTCTCCTATTTGATCTCGTGCTTGGCTAAATGCACTTTCGTGGCCACCGTTGAGATCGACACATTAAGAACATCCCGCCATCGCAAGTACCGGAATTGCCTTTTGTTATCCCGCCACCATTGTAAAGCGGTCAAAATTTTCTTCGGCTCATTGCTTTTGCAAATAAAATTGCATCTCATCGCAATATCGGCTAGTGGTTGGTTGTGTTGTAAAAGTGCTCCATATGTCTAAAGATTCTTCTTCATCGCCATCATCATCAATCTCGCAGTGTAGACACAAAACCAGAACTAGAAGGAATATTAGTAGCAGAGTTGGTGTTATCATGTAATGTAGCATAATATTCATATAATTTAGTTAAATTAGTATCAAGTTTATTTATGCAATCAAATGAAGATGGAGTTTATGTTCCACCTATTTCCATATAAGTATATAAACTAAATATTAGATTATGACAATCTATTTTTTTAATAGAAGGATTTAAGACTGCACCAATACAATAAACATCAGGAATAGGAAAAAAATATTTTTTAAACTTTTCAAACATAATCAGAATCGATCTCAGATATTTCACATTTGATTTTAAACCATAAAGTAAATAAGAAATTTCAGCTATATGAGCTAAAGTATTACAAACTGTTGGGTAATAAGATCCTGAAAATTCAACAGTTGCAGTGTAAAATTTACGTAAATTTTTTAAAAGTTCACCAATTGATTTCCAATGTTCGTCGGTTAACATATACATTACGTTCTTACAATGCGCATTTGCAACATGTGTTATGGGGTCTTTATACTTATAACATTCTTTTAAAAATAAATAAGTATAATTCCACCGTAATAATCTCTTGGCATGAATTTAAGTCTCAAATTAAATTGTTTACATTTTTCTTTAAATTCTATAATTCTATTTTTCCTATTATTACTGAATAACTCCAATGACTCTTTTGACAAGTTTTAGTTCAGGTGACATAAATCAAGACCACTTTTAACAATTAAATTATAAATATGACAAACACAACGAACATGAAATATATCAGGAAGTGGTGGTTGTACTTCCGCTTTTAAAAGATCTACAAAGAAGAGATATTAGATGCATTATCGAATGATACACAAAGTATTTTATTATAAAGATTATATTTTTGGGCATAAAAACAAATAGTTTCGCTTATATATTTTCCAATATGACTTTGATCCTCGTCATACGCAAAAGCAATAATACGTTTTTCCATTTTAAAATTTTCATCAATCCAATGACAAGTAATTGTTAAATAATCATAACCGTTCAATGCATGTCCAATGTCTGAAGTAAAACTAACATGGCATGGAAGGTTAGCAAACAAATATTGCAAGAAAATAACATAATCATTATGAAGTCTAAAAATATCGGCTCTAGTAGTACTACGAGGAACACCTTTAAAAAAATGATTATATACTCTTTGAATATATGTAATTAAATATGAAGAAGAAGCAAAAGAAAAAGGCAAACAACCTCCGACAATCATTTTTGCTAATTCAATGCGATCTTTTTTTGGATCGTACTTAGCCAACCCCCCAGTTAATGGATTAAGTTGTTGTTGACCGGGTTCTAAATCAGCGACATCATTCCATTGTGTTGTATGATCGAATTTTATATGTCTAGCTATAGTGCCCGTCCCCCCGTCACCACCCCCTGTCTTATGTTTATAAGTTCTCCCACAAATATTACATTTAACTCTATCAGTACCCACAACTTTATCATAAAAGAGCCACACTTTACTCCTTTTTTTTCTTGCTACTGGTTCTTGTAAAGGAGGTCTACGACTACGACTACCACTAGCAGTACCAACATTGACAGAAGGAACACTAGTAGGTGTAGGAGGTTCTTGTTCTTCAAGTTCAACAATATTATCTAATTGAATGTTATCACATTCATTATCTTCTATTCCAAAATCTTCTTGCATTTGATCATAATCTATATTTTGATTAGATGATGAAGAACCTACAGATTTTTTACCCCTTGAACTAGATTTACTACAAATTCCACGCAATTCCCTTAGTAAAGACATTATAAAATATTTAAATAATCAACAAATAAATATGACAATTTAATAAAATAATTAGAGAATGAAACGAGTGTACCAAACTTCGGATTCGAATTCAATAGAAACTCAAGCTCAAGTCTTTCGCCTTGCTACTTTGAATTTGAAAACTAATAATATTAATAACTTGAAAATTGATAATAAAGATGATTAAGAGAGTATGAGAATAAGAGAATTGAGAGAAATGTTGTGTGATAAAAATGAAGAAAATGTAGAATTTATAGATTTTTAAAGGGTAAAATGGAATTAAAATAAATAATTAAACAAAACAAAAACAAAAAAATAATAATAGTGACCAATCTGGCCGAATGACCGCCATGCCCTCGCCTCCTCGTCACGACTGCCCGGCCCGTGGATCGTGCTGCATCGGCACCCAAGTAGTCATACATCGAGTAATCACGGAAATATAAAGCAAGACATGAAACAGTTTATAAAATAAGACATACGCTTTATGTGAGAAAACATCGCTTTCTAAGATATATATATAAACATGGTTTAGCAAGCATCCGACATCGCATAACATGACTACATGCACTTAAGGAATTATACAACTATGGCGACAGTGGCCCCGCCATACCCTCGATCAGATAAAACTATCTACAACAGGAGATCATACCCAAAAGTAGAGCCTCGGAAAAGATGGAGCTCCCGACACCAACGTAGAGATCCTAAGAATGTGGATCTAGCACTGCTTGCCCTTACCGCAGATGAACGCACTTCGGCGAGGTCAAGATAACAGTACTAAGTATATGAAATCAGAAATACTTAAATGAAACATATCATTTAAAAACAGCTTTGCAAGTATGTAAGAAACAACCAAGGAAACCGCATATAGTGTCACATCACAAACAAGAGCGTGAATAGGTAAATCGTAATAGTCTTTTCTAGGTGCGAATGATCGGGCAGGCCAATTGCCCGTAGTATCACCATGCAAGCCTAATCTCGACTCCGTAGTCCGCATAGGCCAATCACATATGCCCGCATAGGGTACATAACCCCGCATCGAGGGTAGCTACTCCTCGGCATCGTCCTGGACTCGTCGTCCGCATGGCCACATAGACCGCATGAGGTATAACCCCTCACACTAACCTGGAACTCCCGTAGCTCCGCATAGGTCCCTTGGACCCGCATGAGGTATTCTCGAATCATGGTCCCAGACCGCCTGAGTCTACCCCGCATCGGAGGGCAGCTTTACCCGCTTTTATATGTCAAGAGGTGAGTGATGCTACACTAACCTAACAGCTTATCGTTAAACAACATAAGCACATCAAGAATACTCTTTTTCACAAACGTTACAAGACACTAACACACATAGCATCATATCATGTCTACTTATCAAACCATCTTATTATTCTTTTCACAATTCAATAAGTCTGTTAAAAACACATAGGCAAACTGTTTCTTTTATCAATCTTAAGTGGTTATACTTAACTTCCCATAAGGCTAGTATAACTCTTAAGTTTCTGTTTAAAAACCAATTAGTTCTCTTCTGTTAAAAAGTGATTCAGTATTCTTTTGAAATGCTTTCAGATCTTTATTATTCAGGCTTAAGCCGTGAGGCATTACCGTAAGTGTTATTCAGGCTTAAGCCGTGAGGCATTGCCGTAAGTATTATTCAGGCTTAAGTCAAAGACATTGCCGTAGTTATATTTTAGTTAACACATGTACGTCTACCGTACTATATATATTGTAAAATATCATGATTTAGGAAGAATCACATACCTTCTCAGCGAAAACCACCTGCCAAGTTGAATATGTCGCACGCAGAGAGTCAGCCTATAATAGTCACAGATATCTATCAAAGACTACTCTGAAGGTCATTCTAAACAGAGGGTTCACAATTCTACGGAAAGTCGGGCAGCACTTCCCTACCCGGTGAGCTATATAAGTTCATCGTGAAAACAATCCTATGTAAGTACGCTTTGATTATTCTTCTTTAAACCCTTCTACCGTGGTAACAGCTCAATTCTATTCTGCAATATTCTTCTAAGTATTTAATACTTATCCTTATACTACTACAGATGTATTCTCTAATTCAAAAGAGGTTAGGATTAGTTACCTCGGTAAGCCCAATAATATCCTAGAAAAGTCGCTACTGAGCAAGGTTTTGCTCCTAAGTTGTATGCTCTAAGGAAACCTTAGAAGTTCTTCACAACTTCTACTAAGTACTAAGGTATTTGGGCTAGGTATTTTGGGCATTATAACAATACAAGAAGGCAACTTTTCTACCAAGGGAGGGGTAGGTTTTGGCTAGGCTGGGGCCTCGCCAAACTACTAGGCTAGAGGGGTGTATTCGCCAAGGGCCTTCACAAGGGAGGGGGAGGTGTTGACTAAAAGGCTACAAGGAGAGGAGAGGATTTTCAAGACTTGAAAGATTTGTGGATGAAGAACTCTTCATCTCTGGGGGTATTTATAGGTCAAGAAGTGGCCAACCAATGGCCAAGATTAAGACAAGTGCAAGGCAAGTGTAGGGTGAGGATTAACTATACACAAATATCCTACCAACTCCTTGACTTTGTGCAAGGCACAAAAACGTGCCCAACCTTCTCCATTTTCGTCCAATGGACGATTCAAGTCCATCAATGGGAGGTGACAAGTGTCGCCTCCCGTTGGTCCAAAATGTTTCGCCTCTGGAAAAATCCGCAAAATTAGTAATGGCATAGCCGGAATTTACCCTACGAAAGTCGTGGAAACGCTTTCGTGAAAAACTATTCGCTTTGTGAGTTGTGCCCAAAAAAACGCTTTGCCTAAACTTTAAGGCTAGAATTTTTACGTATTCCCACGCACGCACTGGAAATACGGTATAACATTCTCCTCCTTAGAAACATTCGTCCCAATGTTCCTTCCCAAGACGCTTAACGATAAGATTCTTCATAATCAAACAGATTGTAAATGCCACACACGCCACAGAGCAACACTTAGGCGTAAACGACACGAAAATTTACAAGTAGGAAAGTGAATTTACCGAGGTGGGAATAGGTGAGGATACTTACGCCTCATGTCCTCCTCGCTTCCCACGCCATCTCCTCCTCGAGCTCGCTCCGCCACAAGACTTTGACGGAAGCCACGCCCTCGTCCGCAGACGCCTAACTCCGACGATCGACTATCGCCATGGGAATCTCCTCATACGATAACCCCTGGCCACCGGACATCGCCAATCGGTGTACCCTAGATGGATCCCGATACATCTCCTCAAAGATAGATACGTGAAAACGGATGCACCGCCTCCAGATCGGACGGCAGATTCAACTCATGGCAACCTTGCCTACCTCGCGACAACTCAAACGCCCAATGTACCAGGGTCGAGTTTCCTTCTTCCGAATCTCATCACACCCTTCACGGGTGACACCTTTAGGAAAACCCAATCATGAACTCGAACTCAAGATGCCGACGACGATGATCCGTGATACGACTTCGCCGACTCGAGTCAATAGCCGCCTCGATAAGCTTCACCTTATCCATCGCTCGTATCAAATCTGGTCCCACTAGCCGCACTCGCCCACATCGAACCAACCTATAGGAGATCCGCACTTCCTCCCATACAAGGCCTCATAAGGCGCCATCCGAATACCGAGTGGTAGCTATTATTATACGCGAACTCAACTAGAGGCAAATGATCCTCCCAACTACCATCGGTCAATAACACAAAGCTCGCAGATATCCTCGAGTCCGGATAGTGCGCTCGCTGTCCGTCTGCTCTGCGGATGAAATGCAGACTGTGCTCACTCGTGTCCCTAAACCTCTCGAAGGACCTCCGTTAGCCAGAACCGGGCCTCGTGCGATATGATCGTAGGGACTCCATGCATCGACGATCTCTGACGTAAAGTCCGCATAATCCTCACCGGTGCGTCGCCCCGACGGAAGAAAGTGGGCTGATTTCACACTGTCGACGATAACCCATATAGAATCATGTCTCCTCCGAGTGCGAGGTAACCCCGTGATGAAGTCCATGTTGATTACCTCCCACTTCCGTGTCGGATCTCAATCGTCAGAATAAACCACCGTGCTTCGTGCTCTACCTTCACCGCCGACAACACGCATCGAGCTACGAACTCGCAACGCCCTCTTCAAGCCATCCCGCCAATACACGCATCTAAGGTCGTGGTACATCTTGGTCGAATTCGATGGATAGATTAACGCGCTACCGTGGCTTCCCAAGAACTCCGCCAAGTCTCAAACATCCGAACACACACCGCCTCAAACCTTAGCACCCCATCAGGTGCTACCTCAAAAGGACCCTTGTACTCACGAAGAGTCAGATCACGATATCGAATCAAAGCCGATCCTCGAATCGCGTTCTTCACCTCTCGACGATGGAAGACTCGCAACCTCACGAACTCTAACCCCATCGCTATCGTAATCAATCAAACGGACACCAAGGCTCGCTAATCGATGCAAATCACGAACCATGTCCTCCTCTCTAGCCGCACATCCGATAGGCTCCCATTGACCTACGACTAAGAGCATCCGCCACAACATCGCCTTCCCGGTGGTACAGATATCAACATCGTAATCCTTAAGCAACTCTAACCACCGCCTCGCTGTAAGTTCACCTCCTCGGTCAAGATATACCGAGGCTCTGTGGTCCAGATAAATATCCACGTGAACCCCATACAAATAGTGCCTCCAGATCTTCAAAGCGTGAATCACTACCGCTAACTCCAAATCATGCGGGTAGTTCCTCGTGTTTCTTCACCGCCGGACGATATGCTATAACCCCGCCATGCCGCATCAACACACATCCCAACCCGATGCGCCGACGATCACAATACACGACATAACCATCCGACCCTCCGGAAGAGTAAGAACGGGGCGGCTGCCGCCTTCTTTCAAGAATCGAAACCCCGCCACAAGCATCACCATCAAACTTGGCCGCTTCGAGTCACCTAGTCAATGGTGCAGATAGAAGCAAACTTCTACGAACCGCCGATAATATCCTCGCAAGGCCCGTAAAATCGCGAACCTCTGCGGAGTAAGAGTTCAGGACAAGTCCCGATCGCCGATCTTGGCCAGATCCACTGAATACCATCACCGACTAATATGCCCAAGAAACGCCATCAAGTCAACCAAAACTCACATTTGAAAAACTTGGCGATAATCACTGGTCCCGAGAATCACAAGACAAATTTCAACGCCCGCATGCTCCCGCTCGAGCGAATAAACCAAGATATCATCAATGAACACTATCACAAACGTGTCCAAAAATGGTTTGAACACTCGGTTCATCAAATCCATGAATACCGCCGAGCATTGGTCAACCCAAAAGACATGACCAACTCATAATGCCCGTGACGGGTCCCGAATGCACCCTGTGGACATCCACCTCTCTCGACTCGCACTGATGATAGCCCGATCGCAGATCAATCTTGAGAAACATCTCGCACTCGCAATCGGTCGAACAAATCATCAATCCCGGAAGGGGTATTCGTTTAATGGTCACCTTGTTCACCGTCAGATCAACACATGCGCTGGGCCCCGCCCTTCTTCTTCACGAACAATACCGCGCTTCCTGTGGAGAAACACTAGGCCCGATGAAGCCCTTTCTCCAAAGAAATCTCTAAGCCGATCCTTCAACTCTCTCAACTCGGCAAAGCATTCTCAGATGGCGAATGGAAATAAAGCCGAGTGTCCGCAATATGTCAATACAAAACTCAATCTCCTCTCGGGAGGGATACCCGGAGGTCATCCGAAACACGATGGGAACTCACGACCATCGAATCGATCAAAATCTGGTACCGCAGCCTTCAGATCAAACACCCGAACGACGGGTAGATATACCCTTCGCACCATCTTCCTAGCCTCGAGGTAGGAAATAAACCTACCCCTGCGATACCGTGCTCCTCCCACTCAACAACCGCCTCAGAAACTGGAACCGCACTACTCTCTCTCTGCTTCACATTGGCGTAGCAAGAAGCTAGCCAATCCATCCCCATGATCACGTCAAGTCAATCATCTCTAACTCTATCAAGTCGGCCAGTGGTCCGACGATCAGAATGGTCACAGACAAGCTCTATATACCCGCCGAGCTACCATCGAATCACCCATCGCGTAGCTACCTCGAAGCGGTCTATGGACTCGTGCTCTATCCCTATCCTACTAGCAACAAGGGAGATATATAGACAGAGTAGAACCCGATCTATCAAGGCATACACATCAAACCCGTGAATCGATAGTACTGTGGACGACATCGGTGAGGCCTCCCGATCCGCTGGCCGACAAAGCATAAATGCGTTCGAGGACCACTAGAATCGGGACCCGCGCCACGACTCGCCGCGACCGCCGGCCCATGAGTACCTTGCCCTCCGGCGAGTAATCGTCGGGATGAAGAAGACCCGCGAAAGAACTCGTAGTCGACCCTACCATCAAGATCGCCTTTGGCCTGACAAGCTCGCATAGTGACCGCCGCTACAATCAAACAAACTCCCGTAGCACCACAACTCCCGGTGGGATCTACCGACGGCCACACCGGCGGGTGGTCCGATCGCCGCACTTCGCCGCTCGACGCTCAAGTCCTGGGCCCCGGTTCCGCCTCGAATATCTCGGGCCGTGGCCGAGGACGCGCAGAGTGCTCGGGCTGGCCGTGGTGCACCCAGATCGCCGAGGCCGCCACCACGATAGCCACCAAAAGACACTCGCCCCCGGTCTTCTCGCCGTCACAACCCGCGGTCTCTACGCCTCACATCCAAGAGCACGAGTTCGCATGCGGTAATGTCCATACCTACCGGAGAGAAACACCCACATATGACTCGCCATATAGTCGTTTCAGCCCTGACATAGCGGTGCACCCTATCCTCCATATTCGCTACCAATGCCGGGACATATCGAGCCAATGAATCAAACTCGACATTGTACTCCCGACAAAGGCCCTCTCTCGCCTCGAGTAAAAATCTATCACCCGCGCCTCCTCATCCGCGAGGCAAGTGAGTGAGGAAAGCCTCCGAGAACTCATCCCAAGGCTGGGACGCGTGCTCTCCCGATAACTCCCATGAATCAAACCAATCGATCGCGGTATCACGCACCGACGCGAACCAAAGGTCACAGACTGCCTCGAGGCCTTGATCACCCTACGATCCTCTAAGCCGACGGTTGAACTCGCGGATCATCCTCCCGCCGACCAGAAAAACTCAAGCGGCTACAACTCAAGAAATCTCGTAGCCTCAAACTATTCGCCTCGGGTGTACCACGGCGACCGGCCGAGCTGAACTGAATCGCCGATCCAGCCTTTCTCTCGACGGGCCACAACTTTAGCCAATAGTGGCCATCTCCTTGTACCTAACCTCCGCCGGTGCCGTGGGACAGGAGGTGGGTACCGTGGTCTCGCTGGCCGGGCGGCGTCATAGAACTCGCCATCTCTCGTATAGACCGACTCGAGCCTCGTGACTCTGGGTGTCTCGCTAGCGCCTCCTACCGCTTTGCCTTCTCGGGCCCGGTTGCCTTACGTGAGGCATAATCACATAGAAAGGAATACGTTAGAGGGTCCAACCTATAACATGCCTCTAAAGCACGATCTCGTAATGAGAAGAATGGAAACCAATCCTAAATATCTTATAGCCTCACGATTATTGGTGCACAACACACCGATAATCAAGACTTACTAGATACGGTCAGTAGACACTTTCCGAGGATTAATCGCTTCGATACCACTTTTGTCACGACCGTTCGGCCCGTGGATCGTGCCGCATCGGCACCCAAGTAGTCATACATCGAGTAATCTGAAATATAAAGCAAGACATGAAACAGCTTTATAAAATAAGACACGCTTTATGAGAAAACATCGCTTTCGATATATATATAAACATGGTTTAGCGCTACATCCGACATCGCATAAATGACTACGCACTTAAGGAATTATACAACTATGGCGGACAGGGCCCCGCCATACCTCGATCTGCATAAAACTATCTACAACAGGAGATCATACCCAAAAGTAGAGCCTCCTAAAAGATGGAGCTCCCGACACCAACGTAGAGATCCTAAGAATGTGGATCTAGCACTGCTTGCCCTTACCGCGGCATGAACGCAGCCCTCAAGGAGGTCGATAACAGTACTAAGTATATGAAATCAGAAATACTTAAATGAAACATATCATTTAAAAACAGCTTTTGCAAGTATGTAAGAAACAACCAAGGAAACCGCACATAGTGTCACATCACAAACAAGAGCAAAGAATAGGTAAATCAGAATAGTCTTTTCTAGGCCAGCGAATGATCAAGCAGGCCAATTGCCCGTAGTATCACCATGCAAGCCTAATCCCGGACTCGTAGTCCGCATAGGCCAATCACATAGGCCCGCATAGGTACATAACCCCGCATCGAGGGTAGCTACTCCGGCATCGCCCCGACTCGTCGTCCGCATGGCCACATAGACCGCATGAGGTATAACCCCGCACACTAACTCGAACTCCGTAGCTCCCGCATAGGTCCTTTGACCCGCATGAGGTATTCTCGAATCATGGTCCTGCATCGCCGAGTCTACCCCGCACGGAGGCGACTTAACCCCTGCATATGTCAAGAGTGAGTGATGCTACACTAACCTAACAACTTATCGTTAAACAACATAAGCACAAAGAAGAATACTCTTTTCACAAACGTTACAAGACACTAACACACATAGCATCATATCATGTCTACTTATCAAACCATCTTATTATTCTTTTCACAATTCAATAAGTCCGTTAAAAACACATAGGCAAACTGCTTTTTATCAATCTTAAGTGGTTATACTTAACTTCCCATAAGGCTAGTATAACTCTTAAGTTTCGCTTAAAACCAATTAGTTCTCTTCATAAAAAGTGATTCAAAGATTCTTTGAAATGCTTTCGATCTTTATTATTCAAAGCATTCGGGCTTAAGCCGTGAGGCATTGCCGTAAGTATTATTCGAGCTTAAGTCAAAGACATTGCCGTAGTTATATTTTAGTTAACACATGACGCCTACCGTACTATATATATTGTAAAATATCATGCTTTAGGAAGAATCACATACCTTCTCAAATAAAACCACCGCCAAGTCAATATGTCGCGCAGAGAGTCACCTATAATAGTCACAGATATCTATCAAAGACTACTCAAGGTCATTCTAAACAGAGGGTTCACAATTCTACGGAAAGTCGGGCAGACTTCCCTACCCGTGAGCTATATAAGTTCATCGTGAAAACAAATCCTATGTAAGTCTGCTTTGATTATTCTTCTTTAAACCCTTCTACCGTGGTAATACCAATTCTATTCTCGCAATATTCTTCTAAGTATTTAATACATATCCTTATACTACTACAGTATGCATTCTCTAATTCAAAAGAGGGTTAGGATTAGTTACCTCGGTAAGCCCAATAATATCCTAGAAAAAGTCGCGCCTGAGCAAGGTTGTGCTCCTAAGTTGTATGCTCCAAGGAAACCTTAGAAGTTCTTCACAACTTCTACTAAGTACCAAGGTATTTGGGCTAGGTATTTTGGGCATTATAACAATACAAGAAGGCAACTTTTCTACCAAGGGAGGGGGTAGGTTTTGGCTAGGCTGTGGGGCCTCGCCAAACTACTAGGCTAGAGGGGTGTATTCGCCAAGGCCTTCACAAGGGAGTGGGGAGGTGTTGGACGAAAAGGCTACAAGGGAGAGGAGAGGATTTTCAAGACTTGAAAGATTTGTGGATGAAGAACTCTTCATCTCTAAGGGGTATTTATAGGTCAAGAAGTGGCCAACCAATGGCCAAGATTAAGACAAGTGCAAGGCAAGTGTAGGTGAGGATTAACTATACACAAATATCCTACCAACTCCTTGACTTTGTGCAAGGCACAAAAACGTGCCCAACCTCTCCATTTTCGTCCCAATGGACGATTATCTGTCCATCAATGGAGGGTGCCAAGTGTCGCCTCCCGTTGGTCCAAAATGTTTCGCCTCTCGGAAAAATCCGCAAAAATTAGAAATGGCAAAGCCGGAAATTAACCAACGAAAGCTGTGAAAACGTTTAGTCGGAAAAATATTCGTTTTTAGAGTTGTGCCCAAAAAAAAACGCTTTGCCTAAACTTTAAGGCTAGACTTTTCAGACGTATTCCTCACGCACGCATTGGAAATACGGTATAACACCCTCCAAATTTCTTCCCAAGCCCAACGGTCGAAATGATCGCTGGGCAATTTTTTTATTTTTTTGTTACCGGCCGGTCCGTCGGTTAACCCAGAATGGAACCGGTGCTTCACGCCTAACTGGTCCGGTCTTATCGGGTTTTTAATAACCCGCGTTGGGGCCAACCCAACCCCAACCCAGATGCCCTTACCGGCCCGGCGGTTAAACTACCGGTCAACCGTCCGGCTCGGTCAACCGGACGGTTGATGTGTTTACCTCAAAGTCATTACTCAAATATAACCATGGGTCTCACGCCCATAAAATCAATCATGCCCGTGGAATCCTTCCTCACTGCCGGCAGTCCATGATATAATATAACATCAGTAAGCACACTGAACCTTACAATCATGAGAGTAATGCAATCCTTTTTATCTTTTAAGTTATGTCTTAAACAATGAGAATTACTGTTCCACTTTAAATCATACACACACTGCACCCTTTCATTAATGAAATCACTACCGTTTCAAAATATGAAGGTTGTGCCAGTGCCAGGGTCAACCACCCTCTGTGTTATAATGCAACCTATCATAGGACTATTTCACCCGTAAGAGACTATTTCACCCGCTTAGGTCATGAGGACCCGCAATGAGTCATCCGTACACGATACTCGCATCACGGATAGCTAATCCATGACTTATATATATCCCGGGAATTTAACCCGCCCGAGTCAAATACCGACCCGCCGTGAGTGTGTACCACTCACCTGTTATACCCCGTATTCTCAGGGTATGTATGCGAGGACGTACGTACGAGAGCACGACAGAAAAATTGGAAAGGAAGAAAGAGGTGATTCTTCCACGGAAAAAGTTTCCGGTTTTTGTAAGGAAAAATGTTCGTTGAAGGGAATTGGGTTCCCAGATTTGGAATTTGGGCTTCTTAGATTATATTAGAATTATGGAATTTTATTTTCTGAATGGTCACGTGGGCCCACGAGAAATTTACTGATTTTGGGCCCACTTTGTTTTCGAGATTTTGGCCATTGTGGATATTTCTTCGGAAGACGTTTTATGAGGGCCAATAGGAGGGTGACACGTGTCACCCCCGCCTATGTGGCTTGGCCGATTGACATTTGTGCACAACACCCGGTTAGAGTCGTTTTTTGACGAAACGTTTTACATAACTTGCGAGGGGAAAATTCCGGCTATGTCTTTTCTTATTTTTGCGGATTTTTCCGAGAGATGAAACATTTTGGACCAACGAGGGTGACACTTGTCACCCTCATCGACTGCAAAAGAGGCCACTACAGAGGTTTTGAGGCCCTTTCACGGGTCTTTGTTTGTGAGGATTTGAGGAGTAGGTTAGGTGCACTTGTGCCAATCTTGGCCATCCACTTGCCCCCCACATGGCTTGATCTTGTCCGTTGGTGCCCCTATAAATACCCCCTTGCTTGAAGGTTTTTCTTCATCCCTCAATTCATTCTAAGTCTTGAAAACTCTTCCCCTTTGTGTTGTTCTCGCCCCAGCCTCTCCCTCCCCTTGTGTGGCCTTGTGGCCGAGAGCCTCCTCCCCTTTGTGGTGCTAGCTGGGTACCCCTAGCCTAGTTGTTTTCGTATAATACCCCCCCTTGTGGTATTGAAATACTTCTCCTAGTATTGTTATAATGCCCAAAATACCTTAGCCTTGTACCTTGTAGTATTCCAAAGTTACCTCTATACGTAGAGCCCGGAAATACTACCTTTTGTCCTTTTAGTCTCAAACCGAAACCCTAAGGAAATCTTCATAGTTGGTTGAAGTATTTTGAGTAGAAGTTGGTTAGAACTTCTGGGGGTTGTTTGAGCGGACGAGCGCACGGAGTAGGAGCTAAACCTTGCTCAGGATCGACATTATAACTTGGATAATTTTGGGCTTGTCGAGGTAAATATTCTTGTCCCCTTATTGTAATTGGAGATTACATGTAGTTGGAATATATAGTTGAGGTATACTATATATAGAACTGAACACTATTTGCGCAAGCAATGTCTTTTGACTTAAGCTGAATTTTAAGAAAATAAGCGAATCAGATTTACATAGGATCAGACAGTAGACTTGTGTAGTTCTTGAGTAGAATTGTACACGTCCGTTAGACGTAAATCCCCACGGTTGGCTTGGTGGCGGCCTCGATAGAGAGGAGATTTACGCTGTCATGGGGGAGGTGCCGAATTTTCAGAGAGAAATGGAACCTTGTGTTTGAAGTTAATAGACGTTTGTGACCTTTTTAGGTGAAAGTACTAAGAGTAGCGTATTCTACTGAGGAGTGGAAAGGGCTAGTGCGTTGTAGTACTTGGAGCATTTTGCTTATTGTCGATACTCGCGCGAGGTATGTGAACCTCTTCCTATCTCTTCTAGCATGATATGTGTGAACTATGTAGTACGGTAGACGCATACGTGTTAATCGTGTTTGATTGTTCTTAAAACATAAAGTGTTATAACGGCTTTATGGGAAGTCGGTTATAACAGTTTTATGTATGTAAGAAAATACTTTGTGGTTTTAAACTGATGTGAATTATAACTGGCTAAGTTATAATAAAGAACTTGATGTATTTCAAAAGATTTATAAATCGTTTTGAAGGGAGAGTAACACTTGGTTTTAAAGGTTTTAAAAAAAAGAGTTATACTAGCTTTATGGGGAGTTAGGTATAATGTCTTAAGAGAGGTAAAGAAAATGGTTTACTGATGTTAGAAGTTAAGAGACTTGATCTTATAAGATAAGAGACTTAACTTATTTGTTTTAATGTGAATGTTTGTGTGAAACCTCATTCGTGAGTAATGAGTACTTGGTTTTATTTAAAGGGATAATGTTTTACTGATTTCGGAAATCAGAATGTGTATCGACAGACCACTGCAACGTTAATAAAGGAAAATGTATTGAATAATGATGTATCGTATTAAAACCAGTAGAAACCTCCATCTGCATAGAAACTAAGATGAGACAAAATGATATTACATTTTCTAGATCATGGCTGCTGTAATAAGAATGTTGTAAACAAGAATAACCTACTCTCACGTGAGACATATATTACTCAATTATTCTAAAAAGGAATCAAGTGATTAAGTTTATGAACTATGAAACCATTTGAAAATGAGAAGCTTGAGTAATTGAAACTAGGCAAACTGGAACTTAGGAAAAAGAATGTTGTTACTTGATTTTGAAAAGGAATGTGGGTTGGTCATTCTAATACTACGGGTATCGGGTGACTTTTATAAAAGTAATGGATCTCTTTTAAAAGAACTTAACGTATGTAGTACTTTGGGGTTAAAAACCCGGACTTTGGCATAAAATGAAAGTACTTTGAGTTGTGTGAAACTTGCCTATGCTTGTTGTTGTGAAACTTGCCTATGCTTGTTGTTGTGAAACTTGCCTATGCTTGTGATGATAGCCTTTGTTGTGCAAGTGTGGTATTTACGGTTACCGCCTCTCGATAGGCGGTTGACTTGTCGAGAACTTACTTGACGCGTCGGGCGGTGATGGAGAATTCCACTGCACGTTTCCATTTTGATTCTTGTCTTGTTGTTGATGTCACATGGACATGTCTACACCGACGCAGATTCGGCACGCGGCCACGCGCCGTTGATTACCCAGTATATGGTTATTATCGCAACATGGACGCGTTCACACCGAGGCGATTCCGGGGCATGTGGCCACGCGCAGGTTGACCACCAAAGATATCATATTGAGGTTACATGGGCATGTCTACACCGGCGCGATTCGGTACGTGGCCACGCGCTGTTATTATTGTGCATCATGGACATGTCTACACCGTCGCAAGATTCCGGGCACGCGCCATGATGCGAACATGATGGATGTTGTGGGCGTGAGACCCATAGTTATATTCGAGTGGCGACTTTGAGGCGTGAGTCACGACTTGATCGCTTATGTTGCATCAGTATTTTGGTTATCATACATGCTCTCGCTTATATAGATCGGTATGATTTAATCGATATTCTGATTTCACATACTGGTACAATTATCGACTCCTTCGGGCTGCGTTCATGCCGCAGTAGAGGTACATCGGCCGTGGATCCCCGCTTAGGATCTCATTTCAGTGTTGAAAGCTCCGTTCCGTCGGAGGCTTATCTTTGGTATGTTTCCACTGAGTTGTAGGTTCTTGTACATTCGTGGTATGGCGGCCCCGTCCGTCATAGTTGTTGTAAATCTTAGAGTGCAGAGTAATTGTTGCGGGCGGTTTGTAAAAGGATAACGTCGTTTTTTTTATGAATATATACTGAAGGCAACTGCTTTGGTTGGCCTGTTTATTTATCATGTCTCTCATTTCATGTTTAAAGTTTTTATTTCACGGTTTTTCGATGTTGTATCGCTAGGTGCCCGGTAAGGCACGACCACGCCCGATTGGTCGTTACAAAAGTGGTATCGAGCGATTAATCCTCGGAAAGTGTCTACGCACCGTGTCTAGTAAGTCTTGATTATCGATGTGTTGTGCACCACATCTATAATCGAGGCCGCAGACATTTAGGATTGGTTTCATTCTTCTCATTCCGAGATCGTGCCTTGGTGCCATGTTGTAAGTTGGACCCCGACGCGTATCTCGTTTTCGCTTATGCCTCCGCGCCAGCATGCGGCAAGGCAAAGGCGGAGCGGCTAGGAGCTAGTGGGATCTGAGTACGAGGCGCAGCCCTGGCCAAGACTGGGTCAGGTTGTGCCGACGCGGGTTTTAGGACGCCGCCCCAAAGCAGAGGTTAGAGCCGCAAAGAATGGGCTGTTGAGACCGCAGCACTGAGCCTCCAGTCCCACGATGGGCGCAGGAGATGGGTTACGAGATGGCCCGGCTGGCGAGTCGTGGCCGATATGAGGATAGGTGGATGCAGCAGCCGATTCGATGCACCATGGTTCACCCCGAGCAGATAGTTTGAGGCTACGGACTTTCGAGTCAGAGCCCGCGAGTTTTATGGGTCGAGGCACGAGGATGATCCGCGAGTTCATCCGTCGCCATACGGATCATGCGGGTGATCAAGGCTTCAGAGACCGAGTCTGTGACCTTTGGTTCGCATCGGCTGCGTGATACCGCAGTCGATTGGTTTGATTCATGGGAGCTTTCCCGGGGAGCTCTCATTGGTGGAGTGGGGGCGGTAAAGGTGGCCGAAAGTTGGCCTTGTTTGGTCAAGGGTTGGTAGGATATTTTTGTGTTAGATGGATAAGGTGCACTTGGCAAGATCTTGGCCCTACACTTGCTATGCACTTGGCAAGATCTCGCCATTGGTTGCCTTGGCTTATGCTATAAATACCCTCTCCCTTTGATGAATTCTTCATCCTTTCCACAAATCTTCTAAGTGTTAAAATCCTCCCTCTCCTCTCTTGACTCTCGCCCAAGAGCCCCTCTCCCCTTTGAAAGGCCCCTCGCCGAGAGCCCTCTCCCCTCCTAGTAGTGGTGGTGGGTACCCCCTAGCCTAGTTTCTTTCGTATAATACCCCTTGTGGTGTAGAAATACTCAAAAGTATTGTTATAATGCCCAAATTACCTTAGCCGTATACCTTGTAGTATTCTAAGGTTATACCTATATGAAAAGCCAGAAATACTATTATACTTCCCACTACAAAACCGAAACCCTAGGAAAATCTCCATAGTCAGTTGAGTATTGTGTAGAAGTTGGTTAGAACTTCTAAGGGTGGTTTAGAGCGGTTGAGCGCCTGAGTTGGAGCTAAACGATTGCCCAGATCGACTTTATACTTGGATAATTATGGGCTTATCGAGGTAAATATCTTGTCCTCTATTGTAATTGGAAATTACATGATTGTTAGACTATAGTTGAAGTATACTATATGTAGAATCGAACGTTGTTGTCGGCAATGTCTTTTGACTTAAGCCCGAATAATTAGAAACCTTTTCAAAAGAAGAGTATCAATTGTTTTTACATAGGATTGTATCAGATGAGACTTGTGTAGCTTTTCGTGAGGTAGAATTGTGCACGTCGGTTAGATGTATGAACCCCGGTTGACTTGATAGCGGCCCCGATAGAGAGGAGATTTACGCCACATGTGCGGGGAAAGTCCGAATTTTACGTAGAATGTTCTACGGCGGATCTAAATGTTAATAAGCGCCTTGTGGCCTTATAGGTTGAAGTACTACGATGGCGCGATCTGGCAAGGAGTAGCCGACGGTTTGAAGTACTTGGAGCGTTTTGCTATTAGTCGATACTCGTCGCGAGGTATGTGTACCTCTTCCTATCTCTTCTAGCATGATATGTGTGAACTATGTAGTACGGTAGACGTACATGTGCTAAATGTATTTGATTGGTGTAAAACATAAAGTGTTATAACGGCTTTATGGGAAGTTGGTTATAACAGCTTTATGTTGGTAAGAAAATACATGTGGTTTTTTTAAAGTAACTGGTTTGAACTATAACTGGCTTGTTATGTGTTAATAAAGAACTTGAAGTATTTCAAAAGATTTTTGAATCATTTTGAAAGAAGAAGTAATACTTGGTTTTTGAAAACTTAAGAGTTATACTAGCTTTATGGGAAGTTAGGTATAACGGCTTAAGAATGTTTGCTGATTTGGAAATCGAATGTGTATCGACAAACCAACTAGCGTTAATAAAAGGAAATGTTTTGACTAATTAAGTATTAATAAAACCAGTAGAAACCTCCATCTGCATAGAAGCTAAGATGAGACAAAATGATATTTCCTAGATCATGGCTGCTGTAATAAGATTTTTAGAAACAAGAATATCCTACTCACATATAAGGCTTATGTTTCTCAGATGGTTTAAAAGAGAATGATAGTCTTAAGTGATTAATACTATGAACTACGAAACCTTTCTAAAATGAGAAACTTGAACATTGGAAATTAGGCAAACTTGAACATTGGAAATTAGGCAAACTTGATCATTGGAAAAGAATGTTGCTACTTGATTTTACAAAGAGAAGTAATTGATTTACTTTAAAAGGATAGTCACTCTATTTTTATACTACGGGTATTGTGTGACATTGTGAAAGTAACGTATCTTTTAAAGAGTTAATGTATGAAGTACTTTGGGGATAAAACCCCGAACTTGTTGGCATATAGTAGAAAGTACCTTGTGTGTATAACTTGATTGTGTTGGTTTGTGATAGCATGGTAATACTTTCTTGTTGATTGATAAGTAAACATGCTAGGATGCTACGTGTGTTAGTATCTTGTGATGTTGTGTAAAGGGGTTTCCTTTGTTGTGCTTATGTTGCTTAACGATAAGTTGTTGTGTTAGTATTTTACATCACTCATCTCTTGAGATGATTCCGGTTGTCGCTCCGACGCGGGTAGACTCAGCGGTCGATGGACCTATGATTCGAGAATACCTACGCAGTCCCGTGGGCCTACGCGAGCTACGAGAGTTCCGTGTTAGTGTCGTCCTTTATGGGCATGCGGTCCATGTGGGCCACGCGATCGCGAAGTCGGGGCGATGCCGGGAGTAGCTACCGATGCGGGAATACCTCATGCGGCCGATGAGATTGGCCTACGCGAGTCGCGGAAAGTTCGAGGCTAGACGCGCGCATTAGATACGCGGGCAAGTGGCCGCCTTTGATCATGTGACGGTCTAGACAGATCTTATAATCTGATTCATGACCTTGTTGCATCGCTGGTGTTAGTAGTCGGCTATGCCTTCGCACTTACCGCAGACGGTGTTATTATGGCACGTGGGACACGGTGTTCATGTGTGTTCCTTGGTGCTTTTATATCATAAATCGCCGGCGAGGAAGGTATTCCACGCATGATTGATGTTGTGGGCGTGAGACCCATTGTTATATTTGAGTGATGACTTGAGGCGTGAGTCACGACTTGTATGATCGCTTGTTTATTGTGAACGGTAGTTTTGTTATCATACATGTCTCCCGCTTTATATAGACTACTATGATTTCATTTACTGATTTTGAGCCACATACTCTGCACTGTCAGACCGACCTTCCGGGGCTGCGTTCATGCCGCAGTAAAGGTACACGATCGTTGATCCTCGCTCTTAGTGGTCACGTCACTTTGGGAAGCTCCGTTTCTCCGAGGCTTATCTTGTATAGTCCGCATTGTGGGTGCTTACATTCAGGTATGACGGCCCCGTCCCGTCGTTGTTGTCATATCATTCTTAGAGGTGCAGAGTAATCGCTGTGGCAGGTTTGTAAAAAGGATGAATTCGTTCATGATTGAAAGAGTTGTTGTTTATATATACGCCGAAAGGCAAGTTTTCACAGACATCGTTTTGTACTTCATTTGTTTCACGATGTGTTTTATGTTCGCCGATTACTCGATGTTGTGTCACTAGGGTGCCCGGTAAGGCACCGCCACGCCCGCCGGTCGTGACAAAAGTGGTATCGAGCGATTAATCCTCGGAAAGTGTCTACTGCATCAGATCCAAGAAGTCTTGATTATCGGTGTGTTGTGCACCACACCAATAATCGTGAGGCTATAGGGTATTTAGGATTGGTTTCTATTCTTCTCACTCGAGATCGTGCCTTAGAGCCGTGTTGTAAGTTGGACCTCCGACGAAATTATTTCCTTATCGTTATGCCTCGCGCAGGCAACCCGCCCAGTGAGGCGCAGCCGAGGGAACTGCGAGTAGAGTTCAGAGGGTGGCGAGGGCACAGGCCCAATCATTACCTAGGATAGTGCTTCATTCGGGGAGTTCTGCGACGTCACTAGCACCAGCAGAGTTTTAGCACGGCGGCGATTCCTGCTGCGCCACGATGTTTGACCTTCGCCCGCTGACGAACAATGAGTATAGAGTATACCGATGTACCGCGAGTCTTGATGACTATCTAAGAGAGGGTTGTGCAAGAGTAATTCTTCAGTTAGGCTTGAGCATGGCACGTATGCGGGCTTATGCGCAGCCGAGACGCAGAGATCGGCGTTAACGGGCGGTAGAAGAGGCCGAGCAAGAAGGTCCTTTGGTAACTTTCGAGGCAGTCGCCTCACCAAAGATTAGATTTGCACATCCACGGTCAGCAGAGGTTCCCGCGGGTTCGTGGACGCTCGGTATGCAGGAGTTGGTCGAGCTCCAGAGCTTCCGCTCACGCTACACGTAGGTTCGGCCACCGATTCGCTTTTCCGGTGTTCATTAGCTGATGCACGTCATCCCGGGGAATGTCGTCTTTTAGTTGGTACTTGTTGTACCTGCGGCCGTCAGGGCCATGTGTCGAGAGAGTGTCCTTGTAGGAGGACTTAGCCTTCACGATCGGTGGGTAGTTCGTCATCTTCCTTAGCTATGCGCCTGCACGGCGAGTTTGATTTGAGCGACTAAGGGAGTGAAGCGAAGAGATATAGATATATCCTTAACCTCAGAGATCTCAGATATGTGATAAGTGAGTATACCTTAAGTGCTATGTTCTGATAGCAGTGTGTTAGTTGTGATTAGAAATCATGATGGGTTAACCGAGTAAGATTTTGGGGGATAGAGAAGGTGTGAGCCTTAGAGTTTTATACGTAGAGGCCTTAGAGGTAAGGCCATCTCGAGCATAGGTGTAGGGTTATGTTTGACCCTTATCGGAAGTGCATAGTGCACGTGTGTTATGTTTGGGATAGGTCCCTAGTAGTGTGGAATGAAAGGGGGTAGTTGAGCTAAGACCGCTTGGTTTTCAAACGTGATTAAGTGAGATTGTTCGGATCGGGAGCTAGTATTGTGCGCGTCGGGTTGAGGCGCGTTGCGGTCAACCCGCGACCGTTTGTTGGTGGTCGGTTTGTGGTGGTCCCACGTGGTGGATCACGAGGTGTTGGGCCCAAGTTTAGTTAACCGTCACGAGTTCGTGGATACGTTCGACCGGTGGTCGGGTCGATGGGGCAGCCCATCGTGTTCTTCGCTCGGACCGCTTTCGGCAGAGGTTATGCGAGAAGTTGCATCAGAAAGGTTTTAGGGCTGCACGAGGTGCCTACCTACACCTTAAGACGCATATGGAGCCTGTGTTACTACCGCTTTTTCTGGAGGTTTTGCCAGGCAAGGTTAGGAACTCAGGTGAGTCTCAGACTCGCATTCGCCCTCGTGCCAGTGGTTGGATTTCAGGGTAGTTGTGGAGATTGTTGTCTCCTGTGGAGGGAGTGTTTAAGCTACCATTTCGGTGTTCGGATGTCACCTTTGAAGCCTTGTAGGGCGGAAGTGTAAGTCACGGCCGATTGGTTCGATGTTGGCAAGGTTCGCATACTGGTTGAGCTTGTTCCACAGACCGTGGATAGTGAGAAGCTTGTCTAGAAGAGGTTACGGCAGTTCGGAGAAATCGTGCGGATAATCGCCGACGACGCTAGAGTTGAGTTGACGGTCGGTCTTCTTAAAGCGTACCACCCGTTTGGGTGTGACGAGTTTTGGAAAACAGAGGAACTTAGCCCAGTTACTTTGGGCCTTTTAAGTTCATGTGAAGAATAGGCCGGTTGCCTATATGTTAGCTTTTGTCGTCCGACTTAGAGGCAAGACGTCCGTCTTTCGTATTGTTATGTTCGGGAAAGTATCGGAGATCCATCCAGTGTTCCCGATAATGATGACCACGTTAGAGATAGTAACCCGAGTTTTGGAAATGAAGCGATGCTCGGAAATGTGGTAAGAGTTTGAGTGTCACGACCTCGTGGATCGCATGCGGCCGGTACCATTTGTTGGGTCGCGGAGTGACATTAGAACCTCGCGCAAAGTGACAAAAGTGGTATCATTTCTTTTGTAAAGAGAAGCGGGCGAAGTATATTTTAGACCGGTGAGAGGTGTTATGGTGATGTTAGAGGTGTTTCCTCGTGGACTTGGATGTAAGCTTTTTGCGCAAGTTGTTTCGTGGCCATGTGTGGCAAGGATTGTTCTCGTAAGCATAGTAGTGAAGACTATCTTCGCGCGTTTGTTTTGAGACTTAGAAAGAACATTCGACGAATGTTTCTAAGAGGGGAGAATGTTATACCAGTATTTCCAGTATGTACGGGGCGACGTAGAAAATTTGAACTTAAGAGTAAGGCTTGGACGATTTTCACTTTGTTCACAACACCCGATTAGAGTCGCTTTTCGATGAAACGTTTTCACGGCTTTCGTAGGAAAATTCCGCTATGTCTTTTTAATTTTTATGGATTTTTCCGAGAGGCGGAACATTTTGGACCAACAAGAGGCGCCACTTGGCACCCTCTCATTGCGGAGTGGGGCGGTAAAGGTGGCGAAAGTTGGCCTTGTTTGGTCAAGGGTTGGTAGGATATTTTTGTGTTAGATGGATAAGGTGCACTTGGCAAGATCTTGCCCTACACTTGCTATGCACTTGGCAAGATCTTGCCATTGGTTGGCCTTGGCTTATGCTATAAATACCCTCTCCTTTGATGAATTCTTCATCCTTTCCACAAATCTTCTAAGTGTTAAAATCCTCCTCTCCCCTCTTGTTGACTCTCGTCCAAGAGCCCCTCTCCCCCGTTGCAAGGCCCCCGTGGGCGGGTGCCCTCTCTCCTCACAGTAGTGTGGCTGGGTACCCCACCCCTAGCCTAGTTTCTTTCGTATAATACCCCCTCAGGTGTAGAAATACTCTCAAAAGTATTGTTATAATGCCCAAATTACCTTAGCCGTATACCTTGTAGTATTCTAAGGTTATACCTATACGAAAAGCCCAGAACTACTATTATACTTCCCGTCAGTCACAAAACCGAAACCCTAGGAAAATCTCCATAGTCCGTTGGAGTATTGTTGAGAAGTTGGTTAGAACTTCTAAGGGTGGTTTAGAGCGGTTGAGCGCCTGAGTTGGAGCTAAACGATTGCCCAGATCGACTTTATACTTGGATAATTATGGGCTTATCGAGGTAAATATCTTGTCCTCTATTGTAATTGGAAATTACATGATTGTTAGACTATAGTTGAAGTATACTATATGTAGAATCGAACGTTGTTGTCGGCAATGTCTTTTGACTTAAGCCCAATAATTAGAAACCTTTTCGAAAGAAGAGTCTCGAATTGTTTTTACATAGGATCAGACATGAGACTTGTGTAGCTTTTCTGTGAGGTAGAATTGTGCACGTCCGGTTAGATGTATGAACCCCCCCCGGTTGGCTTGATAGCCGGCCCCGATAGAGGAGGAGATTTACGCTGTTGCGGGGGGGGGGGGAGGTGCTGCCGAATTTTCTGTAGAATGTTCTACGAAGGGATCTAAATGTTAATAAGCGCCTTGTGGCCTTATAGGTTGAAGTACTACGTGGCGCGATCCATGGCAAGGAGTAGCCGACGGTTTGAAGTACTTGGAGCGTTTGCTATTAGTCGATACTCGTCGCGAGGTATGTGTACCTCTTCCTATCTCTTCTAGCATGATATGTGTGAACTATGTAGTACGGTAGACGATACGTGCTAAATGTATTTGATTGGTGTAAAACATAAAGTGTTATAACGGCTTTATGGGAAGTTGGTTATAACAGCTTTATGTTGGTAAGAAAATACATGTGGTTTTTTTAAAGTAACTGGTTTGAACTATAACTGGCTTGTTATGTGTTAATAAAGAACTTGAAGTATTTCAAAAGATTTTTGAATCATTTTGAAAGAAGTAATACTTGGTTTTTGAAAACTTAAGAGTTATACTAGCTTTATGGGAAGTTAGGTATAACGGCTTAAGAATGTTTTGCTGATTTCGGAAATCAGAATGTGTATCGACAAACCACTGCAGCGTTAATAAAAGGAAATGTTTTGACTAATTAAGTATTAATAAAACCAGAGAAACCTCCATCCGCATGAAGCTAAGATGAGACAAAATGATATTTCCTAGATCATGGCTGCTGTAATAAGATTTTTAGAAACAAGAATATCCTACTCACATATAAGGCTTATGTTTCTCAGATGGTTTAAAAGAGAATGATAGTCTTAAGTGATTAATACTATGAACTACGAAACCTTTCTAAAATGAGAAACTTGAACATTGGAAATTAGGCAAACTTGAACATTGGAAATTAGGCAAACTTGATCATTGGAAAAGAATGTTGCTACTTGATTTTACAAAGAGAAGTAATTGATTTACTTTAAAAGGATAGTCACTCTATTTTTATACTACGGGTATTGTGTGACATTGTGAAAGTAACGTATCTTTTAAAGAGTTAATGTATGAAGTACTTTGGGGATAAAACCCCGAACTTGTTGGCATATAGTAGAAAGTACCTTGTGTGTATAACTTGATTGTGTTGGTTTGTGATAGCCTGGTAATACTTTCTTGTTGATTGATAAGTAAACATGCTAGGATGCTACGTGTGTTAGTATCTTGTGATGTTGTGTAAAGGGGTTTCCTTTGTTGTGCTTATGTTGCTTAACGATAAGCTGTTGTGTTAGTATTTTACATCACTCATCTCTTGAGATGATTCCGGTTAAGCCGCTCCACGCGGGTAGACTCAAAGCGTCGATGGACCTATGATTCGAGAATACCTCATGCAGGTCCCAGGGGCCTATGCGGAGCTACGAGAGTTCCAGGTTAGTTATACCCCGTATTCTCAGGGTATAAGATCGTTATAAACAAGAATAAACTACTCACATATATGACATATGTTACTCAATTGTTTTAAAAGAGATTAAGACTATGAGTTATGAAACCTTTCTAAAATAAGTGACTTGAGCATTTGAAATTAGGCAAACTTGAACGTTTGGAAAATAATGTTGTTACTTGATTTTACAAAAGGGGAAGTGTCTTGTTTACTTAAAAAGATAGTCACGATTTTTATACTACGGGTATTGTGTGACTTATGTGAAAGTACTTTGAGTTGTGTGAAACTTGCCTATGCTTGTGATGATAGCCTTTGTTGTACAAGTGTTGTATTTCTGTGTTACCGCGTCTCTCGATAGAGGGCCGGTTGACTTGTTGAGAACTTACTTGACGGCCGGCGTGACGAGAATTCCACGGGTATGTTTCCATTTTGATTACTGTCTTGTTGTCGATGTTACATGGACATGTCTACACCGATGCAGAATTCCGGGGGCATATGGCCATGCGGCAGGGTTGATTACCCGATATATTGTTATTGTGGTTACATGGACATGTCTACACCGACGCAGAATTCCGGGGGCATGTGGCTACGCGCGGCGGTTGATCACCCAAGATATTATTGTTGATGCCATACGGACGCGTCTACACCGGCAGAATTCCGGCATGTGGCCTACGGGCATTGGTATTATTGTTGCATCATGGACATGTCTACACCGATGCAGAATTCCGGGCATGCGCCACGATGCGAACATGATTTATGTTGTGGCGTGAGACCCATAGTTATATTTGAGTGATGACTTGAGGCGTGAGTCCTCGATCGACATGATCGCTTTTATGTTGTGAATCAGAGTTTGGTTATCATACATGTCTCCGCTTTATATAGACTAGTATGATTTCATTTACTGATTTTACGCTTTCACATACTTGTACTGCCAGATCGACCTCCTTCGGCCGCGTTCATGCCGCAGTAGAGGTACATCGGCCGTGGATCCTCGCCTTAGGATCTCGCGAGCTTTTGGGAAGCTCCGTTTCTCCGAGGCTTATCTTTTGTATGTGTTCCCTTAGTTGTAGGTTCTTGTACATTCGTGGTATGGCGGGCCCCGTCCCATCATAGTTGTTGTAAATCTTAGAGGTCGATCTGTTGTGGGCGTGTGGTTTGTAAAAAGGATTAAATTGTTCGTTTTGAAAAAGTTGTATATATATATGTTATTGGAAGGTAACCGTTGGGTTGGCCTGTTTTATGATCATATATCTTGTTTCTTGTTTAAAGTTTTATTTTCCGCTGGTTTTCTCTGATGTTGTATCACTAGGGTGCCCGGGGTAAGGCACCAGTCACGGGCCCGGAATCGGGTCGTGACAGAGCTAACCCATGGTATCCTTGAAACAAGTTGTCGGCCCTTTATGGAGGGACGCGGAGATGTGAAAATATGACACTTGCACGAATGTCTATATGAGCAACCCATATGCAAGCAAACCAAGGCAAAACCATGCCTTTACACAAATCAAGACAATTACCATGCCTTTCTTTTTGTCATAAGCCAAGACAATACCATGCCTTTACACAAACCAAGACAATTACCATGCCTTCTTTTCACATAAACCAAGAGAAATCCTTATTTAAGCAAGCCAAAGTACTTATCAAGGCACACATAGAATAATTCTCATTTAAACAAGCCAAAGTACTATCAAGGCACAAATAGAATAATTCTCATTTAAACAAGCCAAAGTACTATCAAGGCACAAATGGAAAAATTCTCATTTAAACAAGCCAAAGTACTACGTACATACATTCTTTTCAAAAGACTCCTTTTTATGTAAAACCCCAAGATACTAACACGCGTAGTATCAAGGCGTGTCTATTTTTCAAAGTAAGTTACTACACTTTTAGAAACTCATTTCAAAGCTTGAAACCAAGTAACTTCAAATTTTCACAATTTAGGCAACCTATACCCATTAATCAAAATAGACAACTTTCTTAACCTTTCATAAAACCGTTATAACCAACTTCCCATAAAGTCGTTATAACCCTTTATGGTTTTAGACCAATTCATTCCTTTTTATATCCAAGAGACTTACACTTTTAAAACCAAGTATCATATACTTACAAATCAAGTTTCTTAACTTTCAAAATACTTCAAGTCTCTTAATATTTAGAAATCAAGTTTCTTAACTTTAGAAATCAAGTTTCTTCTACTTTTAAATATCAAGTAACTCACACCTTTAAAACAAGTTACTTCTCTTAAATCATGTCATTTCTCCTCTTTTAAATCAATTAAGTAAATCACTCCTTTTACTCCCCTAAAGTCATTATAACAACCCTTAGGTTTTGGAACTAAGGCACTAGCCAAAAGATTTGGAAACCACTTCCCTTTCAAGACTCTGTGTACTTTAAGTAAAATACTTTCACTTTTGAGAATCCAAACTTCACTAAGGAAATGAATTATAACAACTTACAATTTAAACATCAAAGTACAACCAAGGAAGTATATAGAACAAATTCTATAATAGGCAATCCAAGTACAACCAAGGAATGGATCATTTAAGGAGTATGACTTACTTTCTTTATCTTAAGGAATCATGCTAGAAGAAGAGGAGATGGTTCACATACTTTTTCGGCTTAATCCACAAGGTAAGTCGAACACTCCGCACGTAGGATTGTCAACCTATAATGGCCACAACATGACTATCAATTTCTAGCCTCTAACGTAGAATAATACTAAGTATACTGTCTCTTATTCTACGGAAAATCGGGCAGCACCTCCTTTGTTTCTACATACTTTGCCACATTTTTCAAGGCCGAATTCAATAACCAAACATGCCACATTTAAGTCTCAACATACCAACCAATCAAAGGGGATTACACGCCTTACAATACGTGTAAAATTTCGCCCCACAAATCATACCAAGTAGTTTAATACTTAAAAGTCATTCTCGGCTAACAATATAACCAATCCTAAGTCCTTTCCAATTCTTTTTCAATCCAAGTTCTTAGGTCCAACATGTTATATAGTCATAGACAACTTCAACAACTACAATTTCCTTCTTTATATAACATGTGACGACTTATACTAATAATCAAATCGAATTGTAATCTTAAGGCTAAGCATGCTAGTTTTCGGATTAGGGTTCCAATAGCCAATATACTTATCAAACTTCATAATGTAAACATCTCATGCTTGCTAATATCCATAGCTACAACAATAAGTAATCTTAATTACTAAAACGACAAGAATTATACCTTTACAAGCCCTTAAAATTTCCAAGATTCAAAGTCGCTCCTTAGCAATTCTTAGCTCCTTTCCTTTATGCTCCAATCCGCTATTTGAAGCCTTTAGAATTTCACAACCAACTTATCTTCCATTTCCAATCCAAACTTGTGAAAATGACTTAGGTTTTCGCCTTGCGACTAATGTGAAAACGTCATTTTTATGAAATATTTCTATTGAGATATCCTTACAATACCCTTAGGGACATTGGGTTAAAGTCTTATGAATAAAGAACCAAAAATACAAAATTTTCTTGTGGGAAAAGGCACTAAGCCGAGAGCTCACTTGCAAGAACAATGATGTTGTGATTTTTTTAAGTGTTGGAAGACCTTGTCTTGCTACTAGTGTGTATATATAACACAAGGAAGGGTCAAGATTGCAACACTTGAGTGGTTAGGATGAAGAACACTTGGATAATTAGCCAAGTTGACAAGTCAACAATCTCAAGCTTGAAGACTTATTCATCCACAAGGGTCAATGACCATTCTAACCTTGAAATTTTCATCCAAGACCATGCGGGGGAGGTGCCACGTGTCGCCCTCTCATTCGTCCATAAAATTCCGTAACCCTCGTGGGCCCCGCAAAACGTAAAATTCCTCGGGTGGGCCCCACGTGACCAAATCAGTAAAAATAAATTTCCATAATGTTAATAAGTTCCATACTCTTCAGATAATGCATTTTGAAAATCTAATTCTCCTCAACGAACATTTTTCCTTTCCGACGTTCGGAAGATTTTTCGTCGGAAAAACAATTCTTCCTTTCGTACCAATTTCCAACTCTTGTTTCCTTACGTATATTCTCTTATACAAGTCACGACTTACGGGTGTAAATCGTTATACCGTATTTCCAGTATGTACGATGCAGACGTATTGTAATTTAAGCCTTAAAGTTGGCTAGTTTGAAAATTGTACACAACACCCGATTGAGTCGTTTTTACTAAACGCTTCACAGCTTTTCGTAGGGAAAATTCGCTATGTCATTTTTAATTTTTGCGGATTTTTCCGAGAGATGAAACATTTTGGACCAACGGGAGGGTGGCGTGTGTCACCTCACATTGGAAGGCTCGACGGCAACTTGGCCTTGCCGACGATTTGCCTTGGCTTTTTGTCAAGGATTAGGTAGGATATTTTTGGGTAGATGGATAAGGTAGCACATGGCTAAATCTTGACCTTACACTTGCTATACACTTGGAAGAATCTTGGCCATTGGTTGCCATGGCACGACCTATAAATACCCTAAGTGAAGGCTTTCTTCATCCACAAATTGTTCTAAGTGATAAATCCCTTCCCTCCTCTTGTTGACTCTCGTCCCAAGAGCCCTCTCCTCTCTCTTGTGAGCTAGCCGAGAGCCTCCCCTTCCCCTTTGTGGTGCCCTGCCCAGGGTACCCCACTAGCCTAGTTATTTTCGTATAATACCCTTGTTGTGGTATAGAAATACTCTCCTAGTATTGTTATAATGCCCAAATACCTTGGCCCATATACCTTGTAGTATTCCCAAGGTTACACTTATACAAAAGCCCGTAAAATACTATTATACTTCCTCACCACAAAACGAAACCCTAAGTAAATCTTCACCGTAGTTGAAGTTATAAGTAAGTTGGTTAGAACTTCTAAGGGTTGTTTGGAGCGGGTTGAGCGCACGAGTAGGAGCTAAACCTTGCTCAGATCGACATATAACTCGGATAATTTTGGGCTTATCGAGGTAAACACTCTTGACCTTCAAATGTAATTGGAAATTACATGTTGTAGGAATATATAGTTGAAGTATACTATATATAGAATTGAACATAGTTGTGCGGCAATGTCTTTGACTTAAGCTCGAATAATACTTACGCAATGTCTTGCGACTTAAGCCCAAGTTAAATAAGAGAATCGAATCTGTAATTACATAGGATTGTATTACTGAGACTTGTGTAGTATTCTTTGTGTGTAGAATTGTACACGCCCGGTTAGACGTGCAAACCCCCTGGTTGGCTTGGTAGCCTACCCGATAAAGCGAGGAGATTAACGCCATTTGCGGGAGGTCGCCGAATTTTACGTAGAATATTCTACGTGGAGACCTTGATGTTAATAGGCGCCTTGTGGCCTCTATAGGTTGAAGTACTACGTGTGGCGTGATCTACTTGGCTTAGGAGTAGCCGACGGTTTGAGGTACTTGAGCGTTTTGCTATTAGTCGATAATCGTCGCGAGGTATGTGAACCTCTTCCTATCTGTTCTAGCATGATATGTGTATAACTATGTAGTGCGGTGAGACGCATACGTGTTAAGCTGTATTTGATTGGTTTGAAACATAAGGTGTTATAACGACTTTATGGGAAGTTGGTTATAACGACCTTATGTAGGTAAGAAAATTCTTTGGGGTTTTAAAAGGTAATCGACTTGATGTGTGATAATAAAGAACTTGAAGTATTTCAAAAGACACATTTGAAAGAAGAGTAATACTTGGTTTTGAAAACATAAGAGTTATACTAGCTTTATGGGAAGTTAGGTATAACGTCTTAAGGAAGGTAAAATGAATAGGTTTATTGATCTAAAAGATAAGAGACTTGACTTGAATGAATTAATATGAATTTTGTGTGAAGCCTCATTCGTGAGTAATGAGTACTTGGTTTCTGAAAGGAATAATGTTTCTTGATTTGAAATCGAATGTGTATCGACAAACCATGCGGCGTTAATAAAGGAAAATGTATTGAATAATTAAGTATTATTAAAACCAGTAGAAACCTCCATCTGCATAGAAGCTAAGATGAGACAAAATGATATTACATTTTCTAGATCATGGCTGCTTAATAAAATTGATTATGAACAAGAATAACCTACTCGCCTATGGCATGTGTTACTCAAATGTTTTAAAAAGAGATTAAGACAATTGAACTATGAAACTTTTCTAAAAAGAGACTTGTGTAATTGAAATTAGGCAAACTGGAACGTTAGGGAAAAGAAAGGCATTGGGTTGTCTTAAAATGGTTTAAAACATAAAGTGTTATAACAGCTTTATGGGAAGTTGGTTATAACGACTTTATGAAAACAAAAGAGAAGGTTTTATCATTGGTTTTAATGTGGTAACTTGACTTTAAAAAGAGAAGTGTTTTGGTCTAAAAAGAAGGCATGGTATTGCCTTACTTTGGTTTTAAAAAGGAAAGTATGGAGGTTGTTTTGGTTTACTTAAAAGATATAAGTCACTCTATTTTTATACTACGTGTATCTGGTGACTTTTATAAAAGGGAATGGATCTTTAAAAAGTAAATTAACGAACGAGTAATCTTGTAGGTTAAAACCCGGACTTTGGCATAAAATGAAAGTAGCTTGAGTTGTGTAACTTGCCTATGCTTGTTGGTGTGTAACTTGCTTATGCTTGTGGTGATAGCCTTTGTTGTGCAAATGGTGTTCTATATAACCGCGTCTCTCAATGGAGTGCCGGTTGACTTGTTGAGGACTTACTTGGACGTACCGGCAGTGACGGAAAATTCCACGGGTATGCTCCTGTTGATAGTGCTATTCCATGGACTAGCTCTCCATGAGGTTTCTTCGTTTCGCCTTGGTACCCGTGGTCGGCAGATTTGCCCCGCCTCGTGGCTGATTCGCCTTGTACACGGTAGTTAGCCCTCGACTTGCCCCGCTCGGTGTAGTGACGGTCTCGTGATACGCCTCGTACCGGTGGTCACCAGATTTGCCCCGCCGCCACGTGACCGCCTTGGTATCCGTAGTCGGCTCGTGACTTGCCCCGTCGCCCGTGTTTGTGGTTGCATTGTATTATTGGTACTGATCCGTAGTTGTACTTGTCATATACGGTTTTATGACACAGTGGGACTGGTGTTCATGTATACTCCTTGGTATTGTTATATCATAAATCGCCGGTGAGGAAGAAATTCCACGCACGAGTGATAATTTGAGGCGTGAGTCACGACTTGATGTAATCGGTTAAATGTTATGATCGTAGTTTGGTCATCATACATGTCTCTCGCTTTATAGACTATTATGATTTCATTTACTGATTTATAGTTTCACATACTTGGTACTGTTAGATCGACCTCCTTCGGGCCGCGTCACGCCGCAGTAAGCATCACCGCCGATCCCCGTTTAGGATCTCATTTCAGTTTTGGGAAGCTCCGCTGGTCGGAGGCTTATCTTTGGTATGTTACCCTGAGTCTGTAAGTTCTTGTACGTTCAGGGTATGGCGGGGCCCTGTCCCGTCATAGTTGTTGTATAAATCTTAGAGGTCCTTGTAAGGCAAGCGTGGTTGTAAGGATTAGAATCGCTTCAAATGTCTTTATATATATATGTTGAAAGGCAATCGCTTTGGTTGGCTGTTTATTTATAATATCTCTCATTTCATGTTCATGTTTTATTTTCCGCTGATTTTCTCTCGATGATTGTATCACCAGGTGCCCGGTAAGGCACTACCACGCCCGATTCGGTCGTGACAAAGTGGTATCGAGCGATTAGTCCTCGGAAAGTGTCTGCACCGTGTCTAGTAGAGTCTTGATTATCGATGTGTTGTGCACCACATCTATGATCGTGAGGTCGCAAGACATTTAGGATTGGTTTCATTCTTCTCATTCCGAGATCGTGCCTTAGAGGCGTGTGATAAGATTGACCCTCCGACATACTTCGCTTTTACCGATTATGCCTCCGCGTAAGGCAACCCGGCCCGTGGCGGCAAGGCAACAGAGGAAGTCGCGAGTAGAGCGGCGAGACCACAAGATACGAGCCTCGATCCCGCAGCCGAGCGGGAGAGATGGGTCACGCGAGTGGGCCCGTAATGGCCGTGGTCAGGCCGATATGAGGATAAGCCGGACGCAGCAGCCCAGAGCGCCAGATGGTTCACCCTAGATCGGATAGTTCGAGGCTACGGATTTTCTCGAGTCAGGCCGCGAGTTTTATGGGTCGAGGCACGAGGATGATCCGCAGGAGTTCATCCGGCGATTCTGACGGATCGCGAGAGTAATCAAGGCATCGGAGACCGAGTCAGTGGTCCTAGGTTCACATCAGCTGCGTGATACCGCAGTCGACTGGTTTGATTCGTGGGAGCTGTCCCGGGGAGAGAATGCACTTCCAGCTATATGGGACGAGTTCTCAGAGGCATTCCTTGCACATTTCTTGCCTCCACGGATGAGGGCCCGCATGTGATTTTTGGTGTTACGGCAGAACGGTCGTACGGTTCGGGAGTACAATGTAGAGTTCGACTCATTGGCCCGGTACGTCCCCGCGTTGGTAGCTAGTATGGAAGATCGAGTGCACCGATTTGTTACAGGGCTCGATGATCACCTAGCCGAGAGCTGTTCGGGTGTAGCTCTTCAGCCGGGCATGGACATTGCCCGCATGCAGGCGTATGCACTTGGATGTGAGGAACGGATAAATCGACGGAATGACCAGGGTCAGCAGAAGAGGGCCAGAACAGCAGGGTCCTTTGGTGACTTTCGAGGCGGACCGCCAAAGAAGAAAGCGATTATGTGCCTCCACGATGCAGTGGTCCTCCACGCCGGGACCTTCGAGATGTTCAGAGCGTGCCTGGGGCTCCTGTGTTTCAGATTTTCGAGGAGCAGGAGTGCTCGCGGATGAGGTTGCCCTTGTCTCTGTGGCGTTGTGGAAAACTTCATAAGGGAGAGTGTCGATCGACTTCGAGATTGTTATTTTGCGCCAGCAGGCCATCCGGCAAGAGATCGTCCACTGCGGGTAGCACTGGTAGATAGCATGGACTACTAGAGCGATTGCGGGTTCTTCACCTTCCATAGCCAGCAGATGTTCAGACACCGTGAGCCCGGTAGAGGTCGCGGTGGAGTTCCAGCTTTAGCGGTCCTCAACCGCCTATTGTCAGTATATCCTTAACCTCAGAGACTTATATTGTATTGATGTTGATGATGTGTTTAGTGTTATGTTCGGATAGCTTTGTGCTAAAATGTGATTTAGAAACCTGGTCAGTAAGAAAAAGGGTAAGCCTGGGGGTGAGACATGATAAACCATAGAATATTACAGTTGAGACCTTAGATGTAAGGTCGTCTTGAGTACCATATTTTGCAAGTGATCCTTGTCGGAGTGCATTTTTATGCCTAGAACGTTTTGTGTGACAAAGTCCCTGGGTAGTGTGAAATGGAAGTGGTAGCTTTCATGACCTGTAGAGGTAAGATTGTTTGGATCTAGAAACTAGAGAGTTGGCGTGACGGAGGGTCGGGTTGAAGACGTGTTGCGTGTCAACCCGTGAGTCTTGATTGGCGCGGGTCACGGGTGGTCCCGCCAGGAGGTAGGGTCACCAGGGTGTTAGGCCCATGTTTTGATGACCATCGTATGAGTTCGTGGATATGTTCGACCAGAAGCAGATCGTGAAGGTCGGGAATGGCCTTAAGAAAGAGTACGTGTGTTAGTTCGTGGCCAGGCGTGGCGTTGACAACTTGTTAGAAGATCTTCGTGTCCGTCTTGAGAAGGAACATTCGGGACGAATGTTTCTAAGGAGGGGAGAATGTTATACCCCGTATTTCCAGAGTATGTACGTGAGCGCGTACGTATTGTAATTTAAGCCTTAAAGTTGGCTAGTTTTGAAAATTGTACACAACACCCGATTGGAGTCGTTTTTCGACGAAACGCTTTCCACTTTTCGTAGGGAAAATTCCGGCTATGTCATTTTTAATTTTTGCGGATTTTTCCGAGATGAAACATTTTGGACCAACGGGAGGGTGACATGTCACCCTCGCATTGAAGGCTCGACGGCAACTTGGCCTTGCCTGACGATTTGCCTTGGCTTTTGTCAAGGATTAGGTAGGATATTTTTGGGTAGATGGATAAGGTAGCACATGGCTAAATCTTGACCTTACACTTGCTATACACTTGGAAGAATCTTGGCCATTGGTTGGCCATGGCCTGACCTATAAATACCCCTCTAAGTGAAGGCTTTCATCCACAAATTGTTCTAAGTGATAAATCCCTTCCTCCCTCTTGTTGACTCTCGTCCAAGAGCCCCTCTCCTCTCTCTTGTGAGCTAGCCGAGAGCCTCCCTTCCCCTTTGTGGTGCCCTGCCAGGGGTACCCCTAGCCTAGTTATTTTCGTATAATACCCTTGTTGTGGTATAGAAATACTCTCCTAGTATTGTTATAATGCCCAAATACCTTGCCCATATACCTTGTAGTATTCCCAAGGTTACACTTATACAAAAGCCTAAAAATACTATTATACTTCCTCACAAAAAACGAAACCCTAAGTAAATCTTCACCCGTAGTTGAAGTTATAAGTATAAGTTGGTTAGAACTTCTAAGGGTTGTTTGGAGCGGGTTGAGCGCACGAGGTAGAGCTAAACCTTGCTCGGGATCGACATATAACTCGGATAATTTTGGGCTTATCGAGGTAAACACTCTTGACCTTCTATTGTAATTGGAAATTACATGTTGTAGGAATATATAGTTGAAGTATACTATATATAGAATTGAACATAGTTGTGCGGCAATGTCTTTTGACTTAAGCTCGAATAATACTTACGGCAATGTCTTGCGACTTAAGCTGAAGTTAAATAAGAGAATCGAATCAGTAATTACATAGATCAGACATGAGACTTGTGTAGTATTGCTGTGTGTAGAATTGTACACGCCCGGTTAGGCGCAAACCCACTGGTTGGCTTGTAGCCTACCGATAGCGAGGAGATTAACGCTGCATGGGGAGGTCTTTGCCAAATTTTACGTAGAATATTCTACGTGGAGACCTTGATGTTAATAGGCGCCTTGTGGCCTCTATAGGTCAAGTACTACGTGTGGCGTGATCTACTTGGCTTAAGGAGTAGCCGACGGTTTGAGGTACTTGAGCGCTTTTGCTATTAGTCGATAATCGTCGCGAGGTATGTGAACCTCTTCCTATCTGTTCTAGCATGATATGTGTATAACTATGTAGTACGGTGACGCATACGTGTTAATCAGATTTGATTGGTTTGAAACATAAGGTGTTATAACGGCTTTATGGGAAGTTGGTTATAACGACCTTATGTAGGTAAGAAAATTCTTTGGGGTTTTAAAAGGTAAGCGACTTGATGTGTGATAATAAAGAACTTGAAGTATTTCAAAAGACTGCTTGAAAGAAGAGTAATACTTGGTTTTGAAAACATAAGAGTTATACTAGCTTTATGGGAAGTTAGGTATAACGTCTTAAGGAAGGTAAAATGAATAGGTTTATTGATCTTAAAAGATAAGAGACTTGACTTGAATGAATTAATATGAATTTTGTGTGAAGCCTCATTCGTGAGTAATGAGTACTTGGTTTGTGAAAGGAATAATGTTTTATCGATTTGGAAATCGAATGTGTATCGACAAACCACCGCTGCGTTAATAAAGGAAAATGTATTGCATAATTAAGTATTATTAAAACCAGGAGAAACCTCCATCTGCATAGAAGCTAAGATGAGACAAAATGATATTACATTTTCTAGATCATGGCTGCTTAATAAAATTGATTATGAACAAGAATAACCTACTCGCCTATGGCATGTGTTACTCAAATGTTTTAAAAAGAGATTAAGACAATTGAACTATGAAACTTTTCTAAAAAGAGACTTGTGTAATTGAAATTAGGCAAACTGGAACGTTAGGGAAAAGAAAGGCATTGGGTTGTCTTAAAATGGTTTAAAACATAAAGTGTTATAACAGCTTTATGGGAAGTTGGTTATAACGACTTTATGAAAACAAAAGAGAAGGTTTTATCATTGGTTTTAATGTGGTAACTTGACTTTAAAAAGAGAAGTGTTTTGGTCTAAAAAGAAGGCATGGTATTGCCTTACTTTGGTTTTAAAAAGGAAAGTATGGAGGTTGTTTTGGTTTACTTAAAAGATATAAGTCACTCTATTTTTATACTACGGGTATCGGGTGACTTTTATAAAAGGGAATGGATCTTTAAAAAGGAATTTAACGAACGTAGTACTGTAGGGTTAAAAACCCGGACTTTGGCATAAAATGAAAGTAGCTTGAGTTGTGTAACTTGCCTATGCTTGTTGGTGTGTAACTTGCTTATGCTTGTGGTGATAGCCTTTGTTGTGCAAATGGTGTTCTATATAACCGCCTCTCGATGGAGTGTCGGTTGACTTGTTGAGGACTTACTGACGCGTCTGGCGTGACGGAAAATTCCACGTATGCTCGCTGATAGTGCTATTCCATGGACTAGCTCTCCATGAGGTTTCTTCGTTCGCCTTGGTACCCGGTGGTCGGCTTTCAGATTGCCCGTCTCGTGGCTGATTCGCCTTAGTACCAGTAGTTAGCCCTCGACTTGCCCCGCTCAGTGTAGTGACGGTCTCGTGATACGGCCTTGGTACGGTGGTCACCGTACTTGCCCCGGCCGCTACATGACCGCCTTGGTATCCGTAGTCGGCTCTCGACTTGCCCCGTCGCCTTCGACCGTGTTTGTGGTTGCATTGTATTATTGGTACGGTCGGATCCGGTAGTTGTACTTGTCTCAGACGGTTTTTATGACACAGTGGGACACGTGTTCATGTATACTCCTTGGTATTGTTATATCATAAATCGCCGCAGTGAGGAAGAAATTCCACGCACGAGTGATAATTTGGAGGCGTGAGTCCCTGACTTGATGTAACTGGTTATATGTTATGTACTGTAGTTTGGTCATCATACATGTCTCCTGCTTTTTATAGACTATTATGATTTCATTTACAGCATTTACAGTTTCACATACTTGGTACTGTTAGATCGACCTCTTCGGTGCTTGCGTTCATGCCGCAGTAGAAGTACATCTACCGTCGATCCGCGTTTAGGATCTCATTTCAGCGTTGGGAAGCTCCGTTCCGTCGAGGCTTATCTTTGGTATGTTACCCGAGTCCGTAAGTTCTTGCACGTTCAGGGTATGGCGGCCCCGTCCCGTCATAGTTGTTGTATAAATCTTAGAGGTCAGAGTAATTGTTGAAGCGTGGTTGTAAGGATCAGAATCGCTCAAATGTCTTTATATATATATGTTGAAAGGCAACTGTTTTGGTTGGCCTGTTTATTTATAATATCTCTCATTTCATGTTCATGTTTTATTTTCCGCTGATTTTCTCTGATGATTGTATCACTAGGGTGCCCGGGGTAAGGCACCAGTCACGGGCCCGGATTCGGGTCGTGACAGTAACATTCTTCCCCCCTTAGAAACATTCATCCCTGAATGTTCTTAGTCGGTTGTCAAGCTATACAAACTCCGGCACAGTCTCTATACTATGCCTATCAATCAATACTACACAAGACCAACGATGCCACACATGGACACCACATAGCATACGTAAACATATCAATGGACCTTCCGTCCGCGGCCCCTTCTCACAAAACTCGAAGGTTACAGTCTTATCAAACACGGGATCCTTAGAGGTTACTTTCTCTTTCCCGTACTAGGGATGGCCCTGTCGTAATCTAAGTCATGGGACTAACACTATCTGAATCCTTCAGTCGGACTCCTACTCAGCTAACTGATGTGTTCCCCCGTGTTACTCCCCCTTCTCGGTCTCACTTAGTCACCAAACTAGTTGGGACATGAACCTATAATCTGCCTAGCTTAGTTTACCCACCGGTGTAAACTATAACACTAGTATCATCTCAATCACGAGCACCTATGGACAGTGTTACTGAACCTAAGGCATGTGTATCATCATAATTAACCTCCACTCATGGCCTAAAAGGAATTTTCTCTACGCACCATCATTACTTATAACTATAATCACTATAGTTTTTTTAACCTTTGTTCCTTCATTTTCTTACTTGTCATACTTTATCGTACTTTCAAACTTATTTAGTACACGTACAAAATCTCAAATATTGTTTCCGTTCTCCAATCCTTGGAGTTACTATCCAAACTTGGCCATTATGCTACTTGAATTTCCGTTAAGGCCTTTCTCGACCCTCACGACCTGGTTCCGGTGGAACGCGTCCACAACTCGTACAACGATTTACTAGACTTGGGCCTTGCATCCTCGGGACCCTATCACATAGCGGAACCATTTCTAACTGACATCACCCCATTTCGTACTACCAGCTGACCCGAAATGAGTCCATAACACGATTCATCGTCATACTTAACTTCTCATTCTTAGTCTGAAATAAATCTTTCTCTTATCTCAAGGTACTTCTTACCCTATCCCCCTATTCACTAGAGGTTCGTCACATAGGCCAAAGTATTTCTATTGTACATTCTTCCCTATCAGTCTTCACACTGTTATGGGGTAATTACAACTTGTGAACCCTACACAACTATAGTCTCCGTTCACTTTATCATTCTTGTCAACATTCTTAACTCTTCACTTTACTAATCAAAGTATCCCTACCTCTGGGGGTACTATCACTTTACAACTACTAGCAACAAAGGGAAAATATATACGCTAAGGCAAAATCTGAATCTATCAATGCACGTATGATTCAAAAGAATCGAAATATACCAGAACCTCGCGATGTTGCCTCACGATCCCGCCTGATGAGTCACGTCATCTACGCGGTTCGAAGGACCGCCAGAACTATGAACTCCACCCTGACCTCTACCACGGCTAGCTGACATCTGAACACCCTGCCCTGGGGAACGCACAACTGTGGAGGAAAGGGAATCAACTATCGGCCTCATAGGCTGAGCCACCTCACCGGTGCTCTTTCTAAAAGGACATACCCTCAGTATATGGCCCGGACGGCCACAATAAAAACAAACACCTGTGCCATAACGGCATTTCCCCATATGACGCTTACTACATCGGAAACACAGAGGAATAGGTGGCCTCGACCGAGAAAATCCTCTGCTCCTCTGAGAACCACGACTCCTGGAGCTCGGACCGGCTCCTAAATACCTTGTGGGGTCCAATCTCCCACCTGTGAGCTGCGGGGGCATGTACTGGGTAGGTTGGGATGAATATCTCACTCGCTGTTGAGGCTGCTCGTCCAAAAACTCACCGGGATAACCAACCGGTCTAGCCCTCTTACGCTGATTTCCGCGTTGGCCCTCTACCCTCTGTACACCTTCATGTACTGGCCGAATAACTTCCTGCTGGTGAAACTGTAGCACCGCTATCTTGGTCAATAACATAACTGCTTCCCTCATGACCCTATAGTCTTCTCTTAACTGAGCAACTGGAGGCTCTGGTGTTGGGGCCTCAAAACCTGGCGCAGAAGAACTCGCCGAATGTGGCACAATATCCGGCATACCCTGGGCATGAGCCCTATCAACTCTCTAAGTCTGACCGGTAGCTCCTGCTACTCTTTTGCCCTTCTGGGCGACTGTTGCCCTCCTTGGAGGCATAGTTGTAACAAAAAAATACGTCAGAGAGGAATTATCTTAACCACACAGCTCTATGGCACGATCTCAAAGTGAGAAGAATAGAAACCAACTCGTAAATGTCCTGTAGCCTCCTGTTTATGGGTGTGGCGCGCAACACACCGATAATCAAGACTCTACTAGACACGGTCTGTAGACATTCCGAGGACTGACTGCTCTGATACCACTCTGTCATGCCCCGAACCCCGGGCCCGTGACTGGTGCCCTGCCTGGGCACCCTTCTACCTTACCAACACAAGTAAACTGCGGAATTTAAATAACACCTCATTTTTTTTTAAAACCAACATACGTGCATGGGGAAAGCCGACAAGGCTGCCAGATAATATACATAATAAAAAGACACTACACTGTACATGAGTCCAATCCCACATATGAATACAGACCTCTAAGAGTTATACTGAACTATGACGGGACAAGGCCCCACTGCATCTATAATCGCATAAAGTCTGCATCAAGGATCTATACCAAAAAGATAAACTCCGAGCAGATGGAGCTATCCAAAACTCGAGAAGGGTCCTACACTGCAGATCACCAAATCGTACCTAAACTGCGCAGATGTAACGCAGCCTCGGGCGAGGTCAAGACAAGAATGTACCAAGTATGTGAAATAAGAAAATATCAGAATGAAATCATAACAGTCTAAACAAAACAGGAGACATGTATGATAGCCAACCTACAGTACACAATACATAAGCAGTCATATCAAGTCAGGGACGCATGCCCTCAAAGTCATTACTCAAATATAACCATGGGTCTCACGCCCATAAAATCAATCATGCCCGTGGAATCCTTCCTCACTGCCGGCAGTCCATGATATAATATAACATCAGTAAGCACACTGATACTTACAATCATGAGAGTAATGCAATCCTTTTTATCTTTTAAGTTATGTCTTTAACAATGAGAATTACTGTTCCACTTTAAATCATACACACGCTGCACCCTTTCATTAATGAAATCACTACCGTTTCAAAACACGGGCGTGGTCGGTGCTGTGGTCAACCACCCTCTGTGTTATAATGCAACCTATCATAGGACTATTTCACCCGCAAAAGACTATTTCACCCGCTTAGGTCATGAGGACACGCAATGAGTCATCGGTACACGATAATCGCATCACGGATAGCTAATCCATGACTTATATATATCCCGGGAATTTAACCCGCCCGAGTCAAATAACGACCCGCCGTGAGTGTGTACCACTCACCCCCATGGGGAGCTAACCCATGGTATCCTTGAAACAAGTTGACGTCCCTTTATGGAGGGACGCGGAGATGTGAAAATATGACACTTGCACGAATGTCTATATGAGCAACCCATATGCAAGCAAACCAAGTCAAAACCATGCCTTTACACAAATCAAGACAATTACCATGCCTTTCTTTTTGTCATAAGCCAAGACAATACCATGCCTTTACACAAACCAAGACAATTACCATGCTTTCTTTTCACATAAACCAAGAGAAATCCTTATATAAGCAAGCCAAAGTACTTATCAAGGCACACATAGAATAATTCTCATTTAAACAAGCCAAAGTACTATCAAGGCACAAATATAATAATTCTCATTTAAATAAGCCAAAGTACTATCAAGGCACAAATGGAAAAATTCTCATTTAAACAAGCCAAAGTACTACGTACGTACATTCTTTTCAAAAGACTCCTTTTTATGTAAAACCCCAAGATACTAACACACGTAGTATCAAGGCGTGTCTATTTTTCAAAGTAAGTTACTACACTTTTAGAAACTCATTTCAAAGCTTGAAACCAAGTAACTTCAAATTTTTACAATTTAGGCAACCTATGCCCATTAATCAAAATAGACAACTTTCTTAACCTTTCATAAAGCCGTTATAACCAACTTCCCATAAAGCCGTTATAACCCTTTATGGTTTTAGACCAATTCATTCCTTTTTATATCCAAGAGACTTACACTTTTAAAACCAAGTATCATATACTTACAAATCAAGTTTCTTAACTTTCAAAATACTTCAAGTCTCTTAATATTTAGAAATCAAGTTTCTTCTACTTTTAAATATCAAGTAACTCACACCTTTAAAACAAGTTACTTCTTTTAAATCATGCCATTTCTCCTCTTTTAAATCAATTATGTAAATCACTCATTTTACTCCCCTAAAGTCATTATAACAACCCTTAGGTTTTGAAACTAAGGCACTAGCCAAAAGATTTCGAAACCACTTCCCTTTCAAGACTCTATGTACTTTAAGTAAAATACTTTCACTTTTGCGAATCCAAACTTCACTAAGGAAATGGATTATAACAACTTACAATTTAAACATCAAAGTACAATCAATGAAGTATATAGAACAAATTCTATAATAGGCAATCCAAGTACAACCAAGGAATGAATCATTTAAGGAGTAGGACTTACTTTCTTTAACTTAAGGAATCATGCTAGAAGAAGAGGAGATGGTTCACATACCTTTTCGGCTTAATCCACAAGCTAAGTCGAACACGCCGCACGTAGGATTGTCAACCTATAATGGCCACAACATGACTATCAATTTCTAGCCTCTAACGTAGAATAATACTAAGTATACTGTCTCTTATTCTACGGAAAATCGGGCAGCACCTCCTTTGTTTCTACATACTTTGCCACCTTTTTCAAGGCCGAATTCAATAACCAAACATGCCACATTTAAGTCTCAACATACCAACCAATCAAAGGGGATTACACGCCTTACAATACGTGTAAAATTCCGCCCCACAATTCATACCAAGTAGTTTAATACTTAAAAGTCATTCTCGGCTAACAATATAACCAATCCTAAGTCCTTTCCAATTCTTTTTCAATCCAAGTTCTTAGGTCCAACATGTTATATAGTCATAGAAAACTTCAACAACTACAATTTCCTTCTTTATATAATATGTGACGACTTATACTAATAATCAAATCGAATTGTAATCTTAAGGCTAAGCATGCTAGTTTTCGGATTAGGGTTCCAATAGCCAATATACTTATCAAACTTCATAATATAAAAATCTCATGCTTGCTAATATCCATAGCTACAACAATAAGTAATCCTAATTACTAAAACGACAAGAATTATACCTTTACAAGCCCTTAAAATTTCCAAGATTTAAAGTCGCTTCTTAGAAATTGTTAGCTCCTTTACTTTATGCTCCAATCCGCTATTTGAAGCCTTTAGAATTTCACAACCAACTTCTCTTCCATTTCCAATCCAAACTTGTGAAAATGACTTAGGTTTTCGCCTTGCGACTAACGTGAAAACATCGTTTTTCTGAAATCTTTCTATTGAGATATCCTTACAACACCCTTAGGGACATTGGTTTAAAGTCTTATGAATAAAGAACCAAAACTACAAATTTTTCTTGTGGGAAAAGGCACTAAGCCGAGAGCTCACTTGCAAGAACAATGATGTTGTGATTTTTTTTAAGTGTTGGATGTCACGACCCGTTCCGGGGCCCGTGACTGGTGCCTTACCCGGGCACCCAAGTAGTCATACATCAGAGTAATCAACGGAATATAAAACAAGACATGAAACAGTTGTAAAAAGAGACACAGTTTATGTGAGAAAATGTCGCCTTTCGGCATGTATACATAACATAGGTTTGCAGTTACATCCCAACTGTACAATAGGACTACAGACCTCTAAGGAAGTAAACAACTATGGCGGGACAGGGCCCCGCCATACCCTGAATGTACAAACTATCTACAATACAGGGAGATCATACCAAAAAGTAGAGCCTCCGGAGAAGATGGAGCTCCTGACACCAATGCAAAGAGATCCTAAGGATGTGGATCTAGCACCTGGTTGCCTTTACCTGCGGCATGAACGCAGCCCCCCGAAGGAGGTCAGTACAACAGGTACCAAGTATGTGAAACTGTAAGTACTTAAATGAAAACATATCATTTTAAAATCAGTTTACATATATGTATGAAACAACCAAGGTAACCGCACATAGTGCCACATCATAAACAAGAGCAACAATAGATAAATCAGAATGTGTCTTTTCTAGGTCGCGAATGATCAAGCAGGCCAATTTCGTAGTATCACCATGCAAGCCTAATCTCGACTCCTCAGAGTCCGCATAGGCCACACACGTAGGCCCGCATAGGGTATATAACCCCGCATCGAGGGTAGCTACTCCTCGGCATCGTCCTGGACTCGTAGTCCGCATGGCCACATAGACCGCATGAGGTATAACCCCGCACACTAACCTGGAACTTCCGTAGCTCCGCATAGGTCCCCTGGACCCGCATGAGGTATTCTCGAATCATGGTCCCAGACCGCCTGAGTCTACCCCGCATCGGAGGGCAGCTTAACCCCCGGTAACATGTCAAGAGGTGAGTGATATTACACTAACATAATAACTTATCGTTAAACAACATAAGCACAACAAGAATACTCTCTTATACAAACATTACAAGACACTAACACACATAGCATCATATCATGTCTACTTATCAAACCATCTTATTATTATTTTCACAAATCAATATAAGTCTGTTATAAACACATAGGTAAACTGTTCCTTTTATTATTCTTAAGTGGTTATACCTAAGTTCCCATAAAGCTAGTATAACTCTTAATCTTCTGTTTTAAAAACTAATTAGTTCTCTTCTGTTAAAAAAATGATTCAGTATTCTTTTGAAATGTTTTCAGATTCTTATTATTCAGGCTTAAGTCGCGAGACATTGCCGTAAGTATTATTCAGGCTTAAGTCGAAAGACATTGCCGTAGTTATTATTCAGTTAACACATGTACGTCTACCGTACTATATATATATTTTAAAAATATCATGCTTTAGGAAGAATCACATACCTTCTCGAAATCCACCGCCAAGTTGAATATGTCGCGCAGAGAATCAAATTATAATAGTCGACACGCCTATCAACGCTCGGACTATTCTCAGAAACGATTCTAAGCAGAGGGTTCTATATCCTACGGAAAATTGGGCAGCACTTCCTACCGGTGAGCTACTCAAGTTCATCGTGAAAATAGTCCTATGTAAGTACGCTTTGATTATTCTTCTTTAAACCCTTCATCGTGATAATACTTCAATTCTATTCTCAGAATATTCTTCTAAGTATTTAATACTTATTCTTATACTACTACAGTATGTATTCTCTAATTACAAAAGAAGGACAAGATTATTTACCTCGGTAAGCCCAATAATATCCTAGATAAAAGTCGATCCGGAGCAAGGCTTAGCTCCTAAGTTGTACGCTCCGATAGCTCCAAGGAAACCTTAGAAGTTCTTCACAACTTCTACTAAGTACTAAGGGATTTGGGCTAGGGTATTTTGGGCATTATAACAATACTAGAAGGCAACTTTTCTACCAAGGGAGGGGGTAGATTTGCCAGGCTAGTGGGTAGCCTCGGCTAAGCTTCTCCAAAGGGGGGGGGGAGGTGTTTGGACGAAAAGGCTCAAGGGAGAGGAGAGGATTTTAGACTTGGAAAGTTTTTGTGGATGAAGAACTCTTCATCTCAAGAGGGGTATTTATAGGTCAAGGGATGGCCAACCAAGGGCCAAGATGGTGCCAAGTGCAAGGCAAGTGTAGGGTGAGGATTAGGGCAAGTGTCCTTAGCCAACTTGCACACAAAATATCCTACCAACTACTTGACAAAAATGGCACTCCAATCGGCCATATTGACGCCTCAAGTCCACCAATGAGAGGTGACAAGTGTCGCCTCTCGTTGGTCCAAAGTGTTTCGCCTCTCGGAAAAATCCGCAAAAATAGAAATGACATAGCCGAATTTATCCTACGCGAGTTGTGTAAAATGTTTGTCGGAAACGATTCTTTTAGTGAGTTGTGCCCAATTATTTTCGCCCAAGCCTAACTTTTAAGGCTAAACTTTTGACGTATTCCTCACGTACATACTGAAATACGGGTATAACATTCTCCTCCTAGAAACATTCGTCCCGAATGTTCCTTCCCAAGACAGATAACGATAAGGTTCTTCATAACTTAAACAGCTTTGCAAATGCCACACACGGCCACAAAACAACACTTAGGCATAAACGATAATGAAAATTTACAAGTAGGAAAGTGAATTACCCGAGGTGTGGGAATAGGTGAGGATACTTCGCCATGTCCTCCTCGCCTTCCCACGTCATCTCCTCCCTGAGCTCGTTCCGCCACAAGACTTTGACGGAAGCCACGTCCTTCGTCCGCAGACGCCTAACCTGACGATCGATTATCGCTATGGGAATCACTTCATACGATAACCCCTCGGTCACACCGACATCGTCAATCGGGTGTACCTAGATGGATCCCCGATACATCTCCTCAAAGATAGATACGTGAAAACCGGATGACCGCCTCCGATCGGACGGCAGATCCAACTCATAGGCAACCTTGCCTACCCTGCTGACAATTTGAAACGGCCCAATGTACCTTGGGCTGAGTTTCCCCTTCTTCCCGAATCTCATCACACCCTTCATGGGTGACACCTTTAGGAAAACCCAATCATCAACCTCGAACTCGGATGCCGACGACGGCGATGATCCGTGATATGACTTCATCCGACTCAGCCGCCAAGAACCTCTCCCGGATAAGCTTCACCTTATCCATCGCTCACGCACCAAATCTGTCCCACTAATCGCACTCGCCCACATCGAACCAGCCTATAGGCGATCCGCACTTCCTCTCATACAAGGCCTCATAAGGCGCCATCCGAATACCGGAGTGGTAGCTATTATTGTATGCAAACTCAACTAGAGGCAAATGATCCTCCCAATACCTCGGTCAATAACATGTGCTCGCAGATATCCTCAAGAGTGCGGATAGTGCGCTCGCCCGTCTGTCTGCTCGTGGATGGAATGCGATTTCAGATCACCGCCCCTAAACCTCTCTCGAAAGACCTCCGGAAGTTAGCCAGAACCGGGCTCTCTGTCGATATGATCGAAATAGGGACTCCATGCACCGACGATCTCTGGATGTAAAGTTCGCATAATCCTCACCAAAAGTCGCCCCGACGGAAGAAAGTGGGCTGATTTCGCCACCGTCGACGATAACCCATATAGAATCATGTCTCCTCCGAGTGCGAGGTAATCCGTGATAAAATCCATGTTGATTACCTCCCACTTCCGTGTCGGGATCTCAATCGTCGCAACAAACCACCGTGCCTCGTGTTCTACCTTCACCGCCGACAACACGCACCGAGCTACGAACTCGCAACGCCCCTCTTCAAGCCATCCCACCAATACACGATCTAAGGTCGTGGGTACATCTTGGTCGACTCGATGGATAGAGTAACGCCGCTGTGTGCTTCCCCAAGAACTCTTTGCCAAGTCTCAAACATCCGGAACACACAACCGCTTCAAACCTTAGCACCCCATCGTGCTACCTCAAAAGGACCCTTCCTCACGAAGAGTCGTATCACGATAACGTGTCAAACCGGATCTCGAATCGTTGCCTCTTCACCTCTCGACGATGGAAGACTCGGCAATCTCACGAACTCGAACCCCATCGCTATCGTAATCAATCAAACGGACACCAAGGCTCGCTAATCGATGCAAATCACGAACCATGTCCCTTCTCTGCCGCACATCCGATAGGCTCCCATCGACCTACGACTAAGAGCATTCGCCACAACATTGGCCTTCCCGTGGTACAGATATCAACATCGTAATCCTTAAGCAACTCTAACCACCGCTCTCGCCGTAAGTTCACCTCCTCTGGTGAAGATATACCGGAGGCTCTTGTGGTCGTATAAATATCCACATGAACCCCATACAAGTAGTGCCTCAGATCTTCAAGGCGTGAATCACCGCGCTAACTCCAAATCATGGGGGTAGTTCCTCTCGTGTTTCTTCACCGCCGGATGCATACGCTATAACCTTGCCCCGCTGCATCAACACACATCCCAACCCGATGCCCGACGATCACAATACACAACATAACCGTCGACCTCCGGAAGAGTAAGAACGGGCGGCCGCCTCTCTTTCAAGAATCGAAACCCCGCCACAAGCATCACCATCAAACTTGGCCGCCTTCGAGTCACCTAGTCAATGGTGCGTAGATAGAAGCAAACTTCACGAACCACGATAATATCCTCGCAAGGCCCGTAAAATCGCGAACCTCTCGGAGTAGTAGGTCTAGGCCAAGTCCCGATCGCCGATCTTGGCCGATCCACTCGAATGCCATCACCACAATATGCCCTAAAAGCCATCAAGTCAACCAAAACTCACATTTGGAAAACTTGGCGCATAAATCGTTGGTCCCGAGAATCACAAGACAGCCTCTCAAATGCCCGCATGCTCCTCGCTCGAGCGAGAATAAACCAAGATATCATCGATGAACACTATCACAAACGCGTGTCAAAAATGGTTTGAACACTCGGTTCATCAAATCCATGAATACCACGAGCGTTGGTCAAACCAAACGACATAACCCTAAACTCGTAGTGCATCGTCCGAATGCACCCTAGGGATGTCCAACTCTTCGACTTCGCACTGATGATAGCCCGACCGTAGATCAATCTTGGAGAAACATCTCGCACTCGCAATCGTCGAACAAATCATCAATCCCGGGAAGGGGTATTCGTTTTAATGGTCACCTTGTTCACCGCTCAGAATCAACACACATGCGCAACGCCCCGCCCTTCTTCTTCACGAACAATACGGCGCTCCCTGTGGAGAAACACTAGGCCCGATGAAGCCCTTCTCCAAAGAAATCCCTAAGCCGATCCTTCAACTCTCTCAACTCGCAGTTCCATTCGTATGGCGGAATGGAAATAAAGCCGAGTGTCCGCAATATGTCTATACAAAACTCAATCTCCTCTCGTGAGGGATACCCGGAGGTCGCCTGAAACACGCCCGGGAACTCTCGACCATCGAACAGACGGAAAATCTGGTACCGCAGCCTTCAGATCAAACACCCGAACGAGATGGTAGATATACCCTTCGCACCATCTTTCTAGCCTCGAGGTAGGAAATAAACCTACCCTCGGCGATACCGTGCTCCTCCCACTCAACAACCGGCTCCTCAGAAACTGGAACCGCATTACTCTCTCTCTCATAGCCTACATTGGCGTAGCAAGAAGCTAGCCAATCCATCCCCATGATCACGCCAAGTCAATCATCTCCAACTCTATCAAGTCGGCTAGGGTCTGACGACTGTAAATGGTCATAGGACAAGCCCTATATACCCGCCGAGCTACCACCGAATCACCCACTGGCGTAGCTACCTCGAAAGGGTCTATGGACTCAGGCTCTATCCCTATCCTACTAGCAACAAGGGGAGATATATAGACAGAGTAGAACCCGGATCTATCAAGGCATAAACATCAAACCAGAACCGATAAGGTACTGCGGCGACATCGTGAGGCCTCCGATCCCGCTACCGACAAGGCATAAATGCGATTCGAGGACCGCTAGAATCGGGACCCGCGCCACGACCTTCCGCCGCGACTGGCCGCCCATGAGTACCTTGCCTCCGGCGAGTAATCGCTTCGGGATGAAGAAGACCCGAAAGAACTCAGTAGGCCGACTCCTACCACCCGCGCCACTCCTAGTCGGGCGCCGCAAAGTGACCTGCGCCACAATCGTAATGTGCTCCCGAACAGCACCACAATTCCCGGCGGATCTACCGTGACGGCCACACCGAGGGGGTGGTCCTATCGCCGCACTTCACGACTGGATGTCTCAAGTCCCGGGCCCCGGTTCGCTCTCGAATGTCCCGCCGGCCGAGGACGGTGCAGAGTGCTCGAGCCGGGTGGTGCAAATCTAGATCGCCGCGAGGCCGCCACCACGATAGCCACCAAAAGACCTCGCTGCCCCGTCTTCTCGCTTCCCGCTCACAACCCGCCGGTTCTACGCCTCGCATCCAAGAGCATGAGCTCGCACGCGGTAATGTCCATACCCGGCCAAGAGAAACACCCGCACAAGACTCGCCATATAGTCATCTAGCCTTGACGTAGCGGTGCACCCTATCCTCCATATTCGCTACCAATGCCGGGACATATCGAGCCAAAGAATCGAACTCGACATTGTACTTCCGCAAGGCCCCTCCGCCTCGCAAAGAAAAATCTATCACCCGCGCCTCTCATCCGCGAGGCAAGAAGTGAGTGAGGAAAGCCTCCGAGAACTCATCCCAAGTAGCCGGGACGCGTGCTCTCCCGATAACTCCCACGAATCAAACCAATCGATCGCGGTATCACGCACCTATGTGAACCAAAGATCACGGACTCGGTCTCCGACGCCCGATCACTCTCAAAATCCTCTCAGAGCCGGCGGATGAACTCGCGATCATCCTCCGCCTCGACCAGAAAACTCGGGCGGGCTACAACTCGTGAAGTCTCGTAGCCTCAAACTCTCGCCTGGGTGAACCACGGCACGATCTGGGGCTGGATCGAATCGCCGTGATCCACTGCCTCATGTTCGCCACGATCCCGCCAGAATCGCCATCTCTTCAGAACCTATCTCATCTCGCCGGTGCCGTGGACCGAGGTGTAGGTACTGGTCTCATCACCACGCCGCGCCCTAAACCTCTCGGGGTCGGCGGCGTCGTAGAACTCGCCGCCTCTCTCGTATAGATCGGGCCCGAGCCTCGTGACTCTAGGTGTCCCACTAGCGCCTCCTCGCCGCTTGCCCTTCTGGGCCCGGGTTGCCTTACGTGGAGGCATAACTGTTACAGAAAAGGAATACGTTAGAGGGGTCCAACTTTAACACAACTCTAAAGCACGATCTCAGAGTGAGAAGAATGGAAACCAATCCTAAATATCCTATAGCCTCCTGATTATTGGTGTGGTGCACAACACACCGATAATCAAGACTCTACTAGATACGGTCTGTAGACACTTTCCGAGGATTAACTGCTCTGATACCACTTTTGTCACGACCCGTTCCGGGGCCCGTGACTGGTGCCTTACCCGGGCACCCAAGTAGTCATACATCAGAGTAATCAGCGGAATATAAAACAAGACATGAAACAGTTGTAAAAAGAGACACAGTTTATGTGAGAAAATGTCGCCTTTCAGCATGTATACATAACATAGGTTTGCAGTTACATCCCAACTGTACAATAGGACTACAGACCTCTAAGGAAGTAAACAACTATGGCGGGACAGGGCCCCGCCATACCCTGAATGTACAAACTATCTACAATACAGGGAGATCATACCAAAAAGTAGAGCCTCCGGAGAAGATGGAGCTCCTGACACCAATGCAAAGAGATCCTAAGGATGTGGATCTAGCACCTGCTTGCCCTTACCTGCGGCATGAACGCAGCCCCCCGAAGGAGGTCAGTACAACAGGTACCAAGTATGTGAAACTGTAAGTACTTAAATGAAAACATATCATTTTAAAATCAGTTTACATATATGTATGAAACAACCAAGGTAACCGCACATAGTGCCACATCATAAACAAGAGCAACAATAGGTAAACTGTAACAGGTCTTTTCTAGGCTGCGAATGATCGAAGCAGGGCCAATTGCCCGTAGTATCACCATGCAAGCCTAATCCTGGACTCCCGTAGTCCGCATAGGCCACTCACGTAGGCCCGCATAGGGTATATAACCCCGCATCGAGGGTAGCTACTCCTCGGCATCGTCCTGGACTCGTAGTCCGCATGGCCACATAGACCGCATGAGGTATAACCCCGCACACTAACCTGGAACTCCCGTAGCTCCGCATAGGTCCCCTGGACCCGCATGAGGTATTCTCGAATCATGGTCCCAGACCGCCTGAGTCTACCCCGCATCGGAGGGCAGCTTAACCCCCGGTAACATGTCAAGAGGTGAGTGATATTACACTAACATAACAACTTATCGTTAAACAACATAAGCACAACAAGAATACTCTCTTATACAAACGTTACAAGACACTAACACACATAGCATCATATCATGTCTACTTATCAAACCATCTTATTATTCTTTTCACAAATCAATATAAGTCTGTTATAAACACATAGGTAAACTGTTCCTTTTATTATTCTTAAGTGGTTATACCTAACTTCCCATAAAGCTAGTATAACTCTTAAGCTTCTGTTTTAAAAACTAATTAGTTCTCTTCTGTTAAAAAAATGATTCAGTATTCTTTTGAAATGCTTTTAGATTCTTATTATTCAGGCTTAAGTCGCGAGACATTGCCGTAAGTATTATTCAGGCTTAAGTCGAAAGACATTGCCGTAGTTATTATTCAGTTAACACATGTACGTCTACCGTACTATATATATATATTTTAAAAATATCATGCTTTAGGAAGAATCACATACCTTCTCGGCGAAATCCACCTGCCAAGTTGAATATGTCGCTACAGAGAATCATTTATAATAGTCAGACACGTCTATCAACGTTCAGACTATTCTGTAAACAGTTCTAAGCAGAGGGTTCTATATCCTACGGAAAATTGGGCAGCACTTCTCTACCAGGTGAGCTACTCAAGTTCATCAGTGAAAACAGTCTATGTAAGTACTGCTTTGATTATTCTTCTTTAAACCCTTCTATTGTGATAATAGCTCAATTCTATTCTCAGAATATTATTCTAAGTATTTAATACTTATTCTTATACTACTACAGTATGTATTCTCTAATTACAAAAGAAGGACAAGATTATTTACCTCGGTAAGCCCAATAATATCCTAGATAAAAGTCGATCCGGAGCAAGGCTTAGCTCCTAAGTTGTACGCTCCGATAGCTCCAAGGAAACCTTAGAAGTTCTTCACAACTTCTACTAAGTACTAAGGGATTTGGGCTAGGGTATTTTGGGCATTATAACAATACTAGAAGGCAACTTTTCTACCAAGGGAGGGGGGGTAGATTTCGGCTAGGCTAGGGGGGGGGGTAGCCTCGGCTAAGCTTCTCCAAAGGGGGGGGGAGGTGTTTGGACGAAAAGGCTCAAGGGAGAGGAGAGGATTTTAGACTTGGAAAGTTTTTGTGGATGAAGAACTCTTCATCTCAAGAGGGGTATTTATAGGTCAAGGGATGGCCAACCAAGGGCCAAGATGGTGCCAAGTGCAAGGCAAGTGTAGGGTGAGGATTAGGGCAAGTGTCCTTAGCCAACTTGCACACAAAATATCCTACCAACTACTTGACAAAAATGGCACTCCAATCGGCCATATTGACGCCAAGTTCACTCAATGAGAGGGTGACAAGTGTCGCCTCTCGTTGGTCCAAAGTGTTTCGCCTCTCAAAAAACCGCAAAAAAATAGAAATGACATAGCCGGAATTTATCCTACGCGAGTTGTGTAAAACGTTTCGTCGGAAAACGATTCTTTTAGTGAGTTGTGCCCAATTATTTTCGTCCAAGCCTAACTTTTAAGGCTAAACTTTTGTACGTATTCCCTTACGTACATACTCTGGAAATACGGGGTATAACATTGGAAGACCTTGTATTGATACTAGTGTATATATATAACACAAGGAAGGGTCAAGATTGCAACACTTGAGTGGCTAGGATGAAGAACACTTGGATAATTAGCCAAGTTGACAAGTCAACAATCTCAATCTTGAAGACTTATTCATCCACAAGGGTCAATGACCATTCTAACCTTGAAATTTTCGTCCAAGACCATGTGGGGGAGGTGTCACGTGTCGCCCTCTCATTCGTCCATAAAATTCCGTAACCCTCGTGGGCCCCGCAAAACGTAAAATTTCTCGGGTGGGCCCCACGTGACCAAATCCGTAAAAATAAATTTCCATAATGTTAATAAGTTCCATACTCTTCAAATAATGCATTTTGACAATCTAATTCTCCTCAACGAACATTTTTCCTTTCCGACGTTCGGAAGATTTTTCGTCGGAAAATCAATTCTTCCTTTCGTACCAATTTCCAACTCTTGTTTCCTTACGTATATTCTCTTATACAAGTCCTGGACTTACGGGGTGTAACAGGGTCGTGACAAAAGTGGTATCAGAGCAGTTAGTCCTCGAAAAATGTCTACAGACCGTGTCTAGTAGAGTCTTGATTATCGGTGTGTTGTGCACCATATCTATAATCAGGAGGCTACAGGACATTTAGGATTGTTTTCCATTCTTCTCACTCTAAGATCGTGCGATAGAGCTGTGTTGTTAGGGTAGCCTCTCCCTAACGAGTTATGTTGATTGCAGCTATGAGAAAGGCATCAGTAACCCAGGAAGGATTATGTGGATTGCGTATCCAGGTTGGTAATAATTGTTGTGTAGTTGGTATAATGACATACGGCTATACAGATTTATGTATGAGGGTCAGACGCATGTTGCCTAGAATGATTTTGGATTACCAAGGACTGGTAAGGGCTAAATAGATACCGGGGAGGTATGAAACAGTTTAATGAATTCTCATCAAGGTTTTACGTACTAATTTGAGATAATTAGGAGACGATGAGTTGTCTGGGAAGGTAACGAACCCTTAAGAAATCTTAATAAAGGGACTGAATGGAAGACTATGTCAATAGATTAAGCTACGTAGTATGCTTAAGAGAATAGTAGGATGTGATTCGTATGGAGTAAGTATGGTTGTTATGATTAAGACAACACGATTAAGAGCTTATGAGAAGCCATCTTACTCGTATGCGGGGAAGGATAATGTAGGCTTGGGGCATGGAAATTGCGAGCCTAAGGATTTTGATAACCGCCGAGACCTTGGGTATATAAAGCCTTCTCGGGTAGTAAAAATTTAAGTTAGACCAAGGACAAGAGTTATGTGCGACGCCGAGGCGGGTTTTGGACCTATTACGGGTCGACCCATAGCCTGTAGTAAGGCAGAGTCAGTTAAGGTTGTCCCGCTATGTGACAGGGTCACGAGGGTGCAAGGCCCAAGTCTAGTTAATCATTTTACGGGTTCGTGGACACGTTCCACCGGAACCAGGTCGTGAGAGCCAGAAATGGCCTTAAATTATTCGATATTGTAACTCCAAAGATTGGAGGCCATAATCAGTATGGAGGTTATGTACGTATGTTAGAATAAGTTGGGAAGTACGAAAAGAATACGACCAGTAAGAAAGAGAGCAACCAAGTGTAAAAGAATAGAGCCTGAATCCATAAGAACCTTTCAAGGAAGCTACACCGTGAGTGATTGGATGGTAGCTGGGAGAGTATATGAAAATTGCCCGGTGATGATAAAGTCGTCAGACCCTAGCGGACCTGGTAGAGCTGGACATGTCAGACTTTGAGGTCATTATGGGTATGGACTCGTTGGCTTCTTGTATACCAATGGTGACTACAGAGAGAGATTGGTTCGATTCCAGTTTTCCGGTAAGTCGGTTTTCGAGAGGAGAGGAATGGAAGCGATTGTAACAAGTGAATTATCCTTCCTTATTTGGCATCATTAATTGGTAAGTCTGTGTGACTTGTTCATTGGGATAAATGGATGTAGAAAGTATGGAATAGTTGAATTTGAAGAGTTTAGAGATAGAAATGGAAATGTACGGTAATTGAAAAAGTTCATGTTAAGTGCCCTTGGAGGTACTTGGAGTTGTTTTAGTGTGGCGGTCAGGGCCACGACTTCCCGAATTATTTCAGGAAAATGCGCAAGACAAGAATAAGATAAGTACGAGTGCTGCCTGCAGAAAACCGAAGATATCATTGGTGGGTTTTGAGAATCTACACGATTTTTAAGGCGGTTCTTGATGATTGGCTGCATACAGGACCGCAAGAGGACCCTGTGAATAGGGTTGTAACTTCAAAGAAAGATTGTGAAAGGGAGATAAGCTCTCTCCCCTACGTAAAAGGATAGTTTTACGTATTATTGAGGGTTATGCATACCCATATTATTAGGCGATGGATATGAGACTGGTAAAGTCTTCAGTTTCGTCATACTATAGGCTACAATTTTAGATAACCGTGGGAAAAGTATTGTGTTGGGGTAATTGAGAATGACATTAGGAAATGGTCGAAGATGTGTCTTAAGGATATAAATGCTGGTAATAAGCATAAATGGAAATCTATGACCCAGGAGCGAGGTAGAAATATTTTGGGTTAGTAATTAGTATGATGAAGGGTTATGACCAGAATAATAAGGAGAATGCAATTACAGTTATGAAGGTTTCCCAAGGCATAATTACCCAGACTAGTGTAAAGACCATTAAAAATGATGGGCAGTTAGGAACACCTCGACGAAAGGTGGCAAACCTGTAATGACGGGCCAGACCGTATATATACGGGGAGGTAAGAGACCCCAGGGCAACTTGAAATGAAAAATAAAGGTAAGACGAGTAGACACGCAAACGATAAGAAATCTTGGCAAGCCATTGGATTATGTAATACCATGAATTGAGGTTGAACACCTGATTATAAGCTCTATGAGCTGGAAGAGAATAATAGGATTACTACTTGACGAGATCAAGGAAATCTCCCCATAAATTGTGATTGGCACGAAGTCATAGCCATGAGACAAGCAAAGGAATCGAATCTAAGTATAGTGACCAGGTTTGGTTCCAACAGAGAAATGGAAATATGAATCATAATTGAGATTATGTTCTCGACTATTTCGGAAGTATGAGACAGGCTTCCAGTTGTTGGAAGATAAGCTGACTATGACTACAGTTCTAACCCCTCCTGAGGGACTAAAGGGTTAGGTTATTATGGTAACACTTTGAGTGTTTGGCTGGATTGTGTGCGGATGCAACACGATAAGGTAACAACCTATATTTCCTGACAGCTACGGGATCATGATAGTGGAGCTCAGATTCTAGAGGATGTCGAGTCCTCCCTCGTTGAGGAGTTGAAGAGGCGACAGTATAAGGATCAAGTTCTAGTGCGGAATTGAGATACGGCTCTCCGAGAGGAGAAGGGCCTGTTTGAGTAACACCGGATGAGGTGTTGTGATATGAGGATAGATTGTGTGTGCCCGATACTGCAGGACTTGTCAGCAGGTTTTAGGGGAGGCACGCAGTGCTTATTACTCTATTGGTTCGGGGTCGACTAAGATGTATCCTGACCTCAGATGTATGTATTGGTAAGATGGCCTGAAGAGGGACGTACATAGTTTGTTGCTTAGTGTCCGAATTAGTAGCAGGTCAAGGTTGAACACCAGAAGCCCAGTGGGCTATTACAGGCGATTGGGATCCCGACTTAGAAATGGGAGGTGATTGATGTGGATTTTGTTACAGGGTTGCATCGTACTCAGAGGAAGTGCGACTCCCTGAGGGTCATAGTAAACAGGCTGACGAAATCAGCCCATGTTCTTCCGGTCAGGACCACTTACTCGGTTGAGGATTATGCTAAATTATATAGTAGAGAGATTGTTAGACTGCACGGGGTTCCTACATTTATGATGTCAGATGGATGAGCTCAGTTTACAGATAACTTCTGGAGGTTTTTTAGAAGGGATTAGGGACACAGGTGAGTCTCAGTGTTGCATTTCACCCTCAGACCGACGGACAGGCAGAGCGTACTATCCAGGCACTTGAGGATAGGTTGCGGGCCTGTGTTCTTGATTTCAGAGATAGCTGGGAGGATTATTTGCCTCCACATGGTCATCTTGGGCAAAAAAAATGAGTTAATATTAGCCAAATTGGCTTGATAAAAATGGACCAAGTCAAGGGAAAAGTTGAGCTTGATATTGTTGACCAATCTTAGCCACACATTTGTGATGATCCTAGCCCTTGGAGAGTATTATATATTACTACTACTAGTGCAAGACTAGTTCATTCAACACTTCGAAAAATTCAAGAAGAACTTTGAGCTATTTCTATGTGCTCTCGGCTAAGGGGAAGAAAGGGAAGAGAAATTTTGCAATCTTACTCCATAATTCCAAATATTCAAACCCAAGGTTCCTAGAGGTATTGTAAGGATATCTCAATAGAAAGATCCCGGAAAAACTATATTTTCACGTTAGTCGCAAGGTGAAAACCTAAGGTGTTCTTCAACTTTGAAGTTGGAAATTGAAGAGAAGTTGGTCATGAGCTTCTAAGGAGTGCTTGGAGAGGATTGGAACGTAAGAAGATGAGCTAAAAGTTGCTAAGGATCGACTTTTACGCTTGGATATTATTAGGGCTTATTGAGGTAAAAATCTTCACCTTCTTAATGTGATTGAAGATTACATGTTTAGTAGTTGTTAAATGAGCATGTGGTATATATTGAAGTTTGAAAAGATTTAGATAATGTCGACATGTTGAAAACCAAAATTGGACATGTTAGCCATTAAGTTTGTAATTCAATTTAATTGTTAGATACAATCGTCGCATGTTAAGGAAGTAAGGATTTATAGTTGTTGTAATTGTTATTATGTATATAACATATTGGAATAACAACTTGGATTAAAAAGGAATTGAACGGAAATTAACATTGTTGTTGATATTGATGGTAGCCGAGAATGGATTAGGTTGTTGGACAGTTTTATATTAATTGTGGGCAGAATTTTACACGTCCTGTTAGGCGTGTAATCCCCTTTGAATTTCTGAATTGTTGAGCCTTAAATGTGGCATTTGGTTATTGATTTTCGGGCCTTGAAAAAGGTGGAGAAGTACGTAGAAACAAAGGAAGTGCTGCCCGATTTTCCGTATAATTAAGAGTCCTTATACTTAGGAATATTCTATGTTGAAAGCTAGTAGTTGATGGACGTATTATAGTCATTATAGGTTGACATATTACGTACGACATATTGGACTTAGCAAGTGGATTGAACCGAAGAGGTATGTGGAACTTTTCTTATCTCTTGAGCATGAGTAGCTATAAATGTATAGTACGATGGACGTACGCAATTTAAATGAATTCAATTTCATTTGGTACCCTTGACTTGTTTAAGAATGTCTAAGTTGGTTTAGTTAGAGAATTAACTCACTTGTTTTAAAGGTTAAAGATGTCTTGGTTTCTAAAGCATAAAGTTAGTTTAACAACTTTATGGGAAGTTAAAAGAATGGTTTATTCTAATAAGGTAAACAAAGATTTCTTGACTTGAAAATGTATAGAATACTTGGTTTGGAAAGTATTGATTACTTGAACTATTCTAAAGTTAAGAAACTTGATTTTTAAAGTTAAGAGACTTGAAGTATTCTGAAAGTTATGAAACTTGATGTGAAAGTATATGATACTTGGTTTTAAAAGTATAAGTCTCTTGATTTCAAAAAGAATGTAATTGTCTAAAACATAAAGAGTTATAACGACTTTATGAAGTTAGTTATAACGGCTTTATGGAAGGTTAAGAGAGTGTCTACTTGATTTATAGGCATGAGTTGCCTAGGTTGTGAATGTAGAAGTTACTTAGTGTCAAAGCCTTGAAATGAATTTCTAAAGGTGTAGTAACTTGTTTTGAAAAGTAGACAAGCCTTGATACTACGGGTGTTAGTATCTTGGGGTTTTTATATAAAAAGTGTTTTTTTAAAGGAACGGAAGTACGTAGTACTTTGAGTTAAATTCCCGGATTTCTAATAACATGTTAGTGCCTTAAGTTAACTAAAATGAGAGTGCATGATAATTAAGGCTAATAAGAAGTTAGGGGATGTCTTAACTTGCTTATGATAATTATGATAAGTCGGTGGTTCTTATGTTATATATGATAAGCCGGTGGTGCTTATGTTATGTATGATAGCCGGTTGTGCTAGTGATGTATTGTTCATTACGGGGTCATTCCCCTGGCTTGTTGCATTTGCATATTCCGTGGATTTGCTCCCCACGATGCGAGGAATACCTCATGCGAGTCCGTAGGGCTCATGCGGGTGAAATAGTCTCATGCGGGGCGGACCAGTCCTATGCGAGGAGATTACCTCATGCGGGTCCATACGACCTATGCGGACATATACAGTCTATGCGAGGAAATTACCTCATGCGGGTCCATACGGCCTATGCGGGTGAAATAGTCCCAGGAGTAGGATTGCAGAATGATACTACGGGCGGATGGCCCTAGGTTAATCATGAGCTTCCTGTTTTAAAACCGGTAAGGTTTATTCTTGTCCACTCTTATTGTTAGTAAGGCATAGTGTACTGTTAATGTGGTTATCATACATGTCCCCGGCTTTATTTTAGACTATTATGATTTCATTACAAGATTTCGGTTTCAGATACTGCAATTGCTGTTATCGACCTCCTCGGGAGGCCGCTCATGCCGCAGTAGAGTTATACTGCATCGATCCTTACTCTTAGGATCACTGTTCAGCTGTTGAAAAGCTCCATTACTCTGGAGGCTTATCTTTGGTTCAGATCCCTGGTATTGTCGGTTGTTGTACATTCAGGGGTATGGCGGGGCCCTGTCCCGTCACAGTTGTTATGTAAAAATTCTTAGAGGTCTGTAGTCATATCTTGTGGATTGGGTTGTAAAGAAAAAAAAGGTAACTGTTTTTTGGGTTATGTGTATACTTTTGGAAGGTGGCCTTATCGGCTAACCTGTTATTTATTTCTTTTTGAATTGTATGTATGTTCCGCTACTATTCTCTGATGTATACCTATAAGGGGTGCCTAGGTAGGGCTCCAGTCGCGGGCCCAGGGTCGGGTCGTGACAACTTCCTTCCATATAAGGCCTCATACGGGGCCATCTGAATACTGGAATGGTAGCTGTTGTTAAATGCAAACTCAACAAGAGGCAAATGATCCTCCCAACTACCACTAAAATCAATAATACAGGCCCGCAACATATCTTCAAGTGTCTGGATAGTACGCTCTGCCTGTCCGTCGGTCTGAGGGTGAAATGCAGTACTGAGACTCACCTGTGTCCCTAATCCCTTCTGGAAAGACCTCCAGAAGTTAGCCGTAAACTGAGCTCCTCTATTTGATATAATAGATGTAGGAACCCCGTGCAGTCTCACAATCTCCCTGATATAAAGTCTAGCATAATCCTCAGCCGAATAAGTAGTCCTGACCGGAAGAAAATGGGTTGATTTCGTCAGCCTGTCTACTATTACCCAAATGGAGTCACACTACCTCTGAGTACGAGGTAACCCTGTAACAAAATTCATGTTAATCACCTCCCACTTCCAAGTCGGGATGTCAATCGTCTGTAATAATCCACCAGGCTTCTGGTGCTCGACCTTGACCTGCTGACAATTCGGACACTGAGCAACGAACCCTGCTACGTCCATTTTCAGGCCATCCCACCAATACAAATATCTGAGGTCATGGTACATCTTAGTCGACCCCAGATGAATAGAATAACGAGCATTGTGTGCCGTCTCCGGAGGACTCCAAGTACCGTCCTCAAATGATCTGCATGCTCCTGCTCCGTGCGAGAATAAACCAGGATGTCATCAATGAATACTGTAACAAACGTATCCAGAAATGGCTTGAACACCCAGTTCATCAAATCATGAACACCGCTGGAGCATTAGTCAACCCAAAAGACATCACCCTAAACTCATAATGCCCATACCGGTTCCTGAATGCAGTCTTCGGGATATCTGCTTCTCTAACTCGTACCTGATGATAACCGGATCGCAGGTCTATCTTGGAGAAACACTTCGCACCCTGCAACTGATCAAACAAATCATCAATCCTGGGGAGGGGATACCTATTCTTGATGGTTACCTTGTTCAGCTGCCTGTAGTCAATACACATACGCAGCGTCCCATCCTTCTTCTTTACAAACAATACCCGCGCTCCCTAAGGAGAAGTATTAGGCTTAATAAAGCCTTTCTCCAGCAAGTCTCTCAGCTGGTCCTTCAACTCCCTTAACTCAGCAGGTGCCATTCTGTACGAAGGAATAGATATCGGTCGAGTATCTGGCAGAACATCAATACAGAACTCTATCTCCCGCTCTGGAGGAATACCTGGGAGATCATCAGGGAACACATCCGGGAATTCACTAACAACCGGAACCGACTAAAGAGCTGGTACCTCAGCCTCCGTTTCGAACACCCGAATCAGATGGTAGATACACCCCTTCTGAACCATCTTCCTGGCCTTGAGGTAAGAAATAAACCTACCCCTCGGCGACGCAGTATTCCTTTTCCACTCAATAACCGGCTCACCGAGAAATTGGAATCGAACCAATCTCTCCCTACAGTCAACATTGACATAACAAGAAGCCAACCAGTCCATACCCATAATGACATCAAAATCTGTCATATCCAACTCTATCAAATCTTCTAGGGTCAGACGACTGTATATAATCACCGGGAAATTCTTATATACCGGCTCCGCTACCACCGAATCACCTACCGGTGTAGCTACCTCAAAAGGTTCTATCGACAGTTCGACATAGGTTATATTCCTATTCTACCATCAATAAGAGGAGATATATAGTACAAGGTAGAACCCGGATCTATCAAAGCATAAGCGTCACAACATGAGATCAATAAGATACATGTGACGACATCCGGCGAAGCCTCCTGATCGTGCCGACTGGCCAAGGCATAAATGCGGTTCGGAGGACCGCTAGAACTAGGACCTCTGCCACGACATCTGTCGCGGCCTGCTGGCCCGTGAACACCCTGCCTTCAGTGGCGCATAACCACATAAGATGATGACCTGGCAACTGACCCTGTAGGATGCGCCATACTACCCGTGCCACCTCTATACGGACACTCTTTCTTCAAATGGCCCTGGTGGTTGCAAGTGAAACAGGCTCGCAAAGTAATACGCCACTCTCTAAGATGGGACCTACCGCATCGAACACACCGAGGTAAAGGTGACCTCGACCGCCAGGACCCTGCTTCGAAACCCAAGTCCCGACCGCTCCCGAATAACCGGACGATCAAACCTCTCGCTGAAGGCGTGGAGCACTGCACTTTGGCCGAGATGCATACCTAGCCTGCTGATGAGGCTGTCCGCCTCTAAAGTCTCCCGAAAACCCTGTTGTCCTGGCCTCTTAGGTGTTCTCTCTCTTAAGTCGCCTCATCATGTCGTCGACCTCGTCGCACGATCCTGAATACGGGCAATGTCCATGCCCGACTGAAGAGCTACTGTCATGCACCCATCAATAAGATAAGGATCTAGTCCCATCACGTAGCGGTGCATTTTATCCGCCATGTCTGCCACTATAGTGAGCGCATATCGAGTCAACGAGTCAAACTCTAGGCTATTCTCTCTGATGGTCCTCCCACCCTGCCTCAATGTCAAGAACCTGTCAACCCAGGCTCTCCCCATCTCAGGAGGCAAGAAGTGGTCTAGGAAGGCCTCCGTGAACTCATCCCAAACAGCTGGAGGAGCACTCTCGCGCCTGGATAGTTTCCATGACTCAAACCAGTTCACCGCAACATCGCATAACCGATAAGAAGCTAATACAACCGACTCGGCCTCCGAGGCCTTAATCACCCTCATCATCCGCTGAATCTGGCGAATGAACTCCTGAGGATCATTCTCAGGTCTCGACCCATAAAACTCTGGCGGACTGCACCCCAAGAAGTCCCGAACCCTCAAACTGTCGGCTCTGGGATTAGCTACCGGCTCCTACCTATAAGTCTGTCCCGTTAATATCATAGCCAATAACTGAACTGTATCTTTGTAGTCCCTATCCTCTGCCCCTGGTGGACGAAGTGGAGGCTCAAGTATCGAGGCCTCTGGAGCTGCTCTACGCTCATCGTATCGCGGCGAATCGTATTTGGCTGGATCGGACCTCAACCTCGGCATCGGCGGGCACGTGCCTCTGCTGACTTGACCTTCTGGGCCTCTGTTACCTTCCGTGGAGGCATAACTGATACACAAGAATACGTCAGAGAGGAATCAACCTAATAACACAGCTCTACTGCACGATCACATACTGAGAAGATTGGAAACCAATCCTAAATATCTTGTAGTCTCCTGGTTATGGGTGTGGTGCACAACACACCGATAATCAAAACTCTACTAGACACGGTCTGTAGACACTTTCCGAGGACTAACTGCTCTGATACCACTTTTGTCACGGCCCGACCCCGGGCTCGCGACTGGTGCCCTACCTGGGCACCCCTATAGGTATACATCAGAGACAACCAACAGAAGCTAAACAATCTCATATATATGCATCAACAGGAAGTAAGAAAAAGGCTAGACGACAGGGCCGCCTCTATATACATATATATATGATCCAAAAGATCTACATCTTTTTTTCTTTACAAGTCCAACCCACAACATGACTACAGACCTCTAAGAGTTTTAAACAGTACTAAGACGGGACAGGGCCCCACCGTACCCCTGAATGTACATACACCAAAACACAAGGCCTGTACCTATATATCAAACTCCGGAACAAATGGAGCTATCACAAAAGCTGAGTGGAGATCCTAAGCTCTCGGATCACCAACCTGAGTAACTATCCCTGCGGCATGAACGCAGCCTCCCGAGGAAAGGTGTCACGACCCTACCCCGGGCCCGCGACTGGTGCCCTACTTGGGCACCCATTTCAGGTACATCAGAGAATAGCAGCGGAACATACACAACCCATAAAATAAAATAAAAATACTTAGACCATAGACATCAACAGGCCAGCCGATAAAGTCACCTTCCGTAACATATACATGATACAAAATTAAAACAGTACATTGTTTTTTCTTTACAACCCAAATCCACAATACATGACTACAGACCTCTAAGAATAACAATTGTGATGGGACAGGGCCCCGCCATACCCCTGAATGTACAACAACCGACAATACCAGGGATAAGCCTCCGGAGTAATGGAGCTTCTCAACAGCTGAATCAGTGATCCTAAAAGTGAGGATCAGCAACCTGTATACTCTACCTGCGGCATGAACGCAGCCCCCCGAAGAAGGTCAGTACAACATGTACCAAATATGTGGCCCGAAAATCAGTAGTGAAATCATAAGTCTAAAATAAAACTGGAGACATGTATGATAACTCAAATAACAGTACATTGTGCCTTACTAACAATGAGAGTAAATAAGAGTATACTTTACTGCATAAAAATAGGAGGCTCATGATCAAGTAGGGCCACCCGCCCGTGGTATCATTAAGCAATCCTACTCCTGGGACTATTTCACCCGCAAGGGTCGTATGGACCCGCATGAGGTAACTTCCTCGCATAGACTATTTCCGCCCGCATAGGTCGTATGGACCTGCATGAGGTATTCCTCGCATAGGACTATTTCACCCGCACAGGACTATTTCACCCGCTTAGGCCCGGTGGGCCCGCAATGAGTACAAACGCCGCACTCGCGTCATGGGTAGCAAATCCATGGAATTAGTAGTAACCCGGGGCTTTACCCCGTAAGAATAACATAAACTAGCACAACCGGCTATCATACTTAACATAAGCACTACCTTCTTATCATACATAACATAAGCACTACCGGCTTAACATACATAACATAAGCACTACCGGCTTAACATACATAACATAAGCACTACCGGCTTAACATACATAACATAAGCACTACCGGCTTATCATACATAACATAAGCAAGTTAGAAATCCCCCTAACTTCTTATTAGCCTTATTCATATACACTCTCATTTTAGTTTACTTAAGGCACTAACATGTCTTTATAACAATCCGGGAATTTAACCCAAAGTACTACGTACTTCTACTCTTTTAAAATGACTCTTTTTCATATAAAACTTCCAAGATACTAATAACCGTAGTATCAAGTCATATCTACTTTTCAAGACAAGTCACAATACCTTTTAGAAATACGTTTATAGGCTTCTAAATCAAGTGACTTCTTTCTTTTAAAACCTTAAACAATTGATGCCTTCAAATCAATTTACCTTACATTATTTCAAGTCATTCATCATACTTACATTACTTAGAGTAAACCACTCTTTCTAACTTTCTATAAAGCTATTATAACCAACTTCTCATAAAGTCGTTATACTAGCTTTATACTTTTAGAAACTTACATTCTTCTTTATAACCAAGAGACTTAAACTTTCCAAACCAAACAAGTATCATATACTTTCAAAATACTTTAAGTCTCTTAACTTTTAGAAACTAAGATATCCTTAATATTCTTAAACAAGTGAGTTAAGTCCCTAACTCAACCAACTTGGACATTCTTAAAATAAGCCAAGGATATCAAATGGATTAGATTGTCAAAAATCTCGTACGTCTACCGTACTATATATTTACAACTATTCATGCTCAAGAGATAAGAAAGTTCCACATACCTCTTCGGTTCAATCCACTTGCCACGTCCAATATGCCGTACGTAGTATGTCACCTATAATGACCATAGTACGTCTATTAACTTCTTACTTCAAACGTAGAATATTCTAAGTGCAAAGTCACTAAATTCTACGGAAAATTGGGCAGCACTTCCTTTGTTTCTACATACTTTTCCACCTTTTTCAAGGCCCAAATTCAATAACCAAACACGCCACATTTAAGGCTCAACAATGTAGTTAACAATAGGGGATTACACGCCTACAAGACGTGTAAAATTCCGCCCCACAATTGATATCAAACTACTCCAACATACAATGTCATTCTCGGACAAAGGTGTAGAAACATATCAACCTTTCCAATTCCTTTTCAATTCAAGTTGTTTAGTAAAACCTGTTATCAAGCCGCAATCGATTATAACTACTACAATCCTCAAGTAGGTAAACATGCGACGATTCTAATTATCGACCAAATTGTATTTCAATTTCAAATAGCTAGCCATGCCAATTCGGATTCTAGGCTTCATATATCCATAACACTTATCAATCTTTAATACAAATACTTCATGCTAGTCAAAATGTAAAGCTATACAATATGTAATCTTATAACACTTAAGAGAACAAGATTGTTACCTTAGTGAGCCTTAATCCACTTCAAGATCTGAAGTCGCTCCCTAGCAACTTAGAGCCTCTCCTTGACACTCCAATCCGCCACTTGAATCCCTTTAGAAGATCACAAACAACTTTCCTTCAATTCCAAATCCAAACCTAGGAAAGTGACTAGGTTTTCACCTTGCGACTAATACGAAAACGCCACTTTTCTGGGATCTTTCTATTGAGATACCCTTACAATACCCTTAGGAACCTTGGTTTAAAGTGTGGATCTTATTGGACAACAAACAAATTTTTTTCTTCTTGAACCCTTATAAAGCCGAGAGCTCCCTTTTGTGTTCATCAAGATTTCTTGAAATTTGACTAAGTGTGGGAGCTTGTCTTTCTAGTAGTGTTACTATATAGAAATATAGAGGGTCAAGATTAAAACAAATGGGTGGCTTGGATGCATTTCACAAGGATCAAGCCAAGTGGCTCTTGACTAAGTCAACAATATCAAGCTCTAGCCCTTAGCAAGACTTGTGTTATACCCCGTAGTTCTGGAGTATGTATATGAGGACGTACGTACGAATGTATACGCCATAATTAGGGTAATATTGATAGAATTGTTTTCCGACGAAAATTATTCCGAACCTTGTGAAGGAAATTTTACGTTTTCAATAATATTTTACGATTATGGAATTGTTCCGAGAGGTAAAATATTTTGGACCAATAGGAGGGCGACAAGTGTCACCCCTAGATTGGGCCATGTGGGACGAAATTGAGTGGACAAGTAGGCAAGACAAGTGGCCAAAAGTATGGCTAGTCATGGCTTGGACGATTTTTGTGACATTAGTGGGCAAGTCTTGCATGGTCTTGCATGGCTTTTGTAAGACAAGTGTGGGAAGGAACCTTCACATATGATCTCTACCTTACACATGTGTTAATCTCAACCCTTGGTTGTGCTATATAAACCCCCTTAGTGGATGAAAATCAGCCACACTTAACATATTACAAGACTTGAAAAACATTCCTCTCCCTCCTTCTCTATCTTGATTTCGTCCAACCCCCCCCCCCCCCCTCCCCCTCCCCTAACCAAATGTTGTCCAAAAATTCTTAAACTTATAAGTGTTCTTCCTTAATGTGTTAGGAAGATTATTAACCAAGAGTTAGACAATATTTCACACCCCTAGCCTCAAAAACCTTCCCTTGGCCGAGAGTAGGCAGATTTTCGAAACTGTTTTGGGCAGATTTTTAGTCAAGTTTGGAAGGGAATATCTCCTAGCATATAAGGAGTTTTTGGGTGTTTCAAAAGCCTAAAATGAATTTCGTCGAGTCTAGTTTCCAACGCAACCAACCACTCGTCGATAGGATACTGAATTAGAGAGTTATCGATGTTGCAAGTTCAGCTGATGAAGCAGTAGCTAAAGATCTGGACAGTCACGTTTTTGGGCTATCTTGAGGTAATGAACCTTAACCTCCTTGTGAAGTTAATTTATTATGTATATATGGATATTATACATATATTGGAGGTATATTATGGACTATAAGATATAATGAAAGATTTGGATCTTGCTAAGAAGTTAACAACAAAGAACTATAACTTATATAAAGATTGGAATATAAGTTGAAGGACTAATGAAGTATTTGGATAAGTATTATTGTAAAAGTTGGCCCAGGACCCCAACTTAAGGACCGTATCTACTTTGGACTTTTTACTTTGGACTTCTTTTACTTATTGTTATTATGAAGGGAGATAGTAAACCGCGTTACCGTTTGGTCGTGTTATCCCCTTCTTTTACTTATTGTTATGAAGGGAGATAGTAAACCGCTTTACCGTTTGGGCATGTTATCCCCTTCTTTACTTATTATTATTATGAAGGAGAGATTGTTAATCGCATTCCGTTTGGGCGTGTTATCCCCTTCTTTAGTTATTATTGTTATGAAGGAGAGATTGTTAATCGCGTTCCGTTTGGGCGTGTTATCCCCTTCTTTAGATTTCAGTATTATTGCACCTTAATTATAGTAGGTTAATCACGGTTATCGGGCCTTGGAAAAAGTGGGAAATTGAGTATAAACGGGGGAGGTGCTGCCGAATTTTCCGTAGAATATGGAACCTTGTACTTAGAAATATTCTTCGAAGAGATCTAGAAGTTAATAGACGTTCTATGGCCATTATAGGTTGAAGTACTACGAGTAACGCATTCTACTTGAAGGGTGGAAAAGGCTAGCAAGGTTATAGTACTTGGGAGCGTTTTGCTAATAGTCGATAATCGTCGCGAGGTATGTGAACCTCTTCCTATCTCTTCTAGCATGATATTTGCGAAATATATATATAGTACGGTAGACGTACGTGTGTAAAATGAATTTGGTTTATTTAAAACATAAAGTGTTATAATGGCTTTATGGGAAGTTAATTATAACAACTTTATGTAAGTAAAGGAATGGTTTGTTGATTTTTAAAAAAGATAAGAGACTTGACTCATATTTGACTTGATTTAATATGTGAAGAACTTGAATTGTGTGGAAAGTTGTGAAACCTCATTCGTGAGTAATGAGTACTTGGTTTTGAATAATAATGTTATATTGATTGCGGAAATGAGAATAAATATCGAACATCCCACTGCAGCGTTAATAAAGGAAACTACATTGACAAATAATTAATATTATTAAAACAAGTAGAAACCTCCATCTGCATAGAAGCTAAGATAAGACAAAATTGTATTACATTTCCTAGATCACGGTTGCTTTACTAAAGTCATTAATAACAAGTATTAATTTTTCTTAAATTCCAAAGTAAGGAACTTGTTTTCTAAAAGAACAGAGACTTGACAATTTGAAGTATGTTGGTTTAAAGGAAAGGCATGTTTTTGTCTTAAGATGGTTTAAAAAGACGTATGGAAATTGTTTGGGTTTACTTAACAAGATAGTTACTCTATTTTGATGCAACGGGTATCGTGTACCCTTTTGTGAAAGAAATGGATCTTTTTAAAGAGATTAAAGCATGTAATACCTTGGGGTTAAAACCCGGACTTGTTGACATGAAATGAAAGTACCTTGTGTGAGTAATTTGCCTATGTTTTGTGATAGCCTTGTAATACTTTCTTGTTGGCTTGATAAAGTGAACATGTTGTGATACTACGTGTGTTAGTATCTTGTGATGTTTATGTAAGGAGGTTACTCTTGTTATGCTTGTGCGGTTTAACGATAAGTCGTTGTGTTCGATTCTTGTGGTATTTGTGTAAGAAGGTTATCCTTGTTGTGCTTATGTTGTTTAACGATAAGCCGTTGTGTTAGTATTGTACCACTCACCTCTTGACATGTTATATCGGGGGTTAAGCTGCCCCCCCGATGCGAGGAATACCTCATGCGGGTCCCGGGGACCTATGCGGAGCTACGGGAGTTCCAGGATAGTGTGCGAGGAATACCTCACGCGTCATGTGGCGTGCGGTGCGAGTCGGGGCGATGCCGAGGATTAGCTACCCTCGATGCGAGGAATACCTCATGCGGGCCTAGGTGGCCTATGCGGACTGCGGGAGTCCAGGATTAGGCACGCATAATGATACTATGGACGATTGGCCTTGCTTCGATCATTCGCGGCCTAGAAAAAGACCAGTTACATTATATATATTATTGCTCTTGTTTGTGATGTGGCACTATGTGCAGTTAACTTGGTTGTTTCGTACATATTTGTGAATTAGTTTTAAAATGTTATGGTTATATTTGAGTGATGACCTTGAGGGCGTGAGTCCCTGACTTGACACGATTGTTTATAGATTGTGAAATGATATCTTTTTGGACACAATGTTGATGTTCATTACTCTTGTTGATTTGTCGGGCTTTGTGAAACGCATTTTGATTGTCATATACGTCTCCTGTTTTATATAAACTATTATGATTTCCTTTACAGTATTTTCAGTTTCACATACTTGGTACCTGTTGTACTGACCTCCTTCGGGGGCTGCGTTCATGCCGCAGGTTGAGGTACGTAGCTTGCTGATCCGCACTCTTAGGATCACTGTTCGGTTCTTGGAAAGCTCCATTTCTCCGGAGGCTTTGTCTTTGGTATAGTCCCCTGTCATTGTAGGTACTTGTACATTCAGGGGTATGGCGGGGCCCTGTCCCATCATAGTTGTGGTTACATTCTTAGAGGTCTGTAGTACTGTTGTGGGCAGGGTTCGTAAAGGATGTAACTGTTCAAGTTTTGGTTTATATATACATGCCGAAAGGCGACATTTTCTTGGTTAGATCGTCTTACTCTTTATTGTTTCATGTCTTGTTTTTATATTCCGGTTACTCGATGTATATCTACTTGGGTGTCGGGTAGGCACGATCACGCCCGGGATCGGGTCGTGACAAAAGTGGTATCAGAGCAGTTAATCCTCGGAAAATGTCTACAGACCGTGTCTAGTAGAGTCTTGATTATCGGTGTGTTGTGCACCACATATATAATCAGGAGGCTGCAGGACATTTAGGATTGGTTTCCGTTCTTCTCACTACGAGATCGTGCCTTAGAGCTATGTTATAAGTTGAACCCCTCTGACGAGTCTCTTTCGTTACCAGTTATGCCTCCACGTAAGGCAACTCGGGCCCAGAAGGGCAAGGTAACCGAGGGAGCTACGAGTAGAACACAGAGGAGTACGAGGGCACAGGTCCAACCTTTACCCGAGGTGATAACCCAGACGGCGAGTTCCACGACGTCGCCGGCCCCAGCAGAGTTTAGTACAGCGGCAGCAGTTCCTACTGCGGCCATGATATATGAGCCTTCAGTTCCACGATCGGGAACAGAGAATATGGATTACAAAGGGATGGCTCTGTTACTAGCTAGGATTTTGCAAACAGAGAGTATATAGTGCGCCGATTTATCACGGGTCCAGACGATTATCTAGTAAAAGGGTGTACCAGAGTAGCTCTTCAGTCAGGCATGGACATTGCCCGCGTACAGGCTTATGCGCAGCAGACTGAGGAACGTAAAGATCGACGAATTAAGCAAGACCAGCAGAAGAGTCGTGACAACAGGTCCTGGTGACTTTCGAGGCGGCAAATTTCGGCAGAACTAGTTATGCCCTCCCCGCTCGAGTAGTCCTCCGAGCTCGTGGCGCTCGGAGTATGCAGGAATTGGTCAGGGCTCCAGGGTTTCCGGTTCACAGATTTACATAGGTTCTAGCCAGCCAGATTCAGTTTTCCTTCAGTGTTTACGATGTGGTAGGCGCCATCCCGGGAGATGTCGTCTTTTTACCAATGCCTGTTTACTGCGGCGGCAGGCTATGAGAGAGAATGTCCTAGTAGGAGGGATACAGGTGGGATAACTCAGCCCACCATGTCAGTTGTGGATTCAGTGGTTCGGAGAGGAAGGGGTGTTAGCCAGAGGAGGCCACCCCCACCTCGGTGTGGCCGATATGGTAGGTGTCATTGTGGGGAGTGTCGTGCTACTTCGACAGTTTGTTATTCTTGCAGACAGCAGGGCCATTTTGCGAGAAATTGTCCAACCAGAGGTGGCGCGGATGTTACGACTCAGCCTTCGGGATCAGTGGCTGGTTCATCACCTTCTATAACTATGCGCCCAGCAGAGCAGGATTTTGATTAAGAGCGACAAAGGGAAGTGAAGCAGTAGTTGCAGGTATATCCTTAACCCTCTAGAGACTAGTATGCGTAATAGGAAGATTATATTTTAAGTGTTATGTTCGGAGAACATGGTGTTAATTGTGATTGGAAAACACGGGTGGTTAAAAAGGTAACTTTGAGGACAAGTAAATTGCGAACCTTAGAAATTATAACAGTTGAGACCTTAGATGTAAGGCCGTCTTGAGTAAAAGATTTTACGTTTTGATCCTTGTCGAGATACATTGTATACGTGGGGTGTATTCATGTGATAAATCCATGGGTAGTTTGAGATAGAAGTGGTAGCTTTCATGACGTGAATTAGTAAGATTGTTCTGGATCGGGGAACGAGAGAGTTTGGCGCGAAAATGGGTCGGGTTGAGGCGGTGCGGGTCAACCCGCAGCCCGAATTAAGGTGGGGTCAGTTTGAGGTAGTCCCGCTAGGTGATAGGATCACAAGGGTGTTAGGCCCAGGTTTAGGTAACCATCGTACGAGTTCGTGGATGCGTTCGACCAGTAGTCGGGCCGATGGGGTCAGCCCATCTTGTCTTTCAGTCAGGACTGTTTACTCGGCGGAGGGTTATGCAAGATGTTTTATATCAGGAAGGTTGTAAGGCTGCACGGGGTTCCTACTTTTATTTTATGACAGGCAGTGGAGCCCAGTTTACGGTTTTTTTTCTTTTTTTAGAGGTTTAACCAGGCGGGGATAGGAACTCAGGTGAGTCTCAACATTATATTCACCCTCGGGCCGACGGACAAACAGCGCGTTGTACCCAGATATTTGAGGATAGGTTACGGGCCGGTGTTTTGATTTCAAGGGAGTGGTGAGGATTATTTGCCTCGTGTTGAGTAGGTATTATAATAGCTACCATTTCAGTGTTCGAATGACGCCTTACGAAGCCTTGTATGGGCGGAAGTATAGGTTGTCGGTCGATTGGTTCGATGTTGGCAAGGTTCAGATAGTTGGTCCATACTTGATTCAACAGAATGAGGATAAGGCGAAGCTTATCCAGAGGAGGTTATTAGCAGCTCAGAGTCAACAGAAGTCTTGTAGATAATCGACATCAACACTTGGTGTTCAGGTTGACGGTGGGCCTTCATGAAGGTACCACCCCGGAAGGGTGTGACGAGATTTGGAAAGCAAGGGAAACTTAGCCCGAGGTACTTTGGGCGTTTTCAGATCGTTTGTACAATAGGCCAGGTTACCTATAAGCTAGCACTGCCGTCCGACTTAGGAGGCAGTATGTCCGGTCTTTCATGTTGCTACGATTCGGAAGAGTATCGGAAATTCATCCAGAGTGTTCCCAATTAATGACGACCAAGTTGAGGATAGTAACCCCGAGATGTTAAAAACTGAAGCAATGACAGAAATGTGATACGTATATTAGGAAGAGTTCAAGTGTACGAGGAGGGTACGACGAGTAAGAAAATAGGCGAAGATGTGTTAAGAAGATGGAAGTGTTCTTTTTATAAGTAAGGATGTGGAGAAAGTATCCTTTTGTCACGACCCGTTCCGGGGCCAGTGACTGGTGCCTTACCCGGGCACCCAAGTAGACATACATCAGAGTAATCAGCGGAATATAAAACAAAACATGAAACAAAATGAAGTGAGAAACAGTTTTTCTGAGAAAAGTTGCCTTCCGACATATATATAAACATAAAACTTGAACTCGAACAGTTACATCCCTTTTACAAACTCGCCACAACAAGATTACTGCTCTAGAATGATATAACAACAATGGCGGGATGGGGCTCGCCATACCTGAATGTAAGTACCTACAACGACAGGACTATACCACAGATACGCCTCCGGAGAAACGCAGCTTCCCAAACGCCGAATCGTGACCACATGAGCGAGGATCAACAATCGGTGTACCTCTACTGCGGCATGAACGCAGCCAAGGAGGTCAAGACAACAGTACCAAGTATGTGGCGAAAATCGTAAATGAAATCATAGTAGTCTATATAAAGCAGAGACATGTATGATAACCAACTACGCTTCACAATAAATAGCGACATGTCAAGTCGTGGACTCACGCCTCAAAGTCATCACTCAAATATAACTATGGGTCTCACGCCCACAACATCAATCATGCCCGTGGAATACCTTCCTCATCACGGCGAGCCATGATATAAAAGCACCAAGGAATACACATGAACACCGGTCCCACGTGTCATAATAAAACCGTGCGGGTAAGTCTGAAGGCATAGCCGACTACTAAAACCTACGGTACCAACAATGTCATAAAAGCGTATCACAAGGTCTTTCTAGACCGCCACATGATCGGCCGCCACTCGCGCGCAGATCAAATATGCGGCGTCTAATCCTCGGAACTTCCCGCACTCGCATAGGCCACACATAGGCCGCATGAGGTATTCCCGCATCGAGGGTAGCTACTCCCGGCATCGCCCCGGACCGTGGTCCGCATGGCCACATAGATCGCATGGCCATATAGACCGCACACTAACACGGAACTCTCGCGACTCGCATAGGTCCCTGGACCCGCATGAGGTATTCTCGAATCATAGTCCTGCATCGCTGAGGTATACCCGCGACGGAGGCGCCTTAACCCCTGTATCATGTCAAGGGTGAGTGGTGCAATACTAAGATAACGGCCACTGTTAAACAACATAAGCACAACAAGGGAAACCCCTTTACACAAACATCACAAGACACTAACACACGTAGCATCCTAACATGTTTACTTATCAAGCCAACAAGAAAGTATTACAAGGCTATCACAAACCAACATAGTCAAGTTATTCACACAAGGTACTTCATACATTATCTCTTTAAAAAAATATTATGTTTCTTTCACAAGAGTCACACGATACCCGTAGTATTAAAATAGAGTGACTATCTTTTTAAGCAAACCAAAACAATTTCCCTTTTTAAAGACAAGTGACAACCTTCCTTTACAAAAGTTCAAGTTTGCCTAAGTTCAAATACTTAAGTCTCTTATTTTCGAAAGGTTTCGTAGTTCATAGTCTTAATCACTGTAATAATATAATTCTCTTTTAAACAATTTGAGAAACATATGTCTTAAGTGTGAGTAGGTTATTCTTGTTCATAACAATCTTATTAAAGCAGCCATGATCTAGGAAATGTAACATCATTTTGTCTCATCTTAGCTTCTATGCAGATGGAGGTTTCTACTTGTTTTAATAATACTTTATTAGTCAATACATTTCCCTTTATTAGCGTTGTTGTGGTTTGTTCGATTCTTATTCTCATTTCCGAAATCAATATAAGGCGTTCATAAACAATTAAGTAAACCGTTCCTTTTATCTCTCTTAAGTCGTTATACCTAACTTCCCATAAAGCTATTATAACTCTTAAGCTTTTAAAACCAAGTATTACTCTTCTTTCAAAAATGATTCTTAATTCTTTTGAAATACTTCAAGATTCTTATTATTCAGACTCAAGTCAAAAGACATCGCAGTAAAACCACGTTCAGTTAACACACGTACGTCTACCGTACTATATATATTCTTTTAAAATATCATGCTCAAGAGGATAGGAAGAATCACATACCTCGCGACGATTATCGACAATTAGCAAAACGCTCCACGGCTATAACCCGGCTAGCCTTGTCCACCTTTCAAGTAGAACATGCTACTCGCAGAACATTCAACCTATAAAGGCCATATACGTCTATCAACGTCTAGACTACTCTGTAGAATATTCTAAGCAGGGGATTCTCTATTCTATGGAAAAAAAATCGGGCAGCACTTCCCTACCTGTTAAACTACACAAGTCTACTGCAAATACAGTCCTATGTAAGTACAGTTTAATCTTCTTCTTTAATATTCTTCTGATGTGATTTCAGTTCAATTCTCTTCTGTAATATCCTTCTATTACAGTTCAATTCTCTTCTGTAATATCCTTCTATGTATCTTATATTCATTTCTATACTACTACAGTATGTAATTTCCAATTACAATAAAAGGACAAGAGTATTTACCTCGGTAAGCCCAAAATTATCCAAGTTTAAATGTCGATCCTGAGCAACGTTTAGCTCACTGCAGGTGCTCCAACCCGCTCCAAACAACCCTTAGAAGTTCTACGCAACTTCTTCTTAATACTTCAACCAATCGTGAAGATTTTCCTTAGGGTTTCGTTTTGTGGTGAAGGAAGTATAGTAGTATTTCTGGGCTTTTTGTATAGGGGTAACCTTGGACTACGACAAGATATTTGGGCCAAGGTATTTTGGAATAGTAATAATACTTGGAGCCTATTTTCTACCAAGGGGGGGGGGTATGTTTGGACGAGAACAACTCTCAAGAGGGGGGGGGGGGTTCTTTCGGCCAAGGCTTCTCAAAGGGGAGGTTGCTCTTTGACGAGAGCTTACTAAGAGGGGAGGATTTTCAAGACTTAGAAATGTTTTAGGGATGAAGAAGTCTTCAACTCAAGGGGTATTTATAGGCCAATCAATGGCCAAGATTAAGACAAGTGGTGGGCAAGTGGAGGGTGAGGATTTGGACAAGTGTTGTGTGGGTCCCACTTACTCATCTACCACACAAATATCCTACCAAACATTGACCAAATGTTTTAGGCACAAAAATGAAAAACGTGCCAAAGGAAGCCCACAATTTCCGTCCAGAGGGTGACAAGTGTCACCTCTCGTTGGTCCAAAATATTTTATCTCTCGGAAAAATCCAAAAATTATTAATGTTGAACCGTAATTTTCCCTTCGCAAAGTTTGGAAAACGTTTCGTCGGAAAACAATTCTTTCGGTAGTTGTGCACAAATTTCGTCCCTTGCCTAACTTAAGGCTTAACTTTTATACGTACGTCCTCACGGACATACTGGAAATACGGTATAACATTCTCCTCCTTAGAAACATTCGTCCCGAATGTTCCTTCTAAGTCTCAAAAACATACATGCGCCAGTATAGTCTTCACTACTATACTTACGAAAACAATCATGCCACACCTGGCCATAAAATAACACACGCGCAAATACTTAATCCAAGTCCACGAGGAATCACCTCCATCACTACAAAAGCTCCCACCCAAGGGTTAAAAGATACTCCCTTCTCAACTTTTCTTTACAAAAGAAATGATCACATTTATGTTCTTAACACATGCTCGCTTCTTCCCTTACTCGTCGTACCCTTCTCGTACATTCGAACTCTTTCTCATAACTTACCACATTTCTGTTACTGCTTCTGTTTCCAAAATCTCTGGGTTACTACCTCCACTTGGTCATCATTAACTGGGAACACTCTGGATGGATCTCCGATACTTTTCCGAACATAACAACATGAAAGACCGGACGCACTGCCTCCCACGTCGGACGACAAAGCTAACTTATAGGCAACCTGGCCTATCCTCCAAAGGGTCTGAAACGCTCCAAGTACCTCAGGCTAAGTTTCCTCTATTTTCCAAAACTCGTCACACCCTTTCCGGGGTGGTACCTTCAAGAAGACCCACCGTCAACCTGAACTCCAAGCGTCGTCGCCGATTATCCGCACGACTTCTGTTGACTCTGAGCTGCCAATAACCTCTTCTGGATAAGCTTCACCCTATCCACATCCTGCCGAAACAAGTATGAACCAACTATCTGAACCATGCCAATATCGAACAATCGACCGGCAACCTACACTACCGCCCATACAAGGCTTCATAAGGCGACATCCGAATACTGAAATGGTAGCTATAAAACACTCCCTCAACAGGAGACAACAATCCTCGCAGCTACCCCTGAAATCCACACACTGGCCCGAGGGCGAATGCGATATTGAGACTCACCTGAGTTCCTAACCTTGCCTGGTAAAACTTCCAGAAAAAGAAATAGCCGTAACCTGGGCTCCACTGCCTGTCATAAGGTGAAAGTAGGCACCTCGTGCAGCCTTACAACCTTCCTGATATAATCATCTCGCATAACCCTCTGCCGAGTAAACGGTCTTGACTAAAAGACAAGATGGGCTGACCTCATCGGCCCGACTACTGGTCGAACGCATCCACGAACTCGTACGATGGTTAACTAAACTTGGGCCTAACACCCTCGTGACCCCACCACCTGGCGGGACCACCTCGAACTGACCCCACCACATTGCAGGCCGCGGGTTGACCCGCGATCGGTCCTCAACCCGACCCGCTATCGCGCAAAACTCTTGTTTCCCCCGATCCGGAACAATCTCACTAATCAAGTTACGAAAACCTAGTGATATTCTTAGCTCAACTACCCTCTTTCATTTCATACCACTCAGGGACTTATCACACAAACATATCTCACGTGTACTATGCACTCCGATAAGGGTCAAACATAAAAATATAAATCTTTTACTCGAGATGGCCTTGCCTCTAAGGTCTCCACGTATAACATTCTAAGGCTCACACTTTCCCTTATCCCCAATCTTACCCTTTTAACTAACCATGATTTCTAATCACAATTAACACAATGCTATTTGAACATAACACTTAAGATATACTTATCTTATCACACATACCCATCTCTAGAGGGTTAAGGATATACTTGTATCTACTGCTTCACTCCCCTTTGGCGTTCTAATCAATCCTGCCCTGTTGGGCGCATAGCTAGGGGAGGTGATGAACTAGCCACTGATCCTGAAGGCTGAGTCTCTACATCCGCGCCACCTCTGGTCGGACAATTTCTCGCAAAATGGCCCTGCTGGCCGCAAGCATAACAAGATGTCGAAGAAGTATGACACTCCCCATAATGACACTTACCACAACGGCCACACCGAGGTGGGGGTGGCCCCCTCTGGCTAGCACCCCTTCCTCTCCGAACCACTGAATCCGCAACTGATCTGGTAGGCTGAGTCCTCCTACCTACATCCCTCCTACTAGGACATCCTCTTGACACATGGCCCTGTCGGCCGCAGGTAAAACAAGCACCAACAAAAAGATGACATTCCGGGGATGACGCACATACACCGTGAACACTGGGAAAAAGCTGAATCGGTGGCCGAACCTACGTGTATCTGTGAACCAAAAGCCCTGGAGTTCTGACCAACTCCAGCATACCCCGAACGCTCAAGTGCATGGAGGACCACTGCTCTGGCGGAGGCGCATGCTGATCTGGCGAGAAGGTCCGCCTCGAAAGTTACCAAAGGGCCCTGCCGATCTGGCCCTCTTCGATTGATCTTGGTTAACTCGTCGATCCCTACGTTTCTCGGCCTGCTGCGCATAAGCCCGTACACAGGCCATGCTCAAGCCTGACTGAAGAGCTACTCTTGAACAACCCTCTCTTAGATAGTCATCAAGACCCGTGATAAATCGATACATACTATACTCTCTGGTTGCTAACATCCTAGCTAGTAACAGGTCCATTCCTTTGTAATCCATATTCTCTGTTCCCGGTCGTGGGCGAAGGCTCATATATCATGGCCGCAGAGGAATCGCCGCGCTGTGCTAAACTTCTTTGATTTGGCGACGTCGCAGAACTCCCGAATGAAGCACCACCCGTGTGATGATTGGGCTGTGCCTCGTAACCCTCGTGCTCTGTCGCGGCATCCTCTGCCTTGCCTCTTGGGCGGGTTGCCTTGCGCGGAGGCATAACTGGTAAGGGAAAGGAATACGTTAGAGGGGTCCAACTTATAACACAACTCTAAGGCACGATCTCAGAGTGAGAAGAATGGAAACCAATCCTAAATATCCTATAGCCTCCTGATTATTGGTGTGGTGCACAACACACCGATAATCAAGACACTAGATACGGTGCGTAGACACTTTCCGAGGATTAATCGCTCGATACCACTTTTGTCACGACCTGTTCGGGGTTGATCGTGCCTTACCCGCACCCAAGTAGACATACATCGAGTAATCGTGAATATAAAACAAAACATGAAACAAAATGAAGTGAGAAAGCAGTTTTTACGAGAAAAGTTGCCTTCCGACATATATATAAACATAAAACTTGAACTCGAACAGTTACATCCCTTTTACAAACTCTGCCCACAACAGTACTACAGACCTCTAAGAATGATATAACAACAATGGCGGGACAGGGCCGCCATACCTGAATGTAAGTACCTACAACGACAGGACTATACCATCGATAAGCCTCGGAGAAACGGAGCTTCCCAAACGCTGAATCGTGACCACATGAGCGAGGATCAACAATCGGTGTACCTCTACCGCGGTATGAACGCAGCCCAAGGAGGTCGATAACCGTACCAAGTATGTGGCGAAAATCGTAAATGAAATCATAGTAGTCTATATAAAGCGGGAGACATGTATGATAACCAACTACGATTCACAATAAATAGCGATATGTCAAGTCGTGGACTCACGCCTCAAAGTCATCACTCAAATATAACAATGGGTCTCACGCCCACAACATCAATCATGCCCGTGGAATACCTTCCTCACTGCCGGCAGTCTATGATATGATAACACCAAGGGATACACATGAACACCAGGTCCCACCCGTGTCATAATAAAACCGTACGGGGTAAGTACGAAGGCATAGCCGACTACTAAAACCCACAGTACCAACAAGGTCATAAAATCGTATCACAAGGTCTTTCTAGACCGCCACATGATCGGCCGCCACTCGCCGCGATTATCAAATGTGCGCGTCTAATCTCGAACTTCCGCAGCTCCGCATAGGCCACACATAGGCCCGCATGAGGTATTCCCGCGTCGGTGGTAGCTACTCCGGCATCGCCCCGACCGTGGTCCGCATGGCCACATAGATCGCATGGCCATATAGACCGCACACTAACACGGAACTCGCAGCTCCGCATAGGTCCCCGGACCCGCATAGGTATTCTCGAATCATAGTCCTGCATCGCTCGAGGTATACCGCGTCGGAGGGCAGCTTAACCCCCGGTATCATGTCAAGGGGTGAGTGGTGCAATACTAAGATAACGGCTTACCGTTAAACAACATAAGCACAACAAGGGAAACCCCTTTACACAAACATCACAAGACACTAACACACGTAGCATCCTAACATGTTTACTTATCAAGCCAACAAGAAAGTATTACAAGGCTATCACAAACCAACATAGTCAAGTTATTCACACAAGGTACTTCATACATTATCTCTTTAAAAAAATATTATGTTTCTTTCACAAGAGTCACACGATACCCGTAGTATTAAAATAGAGTGACTATCTTTTTAAGCAAACCAAAACAATTTCCCTTTTTAAAGACAAGTGACAACCTTCCTTTACAAAAGTTCAAGTTTGCCTAAGTTCAAATACTTAAGTCTCTTATTTTCGAAAGGTTTCGTAGTTCATAGTCTTAATCACTGTAATAATATAATTCTCTTTTAAACAATTTGAGAAACATATGTCTTAAGTGTGAGTAGGTTATTCTTGTTCATAACAATCTTATTAAAGCAGCCATGATCTAGGAAATGTAACATCATTTTGTCTCATCTTAGCTTCTATGCAGATGGAGGTTTCTACTTGTTTTAATAATACTTTATTAGTCAATACATTTCCCTTTATTAGCGTTGTTGTGGTTTGTTCGATTCTTATTCTCATTTCCGAAATCAATATAAGGCGTTCATAAACAATTAAGTAAACCGTTCCTTTTATCTCTCTTAAGTCGTTATACCTAACTTCCCATAAAGCTAGTATAACTCTTAAGCTTTTAAAACCAAGTATTACTCTTCTTTCAAAAATGATTCTTAATTCTTTTGAAATACTTCAAGATTCTTATTATTCAGACTCAAGTCAAAAGACATCGCAGTAAAACCACGTTCAGTTAACACAAGTACGTCTACCGTACTATATATATTCTTTTAAAATATCATGCTCAAGAGGATAGGAAGAATCACATACCTCGCGACGATTATCGACAATTAGCAAAAGCGCTCACGGCTATAACCCGCTAGCCTTGTCCACCTTTCAAGTAGAACATGCTACTCGCGAGAACATTCAACCTATAAAGGCCATATACGTCTATCAACGTCTAGACTACTCGTAGAATATTCTAAGCGAGGATTCTCTATTCTATGGAAAAAATGGGCAAAGACTTCCCACCGTTAAACTACACAAGTCTCATCGCAAATACAAATTCTATGTAAGTACAGTTTAATCTTCTTCTTTAATATTCTTCTGATGTGATTTCAGTTCAATTCTCTTCTGTAATATCCTTCTATTACAGTTCAATTATCTTCTGTAATATCCTTCTATGTATCTTATATTCATTTCTATACTACTACAGTATGTAATTTCCAATTACAATAAAAGGACAAGAGTATTTACCTCGGTAAGCCCAAAATTATCCAAGTTTAAATGTCGTGTCACGACCCGAAACTGGGCCCGTGACTGGTGCCTTACCCCGGGCACCCTAGTGACACAACATCAGAGTAATCAGCGGAACATAAAACGATACAAGACATATTATGAAATATGAAACAATAATATGAGAAGAACTTGCCTTTCGGCATATATATAAATGACAACTTTAAACATGAACAGTTTAATCCTTTTTACAAACCCTGCCCACAACAGTACTACAGACCTCTAAGAATGATACGACAACAATGGCGGGACAGGGCCCCGCCAAACCCCTGAATGTAAACACTTACTCTGACGGGGACTATACTACGATAAGCCTCGGAGAAACGGAGCTTCCCAAACGCTGAGCGTGACCACGAGCTAGGATCGGCTTGGTGTACCTCAACTGCGGCATGAACGCGGCCCCGAAGGAGGTCGATAACAAAAATTTAGTATGTGAAACTAAAATATAAATCACGTAAATGAAATCATAGTAGTCTATACAAAGCGGGAGACATGTATGATAACCAAACTACGCTTTACCATAACTAAGCGAATATCAAGTCGTGACTCACGCCTCAAGTCATCACAAAAGAACATAACAGTGGGTCTCACGCCCGCAACATCAATCGTGCGTGGGACACATTCTCATCACTGGCAGCTTTATGATATAAAAGCACCAAGGAACACATATGAACACCGTGTCCCACCTGTGCCATAATAACACCGTGACGGTAAGTGCGAAGGCATAGCCGACTACTAACACCTACGTACCAACAAGGTCATGAATCAGATTATGAGATCTGCCTGACCGTCACATGATCAAAGCCGCCACTTGCCCGCAGATCTAATGTCGCGTCTAGTCTCGAACTTCCCGCACCCGCATAGGCCAATCTCATCGCCCGCATGAGGTATTCCGCATCGAGGGTAGCTACTCCCCGATCGCCCCGACTCGGCCCGCGTAGCCACAAGGACCGCATGACCACGCGGCCGCATCCTAACTCGAACTCGCAGATCCGCATAGCCCGGGACTGCATGAGGTATCTCGAATCATAGGTCCATCGACCACCGAAGTCTACCCCGCGACGGAGGGCAGCTTAACCCCTAATCATCACAAGAGATGAATGCCACAATACTATCATAACGCATGATAGTTAATAAGCACAATCAAGGAAACCCTTTACACAAACATCACAAGATACTAACACACGTAGCATTCTAACACGTTTACTTATCAAAGCAACAAGAAAGTATTACAAGGCTATCACAAACCAATACAATCAAGTTGTTCACACAAGGTACTTTCTACTATATGTCAATAAGTTCGGGGTTTTATCCCCAAAGTACTTCATACATTAACTCTTTTAAAAAGGTACGTTACTTTACAATGTCACATAATACCCGTAGTATAAAAATAGAGTGATCATCTTTTTAAAGTAAATCAATTACTTCTCTTTGTAAAATCAAGTAGCAACATTCCTTTCCAATGTTTAAGTTTGCCTAATTTCCAATGTTCAAGTTTCTCATTTTTTTAGAAAGGATAAGTAGTTCATAGTCTTATTCATTTAAGAATATAATTCTCCTTTAAACTATCTGAGAAACATAAGCCTTATATGTGAGTAGGATATCTTCTTTATAACAATCTTATTACAGCAGCCATGATCTAGGAAATATCATTTTGTCTCATCTTAGCTTCTATGCAGATGGAAGTTTCTACTGGTTTTAATAATACTTAATTACTCAAAACATTTCCTTTTATTAACGCTGCAGTGGTTTGTCGATACACATTCGATTTCAAATCAAGAAACATTCTTAAGCCGTTATACCTAACTTCCCATAAAGCTAGTATAACTCTTAAGTTTTCAAAAAAACCAAATATTGCTACTTCTTTCAAAATGATTCAAAAATCTTTTGAAATACTTCAAGTTCTTTATTAACATATAACAAGCCAGTTATAGTTCAAATCAGTTACCTTTTAAAAACCACAAGTATTTTCTTAACAACATAAAGCTGTTATAACCAACTTCCCATAAAGCCGTTATAACACTTTATGTTTTAAACCAATCAAATACATTTAGCACATGTACGTCTACCGTACTACATAGTTCACACATATCATGCTAGAAGAGATAGGAAGAGGTTCACATACCTCGCGACGAGTATCGACTAATAGCAAAACGCTCCAAGTACTTCCAAACGTCGGCTACTCCTTAAGCCAAGTAGATCGCGCCACACGTAGTACTTCAACCTATAAGGCCACAAGGCGCTTATTAACATCTAGATCTTATCGTAGAACATTCTACAGAAAATTCAAAGACTCCCCCGCAACAACAGCGTAAATCTCCTCCTCTATCGAGGCCGGCTACCAAGCCAACCAGGGGGGGGGGGTTATACATCTAACCCTAACGGGTACAATTCTACTCCACGGTACTACTACACAAGTCTACTGTAATACAGCCCTATGTAATTACAGTTCAGTATTCTTCTTTAAATTCAGGCTTAAGTCGCAAGACATTGCCGATAACTACGTTCAATACTATATATAGTATACTTCAACTATAAAATCTAACAACATGTAATTTCCAATTACAATAGGGGGACAAGATATTTACCTCGATAAGCCCATAATTATCCTAGCTTAAAGTCGATCCTGGGCAATCGTTTAGCTCCAACTCCGAGCGCCCAACCCGCCTAAACCACCCTTAGAAGTTCTAACCAACTTCTACACGATCTAACTGACTATGGAGATTTTCCTAGGGTTTCGGTTTTGGATCGACGGGAAGTATAATAGTATTTACGGGTTTTTCAGATAGGTATAACCTTAGAATACACAAGGTATACTGGCTAAGGTAATTTGGGCATTATAACAATACTTTTGAGAGTATTTCTATCAAGAGGAGGGTATTTATACGAAAACGACTAGGCTAGTGGTACCCCACTACCACACTACTAGGAGTGGGGCACTACTCGGCTAGCACCCCTAGAGTGGGTGCTCGCCACTGGGGAGGCCCTTGGCCGAACTCAACACAAGGGAGGAGGAGGATTTAACACTTAGAATTATTTTTGGAATGGATGAAGAAGTTCATCAAAGGGATGGGTATTTATAGCACAAGCCTTGGCCAACCAATGGCGAAGATCAATCCATGTGTTAGGCAAGTGTAGGGCTAGGATCGCCAAGTGCACCCTATCCCTACACCACAAAACATGGCACAAAACAAGGCACAAAACAACGCACAAAACAAGGCCAAGAAAGCTAGCCAAAACCACCCACATTCGGCCAACCAAACCGCCAGGTGTTCCAATGAGAGGTGCCAAGTGGCGCCTCTTGTTGGTCCAAAATGTTACGCCTCTCGGAAAAATCCGCAAAAATTAAAAATGGCATAGTCGGAAATTCCCTACGAAAGTCGTGGAAAACGTTTCATTTAAAAACGACTCTAATCGGGTGTTGTGAACAAATAAATTTCGGCCAAGCCTAAATCACAAGTTCAAATTTCTACGTACGTCCTTACGTACATACTCTGGAAATACGGGGTATAACATTCTCCCCTCCTTAGAAACATTCGTCCCGAATGTTCCTTCTAAGTCTCTAAACAAACGCGCGCCAGTATAGTCTTCACCACTATACTTATGAGAACCGCCCCGCCACATCCGCCACGTAAATACCGCGCATAAAAAACTTACATCCAAGTCCACGAGGAAACACCTCTAATCATCACCAAAATGATACCACTTTGTCACTTTGTCGCGAGCCTTGCCCGACGACCCAACAAATGGTACCGCCGCACGCGATCCCCGAGGTCGCCGTGACACTCGAACTCTTACCATATTTCGACATCGTCAGATTCACAACTCGGGTTACTATCTCTAACGTGGTCATCATTAATCGGAACACTGATGGATCTTCGATACTTTCCGATCCTAACAATACGAAAAGATCGGACGTCGCTTCCTAAGTCGGACGGCAAATGCTAATATATAGGCAACCCGCCTATTCCTCACATGAACTCAAAAGGCCCAAAATAACTCTGCCACGTTTCCTGGTTTTCCAAAACTCGCCCCACCCTAACCGGGTGGTACATTCAAGAAGACCGACCACAACTCAACTCCTAAGCTGCCGCCGATTATACGCACGATACCTCCGAGCCGCCGTAACTTCTTCTAGACAAGCTTCACTATCCACGATCACCGGAACAAGCTCGAACCAACTTCGAACCTTGCCAACATCGAACCAATCGGCCAAGAACTTACACTTCCGCCCCTACAAGGTTTCAAAAGGCGACATCCGAACATTGAGATGGTAGCTTAAACACTCCCTCTACAGGAGACAACAATCCCCACAACTATCCCTGAAATCCAAACACTGGCCCGAGGGCGAATGCGATTCTGAGACTCACCTGAGTTCTTAACACATGCTTGGTAAAACTTCGAAAACAAAACAGCCGTAACCTGGGCTCCACTGTCTGTCATAAGGTGAAGGTAGGCACCCCGTGCAGCCTTACAACCTTTCAGATAACTCAACACAGCCGAGTAAACGGTCCTGACCGAAGAACACGATGGGCTGCCCCCATCGGCCCGACCACTGGTCGAACGCATCCACGAACTCGTACGCTGGTTAACTAAACATGGGCCTAACACCCTCGTGACCCTACCACAAGGCGGGACCACCACAAACTGACCCCACCACCAAACATGCCGCGGGTTGACCCACAACGTGGCCTCAACCTGACCCGGCAAGGTGCAAAATACTAGCTCCCCGAAGGAACAATCTCTCTAAACACGTTACGAAAACCTAGCGGTCTTCTTAGCTCAACTACCCTCTTTCATTCCATACTTACTAGGGACCTATCCCAAACATAACTCACGTGCACTATGCACTTCCGATAAGGATCAAACATAACACTACACCTTTACTCGAGATGGCCTTACCTCTAAGGTCTTTACGTAAAACATTCTAAGGCTCACACCTTATCTATCCCCCAAAATCTTACTCGGTTAACCCACCATGATTTCTAAACACAACTAACACACCGCTATCAGAACATAGCACTTAAGGTATACTCACCTTATCACACATACTGATCTCTAGAGGGTTAAAGATATATCTATATCTACTGCTTCACTCCCCTTAGTCGTTCTAATCAAACCTGCCCCGCAGGGCGCATAGCTAGGGAAGATGACGAACTACCCACCGATCCTGAAGGCTAAGTCCTCCTACAAGGACACTCTATCGACATCAGACCCTGACGGTCGTAGGTACAACAAGTACCAACTAAAAGACGACATTCCCCGGGATGACGTCTGTCACACTGTGAACCGGAAGCCCTGGAGTTCTGACCAACTCCTGCATACTCCGAACGTCCTGATATCCGTGGAAGACCACTCTGCACTGGCGGAGGTGCATATCTAATTCACAGCGAGGCGACTCGCTTGAAAGTTACTAAAGGACCTTCACGCCCGCCTCTTCTCGCCCTTTGTTAACCCGTCGATTTCTACGCTTTCTACTGCTGCGCATAAGCCCGACCACAGGCCATGCTCAAGCCTAACTGAAGAATTACTCTTGCACAACCCTCTCTTAGATAGTCATCAAGACTCGCGGTACATCGGTATACTCTATACTCACTGTTCCCGGTCGCGGAACTGAAGGTTCAAATATCATGGCCGCAGTAGGAACTGCCGCCGCCGTGCTAAACTCTGCTGGGGCTAGTGACGTCGCAGAACTCCCCGAATGAAGCACTACCCTAGGTAATGGTTGGGCCTGAGCCCTTGCCACCCTCTGAACTCTACTCGCAGCCTCCTCACCGCTTGCCCTCCCGGGCGGGTTGCCTACGCGAGGCATAACGGCAGTGGAAAGAAATACGCTGCAGGGTCCAACTTACAACACGGCTCTCTAAGGCACGATCTCGAGTGAGAAGAATAGAAACCACTCCTAAATATCCTATAGCCTCACGATTATTGATGTGGTGCACAACACACCGATAATCAAGACTTCATCGGATACGGTTCGTAGACACTTTCCGAGGATTAAGCGCTCGATACCACTTTGTCACGACCTAAATCGGCCGTGGATCGTGCCTTACCCCGCACCCTAGTGACACAACATCGTAGTAATCACGAACATAAACGATACAAGACATATTATGAAATATGAAACAATAATATGAGAAGAACTTCGCTTTCGATATATATAAATGACAACTTTAAACATGAGCAGCTTTAATCCTTTTACAAACCCCGCCACAACGATTACTGCACCTCTAAGAATGATACGACCACAATGGCGGGACAGGGCCCCGCCAAAACCCTGAATGTAAACACTTACTACGACAGGGGACTATACCACTGATAAGCCTCCGGAGAAACGGAGCTTCCCAAACGCTGAACTGTGACCCTGAGAGCTAGGATCAACGACTGGTGTACCTCAACCTGCGGCATGAACGCAGCCTCGGGCGAGGTCGATAACAAAATTTAGAGTATGTGAAACTAAAATATAAATACTGTAAATAAAATCATAGTAGTCTATACAAAGCAGGAGACATGTATGATAACCAAACTACAGTTTTACCATAACTAAGCAGTCATATCAAGTCAGGGACTCACGCCCTCAAGTCATCACAAAAGAACATAACAGTGGGTCTCACGCCCACAACATCAATCGTGCCCGTGGGACACATTCCTCACTGCCGGCAGTTTATGATATAAAAGCACCAAGGAACACATATGAACACCAGGTCCCACCTGTGCCATAATAACACCGTACGGGGTAAGTACGAAGGCATAGCCGACTACTAACACCTACGCACCAACAAGGTCATGAATCAGATTATGAGATCTGCTTCAGACCGCCACATGATCAAAGCCGCCACTTGCCCGCAGATCTAATGCGCGCGTCTAGTCTCGAACTTCCCGCACTCCGCATAGGCCAATCTCATCGGCCCGCATGAGGTATTCACCGCATCGAGGGTAGCTACTCCCTAAGATCGCCCCGACTCGCGTCGCGTAGCCACAAGGACCGCATGACCACAAGGGCCGCATCTCAACTCGAACTCTCGCAGTTCCAGATAGCCCCCGGACTGCGCACGAGGTATCTCGAATCATAGGTCCATCGACCGCTCGAGTCTACCCCGCAGACGGAGGGCTTAACCCCCGTAATCATCACAAGAGATGAATGCCACAATACTATCATAACGACAGATAGTTAATAAGCACAATCAAGGGAAACCCCTTTACACAAACATCACAAGATACTAACACACGTAGCATTCTAACACGTTTACTTATCAAAGCAACAAGAAAGTATTACAAGGCTATCACAAACCAATACAATCAAGTTGTTCACACAAGGTACTTTCTACTATATGTCAATAAGTTCGGGGTTTTATCCCCAAAGTACTTCATACATTAACTCTTTTAAAAAGGTACGTTACTTTCACAATGTCACATAATACCCGTAGTATAAAAATAGAGTGATCATCTTTTTAAAGTAAATCAATTACTTCTCTTTGTAAAATCAAGTAGCAACATTCCTTTCCAATGTTTAAGTTTGCCTAATTTCCAATGTTCAAGTTTCTCATTTTTTTAGAAAGGATTCGTAGTTCATAGTCTTATTCATTTAAGAATATAATTCTCCTTTAAACTATCTGAGAAACATAAGCCTTATATGTGAGTAGGATATCTTCTTTATAACAATCTTATTACAGCAGCCATGATCTTGGAAATATCATTTTGTCTCATCTTAGCTTCTATGCAGATGGAAGTTTCTACTGGTTTTAATAATACTTAATTACTCAAAACATTTCCTTTTATTAACGCTGCAGTGGTTTGTCGATACACATTACGATTCAAATCAAGAAACATTCTTAAGCCGTTATACCTAACTTCCCATAAAGCTAGTATAACTCTTAAGTTTTCAAAACCAAATATTGCTACTTCTTTCAAAATGATTCAAAAATCTTTTGAAATACTTCAAGTTCTTTATTAACATATAACAAGCGATTATAGTTCAAATCGATTACCTTTTAAAACCACAAGTATTTTCTTAACAACATAAAGTCATTATAACCAACTTCCCATAAAGCCGTTATAACACTTTATGTTTTAAACCAATCAAATACATTTAGCACACGACGTCACCGTACTACATAGTTCACACATATCATGCTAGAAGAGATAGGAAGAGGTTCACATACCTCGCGACGAGTATCGACTAATAGCAAAACGCCCAAGTACTTCCAAACGCTTCTACTCCTTAAGCCAAGTAGATCGCGCCACACGTAGTACTTCAACCTATAAGGCCACAAGGCGCTTATTAACATCTAGATCTTATCGTAGAACATTCTACGTAAAATTGAAAGACCTCCCCGCAACAGCGTAAATCTCCTCCTCTATCGAGGCCGGCTACCAAGCCAACCAGGGGGGGGGGGGGTTATACATCTAACCCTAACGGGTACAATTCTACTCCACGGTACTACTACACAAGTCTACTGTAATACAGCCCTATGTAATTACAGTTCAGTATTCTTCTTTAAATTCAGGCTTAAGTCGCAAGACATTGCCGATAACTACGTTCAATACTATATATAGTATACTTCAACTATAAAATCTAACAACATGTAATTTCCAATTACAATAGGGGGACAAGATATTTACCTCGATAAGCCCATAATTATCCTAGCTTAAAGTCGATCCTGGGCAATCGTTTAGCTCCAACTCCGAGCGCTCCAACCCGCTCTAAACCACCCTTAGAAGTTCTAACCAACTTCTACACAAGATCTAACGGACTATGGAGATTTTCCTAGGGTTTCGGTTTTGTGACTGACGGGAAGTATAATAGTATTTCTGGGTTTTTCGTATAGGTATAACCTTAGAATACACAAGGTATACGGCTAAGGTAATTTGGGCATTATAACAATACTTTTGAGAGTATTTCTATCAAGAGGAGGGTATTTATACGAAAACGACTAGGCTAGGGGGGGGGTACCCCACGGCCACACTACTAGGAGAGGGGGGGGCACTACTCTCGGCTAGCACCCCTAGAGGCGGGTGCTCTACCACTAGGGGGGGAGGCCCTTGGCCGAACTCAACACAAGGGAGGGAGGAGGATTTAACACTTAGAATTATTTTTGGAATGGATGAAGAAGTTCATCAAAGGGATGGGTATTTATAGCACAAGCCTTGGCCAACCAATGGCCAAGATCAATCCATGTGTTAGGCAAGTGTAGGGCTAGGATCAAGCCAAGTGCACCCTATCCCTACTCCACAAAACATGGCACAAAACAAGGCACAAAACAAGGCACAAAACAAGGCCAAGAAAGCTAGCCAAAACGTCCCACTTTCGGCCAAGCAAACCGCCTAAGGTGTTCCAATGAGAGGTGCCAAGTGGCGCCCTCTTGTTGGTCCAAATTGTTACGTCTCTCGGAAAAATCCGCAAAAATTAAAAATGGCATAGTCGGAAATTCCCCTACGAAAGCTGTGAAAACGTTTCGTCGAAAAACGACTCTAATCGGGTGTTGTGAACAAATAAATTTCGGCCAAGCCTAAATCACAAGTTCAAATTTTCACGCACGCCCCACGCATATACTCGAAATACTGGTATAACATGTCGATCCTGAGCAACGTTTAGCTCCTACTCTGGGTGCTCCAACCCGCTCCAAACAACCCTTAGAAGTTCTACGCAACTTCTTCTTAATACTTCAACCAACTGTGAAGATTTTCCTTAGGGTTTCGTTTTGTGACTGAAGGGAAGTATAGTAGTATTTCTGGGCTTTTAGTATAGGGGTAACCTTGGAATACTACAAGATATTTGGGCCAAGGTATTTTGGAATAGTAATAATACTTGGAGAGTATTTTCTACCAAGGGGGGGGGGTATGTTTGGACGAGAGCAACTCTCAAGAGGGGGGGGGGGTTCTTTCGGCCAAGGCTTCTCAAAGGGGGAGGGGTTGCTCTTTGGACGAGAGCTTCTACTAAGAGGGGGGAGGATTTTCAAGACTTAGAAATGTTTTAGGGATGAAGAAGTCTTCAACTCAAGGGGGGTATTTATAGGCCAATCAATGGCCAAGATTAAGACAAGTGGTGGGCAAGTGGAGGGTGAGGATTTGGACAAGTGTTGTGTGGGTCCCACTTACTCATCTACCACACAAATATCCTACCAAACATTGACCAAATGTTTTAGGCACAAAAAATGAAAAAAACGTACCAAAGGAAGCCCACAATTTCCGTCCACTTGAGGGTGACAAGTGTCACCCTCTCGTTGGTCCAAAATATTTTATCTCTCAGAAAAATCCGCAAAAATTATTAATGTTGCAACCGTAATTTTCCCTTCGCAAAGTTTGGAAAACGTTTCGTCGGAAAACAATTCTTTTCGGTAGTTGTGCACAAATTTCGTCCCTTGCCTAACTTAAGGCTTAACTTTTGTACGTACGTCCTCACGTACATACTCTGGAAATACGGGGTATAACACCTTTGGACCATGGGTGGAGCTAATAGTGTTGTATACGCTTTAGAGATGATTCTTCGTTGGCTGGGATATGAGCTTTTGCGCGTACGTCGTATTATGGCCATGAGTGGCATAATTGATTTCGTAAGAATAAAGGGAAGACTATACCGGCAGGTATGTTTTGAGACTTAGAAGGAACATTCGGGACGAATGTTTCTAAGGGGGGGGGGGGGGGAGAATGTTATACCCCGTAGTTTCGGAGTATGTATATGAGGACGTACGTACGAATGTATACGCCCTAATTAGGGTAAGATTGATAGAATTGTTTTCCGACGAAAATTATTCCGAACCTTGTGAAGGAAATTTTACGTTTTCAATAATATTTTTACGATTATGGAATTGTTCCGAGAGGTAAAATATTTTGGACCAATAGGAGGGCGACAAGTGTCACCCCTAGATTGGGCCATGTGGGACGAAATTGAGTGGACAAGTAGGCAAGACAAGTGGCCAAAAGTCTTGCATGGCTATTCTTGGCTTGGACGATTTTTGTGACATTAGTGGGCAAGTCTTGCATGGTCAAGTCTTGCATGGTCTTGCATGGCTTTTGTAAGACAAGTGTGGGAAGGAACCTTCACATATGATCTCTACTTTACACATGTGTTAATCTCAACCCTTGGTTTTGCTATATAAACCCCCTTAGTGGATGAAAATCAGCCACACTTAACATATTACAAGACTTGAAAAACATTCCTCTCCCTCCTTCTCTATCTTGATTTCGTCCAACCCCCCCTCCCCCTCCCCTAACCAAATGTTGTCCAAAAATTCTTAAACTTATAAGTGTTCTTCCTTAATGTGTTAGGAAGATTATTAACCAAGAGTTAGACAAGATTTCACACCCCTAGCCTCAAAAACCTTCCCTTGGCCGAGAATAGGCAGATTTTCGAAACTGTTTTGGGCAGATTTTTAGTCAGGTTTGGAAGGGAATATCTCCTAGAATATAAAGATTTTTTGGGTGTTTAAAAAGCCTAAAATGAATTTCGTCGAGTCTAGTTTCCAACGCAACCAACCACTCGTCTATAGGATACAGGAGTAGAGAGTTATCGACGTTGCAAGTTCAGCTGACGAAGCAGTGGCTAAAAATCTGGACAGTCACGTTTTTGGGCTATCTTGAGGTAATGAACCTTAACCTCCTTGTGAAGTTAATTTATTATGTATATATGGATATTATACATATATTGGAGGTATATTATGGACTATAAGATATAAAGAAAGATTTGGATCTTGCTAAGAAGTTAACAACAAAGAACTATAACTTATATAAAGATTGGAATATAAGTTGAAGGACTAATGAAGTAATTGGATAAGTATTATTGTAAAAGTTGGCCAAGGACCCCAACTTAAGGACCGTATCTACTTTGGACTTTTTACTCTGGACTTCTTTTACTTATTGTTATTATGAAGGGAGATAGTAAACCGCGTTACCGTTTGGTCGTGTTATCCCCTTCTTTTACTTATTGTTATGAAGGGAGATAGTAAACCGCGTTACCGTTTGGGCGTGTTATCCCCTTCTTTACTTATTATTATTATGATGGAGCGATTGTTAATCGCGTTCCGTTTGGGCGTGTTATCCCCTTCTTTAGTTATTATTGTTATGAAGGAGAGATTGTTAATCGCGTTCCGTTTGGGCGTGTTATCCCCTTCTTTAGATTTCAGTATTATTGCACCTTAATTATAGTAGGTTAGTCACGATTATCGGGCCTTGGAAAAGGTGGGAAATTGAGTAGAAACGGGGGAGGTGCTGCCGAATTTTCTGTAGAATATGGAACCTTGTACTTAGAAATATTCTACGAAGAGATCTAGAAGTTAATAGACGTTATATGGCCATTATAGGTTGAAGTACTACGAGTAGCGTATTTTACTTGAAGGGTGGAAAAGGCTAGCAAGGTTATAGTACTTGGGAGCGTTTTGCTAATAGTCGATAATCGTCGCGAGGTATGTGAACCTCTTCCTATCTCTTCTAGCATGATATTTGCGAAATATATATATAGTACGGTAGACGTACGTGTGTAAAATGAATTTGGTTTATTTAAAACATAAAGTGTTATAATGGCTTTATGGGAAGTTAATTATAAGAACTTTATGTAAGTTAAGGAATGGTTTGTTGATTTTTAAAAAAAATATAAGACTTGACTCATATTTGACTTGATTTAATATGTGAAGAACTTGAATTGTGTGGAAAGTTGTGAAACCTCATTCGTGAGTAATGAGTACTTGGTTTTGAATAATAATGTTATATTGATTGCGGAAATGAGAATAAATATCGAACATCCCACTGCCGCGTTAATAAAGGAAACTACATTGACAAATAATTAATATTATTAAAACAAGTAGAAACCTCCATCTGCATAGAAGCTAAGATAAGACAAAATTGTATTACATTTCCTAGATCACGGTTGCTTTACTAAAGTCATTAATAACAAGTATTGATTTTTCTTAAATTCCAAAGTAAGGAACTTGTTTTCTAAAAGAACAGAGACTTGACAATTTGAAGTATGTTGGTTTAAAGGAAATGCATGTTTTTGTCTTAAGATGGTTTAAAAAGACGTATGGAAATTGTTTGGGTTTACTTAACAAGATAGTTACTCTATTTTGATGTTACGGGTATCGTGTGCCCTTTTGTGAAAGAAATGGATCTTTTTAAAGAGATTAAAGCATGTAATACCTTGGGGTTAAAACCCGGACTTGTTGACATGAAATGAAAGTACCTTGTGTGAGTAATTTGCCTATGTTTTGTGATAGCCTTGTAATACTTTCTTGTTGGCTTGATAAAGTGAACATGTTGTGATACTACGTGTGTTAGTATCTTGTGATGTTTATGTAAGGAGGTTACTCTTGTTATGCTTGTGCGGTTTAACGATAAGCCGTTGTGTTCGATTCTTGTGGTATTTGTGTAAGGAGGTTATCCTTGTTGTGCTTATGTTGTTTAACGATAAGCCGTTGTGTTAGTATTGTACCACTCACCTCTTGACATGTTATACCGGGGGTTAAGCTGCCCCCCGATGCGAGGAATACCTCATGCGGGTCCCGGGGACCTATGCGGAGCTACGGGAGTTCCAGGATAGTGTGCGAGGAATACCTCATGCGGTCTATGTGGCCATGCAGACTGCGGGAGTCCAGGACGATGCCGAGGATTAGCTACCCTCGATGCGAGGAATACCTCATGCGGGCCTAGGTGGCCTATGCGGACTGCGGGAGTCCAGGATTAGGCACGCATAATGATACGATGGGCGATTGGCCTTGCTTCGATCATTCGCGGCCTAGAAAAATACCAGTTACATTATATCTATTATTGCTCTTGTTTGTGATGTGGCACTATGTGCGGTTAACTTGGTTGTTTCGTACATATTTGTGAATTAGTTTTAAAATATTATGGTTATATTTGAGTGATGACCTTGAGGGCGTGAGTCCCTGACTTGACACGATTGTTTATAGATTGTGAAATGATATCTTTTTGGAGACAATGTTGATGTTCATTACTCTTGTTGATTTGCCGGGCTTTGTGAAACGCATTTTGATTGTCATATACGTCTCATGTTTTATATAAACTATTATGATTTCCTTTACAGTATTTTCAGTTTCACATACTTGGTACCTGTTGTACTGACCTCCTTCGGAGGGATGCGTTCATGCCGCAGGTTGAGGTACGTAGCTTGCTGATCCGCACTCTTAGGATCACTGTTCGGTTCTTGGAAAGCTCCATTTCTCCGGAGGCTTTGTCTTTGGTATAGTCCCCTGTCATTGTAGGTACTTGTACATTCAGGGGTATGGCGGGGCCCTGTCCCGTCATAGTTGTGGTTACATTCTTAGAGGTTTGTAGTACTGTTGTGGGCAGGGTTCGTAAAGGATGTAACTGTTCAAGTTTTGGTTTATATATACATGTCGAAAGGCGACATTTTCTTGGTTAGACTGTTCTTACTCTTTATTGTTTCATGTCTTGTTTTTATATTCCGCTGGTTACTCTGATGTATATCTACTTGGGTGCCCGGGTAAGGCACCAGTCACGGGCCCGGGATCGGGTCGTGACAACTTCGTCATATTAATATTGGTCAAATGACCATTCTATCCATGTCCATTTCGTCCAAGACCACTAAGGGGTGACACGTGTCGCCCTCCCATTCGTCGTAATATTTCGTTTTCCAAAATTTCCATAATTCCGATAAATTTGTACTCGTCTCAAATCTTAACATTTTCGAGTTCTTACGTACGTTCTTATAAACATATCCTGGAATTCCGGGGTGTAACATTCTTCCCCTCTTAGAAACATTCGTCCCCGAATGTTCTTTTGGGAGTCAAACTTAAAGATAGCGACATAGTCTCCTTACAACCCCTACATACCAATAATGCCACATGTGGCCACATAACAATACTTACACCAGAACGTCAACCTGAACTCCAAGTGTCGACGTCGGTTATCTGCATAAAGCTTCTGTCGACTCGGAGCTTGCTAATAATCTTTCCTGGATAAGCTTCACCTTATCCACAGCCTGCTGAATTAAGTCTGGGCCAACTAATTGTACCTCGCCCACGTCGAACCAACCAATTGACGACCTACACTTCCGCCCATACAAAACCTCATATGGCGTCATCTGAATGCAAGAATGGTAGTTGTTGTTATAAACAAACCCAACAAGAGGGAAATGATCCTCCCAACTACCCCTGAAATCAATTACACCGGCCCGCGACCTATCATCGTTGCTCGATAGTACGCCCGCTCGTCCGCTTGGCTCGAGGATGTAATGCAACACTGAGACTCACCTGTGTCCCTAATCCCTTCTGGAACACCTCCAGAAGTTATCCGTAAACTGAGCTCATATGTCTAACATCATAAATGTAGGAACCTCGTGCAGTCTCAAAATCTCCCTGCTATATAATCTAGCATAATCCTCAGCCGAGTAAGTGGTCCTAACCGGAAGAACACGATTGGTTTCGTCAGCCTGATTACTATGACTCCCAGGGAGTCGCACTTCCTCTGAGTACGATGCCACCCTATAACAAGATCCATATTAATTACCTCTCATACCTAAAACGGGATCTAAATCGCCTGTAATAACCCACTGGGCTTCTGGTGTTCCACCTTGACCTGCTACCAATTCAGACATTAAGCAACAACTCTGCTATGTCCCCCTTCAGGCCATCTTACCAATACATACATCTGAGGTCACGACACAACTTAGTCGACCCCGTATAATTAGAGCAATAAGTAATGCATGTCTTCCCTACAACTCGCCGACAAGTCTCAGAAGATCGCCACGACCCGACCCTGCCCGTGGATCGTGCCTTACCCGGCACCCAAGTAGACATACATCGAGTAACCAATGAATATAAAAAAAGAAATGAAACAATATTAAGTGAGAAACAGTTTATCTAAGAAAAGATTCCTGTAGGCATATATATATAAAAACTTGAGCGATATCCTTTACAAACCCCGCCACAACAAGATTACATGCACTTCTAAGAATGTTATAATAACAATGACGGACGTGGCCCGCCATACTCAATGTAAGTACCTACAACGGCGGGACTATACTAAATATAAGCCTCCGAGAAACGGAGCTTCCCAAAACGCTGAACGTGATCCTATGAGGATCAACAATCGGTGTACTTTACTCGCGGCATGAATGCAGCTTCAAGGAGGTCGACAACATGTACCAAGTATGTGAAACTGAAAATACTATAAATGAAATCATAATAGTCTACATAAAACAGAAGACATATATGATAAATAATTTACGATACACAATATGTAAGCAGTCATGTCAAGTCAGGGACTCACGCACTTAAAGTCATCACTCAAATATAACCATGGGTCTCATGCTCACAATATCAGTCATGCCCGTGGAATTCCTTCCTCACTGCCGGCAGTCCATGATATAACAGCACCAAGGAATACACATGAACACCAGGTCCCACCTGTGTCATAATAAAACCGTACGGGGTAAGTATGAAGGCATAGCCGACTACTAGAACCCACCGTACCAACAATGCTATAAAACTGTATCACGAGGTCTTTCGAGACCGCCACATGATCGAAGCTGGCCACTCGCCCTCAGTATCAATGTGCGCGTCTAATCGTGGAACTTACCGCAGCTCCGCATAGGCCACACATAGGCCTGCATGAGGTATTCCTCGCATCGGGGGCAGCTAACCCGCGGCATCCACCTGCACTCCCGCAGTCCGCATAGTCACACGCATCGCATAGCCACACAGCCCGTCGGGTAACCCACCCGGAGGGATCAATCCTGGAACTCCCGCAGCTCCGCATAGTCACACAGACCGCATGAGGTATTCCTCGCATCGAGGGTGGCAAGTCCTCGGCATTTCATGTCAGGGGTGTAAGTGATATAATACCAGCATAACTTGCTTATCGTTAAACAACATAAGCACAACAAGAAAACCTCTTTACAAAAACGTCACAAGATATCATCGCACGTAGCATCAGAACATGTTTTACTTATTAAACCAACAAGAGAGTATTACAAGGCTATCACCAGTAAATCATAGTCAAGTTACTCACACAAAGTCGCACGGTATTCGTAGTATCAAATAGGGTAACTATCTTTCAAGTAAACCAAAACAATTTCCATATCTCCTTTTAAAACAAACTTAAGACAAAAGCATGCCTCCTTTTTAAACGAAAACACTTCAAATTTTCAAGTCTTTGTCTTTTATAAAACAAGTCCTTACTTTGAAATTTTAAGAAAATCAAAACTTGTTTATTAATGATCTTATTAAAGCAGTCATGATCTAGGAAATGTAATACAATTTTGTTTTATCTTAGCTTCTATGCAGATGGATGTTTCTACTGGTTTTAATAATAATTAATTAGTCAATACATTTTCATTTATTAGCGCTGCAGTGGTTTGTTCGATGTTCTTTCCCCTTTCCGAAATCAATACAAGGCTTTCATAAACAATTAATTAAACCGTCCCTTTTATCTCTCTTAAGTCGTTATACCTAACTTTCCATAAAGCTAGTATAACTCTTAAGCTTTTAAAACCAAGTATTACTCTTCTTTCAAAAACGATTCATAATTCTTTTGAAATACTTCAAGATTCTTATTATTTAAAACTCAAGTCAAAATACATCGAAGTAAAACCACGTTCAGTTAACACAAGTACGTCTACCGTACTATATATATTCTTTTAAAATATCATGCTCAAGAGGATAGGAAGAATCACATACCTCCTCGGCGAAATCCACCTGCCAAGTCGAATATGTCGCGCGCAAAGTTTCAACCTATAATAGTCAAATACGTCTATCAACGTCTAGACTACTCTGTAGAATTTTCTAAGAAGAAGGTTCTTATTTCTACGGAAAATTGGGCAGCACTTCCCTACCCGACAAACTACACAAGTTTACTGCAATACAGTCCTATGTAATTACAGTTCAATTCTCTTCTTTAATAACCTTCTATATCTTATACTCACTTCTAAACTACTATATGTAATTTCCAATTACAATAGAAGGACAAGATTAATTACCTCGATAAGCCCAAAATTATCCAAGTTTTAATGTCGATCCTGAGCAACGTTTAGCTCCTACTCCGTGCGCTCCAACCCGCTCTAAGCAACCCTTATACGCTCCTAACCGACTCCTCTTTAAGAACCAACCTAAACAAGTGAAGAACACTAAGGTTCTTGTCCTCACAACTCTCGGCCAAGGTGAGGCTTTAGGGGCTAGGGTGTGAAATCTTTTCTAACTTTTGGTTAATAATCTTCCTAATACACTAAGGAAGAACACTTAAGAATTTAGGAATTTTTGGACAAAGTTTGGTTAAGGGAGAGGGGTGTTTCGGACGAAGGCTTTCAAGGAAGGGGGAGGGGAAGTTTGGACGAGAACTTCAACTAAAGGGGGAGAGGGATTTTGAGACTTGAAAATTGTTCAAGTGATGAAGAAGTCTTGCTATCAAGGGGGGTATTTATAGAACACTCAAGGGTCAAGATTCAAGCAAATGGATGGTGTAGATTAGGACATGTGCTACCTTATCTATCTACTACACAAATATCTTCAAGACTTTGACCAAACATTTTTGGCCTTTAAAATGACAAAAACGTGCCACACTAAATCGTCCACCAATCCGTCCACTTCAGGGTGACACATGTCACCCTCTCGTTGGTCCAAAATATTCATTTTCCGAAAATATCCGTAATGCCAAAAATCCGAAAATAAAGTGGGCCTCACAAAACCAGAATTCTCTCGTGGGCCCCACGTGACCAATTCCGAAATTAAAATTTCAATACTTCTAAAATATTCCAAAAGTTCCAATACCAACCGGGAATCCAATTCCCATTAACGAACCTTTTACTTCACAAAACCGAAACTTTTCCGCGAAAAATCACATCTTTCTTCCTTTCCAAAATTATCGTCAGATTCTCGTACGTACGTCCTCACATACATACTCTGGAACTACGGGGTGTATCATTCTCCCCTCCTTAGAAACATTCGTCCCGAATGTTCCTTCTAAGTCTCAAAACATACATGCGCCGGTATAGTCTTCACTACTATACTTACGAAACCAATTATGCCACACCTGGCCATAATAACACACGCGCAATTACTTAAATCCAAGTTCACAAGGGATCACCTCTAGCATCACAAAAGCTCCCACCCAAGGTCTAAATGATACTCCCCTTGCACCTTCACTTCACAAAAGAAATGATCACTTCTATCCTCTTAACACATGCTCGCTTCTTCCCTTACTCGTCGTACCCTTCTCGTACCCAAACTCCAAGTGTCGACGCCGATTATTCGCACGACTTCGCTGACTCGAGCCACAATAATCGCTTCCCGATAAGCTTCACCTTATTCGCTGCCTGCTGTATCAAGTCTGGACCAACTATCTGAATCTTGCCAACATCGAACCAATCGACCGGCAAGCTACACTTCCGCCCATACGAGGCTTCATAAGGCACCCTCCGAATACTGAAATGGTAGCTAGTACAATACTCCCTCAACAAGAGGCAGATAATCCTTACAGCTACCCCTGAAATCAAAACCACCGGCCCGAGGGTGAATGCAATACTGAGACTTACCTGAGTCCCTTACCCTGCCTGGTAAAACCTCTAGAAAAATAAATAGCCAGAACTGGCTCCACCGTCACATCGTAAAAGTAGGAACCCCGTGCAGCCTTACAACCTTCCTGATATATAACATCTCGCATAACCCTCCGCCGAGTAAACAATCCTGACTGAAAGACAAGATGGGCTGACCTCATCGGCCCGACTACTGGTCGAACGTATCCACGAACTCGTACGATGGTCAACTAAACTTGGGCCTAACACCCTCGTGACCCTAACACATAGCGGGACCACCACAAATTTTCCTTACTTAAACCGGCCGCGGTTGACCCGCAATCGCCTCAACTGCACCCATTTATCGCGCCAAGCTCTTGTTCCCCGATCCGGAAAAATCTCACTAATCAAGTCACGAAAACCTAGTGGTCTTCTTAGCTCAACTACCCTCTTTCATTTCACACCACCCAGGGACCTATCACACAAATATATCCCATGTATACTATGCACTCCGATAAAGGTCAATCATAAAAATAAATCTTTTACTCAAGATGGCCTCGCTCTAAGGTCTCCACGTATAATATTCTAAGGCTCACAATTTCCTATCCCCAAATCTTACTCTTTAACTAACCATGATTTCTAATCACAACTAACACAATGCTATCTGAACATAACACTTAAAATATACTCATCTTATCACACATACTAATCTCTGAGGGTTAGGATATACCAGATCTACCGCTTCACTCCCTTTGTCGTTCTAATCAATCTCGCCTGTTGGGCATAGCTAGAAGGTGATGAACTAGCCACCGATCCCGGCGTCGAGTCTCTACATCCGCGCCACCTCTAGTCGGACAATTTCTCGCAAATGGCCCGCTGGCCGCAAGCATAACAATTGTCAAGTAGTACGACACTCCCACAATGACATCTACCACAACGCCACACCGGTGGGGTGGCCTCCTCAGCTAACACCCTTCCTCTCCGAACCACCGACTGCGAATCGATCCGCGGGCCGAGTCCTCCTACTTGTATCCTCCTACTTGCATCCTCCTACTTGAACATTCTTCGTCACATGGCCTCGACACGCAGTAAAACAAGCACCAACAAAAAGACGACATTCCCCGGGATGACGCCTGCCACACTGTGAACACTGAGGGAAAACCGAACCCGGCTGGCTAGAACTTATGTATAGTTGTGAACCAGAAGCCCTGGAGCTCTGACCAACTCCGCGCACCGAACGCCCCGAACTCAGGGAGGACCACTCTGCACTGGCGGAGGTGCATATCCAGTCTGCGGCTGAGGCGATTCGCCTCGAAAGTTACCAAAGGACCCTGCCGACCGCCTTCTTCTGGCGATCTTGGTTAACCTGTCGATCCCTACGCTTTGGCCACAAGATAAGCCCGCACGCAGCCATGCTCATGCTCGATCAAGAGCTACTCTTGCACAACCCTCTTTTAGATAATCATCAAGACCCGTGATAAATCGGTACATAATATACTCTCTGGTTGCTAAATCCCTAGCTAGTAACAGGGTCGTCTCTTTGCAATCCATACTTTCTGCTACTGATCGTGGAACTGAAGGTTCAAATATCATGGCCGCAGTAGGAACTATCCGCCTTGCCGTAGACTCTTTGGCCGTGGCGACGTCGCAGAACTCCCCGAATGAAGCACCACCTCAGGTGCTGATTGGGCCTGTGCCATCGTAACCCTCAGGTTTCACTCGCAGCTCTCCTACGCTTTGCCCTTCTCGCCCGGGTTGCCTTGCTCGGAGGCATAACTGGTAAGGGAAAGAAATACGTTAGAAGGGTCCAAATTATAACACAACTCTAAGGCACGATCTCAGAGTGAGAAGAATGGAAACCAATCCTAAATATCCTATAGCCTCCTGATTATTGGTGTGGTGCACAACACACCGATAATCAAGACTCTACTAGATACGGTCTGTAGACACTTTCCGAGGATTAACTGCTCTGATACCACTTTTGTCACGACCCGACCCCGGGCCCGTGACTGGTGCCTTACCCGGGCACCCAAGTAGACATACATCAGAGTAACCAGCGGAATATAAAACAAGACATGAAACAATATGAAGTGAGAAACAGTTTATCTGAGAAAAGCTGCCTGTCGGCATATATATATATAAAAACTTGAATAGTTACATCTCTTTTACAAACCCTGCCCACAACAGTACTACAGACCTCTAATAATGTTATAACAACAATGACGGGACAGGGCCCCGCCATACCCCTGAATGTAAGTACCTACAACGACAGGGGACTATACCAAAGATAAGCCTCCAGAGAAACGGAGCTTCCCAAAACGATGAACTGGTGTACCTTTACCTGCGGCATGAACGCACTTCAAGGAGGTCGATAACAGTACCAAGTATGTGAAATCAAAATATCGTAAATGAAATCATAATAGTCTATACAAAACAGAAGACATATATGATAACCAATTTACGATACACAATATGTAAGCAGTCATGTCAAGTCAGGGACTCACGCCCTCAAAGTCATCACTCAAATATAACCATGGGTCTCATGCCCACAATATCGCCATGCCCGTGGAATTCCTTCCTCACCGCTGATCCATGATATAACAAAGACCAAGGAATACACATGAACACCAGGTCCCACCTGTGTCATAATAAAACCGTACGGGGTAAGTATGAAGGCATAGCCGACTACTAGAACCACCGTACCAACAATGCTATAAAACTGTATCACGAGGTCTTTCTAGACCGCCACATGATCGAAGCTGGCCACTAGCCCTCAGTATCAATGTGCGCGTCTAATCCTGGAACTTACCGCAGCTCCGCATAGGCCACACATAGGCCCGCATGAGATATTCCTCGCATCGGGGGCAGCTAACCCGCGACATCCACTGACTCCGCACTCGTGATTCACATTGCACCGCGAGCATAGCCACACAGCCCGCGACGGGTAACCCACCCGGAGGGATCAATCCTGGAACTCCCGCAGCTCCGCATAGTCACACAGACCGCATGAGGTATTCCTCGCATCGAGGGTGGCAAGTCCTCGGCATTTCATGTCAGGGGTGTATGTGATATAATACCAGCATAACTTGCTTATCGTTAAACAACATAAGCACAACAAGAAAACCTCTTTACACAAACGTCACAAGATACTATCGCACGTAGCATCATAACATGTTTTACTTATTAAACCAACAAAAAAGTATTACAAGGCTATCACCAGTAAATCATAGTCAAGTTACTCACACAAAGTCGCATTTGCATTCGTAGTATCAAATAGGGTAACTATCTTTCAAGTAAACCAAAACAATTTCCATATCTCCTTTTAAAACAAACTTAAGACAAAAGCATGCCTCCTTTTTAAACGAAAACACTTCAAATTTTCAAGTCTTTGTTTTTTATAAAACAAGTCCTTACTTTGAAATTTTAATAAAATCAAAACTTGTTTATTAATGATCTTATTAAAGCAGCCATGATCTAGGAAATGTAATACAATTTTGTCTTATCTTAACTTCTATGCAGATGGATGTTTCTACTGGTTTTAATAATAATTAATTAGTCAATACATTTTCCTTTATTAGCGCTGCAGTGGTTTGTTCGATGTTCTTTCCCCTTTCCGAAATCAATACAAGGCTTTCATAAACAATTAAGTAAACCGTCCCTTTTATCTCTCTTAAGTCGTTATACCTAACTTCCCATAAATCTAGTATAACTCTTAAGCTTTTAAAACCAAGTATTACTCTTCTTTCAAAAATGATTCATAATTCTTTTGAAATACTTCAAGATTCTTATTATTTAAAACTCAAGTCAAAAGACATCGAAGTAAAACCACGTTCAGTTAACACACGACGTCATCTTGTACTATATATATTCTTTTAAAATATCATGCTCAAGAGGATAGGAAGAATCACATACCTCCTCGGCGAAATCCACCTGTCAAGTCGAATATGTCGCGCGCAGAGTTTCAACCTATAATAGTCAAATACGTCTATCAACGTCTAGACTACTCTGTAGAATTTTCTAAGCAGAAGGTTCTTATTTCTACGGAAAATTGGGCAGCACTTCCCTACCCGACAAACTACACAAGTCTACTGCAATACAGTCCTATGTAATTACAGTTCAATTCTCTTCTTTAATAACCTTCTATATCTTATACTCACTTCTAAACTACTATATGTAATTTCCAATTACAATAGAAGGACAAGATTAATTACCTCGATAAGCCCAAAATTATCCAAGTTTTAATGTCGATCCTGAGCAACGTTTAGCTCCTACTCTGTGCGCTCCAACCCGCTCCAAGAAACCCTTATATGCTCCTAACCAACTCCTCTTTAAGAACCAACCTAAACAAGTGAAGAACACTAAGGTTCTTGTCCTCACAACTCTCGGCCAAGGTGAGGCTTTAGGGGCTAGGGTGTGAAATCTTTTCTAACTTTTGGTTAATAATCTTCCTAATACACTAAGGAAGAACACTTAAGAATTTAGGAATTTTTGGACAAAGTTTGGTTAAGGGAGAGGGGTGTTTCGGACGAAGGCTTTCAAGGAAGGGGGAGGGGAAGTTTGGACGAGAACTTCAACTAAAGGGGGAGAGGGATTTGAGACTTGGAAATTGTTCAAGTGATGAAGAAGTCTTGCTATCAAGGGGGGTATTTATAGAACACTCAAGGGTCAAGATTCAAGCAAATGGATGGTGTAGATTAGGACATGTGCTACCTTATCTATCTACTACACAAATATCTTCAAGACTTTGACCAAACATTTTTGGCCTTTAAAATGACAAAAACGTGCCACACTAAATCGTCCACCAATCCGTCCACTTGAGGGTGACACATGTCGCCCTCTAGTTGGTCCAAAATATTCATATTCCGAAAATATCCGTAATGCCAAAAATCCGAAAATAAAGTGGGCCTCACAAAACCGTAAATTCTCTCGTGGGCCCCACGTGACCAATTCCGGAAATTAAAATTTCAATACTTCTAAAATATTCCAAAAAGTCCCAATACCAAATCTGGGAATCCAATTCCCATTAACGAACCTTTTTACTTCACAAAAACCGGAAACTTTTCCGTCGAAAAATCACATCTTTCTTCCTTTCCAAAATTACTGTCGTATTCTCGTACGTACGTCCTCACATACATACTCTGGAACTACGGGGTGTAACAAGCACCTGGCACACATAATCTATCCTCATATCATAGCACCCCATCCGGTGCTACTCAAACATGCTCTTCTCTTCTCGGAGAGTCGTATCTCGATCATATACTAACGCTGAATCCTCATATTGTCTCCTCTTCACCTCCTCGTCGAAGGAAGACTCGGCAACCTCTCGGATCCAAACTTCATTCACCTCGGAAACAAATAATCGAACCCCTCGGCTCGGTAGCTGATGAACCTCACGGACCACGTCCTGTCTATCTAGCTGCCCATCTGGCAGACTACCCATAGATGCACGACTAAGGGCATCTGTAACTGTCTCGTCTTTCCCCGGATGGTATAGGATATCAATATCACAATCCTTGAGTAACTCTAACCACCGTCTCTGTCGTAAATTCAATTGCCTCTGTCTGAAGATATACCGGAGGCTTTTGTGGTCTGCACATATATCCACATGAAGTCTATATAAGGAATGCCTCCAAATCTTCAAGATACGATTAACTGCCGCCGACTCTAAATCGTGAGTAGCGTAATTCCTTTCATGCTTCCCTAACCGCCGGGAAACATAGGCGCTAACCTTATTGTGGTGCGTCAACACACACCCTTTCCCAACACCCAAAGTGTTACAATAATAACCTAACCCTCTAGTCTCTCAGGAGGGGTTAGAACTGTAGTCGTGGTCAACTTATCTTCCAACAACTGGAAGCCTTTCTCAGACTTGCAAAATATTTGGGCATCCTTAATCTCAATTATGGTTCCTGTCTCCCTTTCTCTGTTGCAACCAAACTTGGTTACCATGCTTAGATTTGATTCCTTTGCTTGCCTCATGGCTAAGACTTCTTGTCTATCACAATTTAGGGGGGGGGGGGGGAGATTTCCTTGATCTCGTCAAGTAGTAGCCTGATTATTCTCTCCCAGCTCGTAGAGCTTATAGTCAGGTGTTCAACCTCAATTCACGGTATTACATAATCCAATGACTTGTCAAGATTTCTTATCGTTCAAATGTCTACTCGTCTTTCCTTTATAAGTTGTTTCGAGTTGTCCTGGGGTCCCTTACCCCTCCGTAATTTCTTACTATTTTTCTCGTCAGTACAGATGCTACCACATTTCCTCGAGGTATTCTTACTGCCCATCATCTACTAATGGTCTTTACACTAGTCTGGGTTAATCATATCTCGTGCAACTTACATAACCATAGTTGTATTCTCTTTTATCATTCTGGTCATAACCCTTCCTCATGCTAATTATTAGCAAAAGTATTTATATCTTGATTCAATATCGTACAGTTTCATACATGCGTACTACCTGTATTTACATCCTTACGACACTTCCTCAACCATTTCCCAACGCCGTTCTCAATTACCCCAACGCAATAATTTTTCCCACGGTTATCTAAAATTGTAACCTATGGCATGACGATAATGAAGACCTTACCAGTCTCCTATCCTTCGTCTAACAACCTGGGTACACATATCCCCATAATACGTAAAACTATCCTTTTACGTGGGGGAGAGAACTTATCTCCCTTAAATAAACTTTCCTTGGAGTCACAACCCTAATCACAGGGTCCCCTTGCGGTCCTATAAATATCTAATCATCACGCACCGCCTTAAAATCGTATAGATTTTCAAAACCTACCAAAGATGCCTTCAGCTTTCCACAGGCAGCACTCGTACTTATTTTATTCTTGCCTTGCGCATTTTCCTGAAATTATCCGGAAGGTCGTGGTCCTGACCGCCACACCAAACCAACTCCAAGTACCTCCAAGGGCACTTAACATAAAACTCCTTCAAATTCGAGTATTACTTACTTTCTGCATTAATTTACCTCAAATGAACAAGTCACACAGAATTATTAACATCAACTATGTCAAAGAAGGAATGATAATTCACTGGTTACAACCACTTCCCTTCCTTTCCACCCGATAACCGATTCATCGGAAAATCGTACCAACCAATCTCTCTGCGATAACGTTGGCATAACAAGAGGCCAACTAACGTGCACTCATAATGACCTCAGTGCACATGTCACTTACTAGGTCTGCTAGGGTCCGACGACTGTATCGTCTCCGGGCAATTATTATACACCCGCTCAGCTACCACCCATCCCATAAAGCTAGTATAACTCTTAAGTTTTTAAAACCAAGTGTTACTCTTCTTTCAAAAAGGTTTCTTAATACTTTTGAGATACTTCAAGATTCTTATTATTCAGGCTTAAGTCAAAAGACATTGCCGTAAAACTACATTCAGTTAACACACGTACGTCTACCGTACTATATATATATATTCTTTTAAAATACTTCCAGATCCTTATTATTCAGGCTTAAGTCAAAAGACATTGCCGTAAAACTACATTCAGTTAACACACGTACGTCTACCGTACTATATATATATTCTTTTAAAATACTTCCAGATCCTTATTATTCAGGCTTAAGTCAAAAGACATTGCCGTAAAACTACATTCAGTTAACACACGTACGTCTACCGTACTATATACATATTCTTTTAAAATATCATGCTCAAGAGGATAGGAAGAATCACATACCTCGCGACGATTATCGACTATAAGCAAAACGCTCCACGGCTATAACCCGGCTAGCCTTGTCCACCCTTCAAGTAGTACATGCTACTTGCAGAACATTCAACCTATAAAGGTTACACAAGTCTATCAACGTCTAGACTACTCGGTAGAATAAATCTAGATACAAGTTTCAACGGAAAAATTGGGCAGCACTTCCCTACCCGTCAAACTTCACAAGTCTACTGTAAGTACAGTCCTATGTAAGTACAGTTCAATACTCTCTTATATACTTTCCTTGTATATACCTTATACTTAATTCTTATACTTCAATAGTATATACTCAATTTACAAAAGTGAGACAAGATATTTACCTCGATAAGCCCAAAATTATCCGAGTATAAATGTCGATCCTGAGCAACGTTTAGCTCCTACTCTGGGCGCTCCAACCCGCTCCAAACAACCCTTAGAAGTTCTACGCAACTTCTAGTTAACACTTCAACCGACTATGAAGGTTTTCCTTAGGGTTTCGGTTTGAGACAAAAAGGACATAAGGTAGTATTTCCGGGCTCTACGTATAGAGGTAACTTTGGAATACTACAAGGTATAAGGCTAAGGTATTTGGGTATAGTAACAATACTTGGAGAGTATTTCTACCAAGAGGGGGGGTATTTATACGAGACAACACCACAAGGAGGGGGGGTGTACCCCTTGGCCAACCCCACTAGGAGGGGGGGAAACTCTCGGCCAAGGGAGGGGCTCGGCGAGGGGCCTCACAAAGGGAGGGGGGGAGGGACTCTCGGCCAAAGGCCTTCACGAAATGGGGGAGGGGTTTTCAAGACTTGAGGAAGTGAGGAGTGGATGAAGAAAGCTTCACAAAGGGAGGGGTATTTATAGGGAAACCAATGGCCATGATCTAGCCAAGTGGGGGGCAAGTGGAGGGCCGAGATTTGCCCAAGTGCCCCCTAGTCCCTACTCCACAAATCCCTCACAAATATCCTACCAACTAAAGCCCCCAAATCGTGCAAGGCTTGCCGTCCACACTCCACCAACTTGAGGGTGACAAGTGTCGCCCTCTCGTTGGTCCAAAATGTTTCGTCTCTCGGAAAAATCCGCAAAAAATAAAAATGACATAGCCGGAATTTTCCCTTCGCAAGTTGTGTAAAACGTTTCGTCGAAAAACGACTCTAATCGGGGGTTGTGCACAAAATAAAATCGGGCAAGCCTACTTTAAAGTTCAAACTTTTCTACGTACGTCCCCACGTACATACTCTGGAAATACGGGGTATAACATTCTCCCCTCCTTAGAAACATTCGTCCCGAATGTTCCTTCTAAGTCTCAAAACAAACGCGCGCCAGTATAGTCTTCACTACTATACTTACGAGAACAAACCTGCCATACCTGGCCACAGAAACACCTGCGCAAAAATACTTACATCCAAGTCCACGAGGAAACACCTCTAGCAACACAAAAGCCCTTACCCGAGGTCTAAAATATACATCCTTCGCACCTTCTCCTTACAAAAGAAATGATCACATCTATGCTCGCAATACATGCTCGCTTTTTCCCTTACGCGTCGTACCCTTCTTGTACACTCGAACTCTTTCTTACCATATCTCTGGTACTGATTCAGTTTCCAAATCTCTGGGTTACTATCTCTAACTTGGTCATCATTAACTAGGAACACTCTGGATGGATCTCCGATACTTTTCCGAACATAACAATATGAAAGACCGGACATACTGCCTCCCACGTCGGACGTCAAAGCTAACTTATAGGCAACCCGGCCTATCCTCCAACGGATCTGAAAAGGCCCAAAGTAACTCGGGCTAAGTTTCCTCTATTTTCCAAAACTTGTCACACCCTTCCGGGGTGGTACCTTCGAGAAGACCCACCGTCAACCTGAACTCCAAGCGTCGTCGCCGATTATCCGCACGACTTCTGTTGACTCTGAGCTGCCGATAACATCTCCTGGATAGGCTTCACCCTAACCACATCCTGCCGAAATAAATATGAACCAACTATCAGCACTTTGCCAACATCGAACCAATCGGCCGCAACTTACGCTTCCGCCTACAAGGCTTCATAAGGCGACATCCGAATACTGAAATGGTAGCTATTAAAACACTCCTCAACAGAGACAACAATCCTTACGCTACCCTGCAAATCCACACACCGCCCGAGTGGCGACGCGACATCGAGACTTACTCGAGTTCCTAACCCCGCTGGTAAAACTTCCGGAAAAGAAGCGATCGTACCACTGGCTCCACTGTCTGTCATAAGGTGAAGGTAGGCACCCCGTGCAGCCTTACAACCTTTCTGATATAACATCACTGCCAAGCAACGGTCCTGTCAGAAAGACACGATGGGCTGACCCCATCGGCCCGACTATTGGTTGAATGCATCCACGAACTCGTACGATGGTTAACTAATCTTGGGCCTAACACCTCGTGACCTACCACTGGGGACCACCACAAACTGACCCCACCATAAAACAGGTCGCGGGTTGACCCGCGGTATGGCCTCAACCCGACCCACTCTCGCGTAAAACACTTGCTCCCCGATCCAGAACAATCTCACTAATCCACGTGACGAAAACCTAGCGGTCTTCTTAGCTCAACTACCCTCTTTCATTTCCCACAACCCAGGGACTTATATACCAATATATCTCACGTGCACTATGCACTCCGATAAGGGTCAAACACGAATATAATCTTTTACTCAAGATTGCCTTGCCTTCAAGGTCTCCACGTATAAAGCTCTAAGGCTCACACTTTTCCTATCCCCCAATCTTCCCCGGTTTCTAACCATGATTTCTAATCACAATTTTTCACTTATGTTATCTGAACATAATCCTTAAGATATACTCATCTCACACGTACTAATCTCTAGAGGGTTAAGGATATACCAGATTCATCGCTTCACTCCCTTAGTCGTCTAATCAAACCCGCCTGCAGGCGCATAGCTAGGGAAGGTAATGAACTGGTCACTGATCATGAAGGCTGAGTCCTCCTACTTACATCCCTCCTACTAGGACATCCTTTCAACACATGGCCCTGACGGCCGCCAGTAAAACAAGTACCAACTAAAAGACGACATTCCCCGGGATGACGCCTGTCACATTGTGAACACTGGGGAAATCAATCGGTGTTGGGCCGAACCTACGTGTAGCGTGGCCTAAGCTCGAGCTCTGACCAACTCCGGCTTATCCCCAACGTCCTGAACTCTGTGGGGAACCACTCTGCACTGGTGGATGTGCATAATCAATCTGCTGGTGAGGCGATTCGTCTCGAAAGTTACCAAAGGACCTTGCTGTTCTGGCCCTCTTCTGCTGTCCTTGGTTAACCCGTCGATCTCTACGTTTCTTGGCCTGCTGCACATAAGCCCGTACGCCGGCCATGCTCAAGCCTAACTGAAGAATTACTCCTGCACGACCCTCTCTTAGATAGTCATCAAGACTCGCGGTACATCGGTATACTCTCTGGTAGCCAAATCCATAGCTAGTAACAGGGTCGCCTCTTTGCAATCTATATTCTCTGTCCCCGGTCGTGGAACTGAAGGTTCATATATCATGGTCGCGATGCATCGCTGCCGCTGTGCTAAACTTCTGGGCCGTGACGTAGCGTAACTCCTCGAATGAAACACCACCCCAGGTGATGATTGGGCCTGTGCCCTAGTAACCCTCTGTGCTCTACTCGCAGTTCCCTCGGCTGCCTTACCCTCCTGGGCTCGGGTTGCCTTACGCGGAGGCATAACGGTAAGGGAAAGAAATACGTTAGAGGGGTCCAACTTATAACACAACTCTAAGCACGATCTCAGAGTGAGAAGAATGGAAACCAATCCTAAATATCCTATAGCCTCCTGATTATTGGTGTGGTGCACAACACACCGATAATCAAGACTCTACTGGATACGGTCTGTAGACACTTTCCGAGGATTAATCGCTTCGATACCACTTTTGTCACGACCGAACCGGCCCGTGGATCGTGTCTACCGGGCACCCTAGTGATACAACATCGAGTAATCGGAATATAAAACAATAACATGAAATAACATGAAGTATGAAATAATAATTTGAGAAAAATTGCCTTTCGCATGTATATATGAAAACTTAAATCCGAGCTACATCCCATATACAACTCGCCACAACAAGATTACATACCTCTAAGAGTGACATGACAACAATGGCGGACAGGGCCCCGCCATACCACGAATGTAAGCACCTACTACGACAGGACTATACCACCGATAAGCCTCCAAGAAATGGAGCTTCCCAAATGCCGAATCGTGACCACGAGAGCTAGGATCAACGATCGCGACCTCAACTCGCGGCATGAACGCAGCCCAAGGAGGTCGATAACAGTACCAAGTATGTGAAACTCGAAAATATCGTAAATGAAATCATAGTAGTCTATATAAAGCGGAGACATGTATGATAACCAAACTACGATTCACATAAATAAGCGATCATGTCAAGTCAGGGACTCACGCCCTCAAAGTCATCACTCAAATATAACAATGGGTCTCATGCCCACAACATCAATCATGCACGTGGAATACCTTCCTCACTGCCAGCAGTCTATGATATAAAAGCACCAAGGAATACACATGAACACGGGTCCCACCTGTGTCATCATAAAACCGCACGGGTAAGTACGAAGGCATAGCCGACTACTAAAACCTACAAGACAAACAGTGGTCATAAATCGTATTATGAGATCTGCTGCACCGTCACATGATCAAAGCCGCCCACTCGCCGCAGTATCTAATGTGCGCGTCAGCCCCGAACTTCCCGCAGCCCGCATAGGCCACCCAATGGCCCGCATGAGGTATTCCCGCATCGGTAGCTACTCCCGATCCGCTGACTCGCACCGCATGGCCACATAGACCGCATGACCATATAGGCCGCACACTAACTCCGGAACTCTCGTAGCTCGCATAGGTCCGGGACCCGCATGAGGTATCCTCGAATCATAGTCACATCGCACGAGTATTACCCCGCGTCGGAGGCGCCTTAACCTCCGGAACATGTCAAGGTGAGTGGTACAATACCAACATAACGGTGATAGTTAAACAACATAAGCGATCGAGGAAAACCCCTTTACACAAACATCACAAAATACTAACACACGTAGCATCCTAACATGTTTACTTATCAAACCAACAAGAAAGTATTACAAGGCTATCACAAACCAACACAATCAAGTTATTTGCACAAGATACTTTCTACTATCTGATTAACAAGATCGGGTTTTTATCCCCAAAGTACTTCATACATTAACTCTTTTAAAAGATCTGTTTCTTTCACAAAAGTCACACAATACCCGTAGTATAAAAATAGAGTGATTATCTTTTGAAGTAAACCAAAACACTTCTCTTTGTAAAATCAAGTAACAACATTCTTTTCCAAACGTTCAAGTTTGCCTAATTTCGATTACTCAAGTTTCTCATTTTCGAAAGGTTTCGTAGTTCATAGTATTAATCACTTAATGATATAATTCTGTTTGAAAGAAATTTGAGAAACATATGTCTGATATGTGAGTAGGTTATTCTTGTTTATAACAATCTTATAACAGCAGCCATGATCTAGGAAATGTGATATCATTTTGTCTCATCTTAGCTTCTATGCAGATGGAGGTTTCTACTTGTTTATTAATAATTCTTTATTAGTCAATATATTTCCCTTTATTAGCGCTGTTGTGGTTTGTTCGACATTTATTCTGATTTCCGAAATCAGTAAAACATCATTCCTTTGAAAACCAAAATACTCATTACTCACGAATGAGGTTTCACACTTGTTATACCCCGTATTTTCAGAGTATGTACGTGAGCGCGTACATACTATAATTTGAGCCTTAAAGTTGGCTAGTTTCGAAATTTTGTGCACAAGTGCCAAAAAGAGTCGTTTTCCGACGAAACGTTTCCACAGCTTTCGTAGGGAAAATTCCGGCTATGTCATTTATAATTTTTGCGGATTTTTCCGAGAGACGAAACATTTTGGACCAACGAGAGGGCGACACTTGTCACCCTCTAATTGGAAGGAGTGGACGGACGAAATGGCATGGTGAGCACGTTTTTTGTGCCTTTCCCTTGGTCAAGGGTTAGGTAGGATATTTTGTGGTAGATGGATAAGGTTGCACATGGCTAAATCTTGGCCTTACACTTGCTATGCACTTGTCTTCATCTTGGCCATTGGTTGGCCTTCACTTGACCTATAAATACCCCTCTAGTTGAAGACATTCTTCATCCTAAACTTGAGCAATCTATCTAAGTCTCAAACTACTCCCTCTTAGCTTGAGCTTTTCGTCCCTCTCCCCCCCCTCCTAGTTGAGCTTGGCCGAGAGCCACCACACCCTCCCCCTTGTGAAGCCTTGGCCGAGGGGTACCCCCCCTAGCCTAGTTGTCTCGTATAAATACCCCCCTCCTTTGTGGTATAGAAATACTCTCCTAGTATTGTTGTTATGCCCAAAATACTTTAGCCCAAATACCTTGTAGTATTCCCAAAGTTACCTCTATACGTAGAGCCCGGAAATACTACCTTTTGTCCTTTTAGTCTCAAACCGAAACCCTAAGGAAATCTTCATAGTTGGTTGAAGTATTTAAGTAGAAGTTGGTTAGAACTTCTAAGGGTTGTTTGGAGCGGATTGGAGCACCCGGAGTAGGAGCTAAACCTTGCTCAGGATCGACATATATACTCGGATAATTTTGGGCTTATCGAGGTAAACACTCTTGACCTTCTATTGTAATTGGGAATTACATGTTGTAGGAATATATAGTTGAAGTATACTATATATAGTACTGAACATTATAATTGTGCGGCAATGTCTTTTGACTTAAGCCTGAATAATACTTACGACAATGTCTTGCGACTTAAGCCTGAATTTAAAGAAGAGAATCGAATCAGTAATTACATAGATCAGACATGAGACTTGTGTAGCATTACTATGTAGTAGAATTGTACACGTCCGGTTAGACGTGTTAACCCCCCCCCCCTGGTTGGCTTGGTAGCCGGCCTCGATAGAGGAAGAGATTTACGCCATTGCGGGGAGGTCTTTGAATTTTACGTAGAATATGGAACAATGAGATCTAGATGTTAATAAGCGCCTTGTGTCCTTATAGGTTGAAGTACTACGTGTGGAGTGATCTGCTTGACTGAGAGTGTAGCAGACGGTTTGAGGTACTTAGAGCGTTTTGCTATTAGTCGATACTCGTCGCGAGGTATGTGAACCTCTTCCTATCCGTTCTAGCATAATATGTGTATAACTATGTAGTACGGTAGACGCATACGTGTTAAATGTATTTGATTGTCTTTAAACATAAAGTGTTATAACGCTTTATGGGAAGTTGTTATAACGGCTCTATATGAGAAATGCTTTGTGGTTTTTAAAAGATAAGCGATTTGACTTATAACCGATCGGATGTAAAAGAACTGGAGTATTCTAAAAGATTAAGAAACCTTTTTGAAAGAAGTGTGTACTTGGTTTGAAAACATAAGAGTTATACCAGCTTTATGAGAAGTTAGGTGTAACAACTTAAGAGAGATAAAAAGAATGGTTTAATGGTTTAGAAGTTAAGAGACTTATTCTTAAAGGATAAGAGACTTGACTTAATATGGATGTTTGTGTGAAACCTCATTCGTGAGTAATGAGTACTTGGTTTTTGGAAGGAATAATGTTTTACTGATTTCGGAAATCAGAATGTGTATCGACAAACCACTGCAGCGTTAATAAAGGAAAATGTATTGAATAATTAAGTATTATTAAAAACCGAGAAACCTCCATCCGCATAGAAGCTAAGATGAGACAAAATGATATTACATTTTCTAGATCATGGTGCTTAATAAGATTGATTATGAACAAGAATAACCTACTACTTTATGGCATATGTTACTCAATTGTTTTAAAAGAGATTAAGACATTGAACTATGAAACTTTTAAAAAGAGACTTGCGTAATTAAAATTAGGCAAACTGGAACCTTAGGGAAAAGAAAGGCATTGTGTTGTCTTAAAATGGTTTAAAGCATAAGGTGTTATAACAGCTTTATGGGAAGTTGGTTATAACGACCTTATGAAAACAAAAGAAAGGTTTTATCATTGGTTTTAACGTGGTAACTTGACTTTAAAAAGGAAAGTATGGAAATTGTTTTGGTTTACTTAAAAGATATAAGTCACTCTATTTTTATACTACGGGTATCGGGTGACTTTTATAAAAGGGATAAATCTCTTTAAAAGGAATTTAACGTACGTAGTACTTTAGGGTTAAAAACCGAACTTGGGCATAAAATGGAAGTACTTCGAGTTGTGTATAAACTTGCCTATGCTTGTTGTTGTGAAACTTGCCTATGCTTGTTGTTGTGAAACTTGCCTATGCTTGTTGTGATAGCCTTTGTTGTGCAAGAATTGTGTTTCTATACTACCACGTCTCTCGATGGAGGGTCGGTTGACTTGTTGAGAACTTACTTGGACGTGACCGGCAGTGACGGATAAATTCCACTGCACGCCTCGCTGATAGTGTTACTTTGTTAATCGCTTTGGACATATCGACACGACGCGTAGCGCACGCATGCTTCCACTTTGATTACCGCCTTGTTGTCTTATTGTTTCCCTTTGGACATGCTGACACGATGCGTAGCGCACGGGTATGCTTCCATTTGGAATGTTGTCTTATTTGTTCCCTTTGAACATACTGACACGATGCGTAGCGCACGGGTATGCTTCCATTTGGAATCTTTGTCTTATTGTTTCTTGGACACGCCGACACGATGCGTAGCGCACGGGTATGCTTCCATTTGGAATGTTGTCTTATTTGTTCCTTTGGACATATCGACACGATGCGAGCGCACGTATGCTCCCATTTGGATTGTTGTCTTGTTGTTATCATATCATGCATCGCGGCAGAGGAAGGTACTCACGCGGATTGATGTTGTGGCGTGAGACCACGAATTGATATAATCGCATGTGTGTATCGTAGTTTGGTTATCATACCGTCTCCCGCTTTTATAGACTATTATGATTTCATTCTGATTTTTACGCCACATACTTGGTACTGTTATCGACTCCTTCGGGCCGCGTCATGCCGCAGGAGTACATCTACCGCCGATCCCGCGTTTAGGATCTCATTTCAGCGTTTGGGAAGCTCCGTTCCTTGGAGGCTTGTCTGCTGGTATGTTACCACTGAGTCTGTAGGTTCTTGTACATCTGTGGTATGGCGGGCCCCGTCCCGTCATAGTTGTTGTATAAACTCTTAGAGGTGCAGAGTAATCGCAAGGTGGTTTTGTAAAAAGGATTAAACTGTTCGTTTTAAAAAGAGTTGTTTATATATATTTTATTGGACGGTCACCGTGTGGTTGGCCTGTGTCATTATCTTATCTCATGTTCATGTTTAAGTTTTTATTTCCCGGTTTTCTCGATGTTGTATCACTAGGGTGCCCGGTAGGCACTACCACGCCCGGATCGGTCGTGACAAAAGTGGTATCATAGCGATTAGTCCTCTGAAAGTGTCTCATGACCGTGTCTAGTAGTCTTGATTATCGGTGTTGTGCACCACATCTATAATCGTGAGGCTATAGGACATTTAGGATTGGTTTCATTCTTCTCATTACGAGATCGTGCCTTAGAGTCATGTAATAAGATCGACCTCCGACATACTTCGCTTTTACCGCTATGCCTCCGCGTAAGGCAACCCGCCCGGGCGGCAAGGCAGAGGAGTCGCGAGTAGCAATGGCAGCCTCACAGAGACCCCAAGCACTGAGCCTCCACCCACACCGGGAGCAGAGAGATGGGTTACTGAGAGACGGCCCGCCATCGCCGTGATCGTGGCCGCACATGAGGATAGATCGATGCAGCAGCCCAATGAGCACCCGTAGTTCACCCCGAGCGCATGATTTGAGATTACGGATTTTCTCGAGATGTAACCTCCGCAGTTTTATGGGTCGAGGCCCGAGGATGATCCGCAGGAGTTCATCCGGCAGCTGACGGATCATGAGAGTGATCAAGGCATCGGAGACCGAGTCGGTCCTAGGTTCGCATCGACGGCCGCGTGATACCGCAATGATCGTTTGATTCGCGAGCCGCCCCGGAGAGAATGCACTTCCGCTTTATGGGACGAGTTCTCAAAGGCATTTCTTGCACACTTCTTTCCTCCACGGATGGCGAGGTTCGGGCCGATGCATTTTGGTGTTGGGCGCGTAACGCGCTCGGTCGGGAGTACAATGTGGAGTTCGACTCATTGGCCAAGACGCCCCGCATTAGTGGCTAGTATGGAGGATCGAGTGCACCGATATGTTACAGGCTCGATGATTACCTAGCAGAGAGTTGTTCGGTGTAGCTCTTCACCGCATGGACATTGCCCGCATGCGCAGCTTATGCACTTGGAGGTGAGGAGCGAGAAATCGGCGAAATGATCAAGGTCGCAGAAGAGGCCGTAACAGCAGGTCCTTTGGTGACTTTCGAGGCGGACCGCCTCGCCAGAAGACTAGTTATACGCCTCCGCCGCATGAGTGGTCCTCCACAATCTTGAGCATCCAGAGTATTCAGGAGCGGTCGTGGCTCCAAGGGTTCAGATTTTCGGAGAGCAGGGTGTTAGCCACCAAGCCACCCTACCTCGTGACCGCTGTGGTAGACTCCACATGGGGAGTGTCGTGCTAGTCCGGGAGTTTGTTTTACATGCGACAGCAGGCCATTTTGGGAGAAACTGTCCACTGGGTAGCACTGGTAGGATAGCATGTATCACGAGATCGGGCCAGGGGTTCTTCACCTTCCATAGCCAGCAGATGTTCATACACGGCGGCCACGGCAGAGGTCGCGGTGGAAGTTCCCAGCTTTAGCGGTCCTCAACCGCCTACTTTCGTGTATATCCTTAACACTCTAGAGTTTTGTATGTACTGATGTTGTGATTAGTGTTATGTTCGGATAGCTTTGTGCTAAAATGTGATATAGAACATGGTTAATGAGAAGGGTAAGCTTGAGGGTGAGGAAATGATGAACCCTAGAATATTACAGTTGAGACCTTAGATGTAAGGCCGTCTTGAGTACAAGTTTTTGCAAGTGATCCTTGTCGGAGTGCATTTTATGCCTAGAATGTATTGTGTGATAAGTCCCTAGGTAGTGTGAAATGGAAGTGGTAGCTTTCATGACCTGTAGAGGTAAGATTGTTCCGGATCGGGGAACAAGAGCGTGATGCGTAAGTGGGTCGGGTTGGGGCCATGTTGAGGGCCAACCCGCGGCCGGTTTCAAAGTGGGGTCAGCTCTGGGTGGTCCCGCCAGGTGGTAGGGTCACGAGGGCGCTAGGCCCATGATTAGATAACCATCGTATGAGTTCGTGGATATGTTCGACCAGAAGCGGATTGTGAAGACCGGGAATGGCCTTTAGGGAGAGTGAAGCTAGTAAGATGACCAAGTTTGGAGGTTGTGACTCCAAAGTATTGGGAACTGAAGCGATGACTGAAGTGTGGTACGTATACTAGAAGAGTTCAAGTGTTCAAAAGGGCACGACGAGTAAGGAAGGGAGAGAACGTATGTTACTTTGTTGCCATGTGTGGCATTGGAAATTTGTTTAAAGTTAAGAGGAACTTTATCGTTATCCGTCTTGAGAAGGAACATTCGGGACGAATGTTTCTAAGGAGGGGAGAATGTTATACCCCGTATTTTCAGAGTATGTACGTGAGCGCGTACGTACTATAATTTGAGCCTTAAAGTTGGCTAGTTTCGAAATTTTGTGCACAAGTGCCAAAAAGAGTCGTTTTCCGAAACGTTTCCACGACTTCGTAGGGAAAATTCGCTATGTCATTTATAATTTTTGCGGATTTTTAGAGACGAAACATTTTGGATCAACGAGGGCGACACTTGTCACCCTCTAATTGGAAGGAGTGGACGGACGAAATGGCATGGTGAGCACGTTTTTTGTGCCTTTCCCTTGGTCAAGGGTTAGGTAGGATATTTTGTGGTAGATGGATAAGGTTGCACATGGCTAAATCTTGGCCTTACACTTGCTATGCACTTGTCTTCATCTTGGCCATTGGTTGGCCTTCACTTGACCTATAAATACCCCTCTAGTTGAAGACATTCTTCATCCTAAACTTGAGCAATCTATCTAAGTCTCAAACTACTCCTCTTAGCTTGAGCTTTTCGTCCCTCTCCCCTCCTAGTTGAGCTTGGCCGAGCCACCACACCCTCCCTTGTGAAGCCTTGGCGAGGGTACCCCTAGCCTAGTTGTCTCGTATAAATACCCCCCCTTTGTGGTATAGAAATACTCTCCTAGTATTGTTGTTATGCCCAAAATACTTTAGCCCAAATACCTTGTAGTATTCCCAAAGTTACCTCTATACGTAGAGCCCGGAAATACTACCTTTTGTCCTTTTAGTCTCAAACCGAAACCCTAAGGAAATCTTCATAGTTGGTTGAAGTATTTAAGTAGAAGTTGGTTAGAACTTCTAAGGGTTGTTTGGAGCGGATTGGAGCGCCCGGAGTAGGAGCTAAACCTTGCTCAGGATCGACATATATACTCGGATAATTTTGGGCTTATCGAGGTAAACACTCTTGACCTTCTATTGTAATTGGGAATTACATGTTGTAGGAATATATAGTTGAAGTATACTATATATAGTACTGAACATTATAATTGTGCGGCAATGTCTTTTGACTTAAGCCTGAATAATACTTACGGCAATGTCTTGCGACTTAAGCCTGAATTTAAAGAAGAGAACTGAACTGTAATTACATAGGACTGTATTACAGTAGACTTGTGTAGCATTACTATGTAGTAGAATTGTACACGTCCGGTTAGACGTGTTAACCCCCCCCCCCTGGTTGGCTTGGTAGCCGGCCTCGATAGAGGAGGAGATTTACGCTGTTGCGGGGGGGGGGAGGTGCTGCCGAATTTTCTGTAGAATATGGAACAATGAGATCTAGATGTTAATAAGCGCCTTGTGGCCTTATAGGTTGAAGTACTACGTGTGGAGTGATCTGCTTGACTGAGAGTGTAGCAGACGGTTTGAGGTACTTGGAGCGTTTTGCTATTAGTCGATACTCGTCGCGAGGTATGTGAACCTCTTCCTATCTGTTCTAGCATGATATGTGTATAACTATGTAGTACGGTAGACGTACATGTGTTAAATGTATTTGATTGTCTTTAAACATAAAGTGTTATAACGGCTTTATGGGAAGTTGGTTATAACAGCTCTATGTACATGAGAAATGCTTTGTGGTTTTTAAAAGATAACTGATTTGACTTATAACATTTGGATGTAAAAGAACCTTGGAGTATTCTAAAGATTAAGAAACCTTTTTGAAAGAAGTGTGTACTTGGTTTGAAAACATAAGAGTTATACCACTTTATGAGAAGTTAGGTGTAACACCTTAAGAGAGATAAAAGAATGGTTTAATGGTTTAGAAGTTAAGAGACTTATTCTTAAAGGATAAGAGACTTGACTTAATATGGATGTTTGTGTGAAACCTCATTCGTGAGTAATGAGTACTTGGTTTTGGAAGGAATAATGTTTCTTGATTTGGAAATCGAATGTGTATCGACAAACCATCGCAGTTAATAAAGGAAAATGTATTGAATAATTAAGTATTATTAAAAAACCAGTAGAAACCTCCATCTGCATAAAGCTAAGATGAGACAAAATGATATTACATTTTCTAGATCATGGCTGCTTAATAAGATTGATTATGAACAAGAATAACCTACTACTTTATGGCATATGTTACTCAATTGTTTTAAAAGAGATTAAGACATTGAACTATGAAACTTTTCAAAAAGAGACTTGCGTAATTAAAATTAGGCAAACTGGAACCTTAGGGAAAAGAAAGGCATTGTGTTGTCTTAAAATGGTTTAAAGCATAAGGTGTTATAACAGCTTTATGGGAAGTTGGTTATAACGACCTTATGAAAACAAAAGAAAGGTTTTATCATTGGTTTTAACGTGGTAACTTGACTTTAAAAAGGAAAGTATGGAAATTGTTTTGGTTTACTTAAAAGATATAAGTCACTCTATTTTTATACTACGGGTATCGGGTGACTTTTATAAAAGGGATAAATCTCTTTAAAAGGAATTTAACGTACGTAGTACTTTAGGGTTAAAAACCGAACTTGGGCATAAAATGGAAGTACTTCGAGTTGTGTATAAACTTGCCTATGCTTGTTGTTGTGAAACTTGCCTATGCTTGTTGTTGTGAAACTTGCCTATGCTTGTTGTTGTGAAACTTGCCTATGCTTGTTGTGATAGCCTTTGTTGTGCAAGAATTGTGTTTCTATACTACCACGTCTCTCGATGGAGGGTCGGTTGACTTGTTGAGAACTTACTTGGACGTGACCGGCAGTGACGGATAAATTCCACGCACGCGTTCGCTGATAGTGTTACTTTTGTTAATCGCTTTGGACATCACGACGCGATCGTAGCGCGCGGGTATGCTTCCACTTTGATTACCGCCTTGTTGTCTTATTGTTTCCCTTTGGACATCTTGACCGCGATCGTAAGCGCACGGGTATGCTTCCATTTGGAATGTTGTCTTATTTGTTCCCTTTGGACATACTGACACGATGCGTAGCGCACGGGTATGCTTCCATTTGGAATGCTGTCTTATTGTTTCCCTTTGGACATGCTGACACGATGCGTAGCGCACGGGTATGCTTCCATTTGGAATGTTGTCTTATTTGTTCCCTTTGGACATACTGACACGATGCGTAGCGCACGGGTATGCTCCCATTTGGATTGTTGTCTTGTTGTTATCATATCATAGGCAGCGGTGAGGAAGGTACTCCACGGGCAGGATTGATGTTGTGGGCGTGAGACCCTGAATTGATATAACTGTTATGTGTGTGTACTGTAGTTTGGTTATCATACCTGTCTCCTGCTTTTATAGACTATTATGATTTCATTTACAGTTTCACATACTTGGTACCTGTTGTACTGACCTCCTTCGGGGGGCTGCGTTCATGCCGCAGGTAGGAGTACATCGGCTGTCGATCCCCGCGTTTAGGATCTCATTTCAGCGTTTTGGGAAGCTCCGTTCCTTCGGAGGCTTATCTGTTGGTATGTTACCCTGAGTCTGTAGGTTCTTGTACATTCAGGGGTATGGCGGGGCCCTGTCCCGTCATAGTTGTTGTATAAACTCTTAGAGGTCTGTAGCACTGTGTGGGCAGGGTTTTGTAAAAAGGATTAAACTGTTCGTTTTAAAAAGAGTTGTTTATATATATTTTATTGGAAGGTAACCGTTTGGTTGGCCTGTTTCATTATCTTGTCTCATGTTCATGTTTAAGTTTTTATTTCCGCTGGTTTTCTCTGATGTTGTATCACAAGGGTGCCCGGGGTAAGGCACCAGTCACGGGCCCGGGATCGGGCACCAGTCACGGGCACAACATATGCAAGTTAAGTAATCTTTTACTCTCATTAGAAGCAAATGAATGAACCATCAATTTATTAGACTCAAGGCACTATCATGTCGTGTAAAACCCGGGAATTTAACCCAAAGTACTATGTACATCTATTCCTATAAAAGGAATCACATCATGCAATATAGGGGAGTTGAACCCATAGCACCATGTACGTCCGCCGTACATTCTTTCCTTATAAAATCCCAAGACACTAACACCCGTAGTATCAAGACACTTCTACTTTTAAAATCAAGTAAAGTGTACCTATCTCATTCAAGTAACTTAGTCTTTAAACATCAAGTCACTTATACTATCTAGGGTCGATACCGTGGCACGAAAACACCACCCCGCCCCCTAACTAATCCTCGACACCTTTCAACAGTGGTAGCTCCACGGCCCTGCACTATGGCGCCGCAGCTGAACTTCGCGCCACGAGTTTCTGAGCCATCGTCGCAACTTGGCGCCGCGGCCCCGAACCCGAATTCTGCAGTTTCGCCTTTTTTTCTAAGCCTCATTTCAATCAAGTAACCTCCCTTATATACTACCAGGAATCCTAGTTCATTTAAAACAGGTACGTTCATCGTACGCTCATTTTTCTAAAGTCATGCTCAAAAGAGATAGAAGAAGTTCCACATACCTCTTCGGTTAATCCACGCGCCACGTAGAACACGTCACGAATATTACTTCAAACTATAATGACAATTAGCACTTCCATCAATTCCATGCTTTCAAGTGTAGGTTATACCAAATAATGGTCCCCATTATTCTACGTAAATTTAGGGAGCACTTCCCCCGTTTCTACGTATTTTTCCACATTTTTCAAGGCCCGAATACAACAATAAAAAGCCACATCTTTAAGGCACAATTTAAGGCAACAACCAAAGGGGATTACACGTTCTCAAGACGTGTAAAATTCTTCCCCACAACGATATAAAACAGTTATATAAACAGTCCATAATATACCAACGTTTTAGGGCCATTCTCGGCCAACACATACATAAATCCAAAGCCTTTTTAATCTTCATTCTAATTTTCACAAGTTCAATCATATGATACTACAACACGTAATCTTCCATAACAATAAGAGGACAATGATCCTTACCTCAATATAGCCCAAAATAATCCAAGTTTAAAGTCGATCCTTAGAGATAGTCTTCACTCCAAATCATTACGTTCCAATCCGCAATATGCGACCTTTAGAAGCTTGTAACCAACTCCTCTTCTTGATCTAACACCAAAAGTTGAAGATCAAGTTATGGTTTTCAAGACCCCATTCTCGCCCAAAGTGTTCTAAGGGATTAGGGGTGTTTAATCTTGACAAATACTTGGTTAGGAATCCTCACCTTGTCTATGTGAACAACACTTGGAAGATTTACTAATCTTGTTCTTGATTTCTTAGAGAAAATCGAGATAGAGGGAGAGAGATATAGAACTTGTGTTGTGTGAAAATATGTTGTTGGAAGTCTTCCAAGGCTCTCTATATAGATGTATGTCTTTGTGTGCAAGACAAGTTGAGTGGGACCCATGGTCCACTTATCCTCATCTCTAACAAATATCTAATGTCAAAGTCCAAGTCAAGGTCAAGTGGGGGTGACACGTGTCACCCTCCTGATGGCCCAAAATATTTCTTCCTCCCAAAAATATCCATAATTGGCCAAAATATCTCAAAACCTTGTGGGCCGCACAAATTCGTAAAATTTTCCTGTGGGCCCCACATGATCAAATCTGAGACTTGAAAATCCAAAACTCCAGAATATTCTTTGAATCCCAAATATCAAATTTGAGAATCAAATTCCAACTAACAAATCATTTGTCACGACCCGACCAAGCTGGCATGGTGCCTACACAGGGCACCTACTGCAGTATCTGACAAATAACCAGCGGAATATAACCAAAGCTCGTAGACATGCAACCATATGGAATAAGAAACATGCTAGCCGATTAGGCCACCTTTATATAATATATACATAACAAAAGAACTACACATTTTACAAGTCCAACCCACAAAACATGACTACAGACCTCTAAGAGTTTTGACATAACAACTATGACGGGACAGGGCCCCGTCATACCCCTGAGTGTACATGAATCTACAGAAATAGGGATTCGTACCAAAGATAAGCCTCCGGACTAATGGAGCTTCTCAAAAGTTGAACAGTGATCCTAAGAGTGAGGATCAGCAACCTGTTTACCTCTACCTGCGGCATGAAAGCAGCCCCCGAGGAAGAGGGTCAACACAAAATATGTACCAAGTATGTGAAACTGAAAGTACTGTAACGATATCATATAGTCTAAAATAAAACTGGAGACATGTATGATAATCAAATTAACAGTACACTGTGCCTTATTAATAATGAGAGAAATAAGAGTAAACTTTGCTGGTTTTAAAATAGGAAGCTTATGATCAATCTAGGGTCACCCGCCCGTAGTATCATTATGCAATACTACTCTTGGGACTATTTCACCCGCATAGGTCGTGTGGACCCGCATGAGGTAATTTCCTCGCATAGGACTATTTCACTCGCATGGGACTATCACCCGTATGAGCCCTACGGACTCGCATAAGGTAGTTTCCTCGCATCGTGGGGAGCAAATCCACGGAAATGCAAAATGCAACATGACCCGGGGATTGGCCCCGTAATAAATAATATAACACTAGCGCAACCGGCTATCATAAATACATATGCAAGTTAAGAAACCCTTTAACTTCTTATTAGACTTAAGTAGCATGTGCTCTAATTTATTTAAACTTAAGGCACTAACATGTCATGTAAAAATCTGAGAATTTAACCCAAAGTACTACGTACTTCTATTTTTTTCAAAAGACACATTTTCATATAAAACCCCAAGATACTCTATTTTTTTCAAAAGACACCTTTTCATATAAAACCCCAAGATACTAACGCCCGTAGTATCAAGGCATGTCTACTTTTCAAATCAAATTACTTCACCTTTTGAATTTCATTTCAAATCTTTGAAATCAAATACTTCTATTTTCAAAACTTAAGTAACTTATACCTTTAAATAAGTTACCCTTCTTTAAATCAAGTCTTTGATCCTCTTTTTAAATCAATCAAGTAAACCACTCTACTAACTTCTCATAAAGTCGTTATACTAACTTCCCATAAAGCCGATATAACAACTTTATGCTTTAGAAAACTAAGGCATTTTCATCTTTTAAAATCAAGTGAGTTAACTCTCTAACTCAACCAAACTTGGTACTGGCACCAGCCCTCACCCCTTTTTAAATATGAAAACTAGGTTGTAGCATGTCCCCTGTCTCTGGTCTTCCTCTGCCTATGTCGGGGCGAGGATGAGTCCACCGGTCGACAAACGACTTCTATCTACAGGTTCTTTCATTATAGATCGGTCGACATTCTTAAATCAAGTCAATGATATCAAAATGAAACGAAATTCATTCAAAGCTCGTACGTCTACCGTACTATACATTTATAAACACTCATGTTCAAGAGATAGGGAAAGTTCCACATACCTCTTCGGCTCAATCCACTTGCTAAGTCGAATACGCCACACGTAGAATGTCAACCTATAGTGACCATAATATGTCTATCAACTTCTAGCTTTCCAAGGTAGAATAATACTAAGTATACGGCCTTTTATTCTACGGAAAATTGGACAGCACTTCCCCTGTTTCTACGTACTTTTCCACCTTTTTCAAGGCCCGAAATCAATAACCAATATGCCACATTTAAGGCTCAACAAATCAGTTAATCAAAGGGGATTACACGCCTAACAAGACGTGTAAAATTCTGCCCCACAATTCATATATAATAGTCCAATAATTCTAAGGCAATTCTCGGCTACAACATGCCAACATATAATCCTTTTCAATTCCTTTCTAATCCAAGTCATTATTCCAACATGTTATATAAGTCATAATCAATTACAACAACTATATTCCCTTCCTTATATAACATGTAACGATTATAACTAACAACCAAATTGATTAACAACTTCAATGGCTAACATTCCAATTTCGGTTTTAACATCTCAACATGGTCAAAATATTTTCAATCTTCATCTATATATCACATGCTCGTTTATCAACTAATATAACATGTAATCCTCAATTATATTAAGAAGACGAAGATTTTTACCTCAATAAGCCCAATATATAATCCAAGATTAAAAGTCGATCCTTAGCAACTTTAGTCTCTCTTCTTCACGTTCCAATCCACTCCAAGAAACCCTTAGAAGTTCATAGACAACTTCTCTTCAAATTTCAACATCAAAGTTGAAGAACACCTTAGGGTTTCATGTTGCGACTAATGGATTAACGCAGTATTTCCGCGATTTAGGAGTTTGGTTATGCTTAGTATACTACTAGGGATACTTGGTTTGAATATTGGGATTTATCAACAACTATTGAAGAAATTTTTTGTTCAAAGTGTGGGCTTAGCCGAGAGCTCTATAATGAGCACTACAAATTCTTGATATTTTTCTAAGTGTTGGATCTTGTCTTGCTACTAGTATGATATATATAATACATCCAAGGGTTTAGATTAAACCAAATGTGTGGCTAGGATTGTGGTCAACAATAATCTTAGTCAACTTGGCCACTTGGCCTTGACCTTTCTCGCCCAACATAGGCATGTGGAGGGTGACACGTGTCGCCCTCCGATTGGTCCAAAATATTTCATCTTCCAAAATTCCAATAAATTCTATAAGTCTCAAATACCAAATTTGGGAACTCAATTCCCATTAATAAACATTTTTCCTTCACGAGGTTCGGAATATTTTCCGTATGAAAAAGTAATCTTTCTTTTGTGTCAATTTTAAAGTCTAAATTTCACACGTACGTTCTCTTACACGTGTCCTGAAATTACGGGGTGTAACACATTTTTTCCTTCACGAGGTTCCGAAATATTTCCTTAAGACAATAGTTATACAATCTTCCAACGTTCAAGTCTTACTTACGGGGTGTAACAATACCAACCTCATGTACCTCCTTCGGCACATTCCAGCAACCCAGTAAACATTTAGAACCCAATACACTTGTCATATTGTGCATTTAATTGCAAACAAAGGTAAAATACCCAATTCATGAAGGCCTAGTGATTTCTTAGATCATATACACCTATTCATTTCCTGTGGACATAGGGCACACCAAGGAATAATCTCTACTAATATAATTCATAACATTAAGCAATACCACCATCTTATTATTTCATATACCATACACCTCCACCAAGCTCAAACGTCAAATGTCATATCCACGAAGGTCTTGGATATCTAAGGTCTCAACGGTTATCTAATATTCTAAGATTCTCAATTATGTCATGTCCCAAGCTTACATTATCTCTCCCCGCATACGGGTAAGATAGCTTCTCATAATCTCAAAATCATGTTGTCTTAACCATAACAAACCTATTTACTTCATCCCAATGTTATTCATACATATCTCGTAAGCATACAACACAGCTTAATCTAACAACATGGTATGTCATTAAGTCAATTAAACATGATCTCTTAAGGGTTCATCACCCTCTCCGACAGCTCATCACCTCCTAATTATTTCAAATTAGCACATATATAACCTTGATGTAGATTCATTAAATTGTTTCATCCATCCAAGCAATTACTAAAGTTTAACCAACTCATGTTAACCCATAATTACTTCAGACAACATACACATGGCCCTACTAAATCTGTTCGTATAGATGCATATCATCATCATACCAACTATACAACAATTTACCAACCTGTATACCAAGTCCATATATTCCCCTTCGGGGCCGCTGTCGCTTTCCTTGGAGGCATAGCTGCAACCACAATAATACGTTAGGGAGGGACTACCCTAACGACAAAGCTCTATCGCACGATCTTAGAGTAAGAAGAATAGAAACCAATCCTAAATGTACTATAGCCTCATGTTTATGGGTGTGATGCACAACACACCGATAACCAAGACTCTACTGCACACGGTCTGTAGACATTCCGAGAACTAACTGCTCTGATACTACTTTTGTCATGACCCGAACCCCGGGCCCGCGACTGGTGCCCTACCTGGGCACCCCCTTCTTATACCATCACATCCCATATAACACATAGGCCAGATAACATATGAAAAATTGTATATGTAGCAACAAGGCAAGTCGATGAGGCTACCGCTATATATAAACGGGAACATTCCGACAACACAATAGTACAACTGGCCAACAATATATATACAACTCACGCAAGTCCAGCCCACATATGAATACAGACCTCTAAGAGTTTGGATAGTAAACTATGACGGGACAGGGCCCTGCCGTACCCCTGAATACACATAAGCTTATGGTCCAAGGATCAGTACTAAAATGACAAGCCTCCGAAATAATGGAGCTTTCCCAAAAAACTAAGTAGAGATCCTAAGAGCGAGGATCACCCAACTGTGTATCTACACATGCGGCATGAAACGCAACCCCCCAAGAAAGGGGGTCAGTACGAAAGATGTACGAAGTATGTGAAACCATAAGTACTGTAAATGAGATCATAACAGTCCAACATATAACATGAGGCAAGTATGATAATCAAAATACCAGTACAACTGTGCCTTGTGAAAAATGAAAGTAATGAGAGAAAATCGTAAATTTTCAAAATAGAAAATCAACCGTACCTTTTTAAAATACCATTTCGAAATATAAAATCAATTGTACCATTTAACATATGAAAAGTCATGTCAAAATCAGGGACACCTGCCATCAGAATCATTATGCAATCCTAATCATGGGACTCGAACCCGCATTTCAAAAGCATGCCCATGAAATTCCAACATCACGGAAGCATGTCATCATGGAGAGCTAGTCCATGGAATAATATAACGGAAGCATGCCCATGGAATTCCAACATCACGGTAGCATGTCCATGGAATAATATAACGGAAGCATCCCCATGGAATTCCAACATCACAGTAGCATGTCCATGTAAATAATATAATAATGTTGTCGGCCCTCTAGTGAGGGACGCGGTGATGTGGAGATATAACACTTGCACGAATAGCTATCATGTGCAACCATATGCAAGTTAAATCATCTTTGACTCTCATTAGAATAACTAGAATGAACTTCTATTTTAGAAAAATACATGACATTATCACGTCATGTAATATCAGGGACTTGAACCCAAAAGTACTATATACATTCCTTTTATAATAAAAATCATATCATGCAATATTATGGACTTGAACCTAATAGTACCATGTGTGTCCGCCGTACATCCTTTTCTTTATAAAACCCCAAGATACTAGCACTTGTAGCATCAAGGCACTTTCACTTTTAAAACTCAAGTCACTTATTCTTTTCAAATCAAATAACTTATACTTTTCAAATCAAGTAACTTATACTTTTAAAATCAAGTCACTTATTCTTTTCAAATCAAGTAACTAATACTTTTCGAATCAAGTATCTTATACTTTTTAAATCAAGTTACTTCCTTCATATACTACAAGGAATCCAAATTCATTTAAAACATGTACGTCCACTATACACTTATTTTATAAAGTTCATGCCCAAAGAAAGATAGGAAGAGTTCACATACATTTTCGGCTATTCCACACGCCAAGTAGAATACGCCACAAGTAGTACTTCAACCTATAATGACAATAACACTTCTATCAACTTCATGCTTACTAGTGTTGGTTAATACCTAAGTAATAGATCTCCTTTTCTACAAAAATTTGGGCAGCACTTTCCCTATTTATACGTACTTTTCCACCTTTCAAGAAGGTCAATTCCATCAATAACCAAGGCACCAATTAAGGGAACAACCAAACAGCAACCAAGGTGATTCACACACCTACTTTTCATGTAAAAACAACCCCTTAATCACGTAAAACAGTCCACTAAAATCAGTCCATATTCCAACAACAACAAGGGTAAAATGTGAGGCATTTTAACACCTTTCTACACCCTTATTCTCTTAGGACTTTCATTAGCGATTACTACATTTAAACATGCATATTGGTGGCTGAATTTCCAGCATATACACGCCACAAAATAGTCCCTAAAACTGCATAACAATATCCAACAGTTTTATACAAGTCTCGGCCAAACAACCACAACCAAAGCCCTTTTCAATATTCCTTATAATCCAATTCAAGTTTCAATACTTAATATAAACCACGTCAACTTGTAATAACAATAACCAACGAAATCCATGACACCAAAAACTGCCTAGATTTCGGCCAACATGCTAAACCACTTCTTATTCTCTTAAAACAAGTTCATCCCCTAATTATAACAACATGTAGTATCCAATTTCTTTAAAAGAAGAAAAACTCTTACCTCAATATTTAGCCAAAACAGTCCACAAGATTCTCGGCCATAGCTTCACTTCCATACCACTTCTTCAAGCTCCAACAACACCCATGTAACCTCTACAAGTTTGTAACAATCTTCCTTTCTTGTTTTACTTCCAAAAAGTTCATCTCAAGTTTAGGGTTTCAAGGCAAGTTTCGGCCAACCCACTGTTTTGGAGGATCTTGGTTTAGCACTTAGTTAGGGAGCTTAATCTAGGAGGATATAAGTTAATCTAGGAAGATAATCAACTCTTGTTATTGACTTTCAAGAGAATTTCGAGACTTAGCTTAAGGGGGAGAGAGAAGAGCAAGTGTTGGAGGATGAAGATATTATTGAAATGAATCCAAGTCTTGCTATACACTTTCCTATATAGTTGTCAACTTGTAATGACAAGTGGATGAGGGACACATGTCACCCTCCTATTGATCACATAATCTTTTCACCAAAATATCTCAATACTTGGCCAAAATATCTTAAATTTTGATGGGCCCCACAAAATTGTGAAATTTTCAGTGGACCGCATATTATCAATTCCAATACTTCGTAATACAATAATAAGTCCATAAATCCAATTAGAAGAATTAACCTCCAAGTTAATAATTTTTTTCGTCGTCACATTTTTCCAAAAATTTTCCGTAGAAAAATGTAAATATTCGTTCCTTTCAACCTTCAAATATTACTTTCTTAATCATGTTATCATATCAATGTCATGGAATTACGGGGTGTAACATCCTTCCCCCCTTAGAAACATTCGTTCTGAATGTTCATAATAGGTTTCAAGCTAAACAGATTTCGGCATAGTCTCCTTTAACTATACTCAACAATACCATAGATGCCACACATGGCCACAATATATCATACATTCATATATACCAATACACTTATGTAACATCGATACGTGGAAGACCGTATGTACCGCTTCCAAAACAGATGGTAGATCCAACTCATAGGCAACCTTGCCTATCCTACGAATAATCTGGTAAGGCCCAATGTATCTCGGGCTAAGTTTCCCTTTCCTACTAAACCTCATCACACCCTTCATGGGTGATACCTTCAAGAAAACCCAATCATCAACCTGGAACTCTAAGTCTCACCATCGCACATTTGCGTATGAATTCTGATGACTCTGAGTTAATAAAAATCGCTCTTAGATAAGCTTCACCCTTTTCTATGGTGTGATATACTAAGTTAGGTCCAACTAACTATGATTCTCCTACTTCGAACAATTCCATAGGAGACCTACATCCTCATCCATATCAAGCCTCATATGAAGTCACTCTAACACTAACGTGATAACTATCATTGTGCGCAAGCTCAATAAGAGGTAAATGATCATACCAACTTTCCTTGAAGTCCAAAAAGCTCGTAACATGTCCTCGAGCGTCTGAATCGCCTGCTCGGCCTGACCGCAATAGTGGGTGGAAAGTCGTACTTAAATTAACTCAGGTACCCAACCCTTTCTAAAATGACTTCCAGAAGTTGGCTGTAAACTGAGTACCTCGGTCAGATATAATAGAAATGGCACACCATGGAGTCGAACAAACTCTTTAATATATAACTTCGCACATTCCTCGGCTGATTTGGTCAGCCAGCCTGTCAACAATTACTCAAATAGATCCAAACTCACGAAAAAGTGAGGTAATCTCGTAATGAAGTACATGCTAATCATTTCCATTTCCATATCAGAATCTCGATATTCTGAGTCAAGTCGCTAGGTTTTTGGTGATCTATTATTTCATACCGACACTTAACCACCAACTCCGTAAGGTTCCTCTTCATGCCATCCCACCAATACATACCTTATGGGATCATGATATATCTAAGTAGATTCATGGTGAATGAAATATTGTGAACAATGGACCTCCATCATTTCTGTAATCCTGCTATATTCAGAATACACTAATGGACCCTCCATCTGAGGTCCCTCTCCCATAATACTCGAAGGTTGTAGTTCTTTTTTCTCCCCGTACGAGGGATGTATTCTAAGTCAGGCTATCACTATCTGAATCCTCCAGTCGGACTCCCACTTAACTACTGATATGTTCCCTCGTGTCAACTCCTCTCCTTAGTCCTCACATTAGTCAAGCTGCTTATGGGTGAATGATCTTATTGTTAACTTAGTTTGTTCACTAACTGGTGTGCTGGAATTCTTACCTTTACATTTCCATTTCAAGTTGCCTTGGGGGTCTCTTATCTCACCGTACTTCTCATATTATCTTTCCAACCATTATAGGTTCTCCACTTTAGGCCGAGGTGTTCTTACTGCCCATCCTCTACTATCGGTCCTTACTCAGTCCCGTAGTAATCATACCTTGTGAAATCTTCATAACTATAGTTTCATTCACCTTTATCATTCTTGTCATAATCCTTCATTCTACTCATTACTAAACAAAATATTTCTACCTTGATACTCGATCATACAGTTCCATTCATACTTATTAATTGCTTTCATATTCTCACAACACTTCTTCGATCATACCATAGTGTCGTCCTCAATTACCTTCAACACATAAATTTTATCCCAAGGTTATGTAAAAATTGTAACATGTGGTACAAGGTAGCCGAAGTCGAGGACCTTACCAGTCCAATATCTATAGCATACCTTGGCTTACTAACCGTGATACAAGTAACTCTCAGTAATACGCAGTATCTTCCTTCCATAATCTTCCCTTTTTGACCTTTATATTGAATATCCTATAGTCCAATACTTCTCAGATTCGGTCCAAATTAACAAGGCGCTTTCATTAATTTATATCAATCTTAGTATTCAAGGAGTAATAGTCCCTTCTTATTCTTACATGGGGACAATATTCTTTTGCAGTTTCTTACCTCTGATAGTTCTATCACTTTGTACTTCCTTTGTAATCCCAACCACATTCTTCGGGTCCTGTTGCAGTTTCCTTTAAAATTCTAACCATCAAGTGTCACTGTAAAGCATGTAGATTTTCATAACCTACAAAACCTTCCAATATTGTCTTCTGTTTTACATTTGTATCACTTATACTCATCTCATCATGCATATCAACTTGGGATACTTCTGTCACGCCCCGAACCCCGGGCCCGTGACTGGTGTCCTACCTGGGCACCCTTCTATTCATACAATATAAGTAAAACGCGGAAGATAAATACCACTCATTTTAAAAAATAAATAAAGGCAAAGCCGATAAGGCTGCCACCATAACATATCACTGTATAACAACATACAACCCTTGTAGTCTAACCCACATATGAATACAGACCTCTAAGAGTTTGAACAAAAAATATGACGGGACAACGCCCCGTCTTACCTCTGAATATATATAGCCATAATGACAAGCTCCGGAACATCGGAACTATCCCCAAATGCTAAACAGAAATCCTAAGAGTAAGGATCACCAACCTGTGTACCTAATACCTGCGGGCATGAACGCAGCCCCCCGAAGGGGGTCAGTACAACATGTACCGAATATGGAACGGAAAATAAGGTACAGTAAACAAATCATAATTGTACAAAAGAATGACAGGGGCAAGTATAAAACGTAAATATCAGATCCTACCGTGCCATTACAACTCATGAACTTAATCGCACATTATTATCTTTGCCCATTTTCAATAAGTATTATAATCAAATTCTTACATACCTTCTTAGGAAAAAATCATCAAGTTCATAAACACATAACTTGCGTATCTTGCATAACATAATTCGGCCCTTTATGGAGGGACGTCTCATTTTAAAGTTCACTTTGATTATCCATACGTGATAACGTAACCCGGCCCATTTGTGGGACACGGTGAATGCATAAAAAGTCTTCCCACGAAGGTATACTGCCCGGCCCATTCTGAGACGCGGTAAAGTCACATAAGTCTGCCCATAGAGGTATACTGTCCGGCCCATTCTGGGACGCGGTAAGGTCACATAAGTCTGCCCATAAAGGTATACTGCCCGGCCCATTCTGGGATGCGGTAAGGTCACATAAGTCTGCCCATAAAGGTATACTGCCCGGCCCATTCTGGGACGCGGTAAAGTCATATAGTCTGCCCATAAAGGTATACTGCCCGGCCCATTCTGGGACGCGGTAAAGTCATATAGTCTGCCCATAAAGGAATACTTCCCGGCCTATTCTGGGATGCGGTAAAGTCATATAGTCTGCCCATAAAGGTATACTGCCCGGCCCATTCTGGGACGCGGTAAAGTCATATAGTCTGCCCATAAAGGTATACTGCCCGACTCATTATGGGATGCGGTGTGTCTCATATCATAACCCGGCCTATTTTTGCGGGACCCGGTGTAATTTTCCTTACATAACATTTTAAACCATTTTTTCACTTCTTCTTAAGTCGTTATAACAACTTTCCGTAAAGCTATTATAACAACCTTCACTTTATATAACTTAAGGCACTTTTATTTCTTATTACATTAGGGAAAACTAAACCCAAAAGTACTACGTATATACATACTTAAAAAGAATCATAAAACTCATTCTCTTTTAAATCAATAAACTTCTTCTTATGAAAACTCAAGTTACATTCTCTTTTGAAATCAAGTCTCTTAACTTTTGAAATAATTCATGGAAACCATACTTTTTAAATCAAGTCATTCCTTTCTTTAAGAATCAAGTCCTATAACTTGACAAATAAAGTCTCATAACCTTTTAAGAAATCAAGGTTCATAGTCTTAAAACTTCATAACATAAACTCTTTAAATTAAGCAACATATATTTTTATGAGTTATGAATAGGTTATACTCGTTTATAACGATCTTATTAAAGCAGCCATGATCTAGAAAATGTAGTACAATTTTGTCTTATCTTAGTTTCTATGCAGATGGAGAATTCTACTTATTTTAATATAATTGATTGTCGATACATTTTTATTAACGCTGCAATGACTTGTTCGATACCTATTCTCATTAGTGCAGTAAATTAGCAAAGTTGACTCGACTCCAAATACTTCCTAACGACTCTTACCAACATCCCCCATAAGATTTGGTAAGAACTTAGGATTACTTAGACATACCTTTTACATAGAGTAAGTCAACATACGTACCTCTTAACTTCTAAGAGTAGAATGAATCATAAAATAATACCACATGTATATTTCATACGTAGAATCATGCCAAAAGAAGGAAGAGGTTGTTACACCCCGTAGTTCCTGGGAATGTAGGTGAGGACGTACGTATGAGAATACGACAGTAATATTGAAAAGGAAGAAAGATGTGATTTTTCGACGGAAAAGTTTCCGGATTTTGTGAAGGAAAAAGGTTCGTTAATGGGAATTGGATTCCCAGATTTGGTATTTGGACTTCTTGGATTATATTAGAACTATGGATTTTTATTTCCGGAATTGGTCACGTGGGACCCACGGGAGAAATTTACGGTTTTGTGGGGCCCACTTTGTTTTCGAGTTTTTCGATATTTTGGATATTTTCGGAAGATGAAATATTTTGGACGAGTGGGAGGGCGATATGTGTCACCCCCCCTAGGTGGCATGGCCGAAATATAGGTGCCATGTGTCCTTGATGGCTTGCCAAGTGTCTAGCCACTTGTCACAAGTCTTGTGTAGACTTGTGGCACCACACTTGTACCCCAATCTCACCACACACTTGCCTTGATATTGGCCCTTGAATTCTCTATAAATACCCCCCTTGATAGCAATACTTCTTCATCCACACTTGAGATAATTTTCAAGACAAAAATACTCCCTCCCCTTTGTTAGTGCTCTCGGCTTTGCCTAGATTTCTTGAGCAAAAGTTGTCCAAAAATCCTTAAACTTATAAGTGTTATTCCTTAGGGTGTTAGGAAGATTGTGTACCAAGAGTTGGAAAATATTTCACACCCCTAGCCTTAGAAATACACCTTGGCCGAAACTTGCCATAGTTGAGCCTAAGTGTTCTTCACTTTTGGGGTTAGATCTTGAAGAGGAGTTGGTTAGGAGCTTCTAAGGGTTGCTTGGAACGGGTTGGAGCGTAAGGAATTGGAGCTAAACGTTGCTCAGGATCGACTTATAATCTTGGATAATTTTGGGCTTATCGAGGTAATGATCTATGTCCCCCTATTGTAATTGGATATTACATATTTTAGTAGTTTAGAATTGAGTATAAGATATATTGGAAGGATGATTATAAAGGATTGAACTGTATTTACATTGGACTGTATTTACAGTAGACTTGTGTAGTATTATTGTGAGGCAGTATTGTACACGTCCGGTTAGACGTGTAATCCCCTTGGAGTTGTTGGCTTGGTAGCAGGCCTTTTTATAGGAGGTTATTTATGTGATTGCGGGGGGGAGGTGCTGCCGAATTTTCCGTAGGATAAGGATCCTTGTACTTAGAATTATTCTATAAAGAGAACTAGAAGTTGATAGATGTATTGTGGATATTACAGGCGGATCTTCTACGCGCGGCATACTCGACTTGGCTTGTGGATTAAGCCGAAGAGGTATGTGATTCTTCCTATACTCTTGAGCATGATTGTTGTGAACTATATAGTACGGTAGACGTACGTGTGTGAAATAAATTTTGTTTGTTTAAAATATAAAGTGTTATAATGGCTTTATGGGAAGTTAGTTATAACGACTTTATGACGATAAAAGAAAGATTTGATTTTTGAAAGCTAAACGACTTGATTTTGAAAGTTAAGAGACTTGATCTTGAAAGATAAGAGACTTGACTTATAAACGACTTGATTTCGGAAAAGGAGAAGTAACTTGATTTAAGTATAGGTTACTTGTTTTGAAAAGAGTAAGTTATTTGGGTTTTAAAGAGTATACTTGATGTTGTTTTAAAAGAAAAGCACTTGGTTTAAAAAGTATAGAGTACTTGATTTTTAAAGTCTTGTAAAGATTTTTACGAAGGTGAATTAATTTGGTTTGAAAAGAAAACATGTTTTTGATACTACGAGTATTAGTATCGTGTGGCTTTTACGTAAAAAGAGGTCTTTTTGAAAGAATGAAAGTATGTAGTATTTTGGGGTTGAAACCCGAATTGTTGACATAAAATGAAAGTACGTTGAACTTGCCTATGCTTGTTGTGATAGCCTTTGTTGTGCAAGTGTTTTGATTCTGTGCTACCGTGTCTCTCGGTGGAGGGCCGACTATCTGATTGATTGCTTGGACATACCGACACGTTGGATGGTCCACGGGTATGCGTCCACTATGAGTGTTATCTTGTTGTTTCTTTTGGACATACTGACACGTTGGGTGGCCCACGGGTATGCGTCCACTTTGAGTATTATCTTGTTATTTCCTTTGGACATACTGACACGATGGATGGTCCACGGGTATGCGTCCAGTAGGATGGTTTCATGGCCATGCTTATACCGAGGTAAGATGCCGGGGCATGCGGTCATTGTGAGGGTTAAATTCCCGGGTTATGTTATTAGTCCATGGACCGCTAATCCATGAAGCTTGCGTGACGGCGATCACGGGCTTGATTTGTACATGTGGTTCTGAGCACACTTTAGATACTTGTCTGGTCATTTTTCGTGTATCGGCTCGTAGATAGCTTAAGATACTTGCCACGGTCATATCTCGTGAGACGGTAGGCTCTGGTACGTTAGCTTAAGATACTTGCCTCGGCCAGTTGCGTGGCTGGTTTGGATATGGTAGTTGGTTTCCGTACTTGGCCCGTGAAGTTTTATGACTAGCCTTCGGACTGGTAGTTGGCTATTCTACTTGGCCCAATCGGTTTGATGACGAGGAGGATCTAGTGTTGAGTTCACATATGGGTGTTGTTTTACATCATGTCTGCTTGGCGATGAGGAAGGAGTTCCACGGCGCATGATTGATATTGTGGCGTCGGACCCATAGTTATGTGTGAGTGATGATTTTGAGGACATGCGTCCCTTACTTGACATACTGTTTACTTATTGCGAAATGGTTTTATAAAATGAGAAATGTGATTTCATTCTGATATTTTGATTTCACATACTTGTACTGTCTTGACCTCGCCCGGGCTGCGTTCATCTGCAGTAGAGTACACCGATTGTTGATCCTCGCTCATAGGATCGCGATTCAGCGTTTGGGAAGCTCCGTTTCTCGGAGGCTTATCTTTTAGTATAGTCCTGTCATTGTAGGTACTTGTACATTCGAGGTATAAGCGGGCCCCGTCCGTCATAGTTGTTGTTACATTCTTAGAGGTCTGTAGTACTGTTGTGGGCAGGGTTTGTAAAGGATTTTAACTGTTTGGTTATATGTATATACATGAAGGTAACCGTTTTGGTTAGCATGTTTTCTTATGTTGTATCTTGTTTCCTATTTAAGTTTTTTATTTCCGCTGATTTTCTCTGATGTTGTATCACTATGGTTCCCGGGGTAAGGCACCAGTCGCGGGCCCGAGGTCGGGTCGTGACAAAAGTGGTAGCAGAGCAGTTAATCCTCGGAAAGTGTCTATAGACCGTATCTAGTAGAGTCTTGATTATCGGCGTGTTGTGCACCACACCTATAATCAGGAGACTGCATGATATATAGGATTGGTTTCTATTCTTCTCACTCTGAGATCGTGCCTTAGAGCTGTGTTATAAATTGGACTCCCTCGGACGTATTCGTATGTACCAGTTATGCCTTCGCGCAAGGCAACCAGGGCCCAGATGGGCAAGGCAGCAGAGGGAGTTACGAGTATAACACAGAGGGTTACGAGGGCACATGCCTGGTCATTACCTGAGATAGTACTTCAGACGACGAGTTTTATGACGACGCTAGCCCCAGCAGTGTTTAGAGCGACAGCAGTTTCTATTGAGGCCACGATACCTGAGTCTCGGTTCGCGGCCGAGCGAGGATATGAGTTACAAAGAGATGGCCCAGTTACTAGCTAGGGTCGTGGCGAGAAATGAGGACGGACGGGAGCCGGTGGTTCTGGCTGTACCAGTGATTCACCCTAGATCCGATAGTCTGAGACTTCGGGATTTCTTGAGTTGCAGTTCGCCAGAGTTCTATGGATAGAGAGCTGAGGATGATCCTCAGGGTGTCGTGCTAGTTTGGGAGATTGTTATACCTGCGGCCGTCAGGGCCATGTGACGGGAGGATGCCCAAGTAGGAGGGATACAAGAGGGATGATGCAGCCTACTGGGTCAGTTGCGGGTTCAGTTGTTCGGGAGAAGGGGGTGTTAGTCAGATGAGGTCACCCCTACCTCGTTGTGGCCGTTGTAATAGACTCCATGTTGGGGAGTGTCGTACTACTTCGACAGCTTGTTATGCTTGCGGCCAATAGGGCCATTTGGTGAGAGTTTGTCCGATCAGAGGTAGCACAGATGTAGAGACTCAGCCTTCGGGATCGGTGGCTGGTTCATCGCCTTATATAGCTAGGCGCCCTGCAGGGCAGGATTATGATTAGAGCGACAAAGAGGAAGTAAGACAGTAGTTACAGAGATACCTTTAGCCCTTAAGAGAATTGTTTATGTTGTTATGGTAGATACATGTGGAGTGTTATACGGATAGCATTATGTTAAGTGTGATTTAGAAAACATGGGTTGTTGAAAGGGGTAAGTCTGGGGACGAGACAATTGTGAGCCTTAGAATTTATAACAGTTGGGACCTTGGATGCAAGGCCGTCTTGAGTGGATGATTTTACGGTTGGTCTTTGTCGAAGTACTTGGTATGCGTGATATATATTGTGGGGTGATTCCATGGGTAGTGTTAGATGGAAGTGTTAGCTTTCATGACGTTAATTGGTAAGATTGTTCCGGATCGGGGAACAAGAGTTTGGCGCGATAGCGGGTCGGGTTGAGGCCAGATCGCGGGTCAACCCGCAGCCCGGAATGAGGTGGGGTCAGTTTGAGGTGGTCCCGCCAGGTGGTAGGGTCACGAGGGTGCTAGGCCCAAGTTTAGGTAACCATCGTATGAGTTCGTGGATGTGTTCGACTAGAATCGGATCGTGAAGGCCGGGAATGGCCTTAAAGGAATTTGAAGGCTAGTAAGATGACCAAGTTTGGAGGTAGTGGCTCCAAAGGTTTTGGAAACTGAAGCGATGACTGGAGTATGGTATGTGTACTAGAAAGAGTTCGGGTGTACGAGAAGGGTACGACGAGTAAGGAAAGAAGTCAACCTGTGTTAATGTCACAACCCGATCTCGGGCCCGCGACTGATGCCTTACCCCGGGTACCCTAGTGATAACAACATCAGAGAAAATCAGCGGAAATAAAATTTAAACAGGAAACAAGAGACAACATAATAAAACAGGCTAACCAAAACGGTTACCTTCATGTATATACATAAAACCGACGATTACAATCCTTACAAACCACACTTGGCGATTACTACAGACCTCTAAGAATATAACAACAACTATGACGGAACAGGGCCCCGCCATACCCCTGAATGTACAAGTACCTACAATGACCGGGGACTATACCAAAAGATAAGCCTCCGGAGAAATGGAGCTTCCCAACGCTGAACTGCGATCCTATGAGCGAGGATCAACAACTGGTGTACCTCTACCTGCGGCATGAACGCAACCCCGAAGGAGAGTCGATGCAACATGTACCAGTATGTGGCTGAAAATACGTAATGAAATCACATTTCATCATTTTATAAAACCATTTCGCAATAAGTGATTATGTCAAGTAAGGGCGCGATATCCCAAAATAATCACTAACACATAACTATGGGTCTCGCCCATAATATCAATCATGCGTGGAACTCATTCCTCATCGCGATACATGATGTAAAACAATACCCATATGTGAACCTGAACACTAGATCCTGCCTGCGTCATTAAACCGATCGGGCCAAGTAGAATAGCCAACTACCAGTTCCAAAAGCTAGTCATAAAACTTCACGGGCAAGGTACGGAAGCCAACTACCAGTTCCAAAAGCTAGCCACGCAACTGGCCGAGGCAAGTATCTTAAGCTAACGTACCCTAGCCTACCGTCTCACGAGATATGACCGAGGCAAGTATCTTAAGCTATCTACCAGAGCCTGCCGATACACGAGAAATGACCAGGACAAGTATCTAAAGTGTGCCTGAACCACATGTACAAAACAAGCCCGTGATCGCTCGTCACCGCGGCAAGCTTCATGGATTAGCGGTCCATGGACAAATAACAAAAACCCTCGCAATGACCGCATGCCCCGGCATCTTACCTCGGAAAGCATGGCCATGAAACCATCCTACTGGACGCATGCCCGTGGACCATCCATCGTGTCAGCATGTCCAAACGAAATAACAAGATAATACTCAAAGTGGACGCATACTCGTGGACCATCCAACGTGTCAGTATGTCCAACAGAAATAACCAGATAATACTCAATAGCGGACGCATACTCGTGGACCATCCCACGTGTCAGTATGTCCAAGCAATCAATCAGATAGCCGGCCCTACCCGAGAGACACGGTAGCACAAAATCAAACACTTGCACAACAAAGGCTATCAAAACAAGCATAGGCAAGTTTAATGTACTCTCATTTTATGTCAACAAATCCGGGTTTCAACTCCAAAATACTACATACTTTCATTCTTTCAAAAGACCTCTTTTTACGTAAAAGCCACACGATACTAATACTCGTAGTATTAATAACACGTTTTCTTTTCAAAACAAATTACTTCACCTTGGTAAAAATCTTTACAGGACTTTTAAAATCAAGTACTCTATACTTTTTAAACCAAGTGCTTTTCTTTTAAAACAACATCAAGTATACTTTTAAAACCCAAATAACTTACTCTTTTCAAAACAAGTAACCTATACTTAAATCAAGTTACTTCTCCTTTTCCGAAATCACGTCATTTATAAGTCAAGTCTCTTATCTTTCAAGATCAAGTCTCTTAACTTTCAAAATCAAGTTGTTTAGCTTTCAAAATCACATCTTTCTTTCTTTCCAAAATTACTGTCGTATTCTTATACGTACGTCCTCACATACATACCCTGGAACTACGGGGTATAACATTCTTCCCCCCTTAGAAACATTCGTCCCGAATGTTCCTTCTAAGTCTCCAAACGTACTTGCGCCGGTATAGTCTCCACTACTATACTTACCAAACCGATCATGCCACCAATGGCCAGAATATAACATGTGCGCAAAACTCAAATCTAAGTCAACGAGGAATCACCTCTAACATCACAAAAAGCTCCCACCCATGGTCTAAAGGATACTCCATTCGCATCTTTACTTCACAATAGAAATGATCACTTCCGTTCCCATAACACATGTTCGCTTCTTTTCTTACTCGTCGTACCCTTCTCGTACACCTGAAATCTTTCTATTACACGTGTCATACTTCAGTCATCGCTTCTGTTTCCAAAACTTTGGAGTCACTACCTCCAAACTTGGTCATCTCACTAGCTTCAATTTCCTCTAAGGCCATTCCCGGCCTTCACGAACCGATTCTGGTCGAACGCATCCACGAACCCGTACGATGGTTACCTAAACTTGGGCCTAGCACCCTCGTGACCCTATCACATAGCGGGACTACCACAAATTGACCCCACCCTATTCCGGGCTGCGGGTTGACCCGCGACCTTGCCTCAACCCGACCCACTCGTCGCGCCAAACTCTTGTTCCCCCGATCCGGAACAATCTCACTAATCAAGTCACGAAAACCTAGTGGTCTTCTTAGCTCAACTACCCTCTTATAATTCACACCACTCAGGGACTTATCACACAATTATACCCCACGTATACTATGCACTCCAACAAGGGTCAATCGTAAACAAAATCTTTTACTCAAGACGGCCTCGCATCTAAGGTCTCCACGTATAATATTCTAAGGTTCACACCTCCTATGTCCCCATACTTACCTTTTCAGCTACCCATGTTTTCTAATCACAATCTACGCAACGCTATCAAAACATAACACTTAAAATATACTCATCTCATCATACATACAAATCTCTAGAGGGTTAAGGGGTATACCTTTAATCAAATAGGCGGTTCCAAGGACCGCTAGAACTGAGAACTTCCACCACGACCCTTGTCCTGGCCTGCCGGTGCATGAACACCCTGCCTAGCTATCGAAGGCGAAGAACCCGCAACAGATCCCGAAGGCCGAGTCTCTATATCCGAGCTACCTCTGGTCGGACAATTCCTCGCTAAATGGCCCTGCTGGCCACATGTAAAACAAACTCTCTGAATACCGTGACACTCCCCCGCATGGGTTTTACCACACTGGCCACACCGAGGTTTGGGTGGCTTCATGCGGCCAACACTCTCACTCCCCCGAAAACCTGAACCCTTGGAGCCCTGACCTGCTCATGAAGACTGTAGAGGACCACTCTGTACTGGCGGAGGCGCATAACTAGTCTGCTGCTGCGGCGGTCTGCCCTGAAAGTTACCAAAGGACCCTGCCGTCCTGGCCTTCTTCTGCTGGTATTGGTCAATCCGTCGGCCTCTCCGTTCCTCACACCCAAGTACATAAGCCTGCATGCGGGCAATGTCCATGCCCGGCTGAAGAGCTACACCCGAGCAACTCTCTGCCAAGTAGTCATCGAGCCCCGTGACGTAGCGGTGCACTCTGTCCTCCATATCTGCTACTAACGCGGGGACATATCGAGCCAACGAGTCGAACTCCACGTTGTACTCCCGAACCGTACGCCCTCTCTGTCTCAGCATCAGAAATCTGTTGGCCCGTGCTCTCCTCATCTGCGGAGGCAAGAAATGGCTGAGAAATGCCTCCGAGAACTCGTCCCATACAGCTGGAGGCGCATGCTCCCCCCGGGACAGCTCGCGAATCAAACGATCATTGCAGTATCACGCAGCCGATGCGAACCTAAGACCACCGACTCGGTCTCCGAAGCCTTGTTCACTCTCATGATCCGCTGTAACTGTCGGATGAACTCATGTGGATCATCCTCAGGCCTCGACCCATAGAACTCAGGTGGGTTGCAGCTCAAAAAGTCTCGTAGTCTCAAACTATCTGCTCTGGGGTGAACTACGGGTGCTACCGCAACCTCTGACTCTCGTCTGTCCTAGTGTCTAGCTATAATCCTAGCTAGTAACTGGGCCATCTCCTTATAACCCATATCCTCTGTTCCTGGCCGTGGGACTGGAGGCTCAGGTACCGTGGTCTCGTGAGCCCGCTGCTGCGCTCTAAACTCTCTGAAATTTGGCGGCGTCGCAAAACTCGTCGTCGAAGCACTATCTCGGGTAATGACCAGGGCTCGCGCTTGTACTCTCCTCAGTATCCTACTAGCGGCTCCTGCCTTGCCCTCGGGCGGGTTGCCTTGCGCGGAGGCATAACTGGTAAAAACGAATACGTCAGAAGGAGTCCGACTTACAACACAGCTCTAAGGCACGATCTCAGAGTGAGAAGAATAGAAACCAATCCTAAATGTCCTGCAGCCTCCTGATTATAGATGTGGTGCACAACACACCGATAATCAAGACTCTACTAGACACGGTCTGTAGACACTTTCCGAGGACTAACTGCTCTGATACCACTTTTTGTCACAACCCGATCTCGGGCCCGCGACTGGTGCCTTACCCCGGGCACCCTAGTGATAACAACATCAGAGAAAATCAGCGGAAATAAAATTTAAACAGGAAACAAGAGACAACATAATAAAACAGGCTAACCAAAACGGTTACCTTCATGTATATACATAAAACCGAACAGTTACAATCCTTACAAACCCTGCCCACAACAATACTACAGACCTCTAAGAATATAACAACAACTATGACGGGACAGGGCCCCGCCATACCCCTGAATGTACAAGTACCTACAATGACCGGGGACTATACCAAAAGATAAGCCTCCGGAGAAACGGAGCTTCCCAACGCTGAACTGCGATCCTATGAGCGAGGATCAACAAATGGTGTACCTCTACCAGCGGCATGAACGCAGCCCCCCGAAGGAGGTCGATACAGGTACAGTATGTGGCGAAAATGCGTAATGAAATCACATTTCATCATTTTATAAAACCATTTCACAATAAGTAAACAGTTATGTCAAGTAAGGGGACGCATATCCCCAAAATGATCACTCACACATAACTATGGGTCTCACGCCCATAATATCAATCATTCCCGTGGAACTCATTCCTCACTGCCGGCAGTACATGATGTAAAACAACACCCGTATGTGAACCTGAACACTAGATCCTGCCTGCGTCATCAAACCGATCGGGCCAAGTAGAATAGCCAACTACCAGTCTAAAAGCTAGTCATATCCCTTCACGGGCAAGGTACGGAAGCCAACTACCATCCCACGTGTCAGTATGTCCAAGCAATCCATCAGATAGCCGACCCTCCCCGAGAGACACGGTAGCACAAAATCAAACACTTGCACAACAAAGGCTATCAAAACAAGCATAGGCAAGTTTAATGTACTCTCATTTTATGTCAACAAATCCGGGTTTCAACTCCAAAATACTACATACTTTCATTCTTTCAAAAAGAACTCTTTTTACGTAAAAGCCACACGATACTAATACTCGTAGTATTAATAACACGTTTTCTTTTCAAAACAAATTACTTCACCTTGGTAAAAATCTTTACAGGACTTTTAAAATCAAGTACTCTATACTTTTTAAACCAAGTGCTTTTCTTTTAAAACAACATCAAGTATACTTTTAAAACCCAAATAACTTACTCTTTTCAAAACAAGTAACATATACTTAAATCAAGTTACTTCTCCTTTTCCGAAATCATGTCATTTATAAGTCAAGTCTCTTATCTTTCAAGATCAAGTCTCTTAACTTTCAAAATCAAGTTGTTTAGCTTTCAAAATCAAATCTTTCTTTTATCTTCATAAAGTCGTTATAACTAGCTTCCCATAAAGCCATTATAACACTTTATGTTTTAAACAAACAAAATTCATTTCACACACGTACGTCTACCGTACTATATAGTTCACAACAATCATGCTCAAGATTATAGGAAGAATCACATACCTCTTCGGCTTAATCCACAAGCCAAGTCGAGTATGCCGCGCGTAGAAGATCCACCTATAATAACCACAATATATCTATCAATCTCTAGTTCTCATCGTAGCGTATTCTAAGTAAACAGTTCCCTTTTCTACGGAACATTCGCACCTCCCCGCATGATCACACAAATAACCTCCAGTAACAAGGCCTGCTACCAAGCCAACAACTCCAAGGGGATTACACGTCTAACCGGACGTGTACAAATCTACCTCATAATAATACTACACAAGTCTACTGTAAATACGGTCCAATGTAAATACAGTTCAATCCTTAATAATCATCCTTCCAATATATCTTATACTCAATTCTAAACTACTACAGTATGAAATATCCAATTACAATAGGGGGACATAAATCATTACCTCGATAAGCCCAAAATTATCCAAGATTATAAGTCGATCCTGAGCAACGTTTAGCTCCAATTCCTTATGTTCCAACCCGCTCCAAGCGACCCTTAGAAGTTTCTAAACAACTTCTCTAAATACTTCAACCAAGCTATGAAGATTTTTCTAGGGTTTCATTTTGCGACTATTGGAATAAAGTAGTATTTTCGGGCTCCTAGTATTGAAATAACTTTGGAATACAACTAGGGATACTAGGCTAAGGTATTTGGGATTTATACTACAATACATGAAGTATTTCTACACAAGTGGGGGAGGGGGACGAAAATGCAACAAAGGGAGGGAAAATATTTTGCTTTGGAAAGCTTAAGTGTGGGATGAATTAGTCTTCAACTTAAGGGGGTATTTATAGAGAATTCAAGGGTCAAGATCTTATCAAGTGTATGGTCAAGATTGGGCCATGTGTGTGTGGGACCCACCACACCACATGGCCAACGAAAATCTCATCCAAGTGTCATGGCCATTTCGGCCAAGGGACAAGTGGCAAGACACTTGTCCCACCATTTCGGCCAAGGTGCCACATGGGGTGACACGTGTCGCCCCCCTACTGGTCCAAAATATTTCGTCTTCCGAAAATATCCAAAATATCGAAAATCCCAAAAACAAATCGGGCCCCACAAAACCGTAAATTTCTCCCGTGGGCCCCACGTGACCATTTCCGAAAATAAAATCCCAAAATTCTAATATAATCCAAGAAGTCCAAATACCAAATCTGGGAATCCAATCACATTAACGAACCTTTTTCCTTTACAAAATCCGGAAACTTTTCCGTCGAAAAATCACATCTTTCTTTCTTTCCAAAATTACTGTCGTATTCTCGTACGTACGTCCTCACATACATACCCTAGAACTACGGGGTATAACAGTTAAGAGATCGGAAGTGATCATTTCTTTTGTGAAGTGAAGATACGAAGGGAGTATCCGTTAGACCTTGGGTGGGAGCTTTTTGTGATGTTAGAGGTGATTCCTCGTTGGCTTGGATTTGAGTTTTGCGCGTATGTTATACTATGTCCATTGATGGCATGACTGGTTTCGTAAGTATAGTAGTAAAGACTATACTGGCGCATGTGTGTTTGGAGACTTAGAGGGAACATTCGGGACGAATGTTTCTAAGGGGGGAAGAATGTTACACCCCGTAGTTCCTGGGTATGTAGGTGAGGACGTACGTACGAGAATACGACAGTAATATTGGAAAGGAAGAAAGATGTGATTTTTCGACGGAAAAGTTTCCGGATTTTGTTAAGGAAAAAGGTTCGTTAATGGGAATTGGATTCCCAGATTTGGTATTTGGACTTTTTGGACTATATTAGAATTATGGAATTTTATTTCCAGAATTGGTCACGTGGGACCCACGGGAGAAATTTACGGTTTTGTGGGGCCCACTTTGTTTTCGAGTTTTTCGATATTTTGGATATTTTCGGAAGATGAAATATTTTGGACGAGTGGGAGGGCGACATGTGTCAACCCCCCTAGGCGGCATGGCCGAAATATAGGTGTCATGTGTCCTTGATGGCTTGCCAAGTGTCTAGCCACTTGTCACAAGTCTTGTGTAGACTTGTGGCACCACACTTGTACCCCAATCTCACCACACACTTGCCTTGATCTTGGACCTTGAATTCTCTATAAATACCCCCCTTGATAGCAAGACTTCTTCATCCACACTTGTGATAATTTTCAAGACAAAAATACTCCCTCCCCTTTGTTAGTGCTCTCGGCTTTTCCTAGATTTCTTGAGCAAAAGTTGTCCAAAAATCCTTAAACTTATAAGTGTTCTTCCTTAGGGTGTTAGGAAGATTGTGTACCAAGAGTTGGAAAATATTTCACACCCCTAGCCTTAGAAATACACCTTGGCCGAAACTTGCCATAGTTGAGCCTAAGTGTTCTTCACTTTTGGGGTTAGATCTTGAAGAGAAGTTGGTTAGGAGCTTCTAAGGGTTTCTTGGAGCGGGTTGGAGCGTAAGGAATTGGAGCTAAACGTTGCTCAGGATCGACTTATAATCTTGGATAATTTTGGGCTTACCGAGGTAATGATCTATGTCCCCCTATTGTAATTGGATATTACATATTGTAGTAGTTTAGAATTGAGTATAAGATATATTGGAAGGATGATTATAAAAGATTGAACTGTATTTACATTGGACTGTATTTACAGTAGACTTGTGTAGTATTATTGTGAGGCAGTATTGTACACGTCCGGTTAGACGTGTAATCCCCTTGGAGTTGTTGGTGTTATACCCCGTATTTCCAGAGTATGTACGTGAGGGCGTACGTGTACAATTTGAGCCTTAAGTAGGCATAGTTTCGAAATTTGTACACAAGTGCCGAAAGGAGTCGTTTTTCGACGAAACGTTTCCACAGCTTTCGTAGGGAAAATTCCGGCTATGTCATTTATAATTTTTGCGGATTTTTCCGAGAGACGAAACATTTCGGACCAACGGGAGGGTGACATGTGTCACCCTCACATTGGAAGCAAGTGGGGGCTTGGACGATTTGGGCGTCCAAGAGGCCTTGGTTGGCCTTGGCCGATTGGCTCCCTCTTTTGTGCCTTGTTTTGTGGCTTGTTTTGTGGAGTGTTTTGTGGAGTAGGGTTAGGGTGCACTTGGCTTGATCTTGGCCTTACACTTGCCTTGCACATGGCTTGATCTTGGCCATTGGTTGGCTTTGGTTTTGCTATAAATACCCCAAGTGTGAAGACTTCATCCATTCCAAATATGTTCCAAGTCTTGCTATCCTTCCTCCTCTTGTTTGACTCTCGTCCAAGAGCCACTCCCTAGATAGGCCTTTGTGGCGAGAGCCTCCCCTCTCCCCTTTGTGGTGTGGCATGGGGTACCCCACAGCCTAGTTGTTTCGTATAATACCCTTTGTTGTGGTATAGAAATACTCTCCTAAGTATTGTTATAATGTCCAAAATACTTTAGCCCATATACCTTGTAGTACTTTCCAAAGTACCCTTTGTACGAAAAACCCGGAAAATACGATTATACTTTCCTTAGCCTCTACACGAAACCCTAAGGAAAATCTTCACCCGTTGTTGAAGTATGGAGTAGAAGTTGCGTAGAACTTCTAAGGGTTGTTTGGAGCGGATTGGAGCACTCGGAGGAGGAGCTAAACCTTGCTCAGGAGCGACTTTAAACTCGGATAATTTTTGGGCTTATCGAGGTAAATATCTTGTCCCCCTATTGTAATTGGAAATTACATAAGTGTTGAATATATAGTGTTGTATACTATATATAGAATCGAAACGTAGTTGTTGGCAATGTCTTTTGACTTAAGCCTGAAGAATAAAGAACTGAACTGAACTGTAATTACATAGGACTGTATTACAGTAGACTTGTGTAGTATTACTGTATAGTAGAATTGTACGCGTCCGGTTAGACGTGTTAACCCCCCCCCTGGTTGGCTTGGTAGCCGACCTCGATAGAGGAGGAGATTTACGCTGTTGCGGGGGGGGGGAGGTGCTGCCGAATTTTCTGTAGAATGTTCTACGTTAAGATCTAGATTTTTAATAAGCGCCTTGTGGCCTTATAGGTTGAAGTGCTACGTGTGACGTAATCTTCTGGACTAAGGAGTAGCCGACGGTTTGAGGTACTCGGAGCGTTTTGCTATTAGTCGATAATCGTCGCGAGGTATGTGAACCTCTTCCTATCTCTTCTAGCATGATATGTGTGAACTATGTAGTGCGGTGAGCGTACGTGTTAATCGTGTTTGATTGTCTTAAAACATAAAGTGTTATAACGGCTTTATGGGAAGTTGGTTATAACGGCTTTATGTAGGTAAGAAAATACTTTGTGGTTTTAAAAGGTAAGCGATGTGAATTATAAGCGGCTTGTTATAATAAAGAACTTGATGTATTTCAAAAGATTTATAATCGTTTTGAAGGAAGAGTAACACTTGGTTTTAAAGGTTTTAAAAGAGTTATACTAGCTTTATGGGAGTTAGGTATAATGTCTTAAGAGGTAAAGAAAATGGTTTACTAATGTTAGAAGTTAAGAGACTTGATCTTATAAGATAAGAGACTTAACTTATTTGTTTTAATGTGAATGTTTGTGTGAAACCTCATTCGTGAGTAATGAGTACTTGGTTTTATTTAAAGGATAATGTTTTACTGATTTCGGAAATCAGAATGTGTATCGACAGACCACTGCAGCGTTAATAAAGGAAAATGTATTGAATAATGATGAATTGTATTAAAACCAGTAGAAACCTCCATCTGCATAGAAACTAAGATGAGACAAAATGATATTACATTTTCTAGATCATGCATCGTTGTAATATGAATGTTGTAAAAAAGAATAACCTACTCTCACGTGAGACATATATTACTCAATTGTTCTAAAAAGAAATCAAGTGATTAAGTTTATGAACTATTAAACCATTTGAAAATGAGAAGATTGAGTAATTGAAACTAGGCAAACTGGAACTTAGGAAAAGAATGTTGTTACTTGATTTTGAAAAGGAATGTGGGTCGGTCATTCTAATACTACGGGTATCGGGTGACTTTGATAAAAGTAATGGATCTCTTTTAAAGAATTTAACGTACGTAGTACTTTAGGGTTAAAACCCGGACTTTGGCATAAAATGAAGGTACTTTGAGTGATGTGAAACTTGCCTATGCTTGTGATGATAGCCTTTGTTATGCAAGTGTGGTGTTTCTGTGTTACCGCGTCTCTCGATAGAGGGCCGGTTGACTGGTTGAGGTTTCTTACTGTTCGGCCTTGGTACCCGGTGGTCGGCTCTCGTACTTGCCGCCTCGTGGATCGATTCGGCCTTGGTATCACGGTAGTCACCCTCGACTTGCCCGTTCGGTGTAGTGACGGTCTCGTGATCTGACCTTGGTCCCCGGTGGTCACCCTCGTACTTGCCGGTCGGCTACGTGACCGACCGCGTATCCGGTAGTCGGCTCTCGCACTTGCCGTGTCGCCGTGGTTGTGGTTGCATTGTATTATTACGCGGTCGGATCCGGTAGTTGTACTTGTCTGTCACGGTTTTATGACACAGTGGGACTCGGTGTTCATGTATACTCCTTGGTATTGTTATATCATAAGCTGCCGTGATGAGGAAGAAATTCCACGGCACGAGTGATAATTTGGAGCGTGAGTCACGACTTGAGAATGCGGTTATATGTTATGTCTTGTAGTTGGTCATCATACATGTCTCACCTTATATAGACTATTATGATTTCATTCTGATATTCTGATTTCACATACTTAGTACTGTTGTCTTGACCTCGCCGAGGCTGCGTTCATCTGCGCAGTAAAAGGTACATCATCGTCGATCCGCTTATAGGATCACATTCGGCGTGTTGGAAGCTCCGTTTCTCGGAGGCTTATCTTTTGGTATGTGTTCCACGAGTTATAGGTTCTTGTACATTCGTGGGTATGGCGGGGCCACTGTCCGTCATAGTTGTTGTAAATCTTAAGTGCAGTAGAAGCTGTTGTGGGCGTGGTTGTAAAAGGATTAAATCATTCGGGTTTTATGTATATCTTGAAGGCATTGTTTTTTGGTGCTTATTTATCATGTCTCTCATTTCATGTTTAAAGTTTTATTTCCATTGGTTTTCTCGATGTTGTATCGCTAGAAGTGCGGGGTAAGGCACGATCCAGGCGATTTTGGGGTGTGACAAAGTGGTATCGAGCGATTAATCCTCGGAAAGTGTCTACGAACCGTGTCTAGTAGAGTCTTGATTATCGGTGTGTTGTGCACCACATCTATAATCGGAGGCTATAGGACATTTAGGATTGGTTTCCATTCTTCTCATTCCGAGATCGTGCCTTAGAGGCGTGTGATAAGATTGGACCCCTCGGCGTGTTCGTTTTTACGATTATGCCTCTGCGAAAAACCGGGCGAAGGGCAAAGCGGCGAGGATCTGCGAGTAAAGCGTGGCGAGAACCACAAGACTGAGCCTCGATCCGCGATGCAGGCGAGAGAGATGAGTTACAAGGTAGGCCCGATTAATGGCGGGGTTGTGGCGAACTTGAGGATAGGTGGGCCGGCGATTCGATGGCACGATGGTTCACCTAGATCGAGATAGTTCGAGGCTACGGGATTTTACGAGTTGTAGGCGCGAGTTTTATGGGTCGAGGCCGAGGATGATCGCGAGGAGTTCATCAAGCGATTCTGACGGATCGTAGAGTGATCAAGCATCGGAGATCGAGTCGGTGGCCACAGGTTCACATCAATGCGTGATACCGCAATGATCGGTGGTTTGATTCTCGAGCTGTCCAGGAGAGCATGCTTCCAGCGGTATGGAACGAGTTCTCGAGGCCTTTCTTGCACATTTCTTGCCTCCCGGATGAGAGGGCTCGGGCGGCAGATTTTTGGTGTTCTGGCGAGCAGGCGTGCGGTTCGGGAGTACAATGTGAGTTTGACTCATTGGCGGTGACGTCCCGCGTTAGTAGCTAGTATGGAGGATCGAGTGCACCGATATGTTCTGAGGCTCGATGATTGCCTTGCGAGAGAGTTGTTAGTGTAGCTCTTGGTAGGGCATGGACATTGCCGCGTGCGGCGTATACACTTGGATGTGAGAGCGGATAAATCGGCGGAATGACCAAGTCGGCGAGAAGAGGCGAGCAGCGAGGTCCTTTGGTGACTTCGAGGCGGACCGTCTCGCGGCGAACTAGTTATGTACCTCCGCCCGATCTGAGTGGTCCTCCACGGCTTCCGGGACGCCGGGATATTGAGGGCGGTCGGGGCTCCTGGGTTTCAGATTTTCGGGGAAGCGAGTGCTCGCCGGATGAGGTTGCCCTTGTCTCGGTGTGGTTGTTGTGGAAAGCTCCGAGGAGAAGTGTCGTACTAACTCGGGAGATTGTTATTTTTGCGGCCAGCGGCCATCGGCAGAGATCGTCAGGCCGAGTAGCTGGTAGGATAGCAAGGACTACTAGAGCAGTTGCGGGTTCTTCACCTTCCGTAACCAGGCAGGATGTTCGTACACCGGAAGGCCCCGGTAGAGGTCGCGGTGGGAGTTCCCAGTTTTAGCGGTCCTTTGAACCGCCTATTTTCAGGTATATCCTTAACCCTCTAGAGACTTATATTGTATTGATGTTGATGATGTGTTTAGTGTTATGTTCGGATAGCTTTGTGCTAAAATGTGATTTAGGAGCATGGTTGATGAAAAAGGGTAAGCCTGGGGGCATGGAAAGTGTGAACTTTAGGACATTTTATGTTGAGACCTTACAGGTAAGGTCGTCTTGAGTAAAAGATTTATTTTTATGTTTGACCTTTATCAGAATGCGTAGTGTACGTGGGTTATAATTGTGTGATAAGTCCATGGGTAATGTGGGATGGAAGTGGTAGCTTTCATGGCTTGAATAGGTAAGATTGTTCCGTGTCGAGGAGCAAGAGTTGGCGCGTTGAAGTCGGGTTGAGGACCGTTTGCGGGTCAACCGTAACCCGGTTTGGGGTGGGTCAGTTCAGGTGGTCCCGCCGGTGGTAGGGTCACGAGGTGCTAGGCCCAGTTTAGATGACCATCGTATGAGTTCGTGGATGCGTTCGATCGAGAATCAGTTCGTGAAGGCGGGAATGGCCTTAGAAATCGAGGTTAGTGAGATGACCAAGTTTGGAGGTAGTGACTCGAGGTTGGAAAGCGAGCGTTGTGAAGTGTGGTACGGATACTAGAACGAGTTCGAGTGTTCGTGGCGAGTACTACGAGAAAGGGAAAAGTGAGCGTATGTTTTGTGGCGGTGTGGCATGATTGTTTTAAATGCGTATAGCGGTGAAGACTATACGGCGCTGTTTGTTTGAGACCTTGAAGGAACATTGGACGAATGTTTCTAAGAGAAGAATGTTATACCGTATTTCAGAGTATATGCGTGAGGCGTGCGTGTACAATTTGAGCCTTAAGTAGGCATAGTTTGAAATTTGTACACAAGTGCGAAAGAGTCGTTTTTCGACGAAACGTTTCCACGACTTTCGTAGGAAAATTCCGGCTATGTCATTTATAATTTTGCGGATTTTTCGAGAGGCGAAACATTTCGGACCAACGGGAGGGTGACATGTGTCACCTCGCATTGGAAGCAAGTGGGGGCTTGGGCGATTTGGGCGTCGAGGCCTTGGTTGGCCTTGGCGATTGGCTCCTCTTTTGTGCCTTGTTTTGTGGCTTGTTTTGTGGAGTGTTTTGTGGAGTAGGGTTAGGGTGCACTTGGCTTGATCTTGGCCTTACACTTGCACATGGCTTGATCTTGGCCGTTGGTTGGCTTTTGGTTTTGCTATAAATACCCCTAAGTGTGAAGACTTCATCCATTCCAAATATGTTCCAAGTCTTGCTATCCTTCCCTCCTCTTGTTTGACTCTCGTCCAAGAGCCCCCTCCTAGATAGGCCTTTGTGGCCGAGAGCCTCCCTCTCCCCTTTGTGGTGTGGCGTGGGGTACCCCACTAGCCTAGTTGTTTCGTATAATACCCTTTGTTGTGGTATAGAAATACTCTCTAAGTATTGTTATAATGTCCAAAATACTTTAGCCCATATACCTTGTAGTACTTTCCAAAGTACCCTTTGTCTGAAAAACCGGAAAATACGATTATACTTTCCTTAGCCTCTACACGAAACCACAGGAAAATCTTCACCGTTGTTGAAGTATGGAGTAGAAGTTGCGTAGAACTTAAGGGTTGTTTGGAGCGGATTGGAGCACTCGGAGGAGCTAAACCTTGCTCGGGGCGACTTTAAACTCGGATAATTTTGGGCTTATCGAGGTAAATATCTTGTCCCCTATTGTAATTGGAAATTACATAAGTGTTGAATATATAGTGTTGTATACTATATATAGAATCGAAACGTAGTTGTTGGCAATGTCTTTTGACTTAAGCACGAAGAATAAAGAAGCTGAGCTGTAATTACATAGGGTGTATTACGATGAACTTGTGTAGTATTCTTGTATAGTAGAATTATGCAGCGTCGGTTAGGCGTGTTAACCCCACACGGTTGGCTTGGTAGCCAGCCTCGATAGAAGGAGGAGATTTCTGTTTGTTGCGGGGAGAATCTGCCGAATTTTACGTAGAATGTTCTACGTTAAGATCTAGATTTTTCATGCGCCTTGTGGCCTTATAGGTTGAAGTGCTACGTGTGGCGTAATCTTACGGACTAAGGAGTAGCCGAAGCGGTTTGAGGTACTCGGGCGTTTTGCTATTAGTCGATAATCGTCGCGAGGTATGTGAACCTCTTCCTATCTCTTCTAGCATGATACGTGTGAACTATGTAATGCGGTAGGCGTGCGTGTATTAGCGTGTTTGATTGTCTTAAAACATAAAGTGTTATAACGGCTTTATGGGAAGTTGGTTATAACGGCTTTATGTAGGTAAGAAAATACTTTGTGGTTTTAAAGGTAGCGATGTGAATTATAAGCGGCTTGTTATAATAAAGAACTTGATGTATTTCAAAAGATTTATAATCGTTTTGAAGGAAGAGTAACACTTGGTTTTAAAGGTTTTAAAAAGAGTTATACTAGCTTTATGGGAGTTAGGTATAATGTCTTAAGAGAGGTAAAGAAAATGGTTTACTAATGTTAGAAGTTAAGATACTTGATCTAATAAGATAATAGACTTAACTTATTTGTTTTAATGTGAATTTTTGTGTGAAAACTCATTCGTGAGTAATGAGTACTTTGTTTTATTTAAAGGATAATGTTTCTTGATTTGGAAATCGAATGTGTATCGACAGGACCACTGCGGCGTTAATAAAGGAAAATGTATTGAATAATGATGAATTGTATTAAAACCGGTAGAAACCTCCATCTGCATAGAAACTAAGATGAGACAAAATGATATTACATTTTCTAGATCATGGTTCTTTGTAATAAGAATGTTGTAAACAAGAATAACCTACTCTCACGTGAGACATATATTACTCGATTGTTCTAAAAGAAATCAAGTGATTAAGTTTATGAACTATGAAACCATTTGAAAATGAGAAGCTTGAGTAATTGAAACTAGGCAACCGGAACTTAGGAAAAGAATGTTGTTACTTGATTTTGAAAAGGAATGTGGGTCGGTCATTCTAATACTACGTATCGGGTGACTTTGATAAAAGTAATGGATCTCTTTTAAAGAATTTAACGTCGTAGTACTTTAGGAGTTAAAACCGGACTTTGGCATAAAATGAAGGTACTTTGAGTGATGTGAAACTTGCCTATGCTTGTGATGATAGCCTTTGTTATGCAAGTGTGGTGTTTACGTGTTCCGCGTCTCGATAGAGGGCGGTTGGTAGTTGAGGTTTCTTCTTGTTCGGCCTTGGTACGGTGGTCGGCTCTCGTACTTGCCGTCTCGTGGCGATTCGGCCTTGGTATCCGGTAGTCGACCCTGACTTGCCGTTCGGTGTAGTGACGAAGTCTCGTGATCTGACCTTGGTCCCAGTGGTCGACCACCGTACTTGCCGGTCGACTCGTGGCCGGCCTTGGTATCCGATGGTCGGCTCTCGCGCTTGCCGTGTCGGCCGTGGTTGTGGTTGCATTGTATTATTAGCGCGGTCGGATCCGGTAGTTGTACTTGTCTGTCACGGTTTTATGACAGGTGGGACACGGTGTTCATGTATACTCCTTGGTATTGTTATATCATAAAGCTGCGTGATGAGGAAGAAATTCCACGCACAGTGATAATTTGGGCGTGAGTCCACGACTTGAGGTAGCGGTTATATGTTATGTCTTGTAGTTGGTCATCATACATGTCTCCCGCTTATATAGACTATTATGATTTCATTCTGATATTCTGATTTCACATACTTGGTACTGTTATCTTGACCTCGCTGGAAGTGCGTTCATCTGCATGAGTAAAATCGTCATCGATCCCGCTTATAGGATCACATTCAGCGTGTTGGGAAGCTCCGTTTCTCGGAGGCTTATCTTTTGGTATGTGTTCCACAGTTATAGGTTCTTGTACATTGAGGGTATGGCGGGGCCTCCGTCATAGTTGTTGTAAATCTTAGAGTGCAGTAGAAGCTGTTGTGGCGAGGTTGTAAAAGGATTAAACTGTCGGGTTTTATGTATATCTGAAGGCAAGCATTTTGGTTGCTTTGTTTATTTATCATGTCTCTCATTTCATGTTTAAAGTTTTTATTTCCATTGGTTTTCTACGATGTTGTATCGCTAGGGTGCCGGGGTAAGGCACGATCACGGGCCGATTTTGAGTGTGACGATTGGCTTAATGTGAGCCTTTTATAGGAGGTTATTTATGTGATTGCGGGGAGGTCTGCCTAATTTTCCGTAGGATAAGGATCCTTGTACTTAGAATTATTCTATAAAGAGAACTAGAAGTTGATAGATGTATTGTGGATATTATAGGTGGATCTTACTGCGCGGCATACTCGACTTGGCTTGTGGATTAAGCGAAGAGGTATGTGATTCTTCCTATACTCTTGAGCATGATTGTTGTGAACTATATGATGCGGTAGGCGTGCGTGTGTGAAATGAATTTTGTTTGTTTAAAACATAAAGTGTTATAATGGCTTTATGGGAAGTTAGTTATAACGACTTTATGGCGATAAAAGAAAGATTTGATTTTTGAAAGCTAAGCGACTTGATTTTGAAAGTTAAGAGACTTGATCTTGAAAGATAAGAGACTTGACTTATAAGCGACTTGATTTGGAAAAGGAGAAGTAACTTGATTTAAGTATAGGTTACTTGTTTTGAAAAGAGTAAGTTATTGGGGTTTTAAAAGTATACTTGATGTTGTTTTAAAAGAAAAGCACTTGGTTTAAAAAGTATAGAGTACTTGATTTTTAAAGTCTTGTAAAGATTTTTACGAAGGTGAAGTAATTTGTTTTGAAAAGAAAACATGTTATTGATACTACGAGTATTAGTATCGTGTGGCTTTTACGTAAAAAGAGGTCTTTTTGAAAGAATGAAAGTATGTAGTATTTTGGGGTTGAAACCCGGATTGTTGACATAAAATGAAAGTACGTTGAACTTGCCTATGCTTGTTGTGATAGCCTTTGTTGTGCAAGTGTTTTGATTCTGTGCTACCGTGTCTCTCGGTGGAGGGCCGGCTATCTGATTGATTGCTTGGACATACCGACACGTTGGATGGTCCACGGGTATGCGTCCACTATGAGTGTTATCTTGTTGTTTCTTTTGGACATACTGACACGTTGGGTGGCCCACGGGTATGCGTCAACTTTGAGTATTATCTTGTTATTTCCTTTGGACATCCGACCACGATGGATGGTCCACGGGTATTTGTCCAGTAGGATGGTTTCTGGCCATGCTTATACCGAGGTAAAATGCCGGGGCATGCGGTCATTGTGAGGGTTAAATTCCCGGGTTATGTTATTAGTCCATGGACCGCTAATCCATGAAGCTTGTCGCGGTGACGAGCGATCACGGGCTTGATTTGTACATGTGGTTACAGGCACACTTTAGATACTTGTCCTGGCCTGCCGGTGCATGAACACCCTGCCTAGCTATCGAAGGCGAAGAACCCGCAACAGATCCCGAAGGCCGAGTCTCTATATCCGAGCTACCTCTGGTCGGACAATTCCTCGCTAAATGGCCCTGCTGGCCACATGTAAAACAAACTCTCTGAATACCGTGACACTCCCCCGCATGGGTTTTACCACACTGGCCACACCGAGGTTTGGGTGGCTTAAATGCGCCAACACTCTCGCTCAAAACTGAACCCTTGGAGCCACGACACCGCTCATGAAGGCGTGAGGACCACTCTGTACGGGCGGAGGCGCATAACTAGTCTGCTGCTGCGGCGGTCTGCCCTGAAAGTTACCAAAGGACCCTGCCGTCCTGGCCTTCTTTTGCTGGTATTGGTCAATCCGTCGGCCTCTCCGTTCCTCACACCCAAGTACATAAGCCTGCATGCGGGCAATGTCGTGCCGGTGAAGAGCTACACGAGCAACTCTCGCCAAGTAGTCATCGAGCCGTGACGTAGCGGTGCACTCTGTCCTCCATATCTCTGCTACAGCGGGGACATATCGAGCCAACGAGTCGAACTCCACGTTGTACTCGAACCGTCGCCTCTCTGTCTCAAAGATCAATCTGTTGGCGTGCTCTCTCATCTGCGGAGGCAAGAAATGGTGAGAAATGCCTCGAGAACTCGTCCCCATACAGGTGGAGTGCATGCTCCCCGGGACAGCTCGCGAATCAAACGATCATCGCAGTATCACGCAGCCGATGCGAACCTAAGACCACCGACTCGGTCTCCGAAGCCTTGTTCACTCTCATGATCCGCTGTAACTGTCGGATGAACTCCTGTGGATCATCCTCAGGCCTCGACCAATAGAACTCAGGTGGGCTGCAGCTCAAAAAGTCCCGTAGTCTCAAACTATCTGCTCTGGGGTGAACTACGGGTGCTACCGCAGCCTCTGACTCTCGTCTGTCCTCGTGTCTAGCTACAATCCTAGCTAGTAACTGGGCCATCTCCTTATAACCCATATCCTTTGTTCCTGGCCGTGGGACTGGAGGCTCAGGTACCGTGGTCTCAGTAGCCACTGCTGCGGCTCTAAACTCTGCTGGGGCTGGCGGCGTCGCAAAACTCGTCGTCTGAAGCACTATCTCAGGTAATGACCGGGCCTGCGCCCTCGTACTCCTCTGTATCCTACTAGCAGCTCCCTCGGCTGCCTTGCCCTTCTGGGCCCGGGTTGCCTTGCGCGGAGGCATAACTGGTAAAAACGAATACGTCAGAAGGAGTCCGACTTACAACACAGCTCTAAGGCACGATCTCAGAGTGAGAAGAATAGAAACCAATCCTAAATGTCCTGCAGCCTCCTGATTATAGATGTGGTGCACAACACACCGATAATCAAGACTCTACTAGACACGGTCTGTAGACATTTTCCGAGGACTAACTGCTCTGATACCACTTTTTGTCACAACCCGATCTCGGGCCCGCGACTGGTGCCTTACCCCGGGCACCCTAGTGATAACAACATCAGAGAAAATCAGCGGAAATAAAATTTAAACAGGAAACAAGAGACAACATAATAAAACAGGCTAACCAAAACGGTTACCTTCATGTATATACATAAAACCGAACAGTTACAATCCTTACAAACCCTGCCCACAACAATACTACAGACCTCTAAGAATATAACAACAACTATGACGGGACAGGGCCCCGCCATACCCCTGAATGTACAAGTACCTACAATGACCGGGGACTATACCAAAAGATAAGCCTCCGGAGAAACGGAGCTTCCCAACGCTGAACTGCGATCCTATGAGCGAGGATCAACAAATGGTGTACCTCTACCAGCGGCATGAACGCAGCCCCCCGAAGGAGGTCAGTACAACAGGTACCAAGTATGTGAAACTGAAAATACTGTAATGAAATCACATTTCATCATTTTATAAAACCATTTCACAATAAGTAAACAGTTATGTCAAGTAAGGGGACGCATATCCCCAAAATGATCACTCACACATAACTATGGGTCTCACGCCCATAATATCAATCATTCCCGTGGAACTCATTCCTCATCTTGGCGATGCATGATGTAAAACAACACCCGTATGTGAACCTGAACACTAGATCCTGCATGCGTCATCAAACCGATCGGGCCAAGTAGAATAGCCAACTACCAGTCTAAAACCTAGTCATATCCCTTCACGGGCAAGGTACGGAAGCCAACTACCATCCCACGTGTCAGTATGTCCAAGCAATCCATCAGATAGCCGACCCTCCCCGAGAGACACGGTAGCACAAAATCAAACACTTGCACAACAAAGGCTATCAAAACAAGCATAGGCAAGTTTAATGTACTCTCATTTTATGTCAACAAATCCGGGTTTCAACTCCAAAATACTACATACTTTCATTCTTTCAAAAAAACCTCTTTTTACGTAAAAGCCACACGATACTAATACTCGGAGTATTAATAACACGTTTTCTTTTCAAAATAAATTACTTCACCTTGGTAAAAATCTTTACAGGACTTTTAAAATCAAGTACTCTATACTTTTTAAACCAAGTGCTTTTCTTTTAAAACAACATCAAGTATACTTTTAAAACCCAAATAACTTACTCTTTTCAAAACAAGTAACATATACTTAAATCAAGTTACTTCTCCTTTTCCGAAATCACGTCATTTATAAGTCAAGTCTCTTATCTTTCAAGATCAAGTCTCTTAACTTTCAAAATCAAGTTGTTTAGCTTTCAAAATCAAATCTTTCTTTTATCTTCATAAAGTCGTTATAACTAGCTTCCCATAAAGCCATTATAACACTTTATGTTTTAAACAAACAAAATTCATTTCACACACGTACGTCTACCGTACTATATAGTTCACAACAATCATGCTCAAGATTATAGGAAGAATCACATACCTCTTCGGCTTAATCCACAAGCCAAGTCGAGTATGCCGCGCGTAGAAGATCCACCTATAATAACCACAATATATCTATCAATCTCTAGTTCTCATCGTAGCGTATTCTAAGTAAACAGTTCCCTTTTCTATGGAAAATTCGGCAGCACCTCCCCCCCCCCCCCCGCAATCACACAAATAACCTCCAGTAACAAGGCCTGCTACCAAGCCAACAACTCCAAGGGGATTACACGTCTAACCGGACGTGTACAAATCTACCTCATAATAATACTACACAAGTCTACTGTAAATACGGTCCAATGTAAATACAGTTCAATCCTTAATAATCATCCTTCCAATATATCTTATACTCAATTCTAAACTACTACATTATGAAATATCCAATTACAATAGGGGGACATAAATCATTACCTCGATAAGCCCAAAATTATCCAAGATTATAAGTCGATCCTGAGCAACGTTTAGCTCCAATTCCTTATGTTCCAACCCGCTCCAAGCGACCCTTAGAAGTTTCTAAACAACTTCTCTAAATACTTCAACCAAGCTATGAAGATTTTTCTAGGGTTTCATTTTGCGACTATTGGAATAAAGTAGTATTTCCGGGCTCCTAGTATTGAAATAAATTTGGAATACAACTAGGGATACTAGGCTAAGGTATTTGGGATTTATACTACAATACATGAAGTATTTCTACACAAGTGGGGGAGGGGGACGAAAATGCAACAAAGGGGGGGAAAATATTTTGCTTTGGAAAGCTTAAGTGTGGGATGAATTAGTCTTCAACTTAAGGGGGTATTTATAGAGAATTCAAGGGTCAAGATCTTATCAAGTGTATGGTCAAGATTGGGCCATGTGTGTGTGGGACCCACCACACCACATGGCCAACGAAAATCTCATCCAAGTGTCATGGCCATTTCGGCGAGGAATGGTGAACAACATGTCCACCATTCGACAAGGTGCCACATGGGGTGACACGTGTCGCCCCCTACTGGTCCAAAATATTTCGTCTTCCGAAAATATCCAAAATATCGAAAATCCCAAAAACAAATCGGGCCCCACAAAACCGTAAATTTCTCCCGTGGGCCCCACGTGACCATTTTCGAAAATAAAATCCCAAAATTCTAATATAATCCAAGAAGTCCAAATACCAAATCTGGGAATCCAATCCCATTAACGAACCTTTTTCCTTTACAAAATCCGGAAACTTTTCCGTCGAAAAATCACATCTTTCTTTCTTTCCAAAATTACTGTCGTATTCTCGTACGTACGTCCTCACATACATACCCTGGAACTACGGGGTATAACATTTAAGAGATCGGAAGTGATCATTTCTTTTGTGAAGTGAAGATACGAAGGGAGTATCCGTTAGACCTTGGGTGGGAGCTTTTTGTGATGTTAGAGGTGATTCCTCGTTGGCTTGGATTTGAGTTTTGCGCGTATGTTATACTATGGCCATTGATGGCATGACTGGTTTCGTAAGTATAGTAGTAAAGAATATACTGGCGCATGTGTGTTTGGAGACTTAGAGGGAACATTCGGGACGAATGTTTCTAAGGGGGGAAAAATGTTACACCCCCTAGTTCCTGGGTATGTAGGTGAGGACGTACGTACGAGAATCTGTGATAATATTGGAAAGGAAGAAAGATGTGATTTTTCGTGGAAAAGTTTCATTTTGTTAAGGAAAAGGTTCGTTAATGGGAATTGGATTCCCTGATTTGGTATTTGGACTTTTTGGATTATATTAGAATTATGGAATTTTATTTCCGGAATTGGTCACGTGGGACCCACGGGAGAAATTTACGGTTTTGTGGGGCCCACTTTGTTTTCGAGTTTTTCGATATTTTGGATATTTTCGGAAGATAAAATATTTTGGACGAGTGGGAGGGCGACATGTGTCAACCACAAGCGGCGTGGCGAAATATAGGTGTCGTGTGTCCTTGATGGCTTGCCAGTGTCTAGCCACTTGTCACAAGTCTTGTGTAGACTTGTGGCACCACACTTGTACCCCAATCTCACCACACACTTGCCTTGATCTTGGACCTTGAATTCTCTATAAATACCCCCCTTGATAGCAAGACTTCTTCATCCACACTTGTGATAATTTTCAAGACAATAATACTCCCTCCCCTTTGTTAGTGCTCTCGGCTTTGCCTAGATTTCTTGAGCAAAAGTTGTCCAAAAATCCTTAAACTTATAAGTGTTCTTCCTTAGGGTGTTAGGAAGATTGTGTACCAAGAGTTGGAAAATATTTCACACCCCTAGCCTTAGAAATACACCTTGGCCGAAACTTGCCATAGTTGAGCCTAAGTGTTCTTCACTTTTGGGGTTAGATCTTGAAGAGAAGTTGGTTAGGAGCTTCTAAGGGTTTCTTGGAGCGGGTTGGAGCGTAAGGAATTGGAGCTAAACGTTGCTCAGGATCGACTTATAATCTTGGATAATTTTGGGCTTATCGAGGTAATGATCTATGTCCCCCTATTGTAATTGGATATTACATATTGTAGTAGTTTAGAATTGAGTATAAGATATATTGGCATTGGACTGTATTTACAGTAGACTTGTGTAGTATTATTGTGAGGCAGTATTGTACACGTCCGGTTAGACGTGTAATCCCCTTGGAGTTGTTGGCTTGGTAGCAGGCCTTTTTATAGGAGGTTATTTATGTGATTGCCGGGGGGGGGGGGGGGGGGGGGTGCTGCCAAAATTTCCGTAGGATAAGGATCCTTGCACTTAGAATTATTCTATAAAGAGAACTAGAAGTTGATAGATGTATTATGGATATTATAGGTGGATCTTCTACGCGCGGCATACTCGACTTGGCTTGTGGATTAAGCCGAAAAGGTATGTGATTCTTCCTATACTCTTGAGCATGATTGTTGTGAACTATATAGTACGGTAGACGTACGTGTGTGAAATGAATTTTGTTTGTTTAAAACATAAAGTGTTATAATGGCTTTATGAGAAGTTAGTTATAACGACTTTATGACGATAAAAGAAAGATTTGATTTTTGAAAGCTAAACGACTTGATTTTGAAAGTTAAGAGACTTGATCTTGAAAGATAAGAGACTTGACTTATAAACGACTTGATTTCGGAAAAGGAGAAGTAACTTGATTTAAGTATAGGTTACTTGTTTTGAAAAGAGTAAGTTATTTGGGTTTTAAAGTATACTTGATGTTGTTTTAAAAGAAAAGCACTTGGTTTAAAAGTATAGAGTACTTGATTTTTAAAGTCTTGTAAAGATTTTCTGAAGGTGAAGTAATTTGTTTTGAAAAGAAAACATGTTATTGATACTACGAGTATTAGTATCGTGTGGCTTTTACGTAAAAAGAGGTCTTTTTGAAAGAATGAAAGTATGTAGTATTTTGGGGTTGAAACCCGGATTGTTGACATAAAATGAAAGTACGTTGAACTTGCCTAGGCTTGTTGTGATAGCCTTTGTTGTGCAAGTGTTTTGATTATGTGCTCTAGTGTCTCGGTGGAGGGCCGACTATCTGATTGATTGCTTGGACATACCGACACGTTGGATGGTCCACGGGTATGCGTCCACTATGAGTGTTATCTTGTTGTTTCTTTTGGACATACTGACACGTTGGGTGGCCCACGGGTATGCGTCAACTTTGAGTATTATCTTGTTATTTCCTTTGGACATACTGACACGATGGATGGTCCACGGGTATTTGTCCAGTAGGATGGTTTCTGGCCATGCTTATACCGAGTTAAAATGCCGGGGCATGCGGTCATTGTGAGGGTTAAATTCCCGGGTTATGTTATTAGTCCATGGACCGCTAATCCATGAAGCTTGTCGCGGTGACGAGCGATCACGGGCTTGATTTGTACATGTGGTTCTGAGCACACTTTAGATACTTGTCACGGCTGCCGGTGCATGAACACCTGCTAGCTATCGAAGCGAAGAACGCATAGCAGATCGAAGGCCGAGTCTCTATATCCGAGCTACCTCTGGTCGGACAATTCCTCGCTAAATGGCCCTGCTGGCCACATGTAAAACAAACTCTCTGAATACCGTGACACTCCCCCGCATGGGTTTTACCACACTGGCCACACCGAGGTTTGGGTGGCTTCATGCGGCCAACACTCTCACTCCCCCGAAAACACAGACCCTTGGAGCCACGACACGCTTTCATGAAGACTGTAGAGGACCACTCTGTACTGGCGGAGGCGCATAACTAGTCTGCTGCTGCGGCGGTCCGCCTCGAAAGTTACCAAAGGACCCTGCCGTCCTGGCCTTCTTCTGCTGGTATTGGTCAATCCGTCGGCCTCTCCGTTCCTCACACCCAAGTGCATAAGCCTGCATGCGGGCAATGTCCATGCCCGGCTGAAGAGCTACACCCGAGCAACTCTCTGCCAAGTAGTCATCGAGCCCCGTGACGTAGCGGTGCACTCTGTCCTCCATATCTGCTACTAACGCGGGGACATATCGAGCCAACGAGTCGAACTCCACGTTGTACTCCCGAACCGTACGCCCTCTCTGTCTCAGCATCAGAAATCTGTTGGCCCGTGCTCTCCTCATCTGCGGAGGCAAGAAATGGCTGAGAAATGCCTCCGAGAACTCGTCCCATACAGCTGGAGGTGCATGCTCCCCCCGGGACAGCTCCCACGAATCAAACCAGTCGACTGCAGTATCACGCAGCCGATGCGAACCTAAGACCACCGACTCGGTCTCCGAAGCCTTGTTCACTCTCATGATCCGCTTTAACTGTCGGATGAACTCCTGTGGATCATCCTCAGGCCTCGAACCATAGAACTCAGGTGGGCTGCAGCTCAAAAAGTCCCGTAGTCTCAAACTATCTGCTCTGGGGTGAACTACGGGTGCTACCGCAACCTCTGACTCTCGTCTGTCCTCGTGTCTAGCTACAATCCTAGCTAGTAACTGGGCCATCTCCTTATAACCCATATCCTTTGTTCCTGGCCGTGGGACTGGAGGCTCAGGTACCGTGGTCTCAGTAGCCACTGCTGCGGCTCTAAACTCTGCTGGGGCTGGCGGCGTCGCAAAACTCGTCGTCTGAAGCACTATCTCAGGTAATGACCGGGCCTGCGCCCTTGTACTCCTCTGTATCCTACTAGCAGCTCCTCGCCTTGCCCTTGGGCGGGTTGCCTTGCGGAGGCATAAGCGGTAAGCGAATCGTCGGAAGGAGTCCGACTTACAACACGACTCTAAGGCACGATCTCGAGTGAGAAGAATAGAAACCAATCCTAAATGTCCTGCGACCTCACGATTATAGATGTGGTGCACACACCGATAATCAAGACTCTACTAGACACGATGCGTAGACATTTTCCGAGGACTAATCGCTCACGATACCACTTTTTGTCACAACCCGATCTCGGGCGCGGCTGTGCCTTACCGGGCACCTAGTGATAACAACGTCGAGAAAATCGCGGAAATAAAATTTAAGCGAAACAAGAGACAACATAATAAAGCAGGCTAACCAAAGCGGTTACCCGTGTATATACATAAAACCGAGCGATTACAATCCTTACAAACCACCTTACAACAATACTACGGACCTGCAAGAATATAACAACAACTATGACGGGACGGGGCGCCGTACCACGAATGTACAAGTACTCTGATGGCCAGGACTATACCAAAAGTTAAGCCTCGGAGAAGCGGGCTTCCAACATTGACTGCGATCCTATGAGCGAGGATCAACAAATGGTGTACCTCTACCCGGTAGCGTGAACGCACCCGAAGGAGGTCGATGCAACAGTACAGTATGTGGCGAAAATACGTAATGAAATCACATTTCATCATTTTATAAAACCATTTCACAATAAGTAAATGATTATGTCAAGTAAGGGCGCGTATCCCAAAATGATCACTCGCACATAACTATGGGTCTCACGCCCATAATATCAATCATTCGTGGAACTCATTCCTCACTGCCGCGATACATGATGTAAAACAACACCGTATGTGAACACGAACACTAGATCTGCTGCGTCGTCAAGCCGTCGGGCGAGTAGAATAGCCAACTACCAGTCTAAAAGCTAGTCATATCCCTTCACGGGCAAGGTACGGAAGCCAACTACCATCCCACGTGTCAGTATGTCCAAGCAATCCATCAGATAGCCGACCCTCCCCGAGAGACACGGTAGCACAAAATCAAACACTTGCACAACAAAGGCTATCAAAACAAGCATAGGCAAGTTTAATGTACTCTCATTTTATGTCAACAAATCCGGGTTTCAACTCCAAAATACTACATACTTTCATTCTTTCAAAAAGACCTCTTTTTACGTAAAAGCCACACGATACTAATACTCGTAGTATTAATAACACGTTTTCTTTTCAAAACAAATTACTTCACCTTGGTAAAAATCTTTACAGGACTTTTAAAATCAAGTACTATATACTTTTTAAACCAAGTGTTTTTCTTTTAAAACAACATCAAGTATACTTTTAAAACCCAAATAACTTACTCTTTTCAAAACAAGTAACATATACTTAAATCAAGTTACTTCTCCTTTTCCGAAATCACGTCATTTATAAGTCAAGTCTCTTATCTTTCAAGATCAAGTCTCTTAACTTTCAAAATCAAGTTGTTTAGCTTTCAAAATCAAATCTTTCTTTTATCTTCATAAAGTCGTTATAACTAGCTTCCCATAAAGCCATTATAACACTTTATGTTTTAAACAAACAAAATTCATTTCACACACGTACGTCTACCGTACTATATAGTTCACAACAATCATGCTCAAGATTATAGGAAGAATCACATACCTCTTGGCTTAATCCTGGCTTAGTCGAGTATGCCGCGTAGAAGATCCACCTATAATAACCACAATATATCTATCAATCTCTAGTTCTCATCGTGGCGTATTCTAAGTAGCGGTTCCTTTTCTACGGAAAATTCGGCACCTCCCCGTAATCACACAAATAACCTCCGGTAACAAGGCACGCTGCGAGCCAACAACTCGAGGGATTACCGTCTAACGGGCGTGTACAAATCTACCTCATAATAATACTACACAAGTCTCGTAAATACGGTCGATGTAAATCTGATTCAATCCTTAATAATCATCCTTCCAATATATCTTATACTCGATTCTAAACTACTACGGTATGAAATATCCAATTCTGATAGGGGACATAAATCATTACCTCGATAAGCCCAAAATTATCCAAGATTATAAGTCGATCCTGAGCAACGTTTAGCTCCAATTCCTTATGTTCCAACCCGCTCCAAGCGACCCTTAGAAGTTTCTAAACAACTTCTCTAAATACTTCAACCAAGCTATGAAGATTTTCTAGGTTTCATTTTGCGACTATTGGAATAAAGTAGTATTTTAGACTCTAGTATTGAAATAAATTTGGACTACAACTAGGGATACTAGGCTAAGGTATTTGGGATTTATACTACAATACATGAAGTATTTCTACACAAGTGGGGGAGGGGGACGAAAATGCAACAAAGGGGGGGAAAATATTTTGCTTTGGAAAGCTTAAGTGTGGGATGAATTAGTCTTCAACTTAAGGGGGGTATTTATAGAGAATTCAAGGGTCAAGATCTTATCAAGTGTATGGTCAAGATTGGGCCATGTGTGTGTGGGACCCACCACACCACATGGCCAACGAAAATCTCATCCAAGTGTCGTGGCCATTTCGGCGAGGGACAGTGGCAAGACAACGTCCCACCATTTCGGCCAAGGTGCCACATGGGGTGACACGTGTCGCCCCCTACTGGTCCAAAATATTTCGTCTTCCGAAAATATCCAAAATATCGAAAATCCCAAAAACAAATCGGGCCCCACAAAACCGTAAATTTCTCCCGTGGTCCCCACGTGACCATTTCCGAAAATAAAATCCCAAAATTCTAATATAATCCAAGTCCAAATACCAAATCACGGGAATCGATCCAATTAACGAACCTTTTCCTTTACAAAATCCGGAAACTTTTAGTCGAAAAATCACATCTTTCTTTCATTCCAAAATTATGCCGTATAAATGCGTGCGTCTCGCATACATACCCTGGAACTACGGGGTATAACATTTAAGAGATCGGAAGTGATCATTTCTTTTGTGAAGTGAAGATACGAAGGGAGTATCCGTTAGACCTTGGGTGGGAGCTTTTTGTGATGTTAGAGGTGATTCCTCGTTGGCTTGGATTTGAGTTTTGCGCGTATGTTATACTATGGCCATTGATGGCATGACTGGTTTCGTAAGTATAGTAGTAAAGACTATACTGGCGCATGTGTGTTTGGAGACTTAGAGGGAATATTCGGGACGAATGTTTCTAAGGGGGGAAAAATGTTACACCCCGTAGTTCCTGGGTATGTAGGTGAGGACGTACGTACGAGAATACAACAGTAATATTGGAAAGGAAGAAAGATGTGATTTTTCGACGGAAAAGTTTCCGGATTTTGTTAAGGAAAAAGGTTCGTTAATGGGAATTGGATTCCCAGATTTGGTATTTGGACTTTTTGGATTATATTAGAATTATGAAATTTTATTTCCGGAATTGGTCACGTGGGACCCACGGGAGAAATTTACGGTTTTGTGGGGCCCACTTTGTTTTCGAGTTTTTCGATATTTTGGATATTTTCGGAAGATAAAATATTTTGGACGAGTGGGAGGGCGACATGTGTCAACCCCCCTAGGCGGCATGGCCGAAATATAGGTGTCATGTGTCCTTGATGGCTTGCCAAGTGTCTAGCCACTTGTCACAAGTCTTGTGTAGACTTGTGGCACCACACTTGTACCCCAATCTCACCACACACTTGCCTTGATCTTGGACCTTGAATTCTCTATAAATACCCCCCTTGATAGCAAGACTTCTTCATCCACACTTGTGATAATTTTCAAGACAAAAATACTCCCTCCCCTTTGTTAGTGCTCTCGGCTTTGCCTAGATTTCTTGAGCAAAAGTTGTCCAAAAATCCTTAAACTTATAAGTGTTCTTCCTTAGGGTGTTAGGAAGATTGTGTACCAAGAGTTGGAAAATATTTCACACCCCTAGCCTTAGAAATACACCTTGGCCGAAACTTGCCATAGTTGAGCCTAAGTGTTCTTCACTTTTGGGGTTAGATCTTGAAGAGAAGTTGGTTAGGAGCTTCTAAGGGTTTCTTGGAGCGGGTTGGAGCGTAAGGAATTGGAGCTAAACGTTGCTCAGGATCGACTTATAATCTTGGATAATTTTGGGCTTATCGAGGTAATGATCTATGTCCCCCTATTGTAATTGGATATTACATATTGTAGTAGTTTAGAATTGAGTATAAGATATATTGGAAGGATGATTATAAAAGATTGAAGCGTATTTACATTGAATTGTATTCTGATGAACTTGTGTAGTATTATTGTGAGGCGATGTGTACCGTCAGGTTAGACGTGTAATCCCCTTGGAGTTGTTGGCTTGGTAGCAGGCCTTGTTATAGGAGGTTATTTATGTGATTGCGGTGGGGAGGTGCTGCCGAATTTTCCGTAGGATAAGGATCCTTGTACTTAGAATTATTCTATAAAGAGAACTAGAAGTTGATAGATGTATTGTGGATATTATAGGTGGATCTTCTACGCGCGGCATACTCGACTTGGCTTGTGGATTAAGCCGAAGAGGTATGTGATTCTTCCTATACTCTTGAGCATGATTGTTGTGAACTATATAGTACGGTAGACGTACGTGTGTGAAATGAATTTTGTTTGTTTAAAACATAAAGTGTTATAATGGCTTTATGGGAAGTTAGTTATAACGACTTTATGACGATAAAAGAAAGATTTGATTTTTGAAAGCTAAACGACTTGATTTTGAAAGTTAATAGACTTGATCTTGAAAGATAAGAGACTTGACTTATAAACGACTTGATTTCGGAAAAGGAGAAGTAACTTGATTTAAGTATAGGTTACTTGTTTTGAAAAGAGTAAGTTATTTGGGTTTTAAAGAGTATACTTGATGTTGTTTTAAAAGAAAAGCACTTGGTTTAAAAAGTATAGAGTACTTGATTTTTAAAGTCTTGTAAAGATTTTTACGAAGGTGAAGTAATTTGTTTTGAAAAGAAAACATGTTATTGATACTACGAGTATTAGTATCGTGTGGCTTTTACGTAAAAAGAGGTCTTTTTGAAAGAATGAAAGTATGTAGTATTTTGGGGTTGAAACCCGGATTGTTGACATAAAATGAAAGTACGTTGAACTTGCCTATGCTTGTTGTGATAGCCTTTGTTGTGCAAGTGTTTTGATTATGTGCTACCGTGTCTCTCGGTGGAGGGCCGACTATCTGATTGATTGCTTGGACATACCGACACGTTGGATGGTCCACGGGTATGCGTCCACTATGAGTGTTATCTTGTTGTTTCTTTTGGACATACTGACACGTTGGGTGGCCCACGGGTATGCGTCAACTTTGAGTATTATCTTGTTATTTCCTTTGGACATACTGACACGATGGATGGTCCACGGGTATTTGTCCAGTAGGATGGTTTCTGGCCATGCTTATACCGAGGTAAAATGCCGGGGCATGCGGTCATTGTGAGGGTTAAATTCCCGGGTTATGTTATTAGTCCATGGACCGCTAATCCATGAAGCTTGTCGCGGTGACGAGCGATCACGAGCTTGATTTGTACATGTGGTTACAGGCACACTTTAGATACTTGTCCTGGTCATTTCTCGTGTATCGGCAGGCTCTAGTAGATAGCTTAAGATACTTGCCACGGTCATATCTCGTGAGACGGTAGGCTGCACGTGCGTTAACAAGATACTTGCCTCGGCGATTCGCGTGGCTGGTTTGGATCGTAGTTGGCTTCCGTGCCAGCGTGAAGTTTTATGACTAGCCTTGGTGGTAGTTGGCTATTCTACTTGGCCGTCGGTTTGATGGCGAGCGGGATCTAGTGTTGAGTTCACATATGGGTGTTGTTTTACATCATGTACTGCCGGCAGTAAGGAAGGAGTTCCACGGGCATGATTGATATTGTGGCGTCAGACCAGTAGTTATGTGTAGTGATGATTTTGAGGACATCGTCCCTTACTTGACATAATTGTTTACTTATTGCGAAATGGTTTTATAAAATGAGAAATGTGATTTCATTCTGATATTTTGATTTCACATACTTGGTACTGTTGCGACCTCGCCAGAAGCTGCGTTCATCTGCGAGTAAGTACACGCGATTGTTGATCCTCGCTCATAGGATTGCAGTTCAGCGTTTGGGAAGCTCCGTTTCTCCGGAGGCTTATCTTTTGGTATAGTCCCCTGTCATTGTAGGTTCTTGTACATTCAGGGGTATGGCGGGGCCCTGTCCCGTCATAGTTGTTGTTACATTCTTAGAGTGCATGAAATCTTTGTTGTGGCGGGGTTTGTAAAGGATTTTAACTGTTCGGTTATATGTATATACATGAAGGTAACCGTTTTGGTTAGCCTGTTTTCTTATGTTGTATCTTGTTTCCTATTTAAGTTTTTATTTCCGCTGATTTTCTCTGATGATGTATCACTAGGGTGCCCGGGGTAAGGCACCAGTCGCGGGCCCGAGGTCGGGTCGTGACAGAGGTTCACATACCTCGCGACGACTATCGACAAGTAGCAAAATGCTCCCAAGTACTTCAACCTTGATAGTTATTCCACCCTTCAAGTAGGATATGTTATACCCCGTATTTCAAGAGTATGTACGTGAGGGCGTACGTACAAAAGTTTAAGCCTTAAGTTAGGTAAGGGGCGAAATTTGTGCACAACTAGTGAAAAGAATCGTTTTCCGACAAAACGTTTTCCGGACTTTGCGAAGGGAAAAATACGGTTGCAACATTTATAATTTTTGCGGATTTTTCCGAGAGATGAAATATTTTGGACCAACGAGAGGGTGACAAGTGTCACCCTCAAGTGGACGGAAAATGTGGGAGACGAAACTTAGGCGTTTTGCCTTTAATTTTTGTCAAGGATTAGGTAGGATATTTTGTGTAGTTGATGAGCAAGTGGGACCCACACGCACGTGTCCAAATCCTCACCCTCCAGCTGCCCCCACTTGTCTTGATCTTGGCCATTGGATGTCTATAAATACCCTCTAATGCAAGACTATTTCTTCATCCTCACTTGAAATTCCAAGTCTAAAAACCCTCTCCCCCAGTGTAGTTTCGTCGAGGCTCCTCCCCTTTGAGAAGCCTTGGCGAAACATCCCCACTTGCCTAGTAGTTTTAGTAAAATATCCCCCTTGGTAGAAAAGTATTCTCCAAGTATTGTTACTATTCCAAAATACCTTGGCCCAAATACCTTGTAGTATTCCAAGGTTACACCTATACTAAAAGCCCAGAAATACTATTATACTTCCTTTAGCCACTAAACGAAACCCTAAGGAAATCTTCATAGCGAGTTGAAGTATTAAGAAGAAGTTGTGTAGAAATTCTAAGGGTTGTTTGGAGCGGGTTGGAGCGCCCAGAGTAGGAGCTAAACGTTGCTCAGGATCGACATTAAAACTTGGATAATTTTGGGCTTATCGAGGTAAATACTCTTGTCCTTCTATTGTAATTGGAAATTACATATTGTAGTAGTATAGAAATGAGTATAAGACGTATAGAAGGATGGTATAGAAGAAGAGAATTGAATTGAAATCACATCAGAAGAGTATTAAAGAAAGAAGATTGAACTGTACTTACATAGTTGTATTTCTGATAGATGTCACGACCGATCCGGGCGTGGTAGTGCCTTACCCCGGGCACCCTAGTGATACAACATCAGAGAAAACCAGCGGAAATAAAACATAAACATGAAACAAGATATATGATCATAAAACAGGCCAACCAAAAACAGTTGCCTTCTGTATATATACATAAAACCCGAACAGTTTAATCCTTTTTACAAACCCTGCCCACAACAGTACTACAGACCTCTAAGATTTACAACAACCATGACGGGACAGGGCCCCACCATACCCCTGAATGTACAAGAACCTACAACTCAGGGAGCACATACCAAAGAATAAGCCTCGGAGAAGCGGAGCTTCTGTCTGTTGGCGTGATCACATGGCGAGGATCCACTGGATGTACTCACCTGCGACATGAATGCGGCCCAGAAGGAGGTCGATTACAGTACCAAGTATGTGGCGAAAATCTGCGATTAAATCATAACGATCTACATAAGCGGGAGACATATATGATAACAAAAATACGATGCGTAACATAAGCGATCAAGTCGAGGACTCGCGCCTCAGCGTCGTCACGCTGATATAACTATGGGTCGCGCGCCCGCATCAATCATGTTCGCATCATGGCGCGTGCCGGAATTACGCATCGGTGTAGACATGTCCATGATGCAACAATAATAACAATGCCCGTGGCGCGTGCCGGAATGCTGCGCCGGTGTAGACGCGTCCGTATGGCGTTAACGATAATATCTTGGGTGATCAACCCGCCGCGTAGCCACGCGCCCCAGTCTGCGCCGGTGTAGACATGTCCATGTAACCACAATAACAATATATCGGGTAATCAACCTGCCGCGTAGCCACGTGCCCCGGGTCTGCATCGGTGTAGACATGTCCATGTGACATCAGCAATGATATACCGCGCACGGGCTATCGCAAACAAGCTCAAGCAAATTACCATACTTCAGACTTTTATAAAAGATCCACTCCTTCCCGAAGTCACACGATATCAACACTTGCACAACAAAGGCTATCCACAACAAGCATGGCGAGTTACACAACCACAAGCATAGGCAAGTTACACACGACTCAAGGTACTTCCGTTTCGTATCAAAATGCAGGTTTTAACCTAAAGTACTACGTCACATTAACTCTTTTTAAAGGATCCGTTTCTTTCACAAAAGTCACATAATACAGTAGCATAAAATAGAGTGACTATCTTTTTAAGTAAACCAAAATACTTCCTTTGTAAAATCAAGTAACAACATTATTTTCAGGGCGTTCAAGTTTGCCTAATTTCAAATGCTCAAGTTTCTCATTTTAGAAAGGTTCCATAACTCATAGTCTTAATCTCTTTTAAAACAATTGAGTAACATATGTCTTGTCGTGAGTAGTTTATTCTTGTTTACAACAATCTTATTACAACCCATGATCTAGGAAATGTAATACAATTTTGTCTTATCTTAGCTTATGCGGATGGAGGTTTCTCTTGGTTTTAATAACAATTTGTTATTTGTCAATACACTTTCCTTTATTAAGCGCTTTGTGGTTTGTTGACACTTATTCTCATTTCGAAATCAATAAAACATTATTCTTTTTAAAACCAAGTACTCATTACTCATGAATGAGGTTTCACAACACTTTTAACAAAATGTTAATTACAAGTAAAACAAGTTAAGTCTCTTATCTTTCAAGATCAAGTCTCTTAACTTCTACGATCAATAAACGAATCTTTTACCTCGTAGAGTCGTTATAATAACTTCCGTAAAGCTATTATAACACCATGTTTTAAACCAACCAACTCGTTTAGCACGTATGCGTCTGCCGTACTACATAGTTTACAAAGCATCATGCTGAAGGATAGGAAGAGGTTCGCGTACCTCGCGGCGATTATCGACAATAAGCAAAGCGCTCGCGATCTTGTAACGGCTAGCCTTTTCCACTCTTGAAGTAGAATACGCTGCTCGTAGTACTTCCGCTATAAGGCGCGGCGTACATTAACTTCAACATTGCGGTTCCGTATTCTCTGAAAATTCGGCGCCTCCACGGCGTAAATCTCTCCTCTATCGGTAGGCTACAAGCCAACGGGGGTTACGTCTAAGGACGTATACAATTCTACTACAGTAATACTACAAGTCTTTATGTCTGATCTATGTAATTCTGATTAATATTTCTTCTTTATATTGGGCTTAAGTCAAAGACATTGCCCATGGCGTGTTGAATCTATATATAGTATCTTCTACTATATAATCCTCAACATGTAATTTCCATTTCTGATAAGGGGACAAGAATATTTACCTCGATAAGCCCAAAATTAACCAAGTTATAAAAGTCGATCTGAGCGAGTTTAGCTCTACTCATGCGCTCCCGTCAGCTCCAAACAACCCAGAAGTTCTAACCAACCTGCTTAAATACTTCAACCAACTATGAAGATTTCCTTAGGGTTTGGTTTGAGACTAAAGGACAAAAGGTAGTATTTTCGGGCTCTACGTATAGAGGTAACTTTTGGAATACTACAAGGTATACGGCTAGGGTATTTTGGGCATTATAACAATACTAGGAGAATACTCTCTACCAAAGGGGGGGGGGGGGTACTTTATGAGAACAACAAGGCAAGGGGGTGTACCTCGGCGAGCACTACTAAAGGGAGGGTACCCTTTCGGCCAAAGCCTTACGAAAGGGGAGGGAAGGCTGGGGCGAGGCAACAAGAGGAGAGGGGAAGGGTTGCAAGACTTAGAACACATTTTGGATGATGAAGTCTTCAACAAAGGGAGGGGTATTTATAGGGAAGCCAAGGGCCAACCAATGGACAAGATCAAGCCATGTGCAAGGCAAGTGTAAGGCCTTGATCAAGCCAAGTGCACCATAACCCTACTCCACAAAACATGGCACAAAACAAGGCACCGAACAAGCCACAAAACAAGGCCAAAACAAGGAGCCAATTGGCCAAGAAGACATGACCCAATCGGACCCAGCGTCGGCGAGGGTGACAAGTGTCACCTCTCGTTAACAAAATGTTAAATCGCTCGGAAAAATCCGCAAAAATACAAAACGACATAGCCGGAATTTTCCCTTCGCAAGCTTTGTAAAACGTTTCGTCGAAAAACGACTTTAATCGGGTGTTGTGCACAAATTTCGAACCTAAGCCAAACTTTAAGTCTCAAATTGTCGCACGTACGTCCTTACGTATATACTCTGGAAATACGGGGTATAACATTCTCCCCTCCTTAGAAACATTCGTCCCGAATGTTCCTTCTCAAGTCGGATGACAATAAAGTTCCTCTAACAAGTTGCCAACGCCACAGCTTGGCCACGAAATAACACACGTTATCTTCCTTCCTTACTCGTCGTGCGATACCACTTTTGTCACTTTGCCGCGAGGTTCTAGTGCCACTCCGGCGACCCAACAAATGGTACCGAACTGCATGCGATCCCTGAGGTTCTAGTGTCTCTCAGGACGTGCCATACTTGATCATCGCTTGATTCTCAAAGCGTGAGTCACTACCTCCAAGCTTGGTCATCTTACTAACCTATATCTTCTTTTAGGCCATTCGGCCTTCACGAACACGGTCGAGCATATCCACGAACTCATCGATGGTCACCTAAGCGGGGCTAGCACCCTCGTGACCCTACCCTCTGGCGGGACCACGGGCCCGGCCCGCAAGACTCTGGGTTGACCCGTCGCCCTCGGCCCGACCCCAGCGGCCGCGCCACACTCTTGTTCCGTCGGAAAAATCTTACAATTTCACGTCATGAAAGCCACCACTTTCATTTACCTGACCCGTGGACTTATCACACAAATATCTCCCGTATACTACGCACTCGATAAAGGTCAAACATAAAATAAATCTTTTACTCAAGATGACCTTATCTCGAAGGTCTGTCGTGAAATAGTCTAAGGTCGCGCTTACCACGCCCCATACTTACCGCTTCGACTAACCATGTTTCTAAATCACATTTTAGCACAAAGCTATCGAACATAACACTAAACACATCAGCACAAAACTCTAGAGGTTAAGGATATACTGTCTCGCGCGTCACTCTAATCATGGTCAGTAAATGCGGGCGTAAGCTGTAGAAGGTGATGAACGACCGCGATCACGAAGGTGAGTCGTAACATCCGTGCTACCCTTGGTCGGACAGTTCCTCGCAAAATGGCCACGCCGCAAAAATAACAAGCTCCCTTACCGCGACACTCCCGAAATGCGGTCTACCACATCGACCACAAGAGGTAGGGTATTGCATCTGGCAACGCCTACTCGCGGAAACTGAACCATGGAGCCACGACGCTCCGAATACTCTGGATGCCACGAAGGTTGTGGAGGACCACTCTGCCTTGGTGGAGGTATAAAACTAGTCTGCTTCTTGAGGCGGTCCGCCTCGAAAGTCACCAAAGGACCTGTTGTTACGGCCCTCCTGCGATCTTGGTCATTCGTCGACCTCTCCGCTCTTCACCCCCGCGTAAGCTGCGTGCGGGCAATGTCCATGCGGTGAAGAGCTATGCGAGCAAGCCTCGCGAGTAATCATCTAACGTGCGTAACGGTGTACTCTGTCCTCCATATCGGCTACTCTGGGGAATAGCGAGCGAGTCGAACTCATATTGTACTCGGTATGCGCGGTTGCGCCTCAACATCAAAAATCTGCCGGTCAGAGCCCTCGCCATCTGTGGAGGCAAGAAATGTGCTGAAATGCCCGAGAACTTCGTCCCAAGCGGTGAGGCGCATTCTCTCCGGGACAGCTCGCGAATCAAACGATCATTGCGGTATCCGCGGCCGATCTGTTATAAGACCAGGCTCGGTCTCGAAGCCTTGATCACTCTCGTGATCGGCGTAGCATCGGATGAACTCCTGAGATCATCTTGGGCCTCGACGTAGAACTCTGGCGGGCTCGTCTCGAAAGTCTGTAGCCTCGAACTATCCGATCTAGGGGAACCAGCGCCCTTGGAATTGCTGCGTCGGCTATCCTCGTGTCGGCGCGACCGCGGCGATAGCCAGGCGACTCGCGTAACCCGTCTCCTGCTCCGGTGGGGCTGGGGCTCAGTCTTGTGGTCTCGGCTGACACTGCTGCGGCTCTAAGCTTCTTGAAATTTGGCGGTGTCATAAACCTCGCCCGTCGAAGCATAATCTCAGTCTTGGCCGGGCTGCGCCTGCGTACTCCTACTGTATCTCGCTAGCGGCACCTCGGTGTATTGCCGCCACGGGCTCTGGTTGCACTTGCGGAGGCATAAGCGGTAAAAATGAGATCGTCGGAGGGTCCGACTTACAACACTCTAAGGCACGATCTCGGAATGAGAAGAATGAAACGATCCTAAATGTCCTGCGACCTCACGATTATAGATGTGGTGCACAACACGCCGATAATCGAGACTCTACTGAACACGATGCGTAGACACTTTCAGAGGATTAAGCGCTCGATACCACTTTTGTCACGACCGATCCGGGCGTGGTGGTGCCTACCGGGCACCTAGTGATCTGACATCGAGAAAACCAGTGGAAATAAAACATAAACATGAAACAAGATATATGATCATAAAGCAGGCGACAAAAAGCGGTTGCCTTATGTATATATCGTAAAATCCGAACGGTTTAATCCTTTTTACAAACCACACTTGCAGCGATACTACAGACCTCAAGATTTCTGACAACCGTGGCGGACGGGGCCGCCGTACCACGAATGTACAGAACCTACAACTCGGGAGCACATGCCAAAGAATAAGCCTCGGAAAGCGGAGCTTCCCAATCTGTTGGCTTGTGATCCTATGGCGAGGATCCACTACCGATGTACTCTACTGCGGCGTGACGCGGCCGAAGGAGGTCGATCTGCAGTACAGTATGGCCGAAAATCTCTGCGGTTTAATCATAACGATCGTAAAGCGGGAGACATATATGATAACAAAAATACGATGCGTAACATAAGCGATCAGTCGGGGACTCGCGCGCCGATGTCATCACGATATAACTATGGGTCTCGCGCGCGCAGCATCAATCATGTTCGCATCGGCGCGTGCCCGGAGTTGCATCGGTGTAGACGTGTCCGTGATGCGACAATAATAACAATGCCCGGCCCACGCCGGAGTGCGCCGGTGTGAACGCGTCCGTATGACGTTAACATGATATCTTTGGGTGATCAACCCGCCGCGTAGCGCGCGCCCGAGTGCGGATCGGTGTAGACGTGTCCATGTAACCACAATAACAATATATCGGTGTCGACCAGCCGTGCGTACATGCCGGGTCTGCGTCGGTGTAGACATGTCCGTATGACATCAGCAACAATATACGCCTGACGGCTATCACAAACAAGCTCAAGCAAATTACCATACTTCTAGACTTTTATAAAAGATCCACTCCTTCGAAGTCACACGATATCAACAACACGACAAAGGCTATCCACGACAAGCGTAGGCGAGTTACACAACCACAAGCATAGGCAAGTTACACCGACTCGAGTACTTCCATCGTGTATCAAAGTGCAGGTTTTAACCTAAAGTACTACGTCGTTAACTCTTTTAAAGGATCCGTTTCTTTCACAAAAGTCACATAATACGTAGCATAAAATAGAGTGACTATCTTTTAAGTAAACCAAAATACTTCCCTTTGTAAAATCAAGTAACAACATTATTTTCGGGACGTTCAAGTTTGCCTAATTTCAAATGCTCAGTTTCTCATTTTAGAAAGGTTCATAACTTTCATAGTCTTAATCTCTTTTAAAACAATTGAGTAACATATGTCTTGTCGTGGCCGTTTATTCTTGTTTACAACAATCTTGTTACAATGACCATGATCTAGGAAATGTAATACAATTTTGTCTTATCTTAGCCACATGCGGATGGAGGTTCTCTTGGTTTTAATAACAATTTGTTATTTGTCGATACAACTTTCCTTTATTAAGTTTGTTGTGGTTTGTTGACACTTATTCTCATTTCGAAATCAATAAAACATTATTCTTTTTAAAACCAGTACTCATTACTCGCGAATGAGGTTTCTATACTTTTAACAAAATGTTAATTACGAGTAAAACAAGTTAAGTCTCTTATCTTTCAAGATCAAGTCTCTTAACTTCTATGATCAATAAACCAATCTTTTACCTACGTGAGTCGTTATAATAACTTCCCGTAAAGCTATTATAACACCTATGTTTTTAACCAACCAACTCGTTTAGCACGTATGCGTCTGCCGTACTACATAGTTTACAAAGCATCGTGCTAGAAGGATAGGAAGAGGTTCGCGTACCTCGCGGCGATTATCGATGATAAGCAAGCGCTCGCGATCTGTAACGGCTAGCCTTTTCCACTCTTGAGTAGAATCGCTACTCGTAATCTTCCGCTATAAGGCCTGGCGTCATTAACTTCAACCTTGCGGTTCCATATTCTCTGAAAATTAGGCACCTGCACACATGGCCGCGTAAATCTCTCTCTATCAGTAGGCTACCAGCCAACCGAGGGTTATCTAACTTAGGACGTATACAATTCTACTACGTAATACTACACAAGTCTACTATAATACGATCTATGTAATTCTGATTCATTTTCTTCTTTATATTGAGCTTAAGTCCAAGACATTGCCCTTGTATGTTGAATCTATATATAGTATCTTCTACTATATAATCCTAACATGTAATTTCCATTTCTGATAAGGGGCGAGAATATTTACCTCGATAAGCCCAAAATTATCCAAGTTATAAAAGTCGATTACGAGCGAGTTTAGCTCACTACTCAGTGCGCTCGATCGCTCAAACAACCCTTAGAAGTTCTAACCAACTTCTGCTTAAATACTTCAACCAACTATGAAGATTTCCTTAGGGTTTGGTTTGAGACTAAAGGACAAAAGGTAGTATTTTAGGGCTCTACGTATAGAGTAACTTTTGGAATACTACAAGGTATCTGGCTAGGGTATTTTGGGCATTATAACAATCTTAGGAGAATACTCTCTACGAGGGAGGTACTTTATGAGAACAACAAGGCAATGGGGTGTACCCTCGGCCAACACTACTAAGGGGAGGGTACCGCTTTCGGCCAAAGCCTTACGAAGGGGAGGGAAGGCTGGGGCGAGGCAACAGAGGAGAGGAAGGGTTGCGAGACTTAGAACACATTTTGGATGATGAAGTCTTGACAAAGGGAGGGTATTTATAGGGAAGCCAAGGGCCAACCAATGGACAAGATCAAGCCGTGTGCGAGGCAAGTGTAAGGCCTTGATCAAGCCAAGTGCACCAACCTACTCGCAAAACATAGCGCAAAACAAGGCACCAAACAAGCCACAAAACAAGGCGAAAACAAAGGAGCCAATTGGCGAAGGCGTGACCATCGGCCAACCAGCGTCGGCGGGGTGACAAGTGTCACTCTCGTTAACCAAAAAATGTTCGTCGCTCGGAAAAATCCATAAAAATACAAAGCGACATAGCGAATTTTCCGCCCGCGAAGCTTTGTAAAGCGTTTCAGCGACTTTAATCGGGTGTTGTGCACAAATTTCGAACCTAAGCCAAACTTTAAGTCTCAAATTATGCGCGTCGTCCTACGTATATACTGCGGAAATACGAGGTATAACATTCTCCTCGCCCGAAACATTCGTCGAATGTTCCTTCTCAATCGGATGACAATAAAGTTCCTCTAACAAGTTGCCAGCGCCACGGCAGCGCGAAATAACACTGCGTTATCTTCCTTCCCTTACTCGTCGTGCGATACCACTTTTGTCACTTTGCGCGAGTTCTAGTGCCGCTCGGCGACCCGACAAATGATGCCGAAGCTGCGTCGATCCACGAGGTTCTAGTGTCTCTCGGGGCGTGCCATGCCGATCATCGCTTGGTTCTCAAAGCGTGAGTCACTACCTCCAACTTGGTCATCTTACTAACCTCAATCTTCTTTAAGGCCATTCCGGCCTTCACGAACGGCACGGTCGACCGTATCCACGAACTCATCGATGGTCACCTAAGCGGGGCCTAGCACCCTCGTGACCCTACCTGGCGGGACCACCCGAGCCCGCTAAAGCGGGCTCTGGGTTGACCCGCGTCGCCCTCGGCCCGACCCACAAGCGCCACGCTCTTGTTCCCGTCGGAAAAATCTTACAATTTCGCGTCATGAAAGCCACGGCTTTCATTTACCTGACCCGTGGACTTATCACGCAAATATATCCCGTGTATACTCGCACTCGATAAAGGTCAAACATAAAATAAATCTTTTACTCAAAGCGACCTTATCTCGAAAGGTCTGATCGTGAAATAGTCTAAGCTCGCGCTTACCACGCCGTACCGCTTCCAACTAACCGTGTTTCTAAATCACATTTTAGCGCAAGCTATCCGAACATAACACTAAACACATACACAAAACTCTAGTGGGTTAAGGATATACTGTCTCGCGCGTCACTCTAATCATGGTGAAAGTAAATGCGAGCGTAAGCGTAGAAGGTGATGAACCAGCGATCTGAAGGTGAGTCGTAACATCAGTGCTACCGCCAGTGGACGGTTCCTGCAAAATGGCCTGCTGTGCCAAAAATAACAAGCTCCCTTGGCACGCGACACTCCCGAAATGCGGTCTACCACATCGACCACGCTAGGTAGGGGTATTGCATCTGGCAACGCCCTACTCGCAGACACGAACCCTTGGAGCCCTGACCTGCTCCCGAATACTCTGGATGCCCTGAAGGTTGTGGAGGACCACTCTGCACTGGTGGAGGTATAAAACTAGTCTGCTGCTGAGGCGGTCCGCCTCGAAAGTCTGAGGACCTGTTGTTACGGCCTCTTACGCTGATCTTGGTCGTTCAGTCGACCTCTCTGCTCTTCACCCCAGCGCGTAAGCTGCGTGCGGGCAATGTCGTGCGGTGAAGAGCTACCCGAGCAAGCCTACGCCAAGTAATCATCTAACGTAGCGTAACGGTGTACTCGTCCTCCATGCTCGGCTACTCTGGCGGGGCATAGCGAGCGAGTCGAACTCCACATTGTACTCGGCTGTATGCGCTGGATTGCGCCTCGACATCAAAAATCTGTCGGTCAGCCCTCGCCGTCTATGGAGGCAAGAAATGTGCAAGAAATGCCCGAGAACTTCGTCCCAAGCGGTGAGCGCATTCTCTCCGGACGGCTCGCGAATCAAACGATCATTGCGGTATCACGCGCGGCCGATGCGAACCTAAGACCACCGTCGGTCTCGAAGCCTTGATCACTCTGCGATCATGTAGCGTCGGATGAACTCCTGCGGATCATCCTCGGGCCTCGACGTAGAACTCTGGCGGGCTACGTCTCGAGAAAGTCTGTAGCCTCAAACTATCCGATCTAGGGGAACGGCTGGAGCTCTTTGGGCTAGCTGCGTCCGGCTATCCTGCGTATGCGTACGACCACGGCGATGGCGGGCGACTCGCGTAACCCGTCTCCTCTGCTCGGTGTGGGGCGGGGACTGGTCTTGTGGTCTCGGCGACCGCTGCTGCGGCTCTAAGCTCTCTTTGAAGTGGCGGCGTCTCGAACCTCGCCGTCGAAGCATAATCTCAGTCTTGGCCAGGGCTGCGCCTCGTACTCCTCTGTATCTCACTAGCGGCACCCTCGGTTGTCTTGCCATACAGGCTCTGGTTGCACTGCGGAGGCATAGCGGTAAAAGCGAGATCGTCGGAGGGGTCGACTTACAACCTGACTACAGGCACGATCTCGGAATGAGAAGAATGAAACCAATCCTAAATGTCTGCGACCTCCACGATTATAGATGTGGTGCCACACGCCGATAATCAAGACTACTGAACCGCGATGCGTAGACACTTTCAGAGGTTAAGCGCTCACGATACAACTTTTGTCACGACCGATCCGGGCGTGTTGGTGCCTACTACAGGCACCCTGGTGATCTGACATCGGAGAAAACGTGGAAATAAAACATAAACATGAAACAAGATATATGATCGTAAAGCAGGCTGACAAAAAGCGATTTGCCTTACGTATATATACATAAAACCGAAGCGGTTTAATCCTTTTTACAAACCACGCAGCGGTACTCTGGACCTCTAAGATTTACAACAACCATGGGACGGGGCCGCCGTACCACAGATGTCAGAACATACAACTCGGGAACGCATGCAAAGAATAAGCCTCGGAGAAGCGGAGCTTCCAATCTGTTGAACTATGATCCTATGGCGAGGATCCACTGCCGATGTACTCTACTGCGGCATGAGCGGCCCCAGAAGAGTGTTATACCGTATTTCGAGTATATGCGTGGGAATCGTACAAAATCTAGCCTTAAAGTTTAGGCAAAGCGTTTTTTTTTGGGCCTGACTCGCTAAAGGAATCGTTTCGGCGAAGCGTTTCCACGGCTTCGTAGAGTAAATTCGGCTATGCCATTTCTAATTTTGCGGATTTTCAGAGGCGAAACATTTTGGACCAGCGGGAGGCGACAGCACCTCGATTGGTGGACTTAAAGCGTCCATTTGGGCGATTTGGACTAAGATTAGTACGTTTTTGTGCCTTGCACAAAGTCAAAGAGTTGGTAGGATATTTGTGTGTAGTAAATCATCACCTACACTTGCCTTGCACTTGTCTTCATCTTGGCCCTTGGTTGGCCACTTCTTGACCTATAAATACCCCTTAAGATGAAGAGTTCTTCGTCGCAAATCTTTCAGTCTTGAAAATCCTCTCCTCTCCTTTGTAGCCTTTTAGTCAAACACCTCCCCACTTGTGAAGTTTGGCGAGGGCCTACCCACTGCCTGGCAGAAATCTACCCACTCCCTTGGTAGAAAAGTTGCCTTCTTGTATTGTTATAATGCCCAAATACCTAGCCCAAATCCCTTAGTACTTAGTAGAAGTTGTGAAGAACTTCAGGTTTCCTTGGAGCGTACAACTTAGGAGCAAAACCTTGCTCGGTAGCGACTTTATCTAGGATATTATTGGGCTTAGAGTAAATAATCCTAACCCTCTTTTGAATTAGAGAATACTTCTTGTTGTAGTATAAGAATAAGTATTAAATACTTAGAAGAATATCACGAATAGAATTGAGTGTTATCCACGATTAGAAGGGTTTAAAGAAGAATAATCAAATTGTACTTACATATTTGTTTTCTGATGAGACTTGAGTAGCTCACGGGTAGGGAAGTCTTGCCCGACTTTCAGTAGAATTGTGAACCCTCTGTTTAGAATGACCTTGAGTAGTCTTTGATAGATGTATGTGACTATTATGGTGACTCTCTGTATGACATATTGACTTGGCGGTGGTTTTATTTGAGAAGGTATGTGATTCTTCTAAAGCATGATATTTTACAATATATATATATGCGGTGAGCGTACATGTATTAGTGAATAATACTTACGGCAATGCCTCTTAAGCACTTGAATAATACTTACGGCGATGCCTGGCGGCTCACGAATAATAAGAAGTGAAAGCATTTCAAAGAATCTTGAATCATTTTATGAAGAGAACTATTTGGTTTTAAAACAAAAGCTTAAGAGTTATACTAGCTTTATGGGAAGTTAGGTATAACAACTTAAGAAAGATAAAAGGAATTGTTTACTTGTTTGTTTATAAAAGCCTTGTAGTGATTTACATTAAGTGTAGTAAGATTTGTTTGATAAGTAGACATATTATGATGCTACGTGTTAGTATCTTGAAATCTTTGTGTAAGGGGTCATTCTTCTTTGTGCTTACGTTGCTAGCGGGTAAGTCAGTTGTCTTGTTATTGTATCACCTACCCATTGTATTTGTTATCAGGGCTTGCCCATGATCTTGGTCTATCGGCTATGCGGTCTGTGAGACTATGCGGAGCAGCGGTATGCTCGGGATTGATCATTCGGGTGTTTAGCACGATCGGGGATTCCTATGCGATGCTGTTGAGACTATGCGGTCTTTTGAGGCTATGCGAGTGCGGGAGCCTAGGCGGATGTCGGGGTTGGCTGCCCCGATGCGAGAATACCTCGTGCGGTGCGTGTGTGACTATGCGGTGCGGAAGTCGAGGACTAGGCCGCGAGAATGATACTATGGGCGATTGGCGCTTGCTTGATCATTCGCGGCCTAGAATAGACACATTCTGATTTTCCTATTCTTGTTGTTGTTTGTGATGTGTATATGTGCAATTGAGCGATTGTATTTGTGAAAAGGTTTTAAATACTTTGATTTCATTTGATTCTTTATAGTTTCACATACTTGGTACTGTTGTCTTGACCTCCTTGAAGTGCGTTCAATCTGCGCGGTAAAGGCAAGCGGTGCTAGATCGCATCCTTAGGATCGCTGCGTTGGTGTTAGGAGCTCCGTCTTCTCGGAGGCTCTACTTTTAGGTATGATCTCTCTGTTGTAGATAGTTTTATGCGATCGAGGGTATGGCGGGGCCTGTCGCCATAGTTATATATTTTCCTTAGAAGTGCGTAGTCGTATTTATGCGATATCGGATGTAGCTGCTAAAACCATGTTTTTATATATATCTTAGAAAGCGATGTTTTCTCGCGTAAGCGTGTCTTATTTTATAAAGCTGTTTCATGTCTTGTTTTATATTTCCTGATTACTACGATGTATGACTACTTGGGTGCCGGTAAGGCACGATCACGGGCCGGAATGAGTCGTGACAAAAGTGGTATCGAAACGATTAATCCTCGGAAAGTGTCTCTGACCGTATATAGTAAGTCTTGATTATCGGTGTGTTGTGCACCACGATGTCGAGAGGCTATAGGATATTTAGGATTGGTTTCCATTCTTCTCGTTACGAGATCGTGCTTTAGAGGCATGTTATAGGTTGGACCTCTAACGTATTCCTTTCTATGTGATTATGCCTCGCGTAAGGCAACCGGGCCTGAAGGGCAAAGCGGAGAGGCGCTAGCGAGACACGAGTCACGAGGCTCGGCGGAGTCTATACGAGCAGCGAGTTCTATGGCGCGCCGCCCGGCCCAGCGAGACCACGGTACCCGTACCTCGCATCCCGCGGCTGGGGCGGAGGTTAGGAGTACAAGGAGATGGCCCGACTTTTGGCTAGAGTTGTGGCGGATACGAGGATAAATTTGGATCTGGCGATTCGACTCGGCTCGATCGCGCCAGTGGTGCACGAGGCGAATAGTTTGAGACTCACGGGATTTCCTTAGTTGTAGCCGCTTGAGTTTCTGGTCGAGGCGGAGGATGATCGCGAAGTTCATCCGTCATTTTGCGAGAGGATCGTGCGGGTGATCGAGGCTTGAGGCCAGTGCGTGACATTGGTCGCGTCGGTGCGTGATACATGATCGATTGGTTTGGTCATAGGAGCTTTCGGGAGAGCATGCACCTCCGGCGGTATGGGATGAGTTTTGAGGCTTTTCTCACACACTTCTTGCCTCCGCGGATGAGGAGGGCACGGTGATAGATTCTTGTTCTTTGAGGCAGGAGGGCCTTGAGTGAGAGTCTGATGTCGAGTTTGATTCTTTGGCTCGATATGTCCACTGCTTTGTAGCGGATATGGAGGGCCGGGTGCATCGCTATGTCCTGGACTAGATGATTACATGGCGAGTCTTTTGCGGGTGTGTCCGCTTGACGGTATGGACATTACCGTATGCGAGCTCATGCGCTAGGATGCGAGGCGTAGAGACCGCGGGTAGAAGCGATATCGGCGGCGAGAAGAAGGCGAAGGCGGCGATTCTTTTGGTGGTTCTCGGGGTGGCGGCATCGTGAAGTCGGTTGCACCACGGCGGTATGACGCTCCTACCTCATTCGGTACGGCGGGCGGTCGAGGCGGTCGGGGCCCGGGACTTGTTTCGAGTAGCGAGGGTGCTAACCGTTGAGTGCGCTTTCGGTGTGCCCGTTGTGGTAGATACCATTACGGGAGGCGTACTCGGGAGCTGCTATACTTGTGGCGGCGGTCATTTCGCGAAGTTTGTCAGGCCAGGCGGCGGTAGTAGGGCCCGATCACGAGTGCATTGCCGCTGCCATCCCAGCGATTACTCGCCCGGAGAATAAGGTACTCGTGGACCAGCAGTCGCGGAGTCGTGGCGCGGGTCGATTCTAGCGGTCCTCGAACGCATTTATGCTTTGTCGGTAAGCGGGATCGGGAGGCCTCACGATGTCGTCGCGGTACCTTATCGGTTCGGGTTTGATGTGTATGCTTTGATAGATCGGGTTCTACTCTGTCCTATATATCTCCACTTGTTGCTAGTAGGATAGGGATAGAGCACGAGTCCATAGACCGCTTCGAGTAGCTATACGGTGGGTGATTCGGTGGTAGCTCGGCGGGTATATAGAGCTTGTCTGTGACCATTCTGATCGTCGGACCACTGGCGACTTGATAGAGTTGGAGATGATTGACTTGCGTGATCATGGGGATGGATTGGCTAGCTTCTTGCTACGCCAATGTAAGCTATGAGAGAAGTAATGCAGTTCCGATTTCTGAGGGCCGGTTGTTGAGTGGAAGAGCGCGGTATCGCAGGGGTAGGTTTATTTCTACCTCGAGGCTAGGAAAGATAATGCGAAGGGTATATCTACCGTCTCGTTCGGGTGTTTGATCTGAAGGCTGCGGTACCAGATTTTCCGTCGATTCGGTGGTCGAGAAGTTCCCAGCGTGTTTCGGCGACCTCCGGGTATCCCTCACGAGAGGAGATTGAGTTTTGTATTGACATATTACGGACACTCGGCCTATTTCCATTCGCCATCTGAGAATGGCACTGCGAGTTGAGAGAGTTGAAGGATCGGCTTAGGGATTTCTTTGGAGAAGGGCCATCGGGCCTAGTGTTTCTCACAGGGAAGCGCGGTATTGTTCGTGAAGAAGAAGGGCGGGGCCTTTGCGCATGTGTGTTGATCTGAGGCGAACAAGGTGACCATTAAACGAGATACCCTTCCCATGATTGATGATTTGTTCGACGATTTGCGAGTGCGAGATGTTTCTCAAGATTGATCTGCGATCGGGCTATCATCAGTGCGAGTCGAGAGAGGTGGATGTCCACTAGGGTGCATTCGGACGTGCGGGCATTATGAGTTGGTCATGTCTTTTGGGTTGACGATGCTCGTGATATTCGTGGATTTGATGAGCCGAGTGTTCAAACCATTTTGGACGCGTTTGTGATAGTGTTCATTGATGATATCTTGGTTTATTCTCGCTCAGGCGAGCATGCGCGAACGAGGCTGTCTTGTGATTCTCGGGACCAGTGATTATGCCAAGTTTTCCAAATGTGAGTTTTGGTTGACTTGATGGCGTTTCTTGGGCATATTATGGGTGATGGCATTAGTGAATCGGCCAATCGAAGCGATCGAGGACTTGGCCTGAACTCTTACTACTCAGCGAGGTTCGCGATTTTACGGGCCTTGCGAGTTATTATCGGCGGTTCGTAGAAGTTTGCTTCTATCTGCACCGTTGACTAGGTGACTCGGAAGCGGCCAAGTTTGATGGTGATGCTTGTGGCGGGGTTTCGATTCTTGAAAAGAGGCGGCAGCGCCCCGTTCTTACTCTTCCGGAGGTCGGATGGTTATGTCGTGTATTGTGATCGTCGAGCGTCGGGTTGGGATGTGTGTTGATGCGGCATGGCGGGGTTATAGCATATGCATCCGGCGGTGAAGAAACACGAGAGGAACTACCCGCGTGATTTAGAGTTGGCGGTTGTGATTCACGCTTTGAAGATGCTGGAGGCACTATTTGTATGGGGTTGGCGTGGATATTTATCTGAGACCACAGAGCCTCAGGTATATCTTGACGGAGGGTGAACTTACGACGAGAGCGGTGGATAGAGTTGCTTAAGGATTACGATGTTGATATCTGTACCACCGGGAAGGCGATGTTGTGGCGGATGCTCTTAGTCGTAGGTCGATGGGAGCCTATCGGATGTGCGGCTAGAGAGAAGGACATGGTTCGTGATTTGCACGGATAGCGAGCCTTGGTGTCCGTTTGATTGATTACGATAGCGGTGGGGTTAGAGTTCGTGAGGTTGCGAGTCTTCCGTCGTCGAGGAGGTGAAGAGCAGCGATTCGAGATCCGGCTTTGATTCGATATCGTGATCTGACTCTTACGTGAGGCAAGGGTCGCTTTTGAGGTAGCACGATGGGGTGCTAAGGTTTGAGGCGAGTTGTGTGTCCCGGATGTTTGAGGACCGTCGGTGAGTTCTTGAGGAAGCACGCGCGGCGTTACTCTATCCGTCGAGTCGACCAAGATGTACCACGACCTTAGATCGTGTATTGGTGGGATGGCTTGAAGAGGGCGTTGCGAGTTAAGTAGCTCGGTGCCCGTGTTGTCGGCGGTGAAGGTAGAGCACGGAGGCACGGTGGTTTGTTGCGACGATTGAGATCGACACGGAAGTGGGAGGTAATCAGCATGGACCGTCACGGGATTACCTCGCACTCGGAGAGACATGATTCTATATGGGTTATCGTCGACATCTTGTGAAATCAGCCCACTTTCTTCCGTCGGGGCGACTTTTGGTGAGGATTATGCGGACTTTACATCAGAGATCGTCGGTGCATGGAGTCCTGCCCGATCATATCGACGAGAGCCCGGTTCGGCTAACGGAGAGTCGCTTCGAGAGGAGTTTAGGGGCGGTGAGCACAGTCTTGCATTTCATCCACGAGCGAGCGGGACGGGCGAGCGCGCTATCGGACTGCGAGGATATCTGCGAGCTGTGTTATTGACCGATGGTAGTTGGGAGGATCATTGCCTCTAGTTGAGTTCGCGTATAATAGCTACCACTCGGTATTGGATGGCGCCTTACGAGGCCTTGTATGGGAGGAAGTGCGGATCGCCTATAGGTTGGTTCGATGTGGCGAGTGCGGCTAGTGGGACGGATTTGGTGCGGCGGCGATGGATAAGGTGAAGCTTATCAAGGCGGCTATTAATGACTCGAGTCGGCAAGTCGTATCACGAGATCATCGTCGTCGGCATCTTGAGTTCGAGTTCATGATTGGGTTTTCCTAAAGGTGTCGCCCGTGAAGGGTGTGATGAGATCCGGTAGAAGAAGCTTCGGCCCGAGTACATTGGGCGTTTGATTGTCCGCGAGGGTAGGCAAGGTTGCCTATGAGTTGAATCTGCCGTCCGTGCGGAGCGGTGCATCGGTTTTCACGTATCTATCTTTGAGAGATGTATCGGGGATCCATCTAGGTACATCCGATTGGCGATGTCCGGTGGCCAGGGGTTATCGTGTGAGAGATTCCCATGCGATAGTCGGCCGTCGGAGTTAGGCGTCTGCGGACGGGGCGTGGCTTAGTCAAAGTCTTGTGGCGGAGCAGGCTCGGGGAGAGATGACTTGGGAAGCGAGGAGGACATGAGGCGGAGGTATCCTCGCTTTATTCCCAGCCTCCGGGTAATTTACTTTTCCTACTTGTAAATCTTCATTATCGTTTATGCCTAAGTGTTGTTACGTGGCGTGTGTGGCATTTGCAAGCTGTTTAAGTTATGAAGAATCTTATCGTTAAGCGTCTTGGGAAGGAACATTGGGGCGAATGTTTCTAAGGAGGAGAATGTTATACCGTATTTCGGAGTATGCGTGAGGAATCGTCTGAAAGTCTAGCCTTAAAGTTTAGGCAAAGCGTTTTTTTGGGCCTGACTCGCTAAAGAATCGTTTCAGGCGAAAGCGTTCCACGACTTTCGTAGAGTAAATTCGGCTATGCCATTTCTAATTTTTGGACCAGCGGGAGGCGACACTTGGCACCCTCAATTGGTGGACTTAAAGCGTCCGTTTGGACGATTTGGACTAAGCTTAGCACGTTTTTGTGCCTTGCACAAATCGAGAGTTGGTAGGATATTTGTGTGTAGTAAATCCTCACCCTACACTTGCCTTGCACTTGTCTTCATCTTGGCCCTTGGTTGGCCACTTCTTGACCTATAAATACCCCCAAGATGAAGAGTTCTTAATCCACAAATCTTTCCAAGTCTTGAAAATCCTCTCCTCTCCACTTTGTAGCCTTTTCGTCCAAACACCTCCCACTCACTTGTGAAGTTTGGCGAGGGCCTACCACTGCTTGGCAGAAATCTACCCCCTCCCTTGGTAGAAAAGTTGCCTTCTTGTATTGTTATAATGCCCAAAATACCTAGCCCAAATCCTTAGTACTTAGTAGAAGTTGTGAAGAACTTCTAAGGTTTCATGGAGCATACAACTTAGGAGCAAAACCTTGCTCGGTAGCGACTTTATCTAGGATATTATTGGGCTTACGAGGTAAATAATCCTAACCCTCTTTTGAATTAGAGAATACTTCTGTTGTAGTATAAGAATAAGTATTAAATACTTAGAAGAATATCCAGAATAGAATTGGTATTATCACGATAGAAGGGTTTAAAGAAGAATAATCAAATTGTACTTACATGGAATTTGTTTTCTGATGAACTTGAGTAGCTCAGGGTAGGGAAATCTTGCCCAACTTTAGTAGAATTGTGAACCCTCTGTTTAGAATGACCTTGAGTAGTCTTTGATAGATATGCGTGACTATTATGGTGACTCTGCGCGCGACATAATCGACTTGGCGGTGGTTTTATTTGAGAAGGTATGTGATTCTTCCTAAAGCATGATATTTTACAATATATATATAGTGCGGTAAGCGTACATGTGTTAAGCGAATAATACTTACGGCAATGCCTCACGGCTTAAGCTGAATAATACTTACGGCAATGCCTACTTAAGCTTTGAATAATAAGAAGAAAGCATTTCAAAAGAATATTGAATCATTTTATGAGAGAGAACTATTTGATTTTTAAAACAAAAGCTTAAGAGTTATACTAGCTTTATGGGAAGTTAGGTATAACAACTTAAGAAAGATAAAAAGGAATTGTTTACTTGTTTGTTTATAAAAGCCTTGTAGTGATTTACATTAAGTGTAGTAAGATTTGTTTGATAAGTAGACATATTATGATGCTACTGTGTTAGTATCTTGAAATCTTTGTGTAAGGGGTCATTCTTGCTGTGCTTACGTTGCTAGCAGGTAAGTCAGTTGTCTTGTTATTGTATCACCTACCCCTTGGTATGCAGGGCTTGCCCTTGATGCAGTCTATCGGCTATGCGGTCTGTGAGACTATGCGGGCAGCGGTATGCTCGAGTTGATCATTACAGGTGTTTAGCACGATGCGGGGATTCCTATGCGGTCTGTTGAGACTATGCGGTCTTTTGAGGCTATGCGGGCTGCGGGAGCCTGGCGGATCAGGGGTTAGCTGCCCCGATGCGAGGAATACCTAAATGCGGGTGCATGTGTGACTATGCGGTGCGGAAGTCGAGGACTAGGCCGCGAGAATGATACTATAGGCGATTAGCCTTGCCGATCATTCGCGGCCTAGAATAGACACATTCTGATTTTCCTATTCTTGTTGTTGTTTGTGATATGGCACTATGTGCAATTGAGCGATTGTATTTGTGAAAAGGTTTTAAATACTTTGATTTCATTTGATTCTTTATAGTTTCACATACTTGGTACTGTTATGCTTGACCTCGCCCGAAGTGCGTTAAATCTTGCGGTAAAGGCAGCAGTGCTAGATCCGCGTCCTTAGGATCGCTTTGCGTTGGTGTCGGGAGCTCCGTCTTCTCGGAGGCTCTACTTTTGGGTATGATCTCACTGTTGTAGATAGTTTTATCTGATCGAGGTATGGCGGGGCCTGTCCGCCATAGTTATATATTTTCCTTAAGTGCAGTAGTCATGTTATGCGATGTCGGATATGCTTGCTAAAACCATGTTTTTATATATATCTTAGAAAGGCGATGTTTTCTCACATAAAGCGTGTCTTATTTTATAAAGCTGTTTCATGTCTTGTTTTATATTTCCGATTACTCGATGTATGACTACTTGGGTGCCGGTAAGGCACGATCGCGGGCCGGAATGGGTGCGTGACAAGGAGAGTCGTCTGGTACCAAGTATGTGGCGAAAATCTGCGATTAAATCATAACGATCTACATAAAGAAGGAGACATATATGATAACAAAAATACGATGCGTAACATAAGCGATCAAGTCGAGGACTCGCGCCGCCAGCGTCGTCACGCTGATATAACTATGGGTCTCGCGCCAGCATCAATCATGTTCGCATCCGGCGCGTGCCGGAATTCTGCATCGGTGTAGACATGTCCATGATGCAACAATAATAACAATGCCCGTGGCCCGCATGCCGGAATTGCGCCGGTGTAGACCGTCCGTATAACATTAACCAATATCTTGGGTGATCAACCGCGCGTAGCCCTGCGCCCGAGTGCGCCGGTGTAGACATGTCCGTGTAACCACAATAACAATATATCGGGTAATCAACCTGCGCGTAGCCCGGAGTCTGCATCGGTGTAGACATGTCCATGTGACATCAGCAATGATATACCGCAGCGCGGGCTATCACAAACAAGCTCAAGCAAATTACCATACTTCTAGACTTTTATAAAAGATCACTCCTTCCCGAAGTCACACGATATCAACACTTGCACAAAAAGGCTATCACAACAAGCATAGGCGAGTTACACAACCACAAGCATAGGCAAGTTACACCTGACTCGAGTACTTCCGTTTCGTATCAAAATGCGGGTTTTAACCTAAAGTACTACGTGCATTAACTCTTTTTAAAGGATCGTTTCTTTCACAAAAGTCACATAATACAGTAGCATAAAATAGAGTGACTATATTTTTAAGTAAACCAAAATACTTCCACTTTGTAAAATCAAGTAACAACATTATTTTCCAAGCGTTCAAGTTTGCCTAATTTCAAATGCTCGAGTTTCTCATTTTAGAAAGGTTCCATAACTCATAGTCTTAATCTCTTTTAAAACAATTGAGTAACATATGTCTTGTCGTGGCCGTTTATTCTTGTTTACAACAATCTTGTTACAATGACCATGATCTAGGAAATGTAATACAATTTTGTCTTATCTTAGCTTATGCGGATGGAGGTTTCTCTTGGTTTTAATAACAATTTGTTATTTGTCGATACACTTTCCTTTATTAAGCTGTTGTGGTTTGTTCGACACTTATTCTCATTTCCGAAATCAATAAAACATTATTCTTTTTAAAACCAAGTACTCATTACTCGCGAATGAGGTTTCACAACACTTTTAACAAAATGTTAATTACCAAGTAAAACAAGTTAAGTCTCTTATCTTTCAAGATCAAGTCTCTTAACCTACAATCAATAAACCAATCTTTTACCTACATAAGTCGTTATAACTAACTTCCCATAAAGCTATTATAACACCTATGTTTTAAACCAACCAACTCATTTAGCACATGTATGTCTACCGTACTACATAGTTTACAAAGCATCATGCTAGAAGGATAGGAAGAGGTTCACATACCTCGCGGCGATTATCGACAATAAGAAAAAGCGCTCGCGATCTTTGTAACCCGACTAGCCTTTTCCACTCTTGAGTAGAATCGCTACTCGTGAAATACTTCCGCTATAAGGCGCGGCGTCTATTAACTTCAACGCTTGCGGTTCCATATTCTGAGAAAATTCGGCTCCCCCCATGGCAGCGTAAATATCCTCCTCTATCGAGGCTGCCCAAGCCAACCGAGGGGAGAGAGAGGTTATCGTCTAGCAGGGCGTATACAATTATACTACGGTAATACTACAAGTCTCATGTCTGATCTATGTAATTCAGTTCATTTTCTTCTTTATATTGAGCTTAAGTCCAAGACATTGCATGGCTGTATTCAGATCTATATATAGTATACTTCTACTATATAATCCTACAACATGTAATTTCCAATTCTGATAAGGGACAAGAATATTTACCTCGATAAGCCCAAAATTATCCAAGTTATAAAAGTCGATCACGAGCAGGTTTAGCTCTACTCCGTGCGCTCCAATCCGCTCCAAACAACCCTTAGAAGTTCTAACCAACTTCTACTTAAATACTTCAACCAACTATGAAGATTTCCTTAGGGTTTCGGTTTGAGACTAAAAGGACAAAAGGTAGTATTTCCGGGCTCTATGTATAGAGGTAACTTTTGAAATACTACAAGGTATACGGCTAGGGTATTTTGGGCATTATAACAATACTAGGAGAATACTCTCTACCAAGGGGGGGGGGGGGGTACTTTATGAGAACAACAAGGCAAGGGGGGGTGTACCCCTCGGCCAACACTACTAAGGGGGGAGGGTACCCCTTTCGGCCAAAGCCTTACGAAAAGGGGGAGGGGGAAGGCTAGGATGAGAGCAACAAGAGGAGAGGGGAAGGGTTGCAAGACTTAGAACACATTTTGGATGATGAAGTCTTCAACAAAGGGAGGGGTATTTATAGGGAAGCCAAGGGCCAACCAATGGACAAGATCAAGCCATGTGCAAGGCAAGTGTAAGGCCTTGATCAAGCCAAGTGCACCCTAACCCTACTCCACAAAACATGGAACAAAACAAGGCACCAAACAAGCCACAAAACAAGGCCAAAACAATGAGCCAATTGGCCAAGAGGACGTGACCCAATCGGCCAACCCAACGTCCACTTGAGGGTGACAAGTGTCACCCTCTCGTTGGCCCAAAAAAGTTCTGTCGCTCGGAAAAATCCGCAAAAATACAAAACGACATAGCCGGAATTTTCCCTTCGCAAGCTTTGTAAAACGTTTCGTCGAAAAACGACACTAATCGGGTGTTGTGCACAAATTTCGAACCTAAGCCAAACTTTAAGTCTCAAATTGTCGCACGTACGTCCTTACGTATATACTCTGGAAATACGGGGTATAACAGTAGACTTGTGTAGATTGGCGGGTAGGGAAGTGCTACCCAATTTTCCGTAGAATAAAGGAATCTGTATCTAGAATTATTCTGCAGAGTAGTCTAGATGTTGATAGACTTATATGACCGTTATAGGTTGAAGTACTGCGAGTAGCGTATTCTACTCGAAGGGTGGAAAAGGCTAGCAGGATTACAGTACTTTGGAGCTATTTGCTAATAGTCGATAATCGTCGCGAGGTATGTGATTCTTCCTATCCTCTTGAGCATGATATTTTAAAAGAATATATATATAGTACGGTAGACGTACGTGTGTTAACTGAACGTGGTTTTACTTCAATGTCGTTTGACTTGAGTTTAAATAATAAAGAATCTTGAAGTATTTCAAAAGAATTAAGAATCGTTTTTGAAAGAAGAGTAATACCTGGTTTTAAAAGCTTAAGAGTTATACTAGCTTTATGGGAAGTTAGGTATAATGACTTAAGAGAAATAAAAAGAATGGTTTATTGATTTTAGAAGTTAAGAGACTTAATCTTAAAAGATAAGAGACTTCACTTAATTGAATCAATAAGAAAGTTGTTTAGAAGTGTGAAACCTCATTCGTGAGTAATGAGTACTTGGTTTTTAAAGAATAATGTTTACTGATTTGAAAATGAGAATAAGTATCGAATGAACCAACTTGAGTGTTAATAAAGGAAAATGTATTGACAAATAAGTAATTATATTAAAACCGGTAGAAACATCCGTCTGCGTAGAAGCTAAGATAAGACAAAATTGTATTACATTTCCTAGGTCATGCATTTGCTTTAATAAGATTGTTATAAACAAGAATAACCTACTCCACATAAGGCATATGTTGCCCAAATTGTTTTAAAGAGAATTATGTTATTAAGTGATTAGGACTATGAACTATGAAATCTTTGAAAATAAGAGGCGTGAATATTTGAAATTAGGAAAACTTGAACTTTGGAAAAGAATGTTGTAACTTGATTTTGAAAGGATAAGTGTTTTGGTTTACTTAAAAATGTTAGTCACTCTATTTTTTATAATACGGGCATCGGGTGACCTTTGTAAAAGAAGCATCTTTTAAAAAGAATTTAGCGTCACGTAGTACTTTGGGAGTTAAAACACGGACTTTAGCATAAAATGAAAGTACCTTGAGTTGTGTGTAACTTGCCTATGTTTGCGTGTGATAGCCTTGTCGTGCTAGTATTGTATTTCTATACCAGCGCCTCTCGATGGAGGGCGGTGATTTATTATGATATTACTTGGGCGTCTGGCGGTGGCGGAGAATTCCGCAGTGCGCTCGCGGTGATAGTGTTATTCCGTGGACTAGCTCTCCGTGGGGTTTTTCTTGATTCGGCCTTGGTATCGGTGGTTGGCTTTCGTACTTGCCGTCCGTGGCTGATTCGGCATTGGTGCACAGTAGTTAGCGCCGCACTTGCCCGTTCAGTTTAGTGGCGAAGTCTCGTGATCTGACCTTGGTATCGGTAGTTAGCCCTCGTGCTTGCCCGGTCGACTCGTGACCGACGCGGTATCGGTAGTTGGCTTTCGTACTTGCCGTGTCGGCCGTGGCGAGTCGTGATCTGACCTTGGTATCTAGTAGTTAGCCCTCGTACTTTCCGGTCAGCTCGTTGACCGGCCTTAGTATCTGGTAGTTGGCTTCGTACTTGCCGTGTCGAACCGTGGTTTAGTTGTGTAGTATTGTTAGTACGGCTTTGGTATCTGGTAGTTGGCTTTCGTACTTGCCTCGGTCAATTGATGATGCGGCTTTGGTATTATAGCCCGGCAGGACGTTCGGTGCCTTACCGGGCACCCTAGTGATACAACATCGGAGAAAACCGTGAAATAAAACTTTAAACATGAGATGAGAGATATAATAAGTAAGCGAGGCCAACCAAGCGATTGCCTTGGTATATATACATAAGACCGAAAGATTATCCTTTTACAACCACCTGTGAGTTCTCTGGACCTCTAAGATTTACACAACTATGGCGGGACGGGGCCGCCATACCACGAATGTACAGAACCTCTGACTCGAAACATGCAAAGATAAGCCTCGAAGAGCAGAGCTTTCAACACTGAAATGAGATCCTAAGGCGGGGATCCACGGCCGATGTACTTACTGCGGCATGAGCGGCCCGAAGGAGTCGATCTGGCAGTACCAAGTATGTGAAGCTGTAAAAATCGTAAATGAAATCATACTAGTCTATATAAGCGGGAGACATGTATGATAGCAAACTCTGATTCCAACATAAAAGCGATCATGTCGATCGGGGACTCGCGCCTCAGTCATCACTCAAATATAACTATGGGTCTCGCGCCCGCATCAATCGAGTTCGCATCGCGCGTGCCGGAATCTTGCGCCGGTGTAGACATGTCCGTGATGCGACAATAATACCAATGCCCCATGGCCCGCGTGCCGGAATTCTGCGCCGGTGTGAACGCGTCCGTGTGACATCAGCAACAAGCGACAATCAAAGGAAGCATACGTGCGCTACGCGTCGTGTCGATATGTCGAAGAAACAATAAAACTGACATTCCAAATGGGCGCATGCGTGCGCTACGCGTCGTGTCGATATGTCGAAGAAACAATAAAACGGCATTCCAAATGGGCGCATGCGTGCGCTACGCATCGTGTCGGTATGTCGAAGGAAATCCTGGCGATAATCAAAATGGAAACATACGTGCGCTACGCGTCGTGTCGATATATCAGCGATTAACCAAAGACATCAACCAAAATGGAAGCATGCGTGCGCTCGCGTCGTGTCGGTATGTCCAAAGTGATTATCAAAAGTAACACTATTAACGAGGAGCGTGCGGTGGAATTTCTCGTCGTTCTTGCGGCCCGTCAGTAAGTTCTCGACAAGTCAGCGACCTCTATCGAGAGCGGTAACACGAAATACCACGTTTGCACAACAAAGGCTATCATCACAAGCATAGGCAAGTTTCTGACAACAAGCATAGGCAAGTTTCACAACAACAAGCATAGGCAAGTTTCGCAACAAGCATAGGCAAGTTTAGCAACAAGCATAGGCAAGTTTCACACAACTCAAAGTACTTTCATTTTATGGCAAAAATCGGGTTTTAACCCCCAAAGTACTACATCGTTAAGTTCTTTTAAAGAGATCCATTACCTTTATAAAGTCACGATACGTAGTATTAGAATGACAAACCAGCATTCCTTTTCAAAATCAAGTATGACATTCTTTTCCTAAGTTCCGGTTGCCTAGTTTCCATTACTCAAGCTTTCCATTTTCAAATGGTTTCATAGTTCATAAACTTAATCACTTGATTCCTTTTTAGAACAATTGAGTAATATATGTCTCGCGTGAGTAGGTTATTCTTGTTTACAACATTCTTATTCAATGACCATGATCTAGAAAATGTAATATCATTTTGTCTCATCTTAGTTTCTATGCGGATGGAGGTTTCTCTTGGTTTTAATACGATACATCATTATTCAATACATTTTCCTTTATTGCAGCTGCGGTGATGCAGCCGATACGTTACGATTTCGAAATCGGTAAAACATTATCCCGTTAAATAAAACCAAGTACTCATTACTCATGAATGAGGTTTCACAAACATTCACATTAAAACAAATAAGTTAAGTCTCTTATCTTATAAGATCAAGTCTCTTAACTTAACACATTGATAAACCATTTTCTTTACCTCTCTTAAGACATTATACCTAACTCCATAAAGCTAGTATAACTCTTTTTAAAACCTTTAAAACCAAGTGTTACTCTCGTTCAAAGCGATTTATAAATCTTTTGAAATACATCAAGTTTCTTTATTAAACAAGCGATTATAATTCACATGATTACCTTTTAAAACCACAAAGTATTTTCTTACCTACATAAATTTATTATAACGACTTCCCGTAAGCGTTATAACACTTTATGTTTCAACAATCAAATACAATTCACACGTATGCGTCTACCGTACTACATAGTTCACACATATCATGCTAGAAGAGATAGGAAGAGGTTCGCATACCTCGCGGCGATTGTCGACTAATAGCAAAGCGCTCAGTACCTCGAGCAGGCTACTCCTAAGCCAAGTGGATCGCTCCGCGTAGTACTTGACCTATAAGGCCACGGCGACATTAACATCTAGATCTCAGCGTTCCATAATCTACGAGAAAATTCGGCACCTCCCCACGGCGTAAATCTCCTCTATCGAAGCCGGCTACGAAGCCAACCGAGGGGTTTACGTCTAACGGGCGTGTACAATTCTATTACAACTGCGATACTATCTGAAGTCTCTGCAATTCAGTCTGTGCAATTCTGATTCCGTTCGATTCTTTATTCTTGGGCTTAAGTCAAAAGACATTGCCACAATACTAAGTTGATTTTATATATATAGTATACATGACTATATATTCAACAACATGTAATTTCCAATTACAATAGGGGACAAGATATTTACCTCGATAAGCCCAAAATTATCAGAGTTTAATGTGGCTCTGAGCAAGGTTTAGCTCTACTCAAATGCGCTCCAATCCGCTCCAAACAACCCTTAGAAGTTCTAACCAACCTGCTTAAATCTTGACCAAGTATGAAGATTTCCTTAGGGTTTGGTTTGAGACTAAAAGGACAAAGGTAGTATTTAGTATTCTACTTATAGAGGTAACTTTTGGAATACTTCAGGTATAAGGCTAAGGTATTTTGGGCATTATAACAATACTAGGAGAGTATTTCTATACCTGACAAAGGGGTATTATCACGAAAACAACTAGGCTAGGGGGTGCCAGCAGTGGGCCTCATGAGGGGAGAGGAGACCTGCCGGCCAAGGCCACTTTCAAGGGGAGAGGGCTCTTGGGCGAGAGTCGACAAGAAGGAGGAGGGTTTCCAAGACTTGGAAGATTTGGATGAATGAAGTCTTCAAAGAGAGGGGTATTTATAGGAAAGCGAAGGCCGACGATGGCGAATCGAAGCCATGTGCAAGGCAAGTGTAAGGCCTTGATCAAGCCAAGTGCACACAACCCTACTCGCAAAACATGGCACAAAACAAGCCACAAAACAAGGCCAAAACAAGGCACAAAACAAGGAACCAATAGGGCCAAGCGTGAGCCAAAGATCAAGCGATTCGTGAACCCGTCTTCCTTGGGCGCCCACTGGCTTCGATGTGAGGTGACACATGTCACCCTCCGTTGATCCCAAAATGTTTCGTCTCTCGGAAAAATCCATAAAATTTAAAAAGGACATGGCGAATTTTCCCTACGAAGGCTGCAGCGTTTAGTCGGCGACTCTAGCAGGGTGTTGTGCACAAGGTCGTTCGGCCAAGCCACTGGCGGGGTGACACGTGTCACCTCTTATTAAAATAAAACATCTTAGAAAATATCCTGATGGCCAAAATCTCTAAAACAAAGTGGGCCCAAAGCAGTAAATTTCTCAGTGGGCCCAGCGTGACCATTCAGAAAATAAAATTCCATAATTCTCTAATATTCGGGAAGTCGAATACCAAATCGGAATCAATTCCCGTTAACGAACCTTTTCCTTCCAAAAAGCGGAAACTTTTAGTGGAAAAAATCACCTCTTTCTTCCTTTCCAATCTTTACATTATTCTGCGTGCGTCCTTACGTACATACTGCGGAAATCTGAGGGTATAACATTCTTCCTCGTAGAAACATTAGTCCGAATGTTCCTTCCAATCTCCACCTGAACTGCTAGTATAGCCTTGACTGCTTATCGTCTGAAAACAATCATGCCACGCTGGCCGTAAAAAAATAACAAGCGCACGATACTTAAACCCAGTCAGCGAGGAAACACCTCTAATCATCACAAAAACCCGCACGAGGTCTAAAATATACTCATTACGCGCCGTTTCACGAAAAGCGATCACGCGTTCACTTCTCACTATCTCGTTGTCCTTTCCGAACACTCGAACTCTTTCAGTGTTCGTACCACTCGTCAACAACACGTTTCCAACCCTTGGAGTCACTACCTCGAACTTGGTCATCTCGCTAACGATCTTCTCTAAGGCGTTCGGCCTTGCGATCGACACGGTCGAACATATCCACGGCTTCATCGATGGTCATACAAACTTGGGCCTAGCATCCTCGTGACCTACCACTGGCGGGACCACGACGGCCACCCCAAAGCGGGTTGCGGGTTGACCGCAAATGGTCCTCGACCCGACTGACCGCGCCAAACTCTTGTTCCCGATCGGAACAATCTTACTATTTCGTCATGAAGCTACCACTTCCGTCTCTGCTACCCGTGGACTTATCACACAAATAAATCCCACGTATACTACCACTCGATAAGGGTCAAACATAATATAAATCTTTAACTCGAGCGACGCACACAAGGTCGATCGTGACATATTAGGTTCATTATACGGTATACCACAGGCCTGACCACTAACAACTCTGAGTCGACTAGTAGCTCCTGCTCTTCTTTGCCTGCAGGCGGTGTTGCCTTCGCGAGGGCATAGCGGTAAAAACACGTCGAGAGGGTCGACTTATCACACGGCTCTAAGGCACGATCTTAGAATGAGAAGAATAGAAACCCGTCCTACGTGTCTATAGCCTCACGATTATAGATGTGGTGCCTGACACCGATAATCAAGACTACTGAACACGATGCATAGACACTTCCAGAGACTAAGCGCTCGATACCACTTTGTAACGCCCGGCGGGACGTTCTTGGTGCCTTACCGGGCACCTGGTGATACAACATCGAGAAAACGGCGGAAATAAAAACTTTAAACATGAGATGAGAGATATAATAAGTAAGCAGGCCAGCAAGCGGTTGCCTTGTATATATACATAAGACGACGATTATCCTTTTACAACCACACTTGTGATTCTGGACCTGCAAGATTTACACAACTATGGCGGGACGGGGCCCATACCACAGATGTACAGAACCTACAACTCGAAAGCATGCAAAGATAAGCCTCAGAAGGAAACGGAGCTTTCAACGCTGAAATGAGATCCTAGGCGGGGATCCACGGCCGTACTTCTACTGCGGCATGAGCGCGGCCCCGAAGAAGTCGATCTGGCAGTACAGTATGTGGCTTGTAAAAATGCGTAAATGAAATCATACTAGTCTATATAAAGCGGGAGACATGTATGATAACCAAACTCTGATTCTGACATAAAGCGATCATGTCGATCGAGGACTCGCGCCTCAGTCATCACTCAAATATAACTATGGGTCTCGCGCCTGGCATCAATCGAGTTCGCGTCGGCGCGTGCCGAATCTTGCATCGGTGTAGACATGTCCGTGATGCGACAATAATACCAATGCCCGTGGCCACGTGCCGGAATTGCGCCGGTGTGAACCGTCCGTGTGACATCAGCAACAACGGCAATCAAGGAAGCATACGTGCGCTACGCATCGTGTCGATATGTCGAAGGAAACAATAAGGCAGCATTCCAAATGGGCGCATGCGTGCGCTACGCATCGTGTCGGTATGTCGAAGGAAACAATAAAACGGCATTCCAAATGGGCGCATACGTGCGCTACGCGTCGTGTCGGTATGTCGAAGGGGAAATCCTGGCGATAATCAAAATGGAAACATGCGTGCGCTCGCATCGTGTCGATATATCAGCGATTAACCAAAAGACATCAACCAAAATGGAAGCATGCGATGCGCTACTGGCGTCGTGTCGGTATGTCAGTGATTATCAAAGTAACACTATTAACGAGAGCGTGCGGTGGAATTTCTCGTCATTGCGGCCGTCCAGTAAGTTCTCAACAAGTCAACGACCTCTATCGAGAGCGGTAACGCGAAATACCACGTTTGCACAACAAAGGCTATCATCACAAGCGTAGGCAAGTTTCACAACAACAAGCATAGGCGAGTTTCCGCAACAAGCATAGGCAAGTTTACAACAACAAGCATAGGCAAGTTTAGCAACAAGCATAGGCAAGTTTCACACAACTCAAAGTACTTTCGTTTTATGGCAAAAATCGGGTTTTAACCCCGAAGTACTACATCGTTAAGTTCTTTTAAAGAGATCCATTACGCTTTATAAAAGTCACGATACGTAGTATTAGAATGATAAACCAGCGTTCCTTTTCAAAATCAAGTATGACATTCTTTTCCTAAGTTCGGTTTGCCTAGTTTCCATTACTCAAGCTTTCCATTTTCAAATGGTTTCATAGTTCATAAACTTAATCAACGATTCCTTTTTAGAACAATTGAGTAATATATGTCTCGCGTGAGAGTAGGTTATTCTTGTTTACAACATTCTTATTCTGACCATGATCTAGAAAATGTAATATCATTTTGTCTCGTCTTAGTTTCTATGCGGATGGAGGTTTCTCTGGTTTTAATACGATACATCATTATTGATACATTTTCCTTTATTATTTGCGATTAGTGCGCCGATACGTTACGATTTCGAAATCGGTAAAACATTATCCCATTAAATAAAACCAAGTACTCATTACTCACGAATGAGGTTTCACCTGAAACATTCACATTAAAACAAATAAGTTAAGTCTCTTATCTTATAAGATCAAGTCTCTTAACCTTTACATCGATAAACCATTTTCTTTACCTCTCTTAAGACATTATACCTAACTCCCATAAAGCTAGTATAACTCTTTTTAAAACCTTTAAAACCAAGTGTTACTCTCGCTTCAAAGCGATTTATAAATCTTTTGAAATACATCAAGTTTCTTTATTAAACAAGCGATTATAATTCACATGATTACCTTTTTAAAACCATAAGTATTTTCTTACCTACATAAATTGTTATAACGACTTCCCATAAAGCGTTATAACACTTTATGTTTACAACAATCAAATACAATTCATACGTATGCGTCTGGTACTACATAGTTCCACATATCATGCTAGAAGAGATAGGAAGAGGTTCGTACCTCGCGGCGATTGTCGACTAATAGCAAAGCGCTCAGTACCTCGAACCGCGGCTACTCCTAAGCCAAGTGGATCACTCACACGTAGTACTTGACCTATAAGGCCACAAGGTGACATTAACATCTAGATCTCAGCGTTCCATAATCTCGGAAAATTCGCGCTCCCCATACAGCGTAAATCTCCTCCTCTATCAGGCGGCCAAGCCAACCGAGGGGAGGGGGTTTACGTCTAACCGGACGTGTACAATTCTACTACAACTGCGATACTATACAAGTCTTGCAATTGGTCTGTGCGATTCTGATTCCGTTCGATTCTTTATTCTTGGGCTTAAGTCAAAAGACATTGCCACAATACTAAGTTCGATTTTATATATATAGTATACAACGACTATATATTCAACAACATGTAATTTCCAATTACAATAGGGGACAAGATATTTACCTCGATAAGCCCAAAATTATCAGAGTTTAATGTAAGCTCACGAGCAGGTTTAGCTCTACTCCGTGCGCTCGATCCGCTCCAAACAACCCTTAGAAGTTCTAACCAACTTCTACTTAAATACTTGACCAAGTATGAAGATTTCCTTAGGGTTTCGGTTTGAGACTAAAAGGACAAAGGTAGTATTTAGTATTCTACTTATAGAGGTAACTTTTGGAATACTTCAAGGTATAAGGCTAAGGTATTTTGGGCATTATAACAATACTAGGAGAGTATTTCTATGCGAGAACAAAGGGTATTATCTGAAAACAACTAGGCTAGGGGTACCATGCTGAACCTCATGAGGGAGAGAGACCTCTCGGCGAGCCACTTTCAAGGGAGAGGGCTCTTGGGCGAGAGTCGACAAGAGGAGGAGGGGTTTCCAAGACTTGGAAGATTTGGATGAATGAAGTCTTCAAAGAGAGGGGGGGTATTTATAGGAAAGCGAAAGGCGACCGATGGCCAAGATCAAGCCATGTGCAAGGCAAGTGTAAGGCCTTGATCAAGCCAAGTGCACCTAACCCTACTCGCAAAACATGGCACAAAACAAGCCACAAAACAAGGCCAAAACAAGGCACAAAACAAAGGAACCAATAGGGCCAAGCGTGAGCCAAAAGATCAAGCCAATTCGTGAACCACATCTTCCACTTGGGCGCCCGACTGGCTTCCGATGTGAGGGTGACACATGTCACCCTCCCGTTAGTCCAAAATGTTTCGTCTCTCGGAAAAATCCATAAAATTTAAAAGGACATGGGAATTTTCCCTACGAAAGGCTGCAGCGTTTAGTCGGCGACTCTAGCAGGGTGTTGTGCACAAGGTCATTCGGCCCGAGCCACTGGCGGGGTGACACGTGTCACCTCTATTTGAAAATAAAACATCTTAGAAAATATCCACAATGGCCAAAATCTCTAAAACAAAGTGGGCCCACAAAGTAAATTTCTCAGTGGGCCCAGCGTGACCATTCAGAAAATAAAATTCCATAATTCTCTAATATTCGGAAGTCAGAATACCAAATCTAGGAATCAATTCCCGTTAACGAACCTTTTCCTTCACAAAAACCGGAAACTTTTAGTGGAAAAAATCACCTCTTTCTTCCTTTCCAATCTTTACATGCGTATTCTCGTGCGTGCGTCATACGTACATACTCTGGAAATCTGAGGGTATAATTATCGGTAGTTAGCCTTCGCACTTGCCGTCTGATTTATGACTCGATTAGGACTTGGTGTTCGTATACACTCCTTGGTGTTATTATATCATAAATGGCGTGATGAGGAAGATATTCCACGGGCATGATTGATGTTGAGGCGTGAGACCCATAGTTATATTTGAGTGATGACTTTGGCGTGAGTCACGACTTACATATTGCTTATTTATTATGGGTGTAGTTTGGTTATCATACATGTCTCTTGCTTTATATAGACTACTATGATTTCATTCTGATATTTTGATTTTACATACTTAGTACTTGTTGTCTTGACCTCCTTGAGGCTGCGTTCATCTGCGGTAGAGTACACGATCGTTGATCCTCGCTCATAGGATCACGATTCAGCGTATTGAAGCTCGTTCCTCGGAGGCTTATCTTTTAGTATAGTCCTGTCCTGTAGGTACTTGTACATTCGAGGTATGGCGAGGCCACTGTCGTCATGTTGTATAAAAACTCTTAGAGTGCAGTAATCTTTGTTGTGGCGGGGTTTGTAAGGATGTAACTTTTCGATTTTTAATTATATATCTGAAAGGTAACCGTTTGGTTGCTTTGTTTTATTATGATATCTCTTGTTCATGTTTAAGTTTTTATTTCATTGATTTTCTCGATGTTGTATCACTAGGGTGCAGGGTAAGGCACGATCACGGGCAGGATCGGTCGTGACAAAAGTGGTATCGAGCGATTAATCCTCGGAAAGTGTCTGACGTGTCTAGTAAGTCTTGATTATCGGTGTGTTGTGCACCATCTATGTCGAGGCTGCGAGCATTTAGGATTAGTTTCCATTCTTCTCATTACGAGATCGTGCCTTAGAGGCGTGTTATAAGTTGGACCCCTGCAGCGCATTTCGTTTTACGATTATGCCTCGCGCGCAACCGGGCGAGATGGGCAAAGCGGTAGAAGCGCTAGTAGGATCTGAGAGAGAATGCGAGGCGCGAGCGTCATTACGAGATAGTGCTTGACGGCGAGTTTTGCGGCCGCCCGGCCTCGATAGAGTTTAGAAGCGCGGCGGTGGTTCTTTGAGACCACGATACGAGCCTCGGTCCGCGGCTGGAAGCGAAGAGATGGAGTTACAAGGATATGGCGATTATTGGCGAGGATAGTGGCAGCGCGAGGATAAGTTGGATGCGGCGGTTAGTGCCGTAGTACCGTAGTTCACCCGAGCGGATAGTTTGAGGCTGCTGGACTTTACGAGTTGCGGCCCATGTTTTATGGATCGAGGCGAGGATGATCGCGAGGAGTTCATCGGCGATTCTGACGGATCATGAGTGATCAAGGCGGAGACCGAGTCGATGGTCTTAGGTTCGCATCGGTGCGTGATCTGCGATCGTGGTTTGGTCGTGGGAGCTGTCGGGGAAGCGAGGGCCTCGGCTATTTGGGGCGAGTTCTGGAGGCATTTCTTGCACATTTCTTGCCCATGAGCGAGAGGGCTCGCGGCAGATTTTTGGTGTTGGCGAGCGGGCGTGCGGTTGGGAGTACAATGTGAGTTCGACTCATTGGCTCGGTATGTCCACTGCGTTAGTAGCGATATGGAGGGCGAGTGCCGCTATGTCACGAGGCTCGGCGATTATTTGGCGGAGAGTTGCGCGGGTGTAGCTCTTGTAGGGCATGGACATTGCGCATGCGAGCTTATGCGCTTGGGTGTGAGGCGAGAAGGTCGGCGGAATGACGAATCGCGAGAAGAGGGCGAGCAGCGAGTCCTTTGATAACTTTCGGCGGACCGCCTCGGCGAACTAGTTATGTACCTCGCCACTGAGTGGTCCTCGCGACGCCGGGACGCCGGGATATTGGGGCGGTCAGGGCTCCCAGGTTTCAGATTTTCAAGGGAGTAGGAGTGCTCGCCGGATAAGGTCGCCCTTGTCTTAGTGTGGCCGTTGTGGAAAACTTCATAAGGGAGAGTGTCGTACTAATTTGGGAGATTGTTATTCTTGCGGCCCACAGGGCCATTTGGCGGCTGTCAGGCCGGGTAGCGGTGGGATAACCTGACTCTGGATCGATTGCGGGTTCTTCACCTTCCATAGCTAGGCGGGATGCTCATGCCGTGAGCCACGCGAGAGTCGCGGTAGAAGTTCGATTTTAGCGGTCCTTTGAACCGCCTATCTTTTCAGTATATCCTTAACCCTCAGAGATCAGCATGCGTGTTATGATGATTATATGTTGAGTACTATGTACAGATAGCATTGTGTATATTGTGGTTTAGAGACATGGTTAGTTGAAAGAATAATTATGGGGACAGGGAAGGTATGAACCTTAGAAAATTACACGTTGAGACCTTAGATGTAAGGCCGGCTTGAATAAAAGACTTTACGATTAATCTTTGTCGGAATGCATAAGTATACGTGGAGTAATTGTGGGAAAATTTCTTAGGTTGTGTAAAATGAAAGTGGTAGCTTTCATGACTTGTATAAGTAGATTTTCGAATCGGAGAACAAGTGTTTAAGCGCGATAGCGAGTCGGGTTGAGGATCGATCGCGGGTCAACCAGCGGCTGAAATGTGGTGGGAGTCGGTTCGAGGTGGTCCGGCCGGGTGGTAAGTCACGAGGTGCTAGGCCGAGTTTAGGTAACCATCGTATGAGTTCGTGGATATGTTCGACGAGAATCGGATCGTGGCGGGAATGGCCTTAAGAGATTGAGGCTAGTAAGATGACCAAGTTTGGAGTGGTGACTCAGTTTTGAAGCGAAGCGATGGTGGAGTATGAGTGCGTACACTAGAAAGAGCTCAGTATTCGAGAAAAATCTGACAGTAAGGAAAGAAGTGAACATGTGCTAAGAGAATAGAAATGATCATTACTTTTGTGAAGTAAAGGTGCGAAGGGGATATCTTTTAGACCGGGGGTGGAAGCTTTTGTAATGCTAGAGGTAATTCCTCGTTGACGTGGGATAAGTATTTGCGTGTGTGTTATTTGGTGGCGGTGTGGCATTGGCAGCTTGTTATGAGGAACTTTATCGTTATCAGTCTTGAGAAGGAACATTCGGGACGAATGTTTCTAAGGAGGGAGAATGTTATACCCGTATTTTGAGTATGCGTGAGGCGTGCGTCTGAAAAGTTTAAGCCTTAAGTTAGGCAAGGGGAGAAATTTGTGCACAACTAGCGAAAGAATCGTTTTTGGCGAAGCGTTTCAGGACTTTGCGAAGGGAAAAATACGGTTGCAACATTTATAATTTTTGCGGATTTTTAGAGATGAAATATTTTGGACCAACGAGAGGGTGACAAGTGTCACCTCAGTGGGCAGGAAAATGTGGGATGAAACTTGGGCGTTTTGCCTTTAATTTTTGTCAAGGATTAGGTAGGATATTTTGTGTAGTTGATGAGCAAGTGGGACCAGCACATGTCAAATCCTCACCCTCATGCCCACTTGTCTTGATCTTGGCCATTGAATGTCCTATAAATACCACTAATGCAAGACTATTTCTTCATCCTCATGAAATTCCAAGTCTAAAACCCTCTCCCCATAGTGTAGTTTCGTCAGGCTCCCTCCCTTTGAGAGGCCTTGGCGAAACATCCCCCTCTTGCCTAGTAGTTTTAGTAAAATACCCCACTTGGTAGAAAAGTATTCTCAGTATTGTTACTATTCAAAATACCTTGTAGTATTCCAAGGTTACACCTATACTAAAGCCCGGAAATACTATTATACTTCCTTTAGCCACTAAGCGAAACCTAAGGAAATCTTCATAGCGAGTTGAAGCATTAAGAAGAAGTTGTGTAGAACTTCTAAGGGTTGTTTGGAGCGGGTTGGGCGCCAGTAGGAGCTAAGCGTTGCTCGGGATCGACATTAAAACTTGGATAATTTTGGGCTTATCGAGGTAAATACTCTTGTCCTTCTATTGTAATTGGAAATTACATACTGTAGTAGTATAGAAATGAGTATAAGACGTATAGAAGGATGGTATAAAGAAGAGAATTGAATTGAAATCACATCAGAAGAGTATTAAAGAAAGAAGATTGCTGTACTTACGTAGAATTTGTATTCTGATGAACTTGTGTAAATTGGCGGGTAGGGAAGTCTTTGATTTTAGTAGAATAAAGGAATCTGTATCTAGAATTATGCGAGTAGTCTAGATGTTGATAGACTTATATGACCGTTATAGGTTGAAATCTGCGGTGGCGTATTACACTCGAGAAGAGTGGAAAAGGCTAAGCGGGATTCTGATGCTTTGGAGCTATTTGCTAATAGTCGATAATCGTCGCGGTATGTGATTCTTCCTATCCTCTTGAGCATGATATTTTAAAAGAATATATATATAGTACGGTGAGCGTGCGTGTGTTAAGCGAGCGTGGTTTTACTTGATGTCTTTTGACGTGAGTTTAAATAATATAGAATCTTGAAGTATTTAAAAAGAATTACGAATCGTTTTTGAAAGAAGAGTAATACCTGGTTTTATAAGCTTAAGAGTTATACTATCTTTAAGGGAAGTTAGGTATAACGACTTAAGAGAAATAAAAAGAATGGTTTATTGATTTTAGAAGTTAAGAGACTTAATCTTAAAGATAAGAACTTGATAATTGAATCAATAAGAAAGTTGTTTAGAAGTGTGAAACCTCATTTGTGAGTAATGAGTACTTGGTTTTTAAAGAATAATGTTTACTGATTTCGAAAATGAGAATAAGTATCGAATGAACCCTTTATCGTGTTAATAAAGGAAAATGTATTGACAAATAAGTAATTATATTAAAACGGTAGAAACCTCCAAATGCATAGAAGCTAAGATAAGACAAAATTGTATTACATTTCTAGGTCATGTTTGCTTTAATAAGATTGTTATAAACAAGAATAACCTACTCCCACATAAGGCATATGTTGCCCAAATTGTTTTAAAAGAGAATTATGTTATTAAGTGATTCAGACTATGAACTATGAAATCTTTCGAAAATAAGAGACGTGAATATTTGAAATTAGGCAAACTTGAACTTTGAAAAAGAATGTTGTAACTTGATTTTGAAAGGATAAGTGTTTTGGTTTACTTAAAAATGTTAGTCACTCTATTTTTATAATACGGGCATCGGGTGACCTTTGTAAAAGAAACGGATCTTTTAAAAAGAATTTAACGTACGTAGTACTTTGGGGTTAAAACCTGGACTTTGGCAGATATGAAAGTACCTTGAGTTGTGTGTAACTTGCCTATGTTTGCGTGTGATAGCCTTGTCGTGCTAGTATTGTATTTCTATACCACCGCGCCTCTCAATGGAGGGTCGGCTGATTTATTATGATATTACTTGGGCGTCTGGCGGTGGCGGAGAATTCCGCAGTGCGCTCGCGTTGATAGTGTTATTCCATGGACTAGCTCTCCGTGGGGTTTTTCTTGATTCGGCCTTGGTATCGGTGGTTGGCTTTCGTACTTGCCGTCGTGGTGATTCGGCCTTGGTACACAGTAGTTAGCCTTCGCACTTGCCGTTCGGTTTAGTGGCGAAGTCTCGTGATCTGACCTTGGTATCTGGTAGTTAGCCCTCGTACTTGCCCGGTCAACTCGTGACCACGACCTTGGTATCGGTAGTTGGCTTCCGTGCTTGCCGTATCGGCCGTGGCGGAGTCTCGTAATCTGACCTTGGTATCGGTAGTTAGCCCTCGTACTTGCCGATCATTCGTGACGACGCGGTATCGGTAGTTGGCTTTCGTACTTGCCATGCTCGGCCGTGGTTTGGTTGTGTAGTATTGTTAGTGCGACTTTGGTATCTGGTAGTTGGCTTTCGTACTTGCCGGTCGATTGATGATCTTTGCTTTGGTATCACGGTAGTTAGCGCCGTACTTGCCGTGCGGTTTATGACTCGAGTAGGACTTGGTGTTCATGTGTACTCGCTTGGTGTTATTATATCATAGGCTGAAGCGGTGAGGAAGGTATTCCACGGGCATGATTGATGTTGAGGGCGTAAGAACCATAGTTATATTTGAGTGATGACTTTGAGGGCGTGAGTCCCTGACTTACATGACTGCTTATTTATTATGGACTTTAGTTTGGTTATCATACATGTCTCCTGCTTTATATAGACTACTATGATTTCATTTACAGTATTTTCAGTTTCACATACTTGGTACCTGTTGTACTGACCTCCTTCGGGGGGCTGCGTTCATCTGCGGTAGAGGTACACCGATCGTTGATCCTCGCTCATAGGATCATGATTCGTATTAGGAAGCCGTTCCTCAGAGCTTATCTTTGGTATAGTCCCTGTCATTTGTAGGTACTTGTACATTGAGGGGTATGGCGGGGCCACTGTCGTCATGTTGTATAAAAACTCTTAGAAGTGCATGAAATCTTGTTGTGGGCGGGGTTTGTAAGGATGTATGATTCGATTTTTAATTATATATACAAGAAGGTAGTTTGGTTGCTTTGTTTTATTATGATATCTCTTGTTCATGTTTAAGTTTTTATTTCCGCTGATTTCCTCTGATGTTGTATCACTAGGGTGCCCGGGGTAAGGCACCAGTCACGGGCCCGGGATCGGGTCGTGAGAGGATATGCTATACGTAGTACTTCATCCTATATTAACCATAACATGTCTATCAACTCCTAGCTTATCAACGTGAAATAATACTAAGTGCTAGGTCTCTTATTCTACAGAAATTTGGGCAGCACTTCCTTTGTTTCTACGTACTTTTCCACCTTTTCCTAGGCCCATATTCATCAACTAACAACCACATTTAAGGCGCAACCAACAGTTAGCCAAAGGGGATTACGCCCTAGCGGGCGTGTAAAATTACGCCAGATTTTACAAAAGCGATCCAAATCGACCCGTAAAAGCGATGCGTAATCCAACAATAACGAGGGTAAAATGTGAGGCGTTTCAACACCTTTCCACACCCCTATTTCCTTAGGACTTTCATTAGCAACTACTACACTTAAAGATGCATATTATGGGCTTAATTTCCAGCATTATGCACGCCCAAAACAGCCCATAAAATGATACGACAACGTCTAACAGTTTTAAGCGGTTTTATTAAAACAACTACAATCCGATAACTCTTTCCTTAATCCATTTTATTCCAATTCAAGTTCCAACACTTCCATATATGACATACCAACTTATCAAAAACCATATTACCTTATTTTAACATGCGACAAGTGTGGATAACAACAACCATATAACAAACGAAACCAAGGGCACAAAATTGCCTCGAATCGACAACACGTATCTCTCATACACATCTTATTTCGATTTCTTCCTTAACATTAATTCAGCTATACATTATAACAATAAGTAATATCCAATTACATTAATTTAAGAAGAACTATTACCTCATTTTTGTGCCCAAAAACTTCCCGGGCAGAATGCTAAACAATGGCTCGTAGTTTTCGTTTCCTCCGCCTCTTGAGTTCCACTTACATATATGTATCCCCTACAACCTTGGGAGCAACTTCTCTTCACGTTTCGCTTCCAAAAAGTCGACGGGAACCCCTTGTTACACCCTGGAAATTCCAGGTTATGTTTATAAGAACGTACGTAAGAACTCAAAATGTTAAGATTTGAGACGAGTAAAAATTTATCGGAATTATGGAATTGTCGGAAAACGAAATATTGCGACGAACGGGAGGGCGACACGTGTCACCCCCCTTGCTTGGTCTTGGACGAAAAATACATGGATAGGATGGTCATTTGACCATAATTTAAATGACCAAGTCTTGCAAAGACTAATAGCTTGATATTGTTGACTTAGTCAAGGCCACTTGGCTAGGATCCATGTGAAACTCATCTAGACCACCCATTTGTTCTAATCTTGACCCTCTATTATGTTATATATGTATACTAGTAGCAAGACTAGTTCCCACACTTAGAAAATTTTCAAGAATTGTGAGGAACACCTAGTGAAGCTCTCGGGTTTGGCTTGCCTTAGGAGAGAAATTTTTTTGTTTGTTGTCCAATAAGCTCCATACTTTAAACCAAGGTACCTAAGGGTATTGTAAGTGTATCTCAATAGAAAGATCTCGGAAAAATGGTGTTTTCGTATTAGTCGCAAGGCGAAAACCTAAGGAGTGATTCAACTTTGAAGTTGGAAGTTGAAGATGAGTTATTCATAAGCTTCTAAGGGTGTCTTGGAGTATATTGGAACATTGATAGGAGGAGCTAAAGGTGCTAAGGATCGACTTGTACTCTTGGATCATATTTGGGCTAATTGAGGTATAACCTTCATTTTACTTTTGTAATTGAAGATTTCATGTTATGATAAGTTATAAGTGATCATGTGATATGTGTTTTGAAGTTTGATAAGTGTTATGGAAATTTGGAAGCTCAAAATCCGAAAATGACATGTTGAGTCATTTGAAATTGAATTACAATTTGGTCGTTTATTAGAATCGTCGCATGTTACTTACTTGAAGATTATAGTAGTTATAATCGATTGCGACTTGATATCATGTTATGCTAACAACTTGGATTGAAATGGAAATTGGATAAGAATTGGTATTGTTGCCCAAATTGCCGAATTGACATTGTAGTTTAGACTAGTTTGTTATATATTGTGGGGCGGAATTTTACATGTCTTGATTAAGAGTGTAATCCCCTATTGTTAGCTACTTTGTTGGGCATTAAATGTGGTGTGTTTGGTTATTGAATTCTGTTATACCCCGTATTTCCAGAGTATGTACGTGAGGGCGTACGTATTAAAATTTAGGCCTTAAGGTTTGGCTAGGTTCGAATTTGGGCACAAGTGCCGAAAGGAGTCATTTTTCGACGAAACGTTTTACTAAACTTGCGAAGGGAAAATTCCGGCTATGTCATTTCTAATTTTTGCGGATTTTTCCGAGAGACGAAACATTTTGGACCAACGGGAGGGTGACAAGTGTCACCCTCACATTGGATGGAGTGGGACGGCAATTGGACGAGAAAGGTGGCATGTAGTAGGTAGGATATTTTGTGCAAGTTGTGTGGTAGATGGATAAGGTACACATGGTTGAAATCTAGCCCTACACTTGCCTTACACTTGGATGAATCTTGGCCATTGGTTGGCCATTTCTTGACTATAAATACCCTCTAAGTTGATGAACTTATTCATCCAAAATTGTTCCAAGTCTTGAAATCCCCACTTGTTCTTGTGGTTCTCGTCAGACCCTTGGCGAAACCACTCCCTTTAATGAGCTAGCAGAGCCTCTCCTCCCCGCTTTGTGGTGTCTGGCAGTGGGGTACCCACTAGCCTAGTTGTGATAGTCGAAATACACCCCACTTTGCCTTGTTATTTTTAGTATAAATACCCCTTTTGTGGTATAGAAATACTCTCTAGTATTGTTATAATGTCCAATACCTTGGCCCAAATACCTTGTAGTATTCCCGAGTTACAACATACAAAGCCAGAAAATACTATTATACTTCCTTTAGCCACTAAGCGAAACCACTGAAATCTTCATTGATAGTTGAAGTAATTGAGTAGAAGTTGGTTAGAACTTCTAAGGGTTGTTTGGAGGCGGGTTGGGCGCCTTGAGTAGGAGCTAAACCTTGCTCGGGATCGGCGTATAAACTCGGATAATTTTGGGCTTATCGAGGTAAACACTCTTGACCTTATTGTAATTGGAAATTACATGTTGTAGGAATATATAGTTGAAGTATACTATATATAGAACTGAACATTATAATTGTGCGGCAATGTCTTTTGACTTAAGCTGAATAATACTTACGGCAATGTCTTGCGACTTAAGCTGAATTTAAAGAAGAAGCTGAGCGTAATTACATGGGGTGTATTACAGTGAACTTGTGTAACATTCTTGTGAGTAAATTGTACGTCAGGTTAGGCGTGCAAACCCCAGTTGGCTTGGTGGCAGACCTCGATGAGAGGAGATTTCTGTTTGTTGCGGGGAGAGTCTTTGAATTTTACGTAGAATACTTCTACATTGAGCTCAGGATGTTAATAGGCGCCTTGTGGCCTCATAGGTTGAAGTACTCGTGTGGCGTGATCTACGCGGCAAGGTGGGCGGCGGTTTGAGTTACTTGGGCGTTTTGCTGTTGGTGCGATAATCGTCGCGAGGTATGTGAACCTCTTCCTATCTTTTCGGCATGATATGTGTATAACTATGTAATGCGGTGAGCGTCATGTGTTAAATGTATTTGATTGGTTACTGACTTTATGTAGTGTGCGCCGAACCGGGCAGATTCTTGGTGCCTTACAGGGCACCTAGTGATACAACATCGAGAAAACCAGCGGAAAATAAAACACGAGTCATGAAACAAGAGATATAATAAATAAGCAGGCCAGCCAAAGCGATTTGCCTTGGTATATACACAAAAACCGAGCAGTTGTCCTTTTTACAAACCACACCAGCGATTACTCTGGACCTCTAAGATTTACAACAACTATGGCGGGACGAGGCCCGCCATACCACGAATGTACAGAACCTACAACTCGAGGAAACATGCAAAGATAAGCCTCAGAAGGCAGACTTTCAACCAGTTGAAATGAGATCTAGGCGGGGATCCACGGCCAGATGTACCTCTACTGCGGCGTGAGCGCGGCCAGAAGGAGTCGATCTGTACCAAGTATGTGAAAGCTGTAAAAATCGTAAATGAAATCATACTAGTCTATAAAGCGGGAGACATGTATGATAACCAAAATCTGATCTGTGACATAAAGCGATCAAGTCGGGGACTCGCGCCGCCGAAGTCACCACTCAAATATAACTATGGGTCTCGCGCCCGACATCCATCATGTTCGCGTCATGGCGCGTGCCGGAATCTTGCATCGGTGTAGACATGTCCATGATGCAACAATAATAACAAGGCCGCGTGGCGCATGCCGGAATCTTTGCATCGGTGTAGACATGCCCGTGTAACCTCGATAACAATATCTTGGGTGGTCAACCACGCGCGTGGCCACGTGCCGGAATCTTGCGTCGGTGTAGACGCGTCCATGTTGCGATAATAACCATATATCGGGTAATCAACGGCCGCGTGGCGCGTGCCCGGAATCTTTGCGTCGGTGTAGACATGTCCATGTGACATCAGCAACGAGCGGTAATCAAAATGAAACATACGGTGGAATTCTCCATCTGCGGCCGCGTCCAAGTAAGTTCTCAACAAGTCAACGGCCTCTATCGAGGGCGGTAACACAGAAATACCACACTTGCACAACAAGGCTATCGTCCTGGCATAGGCAAGTTTCACAACAACAAGCATAGGCAAGTTTCACAGCAACAAGCATAGGCGAGTTTCACAACAACTCAAAGTACTTTCATTTTATGCCAAAGTCGGGTTTTAACCCCAAGTACTACATCGTTAAGTTCTTTTAAAGAGATCCATTACTTTTATTAAAGTCACGATACAGTAGTATTAGAATGACCAACCCACATTCCCTTTTCAAAATCAAGTAACAACATTCTTTTCCTAAGTTCGGTTTGCTAGTTTGATTACTCGAAACTTCTCGTTTTCAAATGGTTTCATAGTTCCCAAACTTAATCACTTGATTCCTTTTTAGAACAATTGAGTAATATATGTCTCGCGTGAGTAGGTTATTCTTGTTTACAACATTCTTATTACGACCATGATCTAGAAAATGTATATCATTTTGTCGTCTTAGTTTCTATGCGGATGGAAGCCTGCTGGTTTTAATCTGATTCATCATTATTGATACATTTTCCTTTATTACTTATTGCGATGGTGCGTCGATACGTTACGATTTAGAAATCGATGAAACATTATCCTTTAAATAAAACCAAGTACTCATTACTCACGAATGAGGTTTCACACAAACATTCACATTAAAACAAATAAGTTAAGTCTCTTTATCTTATAAGATCAAGTCTCTTAACCAACATCGATAAACCATTTTCTTTACCTCTCTTAAGACATTATACCTAACTCCCCAAAAGCTAGTATAACTCTTTTTAAAAACCTTTTAAAACCAAGTGTTACTCTCATTCCAAAGCGATTTATAAATCTTTTGAAATACATCAAGTTCTTTATTATAACTAGCGGTTATAATTCACATCGATTACCTTTTAAAACCACAAAGTATTTTCTTACCTTCGTAAAATTGTTATAACGACTTCATAAAGCGTTATAACACTTTATGTTTTAAACAATCAAACACGATTAACACGTATGCGTCTACCGTACTACATAGTTCACACATATCGTGCTAGAAGAGATAGGAAGAGGTTCACATACCTCGCGGCGATTATCGACAATAAGCAAAAAGCTCAAGTACTACAACGCACTGGCCGCTTTCCACTCGCCGAGTAGAATCGCTACTCTTGTACTTTCACTATAAAGGTCCTGGCGTCTATTAACCCCAAAACACAAGTTCTATCTTTCTCTGAGAAAATTCGGACCTCCCCATGACAGCGTAAATCTCCTCTCTATCAGTAGGCTGAAGCCAACCGGGGTTTCATCTAGCGGACGCGTACAATTCTACCACGATGCACAAGTCTGTAATGATCCTATGTAATTCTGATTCGATTCGATCTGTATTCTTGAGCTTAAGTCAAAAGACATTGCCAACTAACTACGTTCGATCTATATATAGTATACTTGACTATATAATCAACAACATGTAATTTCCAATCACGATAGAAGGACAATAGTGTTTACCTCGATAAGCCCAAAATTATCCAAGTAAAAGTCGATCACGAGCAGCGCTTAGCTCACACTCGAGTGCTCGAGCAACGCAGAAGTTCTAACCTGCTCCAAAACTTGACCAACGATGAAGATTTTCCTTAGGGTTTCGGTTTGAGGCTAAAAAGGACAAAGGTAGTATTTAGTACTCTGCAAAGAGGTAACTTTTGGAATACTACAAGGTATAAGGCTAAGGTATTTTGGGCATTATAACAATACTAGGAAGTATTTCTATACCTGACAAGGGGTATTATCACAGTAACTAGGCTGGGGTACCCACGGCTGGGCACCACTGAGGGGAGGAGACCTCTCGGCCAAAGGCCACTAGGAGGAGGAGGAGGCTTGGGGCGAGAGCCACGAGAGGGAGGAGGGATTTGAAGACTTGGAAACATTTGTGGATGAATGAAGTCTTCACAAAGGGTATTTATAGCAAAACCAAAGGCGACCAATGGCGAATCTAGCCAAGTGCAAGGCAAGTGTAAGGCGAAGATCAAGCCAAGTGCACTAACCCTACTCACAAAACACTCCTGAAAACAAGCCACAGCAAGGCACAAAGAGGAGCCAATCGGCGAAGGCCAACGAGGCTCTTGGGCGCCCAAATCGTCGGCCAATCCGTTTGCTTCGATGTGAGGTGACACATGTCACCCTCCCGTTGATCCAAAATGTTCGTCACGGAAAAATCATAAAAATTATAAATGACATGCCGGAATTTTCTCTCGAAGCTGTGAAGCGTTTAGTCGAAAGCGACTCTGTCGGCACTTGTGCCCAAATTTCGAATCGATGCCTACGCTTAAGGCTCAAATTTCGTGCGTCGTCCATGCGTACATACTCTGGAAAAAGCGGGGTATAACATTCTCCCCCCAGAAACATTCGTCGAATGTTCCTTCCAATCTCAAAACAAGCGGTGCGATATAGTCTTCCTGCTATACTTACGAAAACAATCATGCCATGGCGGCCATAAAAACACCGTTCACTTCTCCGCTTTTCCGTAGTACTGCGTCTCGAACACGAACTCGTTCTAGTATCAGTACCACATACATCAGCGCTGTTTCCCGCCCGGAATCACTACCTCGAACTTGGTCATCTCACTAATCTCGATTTCCCTAAGGCCATTCGAGGCGCCGGTGATTACGGTCGAGCGTATCCACGAACTCATCGATGGTCATCTAAACTTGGGCCTAGCACCTCGTGACCTGCCACTGGCGGGACCACCCGGTGACCGCCGCCGAAGCGGGGCGCGGGTTGGCGCAACATAGCCAAACCCGACCAGCGTGGCGCCCGACTTCGCTCGCCGACGGAACACGTCATGGAAGCTACCCTTCCGTCTCACACTAACAGATTTTTAAATCACACTATAGCACAAAGCTATCCGAACATAACATAACACATCATTAACATCAATACATACAAGTATCTACGGGGTTAAGGATATACGAAACTAGGCGGTTCGAGGCCGCTAAGCGGAACTTCCACGCGACCTCTGCAGTGGCCATGGCTCTCTAGTAGTGCGTCTTTGTCTACAGCGCTACCACAGTCGTCTGATCTCGTCATATAGCCACAGTTGGCCGCAAGAATAACAAGCTCCCTTGGTACTACGACACTCCCGAAATGCGGTCTACCATCGACAGCGCGGTAGGGAGTGGCTGCGTCGGCAACACCCTGCTCACGAACATCGAGCACAGGAGCCACGACGCTCTGAATATCCCAAGGTCGAAAGGCTGCGGAGGACCACTCTGCAATGGCGGAGGTACATAACTAGTCTGGCTTCTTTGAGGCGGTCCGCCTCGAAAGTCGTAAAATATCCGGCGATCTTGGCATAACCTGGCGGTCCGCTGCGTCGATCTGCGCTCGCCGCGCGAGTGCGTGAGCACGAATGCGGGCAATGTCCGTGCGGTGAAGAAAACTGCGAACAACTCTACGCTAGGTAATCGCCGAGCCACCTTAACATGTCGGTGCACTCGGTCCTCATACTAGCTACTAATGCGGGAACATCAAGACGATAGGTCGAACTCGCATTGTACTCCGGTATGCGCGGATTACGCCTCAGCGTCAAAAATCTGCCGGCGAGCCCTCCTCGATTGTGGAGGCGAAATGTGCGGAAGGCCCCGGCTTCGTCCCAAGCGGTGGAAGTGCGTGCTCTCCCGGAGAGCTCGCGAAGTCAAACCCGATCGGCTGCGGTATCGCGCGGCCGATGCGAACAAATATCCGCAGACTCGATCTCTGAAGCCTTGATCACCGCGTGATCCTGCGCAGCGGCGGATGAACTCCTGCGGATCATCCTCGGCCTCGACCAGTAAAACTTCGGGCGGGCTCTGACTAAGAAATCGTAGCCTCAGCTATGCGCCTCGGGTGCGCTACAGTCTTCTTTGGGCCCAGGCTGCTGCGTCGGCCTATCCTCGTATCTGGCCTGACCACAGCGATAAGCGGGCCGTCTCGTGACCCGTCTCCCGCTCGGTGTGGGGTGGAGGCTCAGTCTTGTAGTCTCGGGAGCGCTGCTGCGACTCTAAGCTTCTTTGGTCTTTGGCGGCGTCGCAAAACTTCGCCGTCTGAAGCACTACCTCAGTCTTGGCCGGGCTGCGCCTCGTACTCCTCTGAATCCACTAGCGGCTCCGCGTGCCTTGCCCATCAGGGCCTGGTTGCCTTCGCGAGCATGGCGGTAAGCGAAACACGTCGGAGGGTCCGACTTACACGGCTCTGAGGCGCGATCTCGGAATGAGAAGAATGAAACCAATCCTAAATGTCCTATAGCCTCACGATTATAGATGTGGTGCCTGACACGATAATCAAGACTACTAGAACGCGATGCGTAGACACTTTCAGAGGACTAGCGCTCACGATACCACTTTGTGCGCCCGAACGGGCGTTCTTGGTGCCTTACCGGGCACCCTAGTGATACAACATCGGAGAAAACCAGCGGAAAAATAAAACACGAGTCATGAAACAAGAGATATAATAAATAAGCAGGCCAACCAAAGCAGTTGCGCCCGGTATATACAAAAACCGAGCAGTTGTCCTTTTTACAAACCACACTTGGCTTGATTACTCTGGACCTCTAAGATTTACAACAACTATGGCGGGACGGGGCCCTTGTACCACGAATGTACAAGAACCTGACTCGGGGAAGCATGCAAAGATAAGCCTCGAAGGCGGAGCTTTCAACATTGAAATGAGATCTAAGGCGGGGATCACGGCCAGATGTACCTCTACTGCGGCGTGAGCATGGCCCCGAAGGAGGTCGATCTGCCCAGTGCAGTATGTGGCTGTAAAAATCGTAAATGAAATCATACTAGTCTATAAAGCGGGAGACATGTATGATAGCCAAAATCTGATCTGACATAAGCGATCCGTCGAGGACTCGCGCCTCAAAGTCACCACTCAAATATAACTATGGGTCTCGCGCCACAGCATCCATCGTGTTCGCGTCATGGCGCGTACCGAATCTGCATCGGTGTAGGCGTGTCCGTGATGCAGCAATAATATGAGGCGCGTAGCGCGTACCGGAATCTTGCGCCGGTGTAGGCATGCCCGTGTAACCTCGATAACAATATCTTGGGTGGTCAACCACGCGCGTAGCCACGTGCCGGAATCTTGCGTCGGTGTAGACCGTCCGTATTGCGGTAATAACCATATATCGGGTAATCAGCGACGCGTGGCGCGTGCCGAATCTTTGCGTCGGTGTAGACATGTCCATGTGACATCAGCAACAAAACGATAATCAAAATGGAAACATACGTGGAATTCTCCATCGGCCGGCCGCGTCGAGTAAGTTCTCGACAAGTCGGCCGCCTGTCGAGAGCGGTAACCTGAAATACCACACTTGCGACAAAGGCTATCGTCACAAGCATAGGCAAGTTTCCGCGACAACAAGCATAGGCAAGTTTCACGACAACAAGCATAGGCAAGTTTCGCGACAACTCGAAGTACTTTCATTTTATGCCAAAGTCGGGTTTTTAACCCCAGTACTCATCGTTAAGTTCTTTTAAAAGAGATCCATTACTTTTATTAAAGTCACGATACAGTAGTATTAGAATGACCAACCCATTCCACTTTTCAAAATCAAGTAACAACATTCTTTTCCTAAGTTCGGTTTGCTAGTTTGATTACTCGAAACACCGTTTTCAAATGGTTTCATAGTTCCCAAACTTAATCACTTGATTCCTTTTTAGAACAATTGAGTAATATATGTCTCACGTGAGAGTAGGTTATTCTTGTTTACAACATTCTTATTACGACCATGATCTAGAAAATGTATATCATTTTGTCATCTTAGTTTCTATGCGGATGGAAGCCTGCTGGTTTTAATACAATTAATCATTATTGATACATTTTCCTTTATTAGCATTTGCGATGATGCAGCCGATACGTTCGATTTCGAAATCGGTAAAACATTATCCTTTAAATAAAACCAAGTACTCATTACTGCGAATGAGGTTTCACATGAACATTCACATTAAAACAAATAAGTTAAGTCTCTTATCTTTATAAGATCAAGTCTCTTAACCAACATCGATAAACCATTTTCTTTACCTCTCTTAAGACATTATACCTAACTCCCAAAGCTAGTATAACTCTTTTTAAAAACCTTTTAAAACCAAGTGTTACTCTAACTTCAAGCGATTTATAAATCTTTTGAAATACATCAAGTTCTTTATTATAACTAGCGGTTATAATTCCATCGATTACCTTTTAAAACCACAAAGTATTTTCTTACCTTCATAAATTTGTATAACGACTTCCCAGTTATAACACTTTATGTTTTAAAACAATCAAACCACGATTAACACGTATGCGTCTACCGTACTACATAGTTCCACACATATCGTGCTAGAAGAGATAGGAAGAGGTTCGCATACCTCGCGGCGATTATCGACAATAAGCAAAAAGCTCCAAGTACTACAACGCACTAGCCACTTTCCACTCATCGAGTAGAATACGCTACTCTTGTACTTTCACTATAAAGGTCTGGCGTCTATTAACCCCAAACACAAGTTCTATCTTTCTGAGAAAATTCGGCACCTCACATACGGCGTAAATCTCCTCCTCTATCAGTGGCTACGAAGCCAACGGGGTTTTACGTCTAGCGGGCGCGTACAATTCTACCACCACGATACGAGTCTCGCATGTCTGATCTATGTAATTCTGATTCGATTCGATTCTGTATTCTTGGCTTAAGTCAAAGACATTGCCAACTAACTACGTTGATACTATATATAGTATCTTCAACTATATAATCAACAACGTGTAATTTCAATCACAATAGAAGGGCGATGGTGTTTACCTCGATAAGCCCAAAATTATCCAAGTAAAAAGTCGATCACGAGCAGCGGCTTAGCTCTACTCAGAGTGCTCAAACAACCCTAGAAGTTCTAACCAACTTACTCCAAAACTTGACCAACGATGAAGATTTTCCTTAGGGTTTCGGTTTGAGACTAAAAAGGACAAAGGTAGTATTTAGTACTCTACGAAGAGGTAACTTTTGGAATACTACAAGGTATAAGGCTAAGGTATTTTGGGCATTATAACAATACTAGGAGAGTATTTCTATACCACAACAAGGGGTATTATCACGAAGTAACTAGGCTGGGGTGCCCGGCTGGAACACCTGAGGGGAGGAGACCTCTCGGCCAAAGGCCACTAGGAGGAGGAGAGGCTTGGGGCGAGGCCCTGAGAGGGAGGAGGATTTGAAGACTTGGAAACATTTGTGGATGAATGAAGTCTTCCGAAGGGGTATTTATAGCAAAACCAAAGGCGACCAATGGCCAAGATCTAGCCAAGTGCAAGGCAAGTGTAAGGCGAAGATCAAGCCAAGTGCACCTAACCTACTCATGAAACACTCATGAAACAAGCCACAAAGCAAGGCCAAAGAGAGCCAATCGGCGAAGGCCAACGAGGCTCTTGGGCCTTAAATCGTCGAAGCCAATCCATTTTCTTCCAATGTGAGGGTGACACGTGTCACCCCCGTTGATCGAAAATGTTCGTCACGGAAAAATCCGCAAAAATTATAAATGACATGGCGGAATTTTCTCGAAGGCTGTGGAAGCGTTTAGTCGACGACTCTAATCGGCACTTGTGCCCAAATTTCGAATCCAATGCCTACCTTAAGGCTCAAATTTCGTACGTACGTCCATACGTACATACTCTGGAAAAACGGGGTATAACATGTAGGTAAGAAAATGCCTGTGGTTTTAAAAGGTAACTGATTTGACTTATAACTGACTTGATGTGTGATAATAAGGAACTTGAAGTATGTCAAGAGTTAAGAACCCATTTTTGTAAGAAGAGTAACACTTGGTTTTAAAAGGTTTTAAAAAGAGTTATACTAAGCTTTATGGGGAGTTAGGTATAACGTCTTAAGAGAGGTAAAGAAAATGGTGTACTGATTTTAGAAGTTAAGAGACTTGATCTTATAAGATAAGAGACTTAACTTAAATAGATTAATGTGAATTTTGTGTGAAACCTCATTCATGAGTAATGAGTACTTGGTTGTTGAAAGGAATAATGTTTCTTGATTTGAAATCGAATGTGTATCGACAAACGCTGCGCTAATAAAGGAAAAATGTAATGGCTAATGAAGTATTATTAAAACATTAGAAACCTCCATCTGCATGAAGCTAAGATGAGACAAAATGAGATTACATTTTCTAGATCATGGTGCTTAATAAGATTGATTATGAACAAGAATAACCTACTTTAGGGCATCGTTACTCAATTGTTTTAAAAGAGATTAAGACATTGAACTATGAAACTTTTCTAAAAAGAGGCGTAATTGAAATTAGGCAAAATGGAACTTTAGGGTAAAGAAAGGCATTGTGTTGTCTTAAAATGGTTTAAAACATAAAGTGTTATAATGACCTTATGGGAAGTTGGTTATAACGACTTTATGAAAACAAAAGAAGGGTTTTTATCCTTTGGTTTTAATGTGGTAACTTGGCTTTAAAAGAAGTGTTTTGGTCTAAAAAGAAGGCATGGTATTGCCTTAATTTGGTTTTAAAAGGATAGTATGGAAGTTGTTTTGGTTTACTTAAAAGATATAAGTCACTCTATTTTATACTCACGAATTGTCGGGTGACTTTTATAAAAGGAATGGATCTTTAAAAGGAATTTAACGTCGTAGTACTTTAGGATTAAAACCGGACTTTGACATAAAATGAAAGTACCTTGAGTTGTGGATAACTTGCCTATGCTTGTTGTTGTGTAACTTACCTATGCTTGTTGTTGTGTAACTTGCTTATGCTTGTTGTGATAGCCTTTGTTATGCAAGAATTGTGTTCTATATTCTGGCGTCTCGATGGGGCGGTTGACTCGTTGAGGACTTACTTGGGCGTCTGGCGATGTGGAAAATTCCACGGGTATGCTCACGATGATAGTGTTATTCCATGGACTAGATCTCGTGGGGTTTCTTCTTTGTTCGACCTTGGTACGGTGGTCGGCTTCGTACTTGCCGTCTCGTGGCTGATTCGGCCTTGGTACGCGGTAGTTAGCCCTCGCACTTGCCGTTCGATGTAGTGGCGAAGTCTCGTGATCTGACCTTAGTACGGTGGTCAGCCCTCGTACTTGCCGGTCATTCTCGTGACCGACCTTGGTATCTGGTAGTCGGCTCTGCACTTGCCGGTGTCGGCCGTGGTTTGGTTGTATTGTATTGTTATTACGGCTTTGGCATCGAGTAGGACTTGGTGTTGGTGTACTTCTTGATGTTATCATATCATAGGCTGGCGATGAGGAAGGTATTCGCGGGCATGGCGATGTTGTGGGCGTGAGACCCGTAATTATATTTGAGTAAATGACCGGGGCGTGAGACCACGACTTGATATAAGCTGTTATATGTGTGTCTGTAGTTTGGTTATAAATCATGTCTCTGCTTTATATAGACTATTATGATTTCATTTCTGATATTCTGATTTCACATACTTAGTACTGTTGTCTTGACCTCGCTTGAAATTTGCGTTCATCTGCATGGTAGAAGTACATCATTATCGACCCACTTTTAGGATCACCTTCAGCGTATTGGGAAGCTCAGTTCCTTGAGGCCTATCTTTGGTATGTTACCACGATACATGGGTTCTTGTACATTCGGGGTATGGCGAGACCACTGTCCGTCATAGTTGTTGTAAAAATCTTAAGTGCATGCTTGTTGTAGGCGGGGTTGTAAGGATTATGGCTATTGAGCGTTTATATATATATGTTGAAAGACATTTGTTTTGGTTGGCCTGTTTATTTATAATATCTCTCATTTCATGTTCATGTTTTATTTCCGCTGATTTTCTCTGATGTTGTATCACTAGGGTGCCCGGGGTAAGGCACCAGTCACGGGCCCGGATTCGGGTCGTGACAAATTCGGCCTTGAAAAAGGTGGCAAAGTATGTAGAAACAAAGGAAGTACTGTCCGATTTTCCGTAGAATTTAGTGACTTTGCACTTGGAATATTCTACGTTTGAAACTAGAAGTTAATAGACGTACTATGGTCATTATAGGTTGACATACTACGTACGGCGAATTGGACTTAGCAAGTGGATTAAACCGAAGAGGTATGTGGAACTTTCTTATCTCTTGAGCATGAATAAGTTGTAAATGTATGATGCGGTAGGCGTATAAGATTTTGACAATCTAGGTCGATTGATATCCTTGGCTTATTTTAAGAATGTCCAAGTTGATTGAGTTAGAATTAACTCACTTGTTTAAATATTAAGGATATCTTGGTTTTAAAAGTTAAGAGACTTTAAGTATGTTGAAAGTATTATTGATACTTGTTTTGTTGGAAAGTTTAAGTCTCTTGGTTATAAAGAAGTATGTAAGTTGCTAATGTATAAAGCTAGTATAACGGCTTTATGGGAAGTTGGTTATAATAGCTTTATGGAAAGTTAATAAAAGAGTGGTTTACTCTAAGTAATTTAAGTATGTTAAACAACTTGAAATAACGAAAGGCAAATTGATTTAAAAGCATCAATTGCTTAAGGTTATTAAAAGAAATAAGTCAACGATTTAGAAGCTAGAAAATGTATTTTCTAAAAGGTATTGTGACTTGTCTTAAAATGTAGTTATGACTTGATACTACGGTTATTAGTATCTTGGAAGTTTATATGAAAATGAGTCATTTTAAAAGAATAGAAGTCGTAGTACTTTGGGTTAAACTCCGGTTATAATGGCGTGTTAGTTCCTGAGGTATACTAAAATGAGATTTTATTTGAATAAGACTAATAAGTAGTTAGGGTGATTTCTTAAGTTTCTTTCTTATTTTATGTTAGTGCTGTAGTGCTTATGTTTGGTTTGATGGCGGTTAGTCGGGGTAAGAGTATATCGAGGTAGATCCCGAAGATAGTTATACCACTCTTTACCATACTCCGGGGTAGAGTATATCGAGGAAGATCTCGAAAATAGTTATACCACTTTACCACTTCTCCGGGGTAAGAGTATATCGAGGGTAGATCCCCAAGATAGTTATACCACAGTTTACCACCTTCTCCCGGGGTAGAGTATATCGAGGGTAGATCCCAGAGATAGTTATACCGCCTCTTTACCATACTCGGGGGTAAGAGTATATCGAGGGTAGATCCCGAAGATAGTTATACCACATTTACCACCTTCTCCGGGGTAGAGTATATCGAGGGTAGATCCCCAGATAGTTGTTATACCCGTAGTTCGGGTATGTATGCGAGGGCGTGCGTGCGAGAATCTGACGTGAAAGATTGGAAAGGAAGAAAGAGGTGATTTTCCACGGAAAAGTTTAGGTTTTGTGAAGGAAAAAGGTTCGTTAATGGGAATTGGATTCCCAGTTAGGTGTCGGACTTCTGGAATATTAGAGAATTATGGAATTTTATTTTGGAAATGGTCACGTGGGGCCACGGGAGAAATTCTGGTTTTGTAGAACCAGCTTTGTTTTGAGATTTTGGCCATTGTGGATATTTTGGAAGATGTTTTATTTTGGGCCAATAGGAGGGTGACACGTGTCACCCACGCCTAGAGTGGCTTAGTAGAATGGCGTTTAGCCGCAGTCTTGGAATTAAGTCGTTTTCGGCGAAGCGTTTTACATAACTGCGAGGGAAAATTCGGCTATGTCTTTTCTTATTTTTGCGGATTTTCAGAGATGAAATGTTTTGGACCAGCGAGAGAGGCGACACTTGTCACGCCGAGTTGGTGGAGTTAGACGGCGCTTGGGCGTTTGAAGGTCAGTTGGTGAGATATTTTGTGAGGATTTGTGGAGTAGGGACTAGGGGCACTTGGGCGCATCTTGGCCTACAACTTGCATAACACTTGGCTAGATCTTGGCCCTTGGTTGGCCTTTGCTTACCTATAAATACCCACTCCCTTTGAAGACTTCCGTCATCCGAATCTCAAGTCTTGAGAACCCTCTCCTCATCTTGGTGACTCTCGTCCAGAGCCTCCCTCCCCACTCATGTGGCCTTATGGCCAGAGCACCTCTCCCTTCCTAGTAGGCCGCCCGGTGAGCCTTCCCACTGCCTTAGGGTGTTCTCGTAAGTACCACTTGGTTGAAATACTCTCAAAAGTATTGTTATAATGCCCAAATACCTTAGCCTTATACCTTGTAGTATTCTAAGGTTATATCTATCTGAAAAGCCCGGAAATACTATCATACTTCCGTCGGTCCACAAAACCGAAACCACAAGGAAAATCTCCATGGTTAGTTGGAGTGCTTGGTAGAAGTTGGTTAGAACTAAGGGTTGTTTGGAGCGGGACGGAGCACCGGTGTAGGAGCGAAACATTGCTAAGGATCGACTTTAAACTCGGATAATTATGGGCTTATCGAGGTAATTATCTTGTCCCCTATTGTAATTGGATATTACATGTTGTTAGAATATATAGTTGAAGTATACTATATATAGAAATGAGCGTAGTTGTTAGTGATGTCTTTTGACTTAAGCACGAAGAGTAAGGCCCGAGCTGTAATTACATGGGGTGTATTACAGTAGACTTGTGTAGTATTACGGTATAGTAGAATTGTACCGTTCGGGTTAGATGTATAACCCACTGGTTGGCTTGGTGGCGGCCTCGATAGAGGAGGAGATTTACGTTGTGGCGGGGAGAGTCTTCTTAGAATTTTGGTAGAATGTTCTCTGATGAGATCTAAATGTTAATAAGCGCCTTGTGGCCTTATAGGTTGATGTACTACGTGTGGCGCGATCTCGTGGCTTAGGAGTAGCGGCGTTTGGAAGTACTTGGGCGTTTTGCTGTAGTCGATACTCGTCGCGAGGTATGTGAACCTCTTACATCTCTTACAGCATGATATGTGTGAACTATGTAATGCGGTGAGCGTCACGTGTGCTAAATGTGTTTGAGTGGTTTAAAACATAAAGTGTTATAACGGCTTTATGGGAAGTTAGTTATAACGACTTTATGTTAGTAGAAAATACATGTGGTTTTAAAAGGTAGTGATTTGAACTATAAGCGGCTTGTTATATGATAAGAAAGAACTTGAAGTATTTCAAAAGTTTTGAATCATTTTGAAAGGAAGTAATACTTGGTGTTTGAAAACTTAAGAGTTATACTAGCTTTATGGGAAGTTAGGTATAACGGCTTAAGAATGCTTTCTTGATTTGGAAATCAGAATGTGTATCGACAAACCAACTGCGGCGTTAATAAAGGAAATGTTTTGAATAATTAAGTATTATTAAAACGGTAGAAACTTAAATCTGCATAGAAGCTAAGATGAGACAAAATGATATTTCTAGATCATGGGCTTCTGTAATAAGATTGTTATAAACAAGAATATCTACTCATATAAGGCTTATGTTTCTCAGATTGTTTAAAAGATAATTATATTATTCTTAAATGAATAAAACTATGAACTCTGAAACCTTTCTAAAATAAGAAGCGTGAACATTTGAAATTAGGCAAACTTGGACGTTTGGAAAATAATGTTGTTACTTGAATTTACAAAGGTAAGAGTTTTGGTTTTCTTAAAAGGATAGTCACTCTATTTTATACTACGGGTATTGTGTGACTTATGTGAAAAGCAGATCTTTTAAAGATTTAATGTGTGAAGTACTTTGGGGTTAGATACGAACTTGTTAGTAGAAAGTACCTTGTGTGAATACTATTGTATTGGTTCGTGATAGCCTTGTAAATACTTTCTTGTTGATTTGAGAAGTAAACATGTTGGGATGCTACGTGTGTTAGTATCTTGTGATGTTAGTGTAAAGGGGTTTTCCTCATTGCGCTTAAAGTTGTTTGACTATCGGTAGTTATGTTGGTATTGTACCACTCGCCTTGACTTGTGTTCGGAGGTTAAGGCGCCTCCGTCTGGGGTAGACTCGGCGATGCAGGACCGTGATTGAGAATACCTCGTGCGGGTCGGGGATCCGTGCGGGCTCACGGGAGCTCGAGGTTAGTGTGCGGCCACTTGTGGTCATGCGGTCGCTTGTGGCGTGCGGCTGCGAGTCGGGGCGATCAGGGAGTAGCTACCCTCGATGCGGGGTTATACCTCATGCGGGCCTATCGGCGGCTATGCGGGCTGCGGAGAGTTCGGGGCTAGGCAGCGCACATTTGATCTTTGAGCGAGTGACCGGCTTTTATCATGTGGCGATGCAAGCGGATATCATGACCACGACTTATGACGCTTGTTGAGTGCTGTGGGTGTTAGTAGTCGGCTATGCGCCGTGCCTTACCTGTGCCGTTTTATTAGGACACGGTGGGACACGGTGTTCGTATGTATTCCTTGGTCTTTGGTATATCATAAGCTGCGGTGAGGAAGGTATCCACGAACACGATTGATGTGGTGGGCGTGAGACCCGTTGTTAAAATTAGTGATGACTTGAGGCGTGAGTCACGACGACATATTGCTTATTTATGGTGAGCGTAGTTTGGTTATCATCATGTCTCTGCTTTGTATAGACTACTATGATTTCATTTCTGATGTTATTTTTAGTTTCACATGCTAAATTTTTGTTATCTTGACCTCGCCGGGCTGCGTTCATGCAGCGGTAAGGTACACGATCGTTGATCCTCGCTCTTAGGGTCTGATTCGACTTTTAGGAAGCTCCGTTTCTCGGAGGCTTATCTTGGTATAGTCACTGTTGTTGTAGGTGCTTACATTCGGGGTATGGCGAAGACCTGTCCGTCGTTGTTGTCGTATCATTTCTTAGAAGTGCTGTAATCTTTGTTGTGGCGGGGTTTGTAAAAGGATTAAAGCTGTTCATTTGTAAAAAAGTGGTTATTTATATATCAGAAAGGCAAGTTTTCCTCAGTTCTTGTTTTGTACTTGACTTGTTCATGTATGTGTTTATGTTGTGATTACTACGATGTTGTGTCACTAGGGTGCGGGGTAAGGCACGATCCACGGGCCGGGCAGTCGTGACAAAAGTGGTATCGAGCGATTAATCCTCGGAAAGTGTCTGAGCCGTATCGATGAAGTCTTGATTATCGGTGTGTTGTGCGCGCCCGATGTCGAGGAGGCTATAGGATATTTAGGATTAGTTTCTATTCTTCTCACTCTGAGATCGTGCCTTAGATTTGTGTTGTAAGTTGGACCCTAACGTATTTCTTTCCACTTGCTCGTTATGCCTCGCGTAGAACCGGGCCCGGGGAGGGCAAGCGGCCGAGGAGGCTGCGAGTTGAGTTCGGAGGTTGCGTGGGCACAAGCCCAATTATCACCTTGGATGGTGCCGTTCGGGGATTTCTGCGGCGTCGCTGCTTGCGTGAGTTTGCTGCGGCGGCGGCGATTCCTGCTGCGGCCGTAATATTTGAACGCCGGTTCGCGATTGAGAGCAGAGAATATAGATTGCGGAGAGCGACCTGTTACTAGCTATGGATGTGGCTGCGGAGAAAATACCGATGTCGCGAGTCTTGATGACTATCTAAAGGAGGTTGTACGAAGTAATTCTTGACTAAGCGTGAGCATGGCCTATGAGCAGGCTTATACGCGGGTAGAAAGCGTAGAGATCGGCGGGTTAACGAAGGACATCGAGAAGGGGCGAGCGGCTAGGTCGCTGGTAACCGAGGCAAGTCGCCTCACGGCCGATTAGATTATGCACATCCGCCCGGTGCAAAGAGGTCCCCAGCGGGATTGATGCGTTCGGGGTATGCGGGAGTTAGTCGGGACTCGGGGTTTTCGATTCAACGTGTAATGAGCGTCATCGGGAATGTCGTCTTTTAGATTGATACTTGTTGTACTGTGGCCGTCGGGGCCATATGTCGAATAGGTGACCTAGTAGAAGGATTTTGTCTTGATGCAGGTGGGTAGTTCGTCACCTTCCTTAACTATAAGCCCTGCAGGCGGGTTAGATTAAACGACATAGGGAGTGAAGCGGTAGATGCGAGCATATCCTAAACCCTACAGAATTTTGTTTATGTGATAAGGTGAGTATACCTTAAGTGCTATGTTACAGTAGCGGTATGTTAGTTGTGATTAGAAATCATGGTTGTTTAGCAAGGTAAGATGTTGGGGATAGAGAAAGTGTGAGCCTTAGAGTTTCTGGCGTAGAGACCTTAGAGGTAAGGCCGTCTCGAGTAAAGGCGTATATTATGTTTGACCCTTATAAGAGTGCATAGTGCCGTGAGCTATGTTCGTGGGATAAGTCACGAGTAGTGTGGAAGGAAGAGGGTAGTTGAGCTAAGAAGACGCTAGGTTTTAAGTAGCGTGTTTTGAGAGATTGTTCGCCGGGAGATAGTATTTTGCGCCTTAGGGTCGGGTTGAGGCCACGTTGCGGGTCAACCGCGGCATGTTTGGTGGTGAAGTCTGGTTGTGGTGGTCGCCTTGTGGAAGATCACGAGGGTGTTAGGCCCAAGTTTAGTTAACGGTCTGAGTTCGTGGATCGTTCGACCGGTGGTGGGTCGATGGGGCAGCCCGTGTTCTTGATCGGGGCCGTTCACCGGTAGTGTTGATTTATCGAGAAGGTTGTAAGGCTGCAGGGTGCCTACCTTCACCTTATGGCGAGCAGTGGAGCCAGTTCACGGCTGTTTTTGTTGGAAGTTTTACGAGCGGGGTTAAGGACTCGGTGAGTCTCGAATCGCGTCGCCCTCGGGCGATATGTGGTCGGGGTAGTTGTGAAGATTGTTGTCTCTGTGGAGGGCGTTTAAGCTACCATTTCGGTGTTGAGTCGCCTTATGAAGCCTTGCGGGCGGAAGTGTAAGTTGCGGTCGATTGGTTCGATGTTGGCGGGGTTGAGATAGTTAGTTGAGCTTGTTCCGGTGATGTGGATAGTGAAGCTTGTCTAGAGAAGTTACAGCGGCTCGGAGGAATCGTGCGGATGTCGGCGGCAGCGCTTAGAGTTGAGTTGACGGTCGGTCTTCTTGAAAGTACCACCGGACGGGTGTGGCGAGTTTTGGATACTAAAGTAGTATCGAAATGTAGTAAATTAGTGTCACGGCGAACGGTGATCATGGCGGCCGGTACCATTTGTTGGAGTGCGTCGGAGCTAGGCTCGCGGCAAAGTGACAAAAGTGTATTTGTGGTGATGTTAGAGTGTTTCCTCGTAGACTTGGATATAAGTATGTTCTTGCGGTATTTACGTGGCGGTGTGGCGGGATTGTTTCGTAAGTATAGTAGTGAAGACTATCTTGCGCGTGTTCGTTTTGAGACTTAGAAGGAACATTCGGGACGAATGTTTCTAAGGAAGAATGTTATACCCGTAGTTCCGAGGTATGTATGCGAGGGCGTGCGTGCGAGAATCTGACAGAAAGATTGGAAAGGAAGAAAGAGGTGATTTTCCACGAGAAAAGTTTAGGTTTTGTGAAGGAAAAAGGTTCGTTAATGGGAATTGGATTCCCAGTTGGTGTCGGACTTCTGGAATATTAGAAATTATGGAATTTTATTTTGGAAATGGTCACGTGGGGCCCAGGGAGAAATTCTGGTTTTGTAGAACCAGCTTTGTTTTGAGATTTTGGCCATTGTGGATATTTTGGAAGATGTTTTATTTTGGGCCAATAGGAGGGTGACACGTGTCACCCCTAGGTGGCTTGGTAGAATGGCATTTGAGCACAGATGGAATTAAGTCGTTTTCGGCGAAGCGTTTTACATAACTTGCGAGGAAAATTCGGCTATGTCTTTTCTTATTTTGCGGATTTTTAGAGATGAAATGTTTTGGACCAACGAGAGGCGACACTTGTCACCTCGAGTTGGTGGAGTTGGGCGACGCTTGGGCGTTTGAAGGTCGAGTTGGTGAGATATTTTGTGAGGATTTGTGGAGTAGGGACTAGGGGCACTTGGGCACATCTTGGCCCTACACTTGCATAACACTTGGCTAGATCTTGGCCATGGTTGGCCTTTGCACCTATAAATACCCACTCCGCTGAAGACCTTGCGTCCGCCGAATCTACAAGTCTTGAGAACCTCTCCTCACTCTTGTTGACTCTCGTCAGAGCCTCCTCCTCCACTTTCATGTGGCCTTATGGCCGAGCACCCTCTCCCCTTCCTAGTAGGCCGCTTGAGAGCGCACACCTTAGGGTGTTCTCGTGGAGTGCCACTTGGTTGAGAAATACTCTCAAAGTATTGTTATAATGCCCAAATACCTTAGCCTTATACCTTGTAGTATTCTAAGGTTATATCTATCTGAAAAGCCAGAAATACTATCATACTTCCGTCAGTCCAAAGAAACCACAGGAAAATTTCCATGGTTAGTTGGAGTGCTTGGTAGAAGTTAGTTAGAAGCTTCTAAGGGTTGTTTGGGCGGGACGGAGCACCGGTGTAGGAGCGAAACATTGCTGAGGATCGACTTTAAACTTCGGATAATTATGGGCTTATCGAGGTAATTATCTTGTCCTATTGTAATTGGATATTACATGTTGTTAGAATATATAGTTGAAGTATACTATATATAGAAGCGAAACGTAGTTGTTAGCGATGTCTTTTGACTTAAGCTGAAGATTAAAGGAGCTGACTGTAATTACATGGGGCGTATTACAGATAGACTTGTGTAGTATTACGGTATAGTAGAATTGTACCCGTTGGGTTAGATGTATAACCCACTGGTTGGCTTGGTGGCGGCCTCGATAGAGGAGAGATTTCTGTTGTGGCGAGGAAGTCTTCTGAATTTTACGGTAGAATGTTCTCTGATGAGATCTAAATGTTAATAAGCGCCTTGTGGCCTTATAGGTTGATGTACTCGTGTGGCGCGATCTCGTGGCTTAAGGAGTAGCGGCGTTTGGAAGTACTTGGGCGTTTTGCTGTAGTCGATACTCGTCGCGGTATGTGAACCTCTTACTATCTCTTCTAGCATGATATGTGAACTATGTATGCGGTGAGCGTCGTGTGCTAAATGTGTTTGAGTGGTTTAAAACATAAAGTGTTATAGCGGCTTTATGGGAAGTTGGTTATATGACTTTATGTTAGTAAGAAAATACATGTGGTTTTAAAAGGTAAGCGATTTGAACTATAAGCGGCTTGTTATATGATAAGAAAGAACTTGAAGTATTTCAAAGTTTTTGAATCATTTTGAAAGAAGTAATACTTGGTGTTTGAAAACTTAAGAGTTATACTAGCTTTATGGGAAGTTAGGTATAGCGGCTTAAGAATCTTTCTTGATTTGGAAATCGAATGTGTATCGACAAACCAACTGCGGCGTTAATAAAAGGAAATGTTTTGAATAATTAAGTATTATTAAAACCATTAGAAACTTCCATCTGCATAGAAGCTAAGATGAGACAAAATGATATTTCTAGATCATTCTTTGTAATAAGATTGTTATAAACAAGAATGTCTACTCGCATATAAGGCTTATGTTTCTCAGATTGTTTAAAAGATAATTATATTATTCTTAAATGAATAAAACTATGAACTCTGAAACCTTTCTAAAATAAGAAACGTGAACATTTGATATTAGGCAAACTTGGGCGTTTGGAAAATAATGTTGTTACTTGAATTTACAAAGGTAAGAGTTTTGGTTTTCTTAAAGGATAGTCACTCTATTTTATACTACGGGTATTGTGTGACTTATGTGAAAGAAGCAGATCTTTTAAAGATTTAATGTGTGAAGTACTTTGGGGTTAGATACGAACTTGTTAGTAGAAAGTACCTTGTGTGAATACTCATTGTATTGGTTCGTGATAGCCTTGTAAATACTTTCTTGTTGATTTGAGAAGTAAACATGTTGGGATGCTACGTGTGTTAGTATCTTGTGATGTTAGTGTAAAGGGTTTTCCTCATTGCGCTTAAAGTTGTTTGACTATCGGTAGTTATGTTGGTATTGTACCCTGCCTTGACTTGTGTTCGGAGGTTAAGCTGCCCTCCGTGCGGGGTAGACTTCGGTGATGCAGGACCGTGATTGAGAATACCTGCATGCGGGTCGAGGATCCATGCGGGCTACGGGAGCTCGGGTTAGTGTGCGGCCCTTGTGGTCATGCGGTCCTTGTGGCGTGCGGTGCGAGTCGGGGCGATGCGGGAGTAGCTACCCTCGATGCGGGGTTATACCTCATGCGGGCCTATCGGCGGCCTATGCGGGTGCGGAGAGTTCGAGGGCTAGGCAGCGCATTTGATCTGCGAGCGAGTGACGCTTTTATCATGTGGCAGTGCAAGCAGATATCATGACCGACTTATGACCTTGTTGATGCGTAGGTGTTAGTAGTCGGCTATGCGCCGTGCTTACCTGTCGTTTTATTAGGACACGGTGGGACACGGTGTTCGTATGTATTCCTTGGTCTTTGGTATATCATAAAGCTGGCGGTGAGGAAGGTATCACGAACACGATTGATGTGGTGGGCGTGAGACCCGTTGTTAAAATTGAGTGATGACTTGAGGCGTGAGTCCACGACTTGACATATTGCTTATTTATAGTGAGCGTAGTTTGGTTATCATACATGTCTCTGCTTTGTATAGACTACTATGATTTCATTTCTGATGTTATTTTTAGTTTCACGTACTAAACTGTTATCTTGACCTCGCCCGAAGCTGCGTTCATCACCGCGAGTAAAGGTACACGATCGTTGATCCTCGCTCTTAGGGTCATGATTGACTTTTAGGAAGCTCCGTTTCTCGGAGGCTTATCTTGGTATAGTCCTGTTGTTGTAGGTGCTTACATTCGGGGTATGGCGAGAGCCTGTCCGTCGTTGTTGTCGTATCATTTCTTAAGTGCTGTAAATGCTGTTGTGGCGGGGTTTGTAAAAGGATTAAAGCGTTCATTTGTAAAAAAAGTAGTTATTTATATATCTTAGAAAGGCAAGTTTTCCCTCGATTCTTGTTTTGTACTTCACTTGTTCATGTATGTGTTTATGTTCGTGATTACTCGATGTTGTGTCATTAGGGTGCAGGGTAAGGCACGATCCACGGGCCGGGCAGTCGTGACAATAGTTATACCACTTGTTTAGTGGATTTGCTACCTATACTTTTGATTACTCTCATTGTTAGTAAGGCTGTGTCTGTTAATTGAGTTATCATACGTGTCTCGAATTTTATTATTGACTTATGATTTCATTCTGATACTGGTTTCACATATTTGGTACGTATGTTGTCTTGACCTCCTTGAAATTTGCCTTACATCTGCGGTAGAGTGCAGTTCTTGATCCTGCTCTTAGGATCAACTGTTGGTGTTGAAAAGCTCGCTGTATTAGGAGGCTTATCCACAGTATTGTCGGTTGTTGTTCATTCGGGGTATGGCGGGGCCTGTCACTTGAGTTATTATTCTTAAGTGCTGTAGTCGCATTGTAGTTTGGGTTGTAAAGAAAAGAAAAATGTACTATTTTATTTGTATAGCTTACGGAAGGTGGCCTTATCGGCGACTGTTATTCTATGTTAAGCATTTTTATCGGTTGTGTATGTTCATTGCTATTCTACGATGTATCACAGAAAGGGTGCGGGTAGGGCACGATCGCGAGCAGAGTCGGATCGTGACAAAAGTGGTATCGAAGCGATTAGTCCTCGGAAAGTGTCTGACCGTGTCTAGTAAGTCTTGATTATCGGTGTGTTGTGCACCACGTCTATGTCGAGGCTGCGTGACATTTAGGATTAGTTTTGTTATACCGTATTTCGAGTATGCGTGGGGCGTCGTGAAAATTTAAGCCTTAAGATTTGGCAAGTTTCGAAATTTGTACACAAGTGCAGAAAGTCGTTTTTAAACGAAGCGTTTTACTAAACTGCGAAGGAAAAATACGGCTATGTCATTTTTAATTTTTGCGGATTTTTAGAGGCGAAACATTTTGGACCAGCGGGAGGGTGGCGTGTGTCACTCGCATTGGAAGAAGTGGGGCGGCAATTGGGCGAAAGGTGGCTTGTAGTTGGTAGGATATTTTGTGCAAGTTGGTGTGGTAGATGGATAAGGTGCACGTGGCTTAATCCTAGCCCTACACTTGCCTAACACTTGGATGAATCTTGGCCGTTGGTTGGCCATTGCTTGACTATAAATGCCATAAGTTGAAGACTTTCTTCGTCAAACTTGAGCATTTCTCTAAGTCTCGAACTACTCCCTCCTCTTGAGTTTCGTCCACCACACCTCCCGTTTGAGAGGCCCGGCGAAACCTACCCACTAGCCTAGTTGTTTCGTATAAATACCCTTTGTGGTATAGAAATACTTCTCAGTATTGTTATAATGCCCGAATACTTTAGTGAAATACCTTGTAGTACTTTCCAAAGTTACCTCATCGTAGAGCAGGAAAATACTATTATACTTCCTTTAGCCCTAAGCGAAACCACAGAAAAATCTCCATAATTGGTTGGAGTACTAAGTAGAAGTTGTGTAGAACTTCTAAGGGTTTCTTGGAGGCGGGTGGAGAGCACGGAGTAGGAGCTAAACGTTGCTCAGGATCGACATTAACCTTGGATAATTTTTGGGCTCATCGAGGTAAATACTACTGTCCTTCTATTGTAATTGGGAATTACATACTTGTTATACCCCGTAGTTCCTGGGTATGTATGCGAGGACGTACGTGCGAGAATCTGACAGAGAAAGGTGGAAAGGAAGAAAGAAGCGATTTTCCACGGAAAAGTTTCCGGTTTTGTGAAGGAAAAAGGTTCGTTAATGGGAATTGGATTCCCAGTTTGGTGTCGGACTTCTGGAATATTAGAGAATTATGGAATTTTATTTTGGAAATGGTCACGTGGGGCCCACGGGAGAAATTCTACGGTTTGTGTAGAGCCCTTTGTTTTGAGATTTTGGCCATTGTGGATATTTTGGAAGATGTTTTATTTTGGGCGATAGGAGGGTGACACGTGTCACCCCTTAGGTGGCTTAGCGAATGGCATTTGTGCCTGACACGGTTAGAGTCGTTTTTCGTGAAGCGTTTTACATAACTGCGAAGGAAAATTCGGCTATGTCTTTTCTTATTTTTGCGGATTTTTAGAGGCGGAACATTTTGGACCAGCGAGAGGCGGCGGCACCACTGCCGTTTGGTGGGCAGGTGGGCGACACGTGGGACCAATTGGGAGAGTCAGTGGTAGATATTTTGGTAGATATTTGTGAGGGTTTTAAGGAGTAGGGACTAGGGGCACTTGGGCATATCTTGGCCTACACTTGTAACACTTGGCTCGATCTTGGCCGTTGGTTGGCCTTGGCTTGTCTTTATAAATACCCTCTCCGCTTTGATGAATTCTTAAATCCTTTCCTAAATGTTTCTAAGTGTTAAATCTTCTCCTCCCCTTAGTGTTGAGTTCGGCCAGAGGCCTCCCTCTCTGAGGCCTTGGCGAGGGTACACTCACAGTAGTGTGGCGTGGGGTGCCACTGTGAGTTGCTTTCGTATAATACCACTTTGTGGTGTAGAAATACTCTCTAAAGTATTGTTATAATCATAATTACCTTAGGTATACCTTGTAGTATTCTAAGGTTATACCTATCTGAAAAGCAGGAAATACTATTATACTTCCGTCGGTCCTGAAAACGAAACCACAGGAAAATCTCCGTAGTCAGTTGGAGTATTGTGTAGAAGTTGGTTAGAACTTCTAAGGGTGGTTTAGAGCGGGTTGGGCGCTCGGAGTTGGAGCTAAGCGATTGCCCAGGATCGACTTTATACTTGGATAATTATGGGCTTATCGAGGTAAATATCTTGTCCCTCTATTGTAATTGGAAATTACATGTTGTTAGAATATATAGTTAAAGTATACCATATATAGAGCGAGCGTGGTTAGTTAGCGATGTCTTTTGACTTAAGCTGTGGCCCAGGCGTATTGATAGACTTGTGTAGTAATCTTGTGGAGTAGAATTGTACCGTTCGGGTTAGATGTATAACCTGGTTGGCTTGGTAGCGGCCAGAAGGAGGAGATTCTGTTGTTGCGGGAGAGTCTTTGCCGAATTTTACGTAGAATGTTCTGCGATAAGATCTTAATGTTAATAAAGCGCCTTGTGGCCTTATAGGTTGAAGTACTACGTGTGGCGCGTTCTGCTTGGCTTTAGGAGTAGCCAGACGGTTGGGAGTACTTGGGCGTTTTGCTATTAGTCGATACCGTCGCGAGGTATGTGAACCTCTTATCTCTTACAGCATGATATGTGTGAACTATGTGATGCGGTAGGCGTACGTGTACTAAATGTATTTGATTGGTGTAAAACATAAAGTGTTATAACGGCTTTATGGGAAGTTGGTTATAACGGCTTTATGTTGGTAAGAAAATACATGTGGTTTTAAAAGGTAAGCGATTTGAACTATAAGCGGCTTGTTATGTGTTAATAAAGAACTTGAAGTATTTCAAAGAGTTTTGAATCATTTTGAGAGAAGAAGTAATACTTGATTTGTTTTGAAAACTTAAGAGTTATACTAGCTTTATGGAAAGTTAGGTATAACGTCTTAAGAATGTTTTCTTGATTTTGGAAATCAGAATGTGTATCGACAAACCAACTGCGGCGTTAATAAAGAAATGTTTTGTGAGTTAAGTATTATTAAAACCGGTGAAACTTCCATCTGCATAGAAGCTAAGATGAGACAAAATGATATTTCTAGATCATGCATTCTTGTAATAAGATTGTTGTAAACAAGAATATCTACTCATATAAGACTTATGTTTCTCGAGATAGTTTAAAGGAGAATTATATTCTTAAATGAATAAGACTATGAACTACGAAACCTTTCTAAATAAGAAACATGAACATTTGAAATTAGGCAAACTTGGGCGTTTGGAAAATAATGTTGTTACTTGAGTTTTACAAAGAGAAGTGTTTTGATTTACTTGAAAGATAATCACTATATTTTCATATACTACGGGTATTGTGTGACTTTGCGAAAATGCGTATCTTTTAAAGAATTAATGTATGAAGTACTTTGGGGATAAAACCAGAACTTGTTAGCATATAGTAGAAAGTACGGTGTGTATAACTTGATTGTGTTGGTTTGTGATAGCCTTGTAATACCTGCTTGTTGATTTGATAAGTAAACATGCTAGGATCTTCGTGTGTTAGTATCTTGTGATGTTTGTGTAAAGGGTTTTCCTTTGTTGTGCTTATGTTGTTTAACGATAATTTGTTATGATAGTATTATCATCACTCGTCTCTTGAGATGATTAGGGGATTAAGCGCCCTCCGTGCGGGGTAGACTTCGGGCGGGTCGATGGACACATGATTGAGACTACCTCATGCGGGTCCGAGGGCTATGCGGAGCTGCGGGAGTTCGAGTTAGGATCGGCCCTTGTGGTCATGCGGTCACTTGTGGCGTGCGGGCGGCGAGTCGGGGCTGCAGGGAGTAGCTACCCTCGATGCGGGGTTATACCTCATGCGGGCGTCGGTTGGCCTATGCGGGCTGCGGAAAGTTCGGGGCTAGGCGCGCACATTAGATCTTTGCGGGCAAGTGGTGGCTTTGATCATGTGATGCAAGCGAGATCTTGTAATCTGATTCATGACACTTGTTGAATGCGTAGGTGTTAGTAGTCGTCTATGCGCCGTACTTACCATGCGTGTTATTATAGCACAGTGGGACACGGTGTTCATGTGTGTTCCTTGGTGCTTTTATATCATAAGCTGGCGGTGAGGAAGGTATTCCACGGGCGTGATTGATGTTGTGGGCGTGAGACCCGTTGTTATATTTGAGTGATGACTTGAGGCGTGAGTCACGACTTGACATGGCTTGTGTATTGTGGCGTAGTTTGGTTATCATACATGTCTCTGCTTTATAGACTATTATGATTTCATTCTGATATTTTTAGTTTCACGTACATTTTTGTTATCTTGACCTCGCCCGAGGCTGCGTTAAATCGCGAGTAAAGTACACGATCATTGATCCTCGCTCTTGGGTCTGATTCGGCGTGTGGGAAAGCTCCGTTTCTCGGAGGCTTATCGATGGTATAGTCCACTGTTGTTGTAGGTGTTTACATTCGGGGTATGGCGGGGCCACTGTCCGCCATTGTTGTCGTATCATTTCTTAGAAGTGCATGAAATCTTTGTTGTGGGCGGGGTTTGTAAAAGGATTAAAGCTGTTCATGTTGGAAAAAGTTGTTATTTATATATATCTTAGAAAGCGAAGTTTTCTCAGTTATTGTTTCATATTTCATAATATGTCTTGTATCGTTTATGTTCGATTACTCGATGTTGTATCACTAGGGTGCGGGGTAAGGCACGATCCGGGCGGAATCGAATTGCGTGACAAAGTGGTATCGAGCGATTAATCCTCGGAAAGTGTCTGACCGTATCGGTAGAGTCTTGATTATCGGTGTGTTGTGCACGCCAATGTCGAGGCTATAGGATATTTAGGATTGGTTTCTATTCTTCTCACTCACAGTCGTGCCTTGAGTGTGTTTTAAGTTGGACCCTCTAAGCGTATTTCTTTCCACTTACCGTTATGCCTCGCGTAGAGCCAGCGGGAGGCAAGCGGCGAGGAGGCTGCGAGTAGAATCTGAGAGGGTTGCGGCGCGAGCCCAATCATTACCTAGGGTAGTGCTTGTTCGAGGATTCTGCGGCGTTACTAGCGGCGGAGTTTAGCAGCGGCGGCGGTTCCTCTGCGGCGTGATATTTGAACCTTGGTTCCACGGCCAGAGCAGAGAATTTAGATTGCAAAGCGACCACATTACTAGCCATGTATTTGGCTACGGAGAGTATCCGATGTCTGCGAGTCTTGATGACTACTAAGAAAGGGTTGTGCGAGTAATTCTTGATTGGGCTTGAGCATGGCACGTATGCGGGCTTATGCGCGGCAGAAAGCGTGAGATCGGCGGGTTAACGAGGGCGAGAAGAGGGCGGGCGTGAGTCGCCGGTAACTTTCAAGGTGAGTATACCTTAAGTGCTATGTTACGATAGCGGTGTGTTAGTTGTGATTAGAAATCATGGTGGAGTTAGCAGAGTAAGATTTTGGAGGATAGAGAAAGTGTGAGCCTTAGAGCTTTATCGCGAAGACCTTAGAGGTAAGGCCGTCTCGGGTAGAGGCGTATGTTTATGTTTGACCACTTATAGGAATGCATAGTGCACGTGGTGTGTTTGGGATAGGTCACAAGTAGTGTGAAATGAAGAGGGTAGTTGAGCTAAGAAGACCGCTAGGTTTCGTAGCGTGATTAGTGAGATTGTTAGATCGGGAGCTAGTATTGTGCGGCGTTGCGGGTCGGGTTGAGGCCGCGTTGCGGGTCAACCAGCGGCATGTATGGCGGTGGGAATGCGGTTGTGGTGGTCGCGCTTGTGGTAGGGTCACGAGGGTGCTAGGCGAGTTTAGTTAACCAGCGTGCGAGTTCGTGGATCGTTAGGCCGGTGGTCGGGCGATGGGGCGACCCGTCGTGTTCTTGATCGGGGCCGTTCACTTGGCGATGTTGATTTATCGAGAAAGGTTGTAAGGCTGCGGGGTGCCTACGCCGCATTATGACGAGCAGTGGAGCCAATTCTGGCTGTTTTGTTTGGAAGTTTTACAGCATGTGTTAAGAACTTCGGTGAGTCTCGAATCGCGTTCGCCACCGGGCGGTCGTGGATTCGAGGTAGTTGTGAGGATTGTTGTCTCTGTGGAGGCGTTTGAGCTACCATTTCGGTGTTCGGATGTCGCCTTATGAAGCCTTGCGGGCGGAAGTGTAAGTTGCGGTCGATTGGTTCGATGTTGGCGGGGTTCGAGATAGTTGGTTGATCTTGTTCAATGGTGTGGATAGTGAAGCTTGTCTAGAAGAAGTTACGGCGGCTCGGAGGAATCGTGCGGATAATCGCGGCAACGCTTAGAGTTGAGTTGTGGTCGGTCTTCTTGAAAGTACCACCGGACGAGTGTGTGAGTTTTGGAAACGAAGGAACTTAGCGAGTTACTTTGGGCCTTTGTGAGTTCATGTGAAGAATAGGCGGGGTTGCCTATATGTTAGCATTTGCCGTCAGAGCTTAGGAGGAAGGGCGTCCGGTCTTCGTATTGTTATGTTCGGGAAAGTATCGAAGATCCGTCGAGAATGTTCCCGATTAATGATGACCACGTTAGAGATAGTAACCGAGTTTTGGATACTAAAGCGATCGAAATATGGTAAGAATTAGTGTCTGACGGTTGATCGCATGCGGCCGGTACCATTTGTTGGAGTCGTTGGAGCAAGGCTCGCGACAAAGTGACAAAAGTAGTATTATTTGTGGTGATGTTAGAGGTGTTTCTCGTGGACTTGGATGTAGGTATTTTGCGTGGGTATTTACGTGGCGTTTGTGGCGGGATTGTTTCGTAAGTATAGTAGTGAAGACTATCTGGCGCAGCGTTCGTTTTGAGACTTAGAAGGAACATTCGGACGAATGTTTCTAAGAGGAAGAATGTTATACCCGTAGTTCACAGGTATGTATGCGAGGGCGTGCGTGCGAGAATACGCAGAAAGATTGGAAAGGAAGAAAGAGCGATTTTCCACGGAAAAGTTTAGGTTTTGTGAAGGAAAAAGGTTCGTTAATGGGGTGGATTCCCAGTTTGGTATCGGACTTCTGGAATATTAGAGAATTATGGAATTTTATTTTGGAAATGGTCACGTGGGGCCCCGGGGAGAAATTCTGGTTTTGTAGGGCCAGCTTTGTTTTGAGATTTTGGCCATTGTGGATATTTTGGAAGATGTTTTATTTTGGGCGATAGGAGGGTGACACGTGTCACCCAGCCTAGAGTGGCTTAGGAATGACATTTGTGCCTGACACGGTTAGAGTCGTTTTTCGGCGAAGCGTTTTACATAACTTGGGAAGGAAAATTCGGCTATGTCTTTTCTTATTTTTGCGGATTTTTCAGAGGCGGAACATTTTGGACCAGCGAGAGGCGCATGGCACCCTCCGTTGGTGGGCAAGGTGGGCGCGTGGGGCCAATTGGGGAGGTCAGTGGTAGATATTTTGGTAGATATTTGTGAGGGTTTTAAGGAGTAGGGACTAGGGGCACTTGGGCATATCTTGGCCTACACTTGTGTAACACTTAGCTCGATCTTGGCCGTTGGTTGGCCTTGGCTTGTCTTATAAATACCCTCTCCCTTTGATGAATTCTTAATCCTTTCCTAAATGTTTCTAAGTGTTAAATCTTCTCCCTCCCTTAGTGTTGAGTTCGGCCAGAGGCCTCCTCTCCTGAGGCCTTGGCGAAGTACACCCACTCTAGTAGTGTGTAGTGGTACCCACTGTGAAGTTGCTTTCGTATAATACCCCTTTGTGGTGTAGAAATACTCTACAAAGTATTGTTATAATGCCCAAATTACCTTAGTAGTATACCTTGTAGTATTCTAAGGTTATACCTATCTGAAAAGGAAATACTATTATACTTCAAAATCCTGGCAGAAACCACAGGAAAATCTCCATAGTCAGATTTGGAGTATTGTGTAGAAGTTGGTTAGAACTTCTAAGGGTGGTTTAAATGGGTTGGGCTCGGAGTTGGAGCTAAGCGATTGCCGGATCGACTTTATACTTGGATAATTATGGGCTTATCGAGGTAAATATATTGTCCTCTATTGTAATTGGAAATTACATGTTGTTAGAATATATAGTTAAAGTATACCGTATATAGAGCGACGTGGTTAGTTAGCAATGTCTTTTGACTTAAGCTGAAGAAGCCAAGCGTATTGATGAACTTGTGTAGTAATGTGGAGTAAATTGTACAGTTCGGGTTAGATGTATAATCCCCACTGGTTGGCTTGGTGGCGGCCCGCTAGAGAGGAGATTTCTGTGCGGGGAGAGTCTTTGCGAATTTTACGTAGAATGTTCTACGATAAGATCTTAATGTTAATAGCGCCTTGTGGCCTTATAGGTTGAAGTACTACGTGTGGCGCGTTACTTGGCTTTAGGAGTAGCCGAAGTTGGGAGTACTTGGGCGTTTTGCTATTAGTCGATACTCGTCGCGAGGTATGTGAACCTCTTATATCTCTTACAGCATGATATGTGTGAACTATGTAGTGCGGTAGGCGTCATGTACTAAATGTATTTGATTGGTGTAAAACATAAAGTGTTATAACGGCTTTATGGGAAGTTAGTTATAACGGCTTTATGTTGGTAAGAAAATACATGTGGTTTTAAAAGGTATGATTTGAACTATAAGCGGCTTGTTATGTGTTAATAAAGAACTTGAAGTATTTCAAAGAGTTTTGAATCATTTTGAGAGAAGAAGTAATACTTGATTTGTTTTGAAAACTTAAGAGTTATACTAGCTTTATGGAAAGTTAGGTATAACGTCTTAAGAATGTTTCTTGATTTTGGAAATCGAATGTGTATCGACAAACCAACTGCGGCGTTAATAAAAATGTTTGTGATTAAGTATTATTAAAACCATGAAACTTCCATCTGCATAGAAGCTAAGATGAGACAAAATGATATTTCTAGATCATGTTTCTTTGTAATAAGATTGTTGTAAACAAGAATATCTACTCACATATAAGACTTATGTTTCTCGAGATAGTTTAAAGGAGAATTATATTCTTAAATGAATAAGACTATGAACTCTGAAACCTTTCTAAATAAGAAACATGAACATTTGAAATTAAGCAAACTTGGGCGTTTGGAAAATAATGTTGTTACTTGAGTTTTACAAAGAGAAGTGTTTTGATTTACTTGAAAAGATAATCACTATATTTTCATATACTACGGGTATTGTGTGACTTTTGAAAGTAGCGTATCTTTTAAAGAATTAATGTATGAAGTACTTTGGGGATAAAACCAGAACTTGTTAGCATATAGTAGAAAGTACAGTGTGTATAACTTGATTGTGTTGGTTTGTGATAGCCTTGTAATACCTTGCATTGATTTGATAAGTAAACATGCTAGGATCTACGTGTGTTAGTATCTTGTGATGTTTGTGTAAAGGGGTTTTTCCTTTGTTGTGCTTATGTTGTTTAACGATAAAATTGTTATGATAGTATTATACATCGCTCGTCTCTTGAGATGATTAGGAGTTAGGCGCCTCCGATGCGGGTAGACTTCAGTGGTCGATGGACCTATGATTGAGACTACCATGCGGTCGAGGGCCTATGCGGAGCTGCGGGAGTTCGGAGTTGGATCACGGCCCTTGTGGTCATGCGGTCACTTGTGGCCGTGGGCGGCGAGTCGAGGGGCTGCAGGAGTAGCTACCCTCGATGCGGGGTTATACCTAAATGCGGGCGATCGGTTGGCCTATGCGCGGGTGCGGAAAGTTCGAGGCTAGGCGCGCGCATTAGATGCTGGGCAAGTGGTGACTTTGATCATGTGATGCAGAGCGAATCTTATAATCTGATTCATGACACTTGTTGATGCTGGGTGTTAGTAATCGGCTATGCCTTCCATTACCACATGCGTGTTATTATAGCACACCCGGTGTTCGTTCATGTGTGTTCATGCTTTTATATCATAAGCTGGCGGTGAGGAAGGTATTCCACGGGCATGATTGATGTTGTGGGCGTGAGACCCGTTGTTATATTTGAGTGATGACTTGAGGCGTGAGTCACGACTTGACATGGCTATTATTGTGAGCGTAGTTTGGTTATCATACATGTCTCTGCTTTATAGACTATTATGATTTCATTTCTGATATTTTAGTTTCACGTACTCGGTTTTTGTTATGCGACCTCCTTGAGGCTGCGTTAATCTGCGCGGTAAAAGTACGATCATTGATCCTCGCTCTTGGGTCACGATTCGGCGTGTGGGAAAGCTCGTTTCTCAGGAGGCTTATCGATGGTATAGTCCACATTGTTGTAGGTGTTTACATTCGGGGTATGGCGGCCCTGTCCGCCGTTGTTGTCGTATCATTTCTTAGAAGTGCATGAAATCTTTGTTGTGGCGGGGTTTGTAAAAAGGATTAAAGCTGTTCATGTTGGAAAAAGTTGTTATTTATATATATGCGAAAGGCAAGTTTTCTCAGTTATTGTTTCATATTTCATAATATGTCTTGTATCGTTTATGTTATTGATTACTCGATGTTGTATCACTAGGGTGCGGGGTAAGGCACGATCCACGGGCGGAATCGGTCGTGACAATCTTGTGTAGTATATAAATGAATATAAGATTCATAAGAGAATTGAAGCGTAATAGAAGGATATTACAGAATAGACTTGATTGAAATCACGTGGGAAGAATATTAGAGTAGAAGATTTAAATTGTATTTACATAGAATTTGTATTCTGATGGTGAAAACCTTTATTGGTTGAATGTTACGCAAGTAGCATGTGCTACTTAGAAGGTGGACAAGGCTAGTCGGGTTATGGCCAGTGGGCGTTTGCTTATAGTCGATAATCGTCGCGAGGTATGTGATTCTTCCTATACTCTTGAGCATGAAGTATTTTAAAGGAATATATATAATGCGGTAGGCGTGCGTGTGGCAATGTCTTTTGACTTAAGCACGAATAATATGTATATATAATGTGGTAGGCGTCGTGTGCTAGCGAATATAGTTATGCACGGCAATGTCTTTTGACTTAAGCACGAACAATAAGAATGCGGAAGTATTTTAAAAGAATATATATATAGTACGGTGAGCGTCGTGTGTTAGCGAATGTAGTGTTACGGCAATGTTTGTTGACTTAAGCCTGAATAATAAAGAATCTTGAAGTATTTCGGAAGATTAAGAAACCGTTTTGAAAGAAGAGTAATACTTGGTTTTGAAAACATAAGAGTTATACTAGCTTTATGGGAAGTTAGGTATAACGTCTTAAGAAGATAAAAAGAATGGTTTCTTGATTTTTAGAAGTTAGAGACTTAATCTTAAAGATAAGAGACTTGACTTAATGGTATTGATATGAAGTTTGTTAAAAGTGTGAAACCTCGTTCGTGAGTAATGAGTACTTGGTTTTAAAAGGAATAATGTTTCTTGATTTGGAAATCGAAAGAGTATCGACAAACCAACTGCGGCGTTAATAAAGGAAAATGTATTGAATAATGAAGTATTATTAAAACCGGTAGAAACCTCAAATCTGCATAGAAACTAAGATGAGACAAAATAATATTACATTTCCTAGATCATGGCTGCTTAATAAGATTGATTATGAATAAGAATAACCTACACTCATATAAGGCATATGTTACTCAAATGTTTTAAAAGAGATTAAGACATTGAACTATGAAACTTTTCTAAAATAAAGAGCCTTGAGTAATTGAAATTAGGCAAACTGGAACCTTAGGGAAAAGAATGTGGTTAAAAAGGAAAGTGTTTTGGTTTACCTAAAAATGTGAGTCACTCTATTTTACACTACGGGTATCGGGTGACTTTTAAAAAAGGAATGGATCTCTTTAAAAAGGAATTTAACGTACGTAGTACTTTAGGGTTAACACCCGGATTTTGACTTAAAATGAAAGTACTTTGAGTTGTGTATAACTTGCCTATACTTGTTGTTGAGTAACTTGCCTATGTTTGTTGTTGTGTAACTTGCCTATGCTTGTTGTTGGGTAACTTGCCTATGCTTATTGAGATAGTCTTTGTTGTACAAGAATTGTGTTTCTATTCTACCGCGTCTCTCGTTGGAGGGTCGGTTGACTTGTTGTGAACCTACTTGGGCGTCTGGCGGTGTGGAAGATTCCAGTGCGCTTCCATTATTATTATTACATGGGCATGTCTGCGATGATGTGGACATGTGACCGTTATAGTTATTTATGGCGAAGTATCGTGACTTATGGTTGTGATGGTCGTAGCCTATTTACTTGCCCGTCGACTTTCGTGGCGGTGGATCTGGTATGAGTTATTGCACCGCCGCGTCGACAGCGAGTCAATATTTGAATGGAGCCGTGACTTACGGTTGTGATGCAGTGCGTAGCGATTCACTTGCCCCGTCGATTACGTGGCGGTGGGCTGGTGGAGGCTATTGCACTTGCCGCGTGTCGACGTGATATGGTTGTACAATATTATTGAATGCGGTCGGATCTGGTAGTTATACTTGCCGTCATGCGGTTTTATTGACAGGTAGGACCTAGTGTTCCATATACTCCTTGGTGTGGTTATATCATAGGCTGGCGGTGAGGAAGGAATTCCACGCACGGTGATGATTTGGGCGTGAGTCCACGACTTGATATATTTGTTTATATGTGGTGTCTTTGTAGTTTGGTTATCATCGTGTCTCTGCTTTATATAGCTTGCTATGATTTCATTCTGATATTTCTGATTTCACATACTTGGTACTGTTATCTTGACCTCCTTGGAAGTGCGTTCATCTGCGAGTAAGTCGTCGGTGTCGATCCATTTTAGGATCACCTTTCGTCTTGGGAAGCCGTTCCTTGAGGCTTATCTTTGGTATGTTACATTGATGTCTGTGGGTTCTTGTACATTGAGGTATGGCGGGGCCTGTCCGTCATAGTTGTTGTATAAATCTTAAGTGCAGCCTTTATTGTGGGAAGGGTTGTAAGGATTATGCTTTCAAATGTCTATACATATATATATGTTGAAAAGCAACCGTTTTGGTTGGCCTATTTTCTTTATCTTGATCCATGTCTATTTAAATGCTTAAGTTTTTATTTCATGGTTTTCTCGATGTTGTATCACTAGGGTGCGGGTAAGGCACGATCCACGGGCCAGGCAGGTCGTGACAAAAGTGGTATCGAGCGATTAGTCCTCGGAAAGTGTCTGGGCCGTGTCTAGTAGAGTCTTGATTATCGATGTGTTGTGCACCACGTCTATAATCGAGAGGCTGAGACATTTAGGATTAGTTTAGTTCTTCTCATTACGAGATCGTGCCTTAGAAGTGTGTGATAAGTTGGACCCTGCAGCGTGCCGTTTTTACGATTATGCCTCGCGCAAGCGGCCGGGCGAAGGCAAAGCGGCGAAGGCTGCGAGTAAGCGGCGATCTCTGAAGACCACGATACGAGCCTCGGTTACGCGATGCAGGCGGCGATGATGAATTACAAGAGTGGGCGATTAATGGCGAGGTTGTGGCAGACTTGAGGATAAATTTGGCGCGGCCGATTCGATGCGATGGTTCACGGATCATATAGTTTGAGGCTTGGGATTTTACGAAATGTAACTTCGCGAGTTTTATGGGTCGAGCACGAGGATGATCGCGAGGAGTTCATCCGGATTCTGACGGATCGTGAGAGTGATCAAGGCATCGGAGGCCGAGTCGGTGGTCTGAGTTCGCGTCGGTGCGTGATACGCGATGATCGGTTTGATTGGTCGTGGGAGCTGTCCCGGGGAGAGAATGCTGCTTCCGGCTATATGGGGCGAGTTCGGGAGCATTTCTTGCACATTTCTTGCCTCGCGGATGGAGGGCTCGGTAAGCAATTTTTGGTGTTGCGGCGAGCAGGCGTCTGGTTGGGAGTACAATGTGGAGTTCGACTCATTGGCTCGTCGTCCGCGTTAGTAGCTAGTATGGAGGATCGAGTGCAGATATGTTCTGAGGCTCGATGATTACCTAGCGAGAAGTTGTTGGTGTAGCTCTTGGTAGGGCATGAACATTGCCAGCATGCGAGCTTATGCGCTTGGATGTGAGGCGGAGAAATCGGCGGAATGACCAATTAGCGAAGAGGTCGAGCAGCGGGGTCGCTGGTGACTTTTGAGGCGGACCGCCTCGGCGGCGAACTAGTTATGTACCTCGCTTGATGCAGTGGTCCTCGCGCGCCGGGACGCCGGGATATTCGGGGCGGTCGGGGCTCCCGGTTTGATTTTGGGGAGTAGGAGTGCTCGCGGATGAGGCCACCGTATCTCGGTGACCATTGTGAGTGCGTATACTAAAAAGAGTTCAAGTGTTCGAGAAAGTGCGAAGAGTAAGGAAGGAAGAGAGCGTGTGTTATTTTGTGGTCATGTGGCATTGACAACTTGTTAAGAAGAACTTCATCGTTGTCAGTCTTGAGAAGGAACATTCGGAATGAATGTTTCTAAGGAGGGGAGAATGTTATACCGTATTTCCGGAGTATGCGTGGGGCGTGCGTGAAAATTTAAGCCTTAAGATTTGGCAAGTTTCGAAATTTGTACACAAGTGCCGAAAGGAGTCGTTTTTCGACGAAACGTGTTACTAAACGTGCGAAGGGAAAAATACGGCTATGTCATTTTTAATTTTTGCGGATTTTTACGAGGCGAAACATTTTGGACCAGCGGGAGGGTGGCAGTGTCACCTCGCGTTGGAAGAAGTGGGGCGGCAATTGGACGAAAGGTGGCTTGTAGTTGGTAGTATATTTTGTGCAAGTTGGTGTGGTGGATGGATAAGGTGCACATGGCTTAATCCTAGCCCTACACTTGCCTAACACTTGGATGAATCTTGGCCATTGGTTGGCCATTGCTTGACCTATAAATACCCTCTAAGTTGAAGACTTTCTTAAATCAAACTTGAGCATTTCTCTAAGTCTCAAACTACTCCCTCCTCTTGAGTTTAGTCCACCACACCACTCCCTTTGAGAGGCCCACTTGGCGAAACCTACCCCTAGCCTAGTTGTTTCGTATAAATACCCCCTTTGTGGTATAGAAATACTTCTCAAGTATTGTTATAATGCCCAAATACTTTAGAAATACCTTGTAGTACTTTTCAAGTTACCTCTATCGTAGAGCAGGAAAATACTATTATACTTCCTTTAGCCACTAAGCGAAACCACTAAGGAAAATCTCCATAATTGGTTGGAGTACTAAGTAGAAGTTGTGTAGAACTTCTAAGGGTTTCTTGGGCGGGTGGAGAGCACGGAGTAGGAGCTAAGCGTTGCTCGGGATCGACATTAACCTTGGATAATTTTGGGCTCATCGAGGTAAATACTCATCCTTCTATTGTAATTGGGAATTACATCTGTAGTAGTATATAAATGAATATAAGATTCATAGAAGAGAATTGAAGCGTAATAAAAGGATATTCTGAGAATAGACTTGAAGTGAAATCACATCGGAAGAATATTAGAGTAGAAGATTTAATTGTATTTACATAGAATTTGTATTCTGATGGTGATAACCTTTATTGGTTGAATGTTACGCAAGTAGCATGTGCTACTTAGAAGGTGGACAAGGCTAAGCGGGTTATAGCCAGTGGGCGTTTTGCTTATAGTCGATAATCGTCGCGAGGTATGTGATTCTTCCTATACTCTTGAGCATGAAGTATTTTAAAGGAATATATATAGTACGGTAGACGTACGTGTGACAATGTCTTTTGACTTAAGCCTGAATAATATGTATATATAATGTGGTAGACGTACGTGTGCTAACTGAATATAGTTGTACGACAATGTCTTTTGACTTAAGCCTGAACAATAAGAATCTGGAAGTATTTTAAAAGAATATATATATAATGCGGTGAAGCGTGCGTGTGTTAGCGAATGTAGTGTTACGGCAATGTCTGTTGACTTAAGCCTGAATAATAAAGAATCTTGAAGTATTTCGGAAGATTAAGAAACCGTTTTGAAAGAAGAGTAATACTTGGTTTTGAAAACATAAGAGTTATACTAGCTTTATGGGAAGTTAGGTATAACGTCTTAAGAGAGATAAAAAGAATGGTTTACTGATTTTTAGAAGTTAAGAGACTTAATCTTAAAAGATAAGAGACTTGACTTAATGGTATTGATATGAAGTTTGTTAAAAGTGTGAAACCTCATTCGTGAGTAATGAGTACTTGGTTTTAAAAGGAATAATGTTTTACTGATTTCAGAAATCAGAAAGAGTATCGACAAACCACTGCAGCGTTAATAAAGGAAAATGTATTGAATAATGAAGTATTATTAAAACCAGTAGAAACCTCCATCTGCATAGAAACTAAGATGAGACAAAATAATATTACATTTCCTAGATCATGGTTGCTTAATAAGATTGATTATGAATAAGAATAACCTACACTCATATAAGGCATATGTTACTCAAATGTTTTAAAAGAGAATAAGACATTGAACTATGAAACTTTTCTAAAATAAAGAGCCTTGAGTAATTGAAATTAGGCAAACTGGAACCTTAGGGAAAAGAATGTGGTTAAAAAGGAAAGTGTTTTGGTTTACCTAAAAATGTGAGTCACTCTATTTTACACTACGGGTAACGGGTGACTTTTAAAAAAGGAATGGATCTCTTTAAAAAGGAATTTAACGTACGTAGTACTTTAGGGTTAACACCCGGATTTTGACTTAAAATGAAAGTACTTTGAGTTGTGTATAACTTGCCTATACTTGTTGTTGAGTAACTTCCCTATGCTTGTTGTTGTGTAACTTGCCTATGCTTGTTGTTGGGTAACTTGCCTATGCTTATTGAGATAGTCTTTGTTGTACAAGAATTGTGTTTCTATTCTCTGGCGTCTCGTTGGAGGGCGGTTGACTTATTGAGAATTTACTTGGGCGTCTGCGGTGGCGGAAGATTCCGCAGTGCGCTTCCATTATTATTATTACATGGGCATGTCTACACCTATGATGTGGACATGTGACCATTATGGTTATTTATGGCGAAGTATCGTGACTTACGGTTGTGATCGGGTGCGTAGCCTGTTTGCCCCATCGGCTACGTGGCGAGTGGATGCGGTATAGGTTATTGCACCGCCACGTGTCGACAGCGGCGAAATATCGTGACTTACGGTTGTGATCGGGTGCGTGCTTTGTTTACTTGCCGTCGACTCGTGGCGGTGGATCTGGTATATGTTATTGCACGCCGCGTGTCGACCAGTCGGTATTTGGATGGAGCCGTGACTTACGGTTGTGATGCAGTGCGTGGCGATTCACTTGCCCCGTCATCTACGTGGCGCGGTGGGTGGTGGAGGCTATTGCACTTGCCGCGTGTCGACCGTGATATGGTTGTACAATATTATTGAGTGCGGTCGGATCACGGTAGTTATACTTGCCGTCCGGTTTTATTGACACAAGTAGGACACTGGTGTTCACATATACTCCTTGGTGTTGTTATATCATAGACTTAGCGGTGAGGAAGGAATTCCACGAACACAGTGATGATTTGGAAGCGTGAGTCACGACTTGATATATTTGTTTATATGTGGTGTCTTGTAGTTTGGTTATCATACATGTCTCTGCTTTATATAGTGCTATGATTTCATTTCTGATATTTTCTGATTTCACATACTTGGTACTGTTATCTTGACCTCCTTGAAGTGCGTTCATCTGCGAGTAAGTGCGTCGGTATCGATCCATTTTAGGATCACTTTGAGTCTTGGGAAGTTCGTTCCTTCGTAGGCTTATCTTTGGTATGTTACCACGATGTGCATGGGTTCTTGTACATTCGGGGTATGGCGGGCCTGTCCGTCATAGTTGTTATATAAATCTTAAGTGCAGCCTTTGTTGTGGCGGGGTTGTAAGGATTATGCTTCAAATGTCTATACATATATATATGTTGAAAGGCAACCGTTTTGGTTGGCCTAATTTCTTTATCTTGATCCATGTCTATTTAAATGCTTAAGTTTTTATTTTTCGCTGGTTTTTCTCTGATGTTGTATCACTAGGGTGCGGGGTAGGCACGATCCACGGGCCGGGCAGATCGTGAGTTTCCATTCTTCGCTCTGAGATCGTGCGATAAATTTGTATGGTTAGTGTCACACCGAACCGGGCGTGGTTGGTGCCACTACAGGCACCGCTTCTACATAACAACACAAGTAAAGCTGCGAAATTAACTAACACCTTTTTTTTCTTTTCTTTATAACGATCGTACATCTGAGGAAAAGCGACAAGGCTGCCATATGATATACATAACGAAGACCTACACCGTACGTAGGTCGATCCAGCGTATGAATCTGGACCTGCAGAGTTATCTTTGAACTATGGCGGGACAAGGCCGCGTACCCGTAAATGTACAAAGCACATCTTGAAGGAACTTATACCAAAAGATAAACTCGAGCAGAAGGAGCTATCCAAAACTACGGCGGTCCTACACTGCCGATCGCAAGCAGCGTACCTAAACTGCGGCGTGAGCGGCCGAAGGAGGTCGGTCGAAGAATGTACCAAGTATGTGAGCGATGAAATGCTTGTAATGAAATCATAACGATCTAAACAAGCGGGAGACATGTATGATAGCAACCTACGATTACCTGATACATAGCGATCATATCAAGTCGGGGCGCGAGCCTCAAAGTCACTACTCAAATATAACTATGGGTCTCGCCCGTAATATAAATCATGCAGTGGAATCCTTCCTCATGCCGGCGATCCGTGATGTAATAACACTAATAAGGATACATGAACACCAAGTCCCACTTGTCCTAAATACCTCGTGGTCTCATGCCCGAATCCCACATCGTAAAAGCATGACCGTAGGGTAACACAAACAAATCAGGGGACGTATATGATAATCAAATTACAACACGTTGTGCCTTACTAACAATGAGTAAGCGATAGTATACTTACGATATAAAATAGGGAGCTCGTGATCAAAGCGGGACCGTCCGCGCGGTATCATTTAGCAATCCTACTCACAGGACTATTTCACCCGCATGGGTCGCGTGGACGCGTGAGGTATTCCTCGCTTGGGACTATTTCACCCGCGTAAGCCTTTACGGACTAGCGTGAGGTATTCCTCGCGCCAAATTTGGACGCCGCGTGGGACTATTTCACCGCGTAAGTCCTTACGGACCCGCATGAGGTATTCCTCGCATCGTGGGTAGCAAATCCACGGAATATTGCAAATGCCACAAACCCGGGGAATGACCCGAAGCAGTGATATACGATAGCACGCCTGGCTATTTCCGACACATAGGCAATTCTCGACTAAACAAGCCAAAGTACTTATCAAGACACACGTAGAATAATTCTCGATTAATCAAGCCAAAGTACTTATCAAGGCACGCGTAGACTAATTCTCGATTAATCACATGAAGTACTTATCAAGGCACACTTAGACTAATTCTCAATTAATCAAGCCAAAGTACTTATCAAGGCACAAATAGAATAATTCTCATTTAATAAGCCAAAGTACTTATCGGAGCACGAAATAGAGTAATTCTCGTTTAACAAGCCAAAGTACTTATCGGGAGCACAAATAGAATAATTCTCATTTTAACAAGCCAAAGTACTACGTCGTACATTCTTTTCAAAGGACTCTTTTATGTAAAACCCCAAGATACTAACACGTAGTATCAAGGCATATCTATTTTTCAAAGTAAGTTACTACTTTAGAAAACTCATTTCAAGCTTGAAATCAAGTAACTTCAAATTTTCACAATCTAGGCAACTTATGCCAAGTAATCAAAATAGACAACTTTCTAAACCTTCCATAAAGCCGTTATAACCAACTTCCCATAAAGCGTTATAACCACTTTGTAGTTTTAGACCTATCCGTTCCTTTTATCACGTACTTATAAATCAAGTTCTCAACTTTCAAATTACTTTAAGTCTCTTAATATAAAGAAAACAAGTTTCTTCTACTTTTAAACCTCAAGTAACTCACACCTTTAAGACAAGTTACTTCTTAAATCATGTCGTTTTCCTCTTTTAAAACAATTAAGCAAATCACTCTTTTGACTCACAAAGTCATTATAATGACCTTTAGGATTTTGGGACTAAGGTACTAGCCCGAAAAGATTTGAAACCAACTTCCTTTTAAAGACTACATGTACTTTAAGTAAAACACTTTCACTTTTAAGAATCCAACTTCACTAAGGCAATGGATTATACAACTTACAATTTACGTCAAAGTACAATCAAAGGAAGTACATAGAACAAATTCTACTTTAGGCAATCCAAATACAACGAGGAATGGATCGTTTAAGGGTAAGGCGTACTTTCTTTATCTTAAGGAATCATGCTAGAAGGAGATAGTTCACATACCTTTTAGGCTAAATCCACAAGCCAAGCGAATCGCGTGCGTAGAAGTGTCAACTATAAAGGTCCAACAAGACTATCGACTTCTAGTCTCGGCGTAGAATAATACTAAGTATACGGTCTACAATTCTACGGAAAATCGGGCGTACTTCCTTTTGTTTCTACTCACTTTGCCACCTTTTTCAAGGTCGAATACAATAACCAACACGCCCGTTTAAGGCTCAAAACAACAACGAACAAAGGGAATTACACACGCTTACAATCGTGTAAAATTCCGCCCTGATTCATACCAAGTAGTTTAAAACTCCAAGCCATTCTCGGCCAACCTCTAGAACAACACTAAGTCTTTTTCAATCTTTTTTTTCCAAATTCCAAGTTCTAAGGTCTAACATGTTATATAGTTATAAACAACTTCAACAACTACAATTTCCTTCCTACACAACATGCGACGACTTAAACGAATAATCAACTTGAATTCCAAACTTAAGGCTAAACATGCTAGTTTTGGATTAGGGTTCAATAGCGAATATACTTATCCAACTACATAATATAACTCATGCTTGCAATATCCATAGCAACAATCAATAAGTAAACTTAATTGCTAAAACGACAAAATTTATACCTTTCAAAGCCCTTAAAATTTCCAAGATTCAAAGTCGCGCCTTAGCGATTCTTAGCTCCTTTCCTTAGGTTCCAATCCGCTCCAAGCACTCCTTAGAGGCCTATGAAGAACCCATCTTCAAGTTCCAACTTCAAAGTTGAAGAACTCCCTTAGTTTCCGCCTTGCGACTAACGTGAAAACTCCATTTTTCCGAAATATTTCTATTGAGATATCCTTACAATACCCATAGGGACATTGGGTTAAAGTCTTGTGGCTAATGGATCACAAACTAAAAATTTGCTCTTCCTTAGTGGCCTGGCTTGAGAGCTCGATGAAGCCTGACAATGCTCTCTAAATTTCTCTAAGTGTAAATGAGCTAGTCTTGCACTAGTAGCAACCTTATAAGACACAATGGAGGGTTTAGATATCCACAAATGTGAGGTTAGAATGAGTTTCACTAGGATTAAGCCCATGTGGACAAGTTGACTTTGGTCAAATATATCAAGCTTGAAGACTTATCTTCCAAGATGGTCAATGACCATATTACCCCTCCTCTAATTCGACCAAGACCTTAAGTGGGGGGGGGGGTGCCACGTGTCGCCCTCTCATTCGTCCATAAAATTCCGTAACCCTCGTGGGCAAAAATGTAAAATTCCTCGGGTGGGCCCACGTGACCAATTAAGTAAAATAAATTTCCATAATGCTAATAGGTTCCATACTCTTCAAATAATACATTTTGAGAATCGAATTCTCAACAACTAACATTTTCCTTTAGGCGTTGGAACATTTCCGTCGGAAAAACAATTCTTCCTTTCGTATCAATTTCCAAGTCTTGTTTCCTTTCGTACATTCTCTTTTACATGTCACGGACTTACGGGTGTAACATTCTTCCCCAGAAACATTCGTCCCGAATGTTCTTAGTCGATTGCCAAGATCTACAAACTCAGACATAATCTTTATACTATGCTAACGATCAAAGCGCACAAGACCGATGATGCCACACATGGCCACCTCATAACACTGCGTGAACATATCAATGGACCTTCCGTCGCGACCCGCTTCTCGCAAAACTCGAAGGTTACCGTCTTAAAACACGGGATCCTTAGAGGTTCCTTTCTTTCCTTACTTGTCATTCTTTCTGCGTACTTTCAAACTCATCTAGTACCGTCTGACATCTCAAATTTTGTTTCTCTTCTCGATCCTTGGAGTTACTATCACACTTGGCCATATAGTTACCTACGTTCCCGTTAAGGCTCTTACCGGTCCTTACGACCTAGTTAGGTGGAGCAGCGTCCTGAAACTTCGTCTGACGATTAACTAAACTTGGGCACGGCATCGCCGTGACCTATCGCATGCGGGACCACTGCAGTGACATCACCCCATTCTATACTACCGGTGACCGAAATGAGTCCATAACCCGACTCGTCGTCACATAACTTCTCATTCCTGATGCGAAATAAATCTCTCTCTTATCTCCATGTACTTCTCACCTATCCTCCCGTTCACAGAGGTTCGTCACATAGGCCAAAGTATTTCTCTTTGATCTTCCTATTGGTCTTACCTTATTCTGGAGGTAATTACAACTTGTGAACTCTGCAAAACTATAGTCTCGGTTCACTTATCATTCTTGTCGACATTCTTAACTTTTCACTTTACAAATCAAAGTATCCCGCTCTGGGTACTATCACTTTACAACTCTAGCAACAAAGGAAAACATATATGCTAGGGCAAGATCTGAATCTAACATATGCGTATGATTTAAAAGAATCGAAATATACACAGTAACCCGTGCGATGTCGCCTCACGATCTGTCCGATGATCACGTCATCTGCGGTTCGAGGACCGCGAACTATAAACTCCACCACGACCTCTACCACGGTGGTGACATCCGAACACCACGCCGAGAGCATACGTTGTGGAGGAAAGGGAACCAACTCACGCCTCATGGTGAGCCACCTCATTGGTGCTCCTTCTAAAGGACATACCCTCGAATATGGCGACGGCCACAATAATAACAAGCATCGTGCCATGCTGACATTTCCCGAATGGCGCTTACCACATCTGAAACACTGAGGAATAGGTGGCCTCGACTGAGGAACTACTCTGCTCCTCTGAGAACCTCGACCCCTGGAGCTTGGACCGACTCCTAAATACCTTGTGGGGTACAATCTTCCACCTGTGAGCTGCGGGGTATGTCTTGGGTAGGTGGGACGAATATCTCACTCATTTCTTGGGCGGCTCGTCCAAAACTCACGGAATAACCAGCCGGTCCTAGCCGTCTTACGCAGATCTCATGCGGCCTCTGCCCTCTGTACACATGCATGCTTGGCGAATAACCCCTGCTGATGAAGCGTAGCCCCCTTGCTATCTGGGTCGATAACATAATGGCTTCCCGTGACCCTAAAGTCTTCCTGGCGAGAAGCGGAGGCTCTGGTGGTGGGGCCTCGAAGCACAGCGAAGAAGAACTTCGTATTGCGGAACCACATCAGGTATGCCACAGGCATAAGCCTATCAACTCTCTGAGTCGACTAGTAGCTCCTGCTACTCCTTTGCCTTCTGGGCGGTTGTTGCCCTCGCGGAGGCATAAGCGTAACACAACAATCGTCGAGAGGAATTATCTTACTAACACGACTACATGGCACGATCTTAGAGTGAGAAGAATGAAACCAACTCTAAATGTCTGTAGCCTTACATTTATGGGTGTGGCGCGCAACACCGATGTCGAGACTCTACTAGACACGATGCGTAGACATTCAGAGGTAGCTGCTCGATACCACTCTGTCACACCGAACCCGGGCGTGGCGGTGCCTACTGGGCACCGCTACCATAACAGAAGTAAACTGCGGAAATTAACTAACACCTTTTTTTTTTTTTTTTTATAACCGACCGTACATACAAGGGCAAAGCCGACAAGGCTGCCATATGATATACATAACAGAAGACACTACACCGTACATGAGTCCAATCCCACATATGAATACAGACCTCTAAGAGTTATACTGAACTATGGCGGGACAAGGCCGCCCGTACCCGTAAATGTACAAAAGCACATGTCTTGAAGGAACTTATACCAAAAGATTAACTCGAGCGAAGGCTATCCAAAACTACGGCGGTCTACACTGCCGATCACCAAGCAGCGTACCTAAACTGCGGCATGAGCGCGGCCCGAAGGTCGATGCGAAGAATGTACCAAGTATGTGAGCGATGAAATCGTAATGAAATCATAACTTGATCTAAACAAGCGGGAGACATGTATGATAGCAAACCTACGATTACCTGATACATAGCGGTCATATCAAGTCGGGGCGCGAGCCGCCAAGTCACTACTCAAATATAACTATGGGTCTCGCGCTCGTAATATCAATCATGCGGTAGAATCCTTCCTCATGCGGCGATCCATGATGTAATAACACGATAAGGATACATGAACACCAAGTCCCGTGTGTCCTAAATACCTCGTGGTCTCGTGCCGGAATCTCACATCGTATAAGCGTGACCGTAGGGTAACACAAACAAATCGGGGACATATATGATAATCAAATTACAACACATTGTGCCTTACTAACAATGAGAGTAAGCGATGGTATCCTTACAATATAAAATAGGAGCTCGTGATCAGCGGGACCGTCGCGCGGTATCATTTAGCAATCTACTCGCGGGACTATTTCACGCGTAGGTCGCGTGGACGCGTGAGGTATTCTCGCATGGGACTATTTCACCCGCATAAGCCCTTACGGACTCGCATGAGGTATTCCTCGCATAGGCTGGACCCGCCCGCATGGGACTATTTCACCCGCATAAGTCCTTACGGACCCGCATGAGGTATTCCTCGCAACGTGGGTAGCAAATCCATGAAATATTGCAAATGCCACAAACCCGGGGAATGACCCCGAAACGACTGATATACCAATAGAACACCACCGGCTATTTCCAGCACACATAGGCAATTCTCAACTAAACAAGCCAAAGTACTTATCAAGGCACACATAGAATAATTCTCAATTAATCAAGCCAAAGTACTTATCAAGGCACACTTAGACTAATTCTCAATTAATCACGCCAAAGTACTTATCAAGGCACACTTAGACTAATTCTCAATTAATCAAGCCAAAGTACTTATCAAGGCACAAATAGAATAATTCTCATTTAATAAGCCAAAGTACTTATCAGGGCACAAATAGAGTAATTCTCATTTAACAAGCCAAAGTACTTATCAGGGCACAAATAGAATAATTCTCATTTTAACAAGCCAAAGTACTACGTACGTACATTCTTTTCAAAGGACTCTTTTTTATGTAAAACCCCAAGATACTAACACCCGTAGTATCAAGGCATGTCTATTTTTCAAAGTAAGTTACTACACCTTTAGAAAACTCATTTCAAAGCTTGAAATCAAGTAACTTCAAATTTTCACAATCTAGGCAACTTATGCCAAATAATCAAAATAGAAAACTTTCTAAACCTTCCATAAAGTCGTTATAACCAACTTCCCATAAAGCCGTTATAACCCTTTATGGTTTTAGACCTATCCATTCATTTTATAACCAAGAGACTTATGCTTTTAAAGCTAAGTATCACATACTTATAAATCAAGTTCTCAACTTTCAAATTACTTCAAGTCTCTTAATATAAAGAAAACAAGTTTCTTCTACTTTTAAACCTCAAATAACTCACACCTTTAAGAAAAGTTACTTCTCTTAAATCATGTCGTTTCTCCTCTTTTAAAACAATTAAGCAAATCACTCATTTGACTCCCCTAAAGTCATTATAATGACCTTTAGGATTTTGGGACTAAGGTACTAGCCCAAAAGATTTGGAAACCACTTCCTTTTCAAGACTCTATGTACTTTAAGTAAAACACTTTCACTTTTAAGAATCCAACTTCACTAAGGCAGTGGATTATACAACTTACAATTTACACATCAAAGTACAATCAAAGGAAGTACATAGAACAAATTCTACTTTAGGCAATCCAAATACAACCAAGGAATGGATCATTTAAGGAGTAGGACATACTTTCTTTATCTTAAGGAATCATGCTAGAAGAGGAGATAGTTCACATACCTTTTCGGCTAAATCCACAAGCCAAGCCGAATACACCGTACGTAGAATTGTCAACCTATAAAGGTCACAACAAGACTATCAACTTCTAGTCTCAACGTAGAATAATACTAAGTATACGGTCTCTAATTCTACGGAAAATCGGGCAGCACTTCCTTAGTTTCTACTCACTTTGCCACCTTTTTCAAGGTCGAATACAATAACCAACACGTCCCGAATGTTCCTTCTAAGTCTCCAACTACACATGCACCGGTATATCTTCACTACTATACTTACGAAACCCATAATGCCACATATGGCCACAATCTCACACATGCATATACGTAAGTCAAAGCCAAACGAGGAATCAAATCTAAGGTGAGTATCACCACTATTAACTCCCTTTCATGGCCTAAAAGGATTCTCCTTTCGTACGCCATTAGCCATAACTATAAACACTTCAATTCTTTTATGATTGTTAACTTCTTTTCTTACTTGTCGCACTCTTCTCGTACTTCCAAACTTATTATAGTATACGTACATAATCTCACATATTGCTTCTGTTTTCAAATCCTTGGAGTTACTATATCCAAACTTGGTCATTATACTTAGATTCAATTTCCGTCAAGGCCCTTCCCGGCCCTCACGACCCAGTTCTGGTGGAACGCGTCCACGAACTCCTACAACGATTAACTAGACTTGGGCATTGCACCCTCGTGACCCTATCACATAGAGGGACCACCTCCAACTGACCCCACTCCATTTCGGGCTACGGGTTGACCCCTAATCAGCCCACAACCCGACCCATTGTCGCACTTAATTCTCATTCTTTGTCTGAAATAAATCTTACTATCCCAGAAGGCCTTATACATCTAAGGTCTCAGCGGTCATCAATATTCTAAAGTTCACAATCATTCTACGTTCCAAACTTACATTATCAGTCCCCACATATGGATAAGGTAGCTTCTCATAATCTCAAAACCCTGTTGTCTTAATCACAACAACTCTATTTACTACATACCATTATTATTCACATAATCCCTTAAGCGTATAACACAGCTTAATCTAACAACATAGTATGTTCTTAAATCAATCGAACCTGATCTTCTATGAGTCTATCAAACTCTTAGTCAGTTCATTACCTCCTGACTATTCCAAATCAGAACATATATTAAGCCTATGTGTGGATTCAACAAACTGTTTCACACCTTCCAAGAAATTTCTAAGGCTTAACTGACTCCTGGTAATTCATAACCATTCTAGGAAACACACATAGCCCCGAATAAATACTCAAATGCGGATATACATCATATTAATACCATTTATCGATAATTTTACCAACGGATCGCGATCCATATAATCATTTACGGGTCATGTTGCCTTTCTCAAAGCTACTGATCACAATATCGTTAGGAGAACTACCCTAACAACACAACTCTATCGCCTTATCTCGAGTGAGAAGAAGATAAACCAATCCTAAATGTACTATAGCCTCTGTTTATAGATGTGGTGCCTGACACAGATAAACAAGACTACTACTATACGATGCAGTAGGCATGCAGGACTAGCGCTCACGATACCACTCTGTCGTACCCCGAACCGGGCCCATGGCGGTTCCCTACCTGGGCACCCTTCTATTCATACAACATAAGTAAAACGCACAAGATTAATGTTACACCCCGTATTTACAAGACATGTTTTAAGAACGTACGTAAGAACTCACAAGTGTTAAGATTTGAGACTTGTAAAAATTTATCGGAATTATGGAATTGTCGGAAAACGAATATTGTGGCGAATGGGAGGGCGACACGTGTCACCCCCCCTTATGGTTGCCTTGGACGATTTTAGGGAAGGATTAAAGGGTCATTTGACCTTTGTAGGATGACTAAGTCTTGCAACTTGAAGAGCTTGACATAATTGACTTGGTCAATGGGTCCACAAAGTCTTGATATTTAGTAAGACCTCATCCAAGTCACCCATTTGTTTGCATCTTGACCCTCCATTGTGCTATATAATACTAGTAGTAGCAAGACAAGCTTAACACTTAGCCAAATTTTCAAGAAAATTGGAAGAGCAACAAGAGTGCTCTCGGGTTCACTCAAAAAGAAAAAGAAATTTTTTTGTTTCTTGTTCATTAAGCTCCCCACTTTAAACCAAGGTTCATGAGTGTATTGTGAGTGTATCTCAATAGAAAAATCTCGGAAAAAGATAGTTTTCGTATTAGTCGCAAGGTGAAAACCTAGTTGCTTTCTAGGTTTTGTTTGGAAGTTTGAAGGAAATTTGTTGGTGTTGTTCTAAGGGTCTCAACTAGCAGATTGAAGTGTCTTGAAGAGGCTCTAAGTTGCTAAGGAGCGACTTCGGATTTGGAGTTGGATTAAGATTCGTTGAGGTAAAATCTTGTCTCTTAAAAGTGTTACAAGATTATTTATATTGTTGTTAGCTTTACATGTTGCTAGCATGAAGTATATGTGTTGAAGTTTATAAGTATTATGGATTGCTTGTAGCCTTAAAATCCGAAATGTAATGTAAGCCATGTGAAGTTGGATTACAATTTGGTCGTTTACTAGAATCGTCGCATGTTACTTACTTGAAGATTATAGTAGTATAATCGATTGCGACTTGATATCATGTTATGCTAACAATTTGGATTGAAATGGAAATTGGATAAGAATTGATGTTATAGTACCTCAAGATTTCCGAATTGGCCTAGTATTTGTATTAATTTGATATCGTTTGTGGGGCAGAATTTTACACGTCTAGTAGGCGTGTAATCCCCTATTGTTGATTGCATTGATTGGGCCTTAAATGTGGCGTGTTTGGTTATTGTATTCGGCCTTGAAAAAGGTGGCAAAGTAAGTAGAAACAATGGAGGTGCTGTCCGATTTTCCGTAGAATTTGGAGACTTTACACTTATAATATTCTACGTTTGAAGTAAGGCGTTAATAGACGTATTGTGGATATTATAGGTTGACATACTACGGGCGGGATATTGTATGTAGCAAGTGGATTGGCCCGAAGAGGTATGTAGAACTTTTCCTATCTTTTGAGCATGACTAGTTGTACGTATATAGTACGGTGAGCGTCTGAGACCTTGATATCCTTTACTAGTTTTATGAATAGCCAAGTCGGGTGAGTTAGGAGATTAACTCACTTCTTTGAAAGTATTAAGGATGTCTTAAGTTTTATTAAAGTTAAGGGACTTAAAGGGTTTTAAAGTATGTGATACTTGTTCCGTTTTAAACGTATAAGTCCCTTGGATAGGAAATTGTATTTGGCTAAGGTATAAAGTGAATATAACGACTTTATGGGAAGTTGGTTATATTAGCTTTATGGAAAGATAAATGACTTGATTTAATGAAAGGCAATTTGATTTTAAGGCATCAATTGCCTAAGGTTTTATAAGAAAAGGAGTCACTTGATTTAGAAACCTCACCTTATTTCTAAAGGTATTGTGACTTGCCTTGAAACGTATTTCGACTTGATACTATGGTTAATAGTATCTTGGAAGTTTTATACTAAAAAGAGTCGTTTGTTTTAAATAGTATAATTATTTAGTAATTTGGTTAAATTCCCGGATTTTTATAAAAGATATGCTAGTGCCTTAAGTAAACTAAAATGAGAGTGTATATGAATAAGAAGTTAAGGGGATTTCTTAACTTGCTTACTTTATGTATGATGGCCGGTTGAGATAGGGTAAGAGTATAATTGAGGGGCAAATCCCCAAGATAGTTATACCACCTTCTCCAAGGTAAGAGTATATATGAGGGGTAAATCCCCAAGATAGTTATACCACCTGCTTCAGGGTAAGAGTATAATTGAGGGGTAAATCCCCAAGATAGTTATACTACCTGTTTCCGTGGATTTGCTACCCACGATGCGAGGAATACCTCATGCGAGTCCTTATGGGCTTATGCGGGTGAAATAGTCCCATGCGGTAGTCTGACTATCACGAGGAATACCTCATGCGGGTCCACCACGACTGTCACGGTGAAATAGCCCGAGTAGGATTGCTTAATAATCTTGTGGGCGGATGGTCTGCTTTGATCGTGAGCTTCCTATTTTTATGTTGTCATTATACTAGTAATTACTCTCATTGTTAGTAAGGCCTTTGTGTCTTTGTAATTTTATTATCATACATGTCTCGGCTTTGTTTTAAACTTATGATGTAATTCTGATATTTTCGATTTACATACTTAGTACATGTGTGTCTTGACCCCCTTCCTCGGGGTTGCATTAATCCATGAGTAGGGAGTAGCGGTGGTGGATCCTCGTTCTTAGGATCACATATCGACGTCGAAGCTCCGTTTCTCGGAGGCTTGTCTTTTTAGTGATTTTTCCACGATGTTGTAGATTTATGTACATTCGGGGTATGGTGAGCCACTGTCCCTCCTGTTATTGTTATTCTGAAGTGCAGTAGTCACGTATGTTGTGGTTTGAAATTTTGTAGGCAAGGTTGTATAGTTTTCTTGGATTATGCATATTTTATGAAAGCGGCCTTATCGGCTGCTTTGTGTTATTGTCTAAATATTGTATGTTGTGTATGTTCATTGCTATTCTCGATGTATACAGGCAGGGTGCCCGGGTAGGGCACGATCGCGACCAGTGGGTCGTGACAAAAGTGGTATCGAGCGATTAGTCCTCGGAAAGTGTCTGAGGCCGTGTCTAGTAGAGTCTTGATTATCGGTGTGTTGTGCACCACATGTATGTCGAGGAGGCTGCGAGACATTTAGGATTAGTTTCCATTCTTCTCTCTGAGATCGTGCATTAGAGTGTCTTATTAGGTTGAATCCTCATGACCTATTCTTATGAAACGATTATGCCTCGCGGAAGGCGACCGGGGCGAGAAGGGCAAGGCGGCAGCAAAGGCGCTAGCGGTACTCGAAGGTTACAACGGCTCGAGCCTGAGACTATGCACGAGGTAGTAAGCGGTCGTGAGTTGACCACGCGGCGGTATTAGAAGGCCAGGCGGCGGTAGCTCGAGGATTCGGTACGAGCCTCGATCCTACGTCGGGGCGAGTATAAAGACTACGGTCGGTTATTGACCATATAGTAGCGAGCGGGCGGCGAGGGCGACGGCTAACCAGAGCCTACGGTTTGCGGGCAGGATTTTACGGGTTGTCATCCGCCCGAGTTTTATGGTTGAGTGCGAGGATGATCTGCGAGGAGTTCATAAAGCGACTCTGACGGACTATGCGAGTTCTTAGGGCTTGAGGCAGTGCATTATGCTAGCCTCTTCTGGGTTCTGCGATATTGCGTTGGTAGTTTTGAGTCATGGGAGGCTGTCGAGAGGTGAGGATGCTCTTCCAGCTGTTTGGGAGGAGTTTACATAGGCCTTCATGGATCACTTTTTGCCTCCTGAGATGAGGAGAGCCCGTGTAGATAGATTCTTGACCTTGAGGCAGAATGGGAGAACTATCAGGGAGTACAGCTTGGAGTTTGACTCCTTGGCCAGACATGCACATACTATTGTAGCTGACATGGCGGATAGAGTTCATTATTATGTGATGGGGCTAGACCGTCATATGATTACTGCATGCTTGGGGGTGGCTCTTGGCCGGTATGGACATTGCCGGAGATCACGAGCCTATGCGCGAGGATAGAGGATAGAGAGGAGGACCCGATTGGCTCGAGCCGGCCAAGAGGCGAGGCGAGGTCTCGGGCGATTTCGGCGGACAACCTCAGCGAAGACTAGGTCCACATTCCGGCCCGGCTGAGTGCTCCTTGCGATTTTGGCGGGAGTGCAGTCGGCCAGTCATTCGGGGCGGTCGGGCTCGGGACTTGAGGTTTCGGGGAGGCGGCAAATCCGTCACGTCGGGACCACCGTCTTAGTGTGCTCGTCGGTAGGTTTCACGAGCGAGTGTCGCGTAGCTCCGGGATCTTGTTACTCTTGTGGCCAGCAGGGCCATTTGAGAAGATTGTTCGTCTAGGCGGCATGGGTGGTCTGATCACGGCCGGCGAGGATCGGTCTTTGGGTCTTCCTCTCCTTACGTGGTTATCGCCCGGGGCGAGGTACTCGCGGACCGGCAGCGGTAGAGTTCGTGGTGGTGGTTCGATTCTAGCGGTCCACAGAACGCGTATATTTATTAACTTGACCGCCGGGATCGGGAGGCTTCCACAGCGTCGTCACGTGCATTATTGATTTCATGTTGTAGCGTTTATGCTTTGATAGATCGAGTTCTACCTTGTCCTATGTGTCCCCTCTTATTGCGGGTAGAATCGGGATAGAGCGGTGTCGATAGAGCCTTTTGAAGTAGCTACGCGATGGTGATTCGGTGTTAGTGGCGAGTGTATAAAGGTTGTCGGTGTTTATTCTGATCGTCGGACCCTTGCGAACTTGATAGAGTTGGAGATGGTATTATACCGTATTTCAGTATATGCGTGAGGGCGTGCGTCTGAATCAAGCCTTAAGTAGGCATAAGGGATGAAATTGTGCACAACTAGCGAAAAGAATTGTTTTCCGACGAAAAGTTTTCCGGACCTTGCGAAGGGAAAATTACGGTTGTGACATTTATAATTTTTACGGATTTTTCCGAGAGATGAAATATTTTAGACCAACGAGAGGGCGACAAGTGTCACCTCAGTGGCGATTAAATGGCCGAAATTGTGGGCACGTTTTTTTCATTTTTGTGGCCTAAAACATTTGGTCAATGTTTGCTAGTTATTTTGTGGGTAGATAGATAAGGTGGGACCCACACAACACTTGTCCAAATCTCATCCACACACTTGCTTGAATCTTGGCCATTGAAGGCCCTATAAATACCCCCCTTAGTTGAAAGATTTCTTCATCCACAAATCATTTTCCAAGTCTCAAAACTCCCCCTTTGGAGAAGCTCGTCCAACCTCCCTCCCCTTTGTGAGGCCTCGGTGAAACCCCTTCCTAGTGTTCTAGCCGAAACACCCCCCCCCCCCTTGGTAGAAAAATACTCTCCAAGTATTGTTACTATTCCAAAATACCTTAGCCATATACCTTATAGTATTCCAATGTTACCTCATCGTAGAGCAGAAAATACTACCTTATATCCTTTTAGTCACAAAACGAAACCCTAAGGAAAATCTCCATAGTTGGTTGAAGTGCTAAGTAGAAGTTGTTTGGAAACTTCTAAGGGTTTCTTGGAGCTTTCGGAGCGTGCAATTAGGAGCTAAACGTTTCTCAGGATCGACATTTAATCTTGGATAATTTTGGGCTTATCGAGGTAATTATCTTTGTCCTTCTATCGTAATTGGAGATTACATATCATAGTAATTTGGAATTAAGTATAAGATATAGAAGGATATGAAAGAAGAGAATTGAACTGTACTTACATAGGAATTTGTATTCTGATGAGACTTGTGTAGTTTGACGGGTAGGGAAGTGCTGCCCAATGTTCCGTAGAATTAAGAACCTTCTGCTTAGAATATTCTGCAGAGTAGTCTAGACGTTGATAGACTTATATGACCGTTATAGGTTGAAGTTCTTCGAGTAGCGTGGTCTACTGAAAGGGTGGAAAAGGCGAGCAAGCTTAGAATACTTTGGAGCGTTTTGCTAATAGTCGATAATCGTCGCGAGGTATGTGATTCTTCCTATCTTCTTGAGCATGATATTTTAAGAATATATATATAGTACGGTAGACGTACGTGTGTTAACTGAACGTGGTGTTACTTCGATGTCTTTTGACTTGAGTTTTAAATAATAAGAATCTTGAAGTATTTCAAAAGAATTAAGAATCGTTTTTGAAAGAAGAGTAATACTTGGTTTTGAAAGCTTAAGAGTTATACTAGCTTTATGGGAAGTCAGGTATAACGACTTAAGAGAGATAAAAATAATGGTTTATTGATTTTAGAAGTTAAGAGACTTGATCTTAAAAGATAAGAGACTTGACTTAATTGAATTGATATGAATTTTGTTAAAAAGTGTGAAACCTCGTTCGTGAGTAATGAGTACTTAGTTTTTAAAGAATAATGTTTTACTGATTTCGGAAATGAGAATAGGTATCGAACGAACCACTGCAGCGTTAATAAAGGAAAATGTATTGACAAATAAGTAATTATATTAAAACCAGTAGAAATCTCCATCTGCATAGAAGCTAAGATAAGACAAAATTGTATTACATTTCCTAGATCAGGGCTGCTTTAATAAGATTGTTATAAACAAGAATAACCTACTCACACATAAGGCATACGTTACTCAATTGTTTTAAAAAGATATTATGTTATTTGATTAAGACTATGAACTATGAAATCTTTCGAAACTAAAAGACTTGAGTATTTGAAATTAGGCAACTTGAACTTTTGGAAAAGAATGTTGTCACTTGACTTTAGAAAGGAAAGTGTTTTGGTTTAAAAAGGAGGGCATAATATTGCCTTAGTTCATTTAAAAGGAAAGCATGGTATTATCTTAATCTGTCTTAAAAAGAGAGTTCAATGTTATGGCCGATTCTATACCGAGTTCATGGGATGAACCGGGAATGTATTTCACACGACACCGAGTTCATGGGATGAACCGGGAATGTATTTCACACGACACTGAGTTCATGGGATGAACCGGGAATGTATTTCACACGACACCGAGTTCATGGGATGAACCGGGAATGTATTCCACACGACACCGAGTTCATGGGATGAACCGGGAATGTATTCCACACGATACCGAGTCCATGAGATGGGCCGGGAATGTCTTCCATACGATCCGACACCGAGTCCATGAGATGGGACGAGACATGTTATACGTATCACACGATTTATACCTAGACTGTCGGCAGTGAGGAAGGAGTTCCACGGGAATGAGGGATGACTTTGAGGGCGTGAGTCACGACTTGACATATTGCTTTTATCTTTGTGAGCGTAGTTTTGTTATCATATATGTCTTACATTTTATATAGACTATTATGATTTCATTTTGATATTTTCGATTTCACGTACTTGGTACTGTTATGCTGACCTCCTTGAGGCTGCGTTCATGCTGCGGTAAGGTACACGGTTGTCGATCCTCGCTCATAGGATCACGATTCGTATTGGGAGCTCGTTTCTCGGAGGCTTATCTTTTGGTATGTTTCCACGAGTTGTAGGTTCTTGTACATTCGGGGGTATGGCGAGCCTGTCGTCATAGTTGTTATAACATTCTTAGAGTGCAGTAATCTTATTCTTTGTTATACCCCATATTTCAGTAATATGCGTGAGGGCGTGCGTACAAAAGTTTAGCCTTAGCTAGGCATTATGGACGAAAAATTAGTACACAACCCACGAAAAGAATCGTTTTCCGACGAAACGTTTTCCAAAGCTTGCGTAGGGAAAATTCCGGCTATGTCATTAATAATTTTTGCGGATTTTTCCGAGAGATGAAATATTTTGGACCAACGAGAGGGTGACACTTGTCACCCTCAAGTGTACGGCAAAGAGGGCTTAGCTTGGACGATTTCTTGGTCTTTCTTTAGTCAAGGTTAGGTAGGATATTTTGTGTAGTAGATGGATAAGGACACTTGGGTAAATCCTCACCCTACACTTGCATAGCACTTGGCTTCATCTTGGCCATTGGTTGGCCTATAAATACCCCCCTAAATTGAAGGTTTTATTCATCCCAAAATCACTTCTCCAAGTCTTGAAAATCCTCCCCCCCGCTTGTAGTGTTTTCGTCCAACCCTCTTTCCCCTACAGAAGCTTAGCGAAACAACCCTCTCCCATCTAGCCTAGTGGCTTGCGTAAGTACCCCCTTTGGTAGAAAGTTGTCTTCCAAAGTATAGTTACTATTCCAAATACCCTAGCCCAAATCCCTTATAGTATTTGAGTAGAAGTTGTGTAGAACATCTAAGGGCTTCTTGGAGCTATCGGAGCGTGCAAATTAGGAGTTAAACCTTGCTCAGGAGCGACATTATACTTGGATAATTTTGGGCTTATCGAGGTAAATACTCTTGTCCTTCTATTGTAATTGGATATTACATATAAAGATAGTTAAGACTTGAGTATAAGATATAGAAGAATATTAAAGAATAGAATTGAACTGTTATCACAGTAGAAGGGTATAAAAGAAGAATAATTGAACTGTACTTACATAGGACTGTATTTATAGTAGACTTGAGTAGCTTGACGGGTAGGGAAGTGCTGCCCAATTTTTCCGTAGAATAGAGAACCCTCTGCTTAGAACTTTATACAGAGTAGCCTAGACGTTGATAGACGTATTTGACTGATATAGGTCGATACTCTGCGCGCGACATATTCGACTTGGCAGGTGGATTTCGCCGAGAAGGTATGTGATTCTCCATATACTCTTGAGCATGATATTTTAAAATATATATATAGTACGGTAGACGTGCGTGTTAGCGGGCGTAGTTTTACGGCAATGTCTTTTGACTTAAGCACGAATAATAAGAATCTTGAAGTCTTTCAAAGGATTATAAAACATTTGAAAGAAGAAGAATATTTGATTTTTAAGCGAAAGCTTAAGAGTTATACTAGCTTTATGGGAAGTTAGGTATAACGACTTAAGAAAGATAAAAGGAGCAGTTTTACTTATTTGTTTATCTTGTATTGACACGCAAAAGTAGTAAGATGGTTTGATAAGTAAACATGTTATGATTCTACGTGGGTTAGTGTCTTGTGATGTTATTCTTGTTGTGCTTACGTTGTTAAATGTTAAGACCGTTGTACTGTTATTATATCACATACCCCCTTGACTTGTTATACCGAGGGCTTGCCACCCTTGATGCGGGTCTATACGGCCTATGCGGTCTGTGTGACTATGCGGGCTGCGGAGTTCGGATTGATCATTAGGGTGTTTTAGCCCGTCACGGGGATGCTATGCGGTGTGTGACTATGCGGTCTATTGAGACTATGCGGACTGCGGAGTCGAGGAGAATGCAGGGTTAGCTACCCTCGATGCGAGGAATACCTCATGCGAATGTGTGTGACTGCGGATTGCGAGTCGAGATTAGGCACGCATAATGATACTATGGGCGATTGCCTTGCCCGATCATTCGCGGCCTAGAAAAGACTGTACAATTTACCTATTATTGCTCTTGTTTGAGATATGGCACTATGTGCAATTGCACTGATTGTAATTTCAAATGGCTTTAACATACTTTGATTTCATTTAAGTACTTTCTGATTTCACATACTTAGTACTGTTATCGACCTCCTTCGGGCTGCGTTAATGCCGCGGTAAGGGCAAGCAGTGCTAGATCCACATCCTTAGGATCTTTTGCTTTGGTGTCGGGAGCTCCATCTTCTAGGAGGCTCGACTTTTGGGTATGATCTCACATTGTTGTATATAGTTTTGTACATTCGGGGTATGGCGGCCCCGTCCGCCATAGTTGTTTATCTTCTTAGAGGTCTGTAGTCTATTATGCAGTTGGGATGTAATTGCTAAGTTATGTTTATATATATATGCGAAAGGCGACATTTTCTCACATAAAGCGTGTCTCATTTACAAGCTGTTTCATGTCTTGTTTTTATATTCCGATTACTCGATGTATGACTACTTGGGTGCGGGTAAGGCACCCACGGGCCAGAGCAGGTCGTGACAAAAGTGGTATCGAGCCAGGTTATCCTCGGAAAGTGTCTACAGACCGTATCTAGTAGAGTCTTGATTATCGGTGTGTTGTGCACCACACCAATAATCAGGAGGCTATATGATATTTAGGATTGGTTTCCATTCTTCTCACTCTGAGATCGTGCCTTAGAGCTTTGTTATAAGTTGAACCCCTCTAACGTATTCCTTTTCTGTAATAGTTATGCCTCCACGAAAGGCAACCCGCCCGGGCGAAGGCAAAGGCAGGAGCTACTAGTAGGACAGAGAGTCACGAGGGCTCGAGCCCGATCTATGCGAGACGGCGAGTTTCATGACGCCGCCGGCCCCAGCAGAGACCACAGTACCCGCACCTCCTGTCCCACAGCCTGGGGCGGAGGAGTTAGGGTACAAGGAGATGGCCCAGCTATTGGCCAGGATTGTGGCCAGACATAAGGATAGGATGGATGCGCAGCCTGGCCCGGTGCACGTGGTTCACGAGATCGACGGTTTGAGGCTACGGATTTTACGAGTTGTAGCCCTTGAGTTCTGGTCGAGGCACGAGGATGATCGCAGGAGTTCATCCGTCGATTCTGAGGATCATGCGGGTGATCAAGGCTTGAGACCGAGTCCGTGATCTTCGGTTCGCGTCGGCATGTGATACCGCGATGATCGGTTTGACTCGTGGGAACTTTCGGGAGAGCATGCGCCCAGTGGTATGGGGCGAGTTTTGAGGCTTTTCTCACGCACTTCTTGCCTCCGCGGATGAGGAGGGCACGCCGTAAACAAATTTTTGTTCTTTGAGATAGAGAGGCGCACGATTAGGAGTACAACGTCGAGTTCGATTCACTGGCTCGATATATCCCAGCGCTAGTAGCAGATATGGAGGACCGAGTACATCGCTACGTCACCGGGCTAGATGATTATATGGCCGAGTCTTGTGCGGGTGTGGCTCTTGACGAGCATGGACATTACCCGCATGCGAGCTCATGCGCGGATGCGAGGAGAGCATAGAGACCATTGGTCGACGGATATCAGCGAGAAGAAGGCGAAGGCGGCGGTTCTTTTGGTAGTTCTCGGGTGGGCGGCCTCGTGACGTCTAGATTTGCACCACGGCAGCTCGAGCACTCCTACATCGTTTCGGTACAGAGCATTCGGGGCGGTAAGGCCCGGGACTTGGACTTCGAGTAGCGAAGGGTGCTAACCGATCGAGGTCTGCTCGGTGTGTCGTTGTGGTAGATTCCATTCAGTGGAGTAGTACTACTTCGGAGCTTGCTATACTTGTGGCGGCAGGTCATTATGCGAGAGCTGTCAGAGCAGGCGCGAGCAGGTGGGGTCACCTTCGTGGTCTGCGGTCTTCATCCCTGATTACACGCCCGGGCGTGGTACTCATGGACCAGCAGGTCGCGGCAGGTCGTGGCACGGTCTCGATTCTAGCGGTCCTCGAATCGCATTTATGCTGTCCACCGGCAGACCGGAGGCGTCGCTGACGTAAATCGTCCAGTACTCTATCGGTTCGTTATGGCGTTTACGCCTTGATAGATCGGGTTCCACTCTGTCCTATATATCTCCCTTATTGCTAGTAGGATAGGGATAGAGCACGAGTCCATAGACCCTTTCGAGGTAGCTACGCCATGGGCGGTCGGTGGTAACGGCGGGTATATAGGGCTTGTCGTGACCGTATACGATCGTCGGACCTAGCCGACTTGATAGAGTTGGACATGAGTGATTTTGATGTGATCATGGGCATGGATTGGTTAGCTTCTTGCTACGCCCGGTGTAGGCGCAAAGAGAGAGTGCGGTTCGGTTTCTGGAGCCGGTTATTGAGTGGGAGGAACATCAGACGCCGGGGTAGGTTTATTTCCTACCTCAAGGCTAGGAAGATGGTGCGAGAAGGGTATATCTACCATCTCATTCGGGTGTTTGATCACGAGGTGCGGTACCAGATTTGATCGATTCGAGTAGTCGAGAGTTCCCGGATGTGTTTCGAGAGACCTCCGGTATCCTCGGAGAGGAGATAGAGTTTTGTATCGATGTCTTGCCGGACACTCGGCCTATTTCCATTCCGCCATACTGAGAATGGCACTGCCGAGTTGAGAGAGTTGAAGGATCGGCTTAGAGATTTCTTTGGAGAAGGGCTTCATCGACCTAGTGTTTCTCCTCGGGAGCGCGGTATTGTTCGTGAAGAAGAAGGGCGGACGCTGCGCATGTGTGTTGATCTGACGGTGAACAAGGTGACCATTAAACGAATACCCTTCCCGGATTGATGATTTGTTCGACCGGTTGCGAGTGCGAGATGTTTCTCCAAGATTGATCTGCGATCGGGCTATCATCAGTGCGAGTCGAGAGTGGATGTCCCTAGGGTGCATTCGGACCGTGCGGGCATTATGAGTTCAGGGTCATGTCTTTTGGGTTGACCAATGCTCCGGGGGTATTTATGGATTTGATGAACCGAGTGTTCAAGCCATTTTTGGACACGTTTGTGATAGTGTTCATTGATGACATCTTGGTTTATTCTTGCTCAGAGCAGGAGCATGCGGAGCATTTGAGGACTGTGTTGAGAGTTCTCCAGGACCAGCGGTTGTACGCCAAGTTTTCGAAGTGTGAGTTCTGGTTGACTTCGGTAGCTTTTCTTGGGCATATTGTCGGGGCTGATGGTATTCGGGTGGATACGGCCAAGATCGAGGCGAGAGTTGGCCTCGACCTACTACTCAAGCAGAGGTTCGATTTTAGGCCTTGCGAGTTATTATCGGCGGTTCGTAGAGAAGTTTGCTTCTATCTGCACCATTGACTAGGGTGACTCGAGCGGCTAAGTTTGATGGTGATGCTTGTGGCGGGGTTTCCGATTCGAAGGAGAGAGCGACGGCCGCCCGTTCTTACTTTTCGAGAGGTCGAGACGGCTATGTCGTGTATTGTGATCGTCGGGCATCGGGTTGGGATGTGTGTTGATGCGGCGGGCAAGGTTATAGCGTCACGCATCCCGGCTTAAGAAGCATGAGAGGAACTACCCCACCCATGATTTGGAGTTGGCAGCTGTGATTCACGCCTTGAAGATCTGGAGGCACTATTTGTATGGGGTTCATGTGATATTTATACAGACCACAAGAGCCTCGGTATATCTTCACCGGAGGGAGGCGAACTTACGGCGAGGCGGTGGTTAGAGTTGCTTAAGGATTATGATGTCGATATCCTGTACCACCCGGGAAAGGCCAATGTTGTGGCAGATGCCCTTAGTCGTAGGTCGATGGGTAGCCTATCAGATGTGCATCCAGAGAGGAGAGGCATGGTTCGTGATTTGCATCAGTTAGCGAGCCTTGGTGTCCGTTTGATTGATTCTGATAGCAGTGGGGTTCGAGTTCGAGAGGTTGTCGAGTCTTCCATCGTCGAGGAGGTGAAGAGGCAACATTGAGGATCCGGTTTGGCGATGCCGTGATATGGCTCTTCGTGAGGAAGGGTCCTTTGAGGTAGCACTGATGGGTGCTAAGGTTTGAGGAAGGTTGTGTGTTCGGATGTTTGAGACTTGGCGGAGTTCTGGGGAAGCACACGGCGTTACTCTATCCATCCGGGTCGACCAAGATGTACCACGACCTCGGTCCGTGTATTGGTGGGATGGATTGAAGAGGGGCGTTGCGAGTTTGTAGCTCGCCCGTGTTGTCGCGGTGAAGATAGAGCACGGAGGCACGGTGGTTTGTTGCGACGATTGAGATCCCGACAGAAGTGGGAGGTGATCAACATGGACTTTATCACGGGGTTACCTCGCACTCAGAAACATGATTCTATTTGGGTTATCTTCGACGGTCGATTTAAATCAGCCCACTTTCTTCCGTCATGGCGACTTTTTGGTGAGGATTATGCGAACTTTACATCAGAGATCGTCGGTGCATGGAGTCCCTATTTCGATCATATCGCATGCAGGAGCCCGATTTACGGCTAACTTCGGAGGTCTTTCCGAATGGGTTTAGGGACGCAGTGAGCACGAAATCGCATTCCATCCACGCAGACGGACAGCAGAGCGCACTATCCGGACTCGAGGATATCTGCGAGCTGTGTTATTGACCGAGGGTAGTGGGAGGTTCATTTGCCTCTAGTTGAGTTTGCGTATAATAATAGCTACCACTCCGATTCGATGGCGCCTTATGAGGCCTTGTATGGGAGGAAATGCAGATCGCCGATAGGCTGGTTTGATGTGGCGAGTGCGATTAGTGGGACGGACACAGTTCGTGAGCGATGGATAAGGTGAAGCTTATCCGAGCGATTCTCGACACCGAGTCGGAAGTCATATGCAGATCATCGTCGTCGGCATCTGGAGTTCGAGGTTGATGATTGGGTTTTCCTGAAGGTGTCACCCATAAAGGGTGTGATGAGGTTCGGGAAGAAGGGGAAACTCAGCCCAAGGTACATTAGGCCCTATCAGATTGTCCCCAGGGTAGGCAAGGTTGCCTATGAGTTGGATCTGCCGTCCGATCTGGAGGCAGTGCATCCGGTCTTTCATGTTTCTATGCTGAGGAGATGTATCGGGGATCCATCTAGAGTACATCCGATTGAAGATATCCAGGTGACCGAGGGGTTATCGTATGAGGAGATTCCCATAGCAATAATCGATCGTCAGGTTAGGCGTCTGCGGACCAAGGACGTGGCTTCCGTCAAAGTCTTGTGGCGGAACGAGCTCAGGGAGGAGATGACGTGGGAAGCAAAGGAGGCCATGAGGCAGAGGTACCCTCACTTATTCCCCACACCTTCAGGTAACTTACTTTCTTACTTGCTGGTTTTAATTTTCGTATTTGTTTAAGTGTTATATTGTGGCCATGTGTGGCACTTGCAAACTGTTAAGTTGTGAGGAACTTTATCGTTAACTGTCTTGGGAAGAAATATTCGGGACGAATGTTTCTAAGGAGGGGAGAATGTTATACCCCGTATTTCCAGAGTATGTACATGAGGACGTACGTACAAAAAGTTTAGCCTTAGCTAGGCATTATGGTCGAAAAATTAGTACACAACCCACGAAAAGAATCATTTTCCGACGAAACGTTTTCCAAAGCTTGTGTAGGGAAAATTCCGGCTATGTCATTAATAATTTTTGCGGATTTTTCCGAGAGATGAAATATTTTGGACCAACGAGAGGGTGACACTTGTCACCCTCAAGTGGACGGCAAAGAGGGCTTAGTTTGGACGATTTCTTGGCCTTTCTTTAGTCAAGGTTAGGTAGGATATTTTGTGTAGTAGATGGATAAGGACACTTGGGTAAATCCTCACCCTACACTTGCATAGCACTTGGCTTCATCTTGGCCATTGGTTGGCCTATAAATACCCCCCTAACTTGAAGGTTTTCTTCATCCACAAATCACTTCTCCAAGTCTTGAAAATCCTCCCCCCCTCTTGTAGTGTTTTCGTCCAAGCCTCTTTCCCCCTAGAGAAGCTTAGCGAAACAACCCTCTCCCCTCTAGCCTAGTGGCTTGGCCGAGTACCCCCTTTGGTAGAAAGTTGTCTTCCAAAGTATAGTTACTATTCCAAATACCCTAGCCCAAATCCCTTATAGTATTTGAGTAGAAGTTGTGTAGAACATCTAAGGGCTTCTTGGAGCTATCGGAGCGTGCAAATTAGGAGCTAAACCTTGCTCAGGAGCGACATTATACTTGGATAATTTTGGGCTTATCGAGGTAAATACTCTTGTCCTTCTATTGTAATTGGATATTACATATAAAGATAGTTAAGACTTGAGTATAAGATATAGAAGAATATTAAAGAATAGAATTGAACTGTTATCACGAGAAGGGTATAAAAGAAGAATTGAACTGTACTTACATTTGGGGTATTTCTGATGACTTGAGTAGCTTGACGGGTAGGAAGTGCTGCCCAATTTTTCCGTAGAATAGAGAACCCTCTGCTTAGAACTTTATCTGAGTAGCCTAGGCGTTGAAAGCGTATTTGGTGATATAGGTCGATACTCTGCGCGACATATTCGACTTGGCAGGTGGATTTTGCCGAGAAGGTATGTGATTCTCCCTATACTCTTGAGCATGATATTTTAAAATATATATATAGTACGGTAGACGTACACGTGTTAACTGGATGTAGTTTTACGGCAATGTCTTTTGACTTAAGCCTGAATAATAAGAATCTTGAAGTCTTTCAAAAGGATTATAAAACATTTCGAAAGAAGAAGAATATTTGATTTTTAAACAGAAAGCTTAAGAGTTATACTAGCTTTATGGGAAGTTAGGTATAACGACTTAAGAAAGATAAAAGGAACGGTTTTACTTATTTGTTTATCTTGTATTGACTTCTGCAAAAGTAGTAAGATGGTTTGATAAGTAAACATGTTATGATGCTACGTGGGTTAGTGTCTTGTGATGTTATTCTTGTTGTGCTTACGTTGTTAAACGTTAAGACCGTTGAACTGTTATTATATCACATACCCCCTTGACTTGTTATACCGAGGGCTTGCCACTCTTGATGCGGGTCTATACGGCCTATGCGGTCTGTGTGACTATGCGGAGCTGCGGGAGTTCGGGATTGATCATGCAGGTGTTTTAGCCCGTCGCGGGGATGCCTATGCGATGCTGTGTGACTATGCGGTCTATTGAGACTATGCGGATCGGGAGTCGGGAGAATGCAGGTTAGCTACCCCGTCGAGGAATACCTCATGCGGTGCATGTGTGACCTATGCGGACTGCGAGAGTCCAGGATTAGGCACGCATAATGATACTATGGGCGATTGGCCTTGCTTCGATCATTCACGGCCTAGAAAAGACCTGTTACAGTTTACCTATTATTGCTCTTGTTTGTGATATGGCACTATGTGCAATTGAACTGATTGTAATTGCAAATGGCTTTAAAATACTTTGATTTCATTTAAGTACTTTACAGTTTCACATACTTGGTACCTGTTGTACTGACCTCCTTCGGGGGGCTGCGTTCATGCCGCAGGTAAGGGCAAGCAGGTGCTAGATCCACATCCTTAGGATCTTTTGCTTTGGTGTCAGAGCTCCATCTTCTCCGGAGGCTCGACTTTTGTGTATGATCTCCCTGTTGTTGTATATAGTTTTGTACATTCACGGTATGGCGGGGCCCTGTCCTGCCATAGTTGTTTATCTTCTTAGAGGTCTGTAGTCCTATTGTACAGTTGGGATGTAACTGCTAAGTTATGTTTATATATATATATGCCGAAAGGCGACATTTTCTCACATAAAACTGTGTCTCATTTTACAACTGTTTCATGTCTTGTTTTTATATTCCGCTGATTACTCTGATGTATGACTACTTGGGTGCCCGGGTAAGGCACCAGTCATGGGCCCCGGAACGGGTCGTGACAGTTGCGGGCAGGTTTGTAAAAGGGATGTAACTGTTCAAACATTTATATATATATGACGAAAGGCAACTTTTCCCAGATAAACTGTTTCTCACTTCATATTGTTTCATGTCTTGTTTTATATTCCGCTGGTTACTCTGATGTATGTCTACTTGGGTGCCCGGGTAAGGCACCAGTCACGGGCCCGGGTTCGGGTCGTGACAAAAGTGGTATCAGAGCAGTTAATCCTCGGAAAGTGTCTACAGATCGTGTCTAGTAGAGTCTTGATTATCGATGTGTTGTGCACCACATCTATAATCAGAAGGCTGCAGGACATTTAGGATTGGTTTCCATTCTTCTCATTCTGAGATCGTGCCTTAGAGCTGTGTTATAAGTTGGACCCCTCTGACGTATTTCGTTTTTACCAGTTATGCCTCCGCGCAAGGCAACCCGGGCCCAGATGGGCAAGGCAGCCGAGGGAGCTGCAGTAGGATACAGAAGAGTACGAGGGCGCAGGCTCGGTCATTACCAGAGATAGTGCTTCAGACGGCGAGGTTTGCGATGCCGCCAGCCCCAGCAGAGTTTAGAGCCGCAACAGTGGCTGCTGAGACCACATTACCCGAGCCTCCAGTCCCACAGCCTGGAGCAGAGGAGTTGGGGTACAAAGAGATGGCCCAGTTACTGGCCAGGATCGTGGCCAGACATGAGGATAGGTTGGATGCAGCATTTCCAGTTTCAGTAGTACCCATGGTTCACCCGAGATCAGATAGTTTGAGGCTACGGGACTTTCTAAGTTGTAGCCCGCCAGAGTTCTACGGGTCAAGGCCTGAGGATGATCCGCAGGAGTTCATCCGACAGTTACAGCGCATCATGAGAGTGATCAAGGCTTCGGAGACCGAGTCTGTGGTCTTAGGTTCGCATCGGCTGCGTGATCTGTGATCGTGGTTTGATTCGTGGGAGCTGTCCCGGGGAGAGTATTCACTTCCAGCCATATGGGACGAGTTCTCAGGGGCATTTCTTGCACATTTCTTGCCTCCACAGATGAGAAGGGCTCGGGCCGACAGATTTTTTACGTTGAGGCAGACCGGGCGTACGGTTCGGGAGTACAATGTGGAGTTTGACTCATTAGCTCGGTACGTCCCCGCATTAGTAGCCGACATAGAGGACAGAGTGCACCGCTACGTCACCGGGCTCGATGACTACTTGGCAGAGGCTTGTTCGGGTGTAGCTCTTCACCGCATGGACATTGCCCGCACGCAGCTTATGCACTTGGATGTGAGGCGGAGGGTCGGCGGAATGACGAATCGAGAAGAGGCCGTAATGAGGTCCTTTGGTAACTTTCAAGGCGAACCGCCTCAAGAAGAGTTAGTTATGTACTGTTATACCCGTATTTCAGTATGCGTAAGGCGTGCGTAGAAATTTGAACTTGTGATTTAGGCTTGGCCGAATTCTTTTGTTCACAACACCCGTTTAGAGTCGTTTTTCGACGAAACGTTTCCACAGCTTTCGTAGGGGAATTTACGGCTATGTCATTTTTAATTTTTGCGGATTTTTCCGAGAGACGAAACATTTTGGACCAACGGGAGGGTGACATGTGTCACCCTCACATTGGAAGCAAGGGGCGGCAACCCTTGGCCGAATTGGGCTACTTTATGGCCTTGATTTGTGCCTTGTTTTGTGGAGTGTTTTGTGGAGTAGGGTTAGGGTACACATGGCTTGATCTTGGCCCTACACTTGCTATGCACTTGGCAAGATCTTGGCCATTGGTTGGCCTTGGCTTGTGCTATAAATACCCCTCTCCCTTTGATGAATTCTTCATCCTTTCCACAAATCTTCTAAGTGTTAAAATCCCTCCCTCTCCCCTCTTGTTGACTCTCGTCCAAGAGCCCCTCTCCCCCTTTGAAAGGCCCCCTTGGCCGAGAGCCCTCTCCCCCCCCTCCTAGTAGTGTGGCCGTGGGGTACCCCCCCCTAGCCTAGTTGCTTTCGTATAATACCCCCCTTTGTGGTGTAGAAATACTCTCAAAAGTATTGTTATAATGCCCAAATTACCTTAGCCGTATACCTTGTAGTATTCTAAGGTTATACCTATACGAAAAGCCCGGAAATACTATTATACTTCCCACAAATACAAACCGAAACCCTAGGAAAATCTCCATAGTCCGTTGGAGTATTGTGTAGAAGTTGGTTAGAACTTCTAAGGGTGGTTTAGAGCGGGTTGGGCGCTGAGTTGGAGCTAAGCGATTGCCCAGATCGACTTTATACTTGGATAATTATGGGCTTATCGAGGTAAATATCTTGTCCTCTATTGTAATTGGAAATTACATGATTGTTAGACTATAGTTGAAGTATACTATATGTAGAACTGAGCGTTGTTGTCGGCAATGTCTTTTGACTTAAGCTGAATAATAAGAAACATTTTGAAAGAAGAGTCTTGAATTGTATTTACATGGATCAGACATTACGATGAACTTGTGTAGCTTTTACGTGAGTAGAATTGTACCCGTCGGGTTAGATGTGTAACCCCTGGTTGGCTTGGTAGCGGCCTCGATAAAGGAGGAGATTTACTGTTGCGGGGAGTCTTCTTAGAATTTTCGGTAGAATGTTCTGCGATGAGGTCTAAATGTTAATAAGCGCTTGTGGCCTTATAGGTTGAAGTACTACGTGTGGCGCGATCTACTTGGCTAGGAGTAGCGACGGTTGGAAGTACTTGAGCGTTTTGCTATTAGTCGATACTGTCGCGAGGTATGTGAACCTCTTCCTATCTCTTCTAGCATGATATGTGTGAACTATGTAGCGGTGACGCATACGTGTTAAATGTATTTGATTGGTTTGAAACATAAAGTGTTATAACGGCTTTATGGGAAGTTGGTTATAACGACTTTATGTAGGTCGAAAATACTTTGTGGTTTTTAAAAGGTAAATGATTTGTTTATAACTGGCTTGATGTGTGATAATAAAGAACTTGAAGTATTTCAAAAGATTTCTAAATCGTTTTGAAAGAAGAGTGATACTTGGTTTATTTTGAAAACTTAAGAGTTATACTAGCTTTATGGGAAGTTAGGTATAACGGCTTAAGAATGTTTCTTGATTTTGGAAATCGGGATGTGTATCGACAAACCAACTGCGGCGTTAAAAGGAAATGTTTTGAATAATTAAGTATTATTAAAACCGGAGAAACTTCCATCTGCATAGAAGCTAAGATGAGACAAAATGATATTTCCTAGATCATGGTCTTTGTAATAAGATTGTTATAAACAAGAATATCCTACTCACATAAGACTTATGTTTCTCAGATTGTTTAAAAGAGAATTATATTCTTAAATGAATAAGACTACGAACTACGAAACCTTTCTAAAATAAGAAACGTGAACATTTGAAATTAGGCAAACTTGGACGTTTGGAAAATAATGTTGTTACTTGATTTTACAAAGGTAAGTATTTTAGTTTACTTAAAAAGATAGTCACTCTATTTTTATATACTACGTATTGTGTGACTTTTGACGTACCTTTTAAAAAGAGTTATTGTATAAAGTACTTTGGGGATTAATTCACGAACTTGTTAACTTAAAGTAGAAAGTACCTTGTGTGAATAACTTGATTGTATTGAATTGTGATAGCCTGGTAATACTTTCTCGTTGCTTTGATAAGTAATCATGTTAGGATGCTACGTGTGATAGTATCTTGTGATGTTTGTGTAAAGGGTTTTCCTTGATTGTGCTTCTTAACTATCAGTCGTTATGATAGTATTGTGCCACTCATCGTGACATATTCCGGAGGTTAAGCTGCCCTCCGATGCAGGGTAGACTCAGGCGGGTCGATGGACCTATGATTCGAGAATACCTTATGCGGTGCAGTAGGGCCTATGCGGAATCGCGGAGTTCGAGTTAGTGTGCGGCCCTTGTGGTCACGCGGTCCTTGTGGCCATGCGACGGCGAGTCGGGACGCCGGGGAGTAGCTACCGATGCGGGTTATACCTCATGCGGCCTATGAGTTTGGCCTATGCGGAGTGCGGGAGTTCGAGTGGTTAGACGCAGCGTATCGATATCTGCGGGCAAGTGGCGGCTTTGATCATGTGACGGTCTAGACAGATCTTATGATCTGATTCATGACCTGGTTGGTGCCGTGGGTTTTTGTAGTCGGCTATGCCTTCGTACTTACCCCCGCAGTTTTATTATGACACAGTGGGACACGTGTTCATGTGTTCCTTAGTGCGTTTATATCATAGATCGCGGCGGTGAGGAAGGTATTCCACAGGCATGATTGATGTTGTGGGCACGAGACCCATTGTTATACTTGAGTGATGACTTGAGGCGTGAGTCACGACTTGACATGATCGCTTTGTTGTAAATCGTAGTTTGGTTATCATACATGTCTCTGCTTTATATGATCGCTATGATTTCATTTCTGATGTTATTTTGATTTCACATACTATTTTGTTGTAATGACCTCCCGGGTGCGTTCATGCTGCAGTAAAGGTACACGATCGTTGATCTCGCTCTTAGGGTCACGATTCGGCGTTGGGAAAGCTCCGTTTCTCGGAGGCTTGTCGCGTATAGTCCTGTTGTTTTAGGTGCTTACATTCGGGGTATGGCGGCCCTGTCCGTCGTTGTTGTCATATCATTCGTAGAAGTGCAGTAATCTTGTGTGGGCGGGGTTTGTAAAAGGGATTAAACTGCTCATTTGTAAGAGTTGTTATTTATATATATGCCGAAAGGCAAGTTTTCCTCGACATCGTTTTGTACTTCATTTGTTTCATGTATGTGTTTTATGTTCCGATTACTCGATGTTGTATCACTAGGGTGCCCGGTAAGGCACGATCACGCCCGAGTTCGTGTCGTGACAAAAGTGGTATCGAGCGATTAATCCTCGGAAAGTGTCTACGACCGTATCGATGAAGTCTTGATTATCGGTGTGTTGTGCACCACACCGATAATCGAGAGGCTATAGGATATTTAGGATTGGTTTCTATTTCTTCTTACTCGAGATCGTGCCTTAGAGCCGTGTGTTGTAAGTTGGACCTCTAACGTATTTCTTTCCTTACCGATATGCCTCGCGTAGGCAAAACCCGCCCGGAGGGCGAAGGCGGCGGAGCTGCGAGTAGAGTTCGAGAGGGTTACGTGGCACAGCCCAATCATTACCTAGGGTAATGCTTCGTTCGGGATTTCTGCGACGTCACTAGCCCGTGAGTTTAAGCCGCGCGGCAGCGATTCCTCTGCGCCATGATATGTGAACCTTCGTTCCACGGCCGAGCAGAGAATATAGATTTCAAGGAGGCGACCACATTAACTATGGATTTGACTACGAGAGTATACCGATGTACCGCGAGTCTTGATGAATATCAGCGAAAAGGTTGTGCAAGAGTAAGTTCTTGATTAGGCTTGAGCATGGCACTGCGGGCTTTGCTTGCGCAGCCGAGGCGATGTAGATCGGCGTTAACGAAGGGCGGTAGAAGAGGGCGAGCGGCAAGGTCCTTTGGTAACTTTCGAGGCGAAGTCGCCTCACCGATTAGATTTGCACATCCACCGGTGCAGAGTGGTCTTCCACGATTTGGGGCGTTCGGGTATGCGGGAGTTGGTTAGAACTCCGGGCTTCAGTTCATTTGTGACGACGTCATCCGGGAATGTCGTCTTTTAGTTGGTACTTGTTGTACCTATGACCGCCGTGGTCCGATGTCGAAAGAGTGTCTGGTAGAAGGACTTAGCCTTGAGATCGGTGGGTAGTTCGTCACCTTCCTTAGCTATGCGCCCTACGGGGCAGGTTTGATTAGAACGACTAAGGGGAGTGAAGCAGTAGATATAGATATATCCTTAACCCTCTAGAGATCTGTATATGTGATAAGGTGAGTATACCTTAAGTGCTATGTTCTGATAGCAGTGTGTTAGTTGTGATTAGAAATCATGATGGGTTAACCGAGTAAGATTTTGGGGGATAGAGAAGGTGTGAGCCTTAGAGTTTTATACGTAGAGACCTTAGAGGTGAGGCCATCTCGAGAAAAGGTGTAGTGTTATGTTTGATCCGTATCGGAAGTGCATAGTGCACGTGAGCTACGTTTGGGATAGGTCCCTAAGTAGTGTGGAATGAAAGGGGGTAGTTGAGCTAAGAAGACCGCTAGGTTTTCGTAGCGTGATTAGTGAGAGTTTTTCTTCGTGGAGCTAGCATTGTGCGCGTTGCCGGGTCGGGTTGAGGCCACGTTGCGGGTCAACCCGCGGCAGGTTTGGTGGTGGGGTCAGTTTGTGGTGGTCCCGTCTTGTGTTAGGGTCACGAGGGTGTTAGGCCCAAGTTTAGTTGACCAGCGTACGAGTTCGTGGATGCGTTCGACCAGTGGTTGGGCCGATGGGGGCAGCCCATCGTGTTCTTCGGTCGGGACCGTTCACTCGGCAGTGTTGTTTTAACAGAAAGGTTGTAAGGCTGCACGGGGTGCCTACCTTCACCTTATGGCAGACAGTGGAGCCCAGGGTACGGCTGTTTTTGTTTCTGGAAGTTTTACCAAACATGTGTTAAGAACTCAGGTGAGTCTCAGAATCGCATTCGCCTCGCCGGTGCTTGGATTTCAGGGATAGTTGTGGGGATTGTTGTCTCCTGTGGAGGGAGTGTTTAGGCTACCATTTCAGTGTTCGGATGTCACCTTTTGAAGCCTTGTAGGGGCGGAAGTGTAAAGTTGCCGGTCGATTGGTTCGATGTTGGCAAGTTCGAGCAGTTGGTTGAGCTTGTTCCGGTGGTATGGATAGTGTGAAGCTTGTCTAGAAGAAGTTCCGGCTCGGAGGAATCGTGCGGATAATCGGCGACGACGCTAGAGTTGAGTTGGTCGGTCTTGAAAGTACCACCCGGACAGGTGTGGCGAGCTTTGGAAAACAGAGAAACTTAGCGAGTTACTTTGGGCCTTTGAGAGTTCATGTGAAGAATAGGCGAGTTGCCTATATGTTAGCATTTGCCGTCCGACTTAGGAGGCGGGGCGTCCGGTCTTCGTATTGTTATGTTCGGAAAGTATCAAGATCCATCCGAATGTTCGATTAATGATGCCCACGTAAAGAGATAGTAACCGAGTTTTGGAAACTAAAGCGATCGTAAATGTGGTAAGGGTTCGAGTGCACGGCGACCGGGGATCGCGCAGCCCGGTACCATTTGTTGGGTCGTCGAGCAAGGCTCGCGACAAAGTGACAAAAGTGGTATCATTTTGGTGATGTTAGAGGTGTTTCCTCGTGGACTTGGATGTAAGTTTTTATGCGTGGGTGTTTACGTGGCGGATGTGGCGAGTTGGTTCTCGTAAGTATAGTAGTGAAGACTATCTTGGCGACGTTGTTTTGAGACTTAGAAGGAACATTCGACGAATGTTTCTAAGAGGAGAGAATGTTATACCGTATTTCCAGTATGCACGTGGGGCGTGCGTAGAAATTTGAACTTGTGATTTAGGCTTGGCGAATTCTTTTGTTCACAACACCCGATTTGAGTCGTTTTTCGACGAAACGTTTCCACGACTTTCGTAGGGAATTTCGGCTATGTCATTTTTAATTTTTGCGGATTTTTCCGAGAGGCGAAACATTTTGGACCAACGGGAGGGTGACATGTGTCACCTCACATTGGAAGCAGGCGGCAACCCTGGCCGAATTGGGCTACTTTATGGCCTTGATTTGTGCCTTGTTTTGTGGAGTGTTTTGTGGAGTAGGGTTAGGTGCACATGGCTTGATCTTGGCCCTACACTTGCTATGCACTTGGCAAGATCTTGGCCATTGGTTGGCCTTGGCTCAGGCTATAAATACCCTCTCCCTTTGATGAATTCTTCATCCTTTCCACAAATCTTCTAAGTGTTAAAATCCCTCCTCTCCCTATTGTTGACTCTCGTCCAAGAGCCCTCTCCCCTTTGAAAGGCCCTGGCCGAGCCCTCTCCCTCCTAGTAGTGTGGTAGTGGGTACCCCACAGCCTAGTTGCTTCGTATAATACCCCCTTTGTGGTGTAGAAATACTCTCAAAAGTATTGTTATAATGCCCAAATTACCTTAGTAGTATACCTTGTAGTATTCTAAGGTTATACCTATCTAAAAGGAAATACTATTATACTTCCGTCACCACAAAACCGAAACCCTAGGAAAATCTCCATAGTCCGTTGGAGTATTGTGTAAGTTGGTTAGAACTTCAAGGGTGGTTTAGAGCGGGTTGAGCGCTCGGAGTTGGAGCTAAGCGATTGCCGGATCGACTTTATACTTGGATAATTATGGGCTTATCGAGGTAAATATCTTGTCCTCTATTGTAATTGGAAATTACATGATTGTTAGACTATAGTTGAAGTATACTATATGTAGAATCGAGCGTTGTTGTCGGCAATGTCTTTTGACTTAAGCTGAATAATAAGAAACCTTTTGAAAGAAGAAATCCGAATGTATTTACATGGGGTATCTGATGAGACTTGTGTAGCTTTTCGTGAGTAGAATTGTACGTCGGGTTAGATGTATAACCCACGGTTGGCAGTGGCGGCCTCGATAAAGGAGGAGATTTACGCTGTTGCGGGGGGGGGGAGGTGCTGCCGAATTTTCGGTAGAATGTTCTGCGATGAGGTCTAAATGTTAATAAGCGCCTTGTGGCCTTATAGGTTGAAGTACTACGTGTGGCGCGATCTACTTGGCTTAGGAGTAGCCGACGGTTGGAAGTACTTGAGCGTTTTGCTATTAGTCGATACTCGTCGCGAGGTATGTGAACCTCTTCCTATCTCTTCTAGCATGATATGTGTGAACTATGTAGTGCGGTGAGGCGCATACGTGTTAAATGTATTTGATTGGTTGGAAACATAAAGTGTTATAACGGCTTTATGGGAAGTTGGTTATAACAGCTTTATGTAGGTCCAAAAATACTTTGTGGTTTTTAAAAGGTAAATGATTTGTTTATAACTGGCTTGATGTGTGATAATAAAGAACTTGAAGTATTTCAAAAGATTTCTAAATCGTTTTGAAAGAAGAGTGATACTTGGTTTATTTTGAAAACTTAAGAGTTATACTAGCTTTATGGGAAGTTAGGTATAACGGCTTAAGAATGTTTCTTGATTTTGGAAATCGGGATGTGTATCGACAAACCAACGCAAATACGTTAAAAGGAAATGTTTTGAATAATTAAGTATTATTAAAACCGAGAAACTTCCATCTGCATAGAAGCTAAGATGAGACAAAATGATATTTCCTAGATCATGGCTGCTGTAATAAGATTGTTATAAACAAGAATATCCTACTCACATAAGACTTATGTTTCTCAGATTGTTTAAAAGAGAATTATATTCTTAAATGAATAAGACTACGAACTACTTAAACCTTTCTAAAATAAGAAACGTGAACATTTGAAATTAGGCAAACTTGGGCGTTTGGAAAATAATGTTGTTACTTGATTTTACAACGGTTAGTATTTTGGTTTACTTAACAAGATAGTATCTCTGTTTTTTTCTACTATGGGTATTGTTTGAGTTTTGAAGTAACTTTTAAAATAGTTATTGTATAAAGTTCTTTGGGGATTAATTCACTAACTTGTTAACTTAAAGTAGAAAGTACCTTGTGTGAATAACTTGATTGTATTGAATTGTGATAGCCTGGTAATACTTTCTCGTTGCTTTGATAAGTAATCATGTTAGGATGCTACGTGTGATAGTATCTTGTGATGTTTGTGTAAAGGGGTTTTCCCTTGATTGTGCTTCTTAACTATCAGTCGTTATGATAGTATTGTTCCACCATCGTGACATATTCGGAGGTTAAGGCGCCTCCACGCAGGTAGACTTCGGCGGTCGATGGACCTATGATTCGAGAATACCTTATGCGGTGCAGTAGGGCCTATGCGGAATCGCGGAGTTCGAGTTAGTGCGGCCGCTTGTGGTCACGCGGTCCTTGTGGCTACGCGACGGCGAGTCCAGACGCCGCTGGGAGTAGCTACCTCGATGCGGGTTATACCTCATGCGGGCCTATGAGTTTGGCCTATGCGGGCTGCGGAGTTCGAGTGGTTAGACGCAGACATTGATCTCGCGCAAGTGGCGGCCTTTGATCATGTGACGGTCTAGACAGATCTTATGATACGATTCATGACCGTTGGTACCGTGGGTTTTTGTAGCTCGCTATGCCTTCGTACTTACCCCGCACAGCTTTATTATGACACAGTGGGACCCGTGTTCATGTGTGTTCTGAGTGCGTTTATATCATAGATCGCGGCTGAGGAAGGTATTCCACGCATGATTGATGTTGTGGGCACGAGACCCATTGTTATACTTGAGTGATGACTTGAGGCGTGAGTCACGACTTGACACGATCGCTTTGTTGTAAATCGTAGTTTGGTTATCATACATGTCTCCCGCTTTATATGATCGCTATGATTTCATTTCTGATTTATTTTCAGTTTCACATACTCTGCATCAGATCGACCTTTCGGTGCTGCGTTCACGCCGCAGTAAAGGTACACCGATCGTTGATCCTCGCTCTTAGGGTCACGATTCGTTTGGGAAAGCTCCGTTTCTCGGAGGCTTATCGCGTATAGTCCTGTTGTTTTAGGTGCTTACATTCGTGGTATGACGGCCCCGCCCCGTCGTTGTTGTCATATCATTCGTAGAGGTGCAGTAGTAATCTTTGTGGCGGTGGTTTGTAAAAGGGATTAAACTGTTCATTTGTAAGAGTTGTTATTTATATATATGCCAAAGGCAAGTTTTCTCAGTTATTGTTTTGTACTTCATTTGTTTCATGTATGTGTTTTATGTTCCGATTACTCGATGTTGTATCACTAGGTGCGGGGTAAGGCACGATCCACGCCCGAGTTCGGTCGTGGCAGTACCTCCGCCAAGATCTGAGTGGTCCTCGCGCCTTGGGGCGTTCGGGTATTCGGGAGTTGGTCGAGCTCGGGACTTGGTTTACGATACATGGGTTCTAGCCAACAGGATTCATGTCCCCCTCAGTGTGCACGATGTGGCAGGCGTCATCCCAGGGAATGTCGTCTTTTTACTGGTGCTTGTTTCACCTGCGGCCGTCAGGGCCATGTGATGAGAAACTGTGCTTATAGGAGGGGTACAGGTGGAATGATGCAGCCTACCGGGTCAGTGGCAGGTTCATCGCCTTCTAGCTATGCGCCCGGCAGGGCAGGATTAGGATTAAAGCGACGAGGGAAAAATGAAGCAGATGATACAGGTATATTCTTACCCCTCTAGAGACTAGTATGCGTTGATGATATGATGAAGTGCTAAGTATTATGTTCAGATAGCATTATGTTAAAAATTGTGTTTAGAAAACATGGTTAGTTAGGAGGGTAAGATTGGGGACAGGTAAATTGTGAGCCTTAGAATATTATACGTAGAGACCTTAGATGCGAGGCCATCTTGAGTAAAAGATTTATTTTATGTTGACCTTTATCGGAGTGCATAGTATACGTGGGATATATTTGTGTGATAAGTCCCCGAGTGGTATGAAATGAAAGAGGGTAGGAGACCACTAGGTTTTCGTGACTTGATTAGTGAGATTGTTCCTGATCGGGGGAACAAGAGTTTGGCGCGATAGCGGGTCGGGTTGAGGACCGATCACGGGTCAACCCGCGGCCTGTAATGTGGTGGGGTCAGTTCGAGGTGGTCCCGCCAGGTGGTGGGGTCACAAGGGCGCTAGGCCCAAGTTTAGATGACCGTTGTACGAGTTCGTGGATGCGTTCGACCAACAGCCGGGCCGATGAGATCAGCCCATCTTGTCTTTCAGTCAGGACTGTTTACTCGGCGGAGGGTTATGCGAGATGTTATATATCAGGAAGGTTGTAAGACTGCACGGGGTTCCTACTCTTACTTTATGACAGGAAGTGTTGCCCAGTTTATGGCTATTTCTTTTTCTGGAGGTTTTTCCAGGCGGGGTTAGGAACTCAGGTGAGTCTCAATGTTGCATTCACCCTCGGGCCAGTGTTGTTGATTTCAGGGGTTGCAGCGAGGATTATGTGCCTCTTGTTGAGTGAGTATCATTATAGCTACCATTTCAGTATTCGGATATCGCCTTATGAAGCCTTGTATGGGCGGAAGTGTAGGTTGCCGGTCGATTGGTTCGATGTTGGCAAGGTTCAGATAGTTGGTCCGTACTTGATCCAGCAGGATGTGGATATGTTCGGAAAAGTATCGGAGATCCATCTAGAGTGTTCCCAGTTATTGATGACCAAGTTGGAGGTAGCAACCCAGAGATTTTGGAAACTGAAGCAGTAACAGAAATGTGGTAAGTTATGAGAAAGAGTTCGAGTGTACGAGGAGGGTGCGAAGGGAATATCTTTTAGACCTTGGGTGGGAGCTTTTGTAATGCTAGAGGTGATTCCTCGTGGACTTGGGTTAACTATTTGCGCGTGTGTTATTTTGTGGCCAGGTGTGGCATTGGCAACTTGTTTAAGTTAAGAGGAACTTTATCGTTATCTGTCTTGAGAAGGAACATTCGGGACGAATGTTTCTAAGGTGGGAAGAATGTTATACCCCGTACTTCCAGAGTGTGTACGTGAGGACGTACGTACAAAAGATCAAGCCTTAAGTAGGCATAAGGGACGAAATTGTGCACAACTAGCGAAAAGAATTGTTTTCCGATGAAAAGTTTTCCGGACCTTGCGAAGGGAAAATTACGGTTGTGACATTTATAATTTTTACGGATTTTTCCGAGAGATGAAATATTTTGGACCAACGAGAGGGCGACAAGTGTCACCCTCAAGTGGGCTGTCAAGTGGCCGAAATTGTGGGCACGTTTTTTTCATTTTTGTGGCCTAAAACATTTGGTCAATGTTTGCTAGATATTTTGTGGGTAGATAGATAAGGTGGGACCCACACAACACGTGTCCAAATCTTTATAGGTTGAAGTACTACGAGTAGCGTATTCTACTTGAAGGGGGAAAAGGCTAGCATGATTATAGTACTGTGGAGCGTTTTGCTTATTGTCGATAATCGTCGCGAGGTATGTGAACCTCTTCCTATCCTTTCTAGCATGATATTTGTGAAATATATTTAGTGCGGTAGACGCACGTGTGTTTAAAGGAAGTTGATTTTCCTTTTGTGTCCTTGACTTGATTCCAAAGTTAAGTGACTTGTTATAAAATATTAAGGACTTGAATTATGTTAAAAAGTTGTAAAACCTCACTCATGAGTAATGGGTGTGTGGTCTTTTAAAGAATAAAGTTATCTTGATTTCGAAAATAAGAATGGTTTTATCATTGGATTTAAAATGATAAATTGACTTATAAACAACTTGATTTTGGGAAAGGAGAAGTAACTTGATTTAAAGGTATAGGTTACTTGTTTTTTTAAAAGAGTAAGACACTTGGTTTAAAAAGTATATTGCTACTTGACTTTTAAAGGAAAAAATGTCTTTGGTTTAAAAGAAGGTATGGAAATTGTTTTGGTTTTACTTTGATGTCTTTTGACTTGAGCTTTAAATAATAAGAATCTTGAAGTATTTCAAAAGAGTTATGAATCATTTTTGAAAGAAAAGAAATACTTGGTTTTAAAAGCTTAAGTGTTATACTAGCTTTATGGGAAGTTAGGTATAACGACTTAAGGAAGATAGAAGGAACGGTTTACTTATTTGTTTATGAAAGTCTTGTATTGATTTCTGGAATGTGTAGTAAGATGGTTTGATAAGTAAACATGTTACGATGCTACGTGTGTTAGTGTCTTGTGATGTTTGTGTGAGGGTTATTCTTGTTGTGCTTACGTTGTTAAGCGATAAGCCCGTTATCTTGCTATTATATCACATACCCCGACTTGTTATGATGTCGAGGACTTGCCACCTCGATGCGAGGAATACCTCACGCGGTGCGTGTGACCTATGCGAGTGCGGAGTTCGGATTTATCATTAGGGTGTGTTATCCGTCGCGAGGAATGCCTCACGCGGCCGCGTGTGACTATGCGGTCGTGTGACTATGTGGACTTCGGGGTCGGGAGGATGCCGCGTTAGATACCACGATGCGAGGAATACCTCATGCGGTGCAGCATGTGACCTATGCGACGTGGCACTATGCGATTAAATTGGTTATTAAATGCGTATTTGTAATTGGTTTTAAAATGTTATGATTTGTTTTGACTTTACGATTTCACATACTTGGTACTGTTATGCGACCTCCTTGAGGCCGCGTTCATGCGCGCAGTGAAGTACACCAGTCATCGATCCTCGCTCATAGGATCACAGTTCAGCGTTTTGGGAAGCTCCGTTTCTCCGGAGGCTTATCTTTGGTATAATCCCCTGTCGTTCGTTGTTGTTATAACATTCGTAGAGGTCTGTAGTGCTGTTGTGGGCATAGTTTGTAAAAGGGATGTAACTATTCGGGTTCAAGTTTTATTTATATATTCAGAAAGGTAACCGTTTCGGTTAGCCTGTTTTCTTATTTCATTATTGTATATCTTGTTTCATGTGTATGTTTTTATTTCCGCTGATCTTCTCTGATGTTGTATCACTAGGGTGCCCGGGGTAAAGCACCATTCGCGGGCCCGGGGTCGGGTCGTGACAAAAGTGGTATCAGAGCAGTTAATCCTCGGAAAAGTGTCTACAGACCGTATCTAGTAGAGTCTTAATTATCGGTGTGTTGTGCACCACACCTATAATCAGGAGGCTGCAGGATATTTAGGATTGGTTTCCATTCTTCTCACTCTGAGATCGTGCCTTAGAGCTGTGTTATAAGTTGAACTCCCTCTGACGTATTCTTTTCACCCGTTATGCCTCTACGCAAGGCAACCAGAGCCCATGAGGGCAAGGCAGCAGAGGGAGCTGCGAGTAGAACACAGAGGGTTACGAGGGCACAGGCCTGATCATTACCTGAGATAGTACTTCAGACGACGAGTTTTATGACGCCGCTAGCCCCATCAGAGTTTAGAGCGGCAGCAGTTTCTACTGAGACTACGATACCTGAGCCTCTAGTCCCACGGCCAGGAACAAACGATATGACTTACAAGGAGATGGCCCAGTTACTATCTAGACTGGTGGCTGGGAATGAGGACGGACGGGAGCCGGTGGTTCCGGCAGTACCAGTGGTTCACCCTAGATCCGATAGTTTTGAGACTTCAGGACTTCTTGAGTTGCAGTCCACCCGAGTCCTATGGATTGAGGACTGAGGAAGATCATCAGGAGTTTATTCGACAGTTGCAGCGGATCATGAAAGTGATCAAGACCTCAGAGGCATTTCTTACACACTTCTTGCCCTCGCAGATGAGGAGAGCTCGGGCAGATAGATTTATGTGGTTGAGGCAAAACGGGCGGACGGTTCAGGAATACAGTATAGAGTTTGACTTATTGGCTCGTTATGTCCCCGCGTTAGTGGCAGACATGGAGGATAGAGTGCACCGATATGTCACAGGACATGACGATTATCTAGCAGAGAGTTGTACAAGAGTAGCTCTTCAGTCAGACATGGACATTGCCCGCGTACAGGCTTATGCGCAGCAGACTGAGGAACGTAGAGATCGACGGATTAACCAAGATCAGCAGAAGAGGGCCAGAACAGCAGGGTCCTTTGGTAACTTTCGAGGCGGACCTTCTCAGCAGCAGACTGGTTATGCGCCTCCGCCCGATCTGAGTGGTCCTCCGCTGACTTCGGGGCGTTCGGGTATTTAGGAGTTGGTCAGAACTCCAGGGTTTCTGATTCACAGATTTGCATAGGTTCTAGCCAGCCAGATTCAGTTTTCCCTCAGTGTTCACCATGTGGTAGACGTCATCCCGAGGAAATGTCGTCTTTTTACTAATGCTTGTTTTACCAGCGGCCGTCAGGGCCATGTGAGGAGAGAATGTCCTAGGAGGAGGGATACATGTGGGATGACTTAGCCTACCAAGTCGATTCATGGATTCGGTGGAGTGGAGAGGAAGGGGTGTTAGCCAGAGGAGGCCACCCCCACCTCGGTATGGCCGTTGCGGTAGGTGTTCTTATAGGGAGTGTCGTACTACTTAGATAGTTTGTTAGGCTTGCGGCCAGCAGGGCAATTTTGCGAGAAATTATCCGAACAGAGGTGGCGCGAATGTTACGACTCAGCCTTCGGGATCAGTGGCTGGTTCATATCACCTTCTATAGTTATACGCCCAGCAGAGCAGTATTTGATTAAAGCGACAAAGGGTAAGTCTGGGGACGAGAAAATGGGGAGCCTTAGAATTTATAACAGTTGGGACCTTGGATGCAAGGCTGTCCTGAGTGGATGATTTTACGGTTGGTCGTTGTCGAAGTACTTGGTATGCGTGATATATATTGTGGGATAATTCCATGGGTAGTGTGAGATAGAAGTGGTAGCTTTCATGACGTGAACTAGTAAGATTGTTCCGGATCGGGGAACGAGAGTTTAGTACGAAGTGGGTCGGGTTGAGGCCATATCGCGAGTCAACCTGCAGCCCGGAATGTGGTGGGGTCAGTTTGAGGTGATCCCGCTAGATGATAGGGTCACGAGGGTGTTAGGCCCAAGTTTAGGTAACCATCGTACGAGTTTATGGATGCGTTCGACCAGTAGTAGGGCCGATGGGGTCAGCCCATCTTGTCTTTTAGTCAGGACTGTTTACTCGGCGAAGGGTTATGCGAGATGTTGTATATCAGGAAGGTTGTAAGGCTGCACGGGGTTCCTACTTTTATTTTATGGCAGGCAATGGAGCCCAGTTTATGGCTATTTCTTTTTCGGGAGGTTTTACCAGACGGGGTTAGGAACTCAGGTGAGTCTTAGTATTGCATTCACCCTCGGGCCGACGGACGAACAACGCGTTTTTTTCCAGACATTTGAGGATAGGTTACGGGCCGGTGTTTTGATTTCAGGGGTAGCTGTGAGGATTATTTGCCTCTTGTTGAGTGAGTATTATACTAGCTACCATTTCAGTATTCGGATGGTGCCTTATGAAGCCTTGTATGGGCGGAAGTATAGGTTGCCGGTCGATTGGTTCGATGTTGGCAAGGTTCAGATAGTTGGTCCCTACTTGTTTCAGCAGGATGTGGACAAGGTGAAGCTTATCCAGAAGAAGTTATTAGCAGCTCAGAGTCAACAGAAGTCGTGCGGACGATCGGCGTCGACACTTGGAGTTCAGGATTGACGGTGGGTCTTCTTGAAGGTACCACCCCGGAAGGGTGTGACGAGATTTGGAAAGCAGGGGAAACTTAGCCCGGGGTACTTTGGGCATTTTCAGATCGTTTGTAAAATAGGCTAGGTTGCCTGTAAGTTAGCACTGCCGTCCGACTTAGGAGACAGTACGTCTGGTCTCCCAGGTTACTATGCTTCGAAAGAGTATCGGAGATCCATCCAGAGTGTTCCCAGTTAACGATGACCAAGTTAGAGATAGTAACCCCGAGATTTTGGAAACTGAAGCAATGACAGAAATGTGGTACGTATAGTAGGAAGAGTTCGAGTGTACGAGGAAGATACGACGAGTAAGAAAAGAGGCTAAGATATGTTAAGAAGATGAAAGTGTCCTTTTTATAAGTGAAGAGGGGAAGAAAGTATCCTTTGGACCATGGGTGGAAGTTTTTGTGTTGTTGTACACGTTAGAGGTGATTCCTCGTTGGCTTGGATTGAGTTTTGCGCGTATGTTATATTATGGCCATGTGTGGCATAATTTGTTTTGTAAGTATAGTAGTGAAGACTATACCGGCGCTTGTATGATTAGAGACTTAGAAGGAACATTCGGGACGAATGTTTCTAAGGGGGGAAGAATGTTACACCCCGTAGTTCCAGGGTATGTATATGAGGACGTACGTACGATAATACGACAGTAAAATTGGAAAGGAGGAAAGATGTGATTTTTCGACGGAAAAGTTTCCGGATTTTGTGAAGGAAAAAGGTTCATTAATGGGAATTGGATTCCCATATTTGGTATTCGTACTTTTTGGAATATTTGAGAATTATGGAATTTTATTTCCGAAATTGGTCACGTGGGGCCCACGGGGAAGATTTACGGTTTGTGGGGCCCACTTTATTTTCAGATTTTTGGCATTACGGATATTTTCGGAAGACGAAATATTTTGGGCGAGTAGGGGGGCGACACGTGTCACCCCCATGTGGCCATGTGGCCGAATTAGAGATGGACACCTAGCCTTGGACGTTTTATTGGGGGGACAAGTGGCAAGCCACTTGTCCCATTTTTGTGGTAGCCAAATGGTTGGCCAACTACCCACACACATGTACCCCATCCTCACCACACACTTGCCTAGATCTTGGCCATTGATTTTCCTATAAATACCCCTTTGTGCAAGACTAATTCTTCATCCACACTTAAAGTTTTCCAAGGCAAAAAAACTATCCCCCCTCTTGTGAAGTCTCGCCCAACCCCCCCCCCCCCCCCCACTTTGTGTAGAAATACTTCAAGTATTGTTGTATAATCCCAAATACCTTAGCCTTGTATACCTAGTAGTATTCTAAAGTTATTCCAACATAAGAGCCCGGAAATACTACTTTATTCCTATAGTCGCAAAACGAAGCCCTAGAAAAATCTTCATAGCTTAGATGAAGTGTTAAGAGAAGTTGTTTAGAAACTTCTAAGGGTTACTTGGAGCGGGTTGGAGCGTAAGGATTTGGAGCTAAACGTTGATCAGGATCGACTTATAAAACTTGGATAATTTTGGGCTTATCGAGGTAATGATCTTTGTCCCCCTATTGTAATTGGTTATTACATGTTGTTGTAATGTATAGTTGAGTATACTATATGTAGAATGAATATGAATAAGAATTGAACTGTATTTACATAGGATCTGATTTGAGAGACTTGTAGTATTATGGTGGAGTAGAATTGTACACGTCCGGTTAGACGTGTAACCCCCCCTGGGATTGTTGGTTTGGTAGCAGGCCTCGTTAGAGGAGGAGATTTATGTGGTTGCGGGGGGGGAGGTGCTGCCGAATTTTCCGTAGAATAAGGAATCTTGTATCTAGAATTATTCTACGAAGAGATCTAGAGGTTGATAGACGTTTTGTGTCCTTTATAGGTTGAAGTACTACGAGTAGCGTATTCTACTTGAAGGGGGAAAAGGCTAGCAGGATTATAGTACTGTGGAGCGTTTTGCTTATTGTCGATAATCGTCGCGAGGTATGTGAACCTCTTCCTATCCTTTCTAGCATGATATTTGTGAAATATATTTAGTGCGGTAGACGCACGTGTGTTTAAAGGAAGTTGATTTTCCTTTTGTGTCCTTGACTTGATTCCAAAGTTAAGTGACTTGTTATAAAATATTAAGGACTTGAATTATGTTAAAAAGTTGTAAAACCTCACTCATGAGTAATGGGTGTGTGGTCTTTTAAAGAATAAAGTTATCTTGATTTCGAAAATAAGAATGGTTTTATCATTGGATTTAAAATGATAACTTGACTTATAAACAACTTGATTTTGGGAAAGGAGAAGTAACTTGATTTAAAGGTATAGGTTACTTGTTTTTTTAAAAGAGTAAGACACTTGGTTTAAAAAGTATATTGCTACTTGACTTTTAAAGGAAAAAGTGTCTTTGGTTTAAAAGAAGGTATGGAAATTGTTTTGGTTTTACTTTGATGTCTTTTGACTTGAGCTTTAAATAATAAGAATCTTGAAGTATTTCAAAAGAGTTATGAATCATTTTTGAAAGAAAAGAAATACTTGGTTTTAAAAGCTTAAGTGTTATACTAGCTTTATGGGAAGTTAGGTATAACGACTTAAGGAAGATAGAAGGAACGGTTTACTTATTTGTTTATGAAAGTCTTGTATTGATTTCTGGAATGTGTAGTAAGATGGTTTGATAAGTAAACATGTTACGATGCTACGTGTGTTAGTGTCTTGTGATGTTTGTGTGAGGGGGTTATTCTTGTTGTGCTTACGTTGTTAAACGATAAGCCTGTTGCACTGCTATTATATCACATACCCCCTAACTTGTTATGATGTCGAGGACTTGCCACCCTCGATGCGAGGAATACCTACGCGGTCCGTGTGACCTATGCGAGTGCGGAATTCGAGATTGATCATTCGGTGTGTTATCCCGTCGCGAGAATGCCTCATGCGATGCGTGTGACTATGCGATGCGTGTGACTACGCGGACTTCGGGGTCGAGGAGGATGCCGCGTTAGCTACCCGACGCGAGAATACCTCATGCGGTGCTGTGACCTATGCGGTGCGGAGTTCGAGGATTAGTCACGCATAATGATACTATGGGCGATCGCCTTGCTTCGATCATTAGCGGCCTAGAAAAGACGATTCACGTTATATCTATTTTGCTCTTGTTTATCTTTGGCACTATGCGATTAAATTGTTATTAAATGCGTATTTGTAATTGGTTTTAAAATGTTATGATTTGTTTTTAGTACTTTACAGTTTCACATACTTGGTACCTATCAGACCTCGCTCTCGGGGCTGCTCACGCCGCAGCGATTAGAGGTACGATCGTCGATCCTCGCTCATAGGATCACGATTCGCTTTTAGGAAGCTCCGTTTCTCCGGAGGCTTATCTTTGGTATAATCCCCTGTCGTTGTAGGTACTTACATTCAGGGGTATGGCGGGGCCCTGTCCCGTCGTTGTTGTTATAACATTCGTAGAGTGCGTAGTCTTTGTTGTGGCGAGTTTGTAAAAGGGATGTAAATGTTCGGGTTCAAGTTTTATTTATATATTTAGAAAGGTAACCGTTTTGGTTAGCTTGTTTTCTTATTTCATTATTGTATATCTTGTTTCATGTGTATGTTTTTATTTCCGCTGATCTTCTCTGATGTTGTATCACTAGGGTGCCCGGGGTAAGGCACCAGTCGCGGGCCCGGGGTCGGGTCGTGACACAGTGGTTAGGGAGTTTTCAGATGTTTTCCCAGACGATCTTCCGGGTATCCCTCCTGAGAGGGAGATTGAGTTTTGTATTGACACGTTGCCAGACACTCGACCTATTTCCATTCCGCCATACGACGGCATGCCTTGAGTTGAGGGAGCTGAAGGACCAGTTGAAAGATTTGCTGGAAAAAGGCTTTATCAGGCCTAGTGTATCTCCCTGGGGAGCGCCGGTTTTGTTTGTGAAGAAGAAGGATGGGACGCTGCGTATGTGTGTTGAATACAGGCAGCTTAATAAGGTAACCATCAAGAATAGGTACCCCCTCCCCAGAATTGATGATTTGTTTGACGATTCTGGAGCGAGGTGTTTCTCAAGATAGACTGCGGTGCAGTTATCATCAGTGCGAGTTCGAGAGGCGATATCCCAAAGATCGCATTCGGGACCGGTATGGGCACTATGAGTTCAGTGGTTATGTCTTCGGTTTGACCAACGCTCCAGTGGTATTTATGGATTTGATGAACCGGGTGTTCAAGCCATTTTGGATACATTTGTGATAGTATTCATTGATGACATCTGGTTTATTCGCGACAGAGCGAGGAGCATGCAGATCACTCGAGACGGTACTTGGGTCCTCGGAGCCGCGATTATTCGCTAAGTTCTCCAAGTGTGAGTTTTGGTTGGCCTCAGTGGCATTCCTGGGGCATATTATTAGGGCTGATGGTGTTCGGGTGGATACGGCAAAGATTGAGGCAGTCAAGTCTTGGCCGAGACCTACTACTTCGACCGAGGTGCGCAGCATTTGGCGAGTTATTATCGTAGGTTCGTGGAGCAGTTTCCTTCGATTTCAGCACCGTTGACTAGGCTGACTCAGAAGGCAGCCAAGTTCCAGTGGTCAGAGGCTTGCGAGAAGGGTTTCCAGTTGCTGAAGAAAAGGTTGACTACAGCTCCAGTTCTTACTCTTCCTGAAGGGTTAGACGGGTATGTGATCTATTGTGATGCCTCTGGTATCGAGCTAGGGTGTGTTTTGATGCAGCACGGCAAGGTTATAGCCTATGCTTCCCGGCAGTTACAGAAGCATGAGAGGAATTACCCTACCCATAACTTAGAGTTGGCCGCAGTTATTCATGCCTTGAAGATTTGGAGACATTATTTGTATGGGGTTCATGTCGATATTTATACAGACCACAAGAGCCTCCAGTATATCTTCAGGCAGAGGGAGCTGAACTTACGACAGAGACGGTGGTTAGAGTTGCTGAAAGATTATGATGTTGATATTCTATACCATCCGGGGAAGGCCAACGTAGTTGCTGATGCCTTGAGTTGTAGATCGATGGGGAGCCTGTCAGAGGTACAGCCAGAGAGACAGGACATGGTCCGTCATATCCACCAGTTAGCGAGCCTTGGGGTTCGATTGATCGATACCGACGATAGTGGGGTACGGGTTCGTGAGGTTGCCGAGTCTTCCATCGTTGATGAGGTGAAGAGGCGACAGTTTGAGGACCCAGTGTTGGTACGGTATCGAGATGCAGCTCTTCGGGAGGAGAAGAGTCTATTCAAGGTAGCGCCTGATGGGGTGCTAAGATTTGAGGGTCGGTTGTGTGTTCCCGATGTGACAGGACTTCGTCAGCAGATTTTGGGGGAGGCACACAGTGCTCGTTATTCTATTCATCCGGGGTCGACCAAGATGTACCATGACCTCAGATGTTTGTATTGGTGGGATGGCACGAAGAGGACGCGTGGCGTTTTGTGCCTGATGTCCTAATTGCCCGGTCAAGGTCGAGCACCGAGGCCCAATGGATTATTGCAGCTATTGAGATTCCGACTTGGAAGTGGGAGGTGATCAACATGGATTTTGTTCTGAGGTTACCTCGTACTCGGAGGAAATGCGACTCCATTTGGGTTATTGTTGTGGTGGCGAAAATCAGCCCATTTCCTTCGATCGGGGCGACGTTTTGGTGAGACTATGCCGATTATACATCGGAGAGATTGTGAGGCTACGGTGTCGGTGTCGATTATATCGATAGGGAGCCTGGTTCTGGCTAACTTCGGAGGTCTTTCCGAAGGGTTTAGGGACACAGGTGAGTCTCGGACTGACATTTCATCCTCGGTGTGGGCGGCGAGTGTACTATCCGACACTTCGAGGATATCTGCGAGCTGCGTGATTGATTTCGAGGGTAGCCGAGGATCATTTGCCTCTTGTGGAGTTTGCTTATAACAACGGCTACCATTCCGAAGATCTGAGATGGCGCCTACGAGGCTTTATATGGCGAAATGTAGATCGTCGATTGGTTGGTTCGACATGGGCGAGTGCGATTAGTTGGCGGACTTGGTTCGTGGTGTGTATAAGGTGAAGCTTATCCATGAGGTATTAGCGGCTCAGTCGGCGAAGTCATATGCGGATAATCGGCGTCGGCATTTGGAGTTTGGTGCAGCGATTGGGTCTTTTGAAGGTGTCACCCATGAAGGGTGTGATGAGATTCGGTAGAAGAAACTTCGGCCCGAGTACATTGGGCCCTACCAGATCGTCCGTCGAGTAGGCAAGGTTGTCTATGAGTTGGATCTGCCATCAGAGTTAGAGGCGGTACATCCGGTCTTCCACGTTTCTATGTTGCGGAAGTGTATCGGAGATCCAGCGAGAGTTTTCCCTGCTAGTGAGGTCCAGGTGACAGAGGGGTTATCATATGAGGAGAGTCCCATAGCGATACTCGATCGCCAGGTCAGGAGACTACGGACCAAAGATGTGGCTTCCGTCAAAGTCTTGTGGAGGAATGATAACCGGGAGGAGATGACTTGGGAAGCGGAGGAGGACATGTTGAGGAAGTATCCTCACTTATTCCCTACACCTTCAGGTAATTCGTTTTCCCTTACTTGTCAAGTTTTAATTGAAGTGTTTCTTTTGCTTAAATGCTATTATGTGGCCATGTGTGGCATTATTGGTATGTCGGGGTTGTGAAAGGAAACTATGTCGCTAATTATAAGTTTGACTCCGAAGGAACATTCGGGGACGAATGTTTCTAAGGGGGGAAGAATGTTACACCCCGTATTTACAAGACATGTTTTAAGAACGTACGTAAGAACTCACAAGTGTTAAGATTTGAGACTTGTAAAAATTTATCAGAATTATGGAATTGTCGGAAAACGAATATTGTGGCGAATGGGAGGGCGACACGTGTCACCCCCCCCCCTTATGGTTGCCTTGGACGATTTTAGGCAATGATTAAAGGGTCATTTGACCTTTGTAGGATGACTAAGTCTTGCAACTTGAAGAGCTTGACATAATTGACTTGGTCAATGGGTCCACAAAGTCTTGATATTTAGTAAGACCTCATCCAAGCCACCCATTTGTTTGCATCTTGACCCTCCATTGGGCTATATAATACTAGTAGTAGCAAGAAAAGCTTAACACTTAGCCAAATTTTCAAGAAAATTGGAAGAGCAACAAGAGTGCTCTCGGGTTCACTCAAAAAGAAAAAGAAAATTTTTTGTTTCTTGTTCATTAAGCTCCCCACTTTAAACCAAGGTTCATGAGTGTATTGTGAGTGTATCTCAATAGAAAAATCTCGGAGGAAGATAGTTTTCGTATTAGTCGCAAGGTGAAAACCTAGTTACTTTCTAGGTTTTGTTTGGAAGTTTGAAGGAAATTTGTTGGTGCTGTTCTAAGGGTCTCAACTAGCGGATTGAAGTGTCTTGAAGAGGCTCTAAGTTGCTAAGGAGCGACTTCGGATTTGGAGTTGGATTAAGATTCGTTGAGGTATAATCTTGTCTCTTAAAAGTGTTACAAGATTATTTATATTGTTGTTAGCTTTACATGTTGCTAGCATGAAGTATATGTGTTGAAGTTTATAAGTATTATGGATTGCTTGTAGCCTTAAAATCTGAAATGTAATGTAAGCCATGTGAAGTTGGATTACAATTTGGTCGTTTACTAGAATCGTCGCATGTTACTTACTTGAAGATTATAGTAGTATAATCGATTTCGACTTGATATCATGTTATGCTAACAATTTGGATTGAAATGGAAATTGGATAAGAATTGATGTTATAGTACCTCAAGATTGCCGAATTGGCCTAGTAGTTGTATTAATTTGATATCGTTTGTGGGGCGGAATTTTACACGTCTAGTAGGCGTGTAATCCCCTATTGTTGATTGCATTGATTGGGCCTTAAATGTGGCGTGTTTGGTTATTGTATTCGGCCTTGAAAAAGGTGGCAAAGTAAGTAGAAACAAAGGAGGTGTTGTCCGATTTTCCATAGAATTTAGAGACTTTACACTTATAATATTCTACGTTTGAAGTAAGGCGTTAATAGACGTATTGTGGATATTATAGGTTGACATACTACGGGCGGGATATTGTACGTAGCAAGTGGATTGGCCCGAAGAGGTATGTAGAACTTTTCCTATCTTTTGAGCATGACTAGTTGTACGTATATAGTACGGTAGACGTACAAGACCTTGATATCCTTTACTAGTTTTATGAATAGCCAAGTCGGGTGAGTTAGGAGATTAACTCACTTCTTTGAAAGTATTAAGGATGTCTTAAGTTTTATTAAAGTTAAGGGACTTAAAGGGTTTTAAAGTATGTGATACTTGTTCTGTTTTAAACGTATAAGTCCCTTGGATAGGAAATTGTATTTGGCTAAGGTATAAAGTGAATATAACGACTTTATGGAAAGTTGGTTATATTAGCTTTATGGAAAGATAAATGACTTGATTTAATGAAAGGCAATTTGATTTTAAGGCATCAATTACCTAAGGTTTTATAAGAAAATGAGTCACTTGATTTAGAAACCTCACCTTATTTCTAAAGGTATTGTGACTTGCCTTGAAACGTATTTCGACTTGATACTATGGTTAATAGTATCTTGGAAGTTTTATACTAAAAAGAGTCGTTTGTTTTAAAGAGTAGAAGTATGTAGTACTTGGGTTAAATTCCCGGATTTTTATAAAAGATATGCTAGTGCCTTAAGTAAACTAAAATGAGAGTGTATATGAATAAGAAGTTAAGGGGATTTCTTAACTTGCTTACTTTATGTATGATGGCCGGTTGAGATAGGGTAAGAGTATAATTGAGGGGAAAATCCCCAAGATAGTTATACCACCTTCTCCAGGGTAAGAGTATATCTGAGGGGTAAATCCCCAAGATAGTTATACCACCTGCTTCAGGGTAAGAGTATAATTGAGGGGTAAATCCCCAAGATAGTTATACCACTGCTTTAGTGGATTTGCTACCCACGACGAGGAATACCTCATGCGAGTCCTTATGGGCTTACGCGGGTGAAATAGTCTCACGCGGTAGTCTGACTATCACGAGAATACCTCATGCGGGTCCACACGACCTATGCGGGTGAAATAGTCCCAGGAGTAGGATTGCTTAATGATACTGTGGGCGGATGGTCCTGCTTTGATCGTGAGCTTCCTATTTTTATGTTGTACGTATACTAGTAGTTACTCTCACTGTTAGTAAGGCACTGTGTACTGTAATTTTATTATCATACATGTCTCCGGCTTTGTTTTAAACTTATGATGTAATTTACAGTATTTTCCAGTTTTACATACTTAGTACATATGTGTCGACCCCTTCTCGGCTGCGTTCATGCCGCAGGTAGGGGTAAGCAGGTGGTGGATCCTCATTCTTAGGATCACATATCAGACGTCAGAAGCTTCATTTCTCCGGAGGCTTGTCTTTTTGGTACAGTTTTTCCCTGATGTTGTAGATTTATGTACATTCAGGGGTATGGCGGGGCCCTGTCCATGTATTTGTTATTCCTAAGTGCGTAGTCACATGTTGTGGTTTGGGGCTGTAAGAACCGAGTTGTACAGTTTTTCTTGGATTATGCATATTTTATGGAAGGCGGCCTTATCGGCTAGCCTGTGTTATTATTGTCTAAATATTGTATGTTCCGCTGCTATTCTCTGATGTATATCTGAATGGGGTGCCCAGGTAGGGCACCAGTCGCGGCCCCGGGGTCGGGTCGTGACAATAAATACGACTCATTTTTTAAAAAAAAAACAAAGGCAAAGCCGATAAGGCTTCCACCATTACATATCACTGTATAACAACATACAACCCTTGCAGTCTAACCCACATATGAATATAGACCTCTAAGAGTTTGAACAACAACTATGACGGGACAAGGCCCCGTCGTACCTCTGAATATATCTAGCCATAGTGACAAGATCCGGAACATCGGAACTATCCCCAAATGCTGAACAGAGTTCCTAAGAGCAAGGACCACCAACCTGTGTACCTAATACCTGCGGGCATAAACGCATCCCCCCGAAGGGGGACAATAAAACAGGTACCGAATATGGAACGGAAAATAAGGTACAGTAAACAAATCATAACTGTACAAAAGAATGACAGGGGCAAGTATAAAAAGTAAATACCAGATCCTACCGTGCCATTACAACTCATGAAATTAATCGCACATTATTATCTTTGCCCATTTTCAATAAGTATTATAATCAAATTCTTACATACCTTCTTAGGAAAAAATAATCAAGTTCATAAACACATAACTTGCGTATCTTGCATAACATAATCCGGCCCTTTATGGAGGGACGTCTCATTTTGAAGTTCACTTTGATTATCCATACGTGATAACGTAACCCGGCCCATTTGCGGGACACGGTGAATGTATAAAAAGTCTTCCCACGAAGGTATACTGCTCGGCCTATTCTGGGACGCGGTAAAGTCACATAAGTCTGCACATAGAGGTATACTACCCGGCCCATTCTGGGACGTGGTAAGGTCACATAAGTCTGCCCATAAAGGTATACTGCCCGGCCCATTCTGGGACGCGGTAAAGTCACATAAGTCTACCCATAAAGGTATACTGCCCGGCCCATTCTGGGACGCGGTAAAGTCATATAGTCTGCCCATAAAGATATAATGCCCGGCCCATTCTGGGACGCGGTAAAGTCACATAGTCTGCCCATAAAGGTATACTGCTCGGCCCATTCTGGGACGCGGTAAAGTCATATAGTCTGCCCATAAGGTATCTTGCCGGCCCGTTCGGGGGCGGTAAAGTCATATAGTCTGCCCATAAAGGTATACTGCCCGGCCCATTCTGGGACGCGGTAAAGTCATATAGTCTGCCCATAAAGGTATACTGCCCGGCCCATTCCGGGACGCGGTGTGTCTCTTAACATAACTCGGCCTATTTTTGCGGGACCCGGTGTAATTTTCCTTATATAACATTTTAAACCATTTTTTCACTTCTTCTTAAGTCGTTATAACAACTTCTCATAAAGCTATTATAACAACCTTTCACTTTAGAGAACTTAAGGCACTTTTATTTCTTATTACATTAGGGAAAACTAAACCCAAAAGGACAACGTATATACATACTTAAAAAGAATCATAAAAACTCCTTCTCTTTTAAATCAATAAACTTCTTCTTCTGAAAACTCAAGTTACATTCTCTTTTGAAATCAAGCCTCTTAACTTTTGAAATAATTCATGGAAACCATACTTTTTAAATCAAGTCATTCCTTTCTTTAAGAATCAAGTCCCATAACTTGACAAATAAAGTCTCATAATCTTTTAAGAAATCAAGGTTTATAGTCTTAAAACTTCATAACATAAACTCTTTAAATTAAGCAACATATATTTTTATGAGTTGTGAATAGGTTATACTCGTTTATAACGATCTTATTAAAGCAGCCATGATCTAGAAAATGTAGTACAATATTGTTTTATCTTAGTTTCTATGCAGATGGAGAATTCTACTTATTTTAATATAATTGATTGTCGATACATTTTTATTAACGCTGCAATGGCTTGTTCGATACCTATTCTCATTAGTGCAGTAAATTAGCAAAGTCAACTCGACTCCAAATACTTCCTAACGACTCTTACAACATCCCCCATAAGATTTGGTAAGAACTTAGGATTACTTAAACATACCTTTTACATAGAGTAAGTCAACATACGTACCTATTAACTTCTAAGAGTAGAATGAATCATAAAATAATACCACATGTATATTTCATACGTAGAATCATGCCAAAAGAAGGAAGAGGTTCACATACCTCGCGACGACTATCGACAAGTAGCAAAATGCTCCCAAGTACTTCAACTTTGATAGCTATTCCACCCTTCAAGTAGGATATGCTATACGTAGTACTTCATCATATATTAACCATAACATGTACATCAACTCCTAGCTTATCAACGTGGAATAATACTAAGTGCTAGGTCTCTTATTCTACAGAAATTTGTGCAGCACTTCCTTTGTTTCTACGTACTTTTTCACCTTTTCCAAGGCCCGTATTCATCGACCAACAAGCCACATTTAAGGCGCAACCAACAGTTAGCCAAGGGGATTGCACGCCTAACTGGACGTGTAAAATTCTGCCCCACAGTTATACAAAACAGTCCACAAATCAGCCCATAAAAATAGTCCGTAATCCAACAATAATGAGGGTAAAATGTGAGGCGTTTCAACACCTTTCCACACCCCTATTTCCTTAGGACTTTCATTAGCAACTACTACACTTAAACATGCATATTAGGGGCTTAATTTCCAGCATTATGCACGCCCAAACCAGTCCATAAAATGATACGACAACGTCTAACAGTTTTAGGCAGTCTTTCGGCTAAAACAACTACAATCCGATAACTTTTTCCTTAATCCATTTTATTCCAATTCGAGTTCCAACACTTCCATATATGACATACCAACTTATCAACAACCATATTACCTTATTTTAACATGCGACAAGTGGGATAACCACAACCATATAACAAACGAAACCAAGGGCACAAAATTGCCTCAAATCGGCCAACATCATATCTACTTCATACACATCTTATTTTTTCTATTTCTTCCTTAACATGAATTCATATATACATTATAACAATAAGTAATATCCAATTACCTTAATTTAAGAAGAGCTATTACCTTATTTTTGTGCCCAAAAACGTCCCGGGAAGAATGCTAAACAATGGCCCTTAGTTTTCATTTCGCTCCACTTCTTCAAGTTCCACTTACATATATGTATCCCCTACAACCTTGGGAGAAACTTCTCTTCACGTTTCGCTTCCAAAAAGTCGACGGAAACCCCTAGGGTTTCATCACCATTTTCGGCCCAATCCTAGATTTAGGGTTAAGGGTGCTTAATCTTGCTAATCACTTGGTTAGGGACCTTAATCTTGTATAATGAACTAAGCTTGGAAGATTTGAAGTCTTGTTCTTCCATTTTTAGCCCTAAGGTCAAGAGCAATGGAGAGGGAGATATATTTGCTTGATGAAGAATGGCTAAGTGTTGGCTAGGTCTTGCAAGACATCTCTATGTATATATAATGTATCACCTAGGCTTGGATGATGACAAGTGGAGGGTGAGATGGTGGACAAGTGTGGGTGGGACCCACTTGTCCACTTGTCTTCATTATCATGAAAATATCTAAAGTCAAAAAGTCAAAATCTTCCAAGACCAAGACAAGGGGGTGGGGTGTGCCACGTGTCACCCTATGATTCGTCCAAAATATTTTCATCTCCCAAAAAGTCCATAATTGGCCAAAATATCAAAAACCTTGTGGGCCCCACATGACCAAATCAGAAAATTAAAATCCATTATTCCAATATATTCTCTAAGTCCCAAATATCAAATTTGAGAATCAAACTCCACTTTATAAACCTTTTTCCTTCACGAGGTTCGGAGGATTTTTCCGAAATTTTTCGTTCTTTTCAAAATTCAAATCTCAATTTCTCACGTACGTTCTTATCTTATTGCCTTGGAAATTTCAAGGTGTAACAACTTTGAAACACTGTGGCCATAGTTGCCACACCATACCTGCCTTCTGTACCTCCTTCGGCACATTCCAGCAACCCGGTAAACATTTAGAACCCAATACACTTGCCATATTGTGCATTTAATTGGAAACAAAGGTAAAATACTGTCACGACCCGACCTCGGGCCCGCGACTGGTGCCTTACCCCGGGCACCCTAGTGATACAACATCAGAGAAAATCAGCGGAAATAAAAACTTAAACATGAAACAAGACATAACATAAGAAATAGGCTAACCAAAACGGTTACCTTCCTGTATATATATAACTCAAAATTGAACAGTTAAATTCCTTACAAACCCTTCCCACAACAGTACTACAGACCTCTACAAATTTTATAACAACTATGACGGGACAGGGCCCCGTCATACCCCTGAATGTACAAGAACCTACAAACTCAGGGAATCATACCAAGAGATAAGCATCCGGAGAAACGGAGCTTCCCAAACGCTGAACTGTGATCCTATGAGCGAGGATCGATAACTGGTGTACCTCTACCTGCGGCATGAACGCATCCCCCCGAAGGAGGTCAGTACAACAGGTACCAAGTATGTGGCGAAAATCGTAAATGAAATCATAACAGTCTATATAAAAACAGGAGACATGTATGATAACCAAACTACAGTCCACAATATATAAGCAGTCATGTCAAGTCAGGGACTCACGCCCACAACATCAATCATGCCCGTGGAATACCTTCCTCACTGCCGGCAGTCTATGATATAATAACACCAAGAAGTACACATGAACACCAGGTCCCACCTGTGTCATAAAAACCGTACGGGAAACAACCATATCATGAAGCTGACACGTGGCAAGTGCGATAGCCTCTACCAGATCCTCCCTGCGCCACGTAGCTGACGGGGGCAAGTAACCAGGCTAACCACCAGATCACAACCGTAAGTCACGAAGCTTCGTCCAAACACTGACTCGCGAAGCTGACACGTGGCAAGTGTAATAGCCTCTACCAGATCCTCTCTGCGCCACGTCGCTGACGGGGGCAAGTAACCAGGCTAACCACCAGATCACAACCGTAAGTCACGATACTTCGCCGCGAAGCTGACACGTGGCAAGTGCTATAACCTCTACCAGATCCACCTGCGTCACGTAGCTGACGAGGGCAAGTAACCAGGCTAACCACCAGATCACAACCGTAAGTCACGATACTTCGCCACAAATAACAATAATGGTCACATGCCCCTGGAATCCATCATCGGTGTAGACATGCCCATGTAATAATAATAATAGAAGCATACCCGTGGAATCTTCCGTCACTGCCGGTACGTCCAAGTAAGTTCACAACAAGTCAGCCGGCCCTCCATCGAGAGACACGGTGGTATAGAAATACAATACTTGCACAACAAAAGCTATCACAACTATCATAGGCAAGTTCAACATACTTTTAGACTTTCATTAACATGTAAATTGATTCACCATTTATATAACCCAAGTACTCCCATTTTGTGCCAACAATCCGGGTTTTAACCCTAAAGTACTACGTACATAAGTTCTTTCAAAAAGGTCCATTTCTTTTACAAAGGTCACACGATACCCGTAGTATCAAAGGTAGAGTAACTATTTTTATTAAGTAAACCCAAAACAATTTCCATACATTCTTTTTAAACCATTTTAAGACCAAACCATGCCTTTCTTTTTAAACCATTTTAAGACAAAACCATGCCTTTCTTTTTAAACCAAAACACTTAAATTCCTCAAATCTCCTTTCTTTTATAAATCAAGTTCCTTACTTTGGAATTTAAGAAAAATCGATACTTGTTATTAATGATCTTATTAAAGCAGCCATGATCTAGGAAATGTAATACAATTTTGTCTTATCTTAGCTTCTATGCAGATGGAGGTTTCTACTGGTTTTAATATAATTAATAGTTTGTCAATACATTTTCCTTTATTAACGCTGCAGTGGTTTGTTCGATACTTATTCTCATTTCCGAAATCAATACAACTTATTCCTTTTTAAAACCCAATTACCCATTACTCATAAATACGGTTTCACAACTTTTTAACACAAACCAAGTCCTTAATAATTCACATCAAGTCATTTATAAGTCAAGTCTCTTATCTTTTTTAAAAACCACAAACCATTTCTTTACCTACATAAAGTTGTTATAACAAACTTCCCATAAAGCCGTTATAACACTTTATGTTTTAAACCAACCAATTTCGTTTAGCACATGTACGTCTACCGTACTACATAGTTCACACAATCATGCTAGAAAAGATAGGAAGAGGTTCACATACCTCGCGACGATTATCGACAATTAGCAAAATGCTCCCAAGTACTGTAACCCTGCTAGCCTTTTCCACTCTTCAAGTAGAATACGCTACTCGTAGAACTTCAACCTATAAAGGTCACAAAATGTCTATCAACTTCTAGATCCCTTCGTAGGACATTTCTAAATACAAGGTTCCATATTCTACGGAAAATTCGGCAGCACCTCCTGTTACACCCCGTAGTTCCAGAGTATGTTTACGAGGACGTACGTACGAGAATACGACATTAAAATTGGAAAGGAAGAAAGATGTGATTTTTCGACGGAAAAGTTTTCGGATTTTGTGAAGGAAAAATGTTCGTTAAAGGGAATTGGATTCCCAGTTTTGGTATTCGGACTTTTTGGAATATTTGAGAATTATGGAATTTTATTTCCGGAATTGGTCACGTGGGGCCCACGGGAGGAATTTACGGTTTGTGGGGCCCACTTTATTTTCGGATTTTTGGCATTGCGGATATTTTCGGAAGATGAAATATTTTGGACGAGTAGGGGGCGACACGTGTCACCCCCGTGTGGCCATGTTGGCGGGTGGAGAAGGCCAAGTGGGACGTTTTTTAGGTGGACAAGTGGCCCATTTTTGTGGTGGCCACTTGTCCCATTTTTGTGGTAGCCAAATGGTTAGCCAACTACCCGCACACATGTACCCCATCCTCACCACACACTTGCCTAGATCTTGGCCATTGATTTTCCTATAAATACCCCTTTGTTTCAAGACGTATTTCATCCACACTTTGAGATTCTAAGTCACAAAATACTCCCCCTTTGTTGAGGTTCTCGTCCTACTCCCCCCCTTTGTGTAGGAAAAATTCTTCAAGTGTTGGTATAGTCCCAAATACCTTAGCCTAGTATTCCTAGTAGTTTTCCAAAGTTATTTCAAATATTAAGAGCCCGGAAATACTACTTTATTCCTTTAGTCGCAAAAACGAAGCCCTAGAAAAATCTTCATAGCTTAGATGAAGTGTTAAGAGAAGTTGTTTAGAAACTTCTAAGGGTTGCTTGGAGCGGGTTGAAGCGTAAGGAAGTGGAGCTAAACTTTGCTCAGGATCGACTTATAAAACTTGGATAATTTTGGGCTTATCGAGGTAATGATCTTTGTCCCCCTATTGTAATTGGATATTACATGTTGTAGTAATGTATAGTTGAGTATACTATATGTAGAATGAATATGGATAAGAATTGAACTGTATTTACATTGGACTGTATTTACAGTAGACTTGTAGTATTGTGGGGCAGTGTTGTACACGTCCGGTTAGACGTGTAACCCCCCTAGGAGTTGTTGGCTTGGTAGCGGGCCTTGGTAGAGGAGGATTTTGATGTGGTTACGGGGGGGAGGGGGGGAGGTGCTGCCGAATTTTCCGTAGAATAAGGAATCTTGTGACTAGAATTATTCTACGAAGAGATCTAGAGGTTGATAGACGTTTTGTGGCCTTTATAGGTTGAAGTACTACGAGTAGCGTATTCTACTTGAAGGGTGGAAAAGGCGAGCAAGGTTAGAGTACTTTGGAGCGTTTTGCTAATTGTCGATAATCGTCGCGAGGTATGTGAACCTCTTCCTATCCTTTCTAGCATGATATTTGTGAAATATATTTAGTGCGGTAGACGCACGTGTGTTTAAAGGAAGTTGATTTTCCTTTTGTGTCCTTGACTTGATTCCAAAGTTAAGTGACTTGTTATGAAACATTAAGGACTTGAATTATGTTAAAAAGTTGTAAAATCTCACTCATGAGTAATGGGTGTGTGGTCTTTTAAAGAATAAAGTTATCTTGATTTCGAAAATAAGAATGGTTTTATCATTGGATTTAAAATGATAACTTGACTTATAAACAACTTGATTTTGGGAAAGGAGAAGTAACTTGATTTAAAGGTATAGGTTACTTGTTTTTAAAAGAGTAAGACACTTGGTTTAAAAAGTATATTGCTACTTGACTTTTAAAGGAGAAGTGCCTTTGTTTTAAAAGAAGGTATGGAAATTGTTTTGGTTTTACTTTGATGTCTTTTGACTTGAGTTTAAATAATAAGAATCTGGAAGTATTTCAAAAGAGTTATTAACCATTTTTGAAAGAAAATAAATACTTGGTTTTAAAAGCTTAAGTGTTATACTAGCTTTATGGGAAGTTAGGTATAACGACTTAAGGAAGATAGAAGGAACGGTTTACTTTTTTTTTTTATGAAAGTCTTGTATTGATTTCTGGAAAGTGTAGTAAGATGGTTTGATAAGTAGACATGTTAGGATGCTACGTGTGTTAGTGTCTTGTGATGTTTGTGTAAAGGGGTTTCCCTTGTTGTGCTTATGTTGTTTAACGATAAGCCGTTATGTTAGTATTATACCACTCACTCTTGACATGTTATCGGGGTTAAGCTGCCCCGCGAGGTATACCTCGAGCGATGCAGTGTGACTATGATTCGAGAATACCTCATGCGGGTCCGGGGACCTATGCGAGCTACGAGTTCGAGGTTAGTGTGCGGGGAATACCTCATGCGGTCATGTGGCCATGCGGACTACGAGTCGGGGCGATGCCGGGAGTAGCTACCTCGATGTGAGAATACCTCATGCGGGCCTATGTGTGGCCTATGTGGAGTGCGAGGAAGTTCCAGATTAGACGCGCAGCATTGATCTGCGAGCGAGTGGCGGCCGATCATGTGGCGGTCTAGAAAGACCTCGTGATACGCTTTATGGCATTGTTGGTGCGTGGGTTTTAGTAGTCGGCTATGCCTTCGCATACCCGTGCGGTTTTATTATGACACGGTGGGACACGGTGTTCATGTGTATTCCTTGGTGCTTTTATATCATGAGCTGGCGGTGAGGAAGGAATTCCACGGGCATGATTGATATTGTGGGCATGAGACCCATGGTTATATTTGAGTAGCGACTTTAAGGCGTGAGTCACGACTTGACATATTGCTTACATTGTGTATCGTAAATTGGTTATCATATATGTCTTACATTTTATATAGACTATTATGATTTCATTCTGATATTTTGATTTCACATACTTGGTACTGTCGTCTTGACCTCCTTCGCGGCTGCGTTCATGCCGCAGGTAGAGGTACACCAGTCATCGATCCTCGCTCATAGGGTCACAGTTCAGCGTTTTGGGAAGCTCCGTTTCTCCGGAGGCTTATCTGTGGTATAGTCCCCTGTCGTTGTAGGTACTTACATTCAGGGGTATGGCGGGGCCCTGTCCCGTCGTTGTTGTAATATTCGTAGAGGTCTGTAGTACTGTTGTGGGCAGAGTTGGTAAAAGGGATGTAACTATTCGGGTTCAAGTTTTATTTATATATTCAGAAAGGTAACCGTTTTGGTTAGCCTGTTTTTCTTATTTCATTATTGTATATCTTGTTTCATGTGTATGTTTTTATTTCCGCTAATTTTCTCTGATATTGTATCACTTGGGTGCCCGGGGTAAGGCACCAGTCGCGGGCCCGGGGTCGGGTCGTGACAAAAGTGGTATCAGAGCAGTTAATCCTCGGAAAGTGTCTACAGACCGTATCTAGTAGAGTCTTGATTATCGGTGTGTTGTGCACCACACCAATAATCAGGAGGCTATAGGATATTTAGGATTGGTTTCCATTCTTCTCACTCTGAGATCGTGCCTTAGAGCTGTGTTATAAGTTGTACCCCTCTAACGTAATTCTTTCCCTTACCAGTTATGCCTCCGTGCAAGGCAACCCGGGCCCAGAAGGCAAAGCGGCGAGGAGGCTGCGAGTAAACACGAGAGATTACGAGGCACGTGCCCAATCATCACTGAGGTGGTGCCGTTCGGGAGTTCTGCGGCGTCTCGGCCCAGAGTTTAGCACGGCGGCGATTCCTGCTGCGGCCATGAGATTTGAACCTCGGTTCGACCCGATGCGAAAGTATGGATTGCAAAAGAGACGACCCCGTTGCTAGCTAGGGATTTAGCAACCAGAGAGTATATGATGTACCGATTTATCACATGTCTTGATGATTATCTAAGGAAGGGTTGTGCGATAGTAGATCTTCAGTCAGGCATGAGCATGGCCTGCGTACGGGCTTATGTGCAGCAGGCCGAGAAACTTAGGGATCGACGGGTTAACCAAGATCAGCAGAAGAGGCGGTCGGCGAGTCCTGGTAACTTCAAGCGAATCGCCTCGTGAAGATCGGATATGCACCCCCGTCGGTGCAGAGTGGTCCTTCACAGGGTTCAGGGCGTTCGGAGTATTAGGAGTTGGTCGAACTCGGGGTTTTAGTTCACGCAGTTGCATAGGTTCTAGCGGCCCGATTGATTTTCCTCGGTGTTCACCGTGTGAGCGTCATCGGGAATGTCGTCTTTTGCTAGTGCTTGTTTTACTGCGGCCGTCGAGGCCATGTGAGAGAATGTCCTAGTAGGAGGATACGGTGGGATGACTTAGCCTACCAAGTCGATTCTTGGATTGATGGTTCGGAGAGGAAGGGTGTTAGCTGAAGAGTCCACCCTTTCGGTATGGCCGTTGCGGTAGGGGTTCTTATGGGGAGTGTCATACTACTTAGATAGCTTGTTAGGCTTGCGGCCAGCAGGGCCATTTCGCGAGAAATTGTCCGAACAGAGGTGGTGCGGATGTTACGACTCGACGCCGGGATCGATGGTTGGTTCATTACCGTCAGTAGTTATGCGCCGTGAGCGAGATTTGATTGAGCGACAAAGGAAAGTGAGGCGTGAATTCTGAGAGATATCTTCAGCCTTAAGAGACTTGTTTAGGTCGTTATGGTAGATACATGTGGAGTGCTATGTTCGGGTAGCATTGAGTAAGTTGTGATTAGAAAACATGGGTAGTTGAAAAGGGTAAGTCTGGGGACGAGAAAATGGGGAGCCTTAGAATTTATAACAGTTGGGACCTTGGATGCAAGGCCATCTTGAGTGGATGATTTTACGGTTGGTCTTTGTCGAAGTACTTGGTATGCGTGATATGTTGTGGGATAATTCCATGGGTAGTGTGAGATGGAAGTGGTAGCTTTCATGACGTGAATTGGTAAGATTGTTCCGGATCGGGGAACGAGAGTTTAGTACGAAGTGGGTCGGGTTGAGGCCATATCGCGAGTCAACCCGCAGCCCGGAAGGTGGTGGGGTCAGTTTGAGGTGGTCCCGCTAGAGGATAGGGTCACGAGGGTGTTAGGTCCAAGTTTAGGTAACCATCGTACGAGTTTGTGGATGCGTTCGACCAGTAGTAGGGCTGATGGGGTCAGCCCATCTTGTCTTTTAGTCAGGACTGTTTACTCGGCGGAGGGTTATGCGAGATGTTGTATATCAAGAAGGTTGTAAGGCTGCACGGGGTTCCTACTTTTATTTTATGACAGGCAGTAGAGCCCAGTTTTCGGCTATTTCTTTTGTTTCTGGAAGTTTTACCATGCGGGGTTAGGAACTCAGGTGAGTCTCAGTATTGCAATCACCCTCGGGCCGGTGTTTTGATTTCAGAGGTAGCAGTGAGGATTATGTGTCTCTTGTTGAGTGAGTATTATAATAGCTACCATTTCAGTATTCGGATGGTGCCTTATGAATCCTTGTATGGGCGGAAGTATAGGTTGCCGGTCGATTGGTTCGATGTTGGCAAAGTTCAGATAGTTGGTCCCTATTTGTTTCAGCAGGATGTGGATAAGGTGAAGCTTATCCAGAAGAAGTTATTAGCAGCTCAGAGTCAACAAAAGTCGTGTGGATAATCGGCGTCGACACTTGGAGTTCAGGTTGACGGTGGGTCTCCTTGAAGGTACCACCCCGGAAGGGTGTGACGAGATTTGGAAAGCAAGGGAAACTTAGCCCGAGGTACTTTGGGCATTTTCAGATCGGTTGTAGAATAGGCGGGTTGCACATAAGTTAATCTTGCCTCCGACTTAGGAGGCGATGCGTCGATATTCCATGTTGCTATGTTTCGGAAGAGTATCGGAGATCCCTCCAGAGTATTTTCCCAGTTAATGATGACCAAGTTGGTGATAGTAACCCCGAGATTTTGGAAACTGAAGCAATGACAGAAATGTGGTAAGTATGCTAGGAAGAGTTCGAGTGTACGAGGAAGGTACGACGAGTAAGAAAAGAGGCTAAGGTGTGTTAAGAAGATGGAAGTATCCTTTGGACCATGGGTGGAAGTTTTTTGTATTGTTATACACGTTAGAGGTGATTCCTCGTTAGCTTGGATTGAGTTTTGCGCGTATGTTGTATCATGGCCATGTGTGGCATAATTGGTTTCGTAAGTATAGTAGGGAAGACTATACCGGCACAGGTATGTTTTGGAGGCTTAGAGGGAACATTCGGGATGAATGTTTCTAAGGGGGGAAGAATGTTACACCCCGTAGTTCCAGAGTATGTTTACGAGGACGTACGTACGAGAATACGACATTAAAATTGGAAAGGAAGAAAGATGTGATTTTTCGACGGAAAAGTTTCCGGATTTTGTGAAGGAAAAATGTTCGTTAAAGGGAATTGGATTCCCAGTTTTGGTATTCGGACTTTTTGGAATATTTGAGAATTATGGAATTTTATTTCCGGAATTGGTCACGTGGGGCCACGGGAGAATTCTGATTTGTGGGGCCCACTTTATTTTCGGATTTTTGGCATTGCGGATATTTTCGGAAGATGAAATATTTTGGACGAGTAGGGGGGAGACACATGTCACCCCCGTGTGGCCATGTTGGCCGAATTGGAGAAGGCCAAGTGGGACGTTTTTTAGGTGGACAAGTGGCCCATTTTTGTGGTGGCCACTTGTCCCATTTTTGTGGTAGCCAAATGGTTGGCCAACTACCCACACACATGTACCCATCCTCACCACACACTTGCCTAGATCTTGGCCATTGATTTTCCTATAAATACCCCATTGTTTCAAGACTTATTTCATCCACACTTTGAGATTCTAAGTCACAGAATACTCCCCCTTTGTTGAGGTTCTCGTCCTACTCCCCCCCTTTGTGTAGGAAAAATTCTTCAAGTGTTGGTATAGTCCCAAATACCTTAGCCTAGTATTCCTAGTAGTTTTCCAAAGTTATTTCAAATATTAAGAGCCCGGAAATACTACTTTATTCCTTTAGTCGCAAAAACGAAGCCCTAGAAAAATCTTCATAGCTTAGATGAAGTGTTAAGAGAAGTTGTTTAGAAACTTCTAAGGGTTTCTTGGTGCGGGTTGAAGCGTAAGGAAGTGGAGCCAAACGTTGCTCAGGATCGACTTATAAAACTTGGATAATTTTGGGCTTATCGAGGTAATGATCTTTGTCCCCCTATTGTAATTGGATATTACATGTTGTAGTAATGTATAGTTGAGTATACTATATGTAGAATGAATATGGATAAGAATTGAACTGTATTTACATTGGACTGTATTTACAGTAGACTTGTAGTATTGTGGGGCAGTGTTGTACACGTCCGGTTAGACGTGTAACCCCCCTAGGAGTTGTTGGCTTGGTAGCGGGCCTTGGTAGAGGAGGAGTTTGATGTGGTTACGGGGGGGGGGGGGGAGGTGCTGCCGAATTTTCCGTAGAATAAGGAATCTTGTGACTAGAATTATTCTACGAAGAGATCTAGAGGTTGATAGACGTTTTGTGGCCTTTATAGGTTGAAGTACTACGAGTAGCGTATTCTACTTGAAGGGTGGAAAAGGCGAGCAAGGTTAGAGTACTTTGGAGCGTTTTGCTAATTGTCGATAATCGTCGCGAGGTATGTGAACCTCTTCCTATCCTTTCTAGCATGATATTTGTGAAATATATTTAGTGCGGTAGACGCACGTGTGTTTAAAGGAAGTTGATTTTCCTTTTGTGTCCTTGACTTGATTCCAAAGTTAAGTGACTTGTTATGAAACATTAAGGACTTGAATTATGTTAAAAAGTTGTAAAATCTCACTCATGAGTAATGGGTGTGTGGTCTTTTAAAGAATAAAGTTATCTTGATTTCGAAAATAAGAATGGTTTTATCATTGGATTTAAAATGATAACTTGACTTATAAACAACTTGATTTTGGGAAAGGAGAAGTAACTTGATTTAAAGGTATAGGTTACTTGTTTTTAAAAGAGTAAGACACTTGGTTTAAAAAGTATATTGCTACTTGACTTTTAAAGGAGAAGTGCCTTTGTTTTAAAAGAAGGTATGGAAATTGTTTTGGTTTTACTTTGATGTCTTTTGACTTGAGTTTAAATAATAAGAATCTGGAAGTATTTCAAAAGAGTTATTAACCATTTTTGAAAGAAAAGAAATACTTGGTTTTAAAAGCTTAAGTGTTATACTAGCTTTATGGGAAGTTAGGTATAACGACATAAGGAAGATAGAAGGAACAGTTTACTTATTTTTTTTTATGAAAGTCTTGTATTGATTTCTGGAAAGTGTAGTAAGATGGTTTGATAAGTAGACATGTTAGGATGCTACGTGTGTTTGTGTCTTGTGATGTTTGTGTAAAGGGGTTTCCCTTGTTGTGCTTATGTTGTTTAACGATAAGCTGTTATGTTAGTATTATACCACTCACCTCTTGACATGTTATACCGGGGGTTAAGCTGCCCCCCGATGCGAGGTATACCTCGTGCGATGCGTGTGACTATGATTCGAGAATACCTCGTGCGGGTCCAGGACCTATGCGAGCTACGAGTTCCGTGTTAGTGTGCGGGGAATACCTCATGCGGTCTATGTGGCCACGCGGACTACGAGTCGGGGCGATGCGGGAGTAGCTACCTCGATGCGAGAATACCTCATGCGGGCCTATGTGTGGCCTATGCGGTGCCGGGAAGTTCGAGATTAGACGCGCATTGATCTGCGGGAGAGTGGCGGCCGATCATGTGGCGGTCTAGAAAGACCTCGTGATACGATTTATGGCATTGTTGGTGCTGTGGGTTTTAGTAGTCGGCTATGCCTTCGTACTTACCGTCTGATTTTATTATGACACAGGTGGGACCTGGTGTTCATGTGTATTCCTTGGTGCTTTTATATCATGGACTGCCGGCAGTGAGGAAGGAACTCCACGGGTATGATTGATATTGTGGGCATGAGACCCATGGTTATATTTGAGTGATGACATTAAGGGCGTGAGTTCCTGACTTGACATGACTGCTTACATATTGTGTATCGTAAATTGGTTATCATATATGTCTTCTGTTTTATATAGACTATTATGATTTCATTCTGATATTTTGATTTCACATACTTGGTACTGTCGTCTTGACCTCGCCCGGGGCTGCGTTCATGCCGCAGTAGAGGTACACGATCGTCGATCCTCGCCATGGAGTCACGATTCAGCGTTTTGGGAAGCTCCGTTTCTCCGGAGGCTTATCTGTGGTATAGTCCCCTGTCGTTGTAGGTACTTACATTCAGGGGTATGGCGGGGCCCTGTCCCGTCGTTGTTGTAATATTCGTAGAGGTCTGTAGTACTGTTGTGGGCAGAGTTTGTAAAAGGGATGTAACTGTTCGGGTTCAAGTTTTATTTATATATTCAGAAAGGTAACCGTTTTGGTTAGCCTGTTTTCTTATTTCATTATTGTATATCTTGTTTCATGTGTATATTTTTTATTTCCGCTGATTTTCTATGATGTTGTATCACTAGGGTGCCCGGGGTAAGGCACCAGTCGCGGGCCCGGGGTCGGGTCGTGACAAAAGTGGTATCAGAGCAGTTAATCCTCGGAAAGTGTCTACAGACCGTATCTAGTAGAGTCTTGATTATCGGTGTGTTGTGCACCACGATAATCGAGGAGGCTATAGGATATTTAGGATTGGTTTCCATTCTTCTCACTCGAGATCGTGCCTTAGAGTGTGTTATAAGTTGGACCCTCTAACGTAATTCTTTCCCTTACCGATTATGCCTCGCGCAACCGGCCCGTATGGCGAAGGCAAAGCGGCGAGAGGCTGCGAAGTAAACACGAGGGTTACGAGGGCAGGCTCAATCATCACAGGGTGGTGCTTCATTCGGGGAGTTACGCCACATCTCGGCCCAGCGAGAGGTTAGCACGGCGGCGATTCTTCTGCGGCCATGAGATTTGAACCTCGGTTCGCGACCCGATGGCGAAAGTATGGATTGCAAAGAAGCGACCGTTGCTAGCTAGGATTTAGCAACCAGAGTATATGATGTACCGATTTATCACGGGTCTTGATGATTATCTAAGGAAGGGTTGTGCGAGTAGCTCTTGATCGAGCGTAGCATGGCACAGTGCGGGCTTATCTTGCGGCGAGCCAAGAAACATAGGGATCGACAGGTTAACCAAGATCAGCAGAAGAGGGCCAGATCGGCAGGGTCCTTTGGTAACTTCCAAGTTGAATCACCTCGGAGATGGATATGCGCACGCCGGTGCGAGTGGTCCTTCGCGGGGTTCGGGGCGTTCGGAGTATTAGGAGTTGGTCGAACTCGGGGTTTCAGTTCGCAGTTGCATAGGTTCTAGCCGGCCAGTTGATTTTCCTCTGTGTTCACCATGCGTGTGAGCGCCATCGGGAATGTTGTCTTTTTGCTAGTGCTTGTTTTACCTGCGGCCGTCAGGACCATGTGAGGAGAGAATGTCCTAGTAGGAGGGATACAGGTGGGATGACTTAGCCTACCAAGTCAGTTGCGGATTCAGTGGTTCGGAGAGGAATGGGTGTTAGCCAGAGGAGGCCACCCCCACCTCGGTATGGCCGTTGCGGTAGGGGTTCTTATGGGGAGTGTCGTACTACTTAGATAGCTTGTTAGGCTTGCGGCCAGCAGGGCCATTTCGCGAGAAATTATCCGAACAGAGGTGGCGCGGATGTTACGACTCGACGCCGGGATCGATGGTCGGTTCATTACCGTCAGTAGTTATCGCCCAGTGAGCAGATTTGATTAGGCGAAAGGGAAAGTGAGGCGATGAGTTCTGAGAGATATCTTGACCTTAGAGACTTGTTTAGGTCGTTATGGTATATACATGTGGAGTGCTATGTTCGGGTAGCATTGAGTAAGTTGTGATTAGAAAACATGGGTAGTTGAAAAGGGTAAGTCTGGGGACGAGAAAATGGTGAGCCTTAGAATTTATAACAGTTGGGACCTTGGATGCAAGGCCGTCTTGAGTGGATGATTTTACGGTTGGTCTTTGTCGAAGTACTTGGTATGCGTGATATGTTGTGGGATAATTCCATGGGTAGTATGAGATGGAAGTGGTAGCTTTCATGACGTGAATTGGTAAGATTGTTCCGGATCGGGGAACGAGAGTTTAGTACGAAGTGGGTCGGGTTGAGGCCATATCGCGAGTTAACCCGCAGCCCGGAAGGTGGTGGGGTCAGTTTGAGGTGGTCCTGCTAGAGGATAGGGTCACGAGGGTGTTAGGCCCAAGTTTAGGTAACCATCGTACGAGTTTGTGGATGCGTTCGACCAGTAGTAGGGCCGATGGGGTCAGCCCATCTTGTCTTTTAGTAAGGATTGTTTACTCGGCGGAGGGTTATGCGAGATGTTGTATATCAGGAAGGTTGTAAGCCTGCACGGGGTTCCTACTTTTATTTTATGACAGGCAGTAGAGCCCAGTTTTCGGCTATTTCTTTTGTTTCTGGAAGTTTTACCAGGCGGGGTTAGGAACTCAGGTGAGTCTCGATGTGCAATCACCTCGCCGGTGTTTTGATTTGAGTAGCAGCGAGGATTATGTGCCTCTTGTTGAGCGAGTATTATAATAGCTACCATTTGATTCGGATGGTGCCTTATGAAGCCTTGTATGGGCGGAAGTATAGGTTGCCGGTCGATTGGTTCGATGTTGGCAAGGTTCAGATAGTTGGTCCCTATTTGTTTCAGCAGGATGTGGATAAGGTGAAGCTTATCCAGAAGAAGTTATTAGCAGCTCAGAGTCAACAGAAGTCGTGTGGGTAATCGGCGTCGACACTTGGAGTTCAGGTTGACGGTGGGTCTCCTTGAAGGTACCACCCCGGAAGGGTGTGACGAGATTTGGAAATCAGGGGAAACTTATCCCGAGGTACTTTGGGCATTTTCAGATCGGTTGTAGAATAGGCCAGGTTGCCTATAAGTTAGCACTGCCCTCCGACTTAGGAGGCAGTACGTCCGGTATTCCATGTTGCTATGTTTCGGAAGAGTATCGAAGATCCCTCCAGAGTATTTTCCCAGTTAATGATGACCAAGTTGGTGATAGTAACCCTGAGATTTTGGAAACTGAAGCAATGACAGAAATGTGGTAAGTATGCTAGGAAGAGTTCGAGTGTACGAGGAAGGTACGTCGAGTAAGAAAAGCGGCTAAGGTGTGTTAAGAAGATGGAAGTATCCTTTGGACCATGGGTGGAAGTTTTTTGTATTGTTATACACGTTAGAGGTGATTCCTCGTTAGCTTGGATTGAGTTTTGCGCGTATGTAGTATCATGGCCATGTGTGGCATAATTGGTTTCGTAAGTATAGTAGGGAAGACTATACCGGCACAGGTATGTTTTGGAGGCTTAGAGGGAACATTCGGGACGAATGTTTCTAAGGGGGAAGAATGTTACACCCCGTAGTTCCAGAGTATGTTTACGAGGACGTACGTACGAGAATACGACATTAAAATTGGAAAGGAAGAAAGATGTGATTTTTCGACGGAAAAGTTTCCGGATTTTGTGAAGGAAAAATGTTCGTTAAAGGGAATTGGATTCCCAGTTTTGGTATTCGGACTTTTTGGAATATTTGAGAATTATGGAATTTTATTTCCGGAATTGGTCACGTGGGGCCCACGGGAGGAATTTACGGTTTGTGGGGCCCACTTTATTTTCGGATTTTTGGCATTGCGGATATTTTCGGAAGATGAAATATTTTGGACGAGTAGGGGGCGACACGTGTCACCCCCGTGTGGCCATGTTGGCGGGTGGAGAAGGCGAGTGGGGCGTTTTTAGGTGGACAAGTGGCCCATTTTTGTGGTGGCCACTTGTCCCATTTTTGTGGTAGCCAAATGGTTGGCCAACTACCCACCCACATGTACCCCATCCTCACCACACACTTGCCTAGATCTTGGTCATTGATTTTCCTATAAATACCCCATTGTTTCAAGACTTATTTCATCCACACTTTGAGATTCTAAGTCACAAAATACTCCCGCTTTGTTGAGGTTCTCGTCCTACTCCCCCCCTTTGTGTAGGAAAAATTCTTCAAGTATTGGTATAGTCCCAAATACCTTAGCCTAGTATTCCTAGTAGTTTTCCAAAGTTATTTCAAATATTAAGAGCCCGGAAATACTACTTTATTCCTTTAGTCGCAAAAACGAAGCCCTAGAAAAATCTTCATAGCTTAGATGAAGTGTTAAGAGAAGTTTTTTAGAAACTTCTAAGGGTTGCTTGGAGCGGGTTGAAGCGTAAGGAAGTGGAGCTAAACGTTGCTCAGGATCGACTTATAAAACTTGGATAATTTTGGGCTTATCGAGGTAATGATCTTTGTCCCCCTATTGTAATTGGATATTACATGTTGTAGTAATGTATAGTTGAGTATACTATATGTAGAATGAATATGGATAAGAATTGAACTGTATTTACATTGGGTGTATTCTGATGAGACTTGTAGTATTGTGGGGCAGTGTTGTACACGTCCGGTTAGACGTGTAACCCCCTAGGAGTTGTTGGCTTGGTAGCGGGCCCTTGGTAGATGAGGAGTTTGATGTGGTTACGGGGTGGAGGTCTCGAATTTTCCGTAGAATAAGGAATCTTGTGTCTAGAATTATTCTCTGAAGAGATCTAGAGGTTGATAGACGTTTTGTGGCCTTTATAGGTTGAAGTACTACGAGTAGTGTATTCTACTTGAAGGGTGGAAAAGGCGAGCAAGGTTAGAGTACTTTGGAGCGTTTGTTAATTGTCGATAATCGTCGCGAGGTATGTGAACCTCTTCCTATCCTTTCTAGCATGATATTTGTGAAATATATTTAGTGCGGTAGGCAGCGTGTGTTTAAGAAGTTGATTTTCCTTTTGTGTCCTTGACTTGATTCCAAAGTTAAGTGACTTGTTATGAAACATTAAGGACTTGAATTATGTTAAAAAGTTGTAAAATCTCACTCATGAGTAATGGGTGTGTGGTCTTTTAAAGAATAAAGTTATCTTGATTTCGAAAATAAGAATGGTTTTATCATTGGATTTAAAATGATAACTTGACTTATAAACAACTTGATTTTGGGAAAGGAGAAGTAACTTGATTTAAAGGTATATGTTACTTGTTTTTAAAAGAGTAAGACACTTGGTTTAAAAAGTATATTGCTACTTGACTTTTAAAGGAGAAGTGCCTTTGTTTTAAAAGAAGGTATGGAAATTGTTTTGGTTTTACTTTGATGTCTTTTGACTTGAGTTTAAATAATAAGAATCTGGAAGTATTTCAAAAGAGTTATTAACCATTTTTGAAAGAAAAGAAATACTTGGTTTTAAAAGCTTAAGTGTTATACTAGCTTTATGGGAAGTTAGGTATAACGACTTAAGGAAGATAGAAGGAACGGTTTACTTATTTTTTTTATGAAAGTCTTGTATTGATTTCTGGAAAGTGTAGTAAGATGGTTTGATAATTAGACATTTTAGGATGCTACGTGTGTTAGTGTCTTGTGATGTTTGTGTAAAGGGGTTTCCCTTGTTGTGCTTATGTTGTTTAACGATAAGTCGTTATGTTAGTATTATACCACTCACCTCTTGACATGTTATACCGGGGGTTAAGCTGCCCCCCAATGCGAGGTATACCTCAGGCAGTCTGTGTGACTATGATTCGAGAATACCTCATGCGGGTCCAGGGGACCTATGCGGAGCTACGAGAGTTCCAGGTTAGTGTGCGGGGAATACCTCATGCGGTCTATGTGGCCATGCGGACTACGAGTCCAGGACGATGTCGGAGAGTAGCTACCCTCGATGCGAGGAATACCTCATGCGGGCCTATGTGTGGCCTATGCGGAGCTGCGGGAAGTTCGATGATTAGACGCGCACATTGATACTGCGGGCGAGTGGCCGGCTTCGATCATGTGGCGGTCTAGAAAGACCTCGTGATACAGTTTATGGTATTGTTGGTACTGTGGGTTTTAGTAGTCGGCTATGCCTTCGTACTTACCCCGTACGGTTTTATTATGACACAGGTGGGACCTGGTGTTCATGTGTATTCCTTGGTGCTTTTACATCATGGACTGCCGGCAGTGAGGAAGGAATTCCACGGGCATGATTGACATTGTAGGCATGAGAACCATGGTTATATTTGAGTGATGACTTTAAGGGCGTGAGTCTCTGACTTGACATGACTGCTTACATATTGTGTATCGTAAATTGGTTATCATATATGTCTTCTGTTTTATATAGACTATTATGATTTCATTTACAGTATTTTCAGTTTCACATACTTGGTACCTGTCGTACTGACCTCCTTCGGGGGGCTGCGTTCATGCCGCATGTAGAGGTACACCAGTCGTCGATCCTCGCTCATAGGGTCTCAGTTCAGCGTTTTGGGAAGCTCCGTTTCTCCGGAGGCTTATATGTGGTATAGTCCCCTGTCGTTGTAGGTACTTACATTAAGGGGTATGGCGGGGCCCTGTCCCGTCGTTGTTGTAATATTCGTAGAGGTTTGTAGTACTGTTGTGGGCAGAGTTTGTAAAAGGGATGTAACTGTTCGGGTTCAAGTTTTATTTATATATTTAGAAAGGTAACCGTTTTGGTTAGCCTGTTTTTCTTATTTCATTATTGTATATCTTGTTTCATGTGCATGTTTTTATTTCCGCTGATTTTCTCTGATGTTGTATCACAACGGTGCAGGAGTAAGGCACGATCGCGGGCCGGGTCGGTCGTGACACCTCACCCCTCGCATGACCATAAATCTCCTCATTTATCAAGACCCGCTACCAAGCCAACAACTCCTAGGGGGGGTTACACGTCTAACCGGACGTGTACAACACTGCCCCACAATAATACTACAAGTCTACTGTAAATACAGTCCAATGTAAATACAGTTCAATTCTTATCCAAATTCATTCTACATATAGTATACTCAACTATACATTACTACAACATGTAATATCCAATTACAATAGGGGGACAAAGATAATTACCTCGACAAGCCCAAAATTATCCAAGATTATAAGTCGATCATGAGCAACGTTTAGCTCAGTTCATACGCTCCAACCCGCTCAAGAAACCCTTAGAAGTTTCTAAACAACTTCTCTTAACACTTCAACCAACTATGAAGATTTTTCCTGTGGTTTCACTTTGCGACTAATGAAGTAAAGTAGTATTTCCTGCTCTTAGTATAGAAATAACTTTGGAATACTACTCGAATTTAGGCTAAGGTATTTGGGATTTATACTACAATACTTGAAGTATTTCTACAAAGTGGGGGGGGGGGGGGGTTGGACGAAACAACAACAAAGGGAGGGGAGTGTTTTTGCCTTGGAAAGTTTAAGTGTGGGATGAAGAATAGTCTTCAACTAAGGGGGTATTTATAGGACATTCAAGGGCTAGGATTGAAGCAAGTGTGTGGTCTAGATTGAGCCATGTGTGTGTGGGTCCCACTTATCCATCTACTACACAAATATCTTCCAAGACTTTGACCAAATGTTTATGGCATTTAACATGTAAAAAACGTGCAACTCATGACCAACAATTGATCCGCCCAAGTGTCACCGAGGGTGACACGTATGCCTCCTATTGGTCTAAAATATTTCATCTTCCGAAAATATCCGTAATGCCAAAAATCCGAAAATAAAGTAGGCCCCACAAAACCGTAAATTCTCCCGTGGGACCCACGTGACCAATTCCGGAAAGAATAAAATTCCATAATTCTCAAATATTCCAAAAAGTCCGAATACCGAATTCGGGAATCCAATTCCCATTAACGAACCTTTTTCCTTCACAAAATCCGGAAACTTTTCCGTCGAAAAATCACATCTTTTCTTCCTTTCCAATATTACTGTCGTATTTTCGTACGTATGTCCTCACATACATACCCTGGAACTACGGGGTGTAACAAATACCCAATTCATGAAGGCCTAGTGATTTCTTAGATCATATACACCTATTCATTTCCTGTGGACATAGGGCACACCAAGGAATAATCTCTACTAATATACTTCATAACATTAAGCAATACCACCATCTTATTATTTCATATACCATACACCTCCATCAAGCTCAAACGTCAAATGTCATATCCACGAAGGCCTTGGATATCTAAGGTCTCAACGGTTATCTAATATTCTAAGATTCTCAATTATGTCATGTCCCAAGCTTACATTATCGCATACGGGTAAGATAGTTTCTCATAATCTCAAAATCATATTGTCTTAACCATAACAAACCTATTTACTCCATCACAATGTTATTCGTACATATCTCTTAAGCATACAATATAGCTTAATTAACAACATGGTATGCCATTAAGTCAATTAAACATGATCTCTTAAGGGTTCATCACCCTCTCAGACAGCTCATCACCTCCTAATTATTCCAAATTAGCACATATATAACCTTGATGTAGATTCATTTAACTGTTTCATACCTTCCAAGAAATTAGTAAAGTTTAACCAACTCATGTTAACCTATAATTACTTCAGACAACATACACATGGCCCTACTAAATTTGTTCGTATAGATGCATATCATCATCATACCAACTATACAATAATTTACCAACATGTATATCAAGTCCATATATTCCCCTTCGGGGCCGCTGTCGCTTTCTTTGGAGGCATAGCTGCAACCATAATAATACGTTAGGGAGGGACTACCCTAACGACAATGCTCTATCGCACTATCTTAGAGTAAGAAGAATAGAAATCAATCCTAAATGTACTGTATATGTAGAAACAAGGCAAGCCGATGAGGCTGCCGCTATATATAAACGGGAACATCCCGACAACACAGTAGTACAACTGGCCAACAATATATATACAACTCACGCAAGTCCAGTCCACATATGAATACAGACCTCTAAGAGTTTAGACACTAAACTATGACGGGACAGGGCTCCGTCGTACCCCTGAATACACATAAGCCTATGGTACAAGTATCCGTACTAAAATGACAAGCCTCCGAAATAATGGAGCTTCCCAAAAAATTGAGTAGAGATCCTAAGAACGAAGATCAGCCAACTGTGTACCTACACATGCGGCATGAAAGGTAGCCCCCGAGAAAAGGGGGTCAGTACGAAAGATGTAGCAAGTATGTGAAACCATAAGTACTGTAAATGAGATCATAACCGTCCAACATATAACAGGAGGCAAGTATGATAATCAAAATACCAGTACAACTGTGCCTTATGAAAAATGAAAGTAATGAGAGCAAACCGTACATTTTCAAAATAGAAAATCAACCGTACCTTTTCAAAATACCATTTCAAAATATGAAATCAACTGTACCATTTTAACATATGAAAAGTCATGTCAAAATCAGGGACACCTGCCCTCAGAATCATTATGCAATCCTAATCATGGGACTCGAACCCGCATTTCAAATGCATGCCCATGGAATTCCAACATCACGAAAGCATGTCAACATGGAGAGCTAGTCCATGAAATAATATAACGGAAGCATGCCCATGGAATTCCAACATCACGGTAGCATGTCCATGGAATAATATAACGGAAGCATGCCCATGGAATTCCAACATCACGGTAGCATGTCCATGTAAATAATATAATAATGTTGTCGGCCGTCTAATGAGGGACGCGGTGATGTGAGGATATAACACTTGCACGAATAGCTATCACGAGCAGCCATATGCAAGTTAAATCATCTTTGACTCTCATTAGAATAACTAGAATGAACTTCCATTTTAGAAAAACCCATGGCACTATCACGTCATGTAATATCAGGGACTTGAACCCAAAAGTACTATGTACATTCCTTTTATAAAAAGAATCATATCATGCAATATTAGGTACTTGAACCTAATAGTATCATGTACGTCCGCCGTACATCCTTTCCTTTATAAAACCCCAAGATACTAACACTTGTAGCATCAAGGCACTTTCACATTTAAAACTCAAGTAACTTATACTTTTAAAATCAAGTCACTTATTCTTTTCAAATCAAGTAACTTATACTTTTCAAATCAAGTAACTTATACTATTAAAATCAAGTCACTTATTCTTTTCAAATCAAGTAACTTATACTTTTTAAATCAAGTAACTTATACTTTTCAAATCAAGTTACTTCCTTCATATACCACAAGGAATCCAAATTCATTTTAAACATGTACGTCTACTATACACTCGTTTTATAAAGTTCATGCCCAAAGAAATATAGGAAGAGTTCACATACCATTTCGGCTACTCCACACGTCAAGTAGAATACGCCACAAGTAGTACTTCAACCTATAATGACAATAACACTTCTATCAACTTCATGCTTACTAGTGTAGGTTAATACCTTAGTAATGGATCTCCTTTTCTACAAAAATTTGGGCAGCACTTCCCCTATTTATACGTACTTTTTCACCTTTCAAGAAGGTCAATTCTATCAATAACCAAGTCACCAATTAAGGGCACAACCAAACAGCAACCAAGGTGATTCACACACCTATTTCTCACGTAAAAACAGCCCCTTCATCACGTAAAACAGTCCACTAAAATCAGTCCATATTCCAACAACAACAAGGGTAAAATTGTCACGACCCGATCCGGGGCCCGTGACTGGTGCCTTACCCGGGCACCCAAGTAGTCATACATCAGAGAAAATCAGCGGAACATAAAACACAACATGAAATAATGCAAAGGAAACACATGTTTATCTGAAGAAAAGTTGCCTTTCGGCATATATATATATAAAAACTTAGATCCGAACAGTTACATCCCATTACAACCCTGCCCACAACAGTACTACAGACCTCTACGAATGATATGACAACAACGACGGGACAGGGCCGTCATACCACGAATGTAGCACCTACAACAACGAGGACTATACGAAGATAAGCCTCGAGAAAGCGGAGCTTCCCAAATGACGTGACCCTAGAGCGAGGATCAACGGCGGTGTACCTTTACTGCGGCATGAACGCGGCCGAGAGTCGACAACAGTACCAAGTATGTGAAATCGAAAATACGTAAATGAAATCATAGTAGTCTATATAAAGCGGGAGACATGTATGATAACCAAACTACGATTCCTGATAAATAAGCGATCATGTCAAGTCGTGGACTCACGCCTCAAAGTCATCACTCAAATATAACTATGGGTCTCACGCCCATAACATCAATCATGCAGTGGAATACCTTCCTCACCGCTGGCGATCATGATATAAAAGCACCAAGGAATACACATGAACACCATGTCCCACCTGTGTCATCATAAAACCGTACGGGGTAAGTACGAAGGCATATCCGACTACTAAAACCCACAGTACAAACAAGGTCATAAATTGTATCATGAGATCTTTCTAGACCGTCACATGATCAAAGCCGGACACTCGCGCGCAGATCTAATGCGCGTCTAGCCTGGAACTTCCCGCACTCGCATAGGCCACTCCAATGACCGCGTGAGGTATTCCCGCATCGAGGGTAGCTACTCCCGCATCCGCTCGACTCGCGATCCGTGTGGCCACATAGACCGAATGAACATAAAGGACGCACACTAACACGGAGCTCTCGTAGCTCGCATAGCCCCCGGGACCCGCATGAGGTATTCTCGAATCATAGGTCACACTGGACCGCTGAGTCTACCCGCGTGGAGGCGACTTAACCTCCGGGATGATGTCAAGGTGAGTGGTACAATACCAACATAACGGCTGATAGTTAAACAACTTAAGCGCAATCGAGGGAAAACCCCTTTACACAAACATCACAAGATAATAACACACGTAGCATCCTAGCATGTTTACTTATCAAATCAACAAGAAAGTATTACAAGGCTATCACAAACCAACACAATCAAATTATTCACACAAGGTACTTTCTACTATATGATTAACAAGATCGGGTTTTTATCCCCAAGGTACTTCATACATTAACTCTTTAAAAGATACGTTACTTTCACAAAAGTCACACAATACCCGTAGTATATGAAAATAGAGTGATTATCTTTTGAAGTAAATCAAAACACTTCTCTTTGTAAAATCAAGTAACAACATTCTTTTCCAAACGTTCAAGTTTGCCTAATTTCAATTACTCAAGTTTCTCATTTTCGAAAGGTTTCGTAGTTCATAGTTTTAATCCTTTAAAACAATTTGAGAAACATATACCTTATGTGTGAGTACGTTATTCTTGTTCATAACAATCTTATTACAGCAGCCATGATCTAGGAAATGTAATATCATTTTGTCTCATCTTAGCTTCTATGCAGATGGAAGTTTCTACTGGTTTTAATAATACTTTATTAGTCAAAACATTTCCCTTTATTAGCGCTGCTGTGGTTTGTTCGATACTTATTCTGATTTCCGAAATCAGTAAAACGTTATTTCTTTTAAAAACCAAGTACTCATTTCTCACGAATGAGGTTTCACAAAATTCATATTAATTAACCAAGTCAAGTCTCTTATCTTTTTAAGATTAAGTCTCTTAATCTTCTTAAGGTCAATAAACCATTCTTTTTATCTTTCTTAAGCCGTTATACCTAACTTCCCATAAAGCTAGTATAACTCTTAAGCTTTTAAAACCAAGTATTACTCTTCTGAAATGATTCAGTATTCTTTTGAAATACTTCAAGATTATTCAGGCTTAAGTCAAAAGACATTGCCGTAATTATTATTCAGTTAACACACGTACGTCTACCGTACTATATATATTTTAAAATATCATGCTCAAGAGTTTAGGAAGAATCACATACCTCGCGACGATTATCGACTATTAGCAAAACGCTCCAAAGTACTGTAGTCCGGCTAGCCTTTTCCACCCTCCGAGTAGAATACGCTACTCGCAGTACTTCAACCTATAACGGTTATACAAGTCTATCAAAGCCTAGACTACTCTTGTAGAATATTTTTCTGATGTGATTTCAGTTCAAGTCTATTCTGTAATATTCTTCTATTACAGTTCAATTCTCTTCTATGAATCTTATATTCATTTCTATACTACTACAGTATGTAATTTCCAATTACAATAAAAGGACAAGATATTTACCTCGGTAAGCCCAAAATTATCCAATGTTTAATGTCGATCCTGAGCAACGTTTAGCTCCTACTCCGGGTGCTCCAACCCGCTCCAAACAACCCTTAGAAGTTCTACGCAACTTCTTCTTAATACTCCATCCAACTATGGAGATTTCCTTAGGGTTGTGTTTTGTGACTAAAGGGAAGTATAATAGTATTTCTGGGCTTTTCGTATAAGTGTAACCTTGGAACACTACAAGGTATTTGGGCCAAGGTATTTTGGGAATAGTAACAATACTTGGAGAGTATTTCTACCAAGAGGGGGGTGTATTTATACGAGACAACACCACAAGGGGGGGTGTACCCCTCGGCCAACCCCACTAGGAGGGTACTCGGCCAAGGGAGGGACTCTGGCCAAGGGGGCCTCACAAAGGGGAGGAGGCTGGGGCGAGAACACAAGAGGGGAGGATTTTTAGACTTAGGAAAGTTTTTAGGATGAAGAAGTCTTCAAAGGGGGAGGGGTATTTATAGGGAAATCAAGGGCCATGATCTAGCCAAGTGGGGGGAAAGTGGAGGGCCAAGATGTGCCCAAGTGCCCCCCCCTAGTCCCTACTCCTTAAAACCCTCACAAATATCCTACCAACTCCAAGTTGAGTTCGTCCCATGTGCCGCCCCACACTCCACCAACTTGAGGGTGACAAGTGTCGCCCTCTCGTTGGTCCAAAATGTTTCGTCTCTCGGAAAAATCCGCAAAAATAAAAAAAGACATAGCCGGAATTTTCCCTTCGCAAGTTTTGTAAAACGTTTCGTCGAAAAACGATTCTAATCGGGTGTTGTGTACAAAATAATTTCTTCCAAGCCTACTTTAAAGTTCAAACTTTTCTACGTACGTCCTCACGTACATACTCTGGAAATACGGGGTATAACAAAAATGTGAGGCCTTTTAACATCTTTCTACACCCTTATTCCCTTAGGAATTTCATTAGTGATTACTACGTTTAAACATGCATATTGGTGGCTGAATTTCCATCATATACACGCCACAAAACAGTCCCTAAAACTACATAACAATATCCAACAGTTTTATACAAGTCTCGGCCAAACAACCACAACCAAAGCCCTTTTCAATATTTCTTACAATCCAATTCAAGTTTCAATACTTAATATAAACCACATCAACTTGTAATAACAATAACCAACGAAATCCATGATACCAAAAACTGCCTAGATTTCGGCCAACATGCTAAACCACTTCATGCATTTCTTATTCTCCAATTCTCTTAACACAAGTTCATCCCCTAATTATAACATGTAATATCCAATTTCTTTAAAAGAAGAAGAAATCTTACCTCAATATTTAGTCAAAACAGTCCACAAGATTCTCGGCCATATCTTCACTTCCATACCACTTCTTCAAGCTCCAACAACACCCATGTAACCTCTACAAGCTTGTAACTATCTTCCTTTCTTGTTTTACTTCCAAAAAGTTCATCTCAAGTTTAGGGTTTCAAGGCAAGTTTCGGCCAACCCACTGTTTTGGAGGATCTTGGTTTAGCACTTAGTTAGAGAGCTTAATCTAGGAGGATATAAGTTAATCTAGGAAGATAATCAACTCTTGCTCTTCACTTTCAAGAGAATTTCGAGACTTAGCTTAAGGGGGAGAGAGAAGAGCAAGTCTTGGAGGATGAAGGTATTATTGAAATGAATCCAAGTCTTGCTATACACTTTCCTATATAGTTATCAACTTGTAATGACAAGTGGATGAGGGACACATGTCACCCTCCTATTGGTCATATAATCTTTTCACCAAAATATCTCAACACTTGGCCAAAATATCTTAAATTTCGATGGGCCCCATAAAATTGTGAAATTTTCGGTGGACCCCATATTATCAATTCCAAGACTTCATAATACAATAATAAGTCTATAAATCCAATTAGAATAATTAAACTCCAAGTTAATAATTCTCCCGTCGTCACATTTTTCCAAAAATTTTCCGTAGAAAAATGTAAATATTCTTTCCTTTCAACCTTCAAATCTTACTTTTTTAATCACGTTCTCATATCAATGTCATGGAATTACTGGGTGTAACATCCATAATTTAGGATCTTCCTCTTTGGTGGGAACCCCCTCCGTACCAGGTGTCGGAGGGATTATGTGGTGGAGGACTTGATGTGCTAGTGCATGAATCTTTAACAACGATGCCCAAGTCTCATATTGAATGTTTTCTAAGTCAAGAACAATAGGAAAAATGCTTTTGATGTTAGAAACTGTTATGGCAGGATGAAACATGTTCTTATCAGTCATAGTGAATAGAACAAGAAGATTTGGAGAAGGAATTTTTTATGGAGGGTCTCGGGTTTTAGGAAGAAAAAAAACCGAGAAAGGTCTCGGGTTGTGTTGGGACACGGAAACTGAGAAGAATTATGCGGAAGCAAGCAAGGAAAAAATAACCTAGACTTGTGATACTATGAAAGAAATAATCTCTTGATTATTCTCATTAATGAAAGGGGTATATATACAAGTTACATAAGAAAAATCATTTTCCTATTCTACATCTAAAACCCTATTCTATTTGGAGACTAATTATACAATTATGATAAGATTACAAGACTAATTAATGTACAAGACTAATATACACATTGTATACAAAATCAGCCCAACCGTGGGCCCTGCTACAGTAAATCTGAGACACTATTCATCTGATATACACATGTACATTGTGTATATCGGATGTATATTTAACAAAATTCAACTCTTTTAATAGTTTGTGGAAGCAGCTTTGGTATTAAGTTGTGGGAGTCAACAATGGAAGCCTTGAAGGTCCTTGATGGGGAGACTGCTGAAGAGTGTTCATCAGTGAAAAAGGTGACACCCATGATTAGCTTCTAGACTTGTAGGGGCAAAAAATTAGTAGGAAGCTCAAATATTTGTAGTTAACTAGGATGCAGAGGTTATCCAGGATTAAAGAGTTTAAGGTGTAACAAGGTACTTATAGGCTAAGATGAGAAACTTGAACATTGCAACCGGCAGACCATATTCTTTGGTTTGTCTTCTATTGTGTTTTCCGTAGAAATCTAAGTTAACTCTTCCAAAAGTTTGTAAAAGTACTCTTTTCCATTACACTACTTCTATTGACACACGTTTATGTCTTTGAACTCTTGTGGACCCCAAGTACAGTGAGTCTGGTTTTCTATATTGGTATACCCCTCTGTCTCAACTTATGTGATGGTATTTAACTGGATACAAAATTTAAGAAATTATGGATTTTTTTAAAGATTTATGTATAAAATAACTCATACATATTTGTTTGGTTGTAGATAATCATTAAGGTAAAATGGATATTCTAAAATTAAATTGTTACTACAAAATATACAAAAATATCAATCTTTTTATAACCGACTAAAAAGAAAAAAGTATAACATAAATTGGGATGAAAGGAGTAACTCTATTCCTCTGCTTTATCCATCAACATTATGTTATTGATTCAAGAATTGACTTCATAAATAAAAGTTCAATTTAAGGATCAATATGGTTTTATGAAAATGGTGTTTAAGTTGTTCATCATTGTTAGGTCCCGGGGTATACTATGGGACAATATAAATTGTCACGACCCGACCCCGGGCCGCGACTGGTGCCCTACCTGGGCACCCTTCTAATCATACAACATAATAAACTGCGGAAGATAAATAACACTCCTCTTCTCTTCTTTTTTTTTTAAAACCAAGGCCAAGCCGATAAGGCTGTCATAACATAAAAATTACCCGAAAGGGCTACACTGTTTAACAATGTAAAAACAACTCTAGCCACCCACTGAGATGAATACTGCACTCTAAGATTTGAACAAATACTATGACGGACAAGGCCCCGCTGCACTTCAATATACATAGCCATGACAACTCCGGAACATTGGAGCTATCTCAAATGCTGAACCAGGATCCTAAGCTCGCGGATCCACAACTGTGTACCTAAACCTGCGGACATGAACGAAGCCCCCCCGAAGGGGGTCAGTACAACAAGTACCGAATATGGAACAAAAATAAAGTACAGTAAACATATCATAAATGTACAAAAGAATGACAGGGGCAAGTATAAAAAAATTACATACCAGATCCTGCCGTGTCATTACCACTTATGAACTTAATTGCACATCATTATCTTTTCCATTCCATTAAGAGTTATAACCAAATCTTACGTACATACTTAGGAGAAGTCATTAAGTTCATTACCATATAACTTACTTATCTTTCATAACATAATTCGGCCCTTTATGGAGGGACGCATATACTACCCGGCCCAATCTGGAACGCGATCAAGTCACACAAATATCAAAGTGTGCCAGTGGAATCCCCCATCACTGCCGACAGCTATAAGTGTAAAATATAACCATGTGACGCGCCCGTGGCATCCCACCTCACTGTCGGCGTACACATACACAATATATATATATATATATATATATATATATATATATATATATATATCTCACGCTGTGAATCCTACATCATCGCTGACAACTATAAATGTAAAATATAACCATGTGACGCGCCTTGGCATCCCACCTCACCGCTTGCAGACACATACACAATACATATATATATATATATATATATATATAACGCGCCGCATGCCCCAGAACCCACATCGTATAAGCATGGCCATAACGTGCCTCGGCATCCTCATCGTAGTGCAGTCTTCGTGGGGAGCTAGCCCGTGGAGTAATAATATAACATGCCCCGTAATCCTCATCGTGGTACATGTCTTCATGGGAGCTAGCCCGTGGAGTAAAATATAACATGGTCGCATGCCGGAATCCTCATCGATAAGCATGGCCATGGAGTAATAAAACGCGCAGCATCTAACCCGCATCTCGGCCGCATGCCGGCATCCTCATCGTATAAGCATGGCCAAGATCAATCACAATGGAAGCATACGTGGAATCCCACACGCCGCAGACGTCCAATAAAATGTCCGGGCATCTAACCCGTATCCTGGTCACATGCCCCGGAATCCCACATCGTATTAGCATGTCCACGGATCAATCATAATGGAAGCATACCCGTGGAATCTCACATCACTGTCGGTACGTCCAAGTAAACTTATAACAAGACAGCCGGCCCTCCAACTGAGAATCACGACGACGCAAACATATAATACTCGCACTCAAAGCTATCACAAGCAAACAAAGGCAAGTTCATTAAACCTTTAGACTTCCATTTTTATAAACTCATGGCACTTTCGTTTCACACATAAAAATCCAGGAATTTAACCCCAAGTACTACGTACTTCCATTCTTTTCAAAGGATTCCTTTTCATATAAAACCCCAAGATACTAACACCCGTAGTAGCAAGGCTTGTGTACATTTCACATAAGTCACTATACTTTTAGAAATACATTTCTCGGCTTCTAAACCAAGTGACCCTTACTTTAAAGCTTTAAGCAAGTGATACCTTTAAATCAAATTGCCCTTCCTTAATTCAAGTTATTTCTTTGCTTACATTACTGAAGAAAACCATTCTTTTAATCTTTCATAAAGTTGTTATAACCAACTTCCCATAAAGCCGTTATAACTCTTTATGTCTTAGACAAATTCATTCATTTTATAACCAAGAGACTTATACTTTCAACTCAAATCACATAGCTTTCAAAATACTTCAAGTCTCTTAACTTTTAAGAAAAACAAGTTTCTTAACTTAGAATATCAAGTTTCTTAACTTTAGAATAGTTCAAGAACCAATACTTTCCAAATCAAGTATTCTATACTTTTCAAATCAAGTAATCTATACTTTTCAAATCAAGTAATCTATACTTTGCAAATCAGAAATCCTAACTTTCCAACTCAAGTATTCTATACTTTTAAAGTAAAGTATTATATACTTTCAAAATCAGGTATCATGTACTTCAAAATCAATTCACTTATACTTCATATAACCAAATTACACCAACTTTCAAAATCAAGTCCCGTAACTTGAAAATATCAAGTCTCCTAATTGTTTAGATAAAACAAGCCGCATAACCTTGAAAATCAATTTACTTACTTCCAAGAATCAAGTCACATAGACTTATCACATATTTCAAGTCACCTAGACTTATCACATAATTCAAGTCACCTAGACTTATCACATAATTCAAGTCACCTAGACTTACCAAAGTAATTCCAGTCCTCTAGACTTATCAAATTCATGTCAAAAGAAGTAAGAAGTTCACATACCTCTTCGGCTAATCCACACGCTAAGTAGACAACGCCGGTGATTGGAAATTGTTGTCCGGACTGCCTGAGAGTACTGTGAAATATTTCTATGTGGTTAAGCAGCCTGAACTACCGCCCTTGGTGGCAGAATTCCCACTGCGCCGCTACCCGTCGCCGGAATTGTTCTTCGGAAAATTCCATTTTTGATCTGCTGGAAGTGAATTCATCGAAGTGTTGTTGCGTGGATGAATTAATGGAGGAAAATCAATTTTGGAGGTCTGCTGGTGGTCCTGCGGCGGCACCGCCGCCGCCGGCGAGCTCAAGGCGGCGTCAATGGCGGATTCCGAAATACTGAGAATTGAGGCTCGGGATTGGTTGCAAAACGTAGCTAAGATCAATACGAACACAACGGTATACGCCTTAGCCTCAATCGCTGGAATCGATCGAATCTTCCAACCGATCGAAAAATATGTTTTGGTCGACCCGACGATCTGGGTTGAATTGGAGGTCGTGGGTGGTGCCAAAATGTCGGCCTTTCCACCCTGAATATTTCTACACTAGCCACGACCGTTGACTCTACCTGTGGTGGCCGAAAAATGCTCGTCGACGACCTAGGGTTTCGGCGAAGATCGATCTGGTCGACGGCTAGTTTGAGCAAGAATCGAGGGTCCTGGTTTACATGGAAATGACGGCAAGGAGATGGTGGTTCTGATGGTATACTCCACTCCCGTCGATTGTACCTCAGTTGGTCGGAAAATCAGAAAAACCGAACGGGGAAGATAGATGAACAGTGACCGAAGCTTCGATCTGAAATTGCCGGTGATTCCGGGAGAATCGAGGGTGGCGGTTGGTATGGATTTGACGGGCTCGACGAGACGAAGCTTTTGGTATATGTCTCGCCCCCGGCGGATTCCTGGTTTGGCCGGAAATGGCGTTTTTCCGAACACTGTTCATCGAACAACACTGTTCATGGACGGGTTTTCACTGTTCATACACGTTTTGGTATTTTTGTTCTGCGTTTTGCCTTCCCAAACTCCCCAACATATACAAAACTTCTCGGGTGGTCCCACATGACCAAATTTCGAAATTAAATTCCAAAATTCCGATAAATTCTAAAAGTCCCAAAGGCCGAATTCGAGAATTAAATTCAACTAATAAACCTTTTTCCTTTACAAGGTTCGGAGAAATTTTCAGAATTTTTCATTCTTTCTAAAATTCAATTCCCAAATTCTTACGTACGTTCTTATCTCAACTGCCGGAAATACGGGGTGTAACATAAACAAACTAGAAATACAAACTCAAATGCTAATACAGTTTGCAAATGTCAGCGATAATGTCGTCTGACACAAGTGGCAACACTTCGATAAAATATAAAAACTTTAAGAGTAAATTCAGCGAAAATTTAAAGAACACAAAGGATTAATATTTACATAAATTATATTGAAAATATAACCTATGACGGTCAGCGACCGAAAGTATTGTATATATTTATATACAATTGAATAAATTCCTTCTTTTATAATATTACAAGATAATACAAAAGGAATTAAAAAATGGTGAAGTCACAGATGACTCTGCCTAAAAAATCTACCTAAATAGACATATACAACATCTCATTACAATTGCTTCAATAAAGAACAGATCTAGAATCTGGGCAGCAATTATAATGTTGGACAGAATGTTGTCGACACGCTCAGATAACACTTGTAATCCAGTTTTCTGATGAATATATCGGAGAACTCTCTTGATATTTTTTCTAACTTTTTCTGGATATCGATTCACTGATGCAGCCTCTCTATTTATAGTAGAGGGTCTTCCTTCAAAAGTTCATTGAATCTTTGTAGAAGTTGAGGGAAAGGTGGGCAACCGATAAAGTTTGTTGGAGAAGATTGTGGAGCAAGATCCTCTAATTTCTTGGACTTGTTCCCCAAGTTTAGCAATGGATTTTACTTGGTCTTCCCACGTTTTTCATCAGCTCTAAAACTCCTTGCCAAGTCACTTTACTATTCTGGTAAAATCCCACGAGATCTTCAGTTCCGTGAAGTAAGGCAAAACTGTTTTACAGAATGTTGGCCCGAATGTCGTGACATTTGTTCGAACATTTCTGATTTTAACTTAGTACTAAAAATGTTATGCTGGGAAAAATGTCACAGCACCAAACTCAACATTAACATTCTCCCCCTTTTTGCCTTTCTTCACAAAACATATTATATTCTGTGCAAGTGACTTACGGCAAATGTCATAGATGTTGTCCCAACATCTATGATTACAATAATTTTCCCCCTTAACATGTGATGGCATATAAACACAACATATACAAGCAACACATATATATGTCATTCATATAGGATTAAAAATACTAAAACATAGTCATTTAATTACATCATCCAAAACAACAACAAAAATTGTCAGATCATTGTTTTACATCCCAAATAATCAAATCAATCAGTAACCAACATTCCACATTTTAACAACAGCAACAACACATCCATATCCCTTCCATGTCAAGCATCAGTACTAGCTTCCAATCGCTTTCTACTTTTGCATGAGTTCAGCTTGCTCTTCCATCTGTCTGGCAGCTTCGGCTTCAGCTTCAGTCTTTTTCCTTGCAGCTTCAGTTTGTGCTTTAAGACTTAGCCTTGTCAGCAAGACTTTCCTTCCAACAACCTCTTCTCTTTGTATAGCAACATCCACAGCAGTAGAACTCTCAGCTTTTTCCTTCCCCTGCACAGTAGAGTCATCTCCCCCTTTTTGGGAAGAAAGCAACAATAAGAACTGGTATCTGGCTTTTACTAAGGCAAACTAAGTTATGGAAGTAAATTGTTAGGGCGGGCCTAAAACCTTGATCTCATCGAAAGGAAGACATCACATTAGTTATTCCTAGCAGTGTCAAATCTCAACAATTTGTGAGTTTATTTTTGTAATTTGCTCCACAAGCCAGTTGGTAGACAATACTGACTGTCTTGAACCAGTGTTGCCTTAAATGTTGGAAACATTCTCAATGTTAGCTTCTTTTTTCCAAGGAAGATCAATAACTTTTTCTTTGCTTTTTAAGATTGCTTTATTCACTGCATACACCTCTGGTTCTTTCCCTAAAATATCATCACCTTGAGGCTCAAAGCCTTGAGTAACTAGAATTTGATAGATCAGTGATAGATAGGGTAGGGCCAGGGTTGATTCTTTTTCAGTCAGGTTAGCTATTTGATAGAATATCATTTTTCCTAAGTCAACTCTTAATCCTTTCCCTTTTTGTTATATCAGTGAAGATTGGGTTGACTCTTTTTCAGCCAGGTTAGCTATTTGATAAAATATCATTTTTCCTAAGTCAACTCTTAATCCTTTCCCTTTTTGTTATAGGAGTGAAGCTTGATTCGTTGTTACTATTGACTCATTTAGTGATGGAAGCCAGTTGTGAATAGCTGTTATACCCCGTATTTCCAGAGTATGTACGTAAGGGAATACGTACAAAAGTTTAGCCTTAAAGAGTAGGCCAAGTTCGAAATTGTGCAAAGCTCGCTTAAAGAATCGTTTTCCGACGAAACGTTTCCACGACTCGTAGGAAAATTCGGCTATGCCATTACTAATTTTTATGGATTTTTCCGAGAGACGAAACATTTTGGACCAACGGAGGGCGACATGTAACGATCTGCCCGGCCCGCATCGTGCCTTACCCCGCACCCTAGTGATACAAACATCGGAGAAAATCAGCGAACACAAAACAAGAGTCATTTAACAAGAGATAAATGAATAAACAAAGCAACCAAAACAGCTTGCCTTCAAGATATACATAAAACACGAACAGCTTTAATCCTTTTACAACCCCGCCCACAACAAAGATTACATGCACTTAAGATATACACGACTATGACGGACAGGCCTCGCCATACCCCGAATGTACAAGAACCTACAACTCGTGGAACACCTACTAAAAGATAAGCCTCGAGAAACGGAGCTTCAAATGCGCTGAATTGTGATCCTATGAGCGAGGAACCACGGCCGATGTACTTCTACTGCGCAGATGAACGCAGCCTCAAGGAGGTCGATAACAGTACCAAGTATGTGAAATCTGCATAACATCAGAAATGAAATCATACTAGTCTATATAAAGCAGAGACATGTATGATAACCAAACTACTGCTCACAACATAAAACAATCATCACTCCAATATAACTATGGGTCTCACGCCACAACATCAATCAGTTCGCATTATGGCGCATGCCGAATATCAGACGGTAGACATGTCCATGATGCAACAATAATACCAATGTCCCATGGCCACATGCCCGGAATTCTGCATCGGTGTAGACATGTCCATGTGACCTCAACAACAAGACAAAGAATCCAAATGGAAGCATACCCGCAGCGCTACGCATCGTGTCGGTATGTCCAAAGGGAAAAATAAGACAACATTCCAAATGGACGATACCCGCGCGCCACGATCGTGTCGATGTCCAAAGGGAAATCACAAGGCGATAATCAAATGGAAACATACCCGCGCGCTACGATCGTGTCAAGATATCCAAAGCGATTAACCACAAGACCTTAACCAAATGGAAGCATACCCGCAGCGCCACGATCGTGGTCGGTATGTCCAAAGCGATTAACAACAATAATACTATCAGCGAACGCACTGCGGAATTTCTCCACACGCAAGACGTCCAAGTAAGTTCTCAACTACCAACCGACCTCTATCGAGACGCGTAATACGTAAAACACAACGATTGTACAATAAAGGCTATCATCACAAGCATAGGCAAGTTTCACAACAACAAGCATAGCAAGTTTCACACAACTCAAAGTACTTTCATTTTATGCCAAAGTCCGGTTTTTAACCCCAAAGTACTACATACGTTAAGTTCTTTTAAAAGAGATCCATTACTTTTATAAAAGTCACCCGATACGTAGTATTAGAATGACCAACCCACCTTCCTTTTCAAAATCAAGTAACAACATTCTTTTCCTAAGTTCGGCTTTGCCTAGTTTCAATTACTCAAGCTTCTCATTTTCAAATGGTTTCATAGTTCCCAAACTTAATCACTTGATTCCTTTAGAACAATTGAGTAACATATGTCATATACGTGAGTAGTTTATTCTTGTTTATAATGATCTTATTACAAAGACCATGATCTAGAAAATGTAATATCATTTTGTCTCATCTTAGCTTCTATGCAGATGGAGGTTTCTACCGGTTTTAATACAACACATCATTATTCAATACATTTTCCTTTATTAACGCCGCATGGTCCTGTCGATACACATTCGATTCCCAAATCAAGAAACATTATCCCTTTAAAACCAAGTACTCATTACTCACGAATGAGGTTTCACACAAACATCCACATTAAAACAAATAAGTTAAGTCTCTTATCTTATAAGATCAAGTCTCTTAACTTCTAACATCAATAAACCATTTTCACTTACATAAGGTCGTTATAACTAACTTCCCATAAAGCTATTATAACACCCTATGTTTTAAACCAACCAAATCACTTAGCACATGACGTCACCGTACTACATAGTTCACAACAATCATGCTAGAAAAGATAGGAAGAGGTTCACATACCTCGCGACGATTTATCGACAATAAGCAAAATGCTCCAAGTACTACAACCTTGCTAGCCCTTTCCACTCCTCGAGTAGAATACGCTACTCTTAGTACTTTCACCTATAAAGGTCAAAACGTCTATTAACCCCAAAACACAAGTTTCTATCTTTCTATAGAAAATTCAAAAGACCTCCCGCAACAACAGCGTAAATCTCCTCCTCTATCGAGGCCGGCTACCAAGCCAACCAGTGGTTTACACGCCTACCCTGACGTGTACACTTCTACTCAAGAATACTACACAAGTCTATCGCAATACACCCCATGTAAATACAATTGATCAGCTTATTTATTCTTCAGCTTAAGTCAAAAGACATTGCCGAATACTAAGTATAGTTCCATATATAGTATACCTCAACTATATATTCTAACAAACATGTAATTTCCAATTACAATAGAGGACAAGATAATTACCTGTAAGCCCAAAATTATCCAAGTTATAATGTCGATCCCGAGCAAGGTTTAGCTCCACCCGTGCGCCCAAACCACTCCAAACAACCCTTAGAAGTTCTAACCAACTTCTACTCAAATACTTCAACCAACTATGAAGATTTCCTTGTGGTTTCGGTTTGAGACTAAAGGACAAAAGGTAGTATTTCCTGACTCTACGAACGAGGTATCTGTGGAATACTACAAGGTACAATGCTAAGGTATTTTGGGCATTATAACAATACTAGAGGAGTATTTCTATACCACAACAAGGGGTATTATACTAAAACAACTAGGCTAGTGGGTACCCCACGCCAAGCCTCACTCAAAAAGGGGGCCTCTACCAAAGCTCCACAAGGGTGAGAGGGCTTTGGACGATTTCAACTCACAAAGGGGAGAGATTTCAAGACTGTGAAAATGAATTTTGTATGAAGACAGTTCATCAACGAATGGGGTATTGATAGCAAACACAAATGCCAACCAATGGCCAAGATCTAGCAATTTGCTACACAAGTTTAAGGCCAAGATATGCCCAAGTGCACACTAGCCCCTACTCCTTAAAACCTCACAAATATCTACCAAAAATATCTACCCACTTGACACCCCAATCGCCCAAGTGCGCCCCACCTAGCTTCAATGTGAGGTGACACATGTCACCCTCCGTTGGTCCAAAATGTTCCGCCTCGGAAAAATCCGCAAAATACAAAACGACATAGTCGGAATTTTCCTTCGCAAGTTACGCAAACGTTTCGTCGAAAAACGACTCTAACCGTGTTGTGCACAAAGGTCATTTCGCGAGCCACCTGGCGGGGTGACACGTGTCACCCTCCTATTGGCCCTCAAAAACGTCTTTCGAAAAAATCCACAATGGCCAAAATCTCAAAACAAAGTGGGCCCACAAAATCAGTAAATTTCTCCGTGGGCCCACGTGACCATTTCCAAAATAAAATTCCATAATTCTCTAATATTCCAGAAGTCCGACACCAAATCTGGGAATCCAATTCCATTAACGAACCTTTTCTTCACAAATAACCGAAACTTTTCCGTGAAAAACTCACATCTTTCTTTCTTTTCAAAATTTTCTCACGTACTCGCACGCACGTCCTCACATACATACCACGCAACTACGGTATAACATTCTCCCCTCCTTAGAAACATTCGTCCCGAATGTTCCTTCTCAAGACGGATATCGATGAAGTTCCTCTAACAAGTTGTCAACGCCACAGCTTGGCCACGAAATAACACACGTTATCTTCCTTCCTTACTCGTCGTGCCCTTCTCGAACACTTGAACTCTTCTAGTACGTACCATACTTCCGTCATTACTTCCTTTCCCGACATTCTATGGAGTCACTACCACCAAACTTGGTCATCTTACTAACCTCAAACTTACTTAATGCGATTCCCGGCCTTTACGAACCGCTCGGTCGAACGCGTCCACGAACTCATACGATGATCATACAAACTTGGGCCTAGCATCCTCGTGACCTACCACTGCGGGACCACGGAACTGACCCCACCCCAAACCGGGTTACGGGTTGACCCGCAAATGGTCCTCAACCCGACCCAACCGCAAACTCTTGTTCCCGATCCTAACAATCTTACTAATTCACATCAGGAACGCTACCACTTCCATCTCACCCTACCCATGGACTTATCACACAAATAAATCACACGTATACTACTCACCCTTATAAAGGTCAAACATAACACGAATCTTTTACTCAAGACGACCTTACCTCTAAGGTCTCAGTCGTGAAATAGTCTAAGGTCCACACTTACCATGCCTCCATACGTATCCTTCCAACTAACCATGCATTCTAACTCACACATATCACAATGCTATCCGCATAGCACACAATAATGAGATCATCATAACAAGCATACCAAAACTCTAGAGGTTAAGGATATACAGAAGCTACCGCCCACTCTAATCATAGGCACACTGCAGGCGATATAGTAGAAGGTGATAAACCAGCCACGCATCACGGGCGTCGAAGTCGTAACATCCGCGCTCCTTGGTAGACAGCTCGCAAATGGCCTGCTGGCCGCATGCAAAACAAACTCCCAAGCTAGCACGACACTCTCCAAAATGGAGTCTACCACAATGGTCACAACGAGGTAGGGGTGGCTTCAGCTGGTTAACACCCCTGCTCTGCCGAAAATCGAACCTCGAGCCACGACCGCTCACGAAGACGGTGGAGGACCACTGCACCGTGGGGGTATATAACTAGCTCACTGAGGCGGTCCGCCTCGAAAGCCACCAAAGGACCTGCCCCGCCCTCTTCTCGCTGATCCAGTCATTCCGTCGACCCTCCGCGCTCACATCCTAGTGCATGAGCTCGCATGCGGCAATGTCCATGCGGTGAAGAGAAACACCCGCACAAGATTCGGCCATAAAATCATCAAGCCCGGTGACGTAGCGATGCACCCTATCCTCTATATCTGCAACTAGCGCAGGGACATATCGAGCCAAAGAATCGAACTCGACATTGTACTCCCGACAACGGCGCCTCTCTGCCTCGCAAGAATAAAAATCTGACCGCGTGCCCTCCTCATCTGCGGAGGCAAGAAGTGCGTGAGGAAAGCCCCCGAAAACTCATCCCATACTGCTGGAGGTGCATGCTCTCCCCGGGAAAGCTCCCATGAATCAAACCAATCGACTGCGGTATCACGCAGCCGATGCGAAACAAAGGTCACAGACTGGTCGAAGCCTTGATCACCCGCATGATCCGTCAGAATCGCCGGATGAACTCGCGATCATCCTCGTGCCTCGACCCATAAAACTCGCGGGCTAACTCGTAAAGTCCCGTAGCCTCAAACTATTCGCTCGGGGTGAACCATCGGTGCATCGAACCGAATCGCCAGATTCACTGCTCATATCCGCCACAACTCGCCAATAATCGGGCCATCTCGCATGACCCATCTCCCGCCTCCGCATCGGGATGGAGGCTCGTATCAGAGTCTCATCGCCACCGATGCGCGCTCTAAACTCTTTGGCCGGGCGGCGCGCGAAACCCGCCGTCAAGCACAACCTCGTGTATCGCTCGCTCGCGCTCGCACTCTCAGATCTCACTAGCGGCACTCGCTGCCTTGCCCTCTCGGCTCTGGTTGCCTGCGCGAGGCATAATCGGTAAAACGAGATACGCTGGAGGGTACAACTTACAACATAGCTCTAAGGCACGATCTCGGAATGAGAAGAACGGAAACCAATCCTAAATGTCCTATAGCCTCCTGATTATAGATGTGGTGCACAACACACCGATAATCAAGACTCTACTAGACACGGTGCAGAGACACTTTCCGAGGATTAATCGCTCGATACCACTTTTGTAACGACTGCCCGGGCATCGTGCCTTACCACAGGCACCCTAGTGATACAAACATCGAGAAAATCAGGAACACAAAACAAGAGTCATTTAACAAGAGATAAATGAATAAACAAAGCAACCAAAACAGTTGCCTTCAAGATATACATAAAACTCGAGCAGCTTTAATCCTTTTACAACCCCGCCACAACAAGATTACTGCACTCTAAGATATACACGACTATGACGGACGGGCCCCGCCATACCACGAATGTACAAGAACCTACAACTCAGTGGAACACCTACCAAAAGATAAGCCTCGGAGAAACGGAGCTTCAAATGCGTTGAATCGTGATCCTATGGCGAGGAACCACGACCGATGTACCTACTCATGCAGATGAACGCAGCCTCAAGGAGGTCAAGATAACAGTACCAAGTATGTGAAATCATAATATCAGAAATGAAATCATACTAGTCTATATAAAGCGGAGACATGTATGATAACCAAACTACGATCACAACATAAAATACCATCACTAATATAACTATGGGTCTCACGCCCACAACATCAATCAGTTCGCATTATGGCCGCATGCCGGAATCAGACGGTGTAGACATGTCCATGATGCAACAATAATACCAATGTCCCATGGCCACATGCCGGAATTCTGATCGGTGTAGACATGTCCATGTGACCTCAACAACAAGACAAAGAATCCAAATGGAAGCATACCCGTGCGCCACGATCGTGTCGGTATGTCCAAAGGGAAAAATAAGACAACATTCCAAATGGACGATACCCGCGCGCCACGCATCGTCGGTATGTCCAAAGGGAAATCACAAGGCGATAATCAAAATGGAAACATACCCGCGCGCTACGCATCGTGTCGATATCCAAAGCGATTAACCACAAGACCTTAACCAAATGGAAGCATACCCGCGCTACGATCGTGTCGGTATGTCCAAAGCGATTAACAACAATAATACTATCAGCAGGAACGCATCTGCGGAATTTCTCCACACCGCCGCAAGACGCCCAAGTAAGTTCTCAACTACCAACCGACTTCTATCGAGAGACGCGTAACACGTAAACACAACGATTGTACAATAAAGGCTATCATCACAAGCATAGGCAAGTTTCACAACAACAAGCATAGGCAAGTTTCACACAACTCAAAGTACTTTCATTTTATGCCAAAGTCCGGTTTTTAACCCCAAAGTACTACATCGTTAAGTTCTTTTAAAAGAGATCCATTACTTTTATAAAAGTCACCCGATACGTAGTATTAGAATGACCAACCCACCTTCCTTTTCAAAATCAAGTAACAACATTCTTTTCCTAAGTTCCGCTTGCCTAGTTTCAATTACTCAAGCTTCTCATTTTCAAATGGTTTCATAGTTCCCAAACTTAATCACTTGATTCCTTTTAGAACAATTGAGTAACATATGTCATATCGTGAGTAGTTTATTCTTGTTTATAATGATCTTATTACAAAGAGCCATGATCTAGAAAATGTAATATCATTTTGTCTCATCTTAGCTTCTATGCAGATGGAGGTTTCTACGGTTTTAATACAACATCATTATTCAATACATTTTCCTTTATTAACGCCGCATGGTGCTGTCGATACACATTCGATTCCCAAATCAAGAAACATTATCCCTTTAAAACCAAGTACTCATTACTCACGAATGAGGTTTCACACAAACATCCACATTAAAACAAATAAGTTAAGTCTCTTATCTTATAAGATCAAGTCTCTTAACTTCTAACATCAGTAAACCATTTTCACTTACATAAGGTCGTTATAACTAACTTCCCATAAAGCTATTATAACACCCTATGTTTTAAACCAACCAAATCACTTAGCACATGTACGTCTACCGTACTACATAGTTCACAACAATCATGCTAGAAAAGATAGGAAGAGGTTCACATACCTCGCGACGATTTATCGACAATAAGCAAAATGCTCCAAGTACTACAACCTTGCTAGCCCTTTCCACTCCTCGAGTAGAATACGCTACTCTTAGTACTTTCACCTATAAAGGTCAAAACGTCTATTAACCCCAAAACACAAGTTTCTATCTTTCTATAGAAAATTCGCAAAGACCTCCCCGCAACAAACAGAAATCTCCTCCTCTATCGAGGCCGGCCACCAAGCCAACTGTGGGGTTTACACGTCTACCCGGACGTGTACACTTCTACTCAGTAATACTACACAAGTCTACTGCAATACAGTCCTATGTAAATACAGTTCAGTTCAGTTATTTATTCTTCAGGCTTAAGTCAAAAGACATTGCCGAATACTAAGTATAGTTCCATATATAGTATACCTCAACTATATATTCTAACAAACATGTAATTTCCAATTACAATAGAGGACAAGATAATTACCTCAGAAGCCCAAAATTATCCAAGTTATAATGTCGATCCCGAGCAAGGTTTAGCTCCACCCGTGCGCTCCAAACCACTCCAAACAACCCTTAGAAGTTCTAACCAACTTCTACTCAAATACTTCAACCAACTATGAAGATTTCCTTGGGTTTCGGTTTGAGACTAAAAGGACAAAAGGTAGTATTTAGGACTCTACGTAACGAGGTATCTTTGGAATACTACAAGTACAAGGCTAAGGTATTTTGGGCATTATAACAATACTAGGAGTATTTCTATACCACAACAAGGGTATTATACGAAAACAACTAGGCTAGTGGGGTACCCACTGCCAAGCCTCACTCAAAAGGGGGCCTCTCGGCCAAAGCTCCACAAGGGGAGGGCTTTGGACGATTTCAACTCACAAAGGGGAGAGATTTCAAGACTTGGAAAATGATTTTGATGAAGAAAGTTCATCAACTAAGGGGTATTTATAGCAAACCCAAAGGCCAACCAATGGCCAAGATCTAGCCAAGTGCTACACAAGTGTAAGGCCAAGATATGCCCAAGTGCACCCTAGCCCCTACTCCTTAAAACCTCACAAATATCTACCAAAATATCTACCCACTGACACCCCAATCGCCCAAGTGCGCCCACCTAGCTTCCAATGTGAGGTGACACATGTCACCCTCCCGTTGGTCCAAAATGTTTCGCCTCTCGGAAAAATCCGCAAAAATACAAACGACATAGTCGGAATTTTCCTTCGCAAGTTACGTGAAAACGTTTCGTCAAAAACGACTCTAACCGTGTTGCACAAAGGTCATTTCGGCCAAGCCACCTAGGCGGGGTGACACGTGTCACCTCCTATTGCCCTCAAAAACGTCTTCAAAAAAATCCACAATGGCCAAAATCTCAAAACAAAGTGGGCCTACAAAATCAGAATTTCTCCCGTGGCCCCACGTGACCATTTCCAAAATAAAATTCCATAATTCTCTAATATTCCAGAAGTCCGAATACCAAACTGGGAATCCAATTCCCATTAACGAACCTTTTCTTCACAAATAACAGGAAACTTTTCCAGTGAAAACTCACATCTTTCTTTCTTTTCAAAATTTTCTCACAGACTCTCGCACGCACGCCCTCACATACATACCACGCAACTACGGGTATAACACGACACTTGGCACCTCCCATTGATGGACTTGAATCGCCCATCGACGAAACGGAGAAGGTTGGGCACGTTTTTGTGCCTTGCACAAAGTCACGAGTTGGTAGGATATTTGTGTTTAGTTAATCCTCACCCTACACTTGCCTTGCACTTGTCTTCATCTTGGCCATTGGTTGGCCAAGGCTTGAGCTATAAATACCCCCCTTTAGATGAAGAATTCTTCATCCACAAAGTTCTCTTCCAAGTCTAAAAATCCTCTCCTCTCCTCGAGCCATTTCGTCCCAAACACCTTTCCCCTCTAGCCTAGTAGTTTGGCCGAGGCCCCCCCTAGCCTAGCCAAAACCTACCCCCCCTCCCTTGGTAGAAAAGTTGCCTTCTTGTATTGTTATAATGCCCAAAATACCCTAGCCCAAATACCTTAGTACTTAGTAGAAGTTGTGAAGAACTTCTAAGGTTTCTGAGCATACAACTTAGAGCAAAACCTTGCTCAGCGCGACTTTTCTAGGATATTATTGGGCTTACCGAGGTAACTAATCCTAACCCTCTTTTGAATTAGAGAATACTTATGTTGTAGTATAAGAATAAGTATAAATACTTAGAAGAATATCACGTAATAGAATTGAATGTTACTACAAAGAGAGGGTTTAAAAGAAGAATAATCAAATCAGATTTACCTAGGATCGTTTTCACATGAGACTTATATAACTCACCGGTAGGAAGTGCTGCCCGACTTTCCGTAGAGAATTGTGAACCCTCTGCTTAGAATGACCTTGAGTAGTCTTTGATAGATATCTGTGACTATTATAGTCGACTCTGCGCACGACATATTCAACTCGGCAGTGGTTTTCACGAGAATGTATGTGATTCTTCCTAAAGCATGATATTTTACAATATATATAGTACGGTAGACGCATACGTGTTAACTAAAATATAACTACGGCAATGTCTTTGACTTAAGCTGAATAATACTTACAGAATGCCTCACGCTTAAGCCCGAATAACACTTACAGAATGCCTCACGCTTAAGCCCGAATAATAAAAATCAAAACATTTCATAAGAATCTTGAATCATTTTTAATGTAAGAGAACTAATCGGTTTTTAAAATGTGCTTAAGAGTTATACTAGCTTTATGGGAAGTTAAGTATAACCACTTAAGTGATAAAAGAAACAAGTTTGCCTATGTGTTTATAATGCACTTATGTTGAATTGTGAAAAGAATAATAAGATGGTTTGATAAGTAGACATGATATGATGCTATGTGTGTTAGTATCTTGTAACGCTTGTATAAAAGAGTATTCTTGTTGTGCTTATGTTGTTATGTTAGTGTACCATCACTCACCTCTTGAGATGATACCGGGGTTAAGCTGCCTCCGACGGGTAGACTCAGCGATGCAGGACCATGATTCGAGAATACCTACGCGGGTCCAGGGGCGCGAACTACGAGTTCCGTGTTAGTATGCGGGTTATGCCTCACGCGGTCTATGTGGCCATGCGGACAACGAGTCCAGACGATGCCGAGGAGTAGCCACCGACGCTGGGTTATACCTCACGCGCCCACGTGAGTGGCCTATGGGGACTCCGGAGTCGAGGATTAGGCTTGCAGAGTGATAATACGCGAGTGGCTCGCTCAATCATTCGCAGCCTAGAAATGACCTATTACGCTTTTCCTATTGTTGCTTTGTTTGTGATGTGGCACTATGTGCGTTCCCTTGATTGCTTCATACATATTTGTAAACCGGTTTTAAAAAGTGTTATGATTTCATTTAAGTACTTTACGCTTTCACATACTTAGTAATTGTTATCGACCTCCTGGGGCTGCGTTCATGTCGCAGGTAAGGGCAAGCAGGTGCTAGATCCACATTCTTAGGATCTCTACGTTGGTGTCGGGAGCTCCATCTTCTCCGGAGGCTCTAATTTTGGGTATGATCTCCCTGTTGTAGATAGTTTTGTACAGTCAGGGTATGGCGGGGCCCTGTCCCGCCATAGTTGTATTTTTCCTTAGAGGTCTGTAGTCATGTTGTACAGTGTCGGATGTAACTGCTAAACCTTGTTTATATATATGCCGAAAGGCGACGTTTGTTCACATAAACTGTTTCATGTCTTGTTTTATATTTCCGCTGATTACTCTGATGTATGACTACTTGGGTGCCCCGGTAAGGCACCGCCACGCCCGCCCGAATGGGTCGTGACAAAAGTGGTATCGAGCGATTAATCCTCGGAAAGTGTCTACAGACCGTATCTAGTAGAGTCTTGATTATCGGTGTGTTGTGCACCACACCAATAATCAGGAGGCTATAAGATATTTAGGATTGGTTTCCATTCTTCTCATTCTGAGATCGTGCTTTAGAGCCGTGTTATAGGTTGGACCCCTCTAACGTATTCCTTTCCTGTAACAGTTATGCCTCCACGTAAGGCAACCCGCCCGTGGCAAGGCAGCGAGGAGTCGCCAGCAGACACCCAGAGTCACGAGGGCTCGTGCCCGCCTATACCAGACGGCGAGTTCTATGACGCCGCCGCCCAAAGAGACCACAGCACCCACACCTCCCGTCCCACACCGGGCGAGGATTTAGGTACAAGCGAGATGGCCCACCTTTTGGCTAAAGTCAGGCCCGATACGAGAGATCGACGCGCAGCCTGGCCGGCTCAGCCCATCGCCGCGTGGTACACCCGAGGCGAGATAGTTTGAGGCTACGAGATTTCTTGAGTTGTAGCCCGCCGTAGTTTTACTGGTCGAGGCCGAGGATGATCCGCAGGAGTTCATCCGCCACCTTCAGAGGATCGAGGTGGTCAAGGCCTCAGAGACAGTCCGTGACCTTCGGTTCGCATCGGCCGCGTGATACCGCAATCGATTAGTTTGATTCACGGGAGTTATCCCGGAGAGCACGCGCCCCGCCTACTGGGATGAGTTCTCGAGGCTTTCTCACTCACTTCTTGCCTCCACAGATGGCGAGGGCGCGGCCGATAGATTTTTACCATCGAGGCAGAGGACGACCGTCGTGGAGTATAATGTCGAGTTTGATTCATTGGCTCGATATGTCCCAAAGATTGGTAGCAGATATGGAGGATAGGGTGCACCGCTATGTCACCGCTAGATGACTATATGGCCGAGTCATGTGCGGGTGTTTCTCCGCCGTATGGACATTACCCGCATGCGCAGCTCACGCCTTGGTTGCGGCGAGCGCAGAGGTCGACGAGTCGACGTGACAGCAGGTTAAGGCCAGTGACGGAGGGTCTTCTCGTGGTTATCGTGGTGGCGGCCTCGGCAGTTAGCCTAGATTCGCACCACGCCACCAGAGCACTCCCGCACCGCCCTCGCATGCCCAGAGTTTTCGAGGCGCACTGTGGCCCTGTGGCTTCGTGACGCCCGCAGTAGCAGAGATCGCCGACGGGACCACCCCAAAGATGGCCGATGCAGATCCCATTACGGGAAGTGTGGTACTACTTTTGAGCTTGTTACTGATTGGCCAGCAGGTCACTTTGCGAGGATCGTCCGACCGGGCGCTACGGTGGTAGGGCTCGGCTTCTCGTTGCCGCTTCATCATCTCCTACGCTTACTCGCCGCGGAGGCGTGGTGCTCACGGGTCACAGGTCGCGGCAGAGGTCGTGGCTCGGTCCTTCTAGCGGTCCTCGAACCGCATTTATGCTTTGTCCACCGACAGATCGTGAGGCCTCACCGATGTCGCCATGTACCTTATCGCTTCGGGTTTGATGTTTATGCCTTGATAGATCCGGTTCTACTGTCCCATATGTCTCCCTTGCTAGTAGGATAGGATAGAGCCCGAGTCCATAGATCCTTTCGAGGTAGCTACGCCAGCTGGTGATTCAGTGGTAGCTCGGCGGTATATAGAGCTTGTCCCGTGACTATTTACATCGCCGGACCAGCCGACTTGATAGAGTTGAGATGATTGACTTCGACGTGATTATGGGACGGATTGGCTAGCTTCTGCTACGCCAATGTAGACCGCAGAGAGAGTAGTACGGTTCCGCTCGGCGAGCCGTTGTTGAGTGGGAGGAGCACCAGACGCCGGTGGTAGGTTTATTTCCTACCTCAAGGCTGGAAGATGGTGCAGGCGGTATATCTACCATCTCGCTCGTGTTTGATCTCAAGCCGCGTACTGCATTTTCGGGCCCAGAGTCACGAAGTTCCCGACGTGTTTCCGATGACCTTCTCGTATCCTCCCGAGAGGAGATTGAGTTTTGTATTGACATATTGCGGCACACTCGCCTATTTCCATTCCGCCATACGTAACGGCACCGCCGAGTTGAGAGAGTCAAGGATCAGCTTAGAGATTTGGAGAAGCGGCTTCATCAGCCTAGTGTTTCTCCCCGGGAGCGCCAGATTGTTCGTGAAGAAGAAGGACGGACGCCACGCATGTGTTGATTACGTGCAAATGAACAAGGTGACCATTAAGAACGTATACCCTCTTCCTGTGATTGATGATTTGTTCGACCACCAGTGGTGCGAGATGTTTTCCAAGATTGATCCGCGATCGCTATCATCAGTGCGAGTCGAGAGGTGGATGTCCCTAGGATCGCATTCAGACCTTGACGCATTATGAGTTCAGTGGTCATGTCTTTTGGTTGACCAATGCTCGGCCAGATTCATGGATTTGATGAACCGAGTGTTCAAACCATTTTTGGACACGCTTGTGATAGTGTTCATTGATGATATCTTGGTTTATTCTCGCCAGAGCAGGAGCACGCGAGCATTTCGGCGTGGCCGACAGCTTCCAGATCAGCGATTGTACGCCAAGTTTTACAAATGTGAGTTTTGGTGACTTGATGGCGTTTCTTGGGCATATTGTCGGGCCGATGGCATTCGAGTGGATACGCCAAGATCGAGGCGCCAGACTTGGCCTAGACCTACTACTCCGGCAGAGGTTCGCAGCTCGGGCCTTGCAGGATATTATCGCGGTTCGTAGAGAAGTTTGCTTCTATCTCTCGCACCATTGACTAGGCCGACTCGTGGCGCCAAGTTTGATGGATCGATGCTTGAGCGTGGTTTCGAGCTTCGAAAGAGAGATCGACGACCGCTTCGCTCTTACTTCCGCAGGTCCGATGGTTATGTCGTATTGTGACGCGTGCATCGGGTTGGGATGTGTGTTGACGCAAAGATGGCAGGTTATAGCATATGCATCCCGACACCAAGAAACACGAGAGGAACTACCCCACCCATGATTTGGAGTCGCACCGTGATTCACGCCAAGATCCGAGGCACTATTTGTATGGGGTTCATGTGGATATTTATACTGCACCACAAGAGCCTCCAGATATCTTCACCAGAGGGAGCCGAACTTACGGCAGACGGTGGTTAGAGTTGCTTAAGGATTACGATGTTGATATCCCGTACCACCCGGAAGGCCAATGTCAGGCGTATGCCTAGTCGTAGGTCGATGGGAGCCTATCGATGTGCGGCTAGAGAGAGGGACATGGTTCGTGATTTGCATCGCTTAGCGAGCCTCGTGTCCGCTTTGATTGATTCCGATAGCAATGGGTTAGAGTTCGTGAGGTTGCCGAGTCTTCCATCGCCGGCGAGGTGAAGAGGCAACAGCTTCGAGGATCCACTTTGATTCGATATCGCGATACAGCTCTTCGTGAGGGCAAGGGTCCTTTGAGGTAGCACCTTGATGGGGTGCTAAGGTTTGAGGGCGCATCGTGTGTTCCGGATGTTTCGTGACTTCGCAGCAGTTCTGGGGAAGCACACGTACAAGCATTTCATCCATCCGGTCGACCAAGATGTACCACGACCTTATCTGATCCGTATTGGTGGGATGGCTTGAAGAGGACGCTGCAGAGTTCGTAGCTCGCCCGTGTTGTCGCAGTGAAGGCAGAGCACCGGAGGCCCGTGGTTTGTTACGCATTTATCGAGATCCCGACCGGAAGTGGAAGGTAATCAACATGGACTTCATCACGGATTACCTCGCACTCGGAGGAGACATGATTCTATATGGGTTATCGTCGACAGTCGATTTAAATCGCCCACTTTCTTCCCGTCAGACGACTTTTTCTACCGAGGATTATGCGGACTTTACATCCGAGAGATCGTCGATCGCATGGAGTCCCTACTTCGATCATATCGCATGTGGAGCCCGGTTTACGCTAACTTCGGAGGTCCTTCCAGAGGGGTTTAGGACGCAGTGAGCCCGAGCACCGCATTTCATCCACGCAGACGGACAGCAGAGCGCACTATCCGCACTTCGAGGATATGCCGCGAGCCCGTGTTATTGACTTCAGTGGTAGTTGGGAGGATCATTTGCCTCTAGTTGAGTTCGCGATAATAATAGCTACCACCCAAAGATTCGGATGGCGCCTTACGAGGCCTTGTATGAGGAAGTGCAGATCGCCTATAGGTTGGTTCGATGTGGGCGAGGTGGCAGTGGGACCAGATTTGGTACAGAAAGGTGGATAAGGTGAAGCTTATCCGAGAGCGGCTATCGACACTCGTAGTCGATGTAAGTCGATGCAGATCATCGCCGTCGGCATCTTGAGTTCGAGGTACATGATTGGGTTTTCCTAAAGGTGTCACCCACGGCGGTGTGATGAGATTCGGGAAGAAGGGGAAACTCACCTCAGGTACATCGGGCCGCTTCAGATTGTCCGCAGGTAGGCAAGGTTGCCTATGAGTTGGATCCGCCGTCCGATCCGGAGGCAAGCATCCGTTTTTCACGTATCTATGCCGGCGAGATGTATCGGGATCCATCTGTGGTACACCCGATTGACGATGTCCAGTGATCGGCGGGTTATCGTATGAGAGATTCCCATAGCGATAGTCGATCGTCCGTTAGGCGCCCGCGACTAAGGACGTGGCTTCACAAAGTCTTGTGGCGAACGAGCTCGGGGAGGAGATGACGTGGGAAGCCGAGGAGACATGAGGCGTAAGTATCTCACCTATTCCCACACCTCCGTAATTCACTTTCCTACTTGTAAAATTTTCATTATCATTTATGCCTAAGTGTTGTTTCCGTGGGCCGTGGCTTTTGCAATCGCTTTATGTTGAAGAATCCTATCGTTAATCGCTCTTGGGAAGGAACATTCGACGAATGTTTCTAAGTGGGGAGAATGTTATACCGTATTTGCAGTATGTACGTAAGGGAATACGCATAAAAGTTTAGCCTTAAAGAGTAGGCCAAGTTCGAAATTGTGCAAAGCTCGCTTAAAGAATCGCTTTCGACGTAAACGCTTTCCACGCCTTTCGTAGGAAAATTCCGCCATGCCATTACTAATTTTTGCGGATTTTTCCGAGAGACGAAACATTTTGGACCAACGGGAGGCGACACTTGGCACCCTCCCATTGATGGACTTGAATCGCCCATCGACGAAAATGGAGAAGGTTGGGCACGTTTTTGTGCCTTGCACAAAGTCAAGGAGTTGGTAGGATATTTGTGTTTAGTTAATCCTCACCCTACACTTGCCTTGCACTTGTCTTCATCTCGCCATTGGTTGGCCAAGGCTTGAGCTATAAATACCCCTTTAGATGAAGAATTCTTCATCCACAAAGTTCTCTTCCAAGTCTAAAAATCCTCTCCTCTCCTTGAGCCATTTCGTCCAAACACCTTTCCCTATAGCCTAGTTGTTTGGCCGAGGCCCCCCTAGCCTAGCCAAAACCTACCCCCCCTCCCTTGGTAGAAAAGTTGCCTTCTTGTATTGTTATAATGCCCAAAATACCCTAGCCCAAATACCTTAGTACTTAGTAGAAGTTGTGAAGAACTTCTAAGGTTTCTCGAGCATACAACTTAGAGCAAAACCTTGCTCAAAGCGACTTTTCTAGGATATTATTGGCTTACTGAGGTAACTAATCCTAACCCTCTTTTGAATTAGAGAATACTTACTGTTGTAGTATAAGAATAAGTATAAATACTTAGAAGAATATCACAGAATAGAATTGAACTGTTACCACAGTAGAAGGGTTTAAAAGAAGAATAATCAAACTGTACTTTCCTAGGACTGTTTTCACAGTAGACTTATATAACTCACCGGGTAGGGAAGTCTGCCCGACTTTCCGTAGAATTGTGAACCCTCTGCTTAGAATGACCTTGAGTAGTCTTTGATAGATATCTGTGACTATTATAGGTGACTCTCTGCGCGACATATTCAACTCGGCAGTGGTTTTCATTGGAAGGTATGTGATTCTTCCTAAAGCATGATATTTTACAATATATATAGTACGAGACGATACGTGTTAACTAAAATATAACTACGGCAATGTCTTTGACTTAAGCTCGAATAATACTTACTAATGCCTCACGCTTAAGCTCGAATAACACTTACGGAATGCCTCACGCTTAAGCTTTGAATAATAAAAATCAAAACATTTCATAAGAATCTCAATCATTTTTAATGTAAGAGAACTAATCGGTTTTTAAAATGAGCTTAAGAGTTATACTAGCTTTATGGGAAGTTAAGTATAACCACTTAAGTGATAAAAGAAACAAGTTTGCCTATGTGTTTATAATGACTTATGTTGAATTGTGAAAAGAATAATAAGATGGTTTGATAAGTAGACATGATATGATGCTATGTGTGTTAGTATCTTGTAACGCTTTGTATAAAAGAGTATTCTTGTGGCTTATGTTGTTATGTTAGTGTACCATCACTCACCTCTTGAGATGATACCGGGGTTGTCGCCTCCGACGCGGGTAGACTCAGTGATGCAGGGACCATGATTCGAGAATACCTCACGCGGGTCCAGGGGGCATGCGGAACTACGAGTTCCGAGTTAGTATGCGGGGTTATGCCTCACGCGGTCTATGTGGCCATGCGGACAACGAGTCCAGACGATGCCGATGAGTAGCTACCCTCGATGCGGGTTATACCTCACGCGCCCACGTGAGTGGCCCATGCGGACCGGAGTCCAGGATTAGGCTTGCAGAGTGATAATACGCGCAGTGGCCTGCTCAATCATTCGCAGCCTAGAAATGACCTATTACAGTTTACCTATTGTTGCTCTTGTTTGTGATGTGGCACTATGTGCGGTTCCCTTGATTGCTTCATACATATTTGTAAAACTGGTTTTAAAAAGTGTTATGATTTCATTTAAGTACTTTACAGTTTCACATACTTAGTACCTGTTGTACTGACCTCCTTCGGGGGGCTGCGTTCATGCCGCAGGTAAGGGCAAGCAGGTGCTAGATCCACATTCTTAGGATCTCTACGTTGGTGTCGGGAGCTCCATCTTCTCCGGAGGCTCTAATTTTGGGTATGATCTCCCTGTTGTAGATAGTTTTGTACAGTCAGGGTATGGCGGGGCCCTGTCCCGCCATAGTTGTATTTTTCCTTAGAGGTCTGTAGTCATGTTGTACAGTGTCGGATGTAACTGCTAAACCTTGTTTATATATATGCCGAAAGGCGACGTTTGTTCACATAAACTGTTTCATGTCTTGTTTTATATTTCCGCTGATTACTCTGATGTATGACTACTTGGGTGCCCCGGTAAGGCACCAGTTACGGGCCCCGGAATGGGTCGTGACAATAGCAATCTTACGAAGGGTAAAAAATAATGCAGTGAGTTTTGAGGCAGGGCAACGATAAGTCCATTTCTTCACTATTTCTCCTGTGAGGTATTCTATTATCTCGTCCCTGTTTTTAGTGAATCTCTCAGTAGTAGTGCTTTCAGCTTCAAACTCAGTCCCCAAACATTGATTGATAATTAGAGGAGTAAACTTATAAATTTTGTTATAGATGTATACCTTCCCAAACTTTTTCTAGGAGGCATTTTCTATGCCAGAATTTAAGTTTGCGTAAAACATTCTAATTACTTCATCAATGTAAGGTTCTTTAACAGTTACAAATTTCAGAAGCTTACGATCTTCTAGAAACTCAATCAAACCCTTATTCAGCACAAGTGGCTAAGTCTACTACCTTTTATGCCCTAATAATTTTATTCATATACCAATTTCATCTATCAAAGCTTGCTTGGGAATAAAACTTGTCAGAAAACGCATTTACCTCATCTTCAAATTCTGATTCAGTGTCGCTAGAGGAGGTTGTGTTGAAGTCTCTTCTGAGGTCTGTTGGAATGTTGCTTGAGATGTTGTGGCATTTTTGGCAACATTCTGGGCAGCATCTGGTCTGATATGCTGGGGGATTCCTTTGGGACAGAACCTTTTCAAGGGGGTGTCATCTGGAATCTCCTCATCCTCAAATGCACATTGAGGAACAGAGACTGAGGTCAGGATCAGAGATTTGTGGTTTACCGTAATGATCTGCAACTGGGGTTTCTTCTTCAGTATCATCGGAAGATAGTTCGAAGTCCATATTATCTGTATCACTGCTTGAACAAGCTGTAACTTTAAACTCGAACCTGGACTTCTTGACAGCAGGTTCTGGTTGGAATGTTCTTTCAAACACTCTGCTTGATCTTTTGGAGGAAAAAGATGAAGAGCTGGTCCTTTTTCTTAGGACAGAAACATCAGGAGTGGTGTCCACATCAATGGGGTTATTGTCATCCCCAGGGTAACTGATCTCCAAGGGTTCTTGAATAGAACTAAGAACAATGGCTGAGCAAAGTGGGGGACTAGTGCTCATTGGTGTGTTGTCATTGGTGTTGGTGGATATAGGTGTTGACATTGATGATGTATCCATGTGTGAGATTGGAGAAGAAGGTATTGAAGGTTTAGGGTTTTTGGATGAAGAATGATGTGATAAATCCATTGGTTTTGGTTGATTTAACCGAGGGTGATATGATCATTTCCCCTTCTTTTTTTATTACGGAAAAGACAAAAGACTAAAAAGAACAAATGAAGAATAATTTATACACTTGTCAAAAAAAAATCCTTGATTTTAGGTGTTTGAATTGTATTCAAATGCTTGCACCTAAAATTATAGAAAATAGATAGACATCAAAATTTGGAATTTGATCTAATTATTTAAAAGTTTGAATTCCAATTAAATTATGACATAAAAATAGGGAAGATAAAAACTGATTTTTCAAAAGTCAGTTACGAACAATATCCCAATAAATATTATTATCTGAGAATGTCAACAGTAATGTTGGCAACATTTTGGACAACACAAGTATTATGATCACGCAAGAACTTTTTGTTTTGGCAACAAATCAAGACACGTTTTATATGTATTTTTATGAGTTTAACCACTAGACCAATGTTGTCACGACCCGAACCCGGGCCCGTGACTGGTGCCTTACCCCGGGCACCCTAGTGATACAACATCAGAGTAATCAGCGGAATATAAACAATAACATGAAATAACAAGAAGTATAAAACAATAATCTTGTGAAAACTTGCCTTTCGGCATATATAGACAATCTTTTAAAGCGAGCTTTAACTTTTTACAACCCCGCCACATCGCATTACATGCACTTATGAATGAATGACAACAACGACGGACAGGTTCGCCATACCCCGAATGTAAGCACCTACAACAACAGGGACTATACCAAGATAAGCCTCCGAGAAACGGAGCTTTCCCAAACGCTGAATCGTGACCCTAAGAGCGAGGATCAACGATCGGTGTACCTTTACTGCGCAGATTCCCGAAGGAGGTCGATAACAAAAATGCAGTATGTGAAATCAAAATAAATATCGTAAATGAAATCATAGTAGTCTATACAAAGCAGAGACATGTATGATAACCAAACTACGCTTACAATAAATAAGCGATATGTCAAGCCGTGGACTCACGCCTCAAAGTCATCACTAATAATAACCATGGGTCTCACGCCCACAACATCAATCATGCCCGTGGAATACCTTCCTCACCGCCAGCCTATGATATAAAAGCACCAAGGAATACACATGAACACCGTGTCCCACTGTGTCCAAATAAAACAAGACAGGTAAGTACGAAGGCATAGCCGACTACTAACACCTACGTAACTAACAAGGTCATAAATCAGATCATGATATCTCGCCTGCATCACATGATCAGCCGGTCACTCGCTCGCAAGATCAAATGTGCGCCTAGCCTCGAACTTTCCGCAGACTCCGCATAGGCCAACCTCATAGGCCCGCATGAGGTATAACCCCGCATCGAGGGTAGCTACTCCCAAGTAAATCGCCCCGACTCGCGATCCGCATGGCCACAAGGACCGCATGACCACAAGGGCCGAAACTAACCTCGAACTCCGTAGTTCCGCATGGATCCCCGACCCGCATGAGGTATTCTCGAATCATGGTCTCGCATCGCTGAGTCTACCCCAGACGGAGGGCAATTAACCTCCGGACACAAGTCAAGGTAAGTGGTACAATACCAACATAACTACTGATAGTCAAACAACTTTAAAGCGCAAATGAGGGAAAACCCCTATACACTAACATCACAAGATACTAACACACGTAGCATCCTAACATGTTTACTTATCAAATCAACAAGAAAGTATTACAAGGCTATCACAAACCAATACAATCAAGTTATTCACACAAGGTACTTTCTATTAACAAGTTCGTATCTACCCCCAAAGTACTTCACACATTAAATCTTTAAAAGATCCGCTCTTCCACATAAGTCACACAATACCCATAGTATAAAATAGAGTGATTTTCTTTTAAGTAAACCCAAAACACTTACCTTTGTAAAATCAAGTAACAACATTATTTTCCAAACGTCCAAGTTTGCCTAATTTCAAATGCTCAAGTCACTTATTTTAGAAAGGTTTCATAACTCATAGTCTTAATCTCTTTTAAAACATTTGAGTAACATAAGTCTTATGTGTGAATAGGTTATTCTTGTTTATAATAATCTTACTACAGCAGCCATGACCTAGAAAATGGAATATCATTTTGTCTCATCTTAGTTTCTATGCAGATGGAGGTTTCTACTGGTTTTAATAATACAACTCATTAGTCAGTACATTTTCCTTTATTAACGCTGCAGTGGTTTGGCGATACACATTCTGATTTCAAATCAAGAAACATTCTTAAGCCGTTATACCTAACTTCCCATAAAGCTAGTATAACTCTTAAGTTTTCAAAAACCAAGTATTATTCTCCCTTCAAAACGATTTATAAATCTTTTGAAATACAACAAGTTCTTTATTATAACAAGCCGGTTATAATTCACATCAGTTACCTTTTAAAACCACAAGGTATTTTCTTACCTACATAAAGCTGTTATGACCAACTTCCCATAAAGCCGTTATAACACTTTATGTTTTTAAAAACAATCAAACACGCTTAACACTGACGTCTACCGCATTACATAGTTCACACATATCATGCTAGAAGAGATAGGAAGAGGTTCACATACCGCGACGAGTATCGACAATAAGCAAAATGCTCCAAGTACTACAACCTTGCTAGCCCTTTCCACTCCTCAAGTAGAATACGCTACTCTTAGCACTTTCACCTAAAAAGGTCACAAACGTCTATTAACTTCAAAACACAAGGTTCCATTTCTCTACAGAAAATTCGGCAGCACCTCCCCCCCCGCAACAGCGTAAATCTCCTCCTCTATCGAGGCCGGCCACCAAGCCAACCAGGGGGGGGTTTTACACGTCTAACCGGACGTACATTTCTTCTCGCAGAATACTACACAAGTTCACTGCAATAATTCTATGTAAATACATTGCTTCTTTTCTTTATTCTTCAGCTTAAGTCAAAAGACATTGCGCAAAGATTAAGCTTAGTTTTATATATAGTATACTTCAACTATATAATCTAACAACATGTAATTTCCAATCACAAATAGAGGGACAAGATAATTACCTCGATAAGCCCATAATTATCCAAGTATAAATGTCGATCCTTAGCAACGCTTAGCTCCTACTCCGGGTGCTCCAACCCGCTCCAAACAACCCTTAGAAGTTCTAACCAACTTCTACTTAAATACTTCAATCACTCAATGAAGATTTCCTTAGGGTTTCGGTTTGAGACAAAAAGGACATACGGTAGTATTTCCGGGCTCTACGTATAGAGGTTTCTTTGGAATACTACAAGGTATACGGCTAAGGTAATTTGGGTATAGTAACAATACTTTTGAGAGTATTTCTACCAAGAGGGGGGTGTATTCTACGAGAACAACAAGGCAGTGGTACCTCACAAGACACCACTAGGAGTGGTGTACCTCGCCAAGGCCTCAGGAGTGGTGCACCTCTGGCCAAGGCCTCACAAAGGAAGAGGAGGGACGAAACCAACAAGGAGGAGGAGGTTTTCAAGACTTGGAAATTATGGAATGTATGAACAAGACTTCCAAGGGGGAGGGTATTTATAGGCCAAGCAAAGGCCAACCAAGGGCCAAGATCTAGCCAAGTGGGGGGCAAGTGGAGGGCCAAGATATGCCCAAGTGCCCCCTAGACCCTACTCCTTAAAACCCTCACAAATATCTACCAACACTTGCTCATCCATTCGGCCCTAACCGCCCCTTCAAGTCCACCAACGAGAGGGTGCCAAGTGTTGCCCTCTCGTTGGTCCAAAACGCTTCGTCTCTCGGAAAAATCCGCAAAATACTAAATGACATAGTCGTAATTTACCCTTCGTAAGTTAGGTAGAACGTTTCGTCGAAAACGACTCTAACCGTGTTGTGCACAAACATATTTCGCCAAGGGTGCCACGTGGGGTGACACGTGTCGCCCCGATTCGCCCAAAATATTTCGTCTTCCGAAATATCCATAACGCCAAAATCTCAAAAATCAAAGCGGGCTCACAAAATCAGAATTTCTCCGTGGGCCCCACGTGACCATTTCCGAAAATAAAATCCCAAAATTCTAATATAATCTATGAAGTCCAAATACCAAATCTGGGAATCCAATTCCCATTAACGAACCTTTTTCCTTCACAAAAACCGGAAACTTTTCCGTGGAAAAATCACCTCTTTCTTCCTTTTCAATCTTTCTGTCGTATTCTCGTACGTACGTCCTCGCATACATACCCTGGAACTACGGGGTATAACATTCTTCCCCCCTTAGAAACATTCATCCCGAATGTTCCTTCTAAGTCCCCAAACATACAAGCGTCAATATAGTCTCTACTACTATACTTATGAGAACAATCCTGCCACACCTGGCCATGGAAACACCTGCGCAAAGACTTACATCCAAGCCCACGAGGAAACACCTCTATATCACCACAAATACCTCTTCCCGGGGTCAAAATATACTTCCTCAGTCACTGATACCACTTTTGTCACTTTGTCGCGAGCCTTGCCCCGACGACCCAACAAATGGTACCGGTCGCTGCGATCCACGAGGCATGCCTACGGCCGCTTCTCGATGTGCCATACGGAGAGCCACGGTTCCGGTCTGTTCCCGTGGTAGAGGCTCTGGCCTCTTTATAGGCTCAGCCCCCCGAACAACAATACGAAAGACCGGACGTACTGCCTCCTAAGTCGGACGGCAATTGCTAACATATAGGCAACCTGGCCTATTCTTCACATGAACTCAAAAGGCCCAAAGTAACTCGCTAAGTTCCTTCGCTTTCCAAAACTCGTCACACCTGTCCGGTGGTACTTTCAAGAAGACCGACCGTCAACCTGAACTCTAAGCGTCGTCGCCGATTATCCGCACGATTCCTCTGAGCTGCCAGAACTTCTTCTAGACAAGCTTCACCCTATCCACAGTCTGCTGGAACAAGCCTTAACCAACCATCTGAACCTTGCCAACATCGAACCAATCGACCGGCAACTTACACTTCCGCCCCTACAATGCTTCATAAGGCGACATCCGAACACTGAAATGGTAGCTTAAACGCTCCTTCCACAGGAACCAACAATCCTCACAACTACCCCTGAAATCCACACACTGGCTCGAGGGCGAATGCGATTCTGAGACTCACCTGAGTTCTTAACCCTGCCTGGTCAAACTCTTAGAAAACGAAAATAGCCACAACCTGGGCTTCACTGCCTGTCATAAGGTGAAGGTAGGCACCCCGTGCAGCCTTACAACCTTTCTGATATAATCAACACTGCAAGTACATGGTCTCGATCGAAAAACACGACGGCCGCTTCCCATCGCCCGACCATCGGGTCGAATCATCCACGAACTCAGACTGGTCAACTAAACTTGGGCCTAACACCCTCGTGACCCTAACACAAGGCGGGACCACCACAACTGACCCCACCACCAAACCTGCCGCGGGTTGACCCGCAACGTGGCCTCAACCCGACCCGCAACGCCGCACACAATGCTAGCTCCACGAAGGAAAACTTCACTAATCACGCCACGAAAACCTAGCGGTCTTCTTAGCTCAACTACCCCCTTTCATTCCACACTACCAGGGACCTATCCCAAACATAGCTCACGCACTATGCACTTACGATAAGGATCAAACATAACACTACACCTTTTCTTGAGATGGCCTCACCTCTAAGGTCTCTACGTATAACACTCTAAGGCTCACACCTTCTCTATCCCCCAAAATCTTACTCGGTTAACCCACCATGATTTCTATGTTTCTCGGCCTGATGCGCATAAGCCCGTACACAGGCCATGCTCAAGCCTAACTGAAGAACTACTCTTGCACAACCCTCTCGTTGATATTTATCAAGACTCGCGGTACATCGGTATACTCTCTGGTAGCCAAATCCATAGCTAGTAACAGGGTTGCCTCTTTGCAATCTATATTCTCTGTTCGATGGCCGTGGCGAAGGTTCACATATCATGGCCGCAGAGAGGAACCGCCGCCGTGCTTAAACTCACTGGGGCTAGTGGCGTCGCAGAAATCCCCGAATGAAGCATTACCCTAGGTAATGATTGGGACTGTGCCCACGCAACCCTCTGAACTCTACTCGCAGCTCCCTCGGCTGCCTTGCCCTCACGGGCGGGTTGCCTACGCGAGGCATAGCGGTGAGGAAGAAATGCGTCAGAGGGTCCAACTTACAACACAGCTCTAAGGCACGATCTCAGAATGAGAAGAATAGAAACCAATCCTAAATATCCTATAGCCTCCTGATTATTGGCGTGGTGCACAACACACCGATAATCAAGACTCTACTGGATACGGTCTGTAGACACTTTCCGAGGATTAACTGCTCTGATACCACTTTTGTCACGACCCGAACCCGGGCCCGTGACTGGTGCCTTACCCCGGGCACCCTAGTGATACAACATCAGAGTAATCAGCGGAATATAAACAATAACATGAAATAACAAGAAGTATAAAACAATAATCTTGTGAAAACTTGCCTTTCGGCATATATAGACAATCTTTTAAAGCGAACAGTTTAATCCTTTTTACAACCCTGCCCACATCAGTACTACAGACCTCTATGAATGAAATGACAACAACGACGGACGGTGGTTCGCCATACCACGAATGTAGCACCTACAACAACAGGACTATACGAAGATAAGCCTCCGAGAAACGGAGCTTTCCCAAACTGACGTGACCCTAAGAGCGAGGATCAACGATCGGTGTACCTTTACCGGCATGAACGCAGCCCTCAAGGAGGTCATAACATAATGCAGTATGTGAAATCGAAAATAAATATCAGAAATGAAATCATAGTATTCTATACAAAGGGAGACATGTATGATAACCAAACTACGATTACAATAAATAAGCGAATATGTCAAGCCGGGGACTCACGCCTCAAAGTCATCTAATAATAACCATGGGTCTCACGCCCACAACATCAATCATGCCCATGGAATACCTTCCTCACCGCGGCGATCCATGATATAAAAGCACCAAGGAATACACATGAACACGGTGTCCCACTGTGTCCAAATAAACGATGACAGTAGGCATGCGAAGGCATAGCCGACTACTAACACCAGCGTAACTAACAAGGTCATAAATCGTATCATGATATCTGTCTGCGTCACATGATCAAGGCGGTCACTCGCGCGCAGTATCAAATGCGCGCGTCTAGCCTCGAACTTTCCGCGACTCGCATAGGCCAACCTCGTAGGCCCGCATGAGGTATAACCCCGCATCGAGGTAGCTACTCCCTAAATCGCCCCGACTCGCGATCGCATGGCCACAAGGACCGCATGACCACACGGGCCGTAAACTAACCTGGAACTCCCGTAGTTCCGCATGGATCCCCTGGACCCGCATGAGGTATTCTCGAATCATGGTCCCAGACCGCCTGAGTCTACCCCGCATCGGAGGGCAGCTTAACCTCCGGACACAAGTCAAGGTAAGTGGTACAATACCAACATAACGGCTGATAGTCAAACAACTTTAAGCGCAGTCGAGGGGAAAACCCCTTTACACTAACATCACAAGATACTAACACACGTAGCATCCTAACATGTTTACTTATCAAATCAACAAGAAAGTATTACAAGGCTATCACAAACCAATACAATCAAGTTATTCACACAAGGTACTTTCTATTAACAAGTTCGGGTATCTACCCCCAAAGTACTTCACACATTAAATCTTTAAAAGATCCGTTCCTTCCACATAAGCCACACAATACCCGTAGTATAAAAATCGTGACTATCTTTTTAAGTAAACAAGACACTTCCCCTTTTGTAAAATCAAGTAACAACATTATTTTCCAAACGTTCAAATTTGCCTAATTTCAAATGCTCAAGTCACTTATTTTAGAAAGGTTTCATAACTCATAGTCTTAATCTCTTTTAAAACATTTGAGTAACATAAGTCTTATGTGTGAATAGGTTATTCTTGTTTATAATAATCTTACTACAGCAGCCATGACCTAGAAAATGGAATATCATTTTATCTCATCTTAGTTTCTATGCAGATGGAGGTTTCTACTGGTTTTAATAATACAAATCATTAGTCAGTACATTTTCCTTTATTAACGCTGCAGTAGTTTGGCGATACACATTCTGATTTCCGAAATCAGTAAAACATTCTTAAGCCGTTATACCTAACTTCCCATAAAGCTAGTATAACTCTTAAGTTTTCAAAAACCAAGTATTATTCTCCCTTCAAAACGATTTATAAATCTTTTGAAATACAACAAGTTCTTTATTATAACAAGCCGGTTATAATTCACATCAGTTACCTTTTAAAACCACAAGGTATTTTCTTACCTACATAAAGCTGTTATGACCAACTTCCCATAAAGCCGTTATAACACTTTATGTTTTTAAAAACAATCAAACACGATTAACACTGCGTCTACCGTACTACATAGTTCACACATATCATGCTAGAAGAGATAGGAAGAGGTTCACATACCTCGCGACGAGTATCGACAATAAGCAAAATGCTCCAAGTACTACAACGCGCTAGCCCTTTCCACTCCTCAAGTAGAATACGCTACTCTTAGCACTTTCACCTAAAAAGGTCACAAACGTCTATTAACTTCAAAACACAAGGTTCCATTTCTCTACAGAAAATTCGGCAGCACCTCCCCCCCCCCCGCAACAGCGTAAATCTCCTCCTCTATCGAGGCCGGCCACCAAGCCACCCAGGGGGGGGGGGGGGTTTACACGTCTAACCGGACGTGTACATTTCTTCTCAGTAATACTACACAAGTCTCGCAATCTGATCTATGTAAATACTGATTCGATTCTTTTCTTTATTCTTCAGGCTTAAGTCAAAAGACATTGCCGCAGTACTAAGCTTAGTTCTATATATAGTATACTTCAACTATATAATCTAACAACATGTAATTTCCAATCACAAATAGAGGGACAAGATAATTACCTCGATAAGCCCATAATTATCCAAGTATAAATGTCGATCCTTAGCAACGCTTAGCTCCTACTCCGGTGCTCGACCCGCTCCAAACAACCCAGAAGTTCTAACCAACTTCTACTTAAATACTTCAATCACTCAATGAAGATTTCCTTAGGGTTTCGGTTTGAGACAAAAGGACATACTGGTAGTATTTAAGACTCTACGTATAGAGGTTTCTTTGGAATACTACAAGGTATACGGCTAAGGTAATTTGGGTATAATGTAATACTTTTGAGAGTATTTCTACCAAGAGGGGGTGTATTCTACGAGAACAACAAGGCAAGTGGGTACCTCACGGCACACCACTAGGAGGGGTGTACCTCGGCCAAGGCCTCAGGAGGGGTGCACCCTCGGCCAAGGCCTCACAAAGGAAGAGGAGGGACGAAACCAACAAGGAGGGAGGGAGGTTTTCAAGACTTGGAAATTATGGAATGGATGAAGAAGTCTTCAAAGGGGGAGGGTATTTATAGGCCAAGCAAAGGCCAACCAAGGGCCAAGATCTAGCCAAGTGGGGGGCAAGTGGAGGGCCAAGATATGCCCAAGTGCCCCCTAGACCCTACTCCTTAAAACCCTCACAAATATCTACCAACACTTGCTCATCCATTCGGCCCTAACCGCCCCTTCAAGTCCACCAACGAGAGGGTGCCAAGTGTTGCCCTCTCGTTGGTCCAAAACGTTTCGTCTCTCGGAAAAATCCGAAAAAATACTAAATGACATAGCCGTAATTTACCCTTCGTAAGTTAGGTAGAACGTTTCGTCTAAAAACGACTCTAACCGGGTGTTGTGCACAAACATATTTCGGCCAAGGGTGCCACATGGGGGTGACACGTGTCGCCCCCCGATTCGTCCAAAATATTTCGTCTTCCGAAAATATCCATAACGGCCAAAATCTCAAAAATCAAAGCGGGCCCCACAAAACCGTAAATTTCTCCCGTGGGCCCCACGTGACCATTTCCGAAAATAAAATCCCAAAATTCTAATATAATCTATGAAGTCCAAATACCAAATCTGGGAATCCAATTCCCATTAACGAACCTTTTTCCTTCACAAAAACCGGAAACTTTTCCGTGGAAAAATCACCTCTTTCTTCCTTTCCAATCTTTCTGTCGTATTCTCGTACGTACGTCCTCGCATACATACCCTGGAACTACGGGGTATAACAAATGTAATATTTTTTCATTGTGTCCTTGATCTAATCATAAAACACAAACAAAATTATTTTTGTGTCAAAAATAAGAATACTTATTTAGCATCCTCATAATTTCAGTTTAAGTACTTGATACTCCTATAGAATAGGAACGGTATTATTTCAAGGGCTTTCCCCATATTGCACAATTGCTAAAAATTAGTAAAGACTTTTTCTCATTTTGATACTCTTTTTTTATGATATCTAATATCATCGCAGAGAACGATATCACATTCGAATCATATTCTTATTGAGGATCATGCTTGTGTGACCAAAATTAATTCACTACGCAGTAACAATAATCATATGATATTACAAAGGTAAATGTCACCTGAAATGTTAGAGACATCTCAACCAACATTCACCAAACACGCCTTTTTAGAGATTACATAAACAGAGATTTCTTCAAACTATAAAATCTCTCATGGTCCAAAGCTTTTATAAAAATATCATCTAGTTGATGAAGAGTGTCAACATGTTCAATTTGAACTAGATGTTTTTCAACCAAATCTCTTAAAAATGATGTCTGATATCAATATGTTTTGCACGAGAGTGCTGAACTGAATTTTTTGAAATATTTATAGCACTCAAATTATCACAATACAAAACTAAGATATTACTTGAAATCCATAGTCGTCTAACATGTGTCTTAGCCATATCAATTGAGAGAAACAACTTCCATCTGTTATATATTCAGATTCAGCAGTTGAAAGTGAGACACAATTTTGTTTACGACTATACCAAGAAACAAGATTATTGTCAAGATAAAAATATCCTCCACTTGTACTCTTTCTATCATCCACATCACCAGCCCAATCCGAGTCACTATATCCTATTAGGTTAGGATTAGTGTCTTTGGAATACCGAATTCCTAATTCACATGTGTCGACAATATATCTAATGACACGTTTACGACATTTAAGTGAGAGATTTTGGGACAGGCTTGGAATCGAGCACATACACAAATACTAAACATTATATCAGGACGACTAGCAGTGAGATATAGCAGACTACCTATCATAGATCGATACAGTGTTAGATCGACATTTTTGCCAACATCATATTTGCATATTTTCTGCGATGATCCCATTGGAGTCCTCATTTGTTTAGCATTTTCCAATCCAAATTTCTTAACTAGATTCTTGGCATACTTGCTTTGGGAGATGAAGATTTCATCTTCACTTTGCTTTATCTGCAAGCCTAAGAAAAAAGTTAGTTCCCCAATCATGATCATCTCAAATATTGATGGTATTGCTTCAACAAATATTTTAAGGTAGGACTGTGAGGTCGAACCAAAAACTAGTCATCTACATAGATTTGAGTAATAACAATATCTACACCGTGATGTTTGATGAATAAAGTACAATCAGTTTCACCACATTTAAAACCAAATTCAAGAAGGAAGTGAGTTAGACGACCATACCATGCACGAGGAACTTGTTTCAGTCCATACAAAGCCTTTTTGAGCTTGTATACATACTGTGGATGGTGAGGATCTTCAAATCCTTTAGGTTGTTCAACGTGGACTTCCTTATCAAGATAGTCATTCAAGAAAACACGTTTAACATTCATTTGATGAAGAGTAATCTTTAGACAGCAAGCAATGACAAGTTATAATCTAATTGACTCAATTCTAGCCACAAGAGCAAAGGTTTTCATCATAGTCAATCCCTTCTACTTGAGTATATCCTTGAGAAACTAGGCGAGCTTTGTTTCTCACAACAGTTCCTGATTCATTTGACTTATTTTTAAAAATCCATTTAGTTCCAATTACATTGGTATTATTTGGGCGTGGAACTAAATCCCATACTTCATTTTGAGAGAATTGTTCATGTTCTTCTTGCATTGTTTGTATCCAACAATTATCCTTGAGTGTTACCTTACCATATCTCTGTAATTGAGTGGTTCCTTTTCTCTTGTTCTTACTCCTTCAAACACTCCCCCTATCACCTGACCTGTAGGATGATTCTTCTTAATCCTTGATGAGGGGTCCCTGCGTACTTAATCTATCAATTCAGTATTTGACTCCTCATCTGCACCTTCTGTGCTCTCGGGTTCAGATGTGGTGATATTTGGGGCAACATCTGGCTCTTCAGTAGTCTGCACATTTTCTACTGAGATTATAGTGTTATTTTCATATGTATTCCCTGTAAAATCAGAAAAATTATCAAAAACAACATTTACAGACTCTTGTACAGTTTTGGTCCTAAGGTTGTACACTCGATAAGCATGACTATTTTGATAATAGCCCACAAAAATTCCTTTGTCACTCTTTGAGTCAAGTTTTATCAAATGATCTCTATCATTTAAAATGTAACAAATACTCAAACACATGAGAGTAACGCAAGTTAGGTTTCTTTCCATTAATTAACTCATAGGGTGTCATCTTTGTTCCAGGACTAAGATAGACTCTATTAGTGATGTGACTTGCAGTAATCAAGGCTTCAGCCCAAAAACGTTTTGACATTTTCTTAGCATAAGCATAACTCTAGCCATTTCTTGTAGTATTCTATTCTTCATCTCTGCTACACCATTTGTTGAGGAGTTTTGGGAGCAGAAAATTCATGAAAAATACCCTTTTTCTCACAAATTTTTGAGAACAAGATATTTTCAAATTATTTTCCATGATTGGACCTTATCCGAAAAATAAGAGAATGAAACAAGTTTCTTATCCTAGAGTGCAAGACTTTAAACATGTCAAAAATTTGAGATTTTTCTTTCAAAAAGTATATCCATGAAAATCTAGAAAAATTATCCACGATCACATAGGAATACCTCATGCCTCCTAAACTGTCTACCTCAATTGGACCCATAAGATCCATGTGCAGTAATTGAAAACGGTGAGACGTACCTGAATATTCACCGTCATTCTGGACAACATTATGGAAAATATGGGTTTGCTTACCTTTTAGACAATCTTTACAGACCACTGTTTTACCTTTAGGACTCAGTTTAGGAATGCCTCTTACCGCTTCATAAGAGATCAATCTTTCTAATTTACGGTAGTTTACATGCCCTAACTTTTGATTCCACAATATTGTGTCATCTGTTCTAACATTATTGCATATTTCTTGTTTTCCAACAAGATATCAATTATCACCTGTTCTTGTTCCTGTCATCACACACATGTTAGCTTCATTTGTAACTACAGAAGCATTTTTATTAAACTTTACCTCAAGATTCTCGTCACATAGTTGACTTATGCTTACCAAATTAGTCATTAGCTCTTCAACATGTAAGACATTCTTTAAGGCAGGAAAACTAGGAACATTTAGGATATCTTTTCCAATTATTTTGTTTTTACTGTCACCTCCATAAGTTACATTACCTCTACTGAATGACTCGTAATTCCTCAAAAACTCATTTGTGTCTGTCATGTGATGTGAACACCTACTATCAATGTACCAAGAACCTGCAATGTTAGTTCTAAAAACAATTATATCCATTTTGGGAACTCAAACTCTTTTAAAATATTCTTTTAGTTTAGGCTCAGAAATGTTGCTTCGAATGTTGTCCGAGTTGTTGGACAGCCTTTTAGGCAACATTTTGCTCATAAAATTCTGAAGTTTGAAACCGTATGATTTTAAATGACCAGGGGAGTTACAGTGATGACACACAAATTTCATATCCTTTGACATATATGAGAACCTATTATTTAATCATTTTCCCTTTACAAAGTACATTTTCTCATTTTTGTCAAACAAACTAAAGCATATTGTTTTAAGAGAGTTTTTATACCCAATACCTGCATGTGTAGGTTTACTAAAGTTGAGTATCTCATTAAATTTAGAGGTCCCTGAGTTGAGCTTACGGAAGGTTGTTTCAGCTAGATCTAACTTTACACTTATCTTACCAAATTCAATGTCATTTTTGTAAGTAAAACCTCTAAACGAGTAATCGTGCCTTTTAAATCAGCATTCTCAAGAGTTAAAATTTTTAACTTTGTGTCAAGTTGTTTGGATTCTATGATTAAGTCTTTACAAAAAAATTGTAATTCCTTAATCATGTCGTCTTTGGAGTCAACTTGATTTTCAAAGTTAGTCTCACTACTAAAAAAACCACTAAAGCAATTAACATTAGGATAGTTAAAGTATTCATACCTCTCGGATGTTGCTGGAACTGTATATGTTTTCATTGATGTTGACGCAAATGTTGTAATATTTGGGATAACACTATCGACGACATTTTCCTCGTCTGATAAGGATTGTTCGAAAATAGTAGACAACATTGCTTGTGACTCTATTTCTTGATCTCCTTTCTCTTCTCCTTCGTCGTCACTAAGGGAAACCCACATACTTTTACCAAATTTTCTCAAGGCACATTCATTAACATAATGACCACATCCTGATCATGCATGACATTGCACACTTTCAAGTTGTTTGGGATCAAATTTGGTACGATCTGAGTTGGTTCTCTTTAGTTGATTTCCTCTTTGAACTATAGGAAGGGGTTTAGTGGACTTTTGATTGAAGTCTTGGTTTTGGTGTTCTTTGGATTTGAACTTATTTCTATCATTTTTGAACTTCCTTACCATCGAATTAAATTTTCGAGTAAGGAGGACAACATTTGCACCATCACCAATTTCTTCAAAATTCTCATCCTCTTCTTCGATTTGACTCTCCAAGGATTTGATTTGAAGTGCTACATATTTACTCTTATACAATGTCTTTTGATTCTCAATATTCATCTCATATGTTTTGAGAATGCCCATTAAGGTAGGAAGGTCCATTGTAGCAAGGTTATGAGCTTCCTCAATCGCACAAATCTTTATATTACAAGTTGAGTGTTGGTCAAAGGGTACCAAGAACTTGACATTCATTAGAGATGTCAATCAACTTTTCAAAATAGGTTTTAATGTCTTCCGTTTCCTCCATCCTTAAACATACGTCTTTGGCCGGGGAACAATTTTGTATGAGTTTGAACATGTAAAGATCAACAATCCAAAAATGGCATTTAAGGCCTTTTCGTTGAAGTTTGCATTGTTGGTTTCTTCCGCAGTCCATTCGGATTTAGGTTTAAAAAGTATGTCACATTTCTCATCCGGTGGTAGCATTGGAACAACATATCCATTGGTGATATATCTCCATGCCCTAACATCAATTGATTTGATATGAGAGTGTAGGCGAATCTTTCAATAGGAACAATAAAAACAAACTGGAAATAAACAAACTTGAATGTTAATACAGTTTGCAAATGTCTGCGATAATGTCGTCTGACACAAGTGACAACACTTTCATAAAACAGAAAAATTTTACTAGTAAATGCAGCAGAAATTTAAAGAACACAAAGGCAGTGACCGAAAGTATTGTATATATTTATATACAATTGAATAAATTCCTTCTTTTATAATATTACAAGATAATACAAAAGGAATTAAAAAATGGTGAAGTCGCAGATGACTTCTGCCTGAAAAATCTACCTAAATAGACATAGACAACATCTCATTATAATTGCTTCAATAAAGAACAAATCTAGAATCTGGGCAGCAATTATAATTGTTACACCCCGTAGTTCCAGGGTATGTATGTGAGGACGTACGTACGAGAATACGACAGTAATATTGGAAAGGAAGAAAGATGTGATTTTTCGACGGAAAAGTTTCCGAACTACGTGAAGGAAAGAGGTTTATTATTGAGAATTGGATTCTCAATTTTGGTATTTAAGACTTTAAGAACTTATAAGAATTATGGAATTTATATTTTACGGATTTGGTCACGTGGGGCCCACCCGAGGAAATTTTACGTTTTGTGGGGCCCGCGAGGGTTACAGAATTTTTTATGAACGAATGGGAGGGCGACACGTGGCACCTCCCCCACTTGATGTTGGACGAAATGTGCAAGGGTTGGATGGTCATTTGACCATTGTGGATGAAAGTCTTGCAAGTTGAAGAGCTTGAGTATATTGACTTAGTCAATGGGACCACATAGCTAGATATTTAAGTAAATGCATCCTAGCCACCCATTTGTTTTAATCTTAGCCCTCCATGTTACTATATAGTAGTACTAGTAGTGAGACAAGCATTCTACACTTAGCTAAATTTCAAGAAATTGGATGAACACATTTGAGGGCTCTCGGCTTTGAGCTTTTTGAAACAAGAAAATTTTGCAATTGTTGTCCATTGTTCACAAGACTTAAACCCTAGGTTCCTAAGAGTGTTGTAAGGTTATCTCAATAGAAAGATCCCGGAAAAGTGGCGTTTTCGTATTAGTCGCAAGGCGGAAACTTAGGGAGTTCTTCAACTTTGAAGTTGGAACTTGAAGATAAGTTCTTCATAGGCTTCTAAGGAGTGCTTGGAGCGAATTGGAGCATAAGGAAAGGAGCTAAGAATTGCTAAGGAGCGACTTTGAAACTTGGAAGGATTAAGGGCTTGTAAAGGTATAATTCTTGTCGTTTTAGTAATTAAGATTACTTATTGTTGTAGCTTTGGATATTAGCAATCATGAGGTATATATATATTGAAGTTTGATAAGTGAATTGACTATTGGAACCCTAATCGGAAAACTAGTATGTTAGCCCTTAAGATTGTAATTCAAGTTGATTACTAGTTAAGTTGTCATATGTTATATAAGGAAGGAAATTGTAGTTGTGGAAGTTGTTTATGACTATATAACATGTTTGACCCAAGAACTTGAATTGGATAAGAATTGGTGTTGTTGTATCTCAAGTGCCGATTAGACATTGTGTTTTGTGGACTAGTTTTGATGTCAATTGTGGGGCGGAATTTTACACGTCTTGTAGAGTGTGTAATCCCCTTTGTATTTGCTGAAATGTTTGAGCCTTAAATGTGGCGTTTGGTTATTGAATTCGGCCTTGAAAAAGGTGGCAAAGTATGTAGAAACAAAGGAAGTGTTGTCCGATTTTCCGTAGAATTTAGTGACCTTGTACTTAGAATATTCTACGAAGAGAGCTAGAGGTTAATAGACATTTTTATGACCATTATAGGATTGAATTACTACGAGTAGCGTATTCTACTTAAATGGTGGAAAAGGCTAGCAAGGGTATAGTACTTGGAGCGTTTTGCTAATTGTCGATAATCGTCGCGAGGTATGTGAACCTATTCCTATCTTTTCTAGCATGATTGTTGTAAACTATGTAGTACGGTAGACGTACATGTGCTAAATGAATTTGGTTGGTTTAGAACATAAAGTGTTATAATGGCTTTATGGGAAGTTAGTTATAACGACTTTATGTAGGTAAAAGAATGGTTGATTGTTTTTAAAAGATAAGAGACTTGACTTATATTTAACTTGATATGATTTGTTAAGGACTTGAATTGTGTTAAAAGTTGTGAAACCTCATTCGTGAGTAATGAGTACTTGGTTTTTAAAGAGTAATGTTATATTGATTTCGGAAATGGGAAGGAGTATCGAACAAACCACTGCAGCGTTAATAAAAGAAAATGTATTGACTAATTAATTATATTAAAACAAGTAGAAACCTCCATCTGCATAGAAGCTAAGATAAGACAAAATTATTACATTTTATAGATCATGGCTACCTTAATAAGAATCATTACATACAAGAATTAAATTTCTTAAATTCCAAAGTAAGGAACTTGATTTCTAAAAGAAAAGGGACTTGAGGAATTGAAGAGTAAATGGTTTAAAAATAAGGCATGGTTTTATCTTAAATTGGTTTAAAAAGAAAGCATGGTATTGTCTTGGTTTATTTCAAAAGAAGGTGTGGAAATGGTTTTGGGTTTACTTGAAAGGATAATTACTCTATTTTTGATACTATCGGTATCGTATGACTTTTGCAAAAAGAAAGGGATCTTTTGAAAGAATTTAAGTACGTAGTACTTTAGGGTTAACACCCGGATTGTTGGCACAAAATGGGAGTACTTGAGTTTATATAAATGGTGAATCAATTTACCTGTTAATGAAAGTTTAAAAGTATGTTGAACTTGCCTATGCTAGTTGTGATAGCTTTTGTTGTGCAAGTATTGTATTTCTATACCACCGCGTCTCTCGATGGAGGGCCGGCTGACTTGTTGTGAACTTACTTGGACGTACCGGCAGTGACGGAGGATTCCACGGGTATGCTTCCATTATAATTATCACATGGTCATGTCTACACCGATGAGGGATTCCGGGGGCATGTGACCATTATTGTTATTTGTGGCGAAGTCTCGTGACTTACGGTTGTGATCTGGTGGTTAGCCTAGTTACTTGCCCCCGTCAGCTACGTGACGCAGGTGGATCTGGTAGATGTTATCGCACTTGCCACGTGTCAGCTTCGCGGCGAAGTATCGTGACTTACGGTTGTGATCTGGTGGTTAGCCTGGTTACTTGCCCCCGTCAACTACGTGGCGCAGGGAGGATCTGGTAGAGGTTATCGCACTTGCCACGTGTCAGCTTCGCGAGTCAGTTTTTGGACGAAGCTTCGTGACTTACGGTTGTGATCTGGTGGTTAGCCTGGTTACTTGCCCCCGTCAGCTACGTGGCGCTGGGAGGATCTGGTAGAGGCTATCGCACTTGCCACGTGTCAGCTTCGTTATATGGTTGTTTAATATTGTTGGTATGGTAGGTTCTGGTAGCTGGCTTTCGTACTTGCCCCGGTCAGTTGATGATGCAGGTTGGATTTGGTAGCTATGCCTTCGTACTTGCCCCGTACGGTTTTTATGACACAGGTGGGACCTGGTGTTCATGTGTACTTCTTGGTGTTATTATATCATAGACTGCCGGCAGTGAGGAAGGTATTCCACGGGCATGATTGATGTTGTGGGCGTGAGACCCATTGTTATATTGATGACTTTGAGGGCGTGAGTCCCTGACTTGACATGACTGCTTATATGTTGTGTATTGTAGTTTGGTTATCATACATGTCTCCTGCTTTATATAGACTATTATGATTTCATTTCTGATATTTTGATTTCACATACTTGGTACTGTTGTCTTGACCTCGCCGAAGTGCATTCATCCGCAGTAGAGGTACACGATTGTTGATCTCGCCATAGGATCACGATTCGGCGTTCGAAGCTCGTTTACGTGGCGCCCGAACCGCCCGTCATGGTGCCTTACCGGGCACCCTAGTGATACAACATCGAGAAAACCAGCGGAAATAAAACTTTACACAAGAAATAAGAGATATAATAAATAAACAGCCAACCAAAAGCGATTGCCTTCAAGATATACATAAAACACGAGCAGTTTAATCCTTTTACAACCCGCCACAACAGCGATCTACAGACCTCTAAGATTTATACAACAACTATGACGGACAGGCCCGCCATACCTGAACGCATGAGAACTTACGGACTCGGGGTAACATGCAAAGATAAGCCTCCGGAGCGGAGCTTCCCAAAATGTGAAATGAGATCCTACGCGGATCGACGGTAGATGTACCTCTACTGCGGCATGAACGCAGCCCCGAAGAGGTCGAGACAACAGTACCAAGTATGTGAAATAAATCAGTAAATGAAATCATAATAGTCTATATAAAGCGAGAGACATGTATGATGACCAAACTACGATATATAACATATAACGATTACATCAAGACGAGGACTCACGCTCCAAATTATCACTCGTGCGTGGAATTTCTTCTCCGCTGGCATTTATGATATAACCATACCAAGGATTATACATGAACACCATGTCCCACTGTGTTATAAAAACCGTGCAGACAAGTATAACTACGAGATCCGACCGTACCAATAATACAATGCAACCAAAACACGGCCGTCACGGGCAAGTGCGAGCCGACTCCGGATACCAAGGCCGGTCACGCGGTGACCGGGGCAAGTACGAGGCTGACCACGGGGACCAAGGCGTATCACGAAACCGTCACTATCTTGAACGGGGCAAGTCACGGTGACTACCGATACCAAGGCCGAATCGATCCACGAGGCGGGGCAAGTCGAGCCGACCACGGATACCGGGCGAACGGTAAGAAACCTCATGGAGAGCTAGTCCATGGAACAACACTATCAGCGTGAGCATACGTGGAATTCTCCATCACCGCAAAGTGTCCAAGTAAGTTCTCAACAAGTCGACCCTCTCATCGAGAGACGCCAGAATCTGAAATACCACACTTGCACAACAAAGGCTATCATCACAAGCATAGGCAAGTTTCACAACAACAAGCATAGGCAAGTTTCACAACAGCAAGCATAGGCAAGTTTCACACAACTCAAAGTACTTTCATTTTATGCCAAAGTCCGGGTTTTAACTCCAAAGTACTACATCGTTAAGTTCTTTTAAAGAGATCCATTTCTTTTATAAAAGTCACCCGATACGTAGTATTAGAATGACCAACCCACATTCCTTTTCAAAATCAAGTAACAACATTCTTTTCCTAAGTTCGGTTTGCCTAGTTTCATTACTCAAGCTTCTCATTTTCAAAAGGTTTCATAGTTCATAAACTTAATCACTGATTCCTTTTAGAATAATTGAGTAAATTATGTCGCGTGAGAGTAGGTTATTCTTGTTTACAACATTCTTATTACAAAGACCATGATCTAGAAAATGTAATATCATTTTGTCTCATCTTAGTTTCTATGCAGATGGAGGTTTCTACTGGTTTTAATACAATTCATCATTATTCAATACATTTTCCTTTATTAACGCTGCAGTGGTCTGTCGATACACATTCTGATTTCCGAAATCAGTAAAACATTATCCCTTTAAATAAAATCAAGTACTCATTACTCACGAATGAGGTTTCACACAAACATTCACTTTAAAACAAATAAGTTAAGTCTCTTATCTTATAAGATCAAGTCTCTTAACTTCTAACATCAGTAAACCATTCTTAAGCCGTTATACCTAACTTCCCATAAAGCTAGTATAACTCTTAAGTTTTCAAAGCACAATACTACACTTCTTTCAAAACGATTCATAAATCTTTTGAAATACTTCAAGTTTTATTATAACGCCCCAAGCCAGTTATAAATCAAATCAATTATCTTTTAAAAACCACAACCCATTTTCTTACCTACATAAAGTCATATGACCAACTTCCCATAAAGCCGTTATAACACTTTATGTTTCAAACCAATCAAATACATTAAACACATGTACGTCTACCGTACTACATAGTTACACACATATCATGCTAGAAGAGATAGGAAGAGGTTCACATACCTCGCGACGAGTATCGACTAATAGCAAAACGCTCCAAACAGTCGGCTACTCCTTAAGCCAAGTAAATCGCGCCACGTAGGTACTTCAACCTATAAGGCCACAAGGCGCCTATTATCATCTAGACCACAACGTAGAATATTCTCTGAGAAAATTCGGCAAGATCTCCCCGCCACAGCGTAAATCTCCTTCTCTATCGAGGCCGGCTACCAAGCCAACCAGAGGGGGGGTTTCACACGCCTAACCGGACGTGTACAATTCTACAACACAGTAATTTCCAATTACAATAGAAGGACAGTAGTGTTTACCTCGATAAGCCCAAAATTATCCGAGTATAAAGTCGATCCTGAGCAAGGTTTAGCTCTACCCGAGTGCTCCAAACCGCTCCAAACAACCCTTAGAAGTTCTATCCAACTTACTCCAAAACTTCAACCAACGGTGAAGGGTTCCTTAGGGTTTCGGTTTGAGACTAAAAGGACAAAAGGTAGTATTAGGACTACGTATAGAGGTAACTTTGGAATACTACAAGGTATAAGGCTAAGGTATTTTGGGCATTATAACAATACTTGGAGGAGTATTTTAATACCACAGGGGGTACCACACGAGAACAACACCCAAGGGAGGGGGTGTTCTCGGCTTTAGGCTCACATGAGGGAAGGTTTCGGCCAAAGGCCTTCACAAGGGAGAGGGGCTCTTGGACGAGTCAACAAGAGGAGGAGGGGTTCTCAAGACTTAGGCAAGTGAAGAGTGGATGAAGAAGTCTTCAAAGAGAGGGTATTTATAGCAAAACCAAAGGCCAACCAATGGCCAAGATCAAGCCATGTGCAAGGCAAGTGTAAGGCAAGATCAAGCCAAGTGCATCCACAAAACACTCCACAAAACACTCCACAAAACAAGCCACAAAGCAAGGCACAAAAGAGGAGCCAATCGGCCAAGGCCAAGCCTTCTCTTTGCGATCAATGAGGTGACAAGTGTCACCCTCGTTGTCCAAAAATGTTCCGTCGCTCGGAAAAATCCGCAAAAATACTAAATGACATAGCCGGAATTTTCCCAACGTAGTCATGGAAACGTTTAGTCGAAAACGACTCCTTTCGGCACTTGTGTACAAATTTCGAAACTATGCCTACTTAAGGCTCAAATTGTACACGTACGCCCTCACGTACGTACTCTGGAAACACGGGGTATAACATTCTTCCCCCCTTAGAAACATTCGTCCCGAATGTTCCTTCTAGGTCTCAAAACAAACAGGCGTCAGTATAGTCTTCACTGCTATACGTACGAAAACAATCATGCCACACCGCCAAAAACACACGTTCACTTCTCCGCTCGTAGTACTCGTCACGAACACTCGAACTCGTTCTAGTATCCGTACCACACTTCTGTCAACGCTTCTGTTACCAACCCTTGGAGTCACTACCTCCAAACTTGGTCATCTCACTAACCTCGATTTCCCCTAAGGCCATTCCCGGCCTTCCGAACTGATTCGGTCGAACACACGCGAACTCATACGATGGTCAACTAAACTTGGGCCTAGCACCTCGTGACCCTACCACTGGCGGGACCACCCAGAACCCACCCCAAACCGGGTTACTGGTTGACCCGCAAATGGTCCCCAACCCGACCCAACCGCGCCAACTCTTGTTCCCGATCCGAACAATCTTACTATTTCACATCATGAAAGCTACCACTTTCATCTCACACTACCAGGACTTACCCTTTTCACTAACTGTTTCTAAATCACATTTTAGCACAAAGCTATCCAAACATAACATTAAACACATCAACAACATCAATACAAACAAAACTCTAGAGGTTAAGGATATACGAAACTAGGCGGTTCAAGGACCGCTAAAGCGAGAACTCCCTGCGACTCTACCTGGGGCCTCGGTGTACAAACATCTGCTGGCTACGGAAGGTGAAGAACCTGAATCGCTCACAGTAGTCCATGCTATCCTACCAGTGCTACCACAGTCGGACGGTCTCTTGCCGGATGGCCCGTTGGCGCAAAAATAACAATCTCCAGAGTTAGTACGACACTCTCCCTTATGAAGCTTTCCACAACGGCCGCGAGACAAGGGCAACCTCATCCGCGAGCACTCGCGCTCTCACGAAAATCTGAAACACAGGAGCCCCGGCCGCTCCCGAATATCCGAAGGTCGAAAGGCTGTGGAGGACCACTGTCTTGTGAGGTACATAACTAGTCTGCTTCTTGAGGCGGTCCGCCTCGAAAGTCACCAAAGGACCTGCTGTTCGCCTCTTACGACTTTGGTCATTCCGTCGATTTATCCGCTCCTCACATCCAAGTGTATACGCTGCGTGCGGCAATGTCCATGCCGGTGAAAGAGCTACACCGAACAACTCTGCAAGGCAATCATCGAGCCAGTAACATAACGGTGCACTCGATCCTCCATACTAGCTACTAACGCGGGGACGTCTCGCCAATGAGTCGAACTCACATTGTACTCGAACCGCACGCGGATTCTGCCAGAACACCAAAAATCTGTCGGCGAGCCTCCTCATCCGGGAGGCAAGAAATGTGCAAGAAAGGCCTCGAGAACTCGTTCCATATCGGAAGCGCATGCTCTCCTGGACAGCTCGAGAATCAAACCGATCATTGCGGTATCACGCGATTGATGTGAACCTAGCCACCGACTTCGATCTCCGATGCCTTGATCACTCTCGCGTCCAGAATCGCTTCGGATGAACTCCTGCGGATCATCCTCGTGCCTCGACCCATAAAACTCGCGGCCTACAACTCGGAAAATCCGAAGCCTCGAACTATCTCGATCTAGGGTGAACGGCTGGTGCTCTGGGCTTTGTGTCCGCCTATCCTCAAGTCGGCCTGACCACGGCCATTAATCGGGCCCACTTTATAACTCATCTCTCTGCTCTGCATCGCGGATGGAGGCTCAGTCTTGTGGTCTCTGCCGCTTACTCGCAGATCCTCTGCTGCCTTGCCCACGGGCGGGTTGCCTTCGCGAGGCATAGCGGTAAAACGAAACACGTCGGAGGGTCGATCTTATCACGCGGCTACAAGGCACGATCTCGGAATGAGAAGAATGGAAACCAATCCTAAATGTCCTATAGCCTCACGATTATAGATGTGGTGCACAACACACCGATAATCAAGACTACTAGACACGGTGCAGACACTTTCAGAGATTAATCGCTCGATACCACTTGGCGCCCGAACCGGGCGTCACAGTGCCTTACCGGGCACCCTAGTGATACAACATCGAGAGAAAACGGCGGAAATAAAAACTTTACACAAGAAATAAGAGATATAATAAATAAGCAGGCCAACCAAAGCGATTGCCTTGGTATATACATAAAACACGAGCAGTTTAATCCTTTTACAACCACGCCACAGTGATTACTACGGACCTCTAAGATTTATACAACAACTATGACGGACGGGGCCCGCCATACCACGAACGTACAAGAACTTACGGACTCGGGTAACATACAAAGATAAGCCTCGGCCAGGCGGAGCTTCCCAAAATCTGAAATGAGATCCTAGCGCGGGGATCGGCGGTAGATGTACCTACTGCGGCATGACGCGGCCAGAAGAGGTCGATGACAGTACCAAGTATGTGAACCGTAATCATCGTAAATGAAATCATAATAGTCTATATAAAGCGGGAGACATGTATGATGACCAAACTACGATATATAACATATAACCCGATTCACGTGAGACAGGACTCACGCCTCCAAATTATCACTCGTGCGTGGAATTTCTTCTCATCACTGGCGGTTTATGATATAACCATACCAAGGATTATACATGAACACCATGTCCCTTTGTGTTATAAAAACCGTGCAGGACAAGTATAACTACGAGATCCGACCGTACCAATAATACAATGCAACCAAAACACGAAGCCGTCACGGGGCAAGTGCGAGCCGACTCTGGATACCAAGGCGGTCACGCGCGGTGGCCGGGGCAAATCTGGTGACCACGGGGACCAGGCGTATCCGCGAAACCGTCACTATCTTGAGCGGGGCAAGTGCGGTGACTACCGGATACGAGCGAATCGATCGAGGCGGGGCAAATGCGAGCCGACCACGGATACCCAGCCGAGCGGTAAGAAACCTCGTGGAGAGCTAGTCCATGGAACAACACTATCAATGCGAGCATACGTGGAATTCTCCATCACCGCGGCATGTCCAAGTAAGTTCTCAACAAGTCGTAGGCCTGCATCGAGACGCGGAATCTGAAATACCACACTTGCACAACAAAGGCTATCATCACAAGCATAGGCAAGTTTCACAACAACAAGCATAGGCAAGTTTCACAATGCAAAGCATAGGCAAGTTTCACACAACTCAAAGTACTTTCATTTTATGCCAAAGTCGGGTTTTTAACTCCAAAGTACTACATACGTTAAGTTCTTTTAAAGAGATCCATTTCTTTTATAAAAGTCACGATACCGTAGTATTAGAATGACCAACCCACATTCCTTTTCAAAATCAAGTAACACATTCTTTTCCTAAGTTCGGTTTGCCTAGTTTCAATTACTCAAGCTTCTCGTTTTCAAAAGGTTTCATAGTTCATAAACTTAATCACTTGATTCCTTTTTAGAATAATTGAGTAAATTATGTAAACGCGTGAGTAGGTTATTCTTGTTTACAACATTCTTATTACTGACCATGATCTAGAAAATGTAATATCATTTTGTCTCATCTTAGTTTCTATGCGGATGGAGGTTTCTCTGGTTTTAATACAATTCATCATTATTCAATACATTTTCCTTTATTAACGCTGTTGGTGCTGTCGATACACATTCGATTTCGAAATCAAGAAACATTATCCCTTTAAATAAAATCAAGTACTCATTACTCACGAATGAGGTTTCACACAAACATTCACTTTAAAACAAATAAGTTAAGTCTCTTATCTTATAAGATCAAGTCTCTTAACTTCTAACATCAGTAAACCATTCTTAAGCCGTTATACCTAACTTCCCATAAAGCTAGTATAACTCTTAAGTTTTCAAAGCACAATACTACACTTCTTTCAAAACGATTCATAAATCTTTTGAAATACTTCAAGTTTTAATATAACGCCCAAGCCGCTTATAAATCAAATCAATTATCTTTTAAAAACCACAACCCATTTTCTTACCTACATAAAGTGTATGACCAACTTCCCATAAAGCCGTTATAACACTTTATGTTTCAAACCAATCAAATACATTAAACACATGTACGTCTACCGTACTACATAGTTACACACATATCATGCTAGAAGAGATAGGAAGAGGTTCACATACCTCGCGGCGAGTATCGACAATAAGCAAAATGCTCCAAACGATCGGCTACTCCTTAAGCCAAGTAAATCGCGCCACACGTAGGTACTTCAACCTATAAGGCCACAAGGCGCCTATTATCATCTAGACCACAACGTAGAATATTCTACAGAAAATTCGGCATCTCCCCACGCGTAAATCTCCTTCTCTCTATCGAGGCCGCTACCAAGCCAACCGGAGGGGGTTTCACACGCCTAACTTGGACGTGTACAATTCTACAACACAAGAATTTCCAATTACAATAGAAGAACGATGAGTGTTTACCTCGATAAGCCCAAAATTATCCGAGTATAATGTCGCGCTGAGCAAGGTTTAGCTCTACTCGAGTGCTCCAAACCGCTCCAAACAACCCTTAGAAGTTCTATCCAACTTCACTCCAAAACTTCAACCAACGGTGAAGGGTTCCTTAGGGTTTCGGTTTGAGACTAAAAGGACAAAAGGTAGTATTTAGGACTCTACGTATAGAGGTAACTTTGGAATACTACAAGGTATAAGGCTAAGGTATTTTGGGCATTATAACAATACTTGGAGGAGTATTTTAATACCACAAAGGGGGGGTACCACACGAGAACAACACCCTAAGGGAGGGGGGGGGTGTTCTCGGCTTTAGGCTCACAAGGGGGAAGGTTTCGGCCAAAAGGCCTTCACAAGGAGAGGGCTCTTGGGCGAGTCAACAAGAGGAGGAGGGTTCTCAAGACTTAGGCAAGTGAAGAGTGGATGAAGAAGTCTTCAAAGAGAGGGGGTATTTATAGCAAAACCAAAGGCCAACCAATGGCCAAGATCAAGCCATGTGCAAGGCAAGTGTAAGGCCAAGATCAAGCCAAGTGCATCCACAAAACACTCCACAAAACACTCCACAAAACAAGCCACAAAGCAAGGCACAAAAGAGGGAGCCAATCGGCCAAGGCCAAGCCTTCTCTTTGCCGTCCAATGAGGGTGACAAGTGTCACCCTCCCGTTGGTCAAAAAATGTTCCGTCGCTCGGAAAAATCCGCAAAAATACTAAATGACATAGCCGGAATTTTCCCAACGTAAGCTGTGGAAACGTTTCGTCGAAAAACGACTCCTTTCGGCACTTGTGTACAAATTTCGAAACTATGCCTACTTAAGGCTCAAATTGTACACGTACGCCCTCACGTACATACTCTGGAAACACGGGGTATAACAGTTTCTCCGTTTCTCCGGAGGCTTATCTTTGGTATAGTCCCCTGTTGCTGTAGGTACTTACATTCAGGGGTATGGCGTGGCCCTGTCCCGTCGTAGTTGTGGTTACATTCTTAGAGGTATGTAGTACTGTTGTGGGCAGGGTTGTAAAAGGATATAACTGTTCAGGTATATATATATGCAGAAAGGCAACCGTTTTGGTTAGCCTGTTTCTTATTTTATCTCGTTTCATGTTTAAGTTTTTATTTCCGCTGATTTTCTCTGATGTTGTATCACTAGGGTGCCCGGGGTAAGGCACCAGTCGCGGGCCCGAGGTCGGGTCGTGACAAAAGTGGTATCAGAGCAGTTAATCCTCGGAAAGTGTCTACAGAGCGTGTCTAGTAAGGTCTTGATTATCGGTGTGTTGTGCACCACATCTATAATCAGGAGGCTACAGGATATTTAGGATTGGTTTCCATTCTTCTCACTCTGATATCGTGACTTAGAGCTGTGTTATAAGTTGGACTCCCTCTGACGTATTCTTTTGTACCGATTATGCCTGCAAGGCAACGAGCCCGAAGGGCAAGGCGTGAGAGTGCGAGTAGAGCACGGAGGGTTACGAGCGAGGCCCGATCTTTACCTAAGGTGGTACTTCATAGGGAGTTACTGCGGCCGCTAGCCCTGAGGAGTTTAGAGCAGCAGCGGTAGCTCACGAGGCTACGATACGAGCCTCGATCCCACGGCTGGAAGCGGAGGAGATGGGTTCTGAGAGATGGCGATTACTAGCGAGGATCGTGGCGGACGTGAGATAATGGATCACGGCAGATTCGGTAGCACGTGGTTCACCCGAGATCGGATAGTTTGAGGCTACGGGACTTTACGAGTTGCGACGCCCGAGTTCTGGTCGAGGCACGAGGATGATCCGCAGGAGTTCATCAAGCGATTCTGACGGATCATGAGAGTGATCAAGGCCGGAGACCGAGTCGGTGGTCTTAGGTTCGCATCGGTGCGTGATACGCGATCGACTAGTTTGATTCGTGGGAGCTGTCGGAGTGCATGCGCCTCCGGTGTATGGGACGAGTTCTACGAGGCATTCTTGGTCATTTCTTGCCGCCACGGATGAGAGAAACGCGGACCGACATATTTTGATCTTTGAGATAGAGAGGGCGTGCGATTCGGGAGTACAACGTTGAGTTCGACTAGTTGGCTCGATATGTCCCTGCGTTAGTGGCGATATGGAGGACGAGTGCACCGCCACGTCCACGGGGCTCGATGACTACTTGGCGAAGCTTGCTCGGGTGTAGCTCTTGTGGGCATGGACATTGCGTATCTGAGCTTATGCACGGGGATGGAGGCGTAGATACCGACGTGGGGATCGGGATCAGCGTAAGAGGGCGAAGCAATGGTCCTTTGGTAACTTTCGAGGCGGATCGCCTCAAAGAGCTAGTTATACACCTCCGCCCGATCTGAGTGGTCCTCCGATCTTGAGCGTCCAGGTATTCGAGGCGGGTCGAGCTCGGGTTTCAAATTTTCTCGGGAGTAAGTACTCGCCGGATGAGGCTACCCGTATCTCAGTGTATCCGTTGTGGTAAAACCCATAGGGGGGAGTGTCGTACTAGTTTGGGAGATTGCTATACTTGCGGCCGGAAGGGCCATTTTGCGAAAGAGTGTCCAGGCAGGTAGCGGCAAGGGGAAAGTGAAGCAGTAGTTACAGGTATATCCTTAACCCTCTAGAGACTAGTATGTATTGATGTTATGATGATGTGTTAAGTGTTATGTTCGGGTAGCTTTGTGTTAAAATGTGATTTAGAAGCCTGGTTAGTGAAAAGGGTAAGTCTGGGGATGAGAAAATTTTGAACCTTAGAAATTATGACAGTTGAGACCTTAGTTGCAAGGCCGTCTTGATTAAAGGTGTCACGACCCGATTCCGGGCCCGTGACTGGTGCCTTACCCCGGGCACCCTAGTGATACAACATCAGAGTAATCAGCGGAACATAAAACAATACGAGACATATTATGAAATATGAAACAATAATCTGAGAAAAACTTGTCTTTCGGCATATATATAAATAACAACTTTTTCCAACATGAACAGTTTTAATCCCTTTTACAAACCACGCCACAACGGCATTTTACTGAGACCTAAGAAATGATCGACAACAATGGCGGGACGGGGCCCGCCATACCCTGAATGTAAACACCTACAACAACAGGGACTATACGGCGATAAGCCTCGGAGAAAGCGGAGCTTTCCATGTGACTGTGACCCTAAGAGCGAGGATCAATGGCGGTGTACCTTTACTGCGGCATGACGCAGCCCGGCGAGGTCGATAACAGTACCAAGTATGTGGCGAAAATAAATCGTAAATGAAATCAGAGTAGTCTATACAACGCAGGAGACATGTATGAGAACCAAACTACAGGTCACCCTCAGGACGCAGTCATGTCAAGTCAGGGACTCACGCCCTCAAGTCATCACTCAATGTTACCAATGGGTCTCACGCCCACAACATCAATCGTGCGTGGAATATCTTCCTCACTGCTTGGCGGTTATGATACAAACACCAAGGAATACACATGAACACCGAGTCCCACTGTGTCCTAATAAAAGCGATGCAGGTAAATGCGAAGGCATAGCCGACTACTAACACCAGTACCAACAAGGTCATAAAATGTGTCATGATATCTGCAGGCCGTCACATGATAAAAGCCGGTCACTCGCCGCGATATCAAATGTGCGCGTCTAGCCTCGAACTCTCCGCGACTCGCGATAGGCCAACCTCATAGGCCCGCATGAGGTATAACCCGCATCGAGGGTAGCTACTCCGGCATCGCCCCGGACTCGCGATCCGCATGCCACAAAGACCGCGTGACCACAAGGGCGTAAACTAACACCGGAACTCCGTAGTTCGCATGGATCCTCGGACCCGCGTAGGTATCCTCGAATCACGGTCCTGCATCGCTGAGTCTACCCGCGTCGGAGGCGACTTAACCTCCGGACACAAGTCAAGGTGAGTGGTACAATACCAACATAACGGCTGATAGTCAAACAACTTTAAGCGCAGTCGAGGGGAAAACCCCTTTACACTAACATCACAAGATACTAACACACGTAGCATCCTAACATGTTTACTTCTCAAATCAACAAGAAAGTATTATAAGGCTATCACAAACCGATACAATCAAGTTATTCACACAAGGTGCTTTCTACTAACAAGTTCGGGTATCTAACCCAAAGTACTTCACACATTAAATCTTTAAAAGATCTGTTTCTTTCACATAAGTCACACAATACCCGTAGTATAAAATAGAGTGACCGTCCTTTTAAGAAAACCAAAACTCTTACCTTTGTAAAATCAAGTAACAACATTATGTCCCAAACGTCCAAGTTTGCCTAATTTCAAATGTTCACGTTTCTTATTTTAGAAAGGTTTCGTGGTTCATAGCCTTATTCATTTAAGAATATAATTTTCTTTTAAACAATCTGAGAAACATAAGCCTTATATGTGAGTAGGATATTCTTGTTTATAACAATCTTATTACAGCAACCATGATCTAGGAAATATCATTTTGTCTCATCTTAGCTTCTACATGCGGATGGAAGTTGCTCTGGTTTTATTAATACTTAATTAATCAAAACATTTCCCTTTATTAACGCTTTGTGGTTTGTCGATACACGTTACGATTTCAAATCAAGAAAACATTCTTAAGCCGTTATACCTAACTTCCCATACAATTAGTATAACTCTTAAGTTTTCAAAAACCAAGTATTACTTCTTCTTTCAAAATGATTCAAAACTCTTTGAAATACTTCAAGTTCTTTATTAACACATAACAAGCCATTATAGTTCAATTGATTACCTTTTAAAAACCACATGTATTTTCTTACCAACATAAAGCCGTTATAACCAACTTCCCATAAAGCCGTTATAACACTTTATGTTTTACACCAATCAAATACATTTAGTACATGACGTCTACCGCACTACATAGTTCACACATATCATGCTAGAAGAGATAGGAAGAGGTTCACATACCTCGCGACGAGTATCGACTAATAGCAAAACGCTCAAGTACTTCCAACCGGCTACTCCTAAGCCAAGTAGAACGCGCCACACGTAGTACTTCAACCTATAAGGCCACAAGGCGCTTATTAACATCAAGATCTTATCGTAGAACATTCTACAGAAAATTGGCGACACCTCCCCGCAACGGCGTAAATCTCTCCTCTAACGGCGGCTACCAAGCCAACCGGGGGTTATACATCTAACCCGACGGGTACAATTCTACTCCAAGATTACTACACAAGTCTCAGTAATACGGTCCCATGTAATTCTGATTGATTCGATTCTTGGGCTTAAGTCAAAAGACATTGCGCGATACTAAGCTTAGTTCTATATATAGTATACTTCAACTATATAATCTAACAACATGTAATTTCCAATTACAAATAGAGGATAAGATAATTACCTCGATAAGCCCATAATTATCCAAGTATAAATGTCGATCCTTAGCAACGCTTAGCTCCTACTCCGGGTGCTCCAACCCGCTCCAAACAACCCTTAGAAGTTCTAACCAACTTCTACTTAATTACTTCAATCACTCAATGAAGATTTCCTTAGGGTTTCGGTTTGAGACAAAAAGGACATCTGTAGTATTTAGGGCTCACGATAGAGGTTTCTTTGGAATACTACAAGGTATACGGCTAAGGTAAAGGGGGTAGAGTAACAATACTTATGAGAGTATTTCTACCAAGAGGGGGGGGGTATTCTACGAGATCAACAAGCGAGGGGGTACCTCACGGCACGCTAGGAGGGGGGGTGTACCCCTCGGCCAAGGCCTCAGGAGGGTGCACCTCGGCCAAGGCCTCACAAGGGAAGAGGAGGGGACGAAACCAACAAGGAGGGAGGTTTTCAAGACTTGGAAATTATGGACTGGATGAAGAAGTCTTCAAAGGGGGAGGGTATTTATAGGCCAAGCAAAGGCCAACCAAGGGCCAAGATCTAGCCAAGTGGGGGGCAAGTGGAGGGCCAAGATATGCCCAAGTGCCCCCTAGACCCTACTCCTTAAAACCCTCACAAATATCTACCAACACTTGCTCATCCATTCGGCCCTAACGCCCCTTCAAGTCCACCAACGAGAGGGTGCCAAGTGTTGCCCTCTCGTTGGTCCAAAATGTTTCGTCTCTCGGAAAAATCCGCAAAAATACTAAATGACATAGCCGTAATTTACCCTTCGTAAGTTAGGTAGAACGTTTCGTCGAAAAACGACTCTAACCGGGTGTTGTGCACAAACATATTTCGGCCAAGGGTGCCACATGGGGGTGACACGTGTCGCCCCCCGATTCGTCCAAAATATTTCGTCTTCCGAAAATATCCATAACGGCCAAAATCTCAAAATCAAAGCGGGCCCCACAAAACCGCAAATTTCTCCCGTGGGCCCCACGTGACCATTTCCGAAAATAAAATTCCATAATTCTAATATAATCTAAGAAGTCCAAAAACCAAATCTGGGAATCCAATTCCCATTAACGAACCTTTTTCCTTCACAAAAACCGGAAACTTTTCCGTGGAAAAAATCACCTCTTTCTTCCTTTCCAATCTTTCTGTCGTATTCTCGTACGTACGTCCTCGCATACATACCCTGGAACTACGGGGTATAACATTCTTCCCCCCTTAGAAACATTCGTCCCGAATGTTCCTTCTAAGTCCCCAAACATACAAGCGTCGATATAGTCTCTACTACTATACTTATGAGAACAATCCTGCCACACCTGGCCATGGAAACACCTGCGCAAAGACTTACATCCAAGCCCACGAGGAAACACCTCTATATCACCACAAATACCTCTTCCCGGGGTCAAAATATACTTCCTCAGTCACTGATACCACTTTTTGTCACTTTGTCGCGAGCCTTGCTCCGACGACCCAACAAATGGTACCGGGCTGCTTGCGATCCCTGAGTCATGCCCTCACGGCCGTATTCTCAGGACGTGCCATACGGAGAGCCACGGTTCGGGTCTGTTCCCGTGGTAGAGGCTCTGGCCTCTTTATACGCTCAGCCCCCCGAACATAACAATACGAAAGACCGGACGTACTGCCTCCTAAGTCGGACGGCAATTGCTAACATATAGGCAACCTGGCCTATTCTTCACATGAACTCAAAAAGCCCAAAGTAACTCGGGCTAAGTTCCTCCTGTTTCCAAAACTCGTCACACCCTGTCCGGGGTGGTACTTTCAAGAAGACCGACCGTCAACCTGAACTCTAAGCGTCGTCGCCGATTATCCGCACGATTTCCTCTGAGCTGCCAGAACTTCTTCTAGACGAGCTTTACCCTATCCACCGTCTGCTGGAACAAGCCTGAACCAACTATCTGAACCTTGCCAACATCGAACCAATCGACCGGCAACTTACACTTCCGCCCCTACAAGGCTTCATAAGGCGACATCCGAACACTGAAATGGTAGCTTAAACGCTCCTTCCACCGGAACCAACAATCTCACAACCACCCGAAATCCACAGCCCGGCGGCGAATACGGTCTGAGACTCACCTGAGTTCTTAACCCTGCCTGGTCAAACTCTTAGAAAACGAAAATAGCCACAACCTGGGCTTCACTGCCTGTCATAAGGTGAAGGTAGGCACCCCGTGCAGCCTTACAACCTTTCTGATATAATCAACACCGCAAGTACATGGTCTCGATCGAAAAACACGACGGGCTGCTCTCATCGGCCCGACTACTGGTCGAATGCATCCACGAACTCGTACGCTGGTCAACTAAACTTGGGCCTAACACCCTCGTGACCCTAACACAAGGCGGGACCACCACAACCGACCCGCGCAAACTGCCGCGGGTTGACGCGCGTGGCTCAACTCGACCCACTCTCGCGTAAAACACTTGCTCCCCGGTCCGGAACAACTTTTCTAATCACGCTACGAAAACCTAGCGCTCTTCTTAGATCAACTACCCCCTTTCATTCCACACTACTTAGGGACCTATCCCCAAACATAGCTCACGTGCACTATGCACTTCTGATAAGGATCAAACATAACACTACGCCTTTTCTTGAGATGGCCTTACCTCTAAGGTCTCCACGTATAACACTCTAAGGCTCACACCTTCTCTATCCCCCAAAATCTTACTCGGTTAACCCACCATGATTTCTAATCACAACTAACACACTGCTATCAGAACATAGCACTTAAGGTATACTCACCTTGAAAGTTACCGAAGGACCTTCCAGCTCTGGCCTCTCATTGTCCTTGGTTAACCCGTCGATCTCTACGTTCTCGGCTCTTGTACATAAGCCCGCATACGTGCCATGCTCAAACCAATCAAGAATTACTCTTGCACAACCCTCTATTAGGTAGTCATCAAGACTCGTGGTACATCGGTATAATCTCTGGTAGCCAAATCCATAGCTAGTAACAGGGTCGCCTCTTTGCAATCTATATTCACTGTTCCCGGTCGTGGAACTGAAGGTTCAAATATCATGGACGCAGTAGGAACTGCCGTCACTGTGCTAAACTCTGCTGGGGCTAGTGACGTCGCAGAAATCCCCGAATGAAGCACTACCCTAGGTAATGATTGGGCCTGTGCCCTCGCAACCCTCTGAACTCAACTCGCAGCTCCCTCGGCTGCCTTGCCCTCCTGGGCCCGGGTTGCCCTACGCGGAGGCATAACGATAAGGGAATGAATTTCGTCAGAGGGTCCAACTTACAACACAGCTCTAAGGCACGATCTCAGAGTGAGAAGAATAGAAACCAATCCTAAATATCCTATAGCCTCCTGATTATTGGTGTGGTGCACAACACACCGATAATCAAGACTGCTGGATCGATGCGTAGACACTTTCAGAGGATTAAGCGCTCGATACCACTTTTGTCACGACCGATTCCGGGCGTGATCGTGCCTACCGGGCACCCTAGTGATACAACATCGAGTAATCAGTGAACATAAAACAATACGAGACATTTTATGAAATATGAAACAATAACTGAGAAAAACTTGCCTTCGGCATATATATAAATAACAACTTTTTCCAACATGAGCAGTTTTAATCCCTTTTACAAACCACGCCAGCGGTACTACGGACCTCTAAGAAATGATACGACAACAATGGCGGGACGGGGCCCGCCATACCCCGAATGTAAACACCTACAACAGCGAGGACTATACGTCGATAAGCCTCGGAGAAAGCGGAGCTTTCCACACGGCAATGACCCTAAGGCGAGGATCAATGGCGGTGTACCTTTACTGCGGCATGAACGCAGCCCCGAAGAGTCGATCTGGCAGTACCAAGTATGTGGCGAAAATAAATCGTAAATGAAATCATAGTAGTCTATACAAAGCGGGAGACATGTATGATAACCAAACTCTGATTCACCATAAATGCGATATGTCAAGTCGAGGACTCACGCCTCAAGTCATCACTCAATTTTACCAATGGGTCTCACGCCACAACATCAATCGTGCGTGGAATACCTTCCTCATCGCTGGCGATTTATGATACACAAACACCAAGGAATACATGAACACGTGTCCCACTGTGTCCTAATAAAACGATGCAGAGGTAAATGCGAAGGCATAGCCGACTACTAACACCCACGATGCAACAAGGTCATAAAATGTGTCATGATATCTGTCTAGGCCGTCACATGATAAAAGCCGGTCACTCGCGCAGATATCAAATGTGCGCGTCTAGCCACGAACTCTCCGCGACTCGCATAGGCCAACCTCATAGGCCCGCATGAGGTATAACCCGCATCGAGGGTAGCTACTCCCGGCATCGTCCCGGACTCGCGATCCGCGTAGCCACAAAGCGCATGACCACAAGGGCCGTAAACTAACTGGAACTCCGTAGTTCCGCATGGATCCTGGACCCGTATGAGGTATCCTCGAATCATGGTCCTGCATCGCTGAGTCTACCCGCGTCGGAGGCAGCTTAACCTCGGACACAAGTCAAGGTGAGTGGTACAATACCAACATAACGGTGATAGTCAAACAACTTTAAAAAGCGCGATCGAGGAAAACCCTTTACACTAACATCACAAGATACTAACACACGTAGCATCCTAACATGTTTACTTCTCAAATCAACAAGAAAGTATTATAAGTGTTATACCCCGTATTTCCAGAGTATGTACGTAAGGGAATACGTACAAAAAGTTTGGCTTTAAAGTTAGCCTTGGACGTTTTTTTTGTACACAACTCGCTTAAAGAATCGTTTTCCGACGAAACGTTTCCACAGCTTTCGTAGGGAAAATTCCGGCTATGCCATTTCTAATTTTTGCGGATTTTTCCGAGAGACGAAACATTTTGGACCAACGGGAGGGCAACACTTGGCACCCTCCCATTGGTGGACTTGAATCGTCCATGGACGAAATTGGAGAGCCAAGGCACGTTTTTTGTGCCTTGTGCACAAGTCAAGGGTTGGTAGGATATTTGTGTTTAGTTAATCCTCACCCTACACTTGCCTTGCACTTGTCTTCATCTTGGCCATTGGTTGGCCAAGGCTTGAGCTATAAATACCCCCTTAGAGATGAAGAGTTATTCATCCACAAAGTTATCTTCCAAGTCTAAAAATCCTCTCCTCTCACTTAGCTTTTCGTCCAACACCTCTTCCTCCCTTGTGTAGTGTGGCGAGAGCCTACCCCTAGCCCAGCCGAAATCTACCCCCTCCCTTGGTAGAAAAGTTACCTTCTTGTATCGTTATAATGCCCAAAATACCCTAGCCCAAATACCTTAGTACTTAGTAGAAGTTGTGAAGAACTTCTAAGGTTCTTGGAGCATACAACTTAGGAGCAAAACCTTGCTCAGGCGCGACTTTTTCTAGGATATTATTGGGCTTACCGAGGTAATAATCCTAACCCTCTTTTGAATTAGAGAATACTTACTGTTATAGTATAAATACTTAGAAGAATATCACAGAATAGAATTGAACTGTTACCACAGTAGAAGGGTTGGAAAGAAGAATAATCAAACTGTACTTACATAGGATTTGTTTTCACGATGAACTTATATAGCTCACCGGGTAGGGAGGTACTGCCCAACTTTCCATAGAATTGTGAACCCTCTGTTTAGAATGACCTTCAGAGTAGTCCTTGATAGATATCTGTGACTATTATAGGCTGACTCTCTGCGCGCGACATATTCAACTTGGCAGGTGGTTTTCGCTGAGAAGGTATGTGATTCTTCCTAAAGCATGATATTTTACAATATATATATAGTACGGTAGACGTACATGTGTTAACTAAAATATAACTACGGCAATGTCTTTGACTTAAGCCTGAATAACACTTACGGCAATGCCTCACGGCTTAAGCCTGAATAATAAAGATCTGAAAGCATTTTTAAAAGAATACTGAATCTTTTTTTAACAGAAGAAGACTAATTGGTTTTTAAACAAAAGCTTAAGAGTTATACTAACCTTATGGGAGGTTAAGTATAACTGTCACGACCCGTTCCGGGGCCCGTGACTGGTGCCTTACCCGGGCACCCAAGTAGTCATACATCAGAGAAAAACCAGCGGAATATAAAACAACCAAGATATGAAACAGTATAAATAAGACACAGTTTATGGAAAAAAGTTGCCTTCGGCATAATGTATATAAATAACCCAAAATGAGCGATTACATCCCAACCTTACAACAGTGCAGACCTCTAAGAGTTTAAAACAACAATGGCGGGGCGGGGCCGCCATACCTGAATACGAATATCTACAACGACAGGGGACCATACGAAAATGCTAAGCTTAGGAGAAACGGGCTTTCAACGCCAAGCGGTGATCCTAAACGAGGATCAACGGTAGGAGTACCTTTACTGCGGCATGAACGCAGCCGAGGAGGTCGATCTACAGTACAGTATGTGGCGAAAAAATATAAATGAAATCATAGTAGTCTATATAAGGCGGGAGACATGTATGATAAGCCAAAACTACGATTCCTGATAAATAGCGGTCATGTCAAGTCGTGGACTCATGCCTCAAAGTCATCACAATAGAACCGTGCGGGGTAAATGCGAAGCGTGGCGACTACTAAAACCCACGGTACCAACAAGGTCATAAAGCGTATCATGAGATCTGTCTAGGCCGTCACATGATCAAAGGCGGCCACTCGCCCGCAGATATCTAATGTGCGCATCTAGTCACGGAACTTCCGCGACTCGCATAGGCCAAACAGATAGGCCCGCATGAGGTATAACCCGCATCGAGGTAGCTACTCCCGGCGGCGTCCTAGACTCGTCGTCCGCATGGCTACAAGAACCGCATGACCACAAGGGCGCATACTAACACGGAACTCCCGCGATTCGCGATAGGCCATCTGAGACCGCATAAGGTATTCTCGAATCATAGGTCCATCGACCACTTTGAGTCTACCGCGCATCGGAGAAGCTTAACCCGGAGTTATGAATGATATAATATCAACATAACCGATTATTGCTAAACAACATAAGCACAACAAGGAAAAAACCCCTTTACACAAATATCACAAGATACTAACTCACGTAGCATCCTAACATGTTTACTTATCCAGTCAACAAGAAAATATTACAAGACTATCACAAATCCATACAATCAAGTTATTCACACAAGGTACTTTCTACATTATGTTAACAAGTTCGGGTTGTTAGCCCCAAAGTACTTCATGTATTACTCTTTTAAAAGATCCGTTTCTTTTACAAAAGTCACACAATAACCGTAGTATAAAAATAGAGTAATTATCTTTTGAAGTACATTAAAACACTTCTCCTTGTAAAATCAAGTAACAACATTCTTTTCCTAACGTTCAAGTTTGCCTAATTTCAATTACTCAAGTTTCTCATTTTCGAAAGGGTTTGTAGTTCATAGTTTTAATCCTTTAAAACAATTTGAGAAACATATACCCTAAGTGTGAGTAGGTTATTATTATTCGTAATAATCTTATTACAGCAGCCATGACCTAGTAAATGTAATATCATTTTGTCTCATCTTAGCTCCTATGCAGATGGAAGTTTCTACTAGTTTTAATAATACCTTATTAGTCAAAATAATTCCCTTTATTAAGCCTTTGTGGTTTGTTCGACATTTATTCTGATTGGTAAAACATCATTCCTTTTGAAAACCAAAAATACTATTTACTCACTAATGAGGTTTCACACTTTTTAACAAAATTCATATTAGTATAATAAGTCAAGTCTCTTATTTCCTTAATTCAATAAATCGTTCTTTTTATCACTCTTAAGCCGTTATACCTAACCTCCCATAAAGCTAGTATAACTCTTAAGCTTTTAAAACCAAGTGTTACTCTTACGTAAAAAATGATTGATATTCCTTTGAAATGTTTTGATTCTTTATTATTCAGCTTAAGCGTGAGGCATTCTGCGAAGTGTTGTCGGGCTTAAGCGTGAGGCATTCCGTAAGTATTATTCAGCTTAAGTCAAAGACATTGCCGTAGTTATTATTCAGTTAACACGTACGCGTCTCGTACTATATATATTGGAAAATATCTTGCTTTAGGAAGAATCACATACCTTCTCGGCGAAAACCTCCTGCCAAGTTGAATATGTCGCGTGCAGAGTATCGACCTATAACAGTCAAATACGTCTATCAACGCCCGCATCGCATTTGTACAAAGTTCTAAGCAGAGGGTTCGTTATTCTATGGTCATTTGGGCAGCACTTCCCTACCCGGTGAGCTACTCAAGTTCATGTGAAAACAGTCTATGTAAATCTGATTCTATTATTCATCTTTTAAACCCTTCTCGTGATAACAGTTCAATTCTCTCGATATCCTTCTAAGTATTAAATACTTATTCCTATACTTCTACAGTATATATATTCTAATTACAAAAGGAGGATAAGGTTATTTACCTCGGTAAGCCCAATAATATCCTAGATAAAAGTCGCGCCTGAGCAAGGTTTAGCTCCTAAGTTGTGCGCTCCGGTAGCTCTAAGAAAACCTTAGAAGTTCTTCACAACTTCTACTAAGGACTAAGGGATTTGGGCTAGGGTAATTTGGGCATTATAACAATACTAGAAGGCAACTTTTCTACCAAGAGGGGGTAGTGTTTGGCTAGGCGAGCTTTCCAGGCGGGGGGGTGCTCTCGGCTAGGGCTTCTCAAAGGGGAGGGGTGTGTTTGGACGAAACAACAAGAGGGAGAGGGAGGGATTTGAGACTTAGATAGATTGCTCAATTTAGGATGAAATAACTCTTCAACAAGGGGGTATTTATAGGTCAAGACATGGCGACCAATGGCCAAGATTATGCCAAGTGCAAGGCAAGTGTATGGTGAGGATTTAGGCAAGTGTCCTTGGCAACTTGCACACAAAATATCCTACCAACTACTTGACAAAAATTGTCATCCAATTGGCCTCAATGCCGTGTAACATCCATCAATGAGAGGGTGACAAGTGTCGCCTCTCGTTGATCAAAATGTTCGTCTCTCGGAAAAATTCGCAAAAATTAGAAATGACATAGCGGAATTTATCCTACGCGAGTTGTGTAAAGCGTTTAGTCGAAGCGACTCTAAGCGGGTGTTGTGTACAAAGTGGAATTCGTCGAGCCAACTAGGGGTGACACGTGTCGCCCTCCTACTCGCCCAAAATATTTCATCTTCGAAAATATCCACAATGGCCAAAATCTAGAAAACAAAGTGGGCCACAAAACCAGTAAATTTTCTCCCGTGGGCCCACGTGACCATTTCGAAAATAAAACTCCATAATTCTCTAAAATTCCAAGAAGTCCAAATACCAAATCTGGGAATCCAATTCCCATAAACGAATCTTTTTCCTTCACAAAACCGGAAACTTTTAGTGGAAAAATCACCTCTTTCTTCCATTCCATTCGATGTCGTATTCTCGCACGTGCGTCCTCGCATACATACCACGAAACTACTGGGTATAACATTCTCCTCTCCTTAGAAACATTCGTCCGAATGTTCCTTCTAGGTATCAAAACAAGCGGCGCGATATAGTCCTTGCGCTATACTTACGGAAACAACCATGCCACGCTGGTCACAACACAACAAGCGCACATACTTATCTCCAAGTCCACGAGGAATCACCTCTATCACAAAAACTCCTACTCGAGATCTAAAAAGATACTCCCGCCCCTACTCTTTACAAGCGAATGATCACACCTATGCTCGTAATACATGCTCGTTTTCCTTTACTCGTCGTGATACCACTTTTGTCACTTTGTCGCGAGCCTTGCCCCGACGACCCAACAAATGGTACCGGCTTGCATGATCCTCGAGGATGTCGTACACTTCATGCGCTCGAACTCTTACCACCTTTGCATTCGCTTAGTTTCCAAATCTCGGTTACTATCTCTAACGTGGTCATCATTAACGGGAACACTCGGGTGGATTTAGATCCTTTCCGAACATAACAATACGAAAGGCCGGACGTCTTGCCTCCTAAGTCGGACGGCAATGCTAACATATAGGCAACTGGCCTAATCTTCACATGAACTCAAAAGGCCCAAAGTAACACGGCTAAGTTTCCTCTGTTTTCCAAAACTCGTCACACCCTATCCACAATCTGGGAACAAACTGAACTAACTATGAACCGCCAACATCGAACCAATCGATCGGCAACTTATACTTCCGCCCTACAAGGCTTCCTAAGGCGACATCAGAATACGAAAATGGTAGCTTAAACATTCCGCTACAGGAGACAACAATCCCCACAACTACTCGCGAAATCCAAACATCGCCAGAGGCGAATGCGGTCTGAGACTTACGAGTTCTTAACCTCGCTGGTAAAACTTCCAAAAAGGAAACAGTACCACTGGCTCCACATGCGTCATAAGGTGAAGGTAGGCACTCGTGCAGCCTTACAACCTTTACGATATAATCACCCCTACCGAGTACGGTCTTTGCTGAAAGACAAGACGGTGACCTCGCCGGCGACTCTGGTCGAATGTATCCACGAACTCGTGCGTTGGTTAACTAAACTTGGGCCTAACACCCTAGTGACCTACCACCGGCGGGACCACCAAAAGCGACCCGCACCACCAAACAGGCACGGGTCGACCCGCATGGCCTCCACCTGACGGCAATGCGCACTAGCTCACGATTCGGAACAATCTCACCAATCACGTTACGAAAACCTAGCGGTCTTACCCTCTTTCATTCCACATTACCGTGGATTCATCCACAAAATATCTCACGTATACTATGCACCTCGACAAGGGTCAAACACGAAGTAATTCTTTTACCAAAGATGGCCTCGCCTCTAAGGTCTCTACGTACACATCCTAAGGCTCCCACTTTCTCTATCCCCCAATCTTTCCTGATTAACTAATCATGATTCCCAATCACAGTTAACACAATGCTATCTGAACATAATACTTAAGATATTCGCTACACATATAAATCTCTAAAGGGTTAAGGATATACCTGTATCTACGCGGCACTTCCCTTAGGTCGTTCTAATCAAACCCATACTGCCGTGCATGTGGGAAGGTGATGAACTATCCACGATCTGAAGGCGAGTCTCTACATCCGCGCCACCCTTGGTGGACAATTCCTCGCAAAATGGCCTGCTGTCGCAAACATATCAAGGTGACGATGAAGATCGACACTCCTCATGATGACATAGACAACATCGGCCACACAGAGGTGGGGTGGCCTCTCTCGCTAACACCCTCCTCTCCGAACCACTTTGCATCCTGGCCCAGTCTAGTAGGTGAGTCCTCGTACTTCTATCATTCCTCATAGAACATTCAATTGCCATATGGCCACGGCGCATGATAAAAACAAGCACCGATAAAAAGCGGCACTTCGGGATGACACCGCCACTTGTGAACACCGAGGAAAAAGCGAACCACGTGGAGGACACTGCACCGGCGGAGGCGCATGTCTAATCTGCTGCGAGGCGATCGCCTCGAGGTTACCAAATGATCACGCCAATCGGGCCCTCTTCGCCTGCTCTCGGTCACTCTGTCGATCTCTACCTCTCTCGGCCGCGCACATAATCTGAGCAAAGCTTTGGCTCGTCACGATGAAGAGCTACTCCTCACAACCCTTCTTTAGATAAGCATCAATATCCTTGGAATACGGTACATAAAATACTCTCTGCTGCCAAGTCCTTGCTAGCATGTGGCCGTCTCCTTCCAATCCATATTTTACGCTCCCGGATCGTGGGCGAAAGTCCGGATGTCATGACCGCGATGGAAGGCTGCTGCGTGCCAAACTCTCTCGCTGGCGACGTCTCAGAACTCCCCGCATGAAGCATCACCCCAGGTGATGATTGGGCCTGTGCCCTTCTAAATCTCAGTACTCTACTCGCGACTCCGGTGCCTTTCCTTCTGGGCGAGTTGCTGGCGCGGAGGCATCAGTAAAGGAAAGGAATACGTTAGAGGTCCAACTTATAACACGGCTCTAAAGCACGATCTCGAGTGAGAAGAATGGAAACCAATCCTAAATATCCTATAGCCTCACGATTATTGGTGTGGTGCACAACACACGATAATCAAGACTACTAGATACGATGCAGAGACACTTTCCGAGGATTAGCGCTCGATACCACTTTTGTCACGACCCGTTCGGGGCTCGTGATCGTGCCTTACCCGGCACCCAGTAGTCATACATCGAGAGAAAAACCAGCGGAATATAAAACAACCAAGATATGAAAGCAGTATAAATAAGACGCTTTACGGAAAAAAGTTGCCTTTCGGCATAATGTATATAAATAACCCAAAATGAGCGATTACATCCCAACCTTACAACAGTCTCTGGACCTCTAGAGTTTAAAACAACAATGGCGGGACGGGGCCCGCCATACCTGAATACGAATATCTACAACGGGGACCATACGAAAATGCTAAGCTTAGGAGAAACGGGCTTTCAACGGGCGGTGATCCTAAACGAGGATCAACGGTAGGAGTACCTTTACTGCGGCATGAACGCGGCCCGAAAGGAGTCGATCTGACAGTACCAAGTATGTGGCCCGAAAATACGTAAATGAAATCATAGTAGTCTATATAAGGCGGGAGACATGTATGATAAGCCAAAACTACGATTCACATAAATAGCGATCATGTCAGTCGTGGACTCATGCCTCAAAGTCATCACAATAGAACCGTGCGGGGTAAGTGCGAAGGCGTGGCCGACTACTAAAACCCACGGTACCAAAGGTCATAAAGCGTATCACGAGATCTGTCTAGACCGTCACATGATCAAAGGCGGCCACTCGCGCGATATCTAATGTGCGCATCTAGTCTGGAACTTCCCGCACTCGCATAGGCCAAGCAGATAGGCGCATGAGGTATAACCCGCATCGAGGGTAGCTACTCCGGCGGCGTCCTAGACTCGTCGTCCGCAGCTACAAGAACGCGTGACCACAAGGGCGCATACTAACTGGAACTCCGCGATTCGCATAGGCCATCTGAGACCGCATAAGGTATTCTCGAATCATAGGTCCATCGACCACTGAGTCTACCCCATCGGAGGGCAGCTTAACCCCCGGAGTTATGAATGATATAATATCAACATAACCGATTATTGCTAAACAACATAAGCACAACAAGGAAAAAACCCTTTACACAAATATCACAAGATACTAACTCACGTAGCATCCTAACATGTTTACTTATCCAGTCAACAAGAAAATATTACAAGACTATAACAAATCCATACAATCAAGTTATTCACACAAGGTACTTTCTACATTATGTTAACAAGTTGGGTTGTTAGCCCCAAAGTACTTCATGTATTACTCTTTTAAAAGATCCGTTTCTTTTACAAAAGTCACACAATAACCGTAGTATAAAAATAGAGTAATTATCTTTTGAAGTACATTAAAACACTTCTCCTTGTAAAATCAAGTAACAACATTCTTTTCCTAACGTTCAAGTTTGCCTAATTTCAATTACTCAAGTTTCTCATTTTCGAAAGGGTTTGTAGTTCATAGTTTTAATCCTTTAAAACAATTTGAGAAACATATACCCTAAGTGTGAGTAGGTTATTATTATTCGTAATAATCTTATTACAGCAGCCATGACCTAGTAAATGTAATATCATTTTGTCTCATCTTAGCTCCTATGCAGATGGAAGTTTCTACTAGTTTTAATAATACCTTATTAGTCAAAATAATTCCCTTTATTAGCGCTGCTGTGGTTTGTTCGACATTTATTCTGATTGGTAAAACATCATTCCTTTTGAAAACCAAAAATACTATTTACTCACTAATGAGGTTTCACACTTTTTAACAAAATTCATATTAGTATAATAAGTCAAGTCTCTTATTTCCTTAATTCAATAAATCGTTCTTTTTATCACTCTTAAGCCGTTATACCTAACCTCCCATAAAGCTAGTATAACTCTTAAGCTTTTAAAACCAAGTGTTACTCTTCTGTAAAAAAATGATTCAGTATTCCTTTGAAATGTTTTCAGTTCTTTATTATTCAGGCTTAAGCCGTGAGGCATTCATGAAGTGTTATTCGAGCTTAAGCGTGAGGCATTGCCGTAAGTATTATTCAGCTTAAGTCAAAGACATTGCCGTAGTTATTATTCGATTAACACGTACGCGTCTACCGTACTATATATATTGTAAAATATCATGCTTTAGGAAGAATCACATACCTTCTCGGCGAAAACCTCCTGCCAAGTTGAATATGTCGCGCGCAGAGTATCGACCTATAACAGTCAAATACGTCTATCAACGTCCAGACTGTACTTGTACAAAGTTCTAAGCAGAGGGTTCGTTATTCTATGGTCATTTGGGCAGCACTTCCCTACCCGGTGAGCTACTCAAGTCTACTGTGAAAACGATCCATGTAAATCTGATTCTATTATTCATCTTTTAAACCGCCTACTGTGATACTTGATTCAATTCTATTCAATATCCTTCTAAGTATTTAATACTTATTCCTATACTTCTACAGTATATATATTCTAATTACAAAAGGAGGATAAGGTTATTTACCTCGGTAAGCCCAATAATATCCTAGATAAAAGTCGCGCCTGAGCAAGGTTTAGCTCCTAAGTTGTGCGCTCCGGTAGCTCCAAGAAAACCTTAGAAGTTCTTCACAACTTCTACTAAGGACTAAGGGATTTGGGCTAGGGTAATTTGGGCATTATAACAATACTAGAAGACAACTTTTCTACCAAGAGAGGGGGGGTAGTGTGTCGGCTAGGCTAGCTTTAGAGGGGTTGCTCTCGGCCAGGGCTTCTCAAAGGGAGGGTGTGTTTGGACGAAACAACAAGAGGAGAGGGAGGGATTTGAGACTTAGATAGATTGCTCAATTTAGGATGAAATAACTCTTCAACAAGGGGGGTATTTATAGGTCAAGACATGGCCAACCAATGGCCAAGATTATGCCAAGTGCAAGGCAAGTGTATGGTGAGGATTTAGGCAAGTGTCCTTGGCCAACTTGCACACAAAATATCCTACCAACTACTTGACAAAAATTGTCATCCAATTGGCCTCAATGCCGTGTAACATCCATCAATGAGAGGGTGACAAGTGTCGCCCTCTCGTTGGTCCAAAATGTTTCGTCTCTCGGAAAACTTCGCTATCATTAGACATGACATAGCCGGAAGTTATCCGACGCGAGTTGTGTAAAGCGTTTAGTCGAAGCGACTCTAAGCGGGTGTTGTGTACAAAGTGGAATTCGTCCAAGCCAACTAGGGGGTGACACGTGTCGCCCTCTACTCGTCCAAAATATTTCATCTTAGAAAATATCCACAATGGCCAAAATCTCGAAAACAAAGTGGGCCCCACAAAACCGTAAATTTTCTCCCGTGGGCCCCACGTGACCATTTCCGAAAATAAAACTCCATAATTCTCTAAAATTCCAAGAAGTCCAAATACCAAATCTGGGAATCCAATTCCCATAAACGAATCTTTTTCCTTCACAAAACCCGGAAACTTTTCCGTGGAAAAATCACCTCTTTCTTCCATTCCAATTCCAATGTCGTATTCTCGTACGTACGTCCTCGCATACATACCCTGAAACTACGGGGTATAACAATAACCACTTAAGATTGATAAAAGAAACAGTTTGCCTATGTGTTTATAACAGACTTATATTGAATTGTGAAAAGAATAATAAGATGGTTTGATAAGTAGACATGATATGATGCTATGTGTGTTAGTGTCTTGTAACGTTTGTGAAAAGAGTATGCTTGTTGTGATTATGTTGTTTAAAGATAAGCTGTTATGTTAGTATACTATCACTCACCTCTTGAGATGATACCGGGGGTTAAGCGCCTCCGACGGGGTAGACTTCGAGTGATGCAGGACCATGATTCGAGAATACCTCATGCGGGTCCAGGGCCTATGCGAGCTACGAGTTCGAGGTTAGTATGCGGGGTTATACCTCATGCGGTCTATGTGGCCATGCGGACAACGAGTCGGGGCGATCAGGAGTAGCTACCCTCGATGCGGGGTTATACCGCCATGCGGGCCCGTGAGTGGCCTATGCGGACTCGGGAGTCGAGATTAGGCTTGCGGAATGATGATATGGGCGAGTGGCCTGTTTCGATCATTCGTAGCCTAGACAAGACCTATTCTGATTACCTATTGTTGCTCTTGTTTGTGATGTGGCACTACGTGCGGTTTCCTTGGTTGTTTTACATATTTGTAAACGGTTTTAAAAATGATATGTTTTCATTTAAGTACTTTACGATTTCGCATACTTAGTACTGTTGTCTCGACCTCGCCGGCTGCGTTCATGCCGCGGTAAGGCAAGCAGTGCTAGATCCGCATCCTTAGGATCTCTACGTTGGTGTCGGGAGCTCCATCTCTTCCGAGGCTCTACTTTTGGTATGATCTCCTGTTGTAGATAGTTTTATACGATCGGGTATGGCGGGGCCTGTCCCGCCATAGTTGTATATTTCCTTAGAAGTGCAGTAGTCATGTTATGCGATTGTCGGATGTAGCGCTAAACCATGATTATATATATATCTTAGAAGGCGATGTTTTCTCATAAAGCGTGTCTTATTTTATAAAGCTGTTTCATGTCTTGCTTTATATTTCCGTGATTACTACGATGTATGACTACTTGGGTGCCGGTAAGGCACGATCCACGAACCGGGCGAAGTCGTGACAAAAGTGGTATCGAGCGATTAATCTCGGAAAGTGTCTACGAACCGTATCTAGTAGAGTCTTGATTATCGGTGTGTTGTGCACGCCAATAATCGTGAGGCTATAGGATATTTAGGATTGGTTTCCATTCTTCTCATTACGAGATCGTGCTTTAGAAGGTGTTATAGGTTGGACCCTCTAACGTATTCCTTTCTGTACTTGATTATGCCTCACGTAAAACGGCCGGGCCCGAAGGCAAAGCGGCGGAGGCGCTAGCAGACACCCAGTCACGAGGGCTCGTGCCCGGTCTATGCGAGAGGCGGCGAGTTCTATGACGCCGCCAGCCCGGAAGCGACCACAGTACCACCTCCCGTCCCACGGCTGGGCGGAGAGTTAGGGTCTGAGAGATGGCCCGACTTTTGGCTAAAGTTGTGGCCCGTCACGAGAAGGCTGGATCTGGCGATTCGATTCAGCTCGGCTCGGTCGTGCCGTTGTTCACCCGGAGGCGAGAGAGTTTGAGGCTACGAGACTTCTTGAGTTGTAGCCGCCGGAGTTTTATGGGTCGGCGGGAGGATGATCCGAGGAGTTCATCCGTCGCCAGAGGATTTTGAGAGTGATCGGGCGTCGGAGACCGAGTCCGTGATCTTTGGTTCACATAAGTGCGTGATACCGCGATCGATTGGTTTGATTCATGGGAGTTATCGGGAGAGCACGCGTCCCTACTGGGATGAGTTACGAGAGGCTTTCTCACTCACTTCTTGCCTCGCAGATGAGGAGGGCGCGGTGATAGATTTTTCTGCTGAGGCGAGAGGGCGACCGTCGTGAGTACAATGTCGAGTTTGATTCATTGGCTCGATATGTCCCGGCATTGGTAGCGAATATGGAGGATAGGGTGCACCGCTATGTCACCGGGCTAGCGACTATATGGCGAGTCTTGTGCGGGGTTTCTCTCGGTAGGTATGGACATTACCGCGTGCGAGCTCACGCCCTTGGATGCGAGGCGCAGAGGTCGACGAGTGGGCGACGGCAGAAGAAGGCGGGGCGGGAGGTCTTCGGTGGTTATCGTGGTGGCGGCCTCGGCGGCGATCTAGATCGCACCACGGCCAGCTCGAGCACTCTGCACCGTCCTCGGCCACGGCCCGAGTTTTCGGCGGGCCAGGGCCCAGGGCTTGGGCGTCGAGTAGCGAGTGCGGCGATCGGGACCACCCCGGTATGGCCGTCACGGTGGATCCCATTCACGGGAAGTGTGGTACTACTTTTGGAGCTTGTTACGATTGTAGCCAGCGAGGTCACTTTGCGGCTTGTCCGGCCGGCGTGGCGGTGGTAGGGCTCGGCTACGAGGTTACATTGCCGGCCATCATCTCCTACGATTACTCGCCGGGCGAGGTGCTCGTGGGTCGGCCAGTCGCGGGCAGTCGTGGCTCGGGTCCCGATTCTAGCGGTCCTCGAGCGCATTTATGCTTGTCGGTAAGCGGGATCGTGAGGCCTCACCGATGTCGTCACAGTACCTTATCGATTCGGGTTTGATGTTTATGCCTTGATAGATCCGGGTTCTACTGGTCCCATATATCTCCCTTGTTGCTAGTAGGATAGGGATAGAGCACGAGTCCATAGACCCTTTCGAGGTAGCTACGCGATGGGTGATTCGGTGGTAGCTCGGCGGGTATATAGGGCTTGTCTGTGACCATTCTGATCGTCGGACCACGGCCGACTTGATAGAGTTGGAGATGATTGACGACGTGATTATGGGGATGGATTGGCTAGCTTCGCTATGCCAATGTAGACCGAGAGAGAGAGTAATGCGGTTCCGGTTTCTGAGGAGCCGGTTGTTGAGTGGGAGAACGCGGTATCGCCAGGGGTAGGTTTATTTCTACCTCAAGGCTAGGAAGATGGTGCGGAAGGGTATATCTACCATCTAGTTCGAGTGTTTGATCACGGTGCGGTACAGATTTTGATCGATTCCGTAGTCGTGAGTTCCCAGCGTGTTCCCGGATGACCTCGGGTATCCCTCACGAGAGGAGATCGAGTTTTGTATTGACATATTGCGGATACTCGGCCTATTTCCATTCCGCCATCTGAGAATGGCACCGCCGAGTTGAGAGCTGAAGGACCGGTGAGGATTTCTTTGGAGAAGGGCTTCATTAGGCCCGATGTTTCCCGCAGGCGCCGATATTGTTCGTGAAGAAGAAGGGCGGGGCCGCGCATGTGTGTTGATTACGGCGGTGAACAAGGTGACCATTAAACGAATACCCTTCCGGGATTGATGATTTGTTCGACGATTGCGAGCGCGAGATGTTTCTCAAGATTGATCTGCGTTCGGGCTATCATCGAGTTCGTGTCGAGAGGTGGATGTCCCTAGGATCGCATTCGGACGATGCGGGCATTATGAGTTCGAGTCATGTCTTTTGGGTTGACCAATGCTCGTGGTATTCATGGATTTGATGAACCGAGTGTTCAAACCATTTTTGACACGTTTGTGATAGTGTTCATTGATGATATCTTGGTTTATTCTCGCTCGAGCAAGAGCATGCGGAGCATTTGAGGCTGTCTTGTGATTCTCGGAGATCAGCGATTATGCGCCAAGTTTTCCAAATGTGAGTTTTGGTTGACTTGATGGCGTTTCTTGGGCATATTGTCGGGTGATGGCATTCGAGTGGATACGCCAAGATCGGCGATCAGACTTGGCTGAGACTCTTACTCCGGCTGAGGTTCGCGATTTCGGGCCTTGCGAGTTATTATCGGCGGTTCGTGGAGAAGTTTGCTTCTATCTGCACCATTGACTAGGTGACTCGAGCGGCCAAGTTTGATGGTGATGCTTGTGGCGGGGTTTCGATTCTTTGAAAGAGAGACGGCCGCCCGTTCTTACTCTTCGGAGGTCGGATGGTTATGTCGTGTATTGTGATGCGTCGGGCATCGGGTTGGGATGTGTGTTGATGCGGCATGGCGGGGTTATAGCATATCATCCCGGTGAAGAAACACGAGAGGAACTACCCACCCATGATTTGGAGTTAGCGGTACCGTGATTCACTTTGAAGATCTGGAGGCACTATTTGTATGGGGTTCACGTGGATATTTATACGGACCACAAGAGCCTCGGTATATCTTCACTGAGGAGCCTGAACTTACGGCGAGAGGCGGTGGTTAGAGTTGCTTAAGGATTACGATGTTGATATCTGTACCACCGGGAAGGCCAATGTTGTGGCGGATGCTCTTAGTCGTAGGTCGATGGGAGCCTATCGGATGTGCGGCTAGAGAGGAGGACATGGTTCGTGATTTGCATCGATTAGCGAGCCTTGGTGTCCGTTTGATTGATTACGATAGCGATGGGGTTAGAGTTCGTGAGGTTGCGAGTCTTCCATCGTCGAGAGGTGAAGAGGCAGCGATTCGAGGATCGGCTTTGATTCGATATCGTGATCTGACTCTTCGTGAGGCAAGGTCCTTGAGGTAGCACTTGATGGGGTGCTAAGGTTTGAGCGATTGTGTGTTCGGATGTTTCGTGACTTGGCAGAGTTCTTGGGGAAGCCTACACGGCGCGTTACTCTATCCATCCGGGTCGACCAAGATGTACCACGACCTTAGATCCGTGTATTGGTGGGATGGCTTGAAGAGGACGTTGCGAGTTCGTAGCTCGATGCGTGTTGTCGGCAGGTAAGGTAGAGCACGAGGCACGGTGGTTTTATTCTGCGATAGAGATCCCGACACGGAAGTGGGAGGTAATCAACATGGACTTCATCACAGGATTACCTCGCTCGGAGGAGACATGATTCTATATGGGTTATCGTCGACGGTCGTGAAATCAGCCCACTTTCTTCCGTCAGACGACTTTTGGTGAGGATTATGCGGACTTTACATCAGAGATCGTCGATCGCATGGAGTCCCTACCCGATCATATCGACGAGGAGCCCGTTTACGGCTAACACGGAGGTCCTTCGGAGGGGTTTAGGGGCCTTGGTGAGCACAGTCACGCATTTCATCCACGCAGACGGACGAGCAGAGCGCACTATCCGGACTCTTGAGGATATCTGCGAGCCCGTGTTATTGACCGATGGTAGTTGGGAGGATCATTTGCCTCTAGTTGAGTTCGCGTATAATAATAGCTACCACTCAAAGATTCGAGATGGCGCCTTATGAGGCCTTGTATGGGAGGAAGTGCGATCGCCTATAGGTTGGTTCGATGTGGGCGAGGGCGGCTAGTGGGACCAGATTTGGTACTGACGATGGATAAGGTGAAGCTTATCCGAGGCGGCTATTGATGACTGAGTCGGAAGTCGTATGCAGATCATCGTCGTCGGCATCCGAGTTCGCGATAGATGATTGGGTTTTCTAAAGGTGTCACCCATGAAGGGTGTGATGAGATTCGGGAAGAAGAAACTTCGGCCCAGTACATTGGGCGTTTGATTGTCGCGAGGTAGGCAAGGTTGCCTACGAGTTGGATCTGCCGTCCGATCTGGAGGCAGTGCATCCGGTGTTTCACGTATCTATGCTGAGGAGATGTATCGGGGATCCATCTAGGGTACACCCGATTGACGATGTCGGTGTGAGGTTATCGTATGAGAGATTCCATAGCGATAGTCGATCGTCAGTTAGGCGTCTGCGGACGAAGGGCGTGGCCGTCAAAGTCTTGTGGCGGAACGAGCTCGGGAGGAGATGACGTGGGAAGCGAGGAGGACATGAGGCGAAGTATCCTCACCTATTCCCCACCTCCGGGTAATTCACTGTCCTACGTGTACAGTTCCATTATCATTTATGCCTAAGTGGTGTTTTGTGGCCGCGTGTGGCATTTGCTAACTGTTTAAGCTTCTTCGATAACTGTCTTGAGAAGGAACATTCGGACGAATGTTTCTAAGGAGGAGAATGTTATACCGTATTTCGGAGTATGTACGTAAGGGAATACGTCTAAAAAGTTGGCTTTAAAGTTAGCCTTGGGCGTTTTTGTACACAACTCGCTTAAGAATCGTTTCACGAAGCGTTTCCACGACTTTCGTAGGGAAAATTCGGCTATGCCATTTCTAATTTTTGCGGATTTTTAGAGACGAAACATTTTGGACCAACGGGAGGGCAACACTTGGCACCCTCCCATTGGTGGACTTAGATCGTCCATGGACGAAATTGGAGAGCCAAGGCACGTTTTTGTGCCTTGTGCACAAGTCAAGGTTGGTTGGATATTTGTGTTTAGTTAATCCTCACCCTACACTTGCCTTGCACTTGTCTTCATCTTGGCCATTGGTTGGCCAAGGCTTGAGCTATAAATACCCTTAGAGATGAAGAGTTATTCATCCACAAAGTTATCTTCCAAGTCTAAAAATCCTCTCCTCTCCCTTAAGCTTTTCGTCCAACACCTCTTCCCTCCTTGTGTAGTGTGGCGAGAGCCTACCCCCTAGCCTAGCCGAAATCTACCCCCTCCTTGGTAGAAAAGTTACCTTGTATCGTTATAATGCCCAAAATACCCTAGCCCAAATACCTTAGTACTTAGTAGAAGTTGTGAAGAACTTCTAAGGTTCTTGGAGCATACAACTTAGGAGCAAAACCTTGCTCAGTGCGACTTTTCTAGGATATTATTGGGCTTACAGGTAATAATCCTAACCCTCTTTTGAATTAGAGAATACTTCGTTATAGTATAAATACTTAGAAGAATATCACAGAATAGAATTGAACTGCTACCACGATAGAAGGGTTGGAAAGAAGAATAATCAAACTGTACTTACATGATTGTTTTCCTGATGAACTTATATAGCTCACCGGGTAGGGAGGTGCTGCCAACTTTCCATAGAATTGTGAACCCTCTGTTTAGAATGACCTTGAGTAGTCCTTGATAGATATCTGTGACTATTATGGTGACTCTCTGTGCGACATATTGACTTGGCGGTGGTTTTATTGAGAAGGTATGTGATTCTTCCTAAAGCATGATATTTTACAATATATATATAGTGCGGTGAGCGTACATGTGTTAACTAAAATATAACTACGGCAATGTGGTTGACTTAGGGCAGAATATCAGTTACGGCAATGCCTCACGGCTTAAGCTGAATAATAAAGATCAAAGCATTTTTAAAAGAATCTTGAATCTTTTTAATGAAGAAGACTAATTGGTTTTTAAACAAAAGCTTAAGAGTTATACTAACCTTATGGGAGGTTAAGTATAACCACTTAAGATTGATAAAAGAAAGCTTGATTTGCCTATGTGTTTATAACAGACTTATATTGAATTGTGAAAAGAATAATAAGATGGTTTGATAAGTAGACATGATATGATGCTATGTGTGTTAGTGTCTTGTAACGTTTGTGAAAAGAGTATGCTTGTTGTGATTATGTTGTTTAAAGATAATTCGTTATGTTAGTATACTATCACTCACCTCTTGAGATGATCTGGGGTTAAGCGCCCTCCGTCGGGGTAGACTCGGTGATGCAGGACCATGATTCGAGAATACCTCATGCGGGTCCAGGGGGCCTATGCGGAGCTACGAGAGTTCCAGGTTAGTATGCGGGGTTATACCTCATGCGGTATATGTGGCCATGCGGACAACGAGTCCAGGACGATGCCGAGGAGTAGCTACCCTCGATGCGGGGTTATACCTCATGCGGGCCCATGTGAGTGGCCTATGCGGACTCAGGGAGTCCAGGATTAGGCTTGCAGAATGATGATGTGGGCGATTGTCCCTGTTTCGATCATTCGCGGCCTAGACAAGACCTATTACGATTACTATTGTTGCTCTTGTTTGTGATGTGGCACTACGTGCGGTTTCCTGGTTTTTACACATATTTGTAAACCGGTTTTAAAAATGATATGTTTTCATTTAAGTACTTTCTGATTTCGCATACTTAGTACTGTTGTCTTGACCTCCTTCGGCTGCGTTCATGCCGCGGTAAGGGCAGCAGTGCTAGATCCGCGTCCTTAGGATCTCTACGTTGGTGTCGGAGCTCCATCTCTTGGAGGCTCTACTTTTGGTATGATCTCCTGTTGTAGATAGTTTTATCTGATCGAGGTATGGCGGGGCCTGTCCGCCATAGTTGTATATTTCCTTAGAGGTCTGTAGTCATGTTATGCAGTGTCGGATGTAGCTAAACCATGATTATATATATATATGCGAAAGCGATGTTTTCTCACATAAAGCGTGTCTTATTTTATAAAGCGTTTCATGTCTTGCTTTATATTTCCGATTACTCGATGTATGACTACTTGGGTGCCGGTGAGGCACGATCCACGAACCGGGCGGGTCGTGACAATAAGGCTATCACAAACCGATACAATCAAGTTATTCACACAAGGTGCTTTCTACTAACAAGTTCGGGTATCTAACCCAAAGTACTTCACACATTAAATCTTTAAAAGATCTGTTTCTTTCACATAAGTCACACAATACCCGTAGTATAAAATAGAGTGACCGTCCTTTTAAGAAAACCAAAACTCTTACCTTTGTAAAATCAAGTAACAACATTATTTCCCAAACGTCCAAGTTTGCCTAATTTCAAATGTTCACGTTTCTTATTTTAGAAAGGTTTCGTGGTTCATAGCCTTATTCATTTAAGAATATAATTTTCTTTTAAACAATCTGAGAAACATAAGCCTTATATGTGAGTAGGATATTCTTGTTTATAACAATCTTATTACAAAGAACCATGATCTAGGAAATATCATTTAGTCTCATCTTAGCTTCATGCGGATGGAAGTTGCTCTTGGTTTTATTAATACTTAATTAATCAAAACATTTCCCTTTATTAACGCTGTGGTTTGTCGATACACATTCGATTTCGAAATCAAGAAACATTCTTAAGCCGTTATACCTAACTTCCCATACTCTAGTATAACTCTTAAGTTTTCAAAAACCAAGTATTACTTCTTCTTTCAAAATGATTCAAAACTCTTTTGAAATACTTCAAGTTCTTTATTAACACATAACAAGCCGATTATAGTTCAATTGATTACCTTTTAAAACCACATGTATTTTCTTACCAACATAAAGCCGTTATAACCAACTTCCCATAAAGCCGTTATAACACTTTATGTTTTACACCAATCAAATACATTTAGTACATGTACGTCTACCGTACTACATAGTTCACACATATCATGCTAGAAGAGATAGGAAGAGGTTCACATACCTCGCGACGAGTATCGACTAATAGCAAAACGCTCAAGTACTTCCAACCGCCGCTACTCCTTAAGCAAAGTAACGCGCCACACGTAGTACTTCAACCTATAAGGCCACAAGGCGCTTATTAACATCAAGATCTTATCGTAGAACATTCTACGTAAAATTCAAGAAGATTTTCCCGCGCAACAGTAAATCTCCTCTCTAACTGGCCGCTACCAAGCCAACCAGGGGGGGTTATACATCTAACCCGAACGGGTACAATTCTACTCCACAGTACTACTACACAAGTCCATCTGAATACACCCATGTAATTACTGATTCGATTTCTTGAGCTTAAGTCAAAAGACATTGCCGCAGTACTAAGCTTAGTTCTATATATAGTATACTTCAACTATATAATCTAACAACATGTAATTTCCAATTACAAATAGAGGGACAAGATAATTACCTCGATAAGCCCATAATTATCCAAGTATAAATGTCGATCCTTAGCAACGCTTAGCTCCTACTCCGGGTGCTCCAACCCGCTCCAAACAACCCTTAGAAGTTCTAACCAACTTCTACTTAATTACTTCAATCACTCAATGAAGATTTCCTTAGGGTTTCGGTTTGAGACAAAAAGGACATACGGTAGTATTTCCGGGCTCTACGTATAGAGGTTTCTTTGGAATACTACAAGGTATACGGCTAAGGTAATTTGGGTATAGTAACAATACTTGGAGAGTATTTCTACCAAGAGGGGGGGTGTATTCTACGAGATCAACAAGGCAAGGGGGGGGGTACCTCACGGCACCCACTAGGAGTGGTGTACCTCGGCCAAGGCCTCAGGAGGGGTGCACCCCGCCAAGGCCTCACAAGGGAAGAGGAGGGACGAAACCAACAAGGAGGAGGGAGGTTTTCAAGACTTGGAAATTATGGAATGGATGAAGAAGTCTTCAAGGGGAGGTATTTATAGGCCATGCAAAGGCCAACCAAGGGCCAAGATCTAGCCAAGTGGGGCAAGTGGAGGCCAAGATATGCCCAAGTGCCCCTAGACCCTACTCCTTAAAACCCTCACAAATATCTACACAAATATCAACCAACACTTGCTCATCCATTCGCCCTAACGCCTCTTCAGTCCACCAACGAGGTGCCAAGTGTTGCCCTCTCGTTGGTCCAAAACGTTTCGTCTCTCGGAAAAATCCGCAAAAATACTAAATGACATAGCCGTAATTTACCCTTCGTAAGTTAGGTAGAACGTTTCGTCGAAAAACGACTCTAACCGGGTGTTGTGCACAAACATATTTCGGCCAAGGTGCCACATGGGGGTGACACGTGTCGCCCCCCGATTCGTCCAAAATATTTCGTCTTCCGAAAATATCCATAACGGCCAAAATCTCAAAATCAAAGCGGGCCCCACAAAACCGCAAATTTCTCCCGTGGGCCCCACGTGACCATTTCCGAAAATAAAATTCCATAATTCTAATATAATCTAAGAAGTCCAAAAACCAAATCTGGGAATCCAATTCCCATTAACGAACCTTTTTCCTTCACAAAAACCGGAAACTTTTCCGTGGAAAAAATCACCTCTTTCTTCCTTTCCAATCTTTCTGTCGTATTCTCGTACGTACGTCCTCGCATACATACCCTGTAACTACGGGGTATAACAAAAGGATTGTACGTTTGATCGTTGTCGGGGTACATCGCACATGTGGAGTATATTCAGGTGATAGGGTCACGAGGGTGCTATGCCCAAGTTTAGATAAACATGGTACGAGTTCGTAGACGCGTTCGACCAGAATCGGATCGTGAAGGCCGGGAATGGCCTTAGAGTAAATCGAGGCTAGTAAGATGACCAAGGTTAGAGGTAGTAACTCCAAGGTTTTGGAAACTGAAGAAATGACGGAAGTACGGTACGTGTACTAGAAAGAGTTCGGGTGTTCGAGAAGGGTACGACGAGTAAGGAAAGAAGTGAACGAGTGTTAAGAGAAAGGAAGTGGTCATTTTGTGAAGTAACGAGGTAAAGAAAGTATCCTTTAGACCATGGGTGGAAGCTTTAGTGTTGTTATACACGTTAGAGGTGATTCATCGTTGGCTTGGATTAGAGTTTTGCGCATGTGTTATATTATGGCCAGGTGTGGCATAAGTTGTTTGGTAAGTATAGTAGTGAAGACTATACCGGTGCATGTATGTTTTGAGACTTAGAAGGAACATTCGGGACGAATGTTTCTAAGGGGGGAAGAATGTTACACCCCGTAGTTCCAGGGTATGTATGTGAGGACGTACGTACGATAATACGACAGTAATATTGAAAAGGAAGAAAAATGTGATTTTTCGACGGAAAAGTTTCCGAACTACGTGAAGGAAAGAGGTTTATTATTGAGAATTGGATTCTCAATTTAGGTATTTAAGACTTTAAGAACTTATAAGAACTATGGAATTTATATTTTACGGATTTGGTCACGTGGGGCCCACCCGAGGAAATTTTACGATTTGTGGGGCCCACGAGGGTTACGGAATTTTTTATGAACGAATGGGAGGGCGACACGTGGCACCTCTCCCACTTGATGTTGGACGAAATGTGCAAGGGTTGGATGGTCATTTGACCATTGTGGATGAAAGTCTTGCAAGTTGAAGAGCTTGAGTATATTGACTTAGTCAATGAGACCACATAGCTAGATATTTAAGTAAATGCATCCTAGCCACCCATTTGTTTTAATCTTAGCCCTCCATGTTACTATATAGTAGTACTAGTAGTGAGACAAGCATTCTACACTTAGCTAAATTTCAAGAAATTGGATGAACACATTTGAGGGCTCTCGGCTTTGAGCTTTTTGAAACAAGAAAATTTTGCAATTGTTATCCATTGTTCACAAGACTTAAACCCTAGGTTCCTAAGAGTGTTGTAAGGTTATCTCAATAGAAAGATCCCGGAAAAGTGGCGTTTTCATATTAGTCGCAAGGCGGAAACTTAGGGAGTTCTTCAACTTTGAAGTTGGAACTTGAAGATATGTTCTTCATAGGCTTCTAAGGAGTGCTTGGAGAGAATTGGAGCATAAGGAAAGGAGCTAAGAATTGCTAAGGAGCGACTTTGAAACTTGGAAGGATTAAGGGCTTGTAAAGGTATAATTCTTGTCGTTTTAGTAATTAAGATTACTTATTGTTGTAGCTTTGGATATTAGCAAGCAAGAGGTATATATATTGAAGTTTGATAAGTGAATTGACTATTGGAACCCTAATCCGAAAACTAGTATGTTAGCCCTTAAGATTGTAATTCAAGTTGATTACTAGTTAAGTTGTCATATGTTATATAAGGAAGGAAATTGTAGTTGTGGAAGTTGTTTATGACTATATAACATGTTTGACCCAAGAACTTGAATTGGATAAGAATTGGTGTTGTTGTATCTCAAGTGTCGATTAGACATTGTGTTTTGTGGACTAGTTTTGATGTCAATTGTGGGGCGGAATTTTACACGTCTTGTAGAGCGTGTAATCCCCTTTGTATTTGTTGAAATGTTTGAGCCTTAAATGTGGCGTTTGGTTATTGAATTCGGCCTTGAAAAAGGTGGCAAAGTATGTAGAAACAAAGGAAGTGTTGTCCGATTTTCCGTAGAATTTAGTGACCTTGTACTTAGAATATTCTACGAAGAGAGCTAGAGGTTAATAGACATTTTTATGACCATTATAGGATTGAAGTACTACGAGTAGCGTATTCTACTTGAAGGGTGGAAAAGGCTAGCAAGGGTATAGTACTTGGAGCGTTTTGCTAATTGTCGATAATCGTCGCGAGGTATGTGAACCTCTTCCTATATTTTCTAGCATTATTGTTGTAAACTATGTAGTACGGTAGACGTACGTGTGCTAAATGAATTTGGTTGATTTAGAACATAAAGTGTTATAATGGCTTTATGGGAAGTTAGTTATAACGACTTTATGTAGGTAAAAGAATGGTTGATTGTTTTTAAAAGATAAGAGACTTGACTTATATTTAACTTGATATGATTTGTTAAGGACTTGAATTGTGTTAAAAAGTTGTGAAACCTCATTCGTGAGTAATGAGTACTTGGTTTTTAAAGAGTAATGTTATATTGATTTCGGAAATGGGAATGAGTATCGAACAAACCACTGCAGCGTTAATAAAGGAAAATGTATTGACTAATTAATTATATTAAAATAAGTAGAAACCTCCATCTGCATAGAAGCTAAGATAAGACAAAATTATTACATTTTATAGATCATGGCTACCTTAATAAGAATCATTACATACAAGAATTAAATTTCTTAAATTCCAAAGTAAGGAACTTGATTTCTAAAAGAAAAGGGACTTGAGGAATTGAAGAGTAAATGGTTTAAAAATAAGGCATGGTTTTATCTTAAATTGGTTTAAAAAGAAAGCATGGTATTGTCTTGGTTTATTTCAAAAGAAGGTGTGGAAATGGTTTTGGGTTTACTTGAAAGGATAATTACTCTATTTTTGATACTATGGGTATCGTATGACTTTTGCAAAAATAAAGGGATCTTTTGAAAGAATTTAAGTATGTAGTACTTTAGGGTTAACACCCGGATTGTTGGCACAAAATGGGAGTACTTGAGTTTATATAAATGGTGAATCAATTTACCTGTTAATGAAAGTCTAAAAGTATGTTGAACTTGCCTATGCTAGTTGTGATAGCTTTTGTTGTGCAAGTATTGTATTTCTATACCACTGCGTCTCTCGATGGAGGGCCGGCTAACTTGTTGTGAACTTACTTGGGCGCACCGCGGTGTGGAGGATTCCACGGGTATGCTTCCATTATTATTATCACATGGGCATGTCTACACCGATGAGGGATTCCGGGGGCATGTGACCATTATTGTTATTTGTGGCGAAGTCTCGTGACTTACGGTTGTGATCTGGTGGTTAGCCTGGTTACTTTCCCCGTCGGCCTACGTGGCGGTGGATCTGGTAGAGGTTATCGCACTTGCCACGTGTCGACAGCGAAGTATCGTGACTTACGGTTGTGATCCGGTGGTTAGCACGGTTACTTGCCCCGTCATTACGTGGCGCGGGAGGATCCGGTAGAGGTTATCGCACTTGCCGCGTGTCGACTTCGCGAGTCGGTGTTTGGACGAAGCCGTGACTTACGGTTGTGATCGGTGGTTAGTGCGGTTACTTGCCCCGTCATTTCGTGGCGCGGGAGGATCTGGTAGAGCTATCGCACTTGCCACGTGTCGACCGTGATATGGTTGTTTAATATTGTTGGTACGGTAGGTTACGGTATGTTATACCGTATTTCCAGTATGCGTGAGGCGTGCGTCTGAAAGTTTAGCCTTAAGTTAGGCATTATGGGCGAAAATTGTGCCTGACCGAAGCGGATGGTTTTCGGCGAAGCGTTTTACAAAACTGCGAGGAAAATTACGGCTATGTCATTTATAATTTTGCGGATTTTTCGAGAGATGAAACATTTTGGGCCAACGAGAGGGTGACACTTGTCACCCCAGTGGGCGACAAAGGGAAAATGCCTTGGGCGATTGGCATGGTTTTGGGGCTTAAATCTTGGGTCAATGTTTTGTGAGGATTTGTGGAGTAGGTTAGGGTGCACTTGTGCAAATCCCGCCCATCCACTTGCCTCCACTTGCCCTCATCTTAGCCTTGAAAGCCCTATAAATACCGCGAGTTGATGAACTCTTCATCCACAAATCAACCTTCCAAGTCTAAAAATCCTCCTTCCCCTTGTGAGCTTCTCGTCCTAGCCTCACTTCTCCCACTACAGAGAGCTTATTTGAAACACCCTCTCCCATACAGCCTAGTGGCTTCGAGTACCCCACTTGGTAGAAAGTTGTCTTCCAAGTATTGTTACTATTCCCAAATACTTTAACCAATACCTTGTTGTATTTCCAAAGTCACCTCTATACTAAAAAGCCTAGAAATACTACCTTATCTCCATTGTCACTAAACGAAACCCTAAGAGAAACTTCATTGTTGGTTGAAGTAGAAAGTAGAAGTTTGTCACGACCCGAACCCGGGCCCGTGACTGGTGCCTTACCCCGGGCACCCTAGTGATACAACATCAGAGAAAATCAGCGGAAATAAAAAACATGAACATGAATTAAGAGAAAAGATAAATAAGCGAGTCAGCAAGCAGTTGCCTTCATCATATATACATAAAATACCGACGATTATCCTTTTTACAAACCACACGTGATTACTCTGGACCTCTAAGATTTTTACAACGGCTATGGCGGGACAGGGCCGCCATACCACGAATGTATAAGAATCTCTGGACTCGAGGGTAACATACCAAAAGATAAGCCTCAGAAGGAACGGAGCTTCCCAACACATTGAAATGTGATCCTATAAGCGGGGATCGGCGATCGATGTACCTTTTACTGCGGCATGAACGCGGCCCAGAGAGTCGATGCAACAGTACCAAGTATGTGAAAGCGTAAAATCAGTAAATGAAATCATAATAGTCTATAAAGCGAGACATATATGATAACCAAACTACGATTCACAACATAAAAGCGATCATGTCAAGTCGTGGACTCACGCCCTAAAAGTCATCCTCATGCGTGGAACTCCTTCCTCACCGCCGGCGGTCTAGGTACAAATCATGTGATACGTATAATGGTCTCGGCCCATCTTATGGACCCAATATAGAAAAGGGTGGAATACATTCCGGATGAACCGTAGTCAAGTGAAATACATTCGGATGAACCGGTCCTCAAGTGAAATACATTCGGATGAACGGTCCTCAAGTAAAATACATTCCGGATGAACCGGTAATCAAGCGAAACACATTCGGATGAGCCGTAGTCGAGTGAAATACATTCCGGATGAACCGGTAATCAAGTGATATACATTCGGGTGAGCCGTGTAATCAGTGAGATACATTCGGATGAACGGTCGTCAAGTGAACACGGTACTTGCACACAAAAAAAGCTATCACACGTAACATGGTCAAGTTTCACAACAGCAATCATAGGCAAGTTTCACACAACTCAAAGTACTTTCATTTTATGCCAAAGTCGGGTTTTAACCCCAGTACTACATACGTTAAGTCCTTTTAAAAGAGATACATTCCTTTTATAAAAGTCACGATACAGTAGTATAAAACTAGAGTGATTCACATTATTAAGTAAACGAACACTTTCTTTTTAAACTCAAGTACCAACTTTCTTTTCCTAAAGTTCGGTTTGCCTAATTACAAATGCTCAAGTTTCTCATTTTAGAAAAGGTTTGTAGTTCATAGTTTTAATCCTTTAAAACATAATTCTCCTTTAAGCGTTTTGAGAAACATATGTCTTATATGTGAGTAGGTTATTCTTGTTTATAATCAATCTTATTAAGCGACCATGATCTAGGAAATGTAATATCATTTTGTCTCATCTTAGTTTCTATGCGGATGGAGGTTTCTACTTGGTTTTAATACGATACATCATTATTCAATACATTTTCCTTTATTTACGCTGCAGTGGTCTGTCGATACACATTCTGATTTCCGAAATCAGTAAAACATTATCCCTTTAAATAAAACCAAGTACTCATTACTCACGAAAGAGGTTTCACACAAACATCCACATTAAAACAAATAAGTTAAGTCTCTTTTCTTATAAGATCAAGTCTCTTAACTTCTAATATTAGTAAAACATTCTTAAGCCGTTATACCTAACTTCCCAAAAGCTAGTATAACTCTTAAGCTTTCAAAACCAAGTAATACTCATTCTTTCAAAGCGATTCATAAATCTTTTGAAATACTTCAAGTTCTTTATTAACACATATCAAGCGATTTATTATTCAAATCGATTTACCACTTTTAAAAACCACAAGGTATTTGCTTATCCACATAAAGCTATTATAATGACTTCCCATAAAGTCGTTATAACACTTTATGTTTTAAACCAATCAAATACATTTAGCACGTATGCGTCTACCGTACTACATAGTTCACACATATCATGCTAGAAGAGATAGGAAGAGGTTCACATACCTCGCGACGATTATCGACAAAAAGCAAAACGCTCAGTACCTCAAACCGTCGGCTACACTCTCGATCAAGCGGATCACTCCACGTAGTACTACTGACCTATAGAGGCCACAAAGCGCCTATTAATATCTTTAGACACAAGTTCCATATTTCTCTGAGAAAATTCGGCACCTCCCACATGGCGTTAATCTCTCCTCTATCGAGGCCGCTATCAAGCCAACCGAGGGGTTATACATCTAACCCTACGGTACAATTCTACTCCACGGTACTCTACTACAAGTCTCTTATGTCTGATCTATGTAATTCTGATTCGGTTCTCTTATTTAAATTCAGGCTTAAGTCGCGAGACATTCTGTAAGTATTATTCAGGCTTAAGTCAAAAGACATTGCCGACTACTACGTTGATTCTTTATATAGTATACTTCAACTATATATTCAACAATATGTAATTTCCAATTACAATAGAGGACAAGATATTTACCTCGATAAGCCCAAAATTATCCTAGTTTAAAGTCGCTCACGAGCAAGGTTTAGCTCGACTCAGTGCGCTCAACCCGCTCCAAACTACCCTTAGAAGTTCTAACCAACTTCTACTTACAACTTCAACAACGGGTGAAGATTTCCTTAGGGTTTCGTTTTAGTGGTGAGGAAAGTATAACGGTATTTCTGGCTTGTATCGTGTAACCTTGGGAATACTACAAGGTATTTGGGCCAAGGTATTTGGACATTACAACAATACTAGGAGAGTATTTCTACACCACAAAGGGGTATTATACGAAAGCAACTAGGCTAGGGGGTACCTCGGCAAAACACCACAAGGGGAGGTGGCTCTCGGCCAAGGGCTCTCAAAGGGGGAGGTGGGTGTGGTTGACTAACTACACAAGGGAGGGAGGAAGAGAACTTCAAGACTTAGGAAGATTTTTGGATGAATAAGTCTTCCAAAGGGTGGTGTATTTATATGTCAAGCAAAGGCCAACCAATGGCCAAGATGCATCAAGTGTATAGCAAGTGTAGGGCTAGATTTCCACCATGTGTACCTTATCCATCTACCACACAACTTGCACAAAATATCCTACCAACTAAAGCTCTCTTTTTCGTCCACCATTACCGCTTCAGGCGATGTGAGGTGACACATGTCACCCTCCCGTTGGTCCAAAATGTTTCGCCTCTCGGAAAATTCCGCATAAAAATTATAAATGACATAGCGGAAATTCCCTACGAAGCGTGAAAGCGTTTACGAAAAACGACTCTAGGGTGTTGTGAACAAATAAATTCGGCGAGCCTAATCCTCAGTCGAATTTTCTACGTCGTCCTTACGTACATACTGGAAATACGGTATAACATTCTCCTCTTAGAAACATTCGTCCGAATGTTCCTTCTCAAGGCGGATAAGGGCGAAGTTCTTCTAACAAGTTTCCAACGCCACACATGGCCACAAACATAACACGTACTCTTCGTAAGGCCATTCCGGCGCCTTCACGATCTGCTTCTGGTCGAACATATCCACGAACTCATACGATGGTTACCAAAACTTAGGCCTAGCACCCTCGTGACCCTACCACCTGGCGGGACCACCCAGAGCTGACCCCACCTCGAAACAGGCTGCGGGTTGGCCCGCAACATGGCCCCAACCCGTCCCACTGTCGCGCCAACCCTTGCTCCTCGACACGGAACAATCTTGCTAAATCACATCATGAAAGATACCACTTTCATTTATCCAACCCAGGGACTTATCACACAATACTTTCTAGGCAATAAATGCACTCTGACAAGGATCACTCGCAAAATCTTGTACTCAAGACGGCCTTACATCTAAGGTCTCAACTGTAATATTCTAAGGTTCATCATTTTCTCACCCCCAGGCTTACCCTTTCACTAAGCATGTTTCTAAATCACATTTTAGCACCAAGCTATCCGAACATAACACTTAACACATTATCATAACAAACAAAACTCTAGATGGTTAAGGATATACCGGCTACCGCCCACTCTAATCATAAGTCCACTGCAGGCATAATCTAGAAGGCGATGAACTCGCCATCGATCCGAGGTCGCGCCAAGCTGCCGGCATTCTCTATAAGCACGCCTCTTGTCACATGGCTCGACGACCGCAGTGAAGCAAGCACCGAAAAGACGACATTCCGGGATGATGTTTGCCACATCGCACACCGAGGGGGACATGAATCCCGGCCAAGCACTCACGTATACCGTGAACGAAGCCCCGAGCTCGACCAGCTCGAATACTCGGACGTCCCGGCATCGAGGGGGACCACTGCATCGCGGAGGTACATAACTAGATCGCCGAGGCGGTCCGCCTCGAAAGTTACCAAAGGACCTCGCTGCTCGCCCTTCTCGCCGATCTCGGTCATTCCGTCGACCTCTCCGTGCTCACATCCTAGTGCATGAGCTTGACGCGGCAATGTCCATGCCGGTGAAGAGCTACACCTGTACAAGCCTCGCCAAGTAATCGCCCAGCCTGACGTAGCGGTGTACTGGCCTCCTCCATATCGCATTACACGGGACATACCGAAAGCTAATGAGTCGAACTCACATTGTACTTCTAACCGCCCGCCCGCCCCGCTCAATGTCAAAAATTGCGGCCGAGCCTCCTCATCTGGGGGCAAGAAATGTGCAAGAAAAGCCCTTGAGAACTCGTCCCATACGGCCGAGGTGCATGCTCTTCCCGACAACTCCCACGAATCAAACTCCAATCGCAGTATCACGCGGTGATGCGAACCTAATACCACCGACTACGCTTCGAGGCTCGATCACTCTATGATCCATTTGTAGCTGTCGGATAAACTCGAGGGTCGCCTCGCCTCGATCCATAGAACATCGGCGCTACAACTCGGAAAGTCACGTAGCCTCAAACCGTCGCTCGGGGTGAACTACGGGTCTTCGGGCCGGAACTGCTGATTCAGCCGATCTCATATCGCCACGACCGCCGAATCGGGCCATCTCTTGTACTTATCTCATCTCGCTCCAGTGGACTGGAGGCTCAGTATCAGTAGTCTCAGCAGCCACCGCTGCGCTCTAAACTCTGCTGGCTTTGCGGCGTCGCGAAACCCGGCCGTCGGAATCTTGTCTCAGTCTTCGCCGCTCGCGCTCGTACTCTCTGTATCTCACTAACAGCCTCTCGATCGCTTTGCCCACTGGGCTCAGGTTTTACGCGGAGGCATAATCGTAAAAGAAAATGGATACGTCGAGAGGCCCAACTTATCACACTACAGTGGCACGATCTCGGAATGAGAAGAATGGAAACCAATCCTAAATGTCCTATATCCTCCTGATTATAGATGTGGTGCACAACACACCGATAATCAAGACTCTACTAGACACGGTCTGTAGACACTTTCCGAGGACTAACTGCTCTGATAACACTTTTGTCACGACCCGAACCCGGGCCCGTGACTGGTGCCTTACCCCGGGCACCCTAGTGATACAACATCAGAGAAAATCAGCGGAAATAAAAACATGAACATGAATTAAGAGAAAAGATAAATAAACAGTCAAACCAAAACAGTTGCCTCATCATATATACATAAAATACGACGCTTATCCTTTTACAAACCCCGCCACAACAAAGCATGCACTCTAAGATTTTTACAACGCCTATGACGACAGTGGCCCCGCCATACCCACGAATGTATAAGAATCTACGGACTGTGGTAACATACCAAAAGATAAGCCTCAAGGAACGGAGCTTCCCAACACGAAATGTGATCCTATAAGCGGGGATCGGCGGTCGATGTACCTTTTACTCGCAGATGAACGCGGCCCAAGGAGGTCGATAACAGTACCAAGTATGTGAAATCAGAAATATCAGAAATGAAATCATAATAGTCTATAAAGCAGAGACATATATGATAACCAAACTACGATTCACAACATAAAAGCGATATGTCAAGTCGTGGACTCACGCCTAAAAGTCATCCTCACGCCCGTGGAACTCCTTCCTCACCGCCAGCCTAGGTACAAATCATGTGATACGATAATGTGTCTCGCCCATCTTATGGACCCAATATAGAAAAGGGTGGAATACATTCCGGATGAACCCAGAGTCAAGTGAAATACATTCGGATGAACCGGTCCTCAAGTGAAATACATTCGGATGAACCGGTCCTCAAGTAAAATACATTCGGATGAACCGGTAATCAAGCGAAACACATTCGGATGAACCGGGTAGTCGAGTGAAATACATTCCGGATGAACCGTAATCAAGTGATATACATTCGGGTGAACCGGTAATCAAGTGAGATACATTCGGATGAACCTCGTCAAGTGAACACGACTTTGCACAAAAAGCTATCACACGTAACATGGTCAAGTTTCACAACAAAGAATCATAGGCAAGTTTCACACAACTCAAAGTACTTTCATTTTATGCCAAAGTCCGGTTTTTAACCCCAAAGTACTACATACGTTAAGTCCTTTTAAAAGAGATACATTCCTTTTATAAAAGTCACCCGATACGTAGTATAAAACTAGAGTGATTCACATTATTAAGTAAACGTAACACTTTCTTTTAAACTCAAGTACCAACTTTCTTTTCCTAAAGTTCCGGTTTGCCTAATTACAAATGCTCAAGTTTCTCATTTTAGAAAAGATTTCGTAGTTCATAGTTTTAATCCTTTAAAACATAATTCTCCTTTAAACGTTTTGAGAAACATATGTCTTATATGTGAGTAGGTTATTCTTGTTTATAATCAATCTTATTAAGCAGCCATGATCTAGGAAATGTAATATCATTTTGTCTCATCTTAGTTTCTATGCAGATGGAGGTTTCTACTGGTTTTAATACGATACATCATTATTCAATACATTTTCCTTTATTTACGCTGCAGTGGTCTGTCGATACACATTCTGATTTCCGAAATCAGTAAAACATTATCCCTTTAAATAAAACCAAGTACTCATTACTCACGAAAGAGGTTTCACACAAACATCCACATTAAAACAAATAAGTTAAGTCTCTTATCTTATAAGATCAAGTCTCTTAACTTCTAATATTAGTAAAACATTCTTAAGCCGTTATACCTAACTTCCCAAAAAGCTAGTATAACTCTTAAGCTTTCAAAACCCAAGTAATACTCATTCTTTCAAAACGATTCATAAATCTTTTGAAATACTTCAAGTTCTTTATTAACACATATCAAGCCAGTTATTATTCAAATCAGTTACCCTTTTAAAAACCACAAGGTATTTGCTTATCCACATAAAGCTATTATAACCGACTTCCCATAAAGCCGTTATAACACTTTATGTTTTAAACCAATCAAATACATTTAGCACATGTACGTCTACCGTACTACATAGTTCACACATATCATGCTAGAAGAGATAGGAAGAGGTTCACATACCTCGCGACGATTATCGACAAAAAGCAAAACGCTCCAAGTACCTCAAACCGTCGGCTACACTCTCAGTCAAGCAGATCACTCCACACGTAGTACTACAACCTATAGAGGCCACAAAGCGCCTATTAATATCTTTAGACACAAGTTCCATATTTCTTCAGAAAATTCAAGAAGACTCCCCGCAACAGCGGCGTTAATCTCCTCTATCGAGGCCGCCATCAAGCCAACCGAGGGGTTATACATCTAACCCTAACGGGTACAATTCTACTCCACGGTACTACTACACAAGTCTCAGAATACACCCTATGTAATTACTGATTCAGCTCTTATTTAAATTCAGCTTAAGTCGCAAGACATCGCTGTAAGTATTATTCGAGCTTAAGTCAAAAGACATTGCCGACTACTACGTTCGATTCTTTATATAGTATACTTCAACTATATATTCAACAATATGTAATTTCCAATTACAATAGAGGACAAGATATTTACCTCGATAAGCCCAAAATTATCCTAGTTTAAAGTCGCTCCCGAGCAAGGTTTAGCTCCAACCCCGTTCGCTCCAACCCGCTCCAAACTAACCTTAGAAGTTCAAACCAACTTCTACTTACAACTTCAACAACGGGTGAAGATTTCCTTAGGGTTTCGTTTTAGTGATCGAGGAAAGTATAACGGTATTTCTGGGCTTGATACGTGTAACCTTGGGAATACTACAAGGTATTTGGGCCAAGGTATTTGGACATTACAACAATACTAGAGAGTATTTCTACACCACAAAGGGGGTATTATACGAAAGCAACTAGGCTAGTGGGGTACTCACGCAAAACACCACAAAGGGAGGGGGTGGCTCTGCCAAGGGCTCTCAAAGGGGGAGGGGTGTGGTGGATTTAACTACACAAGGGAGGGAGGAAGAGAACTTCAAGACTTAGGAAGATTTTTGGATGAAGAAGTCTTCCAAAGTGGGTATTTATAGGTCAAGCAAAGGCCAACCAATGGCCAAGATGCATCCAAGTGTATAGCAAGTGTAGGGCTAGATTTCCACCATGTGTACCTTATCCATCTACCACACAACTTGCACAAAATATCCTACCAACTAAAGCTCTTTTTTTCGTCCACCATTACCGCCCACTCAAGGCCAATGTGAGGGTGACACATGTCACCCTCCCGTGGTCCAAAATGTTCGCCTCTCGGAAAATTCCGCAAAAATTATAAATGACATAGCCGAAATTCCCTACGAAAGCGTGGAAAGCGTTTCGAAAAAACGACTCTAACCGGGTGTTGTGAACAAATAAATTCGGCCAAGCCTAATCCTCAAATTCGAATTTTCTACGTACGTCCTTACGTACATACTCGGGAAATACGGGGTATAACAAAGTTGTTAGAAACTTCTAAGGGTTTCTTGGAGCTATCGGAGCATGCAAATTAGGAGTTAAACCTTGCTCAGGATCGACATTTAACTTGGATAATTTTGGGCTTATCGAGGTAAATACTCTTGTCCTTCTATTGTAATTAGATATTACATATAAGAATAGTTAAGACTTGAGTATAAGATATAGAAGGATATTAAAGAATAGAATTGAATTGTAATCACAGTGAAAGGGTATAACAGAAGAAGAATTAAGCTTGCATAATGATACTATGGGCGATTGGCCCTGCTTCGATCATTCGCAGCCTAGAAAAGACCTGTTACAGTTTACCTATTATTGCTCTTGTTTATGATGTAGCACTATGTGCGGTTACATTAGTTGTTTCGTGCATATTTGTAAAATTGGTGTTAAAATCATATGATTTCATTTAAGTACTTTACAGTTTCACATACTTAGTACCTGTTATCGACTCTCCTTGGGGCTGCTCACGCCGCAGGTGGAAAGCAGGTGCTAGATCCACATTCTTAGGATCTTTTGCTTTGGTGTTAGGAGCTCCATCTTCTCCGGAGGCTCGACTTTTGGGTATGATCTCCCTGTTGTGTAGATAGTTTTGTACATTCAGGGTATGGCGGGGCCCTGTCCCGCCATAATTGTTTACTTCCTTAGAGGTCTGTAGTCCTATTGTACAGTTGGGATGTAAACTGCCAGATTCTTATATATATATGCCGAAAGGCACCCTTTTCTCAGATAAAATGTGTCTCATTTACAATTGTTTCATGCCTTTTGTTTTTATATTCCGTTGATTACTCTGATTTATGACTACTTGGGTGCCCGGGTAAGGCACCAGTAACGGGCCCCGGAACGGGTCGTGACAAAAGTGGTATCGAGCGATTAATCCTGAAAGTGTCTACGCAACCGTATCTAGTAGTCTTGATTATCGGTGTGTTGTGCACCACACCAATAATCGTGAGGCTATAGGATATTTAGGATTGGTTTCCATTCTTCTCACTCGAGATCGTGCCTTAGAGCCGTGGTTATAAGTTGGACCTCTAACGTATTTCTTTTCAGAATGCTTATGCCTCCACGTAAGGCAACCCGCCCGTGGCGGGCAAGGCAATGAGGAGCCGCTAGTAGGACACCTAGAGTCACGAGGGCTCGTGCCCGCCATACCCGAGACGGCGAGTTCCACGACGCCGACGAGTGAGGGTTTAGGGCGCAGCAGATGGTGATGAGACCACAAGATTTACACCTCCATCCCACACCGGAGCGGATGAGATGGGTTACGAGAGATGTCGATTCGCCGAGATCGTGGCATACGGCGGATAGGTCGGATGCAGCAGCTTCCATAGAAGACTGTGGTTCACCCGAGATCGCGGCCATGCGCTACGGGATTTTCTGAGTTGTAGCCCGCCAGAGCTCTACGGGTCGAGGCCTGAGGATGATCCGCAGGAGTTCATCCGTCAGTTGCAGATGATCATGCGAGTGATCAAGGCTTCAGAGACCGAGTCCGTGATCTTCAGTTCCCATAGGCTGCGTGATACCGCAGTCGATTGGTTTGATTCGTGGGAGTTATCCCGGGGAGTGCACGCGTCCCCAGCTACTTGGGACGAGTTCTCGGAGGCCTTTCTCACTCATTTCTTGCCTCCACAGATGAGGAGGGCACGGGCAGACAATTTTTTGTTGGTGAGAGAGAGAGGATGCACAGTTAGGGAGTACAACGTTGAGTTTGATTCGTTAGCTCGATATGTCCCTGCGTTGGTAGCAGATATGGAGGACAGGGTGCATCGCTACGTCACCGGGCTAGATGATTATATGGCCGAGTCTTGTGCGGGTGTGGCTCTTCACCAGTATGGATATTACCCGCACGCAGCTCATGCACTTGGATGCGGCGAGCGTAGAGGCCGACGGCCGACTGTGCAGCAGAAGAAGACCAGACGGCAGGTCTTTTGGTAGCTATCGTGGTGGCGGCCTCGGCGAGCTAGATTTGCACCACGGCACCAGAGCACTCTTACACCGCCTCGTGATGCCAGTGATATTCGAGGGCGCATCAGGCCGGTGACTTGGACGCCCGTAGCAGGAGGCATCGGCGATCGGACCACCTCCGGTGTGGCCGATGCGGTAGATCCCACTGAATTGTGGTATCGCTACGGCGATTTGTTACGATTGTGGCAGCAGGTCACTGCGAGGAATCGTCCACCAAGCGGGCCCGATGGTAGGGGTCGACCACGTGTTCTTTCGCCGGGTCTTCTTCATCTCCTACAGTTACTCGCCCCGGAGGGCAAGGTACTCATGGGCCAGCAGGTCGCGGCAGAGGTCGTGGCTCGGGTCCCAGTTCTAGCGGTCCTCATAACCGCATTTATGCCTTGTCCAGCCGGCAGGAGCAGGAGGCCTCACATGATGTCGTCACAGGTACCTTATCAGTTTCTGGATTTGATGTGTATGCCTTGATAGATCCGGGTTCTACTCTGTCCTATATATCTCCCCTTATTGCTAGTAGGATAGGGATAGAGCCTGCGTCCATAGACCCTTTCGAGGTAGCTACGCCAGTGGGTGATTCGGTGGTAGCTCGGCGGGTATATGGGGCTTGTCCAGTGACCATATGCAGTCGTCAGACCCTAGCCGACTTGATAGAGTTGGATATGATTGATTTCGATGTGATCATGGGTATGGATTGGCTAGCTTCTTGCTACGCCAATGTAGACTGCAGGGAGAGAGTGGTACGGTTCCAGTTTCCTGAGGAGCCGGTTGTTGAGTGGGAGGGGAACACTGTATCGCCGAGGGGTAGGTTTATTTCCTACCTCAAGGCTAGGAAGATGCGCGGCGGGTATATCTACCATCTCATTCGGGTGTTCGACATCGAGGTTGCGGTACCAGATTTTCGCCGCCCAGAGTCGAGAGTTCCCGCACGTGTTTCCGACGACCTCGCATCCTCCCGAGAGGAGATAGAGTTTTGTATCGATGTTGCGGACACTCGCCTATTTCCATTCCGCCATACGAATGGCACCCGCCGAGTTGAGAGTGAAGGACCACCGAGAGATTTCCGGAGAAGCGGCTTCATCAGCCAGTGTTTCTCCCCGGGAGCGCCGTATTGTTCGTGAAGAAGAATGACGGACGCCGCGCATGTGTTGATTACAGCGGTGAACAAGGTGACCATTAAGAACAGATACCCTTCCTGGATTGATGATTTGTTCGACCACCGCAGGTGCGAGATGTTTCCAAGATTGATCTGCGATCGGGCTATCATCAGTGCACGAGTCGAGAGGCGGATGTCCCAGATCGCATTCGACCAGACGGCATTATGAGTTCAGTGGTCATGTCTTTTGTCACGACGAACCTGCCCGTGGATCGTGCCTTACCGGGCACCCTAGTGATACAACATCGAGAAAATCAGCGAAATAAAAACATGAACATGAATTAAGAGAAAAGATAAATAAACAGCAACCAAAACATTGCCTTCATCATATATACATAAATACCCAACGCTTATCCTTTTTACAAACTCGCCCACAATTGCATGCACTCTAAGATTTTTTACAACAAATATGACGGACAGGGCCCGCCATACCACGAATGTATAAGAATCTGCTGACTGTGGTAACATACCAAAAGATAAGCCTCCAAGGAACGGAGCTTCCAATACCTGAAAGGTGATCCTAAAAGCGGATCGTCACCGATGTACCTTTTACTGCGGATGAACGCAAATTTCAAGGAGGTCGATAACAGTACCAAGTATGTGAAATCAGAAAATCAGTAAATGAAATCATAATAGTCTATATAAAGCAGAGACATGTATGATAACCAAACTACGCTCACAACATAGAAGCGATCATGTCAAGTCGTGGACTCACGCCAAAGTCATCCTCATGCCCGTGGAACTTCTTCCTCACCGGCCAGCCTAGGTACAAATCATGTGATACGTATAATGTCTCGGCCCATCTTATGGACCCAATATAAACGTGTGGAATACATTCCGGATGAACCGGTAGTCGGTGAAATACATTCGGATGAACCGGTAGTCAAGTGATATACATTCGGATGAACCGTAATCAAGTGAAATACATTCGGATGACCCGAATCAAGTGAAATACATTCGGATGACGATAATCAAGTGAAATACATTCGGATGACCCGTAATCAAGTGAAATACATTCCGTATGACCCAGAATCAAGTGAAATACATTCGGATGACCGGTAGTCGAGTAGAACACGATTTCTGCACAACAAGGCTATCACACGTAACATGGTCAAGTTTCATAACAACAAGCATAAGCAAGTTACACACGACTCAAGGTACTTTCATTTTATGTCAAAGTCCAGATTTTAACCTTAAAGTACTACGTCCGTTAAATTCCCTTTAAGATCCATTTCTTTTACAAAGGTCACCCGATACAGTAGTATAAAATTTGAGTGACTAACATTGTTAAGTAAACCAAAATGCTTTCCTTTGTAAAATCAAGTAACAACCTTATTTTCCAAACGTTCAAGTTTGCCTAATTTCGAATGCTCAAGTTTCTCATTTTAGAAAAAGGTTTCGTAGTTCATAGTTTTAAATCCTTTAAAACATAATTCTCCTTTAAACGTTTTTGAGAAACCTATGTCTTATAAGTGAGTAGGTTATTCTTGTTTATAATCAATCTTATTAAGCGACCATGATCTAGGAAATGTCATTTTGTCTCATCTTAGCTTCATGCGGATGGAAGTTTCTACTGGTTTTAATAATACTAAATCTGTCCAAAACATTTCCTTTTATTAACGCTGCAGTGGTTTGTCGATACACATTCTGATTTCCGAAATCAGTAAAACATTTTTAAGCCGTTATACCTAACTTCCCATAAAGCTAGTATAACTCTTAAGTTTCCAAAAAACCAAGTATTACTCCTTCTCTCAAAATGATTCAAAATCTTTTGAAATACTTCAAGTTCTTTATTATCACATAGCCACGATTATAGTTCAAATCGATTACCTCTTAAAAACCACAAGTACTTTCTTACCTACATAAAGTGTTATAACCAACTTCCCATAAAGCCGTTATAACACTTTATGTTTCAAACCAATCAAATACATTAAACATATGCGTCTACCGTACTACATAGTTATACACATATCATGCTAGAACAAATAGGAAGAGGTTCACATACCTCGCGACGATTATCGACTAATAGCAAAGCGCTCCAAGTACCTCAAAGTCGGCTACACTCTCGATCAAGCGGATCACTCCACACGTAGTACTACAACCTATAGAGGCCACAAAGCGCCTATTAATATCTTTAGATCGGCGTAGAATATTCTACGAGAAAAATTCGGCGCCTCGCAACGGCGTAAATCTCCTCTCTATCGAGGCTGCCACCAAGCCAACCAGGGGTTAACACGTCTAACCGGACGTGTACAATTCTACTACGATAATGTTACACAAGTCTCGTAATACGGTCTATGTAATTCTGATTCGATTCTCTTCTTTAAATTCGGGCTTAAGTCGCAAGACATTGCGTAAGTATTATCGAGCTTAAGTCAAAAGACATTGCCGCACAACTATGTTCGATTCTATATATAGTATACTTAACTATATACTCCTACAACATGTAATTTCCAATTACAATGAAGGTCAAGAATGTTTACCTCGATAAGCCCAAAATTATCCGAGTTTATATGTCGATCTGAACAACGTTTAGCTCCTACTCAGGCGCTCAATCCGTTCCAACCAACCCTTAGAAGTTCTAACCAACTTCTACTTATGACTTCAACTACGGGTGAAGATTTACTTAGGGTTTCGTTTTTGTGGTGAGGAAGTATAATAGTATTTTACGGGCTTTTGTAAAAGTGTAACCTTGGGAATACTACAAGGTATTTGGGCAGGTATTTGGGCATTATAACAATACTTGGAGAGTATTTCTATACCACAAAGGGGTATTTATACGAGACAACTAGGCTGGGGGTACCCACGGCAAAACACCTCAAAGGGGAGGAGGTGGCTCTCGGCGAGGGCTCTCAAAGGGAGGGGTGTGGTGGGCCAGCTCAAGGAGAGGGAGTATTTTGAGACTTAGTTAGATTGCTCAAGTTTTGGATGAAGAAAGTCTTCAACTAGAGGGTATTTATAGGTCAAGTGAAGGCCAACCAATGGCCAAGATCCATCAAGTGTTAGGCAAGTGTAAGGTCAAGATTAATCCATGTGCAACCTTATCCATCTACCCAAAATATCCTACCAACTCCTTGACCAAAAATAATGCACAAAAAACGTGCCAACCTTCCCACTTTCGTCCGTCCACTCCTTCCAATTAGAGGGTGACAAGTGTCGCCCTCTCGTTGGTCCAAAATGTTTCGTCTCTCGGAAAAATCCGCAAAAATTATAAATGACATAGCCGGAATTTTCCCTACGAAAGCTGTGGAAACGTTTCGTCGAAAAACGACTCTAATCGGGTGTTGTGTACAAATTTCGAAACTAGCCAACTTTAAGGCTCAAATTATAATACGTACGCGCTCACGTACATACTCTGGAAATACGGGGTATAACATTCTCCCCTCCTTAGAAACATTCGTCCCGAATGTTCCTTCTCAAGACGGATAACGATAAAGTTCTTCTAATAAGTTGCCAACGCCACAACTGGCCACGAAACAACACATGCACGCAAATACTTATATCCAAGTCCACGAGGAAACTCCTCTAACATCACAAACTTTTGTCACTTTGCCGCGAGGTTCTAGTGTCACTCCGGCGACCCAACAAATGGTGCCGGACTGCATGCGATTCCTGAGGTCTAAAATATACATCCTTCGCACCTTCTCCCTTTACAAGAAATGATCATATCTATGCTCGCAATACATGCTCGCCTCTACCCTTACTCGTCGTACTCTTCTCGAACTCTTGAACTCTTCCGATATCATTACCACACTTGATCATCACTTGATTCTCCAAACCTTGGAGTCACCACCTCCAACTTGGTTATCTTACTAGCCTCAATCTTCCTTAAGGCCACTTCCGGCCTTCACGATCCGCTTCAGGTCGAACATATCCACGAACTCATACGATGGTCATCTAAACTTGGGCCTAGCACCCTCGTGACCCTAACGCCTGGCGGGACCACCCGTGACCCCACTCATTCCGGCCACGGGTTGACGCAACACGTCCTCAACCCGAGCCTCTATCACGCCGACTCTCTCGTTTCTCGATCCGGAACAACCTTGCTAATCACATCATGAAAGATACCACTTTCATTTACCCAACCCAGAGACTTATCACACAATATATTCTAGGCATAAAATGCACTCTGACAAGGATCACTCGCAAAATCTTGTACTCAAGACGGCCTTACATCTAAGGTCTCAACTGTAATATTCTAAGGTTCATCATTTTCACCCCTGTGCTTACCCTTTTCCCAACCGTGTTCCTAAATCACATTTTAGCACAAAGCTATCCGAACATAACACTTAACACATTAACATAACATCAAAACATACAAGCCTCTAGATGGTTATGATATACCGAAGCTACCGCTCACTCTAATCATAAGTACGCCTGCGCATGCTGTATGAAAGCGATGAACACGCCATCGATCCGGTAGGCTGCGCGCTAAGTGCGGTACCTCTCTATAAGCACGATCTCGTCACATGGCCACGGCGGCGCGGTGAAGCAAGCACCGATAAAAAGCGACATTTCGGGATGATGTTTGCCACATCGTGCACGGCGAGGGGGCATGAATCCTGGCGCTAGCACTCACGTAAACTCGTGAACGAAGCCCGGAGCTCGACCAGCTCGAATACCGAACGACACGAAGGCGGAGGACCACTGCATCTTGGCGGAGGTACATAACTAGGCTGGCCGAGGCGGTCCGCCTCGAAAGTTACCAAGGACCTGCTTGTTCGGCCTCTTCTGCTGATCTCGGTCATTCCGTCGACCTCTCCGTGCCTCACATCCTAGTGCATGAGCTTGCATGCGGGAAATGTCCATGCCCGACTGAAGAGCTACACCCGTACAAGCCTCTGCCAAGTAATCGTCCAGCCCGGTGACGTAGCGGTGTACTCTGTCCTCCATATCCGCTACTACAGCGGGAACATACTGAGCTAATGAGTCGAACTCCACATTGTACTCTCTAACCGTCCGCCCGTCCTGCCTCAACGTCAAAAATCAATCGGCCCGAGCCCTCTCATCTGTAGAGGCAAGAAATGTGCAAGAAATGCCTCGAGAACTGCGTCCCAAACTGCTGGAAGTGCATGCTCTTCCGGACAGCTCGCGAATCAAACCGATCAGCAGATTACGCGGTGATGCGAACCAATACCACCGACTACGCCTCGAGGCTCGATCACTCTCATGATCCATTGTGTCGGATAAACTCTGAGGTCGTCCTCGGCTCTCGATCCATAGAACACCGGAGGCTACAACTCGGGAAGTCCGTAGCCTCAAACATGCGCTCGGGGGTGAACTACGGTGCGGTGAAATTTGGAAGGCTGCTGCGTCCACCTATCTCATATATCGGCCACGACCACGGCGATCGGGCCCTCTCCTTGTACCCCATCTCATCGGCTCGGTGTGGGGCGGAGGCTCAGTCTCAGTCTCAGCCACCGCTGCGCTCTAAACTTCTTTGGTCTTTGGCGTCGCGAAACCCGCCGTCGAATCTTGTCTCAGTCTTGGCCAGGGCTGCGCCTCGTACTCCTCTGTATCTCACTAACAGCTCCTCATTGCCTTGCCCATTCGGGCTGGTTTGCTTACGCGGAGGCATAGCGGTAAATGAAAGGAATACGTCGGAGGGTCCATTTATCACCTGCGGCTCTAAGGCACGATCTCGGAATGAGAAGAATAGAAATCAATCCTAAATGTCCTGCAGCCTCACGATTATAGATGTGGTGCACACACCGATAATCAAGACTCTACTAGACACGGTGCAGTAGACACTTTCAGAGACTAAGCGCTCACGATACCACTTTTGTCACGACCGAACCGGGCGTGGTCGTGCCTTACCGGGCACCCTGGTGATACAACATCGAGAGAAAATCAGCGGAAATAAAAACATGAACATGAATTAAGAGAAAAGATAAATAAACAGGCCAACCAAAGCAGTTGCCCATCATATATACATAAATACGACGATTATCCTTTTTACAAACCACGCCACAGTGATTACTCACAGACCTCTAAGATTTTTACAACGGTATGACGGGACGGGGCCGCCATACCACGAATGTATAAGAATCTACGGACTCGAGTAACATACCAAAAGATAAGCCTCGAAGGAACGGAGCTTCCAATCTGTTGAAAGGTGATCCTAAAGCGGGGATCGGGCCGATGTACCTTTTACTGCGGCATGAACGGCCCGAAGGAGAGTCGATCTGGCAGTACCAAGTATGTGAAGCGTAAAATCGTAAATGAAATCATAATAGTCTATATAAAGCGGGAGACATGTATGATAACCAAACTACGATTCACAACATAGAAGCGATCATGTCAAGTCGAGGACTCACGCCTCAAAGTCATCCTCATGCCGTACGTGGAACTTCTTCGCCAGCTGCCGTGATCTAGGTACAAATCATGTGATACGTATAACGAGTCTCGGCCCATCTTATGGACCCAATATAGAAACGTGTGGAATACATTCCGGATGAACCGGTAGTCGATGAAATACATTCCGGATGAACCGGTAGTCAAGTGATATACATTCGGATGAGCCGTGTCAAGTGAAATACATTCGGATGACCTTAATCAAGTGAAATACATTCGGATGACCCGATAATCAAGTGAAATACATTCGGATGACCGGTAATCAAGTGAAATACATTCCGTATGACCCGTAATCAAGTGAAATACATTCGGATGACCCGTAGTCGAGTAGAACACGATCTTGCACAACAAGGCTATCACACGTAACATGGTCAAGTTTCATAACAACAAGCATAAGCAAGTTACACACGACTCAAGGTACTTTCATTTTATGCCAAAGTCCGGATTTTAACCTTAAAGTACTACGTCTGTTAAATTCCCTTTAAGATCCATTTCTTTTACAAAGGTCACCCGATACGTAGTATAAAATTTGAGTGACTAACATTGTTAAGTAAACCAAAATGCTTTCCTTTGTAAAATCAAGTAACAACCTTATTTTCCAAACGTTCAAGTTTGCCTAATTTGAATGCTCAAGTTTCTCATTTTAGAAAAGGTTTTGTAGTTCATAGTTTTAAATCCTTTAAAACATAATTCTCCTTTAAACGTTTTGAGAAACCTATGTCTTATAAGTGAGTAGGTTATTCTTGTTTATAATCAATCTTATTAAGCAGCCATGATCTAGGAAATGTCATTTTGTCTCATCTTAGCTTCTATGCAGATGGAAGTTTCTACTGGTTTTAATAATACTAAATCTGTCCAAAACATTTCCTTTTATTAACGCTGCAGTGGTTTGTCGATACACATTCTGATTTCCGAAATCAGTAAAACATTTTTAAGCCGTTATACCTAACTTCCCATAAAGCTAGTATAACTCTTAAGTTTCCAAAAACCAAGTATTACTTCTTCTCTCAAAATGATTCAAAAATCTTTTGAAATACTTCAAGTTCTTTATTATCACATAGCCAGCCAGTTATAGTTCAAATCAGTTACCTCTTAAAAACCACAAGTACTTTCTTACCTACATAAAGCTGTTATAACCAACTTCCCATAAAGCCGTTATAACACTTTATGTTTCAAACCAATCAAATACATTAAACATATGTACGTCTACCGTACTACATAGTTATACACATATCATGCTAGAACAGATAGGAAGAGGTTCACATACCTCGCGACGATTATCGACTAATAGCAAAACGCTCCAAGTACCTCAAACCGTCGGCTACACTCTCAGTCAAGCAGATCACTCCACACGTAGTACTACAACCTATAGAGGCCACTGGCGCCTATTAATATCTTTAGATCCCGGCGTAGAATATTCTACGTAGAAAAATTCGGCACCTCGCATGCAGCGTAAATCTCCTCCTCTATCGGCGGCTACCAAGCCAACCAGGGGTTAACACGTCTAACCGGACGTGTACAATTCTACTACACGGTAATGTTACACAAGTCTCATGTCTGATCTATGTAATTACTGATTGATTCTCTCTTCTTTAAATTCAGGCTTAAGTCGCAAGACATTCCGTAAGTATTATTCGAGCTTAAGTCAAAAGACATTGCCGCACAACTATGTTCAGTTCTATATATAGTATACTTAACTATATACTCTACAACATGTAATTTCCAATTACAATGAAGGTCAAGAATGTTTACCTCGATAAGCCCAAAATTATCCGAGTTTATATGTCGATCTGAACAACGTTTAGCTCCTACTCGGCGCTCAATCTGTTCCAACCAACCCTTAGAAGTTCTAACCAACTTCTACTTATGACTTCAACTACGGGTGAAGATTTACTTAGGGTTTCGTTTTTGTGGTGAGGAAGTATAATAGTATTTTACGGGCTTTTGTAAAAGTGTAACCTTGGGAATACTACAAGGTATTTGGGCAAGGTATTTGGGCATTATAACAATACTTGGAGAGTATTTCTATACCACAAAAGGGGTATTTATACGAGACAACTAGGCTAGGGGTACCCACGGCAAAACACCTCAAAGGGGAGGAGGTGGCTCTCGGCGAGGGCTCTCAGGGGAGGGGTGTGGTGGACGAAGCTCAGAGAGAGGAGTATTTTGAGACTTAGTTAGATTGCTCAAGTTTTGGATGAAGAAAGTCTTCAACTAGAGGGTATTTATAGGTCAAGTGAAGGCCAACCAATGGCGAGATCCGTCAAGTGTTAGGCAAGTGTAAGGTCAAGATTAATCCGTATGTGCAACCTTATCCATCTACCCAAAATATCCTACCAACTCCTTGACCAAAAATAATGCACAAAAACGTGCCAACCTTCCCACTTTCGTCAGTCCACTCCTTCCAATTAGAGGGTGACAAGTGTCGCCTCTCGTTGGTCCAAAATGTTTTCTCTCGGAAAAATCCGCAAAAATTATAAATGACATAGCGAATTTTCCCTACGAAAGTCGTGGAAACGTTTAAAAACGACTCTAATCGGGTGTTGTGTACAAATTTCGAAACTAGCCAACTTTAAGGCTCAAATTATAATACGTACGCGCTCACGTACATACTCTGGAAATACGGGGTATAACACTTTCGGGTTGACCAATGCTCCGGCGGTATTCATGGATTTGATGAACCGAGTGTTCAAGCCATTTTTGGACACGTTTGTGATAGTGTTCATTGATGATATCTTGGTTTATTCTCGCTCAGAGCAGGAGCATGCGGAGCATTTGAGGACTGTGCTGAGAGTTCTCCAGGACCAGCAGTTATACGCCAAGTTTACCAAATGTGAGTTTTGGTTGGCTTCGGTGGCTTTTCTTGGGCATATTGTCGGGGCTGATGGTATTCGGGTGGATACGGCCAAGATCAAGCGATCGAGACTTGGCCTAGACCTACTACTCGACAGTGCGCGACTTTCGGGCCTCGCAGTTATTATCGGTTCGTAGAAGTTTGCTTCTATCTGCACCATTGACTAGGTTGACTCGAGCGGCTAAGTTTGATGGATGATGCTTGTGGCGGGGTTTCGATTCTTGAAAAGAGGCGCGACCGCCCCGTTCTTACTCTTCCGAGGTCCAGGCGGCTATGTCGTGTATTGTGATCGTCGGGCATCGGGTTGGGATGTGTGTTGATCACGGCGGGGCAAGGTTATAGCGTACGCATCCCGACATCTTAAGAAGCATGAGAGGAACTACCCCACCCATGATTTGGAGTTGGCAGCGGTGATTCACGCCTTGAAGATCTGGAGGCACTATTTGTATGGGGTTCATTTGGATATTTATACAGACCACAAGAGCCTCCAGTATATTTTCAGCCAGAGAGAGCTGAACTTATGACAGAGACGGTGGTTAGAGTTGCTCAAGGATTACGATGTCGACATCCTGTACCACCCGGGGAAGGCCAATGTTGTGGCAGATGCTCTTAGCCGTAGGTCAATGGGGAGTCTATCAGATGTTCAGCCAGAAAGGAGAGGCATGGTCCGCGAGTTACATCAGTTAGCGAGCCATGGAGTCCGACTGATTGATTCTGATAGCAGTGGGGTTCGAGTTCGAGAGGTTGTCGAGTCTTCCATCGTCGAGGAGGTGAAGAGGCAACAATTTGAGGATCCGGTTTCGATTCGGTATCGTGATACGGCTCTTCGTGAGGGGAAGGGTCCTTTTGAGGTAGCACCTGATGGGGTGCTAAGGTTTGAGGGCAGGTTGTGTGTTCCAGATATTGCAGGACTTCGCAATGTGTTCAGGGAAGCACGGTAGCGCGTTACTCTATCCATCCGGGGTCGACCAAGATGTATCACGACCTTAGATCTGTGTATTGGTGGGATGGCTTGAAGAGGGACGTTGCAGAGTTTGTAGCTCAGTGCCCGTATTGTCAGCAGGTGAAGGTAGAGCACCAGAGGCCTGGTGGTTTGTTGCAGACGATAGAGATCCCGACCTGGAAGTGGGAGGTGATCAACATGGACTTTATCACAGGATTACCTCGCACTCAGAGGAGACATGATTCTATTTGGGTTATCGTCGACAGGCTAACGAAATCAGCCCACTTTCTTCCGTCGGGGCGACTTTTCGGTGAGGATTATGCGGAACTTTATATCAGAAGATCGATCGGCGCGAGTCCCTATTTCGATCATATCGCAGCGAGCCCGGTTTACGGCTAACTTACGGAGGTCTTTCGAGAAGGGTTTAGGGGCCTTGAGTGAGCACGTCGCATTCCATCCACGCAGCAGACGGTGGCGCACTATCCAGACTCTTGAGGATATGATGCGAGCCTGTGTTATTGACTTCAGGGGTAGCTGGGAGGATCACTTGCCTCTAGTTGAGTTTGCGTATAATAATAGCTACCACTCCAGTATTCAGATGACGCCTTATGAGGCCTTGTATGGGAGGAAGTGCGGTCGCCGATAGGCTGGTTTGATAATGGCGAGTGCGATTAGTGGGACGGACTTGGTGCGTGAGCGATGGATAAGGTGAAGCTTATCCAGGAGCGGTTACTGACAGCTCAGAGTCGACAGAAGTCATATGAAGATCATCGTCGTCGGCATCTGGAGTTCGAGGTTGATGATTGGGTTTTCCTGAAGGTGTCACCCATGAAGGGTGTGATGAGATTCGGGAAGAAAGGGAAACTTCGGCCGGTACATTGGGCGTTTGATTGTCGCAGGTAGGCAAGGTTACTATGAGTTGGATCTGCCGTCCGACACGGAGGCGGTGCATCCGGTGTTTCATGTTTCTATCTTTGAGGAGATGTATCGGGGATCCATCTAGAGTACACCCGATTGACGATGTCGGTGTGGGGTTATCGTATGAGAGATTCCCATAGCGATAATCGATCGTCGGGTTAGGCGTCTGGACGAGGACATGGCTTCCGTCAAAGTCTTGTGGCGAACGAGCTCGAGGAGGAGATGACGTGGGAAGGCGAGGAGGACATGAGGTAGAAGTATCCTCACCTATTCCCACCTCCGGGTAACTCACTTTCCTACTTGTAAATTTTCATTGTCATATTTGCTTAAGTCTTTGTATTGTGGCCACGTGTGGCATTTGCAGCTATTTAAGTTATGAGAAACCTTATCGTTATATGTCTTGGGAAGGAACATTCGGACGAATGTTTCTAAGAGGAGAATGTTATACCGTATTTCAGTATATGCGTAGGCGTGCGTCTGACAAAAGTTTAGCCTTAAGTTAGGCATTATGGACGAAAATTGTGCACAACCCACGAAGCGGATGGTTTTCGGCGAAACGTTTTACAAAACTTGCGAGGGAAAATTACGGCTATGTCATTTATAATTTTGCGGATTTTTCCGAGAGAGGAAACATTTTGGGCCAGAGAGGGTGACACTTGTCACCGCCAGTGGAGCAAAGGAAAATGCCTTGGACGATTGGCATGGTTTTGGGGCTTAAATCTTGGGTCAATGTTTTGTGAGGGATTTGTGGAGTAGGTTCACTTCTCCCCCCCCCTTGTGAGCTTCTCGTCCTAGCCTCACTTCTCCCCATACAGAGCTTAGTGAAACACCCTCTCCCCTCTAGCCTAGTGGCCAGAGTACCCCACTTGGTAGAAAGTTGTCTTCCAAGTATTGTTACTATTCCCAAATACTTTAACCTATACCTCGTTGTATTTCCAAAGTCACCTCTATACTAAAAAGCCTAGAAATACTACCTTATCTCAATTGTCACTAAACGAAACCCTAAGAGAAACTTCATTGTTGGTTGAAGTAGAAAGTAGAAGTTGTTAGAAACTTCTAAGGGTTTCTTGAAGCTATCGGAGCGTGCAAATTAGGAGCTAAACCTTGCTCAGGATCGACATTTAACTTGGATAATTTTGGGCTTATCGAGGTAAATACTCTTGTCCTTCTATTGTAATTAGATATTACATATAAGAATAGTTAAGACTTGAGTATAAGATATAGAAGGATATTAAAGAATAGAATTGAACTGTAATCACAGTGGAAGGGTATAACAGAAGAAGAATTAAATTGTACTTACATAGAATTTGTATTCTGATGAACTTGGGTAACTTGACGGGTAGGGAAGTGCTGCCCAATTTTCCGTAGAATAAAGAACCCTCTGTTTAGAATATCCTACAGAATAATCTAGACGTTGATAGACGTATTTGACTATTATAGGTTGATACTCTGCGCGCGACATATTCGACTTGGCAGGTGGATTTCACCAAGAAGGTATGTGATTCTTCCTATACTCTTGAGCATGATATTTTAAAATATATATATAGTACGGTAGACGTACGTGTGTTAACTGAACGTAGTTTTACTGCAATGTCTTTTGACTTAAGCCTGAATAATAAGAATCTTGAAGTCTTTCAGAAGAATTATAAATCATTTTTGAAAGAAGAAGGATATTGTTTTTAAAACAAAAAGCTTAAGAGTTATACTAGCTTTATGGGAAGTTAGGTATAACTACTTAAGGAAGATAAAAGGAACAGTTTACTTATGCGTTTATAAAAGACTTGTATTGATTTCTGGAAAGTATAATAAGATGGTTTGATGAGTAGACATATTATTATGCTATGTGTGTTAGTGTCTTTATGCGTGTGTATAAGAGGGTATTCTTGTTGTGCTTATGTTGTTTAACGATAATTTGTTATGTTAGTATTACATCACTCACCTCTTGACATGATCACCGGGGTTAAGCGCCCTCCGTCGCGGGGTAGACTCAGTGATGCAGGACCATGATTCGAGAATACCTCATGCGGGTCCAGGGACCTATGCGAGCTACGGGAGTTCGAGGTTAGTGTGCGGCCTTTATGGTCATGCGATGCATGTGGCCATGCGGACTACGAGTCGGGGCGATGCAGGAGTAGCTACCCTCGATGCGGGGATACCTCATGCGGGCTGGGTGGCTATGCGGACTACGGAGTCGAGATTAGGCTTGCATAATGATACTATGGGCGATTGGCCTGCGATCATTCGCACCTAGAAAAGACACATTCTGATTTACATTGTTGCTCTTGTTTATGATGTAGCACTATGTGCGGTTACATTGGTTGTTTAAATGCGTATTTGTAAAATTGGTGTTAAAATGATATGATTTCATTTAAGTACTTTACAGTTTCACATACTTAGTACCTGTAGTACTGACCTCCTTCGGGGGGCTGCGTTCATGCCGAAGGTAAGGGAAAGCTGGTGCTAGATCCACATTCTTAGGATCTTTTGCTTTGGTGTCGTGAGCTCCATCTTCTAGGAGGCTCGACTTTTGGGTATGATCTCACTGTGTAGATAGTTTTGTACATTCAGGTATGGCGGGGCCCTGTCCGCCATAGTTTTACTTCCTTAGAAGTGTAGTCCTATTATGCAGTTGGGATGTAAGCGCGATTCTTATATATATATATGCGAAAAGGCACTTTCTCGAATAAAATGTGTCTCATTTACAATTGTTTCATGCCTTTTGTTTTTATATTCCGCTGATTACTCTGATGTATGACTACTTGGGTGCCCGGATAAGACACCAGTCACGGGCTCCGGAACGGGTCGTGACATGGTAGCTGGCTTTCGTACTTGCCCCGGTCAGTTGATGATGCAGGTTGGATCTGGTAGCTATGCATTCGTACTTGCCCCGTACGGTTTTTATGACAGTGGGACACGGTGTTCATGTGTACTTCTGGGTGTTATTATATCATAGACTGCCGGCAGTGAGGAAGGTAGTCCACGGGCATGATTGATGTTGTGGGCGTGAGACCCATTGTTATATTGATGACTTTGAGGGCGTGAGTCACGACTTGACATATCGCTTATATGTTGTATCGTAGTTTGGTTATCATACATGTCTCCTGCTTTAAATAGACTATTATGATTTCATTTCTGATATTTTGATTTCACATACTTGGTACTGTTATCGACCTCCTTGGGGCTGCGTTCATGCCGCAGTAGAGGTACGCGATTGTTGATCTCGCTCATAGGATCACGATTCGTGATCGAAAGCTCCGTTTCTCGGAGGCTTATCTTTAGTATAGTCCATTCTTTGTAGGTACTTACATTCGGGGATATGGCGGGAGCCCTGTCGTCGTAGTTGTGGTTACATTCTTAGAGGTTTGTAATCTTGTTGTGGCGAGTTGTAAAAGGATATAAATGTTCAGGTATATATATATGCAGAAAGGCAACCGTTTTGGTTAGCCTGTTTCTTATTTTATCTCGTTTCATGTTTAAGTTTTTATTTCCGCTGATTTTCTCTGATGTTGTATCACTAGGGTGCCCGGGGTAAGGAACCAGTCGCGGGCCCGAGGTCGGGTCGTGACAATAATGTTGGACAGAATGTTGTCGATATGCTCAGATAACACTTGTAATCCAGTTTTCTGATGAATATATCGAAGAGCTCTCTTGATATTTTTTCTAACTTTTTCTGGATATCGATTCACTGATACAGCCTATCTATTTATAGTAGAGGGACTTCCTTGAAAAGCTCATTGAATCTTTGTAGAGGTTGAGGAAAGGTGGGCAGCCGATAAGGTTTGTTGGAGAAGATTGTGGAGCAAGATCCTCTAATTTCTTGGACTTGTTCCCCAAGTTTAGCAACGGCTTTGACTTGGTCTTCCCACTTTTTTCATCAGCTCCAAAACTCCTTGCCAAGTCACTTTACTATCGTGGTAAAAATCCCACGAGATCTTCAGTTCCGTGAAGTAAGGCAAAACTGTTTCACATAATGTTGGCCCGAATGCCGTGACATTTGTTCCAACATTTCTGATTTTAACTTAGTACTAAAAATGGTATGTTGGGCAAAATGTCACAACACCAAACTCAATATTAACAAACATTTTTAAACCTGCATGATAGAAGACATGAAGAAACAAACAAACAAAGATCATAAATTGTTACAAAATGGTATCTTTTTGCAGGCGGTGGCCCCTTAGGCGACGAACTTTGCCAGAAAATTACGCAGTGTGCATAAGTTAAATGTTAGCTATTATGAGTATATATTTAATTTTGAACACCCTTAACACAAGTGAAAAGAAAATTTGCACACCTTCGCCAATTTACTGGCTCCGCCACTATGTTTGTTGATGTGTGAGCTAGCTAGAAGTAAATTAAACCAGAACATCCAGTAGTTATTAAAATTTATAATTTTACCATTCCTTGATGGTATCGTTGGATTGGGTCCCTTGAAGACATGAAAAATCAACTCAATCACCAAGAGTAGTTCTTTGCATTAAAAAATGGAAGAACAGAAACTGAGTGAAAACTTAGCAGATTAACAGGTAGAATATGGAATGATATTAGAATAATAATAGCTTATAGGTAGACAACTTATTCTGGCCCATAGCCAGTCTATGATGTTTCCATCTTTCCTCAAACTAGAAACAACCCTCTACATATAATTATTCTATCAGAAAAGTAAATGAATTGTCCTTGTTTCCTAAATCCATTTTTCATCAATTGACTATTAAAACCATATGAAATTCTAAAAGCTATGTATAAAATCACTCATTTGCTTCTGCAGCAAACGAGTAGCTTCTGATTCAGGATGAAACACATGATAAACATGAACCTGTCCCTCAGCTTCAACCAACTCCACTCTTTTCACACCTCTCTCCTTCAAAAATTTGGTGTACGTGACTCCCCTTTCTTTCAAGAAGTCCAAGCCAGCCACAAAAACAATCACTGCTGGAAACTGAGACTGTTCATCCAGAGATAGTTCAGCATTCTCAAAATTACATCCGAAATAATCCCGATTTGATCCTTGAGGCAAGCTCAGTCTCCAAAACATGTTGTTCATCTCCACGTCCCCTGCTGATCCATTAGCCATCTCTAGTTCAGTCCTCTTTTCGCTCCCGAAATAGGGATGAATTGGCAGCAACCCCTTTAGTCTTCCACGAAAACCTTCACTTCTAATCGCCCGGATAGCAACCTGATGAACTATGTTGCCTCCAGCACTGTCTCCAGAGAGAAAAACCCGAGAAAGATCAGCCCTGTTCAGCCACGGTTCATGTTCTAAATTCTTGATAAGCCATTCCAGTGCAGAATAACAATCTTCATAAGCTGTAGGAAGTTTATTTTCGGGTGCAAGGCGATAGTCTACTGAAAGGATGATGGATTTGGAAGTAACACTTAAATCTCCAAGAAAAATATGGTAACCGAGCCATGTAGTTGAGCCAATACAAAATCCACCACCATGGAAGTAGACTAGAACAGGAAACTTCTGGTGAACTCCTGATTCAGGAACATCAGGGAGGTACAATCTACCTGATATTGGTTTCAAGGGGTCAATGACCACATCCTTCGACTTGTAGGCATTGCAAGGTTCAATTGATGCAGTGGCTATTTCTGGCTCGAATCGTTTCACTGAGCCATTAGAAAAAACTTGGATGTAACCTGGTGCTTCTGCAACTATGGACATTTTCTTGGAAATGTACACTTGCTAGTATGGCATGAAAGGTCATGTTTCTTTATGGGATTAAATAATGGAGGTTATGATACTAGAGCATAGATACACGAGAAGAACATGGATGGTGGGTTGATCACACAAAGGCAATGAATCTTGAAAATAAGTAGAGCAAGAATCATGAAAAAGAAAGTGCAGGTGAAATGCGAGAGGAAAAAACGATGTAATAGAGTGCAAGTTCCTTTTCTTTAAAAGAGAATATAACAACGCGCCAGGTAGGGGTTGAACCTACCGACTTTCCACTTAGGAAACTGACGCTCTATCCAGTGAGACAGACGCTTTTGTTTACAGCTAGTGTTCTTATCTTAAGATTATCATTTCGAAACCAAAATCTTGTTGTTTTCCTTCAAGATTCCGGAGTATTGATACAGCTGATGAATTATCTAGAGGATCGAATTGAGAAAAGCAAGAAAAATGTTTTGAAATTTGCACTTTCTTTTCTTTAGTAAAAAACTAGAAATATTATTCTGAAATTACAGCCATAATTATAGCCTATAGAACATGAGGTTACCTCATTGTCCTTTTTTTTTCAATTGACAAGTGCTAATTTTTCTATATTATATATGCAACTAGAATTATCAATTTATACGAGATTTTATATTCAATATCACTTGGCACAAGCTCATAACTAAAATGAACTCATATTTTTGGGTTATTTTCAAGAATGGTCTTGTAACTGTTGGTTCTATATTGGTTCCTTGCACTTTTGATTTTGTTTGCTCCATGAACAAAACTTCAAGTTCAATAAGATTTAACGTTTCACCTTGACTGTTTAATTATAGCGCAAGCGAGGGTCAAATATTTAAAACCATCCATTTTCAAGGCCATTATCATAATTTCCCGCTTATTTTCAGATCTTACTTGCTCAAACGTTACAAATGTTTCAAATACAATAAAGGCCAACAGTTACAAGACTTAATTGTCTCCCTATGAACTTCTGACCTCCCTTTTCTAATCATATATATTGAACGCTTCAGTTTAAACAAAATAGACACTACGGAACAAAAAGGCACAGGAAGAACACACAACTCAAATTAGTTTATCTTTATGTCTTGTTCATCAAGAACATACACACAGAAAATGACAATACAAAAAGGTGCCAGAAATCCTTTTCCGCTCTCTTTCTTCAGCAATCTGTTCTTATTCATCTTCTTCGCTAGGATCAGTTATATTTGCTTTGTACAATTGATTAATTGATTTTTATCTTGGAATACTATTGCTCAATACCGTAAAAGCATTTATACGGGAAAATTTTGTCTTAAAGACAGAGAGTCATCTCTGGACTCAGCGTTCCGTTTGTTTAACCTTTTGAATACTCTTTAACCCGGTTTCTTTAACTACAATCCGGTTACAAAAAACCAATAATTTTAAGATAAAATTTTGTGATATTTTCTAAGTATTCGAAAGATGAATTCAAAATAGTGATTGTTTTGGATAATTCAGACAGTGTTGTCATTGAACGGATTAAGAAAAAGAAATTCTTGGAATCTGGTAGTTCTAGTTCTGTTTGGTTGTCGTTGGTTGATCCACGACTTCCTCTTCCTCCACTGATTAAGAAAATGAAAATTTGAAACTTTTGCAGTCTGACATCAATTGACAAATCTGAAATGTTTGCAGTCTGGCATCAATTTCCAATTATTAAGTACATCAACGGAATCCGGGATTACGAAGAAAGTGAGGAAAAACGAGTTCTACTTTCTTTAACTCCACTTATTATTTATTTATGAATTTCTATCCTTTCTGATTTTGTGAAAACTTATTTCACAATTAAGGTAGATAACTTGCTTTGTGATGATCATGAAATGCATTCTAAATAAGTTTAGAAATAACTTACTTGATATGCTTATTATAAAGGTGTTATTCACAGCATAAATATGTTGCATAAAGATCATGTGAATTCTACTTTCAAGTTGTTGCATGATATGAATTCCTTTATTTTGATGGATAATATCTATACTTGAAAGTTGTTAGAACAATTTAAAATTCAGAGAAATGATAAATTTTGTTACTAGTATACGAACGATATAACAGTTGTTATGTCTAGTATACTAACGATATAAACTTGACAAAAAATGATTTATTGGATTTAATTTGTTACATATGAATTATGAAAAGAACTCAGGATGAAGATGTTGTACTTGTTATACCCCGTAGTTCCAGGGTATGTATGTGAGGACGTGCGTACGAGAATACGACAGAAATTTTGGAAAGAAAGAAAGATGTGATTTTTTTTCGACGGAAAAGTTTCCGGTTTTTGTGAAGAAAAAGGTTCGTTAATGGGAATTGGATTCCCAGATTCGGTATTTGGACTTCTTGGATTATTTTAGAATTATGAGATTTTATTTTCGGAAATGGTCACGTGGGGCCCACGGGAGAAATTCTGATTTTGTGGGGCCGCTTTGTTTTGAGATTTCCATTATTTTGGATATTTTTGGAAGACGAAATATTTTGGGCAGTCGGGGCGACACGTGTCACCCCAGTGGCACCTTGGCGAAATGGTGGAGACAGTGGCCAGCCTTGTCCTGGCCGAAAATGGGTTGACAAGTGGCAAGCCACTGGCCCTTGTTTTCGTTGGCCATGTGGTGTGGTGGGACCCACACACATGGCCCAATCTTGACCTACACTTACCTTGATCTTGGCCTCGAATCCTCTATATAAACCCCTTAAGTTGAAGAAGTAAATCATCCTCAGAAAGCTTTCCAAGCAAATGTTTTCCCTCCTTTGTGTATTTTCGTCCCCTCCTCTTGTGTAGAAAATACTTGGTGTATTGTTGTATAATCCCAAATACCTTGGCCTAGTATCCCTAGTAGTATTCCAAAGTTATTTCAATACTAGGGAGGAAATACTACTTTATTCCAATAGTAGTAAGCGAAACCCTAGAAAAATCTTCCTAGCTTGGTGGAAGTATTTAGAAGTTGTTTAGAAACTTCTAAGTCGCTTGGAGCGGGTTGGGGCGTAAGGATTGGAGCTAAACGTTGCTCAGGATCGACTTATAACTTGGATAATTTTTGGGCTTATCGAGGTAATGATCTATGTCCCCCTATTGTAATTGGATATTACATGTTGTAGTAGTTATACTTGAGTATATTATATTGGAAGGATGATTATAAAGGATTGAACTATATTTACATTGGGCATTTACAGTGAGACTTGTGTAAGTATTATTGTGAAGATATTTGAACACGTCAGGTTAGGCGTGTAAACCCTGGAGTTGTTGGCACAGTAGCGGGCTGGTTAGGAGGAGAGATTTATGTGATAGCGGGAGAGTCTTTAGAAATTTACGTAGAATAAGGAATCTTGTGTTTAGAATATTCTACGGAGTGCTAGAAGTTGATTTATATATTGTGGTTGTTATAGGTGGATCTTTCTACGCGGCATACTTGACTTGGCTTGTGGTTTAAAGCTAAAGGTATGTGATTCTTCCTATACTCTTGAGCATGATTGTTGTGAACTATATAGTACGGTGAGCGTGCGTGTGTGAAACGATTTTTGTTTGTTTTAAAACATAAAGTGTTATAATGGCTTTATGGGAAGTTAGTTATAACGACTTTATGAAGATAAAAGAAAGATTTGGTTTGTGATAAAGCGACTTGATTTTGAAAGTTAAGAGACTTGATCTTGAAAGATAAGAGACTTGACTTATAACGACTTGTTTTGGAAAAGGAGAAGTAACTTGATTTAAGTATAGGTTACTTGTTTTGAAAAGAGTAAGTTAATTGGGTTTTAAAAAGAGTATACTTGATGTTGTTCTAAAAGAAAAGCACTTGGTTTATAAAGTATAGAGTACTTGATTTTAAAAGCCTTGTAAAGATTTTTACGGTGAAGTAATTTGGTTTTAAAAGTAAAGCGTGTTTTCTTTATATACTACGAGTATTAGTATCATGTGGCTTTACATAGAAAGAGGTCTTTTGAAAGAAGGAAAGTATGTAGTATTTTGGGTTTGAAACCGGATTGTTGATTAAAATGAATGTATGTTAAACTTGCCTATGCTTGTTGTGATAGTCTTTGATGTGCAAGTGTTTTGTTGATGTCTTTAGTGACTCTGCAGGAGGCCGGCTATCGATTGATTATTTGGACATCGACGTTGGGTGGTCGCGAGTATCGTCCACTTTGAGTATCGATGGTTGTTTCAGATCGTCGTGACTCTGCAGGAGGCGGCTATCGATTTATTTCCTTTGGACATCGGCGTGATGGATGTTCCACGGCATGCGTCGATGGGATGGTTTCATGGCCATGACTTAGGTAAGATCTTGGGGCACGCGGTCATCGTGAGGTTGATCGTTAGTCCATGGACCGCTAATCCATGAAGCTTGCGCGGTGACGGCGATCACGGGCTTGGTTTATGCGTGTGGTTGAGCACACTTTAGATACTTGTTCGGTCATTTTCGTGTCTGCGGTAGCCTCGGTAGATAGCTTAAGATACTTGCCTCGGCCATATCTTGTGAGACGGTAGGCTATCAGACGTTAGCTTAAGATACTTGCCTCGGCGATTGCGTGGCTAGCTTTTGGGTAGTAGTTGGCTTCCGTACCTTGCGTGATGGGATATGACTAGCTTTTGGGTGGTAGTTGGCTATTCTACTCGCCCGTCGGTTTTGATAGCGACGCAGTGATCTAGTGTTCGTGTTCACATACGGGTGTTGTTTTACATCGTATGCTGCGTGATGAGAATGAGTTCCAGGCATGAGTGGTATTATGGGCGTGAGACCCATAATTATGTGTGAGTGATTATTCGGGATATCGTCCTTACTTGACATAAATTACTTATTGCGAAATGGTTTTATAAAATGATGAAATGTGATTTCATTACGATTTTCGATTACATACTTGGTACTGTTATGCGACCTCGCCCGGGCTGCGTTCATCTGCGCAGTAGAGGTACACGATTGGTTGATCCTCGCCGTAGGATCGCAGATTCAGCGTTGGAAGCTCTGTTCCTCGAGGCTTATCTTTTAGTATAGTCCCTGTCATTGTAGGTACTTGTACATTCGAGGGTATGGCGAACCCTGTCCGTCATAGTTGTTGTATATCTTAAGTGCATGCCTTTGTGGGCAGGGTTTGTAAAAAGGATAACTGTTCGGGTTTTATGTATATATACTAAAGGCAACGGTTGGGTTGGCCTGTTTATTTATTTATGTCTCTCATTTCATGTGTAAAGTTTTTATTTCCGCTGGTTTTCTCTGATGTTGTATCACTAGGGTGCCCGGGGTAAGGCACCAGTGACGGGCCCGGGTTTCGGGGCGTCACAAGTGGTATCAGAGCAGTTAATCCTCGGAAAGTGTCTACAGACCGTGTCTAGTAGAGTCTTGATTATCGGTGTGTTGTGCACCACATCTATAATCAGGAGGCTGCAGGACATTTAGGATTGGTTTCTATTCTTCTCACTCGAGATCGTGCCTTAGAGCGATGTTGTAAGTTGGACTCCTTCGGCGTGTTCTTTTACGCGATTATGCCTCGCGCGCGCAACCCGGGCGAAGGGCAAGCGGCCGTGGGAGCCGCTAGTGGGACACAGAGGAGTACGAGGCGCAGCGGTCATTACTCGAGATAGTTCTTGACGGCGAGTTTTGCGACGCCGCCCAGCAGAGGTTAGAGCGCGGCGATGGCTGCAGAGACCACGGTACACGAGCCTCGGTCCGCGGCTGGAGCGAGAGAGATGGGTTACAAGAGATGGCCCGATTCTTGGCGGGATCGTGGCGACACGAGAGGCGGATCACGGCAGTTCGATTCAGTAGCCGTAGTTCATCCCGGTCGGATAGTTTGAGGCTACGGGATTTTCGAGTTGTATCCCGCCGAGTTCTGGTCGAGGCACGAGGATGATCCGCAGAGTTCATCCGTCGATTCTGAGAGGATCATCAGTGATCAAGGCTTGAGACCGAGTCCGTGATTTTGGTTCGCATCGGTGCGTGATACCGCATGATCGTTTGATTCATGGGAGCTGTCGGGGAGCATGCGCCCCGGTATTTGGGACGAGTTCTCGAGGCATTTCTCGGCCATTTCTTGCCGCGGAATGAGGAGAACGCGGGTAGCGAGTTTCGATCTTTGAGAGCGAGGACGCCTGATTCGAGTACAACGTAGAGTTCGACTCGTTGGCTCGATATGTCCTGCGTTAGTAGCTAATATGGAGGGCGAGTGCACCGCTACGTCCGAGGCTTGATGACTACTTGGCGAAGTCTTGTTGGTGTATCGCTTGGTAGGGCATGGACATCGCCCGCGCAGCTCATGCACTAGGGTGTGAGGCACGGAGAGGCAAGCGGATTGACGATATCAGCGAGAAGAGAGGCGGGGCGGCAGGTCCTTGGTAACTTTCAAGGCGGACCGCCTGTGTGAGACTAGTTATACGCGCGCCCGACTGAGTGGTCCTCTGGTCTTGAGGCCTCGAGTATTGAGCGGTCGGGGCTCGAGTTCAGTTTCGAGGAGTTGGGGTCTTGGCGAGAGAAGCCACCCGACCTAAGTGTAACGGTGTGGTAAACCCGTTCGAAGTGTCGAAGGACTTGTTTTACATGTGGCGTGAGGCCATTTTGCGAAATTGTCCTACCAGAGGTAGCGCGGATGTTGAGACTCGACGCCGGGATGCATTGCGGGTTCTTCGCGCCCGATAGCTAGGCGGGGTGTTCATATCTGCAGCGGGCGAGGGTCGTGGTGGAAGTTCGATTATAGCGGTCCTGAAATCGCCTATTTGTTTTTGTGATATCGGTATATCCTCGACCTACAGAGACTAGTATGCATTTGTATTAAGATAAGTATATTTTTAATTATTATGTTCGATAGCATTATGTTGGTGTGATAATTCCATGAGTAGTGTAAGATGGAAGTGGTAGCTTTCATGACGTGAATTAGTAAGATTGTTAGGATCGGGAACGAGAGAGATTGGCGCGATGGCGGGTGGGTTGAGGCAGTCGCGGGTCAACCGCGGCCGGATTGAGGTGGGGTCGATTCGAGGTGGTCACGTAGTGGTAGGTCACGAGGTGCTAGGCGAGTTTAGGTAACCATCGTATGAGTTCGGGATGTGTTCGATCGAGAATCGGATCGTGAAGGCGGAGATAGGCCTTAGAGTAAATTGAAGCTAGTAGGAGTTGTGAGATTAGAAATGATTTCCTCGTTAGCTTGGATTTGTATGTTATACTATGGCCATTGATGGCGTGATTGGTTCGTAAGTATAGTAGTGAAGACTATCTGCACACGTTCGTTTGGAGACTTAGAAGGAACATTCGGACGAATGTTTCTAAGGAAGAATGTTATACCCGTAGTTCGGTATGTATGTGAGGACGTGCGTGCGAGAATACGCGTAAATTTTGGAAAGAAAGAAAGATGTGATTTTTTCGACGGAAAAGTTTCCGGTTTTGTGAAGAAAAGGTTCGTTAATGGGAATTGGATTCCCAGTTCGGTATTTGGACTTCTTGGATTATTTTAGAATTATGAGATTTTATTTTGGAAATGGTCACGTGGGGCCACGGGAGAAATTCTGATTTTGTGGGAGCAGCTTTGTTTTGAGATTTCCGTATTTTGGATATTTTTGGAAGACGAAATATTTTGGGCAGTCGGGCGACACGTGTCACCCCCAATGTGGGCACCTTGGCGAAATGGTGGGACAGTGGCTAGCCACTGTCCGCCGAAAATGGGTTGACAAGTGGCAAGCCACTTGTTTTCGTTGGCCATGTGGTGTGGTGGGACCCACACACACATGGCCCAATCTTGACCCTACACTTACCTTGATCTTGGCCTTGAATCCTCTATATAAACCCCTTAAGTTGAAGAAGTAAATCATCCTCACAGAAAGCTTTCCAAAGCAAATGTTTTCCCTCCTTTGTGTATTTTCGTCCTCCCTCTTGTGTAGAAAATACTTGGTGTATTGTTGTATAATCCCAAATACCTTGGCCTAGTATCCCTAGTAGTATTCCAAAGTTATTTCAATACTAGGAGCAGGAAATACTACTTTATTCCAATAGTAGAAAGCGAAACCACAGAAAAATCTTCCTAGCTTGGTGGAAGTATTTAGAGAAGTTGTTTAGAAACTTCTAAGGGTCGCTTGGAGCGGGTTGGAGCGTAAGGATTGGAGCTAAACGTTGCTCAGGATCGACTTATAACTTGGATAATTTTTGGGCTTATCGAGGTAATGATCTATGTCCCCCTATTGTAATTGGATATTACATGTTGTAGTAGTTATACTTGAGTATATTATATTGGAAGGATGATTATAAAGGATTGAACTATATTTACATTGGACTGTACTTACAGTAGACTTGTGTAAGTATTATTGTGAAGCATATTTGAACACGTCCGGTTAGACGTGTAAACCCCTGGGAGTTGTTGGCCTGGTAGCGGGCCTGGTTAGGGGAGGAGATTTATGTGATAGCGGGGAGGTCTGCGAAATTTACGTAGAATAAGGAATCTTGTGTTTAGAATATTCTACGGAGAGTGCTAGAAGTTGATTTATATATTGTGGTTGTTATAGGTGGATCTTTCTACGCGCGGCATACTTGACTTGGCTTGTGGTTTAAAGCTAAAGGTATGTGATTCTTCCTATACTCTTGAGCATGATTGTTGTGAACTATATAGTACGGTAGACGTACGTGTGTGAAACGATTTTTGTTTGTTTTAAAACATAAAGTGTTATAATGGCTTTATGGGAAGTTAGTTATAACGACTTTATGAAGATAAAAGAAAGATTTGGTTTTGTGATAAAAACGACTTGATTTTGAAAGTTAAGAGACTTGATCTTGAAAGATAAGAGACTTGACTTATAACGACTTGTTTTGGAAAGGAGAAGTAACTTGATTTAAGTATAGGTTACTTGTTTTGAAAAGAGTAAGTTAATTGGGTTTTAAAAGAGTATACTTGATGTTGTTCTAAAAGAAAAGCACTTGGTTTATAAAGTATAGAGTACTTGATTTTAAAAGCCTTGTAAAGATTTTCTGAAGGTGAAGTAATTTGGTTTTAAAAGTAAAACGTGTTTTCTTTATATACTACGAGTATTAGTATCGTGTGGCTTTTACATAGAAAGAGGTCTTTTGAAAGAAGGAAAGTATGTAGTATTTTGGGTTTGAAACCGGATTGTTGATTAAAATGAATGTATGTTAAACTTGCCTATGCTTGTTGTGATAGTCTTTGATGTGCAAGTGTTTTGTTGATGTCTTCGTGACTCTGCAGGAGGTAAATTTATCGATTGATTATTTGGACATCACGGCGTTGGGTGGTCGCGGTATCGTCCACTTTGAGTATTGGTTGGTTGTTTCGCATCGTGACTCTGGGAGGCCGGCTATCGATTTATTTCCTTTGGACATCTTGACGTGATGGATGTTCCACGGCGTGCGTCGATGGGATGGTTTCATGGCCATGACTTCCGAGGTAAGATGCGGGCATGCGGTCATTGTGAGTTGATCGTTGTTAGTCCATGGACCGCTAATCCATGAAGCTTGCGCGGTGACGCAGCGATCACGGGCTTGGTTTGTATGCGTGTGGTTGAGCACACTTTAGATACTTGTTCGGTCATTTTCTCGTGTCTGGTAGCCTCGGTAGATAGCTTAAGATACTTGCCTCGCCATATCTTGTGAGGCGGTAGGCTATTATGCGTTAGCTTAAGATACTTGCCTCGGCGATTCGTGGCTAGCTTTTGGGTAGTAGTTGGCCGTACCTTGCCCGTGATGGGATATGACTAGCTTTTGGGGTAGTTGGCTATTCTACTCGCCCGTCGGTTTTGATAGCCTTGGCGAGATCTAGTGTTCGAGTTCACATATGGGTGTTGTTTTACATCATGTCTTGGCGATGAGAATGAGTTCCACGGGCGTGAGTGGTATTATGGCGTGAGACCCATAATTATGTGTAGTGATTATTCGGGGATATCGTCCGCGCCCTTACTTGACATAATTACTTATTGCGAAATGGTTTTATAAAATGATGAAATGTGATTTCATTACGATATTTTCGATTTCACATACTTGGTACTGTTATCGACCTCGCCCGGCTGCGTTCATCCGCGGTAGAGGTACACCGATTGGTTGATCCTCGCTCGTAGGATCGCGATTCGGCGTTAGGAAGCTCGTTCCTCGAGGCTTATCTTTTGGTATAGTCCCTGTCATTGTAGGTACTTGTACATTCGAGGTATGGCGGGGCCACTGTCCGTCATAGTTGTTAATATATCTTAAGTGCATGCTTTGTTGTGGGCAGGGTTTGTAAAAAGGATAACTGTTCGGGTTTTATGTATATATACTAAAGGCAACGGTTGGGTTGGCCTGTTTATTTATTTATGTCTCTCATTTCATGTGTAAAGTTTTTATTTCCGCTGGTTTTCTCTGATGTTGTATCACTAGGGTGCCCGGGGTAAGGCACGATGGCGGGCAGTTTGGGCGTCGCGATCTTATTTCTTGCGTTGAGTGCATCACGATCTCGCATGAAGATCCTCCTTGTGGTGGGGATGCAATGGACACTAAGTCTAACACAACAACTAAAGTGGGTCAAGTTATCCAGGTCACAAATGACCTGAAGGCCGAAAACAAACGCAAGACAAAGGCTAACGTTGTACAAGAATCCTCCGGATATTGATGACAAGAATGTGGATTTTTCGGCTGTAGTGCTGGAGGCAAATTTGGTAGAGAACCCAAGACAATGGTGGATAGACATGGGTGCAACCCGTCACATCTGCTCTGACAAAAATGCATTCTCTTCTTACGCCCTACTCACGGACAAGAAGCTATTCATAGGCAACGACGCTACCTCTAAAGTACAAGGGGTTGGAGAGATTGTTCTCAAAATGACTTCATGCAAAGAGATCACTCTAAAAGAAGTGATACACGTCCCTAACATCCGCAAAACTTGATTTCAGGGCCACTATTGGTCCAGGCTAGTTTTAGACTAGTTTTTTAGTCCAACAATTTTGTAATAACTAAGAATGGTATATTTGTAGAAAGAGCGTTCGCGTGTGACAGCCTTTGAGTCTTCTAATCTATGGCATCATAGATTAGATTAAGATATGTAAAGTTGGAATTGTTGCCTTCCTTCGACATAAACCCTCAACATAAATGTGAGGTGTGCATAGAGGCAAAATTAACCAAGTCATCTTTCCATTCAGTCAAAAGAAGCACCGCTCCTGTAGAACTTATTCACACGGACATATGTGATTTAAAGTTTGTACAAACTAGAGGGGGGAACAAGTAATTTGTGACTTTCATTGATGATAGTACAAGATATTGTTACCTTTACTTGTTGAAAAGTAAATATGAAGCCTTTGAAGTGTTTAAACGTTATAAGCAGAAGTTGAAAATCAACTAAACCTACGGATTCAGGCAATTCATAGTGATAGAGTGGGAGAATACGTAGCACCGTTGGAAGAATAATGTGCTCAATTCGACATTGTTCATCAAACGACCGCTCCTTACTCACCTCAGTCTAACGGTGTTGCCGAGCGCAAAAATTGTACGTTAAAGGAAATGATGAATGTCTTACTCATCAATTCCGGTTTGGCCCAAAACATGTGCGGCGAAACGATTCTTACCGCTAATACAATTCTTAATAGAATTCCGCATAAGCGTAAGGATAAAACTCCATATGAACTATGGAAAGGAACAAACCCACTTACAAATATTTGAAAGTGTGGGTTGTCTAGCAAAGGTCGAAGTACCTAAACCAAAGCAGGTCAAAATTGGACCTAAGACTGTAGATTGCATATTCACCGGATATGCAAATAACAGTAGTGCTTATCGCTTCTTAGTGAATAAGTCAGAGATACCTGATAACCACGAAGGTACGATCATGGAATAAAGGAATGCTCAATTCTTTAAAGAGATCTTTCTCAGAAAGGGAAAAGAAATAATTTCGCGCAAAAAAAGTTATGAACAAAATGCTTAAAGTCAACAAGACTCGGGAGTTTCTGATTATCCGGAACTAGACGTTCTAGAGCTACAGAACTCAGGAGTTACTGACTATTCGAAACTTAATGCTCCAGACCTACAGAACGTAGGGGTTCCAGAGGAGGAACCAAAACGGAGCAAGAGGGCCAAAAAGGATAAGACTTTTGGTCCAGACTTTCTAACCTATATGGTTGAAAATGAACCAAGGACAATTAAAGAAGCATTGTCAACTCCGGAAACATCACTTTGGAAAGACGCTATAGAAAGCGAAATAGATTCCATTATGCAAAATCATACTTGGGAAATGGTTGATCTTCCTCCGGGAAGCAAACCTTTGGGTTGTAAGTGGATACTCAAAATAAAGTACAAAGCAGATGGAACTATTGACAAGTATAAGGTCAGATTGATAGTCAAAGGCTACAGTCAAAATAAAGGCCTCGATTACTTCGACACATACTCACATGTGTCTAGATTAACGTCAATTAGGGTATTCATAGCCATAACAGCTTTGCACGACCTTGAGATACACCAAATGGATGTTAAGACAGTCTTCCTAAACGGAGATTCGGAAGAGGAAATATACACGGAACAACCCGAGGGGTATGTTGTCACGCCCAGAACCCCCGGGCCCGCGACTGGTGCCCTACCTGGGCACCCTTCTATTCATACAACACAATAAACCGCGGAAGATAAATAACACTTTTTTTTTCTTTAAACTAAGGCAAAACCGGAAAGGCTGTCATAATATATAACACCCCCAAATGAGATTACACTGTAAATACAACTCTCACCAGTCCAGCCCACATATGAATACAAACCTTTAAGAATTTGGACAGTAAACTATGACGGGACAAGGCACCGCCGTACCCCTGAATATACCTAGCCATAATGACAAGCTCCGGAATATTGGAGCCATCTCAAAATGCTGAACAAGGATCCTAAGCACGCAGATCCACAACTGAGTACCTAATACCTGTGGACATGAACACAGCCCCCCGAAGGGGGTCAGTACAACAAGTACTAAGTATGGAACGAAAATAAAGTACAGTAAACAAGATCATAACTGTACAAAAGAATGACAGGGGCAAGTATGAAAATCAAATACCAGATCCTACCGTGTCATATAAAAATCAGAGCCAATTGTACTTTGTATCATTGTACTACTGTAACACCGTACCACTTTCAAATATGAAAGCCACGTCAAAATACGGGACACCTGCCCTCAGCATATAATATCACAGAAGCATGCTCGTGGAATACAACATCACTGTCATCATGTAACAAGTATAATATACAACTACCAGTACACTGTGCCTTTTTAACAATGAGAGTAATGAGAGTCAACTTTATCTTTTAAGCCCTGCTTTTACAAAATGAGATTTACCACCTCATCTCAAATCATGAAATCACTGAACCCTTTCGTTAATGAAATCAATACCATTTCAAATTATGAAAGACATGTAATATACGGGACACTTGCCTACAATTATGCAACCTTATTCATGAGACTATTTCACCCGCATAGGTCTTGTGAACCGGCAATGGAGCAATTTGCCCCGCATAAGACTATTTCACCCGCATAGGCCCTACGGACCCGCAATGCGCATATACACAATACTCGCATCGTGGAGAGCAAGTCCACGGATATGTATAATGTCCCGGGGATTGACCCCGCAATAAATAATATAACACTAGCACTAATGGCTATCATGAACAAACATATGCAAGTTAACATAATATTTGACTCTCAATAAAACAAATGGGATGTACTCTCCTCTTAGAAAAACCAAGGCAATACCATGCCTTATTTTCTAAAATAACCAAGACACTAATAAGTATTTCATTTTTATAACACCAAGGAACTATCACACCTTGCATCACTAAGGATTAAAGTCTATTACAACAATGTACGTGAGCCGTATATTCACTTTATAAACTAAATTTCCATTTTAGAAAAGCCCAAGTACTATATGTATCACTAGGAAGTAGAATCCAATACATGTATCATTTTGAAACCATCATCGAGACACTTACCATGCCAAGTATCTTTCTAAGACGTGGTTTGTCAAATCAATGCAATAACCTCACGTATTACTTTAAAACATCTTTGAAAATCAAAGTGTCACATATCATGAACTATATTAAGGACTTAATCATGGACATTCTCACATGATTTCCTTACAATATTTTAAACCCTCTCTTGACTTTCCACGAACCTTGTTATAACAAACTTCCCATAAAGCCGTTATAACACTTTCATTTTAGAAAACTAAACACTACCACGTCTTTCCTTTTAATACAACCACGGCACTATCCTATCATCTAAGGATTTGAACCCAAAGTACTATGTACGTCTATTCTTTATAAAAGAATCGTTTCATGCAATATTTAGGGAGTTGAACCCAAAAGCACCTTCACTATTAAAACCAAGTTACTACACCTTTTTAACTTCAACTCAAGGCTTTAAAATGAAGTGACTTCTACTTCCAACATGTTACACCCCGGAATTCCAGGATATGTTTATAAGAGCGTACGTAAGAACTCAAAAATGTTAATATTGGAGACGAGTATAAATTCATCGGAATTATGGAATTGTCGGAAAATGAAATATTGCGACGAATGGGAGGGCGACACGTGTCACCCCCCTTAGTGGTCATGGACGAATTGTGCATGGGTAGAATGGTCATTTGACCATAATTAAGATGAAAGTTTTGCTAGGCTAAGAGCTTGAGAACATTGACCAAGTCAATGAGCCCACAAAACTTGATATTTTAAATGAATTCATCCCAGACACACAAATGTTCTAATCTAGACCCTTGAATGTAGTTTATATGTACACTAGTAGTGCAAGACTTTGTCATTCTCAACACTTAGAAAAAAATTGAATCTTGTTCTTGTTTGCTTTGGAAGCTCACGGCAATGAGCCCTTTTCCAAGAGAAATTTTTTCGATTTTTGTCCAATAAGCCTCATACTTTAAACCAAGGTTCCTAAGAGTATTGTAAGGGTATCTCAATAGAAAGATCCCGGAAAAGTGGCATTTTTGTATTAGTCGCAAGGCGGAAACTTAAGGAGTTCTTCAACTTTGAAGTTGGAAATTGAAGATGAGTTCTTCATAAGCTTCTAAGGGCTGCTTGGAGTGGATTGGAACGTCGAAAAGAGGAGCTAAAGTTGCTAAGGATCGACTTGTAATCTTGGATCATATTTGGGCTAAATGAGGTATAATCTTCGTCTTACTTTTGTAATTGAAGATTCCATGTTATGATAAGTTAGAAATGATCATGTGATATGTGTTATGAAAATTGATAAGTGTTATGGAAATTTAGAAGCTCAAATCCGAAAATGACATGTTAAGTCATTTGAAATTGAAATACAATTCGGTCGATAATTAGAATCGTCGCATGTTTACCTACTTGAGGATTGTAGTAGTTATAATCAATTGCGGCTAGATAACATGTTATATTAAACCACTTGGATTGAAAAGAAATTGGAAAGAAGACTTTGTGTTGTTGTCCCTCAAATTTGCCGAATGGACATTGTATTTTGGACTTGTTTGATATCAATTGTGGGGCGGAATTTTACACGTCTTGTAGGCGTGTAATCCCCTATCGTTAACTACATTGTTGAGCCTTAAATGTGGCGTGTTTGGTTATTGAATTCGACCTTGAAAAAGGTGGCAAAGTATGTAGAAACAAAGGAAGTTGTTATACCCCGTAGTTCCGGAGTATGTACGTAAGGACACACGTACGAGTGTATACGCCCTAATCGGGGTAAGAATGATAGAATTATTTTCCGACAAAAGTCATTCCGAACCGTGTGAAGGAAAATTTACGTTTTCGATATTTTTACGACTATGGAAATTCTTCCGAGAGATAAAATATTTTGGACCAATAAGAGGGCGACAAGTGTCACCCATGGATTGGGCCAAGTGGACGAAAATGGGTGGACATTTGGCAAGACAAGTGGCCAACAAGTCTTTCCTAGTTGGCATGGCTTGGACGGAAATTGTGAAGATAGTGGGCAAGTCTTGCATATTCAAGACTTGCATGGCTTTAACAAGACAAGTGTGGGAAGGCTCTTACACAAATAATCTCTACCTTATACTTGTGTTAATCCCATCCCTTGGTTGTGCTATATAAACCCCCTAAGTGGATGAAAATCATCCACACTTAAACATATTACAAGTCTTGAAAAATATTTCATCTCCCTCCATCCCTTGTTGCTCTCATCTAAACAGCCCCCTCCCCTACCAAAAGTTGTCCAAAAACTCTTAAACTTATAAGTGTTCTTCCTTAGTATGTTAGGAAGATTACCAACCAAGAGTTAGATAAGATTTTCACACCCATAGCCTCTAAAACACCACCAAAACCGAAACTGGACAGTTTTGAAGACTAAGTGTTCTTCACCTTTTGGAGTCAATTCTTGAATAGAAGTTGGTTGGAACTTCTAAGGGTAAACTATGGTGATTTGGAACACAAGAAATTGGAGCTAAAGCACAAAGGTTTGGAGCTAAGACTTGCTTTGGGACAACTCTAAGTGCTTGGATATTGTTGGGCTAGTATTGAGGTAATGAACCTTAAACTCTTTGTGAATTTGATTATTATGTATATATGGATATTATACATTTATTGGAAGTATTTTATGGACTATAACTTATATAAAGATTGGAATATAAGTTGGAGGACTAATGAAGTAATTGGATAAGTAAAATGTAAAAGTTGGCCAAGGAACCCAACTTAAGGAACGTATCAACTTTGGACTTCATTACTTATTGTTATTATGAAGGCGAGATAGTAAACCGCGTTACCGTTTGGGCGTGTAATCCCCTTCTTTTACTTATTATATTTATGAAGGAGAGATTGTTAATCGCGTTCCGTTTGGGCGTGTTATCCCCTTCCTTACTTATCGAAATTATTGTGCCACGTTGGTTCTCAAGTATCGCCTTGTTAAAAATGAAGAATTGAGTAAAAACGGGGGAAGTGCTGCCCAATTTTCCGTAGACTAAGAGGAGTCTTACTTAGAAGAATTCCACGAAAAACTAGAAGTTAATAGTCGTGTTTTGACTATTATAGGTTGACACTTTGCACGCGACATATCCGACTTGGCAAGTGGGTTTAGCCGAGGAGGTATGTGATTCTTCCTATCCCTTTGAGCATGATATTTTCCAAATATATATATATAGTACGGTAGACGTACGTGTGTTAAACTGAACTTGGTTTTACTTTGATGTCTTTGGACTTGAGTTCTAAATAATAAGAATCTTGAATATTTCAAAAGAGTCATGAATCATTTTTGGAAGAAAAGTAATACTTGATTTTTACAAAAACGCTTAAGGGTTATACTAGCTTTATGGGAAGTTAGGTATAAAGACTTAAGAAAGATAAGAAAACGGTTTTTATTATTTGTTTATCAAATGCTTGAAATATTGTCTGAAGGTATGGTAAGTTGGTTTGATAGACATGTTATGATACCTCGTGTGTTAGTATCTTGTGACGCTTACGTAAGGAGGTTATTCTTGCTATGCTTATATTATTCAACGATTAGTCGTTGTGTTTGATTCTTGTGATGATTATATAAAGAGGTTATTCTTATTGTGCTTATGTTGTTTAACGATAAGCCATTATGTTAGTATTGTACCACTCACCTCTTGACATGTTACACCGGGGGTTAAGCGCCTCCGATGCGAGAATGCCTCACGCGGTCCAGGGACCTACGCGAGCTACGAGAATTCGAGTTAGTGTGCGAGAATACCTCACGCGTCTATGTGGCCACGCGATGCGCGAGTCGGGGCGATGCCGAGGAGTAGCTACCCTCGATGCGAGAAATACCTCATGCGGGCTTAGGTGGCCTATGCGGACTGCGGGAGTCCAGGATTAGGCATGCATAATGATACTATGGGCGATTGGCCTTGCTTCGATCATTCGCGGCCTAGAAAAGACCTGTTACAGTATACCTATTATTGCTCTTGTGTGTGATGTGGCACTATGTGCAGTTAGCTCGGTTGTTTTCATACATACTTGTGAGTTGGTTTTTTTAAATGTTGTGGTTTTATATATGTATATATATCTGTAGTTTACAGTTTCACATACTTGGTACTTGTTGTACTGACCTCCTTCGGGGGGCTGCGTTCATGCCGCAGGTAAAGGGAAGCAGGTAGCGGATCCTCAGTCTTAGGATTTTTACTCTGGTGTCAGGAACTCCATTTCTCCGGAGGCTCGACTTTTGGTATGGTTCTCCCTGGTGTCGTAGATGCTTTGTACATTCAGGGGTATGAAGGGGCCCTGTCCCGTCATAGTGTTTACATTTCCTTAGAGGTTTGTAGTCCTGTCGCATTTTGGGATTGTAACTGTTTACTGTTGGATAATTATATATATATGCCGAAAGGCAACTTTTCTCGATTAAGACTATTCTTACTGTTATTGTTTCATGTCTTGGTTTTATATTCCGCTGGTTACTCTGATGTTTGGCTACTTGGGTGCCCGGGTAAGGCACCAGTCACGGGCCCGGGAACGGGTCGTGACAAAAGTGGTATCAGAGCAGTTAATTCTCGGAAAGTGTCTGAGTGGTTCAGTAGAGTCTTGATTATCGGTATGTTGTGCACCACATCTATAATCAGGAGGCTGCAGGACATTTAGGATTGGTTTCCATTCTTCTCACTCTGAGATCGTGCCTTAGAGCTGTGTTATAGGTTGAACCCTTCTGACGGATTTCTCTTTCTTACCAGTTATGCCTCCACGTAAGGCAACCCGGGCCCGAAGGCAAAGCGGCCGAGGCGCTAGTAGTACGAGAGAGTCACGAGGCTCGGGCCCAACCCTTACCCGAGTGATACCTCGGCGGCGAGTTCCACGACGTTGCGGCCCAGCAGAGTTAGAAGCGCGGCGGCGCTAAGGCCACGGCCGAGCCTCGGCCCGCGGCCGGAGCGGAGGACATGGGTTACAAGAGATGGCCCGATTATTGGCGAGTCATGGCGAGGCACGAGATAGGTGGATCTAGCGATTCGATCGATGGTACCGTAGTTCACGAGGTTAGATAGTTTGAGACTTGGGACTTTCGAGTTGCGGCCACGAGTTTTATGGGTGAGGCACGAGGATGATCCACGGGAGTTCATCGACGATTCTGGATCATGAGTGATCAAGGCGTCGGAGACCGTCGATGGTCTTAGGTTCACATCGGTGCCGCGATACCGCGATCGGGTTTTGATTCTTAGGAGCTATCCGGGGAGCGGCGTCTCGGCCGTTTGGGACGACTTCGAGGCATTTCGCCACTTCTTGCCTCCGCAGATGAGAAGGCACGATCGATAGATTTTTGATCTTTGAGACGAGAGGCGCGGATTCGGGAAGTACAACGTGGAGTTCGACTCGTTGGCTCGGTATGTTCCGCGTTAGTAGCGGATATGAAGGGCCAGTGCACCGCTACGTCACGAGGGCTTGATGACTACTTGGCGGAGTCTTGCTCGGATGTAGTTTGTTATACCGTATTTTTCGTAATATGCGTATGGACGTGCGTCTGAGTGAGCCTTAAGTTAGGCATTGGATTCGATTTGGGCACAAGTGCCGATTAAGTCGTTTTTGACGAAAGCGTTTCCACGACTTTCGTAGGGAATTTCGGCTATGTCATTTTTATTTTTGCGGATTTTTCCGAGAGGCGAAACATTTTGGACCAACGGGAGGGTGACATGTGTCACCTCATTGGAAGCAAATGGAAGGTTGGACGATTTGGGCGTCCAAGAGGCCTCGTTGGCCTTGGCGATTGGCTCCCTTTTGTGCCTAGTTTTGTGGCTTGTTTTGTGGAGTGTTTTGTGGAGTGTTTTGTGGGTGCACTTGGCTTGATCTTGGCCTTACACTTGCCTTGCAGCTAAATCTTGGCCATTGGTTGGCCTTTGGGTTTGCTATAAATACCCCTTAGTTGATGAACTTTCTTCGTCAAAATCATTTCAAGTCTTGAAATCTCTCCCTTTGTGTGTTGAAATTCGTCCAAGCCCTCCCTTTTGTGGAGCTTGGCAGAGGTCTCCCTCCCTTGTGAGGTCTAGCCGTGGGGTACCACTGCCTAGTTGTTTCGTATAATACATCCCCTTTGTGGTATTGAAATACTCCTCAGTATTGTTATAATGCCCAAAATACCTTAGCCTTTTACCTTGTAGTATTCCAAAGTTACCTCTATCGTAGAGTCCTAAATACTACCTTTTGTCCCTTTAGTCTCAAACCGAAACCCTAAGAAAATCTTCGTTGATTGGTTGAAGTATTTAAGTAGAAGTTGGTTAGAACTTCTAAGGGTTGTTTGAGCGGGGTGGAGCACCGGAGTTGGAGCTAAACGTTGCTAAGGATCGACATTTAACTTGGATAATTATGGGCTTATCGAGGTAAACACTATCGTTCTTCTATTGTAATTGGAAATTACATGTTGTTAGAATATATAGTTGAAGTATACTATATATGAGCTATACTTAATCTTGTGGCAATGTCTTTTGACTTAAGCTGAAGAAGTAAATGAATCACTGTAATTACATAGGGTGTATTCTGATGAGACTTGTGTAGTATTCTTGTGTAGTAGAATTGTACACGTCCAGGTTAGGCGTGTAAAACCCCTGGTTGGCTTGGTAGCGGCCTCGATAGAGAAGGAGATTTCTGTTGTGGCGGGAGATCTTTGCCGAATTTTACGTAGAATATTCTACGTTGTGGTCTAGATGATAATAGGCGCCTTGTGGCCTTATAGGTTGAAGTACCACGTGTGGCGCGATTTACTTGGCTTGAGGAGTAGCCATTGTTTGGAGCTTTTGCTTATTGTCGATAAATCGTCGCGAGGTATGTGAACCTCTTCCTATCTCTTCTAGCATGATATGTGTGTAACTACGTAGTACGGTGAGCGTCGTGTGTTTAAAATACTTTGTGGTTTTAAAGGAGGCGATGTGAATTATAACTGGCTTGTTATAATAAGGAAACTTAATGTATTTCAAAAGGTTTATAAATAGTTTTGAAAGAAGTGTAGTATTGTGTTTTGAAAACTTAAGAGTTATACTAGCTTTATGGGAAGTTAGGTATAACGGCTTAAGAATGGTTTACTGATGTTAGAAGTTAAGAGACTTGATCTTATAAGATAAGAGACTTAACTTATTTGTGTTAATATGGATGTTTGTGTGAAACCTCATTCGTGAGTAATGAGTACTTGGTTTTATGTTTTACTGATTTCGGAAATCAGAATGTGTATCGACAGACCACTGCAGCGTTAATAAAGGAAATGTATTGAATAATGATGTATCGTATTAAAACCGTAGAAACCTCCATCCGCATAGAAACTAAGATGAGACAAAATGATATTACATTTTCTAGATCATGGTCTTTGTAATAAGAATGTTGTAAACAAGAATAACCTACTCTCACGTAAGACATATATTACTCAACCGTTCTAAAAAGGAATCAGTGATTAAGTTTATGAACTATGAAACCATTTGAAAATGAGAAACTTGAGTAATTGAAACTAGTAAACCTGGAACTTAGGAAAAGAATGTTGTTACTTGATTTTGAAAGGGAATGTGGGTTGGTCATTCTAATACTACGGTATCGGGTGACTTTTATAAAAGTAATGGATCTCTTTTAAAAGGACTTAACGTATGAAGAACTTTGGGTTAAAACCCGACTTTGGCATAAAATGAAAGTACCTTGAGTTGTGTGAAACTTGCCTATGCTTGTTGTTGTGAAACTTGCCTATGCTTGTTGTTGTGAAACTTGCCTATGCTTGTGATGATAGCCTTTGTTGTGCAAGTGTGGTATTTATGTGTTACCGCGTCTCGATAGAGGCGGTTGACTTATTGAGAACTTACTTGGGCGTCGGGCGGTGATGGAGAATTCCACGTATGTTTCCATTTTGATTCTTGATATATGGTTATGTCCATGGACGTCTACACCGATGTTGTATTCCGGGGCATGTGCGCCGGTTGATTACCCGATATATGGTTATTTCATTCCATGGACGTGTCTACACCGATGTTGTATTCCGGGGGCATGTGGCCATGCGGCAGGGTTGAGTACCCGATATATGGTTATTTATGTTACATGGACGTGTCTAAACCGATGTTCTATTCCGGGGGCATGTGGCCAGGCGGCCTTATTATTGTTGCATCATGGACATGTCTACACCGATGTCTTGTATTAGGCATGTGGCCATGATGCGAACATGATGGATGTGGTGGCGTGAGACCCATAGTTATATTTGAGTGGTGACTTTGAGGCGTGAGTCACGACTTATTTGTTATGTTGTGAATCGTAGTTTGGTTATCATACATGTCTCCCGCTTTATATAGACTAGTATGATTTCATTTACGTTCTGATTTAGCATACTTGGTACTGTTGTCGACCTCCTTCGGCTGCGTTCATGCCGCAGTAGAAGTACATTGGCCGTCGATCCCCGCCAGGATCACGTTTCGTTTGGAAGCTCCGTTTGTCGGAGGCTTATCTTTGGTATGTGTTCCACGAGTTGTAGGTTCTTGTACATTCGGGGTATGGCGGGCCCCGTCCGTCATAGTTGTTGTATAAATCTTAAGGTGCAGAGTTGTTGTAGGCGTGGTTTGTAAAAAGGATAAGCGTCGGGTTTATGTATATACACCGAAGGCAAATCGCTTGGTTGGCCTGTTTATCTATGATATCTCTTGTTTCATGATTCATGTTTTATATTCCGCTGATTTTCTCGATGTTGTATCACTAGGTGCCCGGTAAGGCACTGTGACGCCCGGTTTCGGCGTTACAAAAGTGGTATCAGGCGATTAATCCTCGGAAAGTGTCTACGCACCGTGTCTAGTAGTCTTGATTATCGGTGTGTTGTGCACCACATCTATAATCGAGGAGGCTATAGGACATTTAGGATTGGTTTCCATTCTTCTCATTACGAGATCGTGCCTTAGAGCCGTGTTGTAAGTTGGACCCTCCGACGTGTTTCGTTTTTACCGATTATGCCTGCGAAAGGCAACCAGGGCCGAAGGCAAGGCGGCCGAGGAGCTGCTAGTGGGATTGAGGAGTACGAGGGCGCAGCGGCCAAGACTGAGGTAGTGCTTGACGGCGAGTTTTGGCGACGCCGCCAAAGACCAAAGAGTTTAGAAACGCAGCGGTGGGCCGAGACTACAATACGAGCCTCGGTCCCACACGGAGCGGGAGATGGGTCACGGAGATGGCGATTATTGGCGAGGTGGTGGCCGATATGAGGATAGGCCGACGCAGTTCAGCCTGCGGCCCAAAGAAGACTGTAGTGCACCCGAGGCGCATTTTGAGGCTACGGATTTCCTTAGTTGTAGCCCGCTTTGAGTTTTACGGTCGAGGCGGAGGATGATCCGCGAGTTCATCCGATTCTGCAGAGGATCACGCGGTGATCAAGGCTTGAGATCGAAGTCTGTGACATTTAGTTCGCATCGGCCGCGTGACACCGCATCGATTGGTTTGACTTCGTGGGAGCTTTCGGGAGAGCATGCACTTCCACCGTTTGGGATGAGTTTTCGGGCCTTCACGGCACATTTCTTGCCTCCACGGATGAGGAGGGCTCGGCCGATGATTTTTGATGTTGAGGCGAGCGCGTCTGATTCGGGAGTACAATGTGGAGTTAGACTCATTTGCCAGGTATGTTCCCGCATTAGTAGCTAGTATGGAGGATCGTGTGCACCGATATGTTACAGGGCTAGATGATTACCTAGAAGAGAGTTGTTCGGGTGTTTCTTCACCGCATGGACATTGCTCGCATACGTGCTCATGACTGCGCGGCGAGCGCAGAGATCGACAGTGGACCGCCAGAAGAAGGCCAAGACGGCCGGATATTTTAACCTTCGAGGCGGACCGCCTCGAAGATACTAGTTTTGTACCTCCGCCATTCTGAGTGGTCCTCCGCGACGCCGGGACCTGGGATATTGAGAGCAGTCGGGGCTCCTGTGTTTGGATGTTCGGGAGTAGGGTGTTGGCGGATGCACCCCCTACCTCGGTGTGGTCGATGTAGTAGACCGCATTTGAAGTGTCGTAGTACGAGGAGCTTGTTATTCCCGCGCCGTCGTGGCCATGTGAAGAGAGCGTGCTTATAAGAGAGGTTCAGCAAAGACGACTCACCTTCAGATCGGGGTCGGTTCATCACCTTCATGATTACCGCAGGCGTGCCTATGATTAGAGTGAGCGGTAGCTTGGTATATCCTTAACCTCTAGAGTTTTGGTATGCGATATGATGATCTCATTATTATGTGCTATGTGTGCGAATAGCGTTGTGTTAATTGTGAGTTAGAAAACATGGTTAGTTGGGAGGCTAAGTATGGGGTCATGGTAAGTATGAACCATAGACTGTGTCACGATTGAGACCTTACGGGTAAGGTCGTCTTGAGTAAAAGATCTATTTTATGTTTGGCCGATTATCGAGTGCGTAGTGTACGTGGGATATGTTTGTGTGATCACCCGGTAATGTGAAATGGAAGTGGTAGCTTTCATGACCTGTAGAGGTAAGAATGTTCGGATCAAGAAACTAGGAAGTTGGCACTACAGTGGGTCGGGTTGGGGCCATGTTGCGGGCCAACCCGCGTCCCGTTTCGAGGAAGGGTCAGCTGCAGGTGGTCCGCCAGTGGCGAGTCACGAGGGTGCTAGGCCCAAGTTTAGATGACCATCGTATGAGTTCATAGATACGTTCGATCGAGAATCTGTCGTGAAGGCCGAATGGCCTTAGGGAAATCGAGGTTAGTGAGATGACCAAGTTGGAGGTAGAGACTCGAAGGGTTGGAAACGAGCGTTGGCGAATGTGGTGCGGATACTAGAACGAGTTCGAGTGTTCGAGACGAGTACTACGAGAAGGGAGAAGTGAGCGTGTGTTTTATGGCGGGTGTGGCATGATCGTTTCGTAAGTATAGCGGTGAAGACTATCTGTACCGTTTGTTTTGAGACCTAGAAGGAACATTCGGGCGAATGTTTCGGGGGAAGAATGTTATACCGTATTTTTGAGTATATGCGTATGGACGTGCGCACGAAATTTGAGCCTTTAGGCATTGGATTCGATTTGGGCACAAGTGCCGATTAGAGTCGTTTTTCGATGAAACGTTTCCACGACTTTCGTAGGAATTTCGGCTATGTCATTTTTATTTTTGCGGATTTTTCCGAGAGGCGAAACATTTTGGGACCAACGGAGGGTGGCATGTGTCACCCTCACATTGGAAGCAAATGGAAGGTTGGACGATTTGGGCGTCCAAGAGGCCTTGTTGGCCTTGGCGATTGGCTCCCTTTGTGCCTAGTTTTGTGGCTTGTTTTGTGGAGTGTTTTGTGGAGTGTTTGTGGGTGCACTTGGCTTGATCTTGGCCTTACACTTGCCTTGCACTTGGCTAAATCTTGGCCATTGGTTGGCCTTTGGGTTTGCTATAAATACCCTTAGTTGATGAACTTTCTTCATCCAAAAATCATTTCCAAGTCTTGAAATCTCTCCCCTTTGTGTGTTGAAATTCGTCCAAGCCCTCCCCCTTTGTGGAGCTTGGCCGAGAGGTCTCTCCCCTCAGCGTGAGGTCTGGCCGTGGGGTACCCCACTAGCCTAGTTGTTTAGTATAATACATCCCCTTTGTGGTATTGAAATACTCCTCCAAGTATTGTTATAATGCCCAAAATACCTTAGCCTTTTACCTTGTAGTATTCCAAAGTTACCTCTATCGTAGAGTCAGGAAATACTACCTTTTGTCCCTTTAGTCTCAAACCAAAACCCTAAGAAAATCTTCGTTGATTGGTTGAAGTATTTAAGTAGAAGTTGGTTAGAACTTCTAAGGGTTGTTTGGAGCGGTGGAGCACCGAGTTGAGCTAAACGTTGCTAAGGATCGACATTTAACTTGGATAATTATGGGCTTATCGAGGTAAACACTCATCGTCCTTCTATTGTAATTGGAAATTACATGTTGTTAGAATATATAGTTGAAGTATACTATATATAGAGCTATACTTAAATCTTTGTGGCAATGTCTTTTGACTTAAGCTTTGAAGTAAGTAAATGAAGCGTAATTACATGGATCAGACATAAGAGACTTGTGTAGTATTCCGTGTAGTAGAATTGTACACGTCCGGTTAGGCGTGTAAAACCCCCGGTTGGCTTAGTGGCGGCCTCGATAGAGAAGGAGATTTCTGTGTGTGGGAGATGCCGAATTTTCGTAGAGAATATTCTACGTTGTGGTCTAGATGATAATAGGCGCCTTGTGGCCTTATAGGTTGAAGTACTACGTGTGGCGCGATTTACTTGGCTTGAGGAGTAGCCATTGTTTGGAGCTTTTTGCTTATTGTCGATAAATCGTCGCGGTATGTGAACCTCTTCCTATCTCTTCTAGCATGATATGTGTGTAACTACGTAGTACGGTGAGCGTACGTGTTTAAAATACTTTGTGGTTTTTAAAAGGAATCGATGTGAATTATAAGCGGCTTGTTATAATAAGGAAACTTAATGTATTTCAAAAGGTTTATAAATAGTTTTGAAAGAAGTGTAGTATTGTGTTTTGAAAACTTAAGAGTTATACTAGCTTTATGGGAAGTTAGGTATAACGGCTTAAGAATGGTTTACTGATGTTAGAAGTTAAGAGACTTGATCTTATAAGATAAGAGACTTAACTTATTTGTGTTAATATGGATGTTTGTGTGAAACCTCATTCGTGAGTAATGAGTACTTGGTTTTATGTTTCTTGATTTGAAATCGGAATGTATCGACAGGACCACTGCGAGCGTTAATAAAGGACATGTATTGAATAATGATGTATCGTATTAAAACCAGTAGAAACCTCCATCTGCATAGAAACTAAGATGAGACAAAATGATATTACATTTTCTAGATCATGGTCTTTGTAATAAGAATGTTGTAAACAAGAATAACCTACTCACGTAAGACATATATTACTCATTTGTTCTAAAAAGGAATCAAGTGATTAAGTTTATGAACTATGAAACCATTTGAAAATGAGAAACTTGAGTAATTGAAACTAGGCAACCGGAACTTAGGAAAAGAATGTTGTTACTTGATTTTGAAAGGAATGTGGGTTGGTCATTCTAATACTACGGGTATCGGGTGACTTTTATAAAAGTAATGGATCTCTTTTAAAAGGACTTAACGTATGAAGAACTTTGGGGTTAAAACCCGGACTTTGGCATAAAATGAAAGTACCTTGAGTTGTGTGAAACTTGCCTATGCTTGTTGTTGTGAAACTTGCCTATGCTTGTTGTTGTGAAACTTGCCTATGCTTGTGATGATAGCCTTTGTTGTGCAAGTGTGGTATTTCTGTGTTACCGCGTCTCGATGGGCGGTTGACTTATTGAGAACTTACTTGGGCGTCTTTGGCGTGATGGAGAATTCCACGGTATGTTTCCATTTTGATTCTTCTTATTGTTGATGTCACATGGACATGTCTACACCGATGTTGTATTCCGGGGGCATGTGGCCATGCGGCGGGTTGATTACCGATATATGGTTATTTACATTCCATGGATGTGTCTACACGATGTTGTATTCCGGGCATGTGGCCACGCGGGTTGATTACCCGATATATGGTTATTTGTTCCATGGGCGTCTACACCGATGTTGTATTCCGGGCATGTGGCTACGCGCGCCGTTGATTACCCGATATATGGTTATTTCATTCCATGGGCGTGTCTACACCGATGTTGTATTCAGGGGCATGTGGCCATGCGGCACTTATTATTGTTGCATCATGGACATGTACACCGATGTCAGATTCGGGCATGTGGCCGATGCGAACATGATGGATGTGGTGGGCGAGACCCATAGTTATATTTGAGTGGTGACTTTGAGGCGTGAGTCCACGACTTGATCTTTGTATGTTGAAGCGTAGTTTGGTTATCATACATGTCTCACGCTTTATATAGACTAGTATGATTTCATTCTGATATTTCTGATTTCGCATACTTGGTACTGTTATGCGACCTCGCGGGGTGCGTTCACGCCGCAGTGAAGTACATCGGGCCGTCGATCCCCGCAGGATCACACGCGTTTTTGGAAGCTCCGTTTCGTCGAGGCTTATCTTTGGTATGTGTTCCCGAGTTGTAGGTTCTTGTACATTCGGGGTATGGCGGCCCCGTCCGTCATAGTTGTTGTATAAATCTTAAGTGCAGAGTAATTGTTGGCGGTGGTTTGTAAAAAGGATAAGCTCCGGGTTTATGTATATACACCGAAGGCAAGCGTTTGGTTGCTGTTTATCTATGATATCTCTTGTTTCATGATTCATGTTTTATATTCCGCTGATTTTCTCGATGTTGTATCACTAGGTGTGCCGGGTAAGGCACTGTGGCGCCCGGTTTCGGGCGCATAAGAGCTCTTCACCGCATGGACATTTCCCGCATGCAGGCTCATGCACTTGGATGTGAGGAGCGTAGAGGCCTACGGGTTGACAGATATCAGCAGAAGAAGGCCAGGACGACAGGGTCCTTTGGTAGTCCTCGAGGTGGGCGACCTCAAGAATGAGTAGATTTGCACCTCGGCCCGGCTGAGCACTCCTACACCATCTTCGGGACCGAAGCGGTATTCGGGCGGTCGGGCCCTGGGCTTGAACTTCCGTAGGAAAGGTGCTAACCAATCGAGACCACCTTCCTCTCAGTGTGTTCGATGTGGGAGATCCCATTTCGAAATGTGAATCATTGCGGAGTTTGTTTCACTTGCGCCAGCAGGTCACTTTGCGAGACGCCCGACTAAGGGCGGCGCGCAGATAGTAGAGTTCACCTACAGGTCTTTGCTGGTCTTCATCTCCTACGATTTTCGCCCGAGGGCGTGGTCCTCGCGGGCCAGGTCGCGGCAGAGGTCGTGGCAGGGGTGCTAGTTCCAGCGGTCCTCAGAACCGCATTTATGCCATGTCCAGCCGCCAGGACCAGGAGGCGTCGCCGGATGTCATTACAGGTACTTTATCAGTTTCTTGTTGCGACGTATATGCCTTGATAGATCCAGGTTCTACCTTGTCCTATATATCTCCCCTTATTGCTAGTAGGATAGGGATAGAGCCTGAGTCCATAGACCCTTTTGAGGTAGCTACGCCAGTGGGGGATTCGGTAGTAGCTGAGCGGGTATATAGGGCTTGACCAGTGACTATATGCAGTCGTCAGACCCTAGCCGACTTGATAGAGTTGGATATGACCGATTTTGATGTGATCATGGGTATGAATTGGTTAGCTTCTTGCTACGCCAATGTAGACTGTAGGAAACGATTGGTACGGTTCCAGTTCCCTGGGGAACCGGTTATCGAGTGGGAGGGGAACACTTTGTCGCCGAGGGGTAAGTTTATTTCCTACCTCAAGGCCAGGAAGATGGTTCAGAAGAGCTATATCTACCATCTTGTCCGGGTATTTGATCTGAGGCGCGACACTGCACTCTGATCGATTCGGTAGTCGAGAGAATTTCGGATGTGTTCCCAGACGACCTCCCGGGTATCCCTCCGGAGAGGGATATAAAATTTTGCATTGATATTCTGCCTAATACCCGACCTATATCCATTCCGCCATACCGAATGGCACCTGTCGAGTTAAGAGAACTGAAGGACCAGCTGAGCGATTTGCTGGAGAAAGGCTTCATTAGGCCTAGTGTTTCTCCCTGGGGAGCGCCGGTATTGTTCGTGAAGAAAAAGGATGGGACGCTACGTATGTGCGTTGATTACAGGCAGCTGAACAAGGTGACTATTAATAACAGATACCCCCTTCCCAGGATCGATGACTTGTTCGACCAGTTGCAGGGCGCGAGGTGTTTTTCTAAGATAGACCTACGTTCTGGTTACCATCAGGTGCGGGTTAGGGAGTCGGATATCCCTAGAATCGCGTTTGGACGTGCACGCACTATGAGTTCAGGGTCATGTCTTTTGGCTTGACAAATGCTCCGGCGGTATTCATGGATTTGATGAACCGAGTGTTCAAACCATTTCTGGATACGTTCGTGATAGTATTCATTGATGACATCTTGATTTATTCTCGCTCGGAGCAGGAGCATACAGAGCATTTGAGGAAGGTCTTGCCGAGTCCTCGGGACGTGATTATACGCCAAGTTTTCAAAGTGTGAGTTTTGGTTGGCTTCGGTGGCGTTCTTAGGGCACATTGTAGGGGCCGATGGCATTCGGGTAGATACGGCAAAGATCGAGTCAGTCAAGAGTTGGCCTAGACCTACTACCCCGACGGAGGTGCGCAGCTTTTTGGGCCTTGTGGGTTACTACCGGAGGTTTGTGGAGAAGTTTGCTTCTATTTCAGCACCTTTGACCAAGCTGACTCAGAAGGCAGCTAAGTTTCAGTGGACGGATGCTTGCGAGAAGGGCTTTCAGTCACTAAAGGAGAAGTTGACGACCGCCCCAGTTCTTACTCTTCCAGAGGGGCCAGACGGCTATACGATTTATTGTGATGCGTCGGGCATCGGGCTTGGATGTGTGTTGATGCAGCAGGGCAAGGTTATAGCTTACGCATCTCGACAGCTCAAGAAGCATGAGAAGAACTACCCCACACATGACTTAGAGTTGGCAGCAGTGATTCACGCCTTGAAGATCTGGAGACATTATTTGTATGGAGTTCACGTGGACATTTACACCGATCACAAGAGCCTCCAGTATATCTTCAGCCAGAGGGAGCTGAACTTGCGACAGAGACGGTGGTTAGAGCTACTCAAGGATTATGATGTCGATATTTTATACCACCCGGGGAAGGCCAATGTAGTGGCAGATGCCCTTAGTCGTAGGTCGATGGGTAGTCTGTCAGATGTTCAGCCAGATAGGAGGGGCATGGTCTAAGAGTTACATCGGCTAGCGAGCTTTGGAGTCCGATTGATTGATTCTGATGATTGCGGAGTTCGGGTTCGAGAGGTTGCCGAGTCTTCCATCATCGAGGAGGTAAAGAGGCGACAATATGAGGATCCGGTTATGACACGGTATCGTGCTATGGCTCTTCGTGAGGGGAAGGGTCCGTTTGAGGTAGCACCTGATGGGGTGCTAAGGTTTGAGGGCAGGTTGTGCGTTCCAAATATTGCAGGACTTCGACAGTAGGTTCTAGGGGAAGCACACAGCGCGCGTTACTCTATCCATTCGGGGTCGACCAAGATGTACCATGATCTCAGATCTATGTATTGGTGGGACGGCCTGAAGAAAGACGTTGCAGAATTCGTTGCTCAGTGCCCGAGTTGTCAGCAGGTGAAGGTAGAGCACCAGAGGCCTGGTGGGTTGTTGCAGGCTATAGAGATTCCGACATGGAAGTGGGAGGTGATCAACATGGACTTCATTACAGGATTACCTCGCACTCAGAGGAAGCATGATTCTATCTGGGTTATCGTCGACAGGCTGACGAAATCAGCCCACTTTCTTCCCGTCAGGACGACTTTTTCGGCCGAGGATTACGCCAGACTTTACATCCGAGAGATCGTGAGACTACATGGGGTCCCTATTTCCATTATATCAGACAGAGGAGCTCAGTTTACGGCTAACTTCTGGAGGTCTTTCCAGAAGGGATTAGGGACGCAGGTGAGCCTCGATCGCATTCCATCCCAGCACCGACGGACAGCGGAGCGTACTATCCGCATACAACGAGGATATGTTGCGAGCCTGTGTTATTGACTTCAGAGGTAGCTGGGAGGATCATTTGCCTCTAGTAGAGTTTGCGTACAATAATAGCTACCACTCCAGTATCCAGATGGCACCTTATGAGGCCTTATATGGGAGGAAGTGCAGGTCACCGATAGGCTGGTTTGATATGGGTGAGGTACAGTTAGTCGGTCCAGACTTGGTTCATGACGATGGATAAGGTGAAGCTTATCCAGAGCGGTTATTAATGACTCGAGTCGGCGAAGTCGTATGCATCATCGCGTCGACATTTGGAGTTTGAGGTCTTGATTGGGTTTTTAAGGTATCACCCATGAAGGTGTGATGAGGTTTGGCAAGAAAGGAAGCTCAGCCCAGTACATTGGGCCTTATCGATTGTCCGTAGTAGGTAAGGTTGCCTATGAGTTGGAAGCGCCGTCCGATCTGGAGGCAAGACATCGATTTTCATGTTTCTATCTTTGAGGAGATGTATCGAGATCCGTCAGAGTGCACCCGGTTGATGATGTCCAGGTGACAGAGGAGTTATCGTATGAGGAGATTCCCATAGCGATACTTGACCAACAGGTTAGGCGATTGCGGACAAAGGATGTGGCTTCCGTCAAGGTCTTGTGGCGGAACAAGAACAGAGAGGAGATGACATGGGAAGCAGAGGAGGACAAAAGGCAGAAGTATCCCCACCTATTCCCCACACCTCGAGGTAACTCACTTTCATACCGGTTAATTTAAATTGTCATATGTACTTAGATATTCTGTTATGGCCATATGTGGCATTTTGTTAATTATTCGAATTATGGGGGGACTATGTCGTTATCTGAGTTATTTTGAATCTTGGAGGAAAATTCGGGACGAATGTTTCTAAGGGGGGTAGAATGTTATACCCCGTAGTTCTGTAGTATGTACGTAAGGACACACGTACGAGTGTATACGCCCTAATCGGGGTAAGAATGATAGAATTGTTTTCGACGAAAGTCATTCCAAACCGTGTGAAGGAAAATTTACGTTTTCGATATTTTTACGACTATGGAATTTCTTCCGAGAGATAAAATATTTTGGACCAATAAGAGGGCGACAAGTGTCACCCATGGATTGGGCCAAGTGGACGAAAATGGGTGGACATTTGGCAAGACAAGTGGCCAACAAGTCTTGCCTAGTTGGCATGGCTTGGACGGAAATTGTGAAGATAGTGGGCAAGTCTTGCATGGTCAAGACTTGCATGGCTTTAACAAGACAAGTGTGGGAAGGCTCTTACACAAATAATCTCTACCTTACACTTGTGTTAATCCCATCCCTTGGTTGTGCTATATAAACCCCCTAAGTGGATGAAAATCATCCACACTTAAACATATTACAAGTCTTGAAAAATATTTCCTCTCCCTCCATCCCTTGTTGCTCTCGTCTAAACAGCCCCCTCCCCTACCAAAAGTTGTCCAAAAACTCTTAAACTTATAAGTGTTCTTCCTTAGTATGTTAGGAAGATTACCAACCAAGAGTTAGATAATATTTTCACACCCATAGCCTCTAAAACACCACCAAAACCGAAACTGGACAGTTTTGAAGACTAAGTGTTCTTCACCTTTTGGAGTCAATTATTGAATAGAAGTTGGTTGGAACTTCTAAGGGTAAACTATGGTGATTTGGAACACAAGAAATTGGAGCTAAAGCACAAAGGTTTGGAGCTGAGACTTGCTTTGGGACAACTCTAAGTGCTTGGATATTGTTGGGCTAGTAATGAGGTAATGAACCTTAAACTCTTTGTGAATTTGATTATTATGTATATATGGATATTATACATTTATTGGAAGTATTTTATGGACTATAACTTATATAAATATTGGAATATAAGTTGGAGGACTAATGAAGTAATTGGATAAGTAAAATGTAAAAGTTGGCCAAGGACCCCAACTTAAGGAACGTATCAACTTTGGACTTCATTACTTATTGTTATTATGAAGGCGAGATAGTAAACCGCGTTACCGTTTGGGCGTGTAATCCCCTTATTTTACTTATTATATTTATGAAGGAGAGATTGTTAATCGCGTTCCGTTTGGGCGTGTTATCCCCTTCCTTACTTATCGAAATTATTGCGCCACGTTGTTTCAATTATTCGCCTTGTTAAAAATGAAGAATTGAGTAAAAACGGGGGAAGTGCTGCCCAATTTTCCGTAGACTAAGAGGAGTCTTACTTAGAAGAATTCCACGAAAAACTAGAAGTTAATAGTCGTGTTTTGACTATTATAGGTTGACACTTTGCACGCGACATATCCGACTTGGCAAGTGGGTTTAGCCGAGGAGGTATGTGATTCTTCTTATCCCTTTGAGCATGATAGTTTCCAAATATATATATATAGTACGGTAGACGTACGTGTGTTAAACTGAACTTGGTTTTACTTTGATGTCTTTGGACTTGAGTTCTAAATAATAAGAATCTTGAATATTTCAAAAGAGTCATGAATCATTTTTGGAAGAAAAGTAATAATTGATTTTTACAAAAAAGCTTAAGGGTTATACTAGCTTTATGGGAAGTTAGGTATAAGGACTTAAGAAAGATAAGAAAACGGTTTTTATTATTTGTTTATCAAATGCTTGAAATATTGTCTGAAGGTATGGTAAGTTGGTTTGATAGACATGTTATGATACCTCGTGTGTTAGTATCTTGTGACGCTTACGTAAGGAGGTTATTCTTGCTATGCTTATATTATTCAACGATTAGTCGTTGTGTTTGATTCTTGTGATGATTATATAAAGAGGTTATTCTTATTGTGCTTATGTTGTTTAACGATAAGTCATTATGTTAGTATTGTACCACTCACCTCTTGACATGTTATACCGGGGTTGCTCGCTCGACGCGAGAATGCCTCACGCGGGTCCAGGGACCTATGCGAGCTACGAGAGTTCGAGTTAGTGTCGCGAGGAATACCATGCGGTCTATGTGGCCATGCGGTGCGAGAGTCGGGGCGATGCCGAGGAGTAGCTACCCTCGATGCGAGAAATACCTCATGCGGGCCTAGGTGGCCTATGCGGACTGTGGGAGTCCAGGATTAGGCATGCATAATGATACTATGGGCGATTGGCCTTGCTTCGATCATTCGCGGCCTAGAAAAGACCTGTTACAGTATACCTATTATTGCTTTTGTGTGTGATGTGGCACTATGTGCAGTTAGCTCGATTGTTTTCATACATACTTGTGAGTTGGTTTTTTTTAAATGTTGTGGTTTTATATATGTATATATATCTGTACTTTACAGTTTCACATACTTGGTACTTGTTGTACTGACCTCCTTCGGGGGGCTGCGTTCATGCCGCAGGTAAAGGGAAGCAGGTAGCGGATCCTCAGTCTTAGGATCTTTACTCTGGTTTCAGGAGCTCCATTTCTCCGGAGGCTCGACTTTTGGTATGGTTCTCCCTGGTGTCGTAGATGCTTTGTACATTCAGGGGTATGATGGGGCCCTGTCCCGTCATAGTGTTTACATTTCCTTAGAGGTCTGTAGTCATGTCGCATTTTGGGATTGTAACTGTTTACTGTTGGGTAATTATATATATATGCCGAAAGGCAACTTTTCTCGGTTAAGACTATTCTTACTGTTATTGTTTCATGTCTTGGTTTTATATTCCGCTGGTTACTCTGATGTTTGGCAACTTGGGTGCCCGGGTAAGGCACCAGTCACGGGCCCGGAACGGGTCGTGACAGAAGTGCTGTCCGATTTTCCGTAGAATTTAGTGACTTTGCACTTGGAATATTCTATGTTTGAAGTAAGAAGTTAATAAACGTATTATGGTCATTATAGGTTGACATACTATGTACGACATATTGGACTTAGCAAGAGGATTGAACCGAAGAGGTTTGTGGAACTTTCTTATCTCTTGAGCATGAATAAGTTGTAAATGTATAGTACGGTAGACGTACAAGATTTTGACAATCTAGTCCATTTGATATCCTTGGCTTATTTTAAGAATGTCCAAGTTGGTTGAGTTAGGGAATTAACTCACTTGTTTAAAAATATTAAGGATATCTTGGGTTCTAAAAGTTAAGAGACTTAAAGTATTTTGAAAGTATATGATACTTGTTTTGTTTGGAAAGTTTAAGTCTCTTGGTTATAAAGAAGAATGTAAGTATCTAAGATATAAAGCTAGTATAACGGCTTTACGGGAAGTTGGTTATAATAGCTTTATGGAAAGTTAAAAAAAAAAGTGGTTTACTCTAAGTAATATAAGTATGATAAATGACTTGAAATAATGAAAGGCAAATTGATTTAAAGGAATCAATTGCTTAAGGTTTTAAAAGAAAGAAGTCACTTGATTTAGAAGCCTGAAAATTTATTTCTAAAAGGTATTGTGACTTGTCTTAAAATGTAGTTATGACTTGATACTACGGTTATTAGTATCTTGGAAGTTTTATCTGAAAAAGAGTCATTTTAAAGAATAGAGGTACGTAGTACTTTGGGTTAAATTCCCGGATTTTATAATGACATGTTAGTGTCTTAAGTAAACTAAAATGAGAGTGTATATGAATAAGACTAATAAGAAGTTAGGGGGATTTCTTAACTTACTTATGTAATGTATGATAAGCCGGTAGTGATTATGTTATGTATGATAAGCCGGTAGTGTTTATGTTATGTATGATAGCCGGTTGTGCTAGTGATATATTGTGCATTACGGGGTCATTCCCCGGGTTTGTGGCATTTGCATATTCCGTGGATTTGCTACCCATGATGCGAGGAATACCTCATGCGGGTCTGAAAGGGCTTATGCAGGTGAAATAGTCCCATGCGGGGCGGACCAGTCCTATGCGAGGAATACCTCATGCGGGTCTACACGACCTATGCGGGCGGATACAATCTATGCGAGGAATACCTCATGCGGGTCCATACGACCCTTGCGGGTGAAATAGTCCCAGGAGTAGGATTGCTTAATGATATCGCGGGGTGGCCCTGCTTTGATCATGAGCCTCCTATTTTTATGCAGTAAAGTATACTCTAGTTTACTCTCATTGTTAGTAAGACACAGTGTACTGTTAATTGAGTTATCATACCTGTCTCCAGTTTTATTATAGACTTATGATTTCATTACAGTACTTTCAGTTTCACATATTTGGTACATGTTGTACTGCCGCAGGTAGAGTACAGGTTGATGATCCTCACTTTTAGGATCACTGATTCAGCTGTTGAGAAGCTTCATTACTCCGGAGGCTTATCCCTGGTATTGTTGGTTGTTGTACATTCAGGGGTATGGAGGGGCCCTGTCCCGCCACAGTTGTTATTCTTAGAGGTCTGTAGGTATGTCTTGTGGATTTGGTTGTAAAGAAAAAAAAATGTATTGTTTTATTATGTATATTTTACGGAAGGTGACCTTATCGGCTAGCCTGTTGATTTTAATGTCTAAGTATTTTTTTGAGTTATGTATGTTCCGCTGCTATTCTCTGATGTATACCTGTAAGGGGTGCCCAGGTAGGGCACCAGTCGCGGGCCCGGGGTCGGGTCGTGACAAAAATGGTATCAGAGCAGTTAGTCCTCGGAAAGTGTCTACAGACCGTGTCTAGTAGAGTCTTGATTATCGGTGTGTTGTGCACCACATCTATAATCAGGAGGCTACAGGACATTTAGGATTGGTTTCCATTCTTCTCACTCTGAGATCGTGCGATAGATCTGTGTGGTTAGGGTCGTATCTCCCTAACAAGTTATGTTGTTTGCAGCTACGAGAAAGGCAGCAGTGACCCAGGAAAGATAATGTGGATTGTGTATCCAGGTAGGTAATGTTTGTAGTATAGTTGGTATTGTGACATACAGCTATACGAATTTATGTATAAGGGTTGGACGCGTGTTGCCTAGAATGGTTTTAGGTTACCAGGATTTGGTAAGGACTAAATAAATACCAGGAAGGTAGGAGCAGTTAATGGACTCTCAGTAAGGTTTTACGTGCTAATTTTAGATAATTAGGAGAGGATGAGCTGAGAAGGAAATGGACCCTTAAGAAATTTAATTAAGGGACTTAATGGAAGACTATGTTAATAGATTGAGCTACGTAGTATGATTAAGAAATGGTACGGATGAGATCCGTATGGAGTAAGTATGGTTGTTGTGGTCAAGACAACACGATTATGATATTACGAGAAGTTTTTGTACCCGTTTACGGGGGGACTGATAAGGTAGGCGTGGAGCATGGAAATTGCGAGCCTAAGAATGTTGATAACCACCGAGACCTTAGGTATATAAGGCCTTCTCGGGTAGTAAAAGGTTAAGACAGACCAGGGTTAAGAGTTAAGTGCGACGTCGAGTCGAGTTAAGGACCTATTAAGGGTCGCCCCATAGCTTGAAATGGAATGGGATCAATTGGTAGTAGTCCCGCTACGTGACAGGGTCACGAGGGTGCAAGGCCCAGGTTTAGTTAATCATTTTATGGGTTCGTGGACGCATTCCACCGGAACCAGGTTGTGAGAGCCAAAAATGGCCTTATGTTGTTTAGAATAAGTAACTCCAAAGATTGGAGGCCCGAATCAGTATGAAGGCTATGTGCGTACGCTAGAATAAGTTTGTAAATGCGGAAGAAAATGCGACCCGATGAAAGAGAGCAACCAAGTGTAAAGAAATGGAGCACGAATCCATGAGGACCTTTCGAGGTGACTACACGTGAGTGTTGGGTGGTAGTGGCGGGTAGATAATAATTACGTGTAACGATACGATCGTTGGACCACTAGCAGACCAGCGGTGTTATATGAATATTAAGGTCGTTATGAGTACGGGCTAGTTGGCCTCTTGTTATGCCAACGTGGACTACAGAGAGAGATTGATTCGGTACCAGTTTCCCGGTAAGCCGGTTCTCGAGTGAAAAGGAAGAGAAGTGGTGGTAACCAGTGAATTATCCTTCCTTCTTGACATTGTTGATTTTAATAAGTCTGTGTGACTTGTTCAGTGGAGGTAAATTAATGCAGTAAGTAAGTAATACTAGAATTTGAAGGAGTTTATGATAAGCGCCATTGGATGTACTTGGAGTTGGTTTGGTGTGGCGGTCAGGGCCACGACCTTCCGGATAATTTCAGGAAAATGTGCAAGGAAATAATAAAATAAATGCAGTCTTTGTGAACAGCTGAGGGCATCTTTGGTAGGTTTTGAAAATCTACACGATTTTAAGGCGGTGCGTGATGATTAGATATTTACAGAACCGCGAGAGGACCCTGTGATTAGGTTTGTGACTCCAAGGAAAGTTTATTTAATGGAGATAAGTTCTCTCCCCCACGTAAGGACAGTTTTACGTATTATGGGGTTATGTGTACCCATGTTGTTAGGCGAAGGATAGGAGGCGGTAAGGTCTTGATGTCGTCATGCCATAGGATTCTGATTTTAGATAACCGTGGGAGAAGTATTGTGTTGGGGTAATTAAGAACGACGTTACGAAATGGTCGAGGAAGTGTCGTAAGGATAAAAATGCAGGTAGTACGCATATATGAAACTGTACGATTATGAATCAAGATAGAAATACTTTTGCTAATAATAAGCATAAGGTAAGGTTATGACCAGAATGATAAAAGAGAATACGACTATGGTTATGAAAGTTGCACGAGATATGACTACCCCAGACTAGTGTAAGACCATTAGTAGATAATGGGCAGTAAGAACACCTTGAGAAAAGGTGGTAGCATCTGTACTGACGAGAAAGATTGTAAGAAAATAAGGAGGGGTAAGGGACCCCAGGACAACTTGAAATGACTTATAAAGGAAAGACGAGTAGACACTCGAACGATAAGAAATTTTGACATGTCTTTGGATTATGTAATACCATGAATGGAGGTTGAACACCTGACTATAGGCTCTACAAACTGGGAAATGAAAAATCGGGTTACTACTTGACGAGATCAAGGAAATCTCCCCCCCCCCCTAAATTGCGATTGACAGGAAGTCTTAGCCATGTGGCAAGCAAAGGAATCAAATCTAAGTGAGTGACCAAGTTTGGTTGCAACAGAGAAAGGGAAACAGGAACCATAATTGAGATTAAGGATACCCGAATATTTCGCAGGTATGAGAAAGACTTTCAGTTATTGGAAGATAAGTTGACCACGACTACAGTTCTAACCCTCCCGAGAGTCTAGATGGTTAGGTTATTATTTTAACACGTTGGTTGTTGTGCTAGGTTGTTTTCTTACTCAACACGATAATGTTAGATCCTATGTTTACCGGCAGTTAGGGAAGCATTAGAGGAATTACGCCACTCACGATTGAGAGTTGGCGGCAGTTAATCATGCCATGAAGATTTGGAGGCCTGATATATATATAGACTTCATGTGGACAATTGTGCAGACCACAAGAGCCTCGGTATATCTTGATGCGAGCGATTGAATTTGCAGCGAGACGGTGGTTAGAGTTACTCAAGGATTGTGAGATTGATATCCTATACCATCCGGGGAAGCCAAGACAGTTACAAATGCTCTTAGTCGTGGATTTATGGGTAGTCTGCCAGATGGGCAGCCAGATAGACAGGACGTGGTCCGTGAGATTCATCAGCTACCGAGCTGAGGGGTTCGATTATTTGTTTCCAAGGTTAATGAAGTTTAGATCCGAGAGGTTGCCGAGTCTTCCGTCGTTGAGGAGGTAAAAAGGAGACAGTATGAGGATCCAGTTATGATACGGTATCGAGATACGGCTCTCCGAGAAGAGAAGAGCCTGTTTGAGTAGCACCGGATGGGGTGCTGTGAGATGAGGATAGATTGTGTGTACCCGGTACTGCAGGACTTGTCAACAGGTTTTAGGGGAGGCACGCAGTGCTTATTGCTCTAATTGTTCGGGGTCGGCTAAGCTGTGTCGTGACCTCAGATGTTTGTACTGGTAAGATGGCCTGAGGAGGGATGTAGCAGAGTTGTTGCTTAATGTCTGAATTAGTAGCAGGTCAAGGTTGAACACCAGAAGCCCAATGGGTTATTGCAGGCGATTTGGATCCCGACTCAGAGATGGGAGGTAATTAATATAGATATTTTTACAGGGTGGCATCGTACTCAGAGAAAGTGCGACTCCCTGGGGGTCATGGTAAATAGGCTGGCGAAACCAGCCGTGTTCTTCCAGATTGGGACCACTTACTCGGCTGAGGTTTATGCTAGCTTGTATAGTAGGGGGATTGTGAGACTGCACGGGGTTCCTACATTTATGATGTCAGATAGATGAGCTCGGTTACGGATAACTTCTGGAGGTTCTTCAGAAGGGATTAGGGACACAGGTGAGTCTCAGTGTTGCATTACACCCTCAGACCGACGGGCATGCAGAGCGTACTATCCAGGCACTTGAGGATAGGTTGCGGGCCGATGTTATTGATTTCAGAGTTAGCTGGAAGAATTATTTGCCTCTTGTTGGGTTACGTACGATAACAAATACCCTTCCAGTATTTCGGATGGCCCTGTATGAGGCCTTGTATGTAAGAAAATGTAGATCGCCGGTTAGTTGGTTCGACGTAGGCGAGGTTCGGTTATTTGGTCCATACTTGATTCAGCGGGTTGTGGATAAGGCGAAGCTTATCCAGAAAAGATTATTAGTAAGCTCAGAGTCAGCAGAAGCTTTATGCAGATAACCGACGTTGACACGTGGGGTTCAGCTTGACATTTTAGTATGAGTATTGTTATGTGGCCACGTGTGGCATTATTGGTATGTAAGGGTTGTAAGGAGACTATGTCGCTATCTTTAAGTTTGACTCCCAAAAGAACATTCGGGGACGAATGTTTCTAAGGGGGGAAGAATGTTACACCCCGGAATTCCAGAATATGTTTATAAGAGCGTACGTAAGAACTCAAAAATGTTAATATTGGAGACGAGTATAAATTCATCGGAATTATGGAATTGTCGGAAAACGAAATATTGCGACGAATAGGAGGGCGACACGTGTCACCCCCTTAGTGGTCATGGACGAATTGTGCATGGGTAGAATGGTCATTTGACCATAATTAAGATGAAAGTCTTGCTAGGCTAAGAGCTTGAGAACATTGACCAAGTCAATGAGCCCACATAGCTTGATATTTTAAATGAATTCATCCAAGCCACACAAATGTTCTAATCTAGACCCTTGAATGTAGTTTATATGTACACTAGTAGTGCAAGTCTTTGTCATTCTCAACACTTAGAAAAAAATTGAATCTTGTTCTTGTTTGCTTTGGAAGCTCACGGCAATGAGCCCTTTTCCAAGAGAATTTTTTTCAATTTTTGTCCAATAAGCCCCATACTTTAAACCAAGGTTCCTAAGAGTATTGTAAGGGTATCTCAATAGAAAGATCCCGGAAAAGTGGTGTTTTTGTATTAGTCGCAAGGCGGAAACTTAAGGAGTTCTTCAACTTTGAAGTTGGAACTTGAAGATGAGTTCTTCATAAGCTTCTAAGGATTGTTTGGAGTGGATTGGAACGTCGAAAAAAGGAGCTAAAGTTGCTAAGGATCGACTTGTAATCTTGGATCATATTTGGGCTAAATGAGGTATAATCTTCGTCTTACTTTTGTAATTAAAGATTCCATGTTATGATAAGTTAGAAATGATCATGTGATATGTGTTATGAAGATTGATAAGTGTTATGGAAATTTAGAAGCTCAAATCCGAAAATGACATGTTAAGTCATTTGAAATTGAAATACAATTCGGTCGATAATTAGAATCGTCGCATGTTTACCTACTTGAGGATTGTAGTAGTTATAATCAATTACAGCTAGATAACATGTTATATTAAACCACTTGGATTGAAAAGAAATTGGAAAGAAGACTTTGTGTTGTTGTCCCTCAAATTTGCCGAATGGACATTGTATTTTGGACTTGTTTGATATCAATTGTGGGGCGGAATTTTACACGTCTTGTAGGCGTGTAATCCCCTATCGTTAACTACATTGTTGAGCCTTAAATGTGGCGTGTTTGGTTATTGAATTCGGTCTTGAAAAAGGTGGCAAAGTATGTAGAAACAAAGGAACAACTGTCCGATTTTTCGTAGAATTTAGTGACTTTGCACTTGGAATATTCTACGTTTGAAGTAAGAAGTTAATAAACGTATTATGGTAATTATAGGTTGACATACTACGTACAACATATTGGACTTAGCAAGTGGATTGAACCGAAGAGGTATGTGGAACTTTCTTATCTCTTGAGCATGAATAAGTTGTAAATGTATAGTACGGTAGACGTACAAGATTTTGACAATCTAGTCCATTTGATATCCTTGGCTTATTTTAAGAATGTCTAAGTTGGTTGAGTTAGAGAATTAACTCACTTGTTTAAAAATATTAAGGATATCTTGGGTTCTAAAAGTTAAGAGACTTAAAGTATTTTGAAAGTATATGATACTTGTTTTGTTTGGAAAGTTTAAGTCTCTTGGTTATAAAGAAGAATGTAAGTATCTAAGGTATAAAGCTAGTATAACGGCTTTATGGGAAGTTTGTTATAATAACTTTATGGAAAGTTAAAAAAAAGAGTGGTTTACTCTAAGTAATATAAGTATGATAAATGACTTGAAATAATGAAAGGTAAATTGATTTAAAGGCATCAATTGCTTAAGGTTTTAAAAGAAAGAAGTCACTTGATTTAGAAGCCTGAAAATGTATTTCTAAAAGGTATTGTGACTTGTCTTAAAATGTAGTTATGACTTGATACTACGGTTATTAGTATCTTGGAAGTTTTATATGAAAAAAAGTCATTTTAAAGAATAGAAGTACGTAGTACTTTGGGTTAAATTCCCGGATTTTATAATGACATGTTAGTGCCTCAAGTAAACTAAAATGAGAGTGTATATGAATAAGACTAATAAGAAGTTAGGGAGATTTCTTAAATTGCTTATGTAATGTATGATAAGCCGGTAGTGATTATGTTATATATGATAAGCCGGTAGTGCTTATGTTATGTATGATAGCCGGTTGTGCTAGTGATATATTGTGCATTACGGGGTCATTCCCCGGGTTTGTGGCATTTGCATATTCCGTGGATTTGCTACCTATGATGCGAGGAATACCTCATGCGGGTCCGAAAGGGCTTATGCAGGTGAAATAGTCCCATGCGGGGTGGACCAGTCCTATGCGAGGAATACCTCATGCGGGTCTACACGACCTATGCGGCGGATCTGACATCACGAGGAATACCTCATGCGGGTCCATACGACCATGCGGGTGAAATAGTCCCGTGAGTAGGATTTCTTAATGATATCGCGCGGGTGGCCTCGCTTGATCATGAGCCTCCTATTTTTATGCGATAAAGTATACTCTAGTTTACTCTCATTGTTAGTAAGGCACGATGCATCGTTAATTGAGTTATCATACTGTCTCGCTTTATTATAGACTTATGATTTCATTCTGATCTTTCGGGCCACATATTTGGTACATGTTGTACTGACCTCCTTCGGGGGGCTGCGTTCATGCCGCAGGTAGAGTACATGTTGATGATCCTCACTTTTAGGATCACTGATTCAGCTGTTGAGAAGCTCCATTACTCGGAGGCTTATCTCTGGTATTGTCGGTTGTTATACATTCAGGGGTATGGCGGGGCCCTGTCCCGCCACAGTTGTTATTCTTAGAGGTCTGTAGTCATGTCTTGTGGATTGGGTTGTAAAGAAAAAAAAATGTACTGTTTTATTATGTATATTTTACGGAAGGTGACCTTATCGGCTAGCCTGTTGATTTTAATGTCTAAGTATTTATTTGAGTTATGTATGTTCCGCTGCTATTCTCTGATGTATACAGAAGCGGTGCCTGTAGGGCACGATGCTCCTGGCCTGGGTCGTGACACAACATTATGACAATTATTCCTTTAACTCAAGTAACTCATTCCTTTCAAATAACGTTACTCCTATCTTTTAAAATCAAGTCATGCATTTTCTTTAAACCAAGTAATCTATACTTTTTAAAATAATTCTAGTCTCATGACTTTCAAATAACTCTAGTCTCATAACTTCAAAATAAATCAAGTCTCTTAACTTTATAAATCAAGTCTCATAACTTGAAAAATAAAATCTCAAACTTTCAAAATAAATTAAGTCTCTTAACTTTAGAAATCAAGTCTCTTAACTTGAAAAATAAAGTCTCAAACTTTCAAAATAAATTAAGTCTCTTAACTTTAGAAATCAAGTTTCTTAACTTGAAAAATAAAGTCTCAAACTTTCAAAATAAATTAAGTCTCTTAACTTTAAATTAATTCAAGTGACTTATACTTTTCATAATTAAGACTCATATCCTTTCTAACAACTCTTACAAACATCTCCCATAAGACTTGGTAAGGACTTAGGATTATCTTTGGACATGCCTTTAGCATAAGATCAATAACATGAATACTTTCTAATGACAAGGCAAGTACTTCAAGAAAACAAATCACGTATACTCCAAAACAAGGCAAGTATATTTCAAGAATAATCATGTCGATAGAAGGAAGATATCGATAGAAGGAAGAAGTTCACATACCTCGTGACGACTAACCAACACGACAAGTAGCAATACGCTCCAATGTACTTCAACTTTATGGTCTATTCCACATTCCAAGTAGAATATGCTACACGTAGTACTTCAACCTATAATAACGATAGCACTTCTATCAATATCATACTTACTAGTATAAGACTTATACCAAATAATGACCCTCTTATTCTACGGAAAATTGGGCAGCACTTCCTTTGTTTCTACGTACTCTTCCACCTTTTCCAAGGCCCGAATTCATCAACCAACAAGCCACATTTAAGGCACAACCAACAATTAACCAACAGGGGATTACACGCCTAACTTGACGTGTAAAATTCTGCCCCACAATCTATACAAAACAATCCGCAAAACAGTCCATAATAAACACATTAAGGGTACAATGTGAAGCCTTTAACACTCTTTTCCTTAGGACTTTCACTAGTCATTTTACCACATTAAACATGTATGTTAGGGGCTGATTTTTCAGCATATCTACCCCCAAAAAAAGTCCATAAAAACTGCATAACAACATCCAACAGTTTTATAGATTCTACGACCAACAACTACAATCCGGTGTCCTTTTCCTTAATTCCCTTTTAATCCAATTTTCATTCCAACATGTTATATAAGTTATATAAACTATCAACCACTATATAACATGCGACAAGTGTTATTAACAACAATAATAACCAACGAATCCAACGACGACAAACATTGTCTAGTCTCGGTCAACTTGCCAAAAATGACCCAAATACTTTTCAATCATCATTATTTTTAGTTCAAGTTCATCTATACATGTCAACAACAAGTAATATCCAATTACTTTAAAAGAAGAAGAGATTTTACCTTCCAAAAGCCTCAAAAACGCCCAAAGCTTGATCAGTAGGTGTTTGGCATGATTTCATTTCGCTCCACTTCTTCAAGTTCCAATCACATATATGTGACCCCTATGAGCTTATACACAACTTCACTTTGTATTTAACTTTCAAAAAGTCGACGGAACTCCTAGGGTTTCACCCTATATTCTAGGCCAACACATGATTCTTGGGGTTTAAGGGGTTATCTTGGCTTAGCACTCCATTATGGAGCTTAGTCTTGAGTTTGAGGATTTATCATCAAGGATTGAAGATTTTTTGTCTTTCAAAAAGGTCCTATGGTCGAGAGCTTCATGAGAGGGATAGAAGCTTTGTGAAATTTGGCTAAGTGTTGTAGTCTTGCAAGCCTCTATGTGTATATGTAATGTATTACTAAGGATGAGATGATGACAAGTGTAAGGTAGGATGGTGGACAAGTGTGGGTGGGACCCACTTGTCCACTTGTCTCACAAAATATCCTAAAGTACAAGTCAATGACAAGGGGGGTGTGTGTGCCACGTGTCACCCTCCAATTCGTCAAAAAATATTTCATCTCCCAAAATATCCATAATTGGCCAAAATATCTCAAAATATTATGGGCCCCACAAAATCGTAGAATTTTCCCGTGGGCCCCACATGACCAAATCTGAAACTTAAAATCCAAAATTCCAATATAATCGATAAGTCTCAAATACCAAATTTGAGAACCAAATTCCAATTAATAAACATTTTCCTTCACAAATTTCCGATATTTTTCCTTAAGAAAAAGTTATTCTTTTTTCTTTCCAAAATTCAAATTTCATATTCTTAATCACGTTCTCACTTACGTGTCATGGTATAACGGGGTGTAACATATGTGATTCCAGGAAAAGAAAATAAATTATGTCGGCTTATTAAGTCTTTGTACGGACTCAAAAAAGCTCTGAAACAATGGCATGAAAAGTTTGATAATACTTTATTATCAAAAGGTTTCTCCATTAATAAAAGTGATAAATGTATATATATCAAAGGAAACTCTAACATATTTGTTAGGAATATGCCTTTACGTAAATGACATGTTCATTACCGCAAGTAGTCTAACCTTGGTCCTGGAAACCAAAAATATGTTGAAACAATGCTTCGACATGAAAGATATGGGTATGTTTTTACATGCATCGCCTGATCCACGATGTAATAGAAGTTTATCGCTTTGAACAAAACATGAGAAGAAGCATAGTGACTTCACGACTTCTTAGAGGATATCCTTTGTTGGGATAAACTCATTCCATCGGTGATGATTCATTGTGACAGTCAGTCAGCTTTAGGAAGGGCACAAAGTAATATGTACAACGACAAGTCTAGACATATTCGTCGGAGACATAAGACCGTTAGTGAGTTGATCACTACGGATGTTATTTTCATTGATTACGTCAAATCAAAGGATAACTTAGTGAATCCTTTAACTAAAGGCTTACCCAAAGATCAAATATTTTGCTTGTCTAGGGGAATGGACTTAAAACACATACAATAAGAATCTTTACGGTGGTAACCTTACTGACTGGAGATCCCAGAAATTTGGTTCAATGGGAAAACTAAGCTATAGAGGTTCAGTTTAGCGTTTCACTTGAAGCAAGAGCACTTCAAATTATCATTCTTTAAAGAAAGATAACTCCAAAGTCGTTCCCGCAATAGACATTAAGTGTTACCTGCATTATGGGTAAAAGATAACTTTCTGAAACTTTTAATGATTCCTAACACTTGCGCGTGAGGTAGAGCATATACCTAATAGGATATCACCTATTTAAGTGCGAAGACATGCCGCTTCAAATGTACGCACTTAAGAATTCAAGCGTTGTCCATGGCCACAACGGACAAGACAATAAAAAGAAGATGCATAAGGAGAGTTATTGTGTTGATATCATTGTCTTGGTTTACACTAAACATTGACGATTCAAGACATCACGTTCATAACGCAGTAAGTAAATATGATGGTAACCAACTAAGCAAGGTTCAAAGCCGAAAGCTACCTATCCTGATGCGATATCTTTTCACTGAAAGATTGCTGAACTTTGCACCCTGTGTGCACCAATTCTCTTTCAAGACGAGATTGTTGGAAATTTTACTAATGTGAGATTGAATTTATCCCATCTTGAATGACTTAAACACGTGGAACCCACATGTCGAAAATATTGTTTCTTCACACATATCCAATCTACTAAGTAAGTAGATGATGTTAGTGTCAAGTATCGTCAAATTTCGTTAAGAAATAAAAGATATTTGTACACAAAATAAAATATTTGAAACATAAAAAGATAGAGGGTCTTTGGCAAAAAAAATGACAAATCTGTCTCATTGGTAAAAGATGAAGAGTTTATGCAATGTATAAACTCTAAGTTTGAGAAGGGGTTTGGGCCCCAAGGGGTTGAAAGAGGGAGGACCTAGGTGAGCTTGAGTTCGGGGCTAAGCCCCACACGCACGCCGCCACCCGTTCGTTTCGGGCTCGATCTCAGCCTGTTATTGAGTCGTTGATGTTTTACGAAACTTTCTTTTTTGTCACTGTAATATTAACTATTTAAATTATGGTCCCTGAAGGTTTCAAAACGTTACAAACGCTGCAACAATTATGAAACCAACAGACGTAACAGTTGGCAGCTTAATTGCTCAAAACGTTTCAAAGACAATAATGTCACGACCCGAACCCGGGCCCGTGACTGGTGCCTTACCCGGGCACCCAAGTAGACATACATCAGAGTAACCAGCGGAATATAAAACAAGACATGAAACAATATGAAGTGAGAAACAGTTTATCTGAGAAAAGTTGTCTTTCGGCATATATATATAAAATCTTGAACAGTTACATCCCTTTTACAAACCACGCTTGCAAGATCTACAGACCTCTAAGAATGTTATAACAACAATGGCGGGACGGGTTCGCCATACCACGAATGTAAGTACTACATCGACGGGGACTATACGAGATAAGCCTCAGGAACACGGAGCTTCCCAAACGCTGTGACCACATGAGCGAGGATCAACAAGCGGTGTACCTCTACTGCGGCGTGACGCGGCCCGAAGAGTCGATCTGACGGTACAGTATGTGGCGAAAATCGTAAATGAAATCATAATAGTCTATATAAAGCGAAGACATATATGATAACCAATTTACGATACACTGATATAGCGATCGTGTCAAGTCGTGGACTCACGCCCAAAGTCATCACTCAAATATAACTATGGGTCTCATGCCGCGATATCAATCATGCGTGGAATTCCTTCTCATTTGTCGGCGATCCATGATATAAAAACACCCAGGAATACATGAACGAGTCCGCTGTGTCATAATAAAACCGTGACGGGGTAAATGCGAAGGCATAGCCGACTACTAAAACCCACAGTACAACAATGCTATAAAGCGTATCACGAGGTCTTTCTGCCGCCACGTAATGATCGAAGCGGCTACTCGCCCTCGGATATCAATGTGCGCGTCTAATCTGGAACTCTGCGACTCGCGTAGGCCACACAGGCCGCGTGAGGTATTCCGCGTCGAGGGTAGGCTACTCGCCGGCATCGCCCCGGACTCGTGGTCGCGTGGCCACGTAGGCCGCGTGATGAGGTATTCCCGCACACTAACACGGAACTCGTAGCTCGCGTAGGTCCCCGGACGCGCATTGAGCATCCTCCGCGTCGGGCGACTTAACCGGTATAACATGTCGAGAGGTGAGTGGTACAATACTAACATAACGGCTTATCGTTAAACAACATAAGCCGACAAAGGAAACCGGCTACACAAACATCACAAGACACTAACACACTGCGTAGCATCCTAACATGTTTACTTATCAAACCAACAAGAAAGTATTACAAGGCTATCACAAACCAACATAGTCAAGTTATTCACACAAGGTACTTTCTATTTTATGTCAACAAGTTCGGGTTTTATCCCCAAAGTACATCATACATTAACTCTTTAAAAGATCCGTTTCTTTCCACAAGAGTCACGATACCGTAGTATCAAAATAGAGTGACTATCTTTTAAGTAAACCAAAACAATTTCCTACCTTCTTTTTGAACCAACTTAAGACAAAAGCATGCCTTCCTTTTTTAAGCGAAAACACTTCAATTTTCAAGTCTTTGTCTTTTATAAATCAAGTCCTTACTTTGAAATTTTAAGAAAATCAAAACTTGTTTATTAATGATCTTATTAAAGCGATCGTGATCTAGGAAATGTAATACTGATTTTGTCTTATCTTAACATGCGGATGAAGGTTTCTATTGGTTTTAATAATACTTAATTAGTCAATACATTTTCCTTTATTAGCGCTGCAGTGGTTTGTTCGATACTTATTCTCATTTCCGAAATCAATACAAGGCTTTCATAAACAATTAAGTAAACCGTTCATTTTATCTCTCTTAAGTCGTTATACCTAACTTCCCATAAAGCTAGTATAACTCTTAAGCTTTTAAAACCAAGTATTACTCTTCTTTAAAAAAAACGATTCTTAATTCTTTTGAAATACTTCAAGATTCTTATTATTTAAAACTCAAGTCAAAAGACATCGAAGTAAAACCACGTTCAGTTAACACACGTACGTCTACCGTACTATATATATTCTTTTAAAATATCATGCTCAAGAGGATAGGAAGAATCACATACCTCCTCGGCGAAATCCACCTGCCAAGTCGAATATGTCGCGCGCAGAGTATCAACCTCGATAAGCCCAAAATTATCCAAGATTAAAGTCGATCCTGAGCAAGGTTTAGCTCCTATTCTGCTGCTCCAATTCGCTCCAAGAAACCCTTAGAAGTTCTAAACAACTTCTACTTAATACTTCAACCAACTATGAAGATTTTCCTAGGGCTTCGTTTTGTGACTAAGGGATATAAAGTAGCATTTTCGGGCTTTTTGGTATAGAGGTAACTTTGGAATACTATAAGGTATTTGGACTAAGGTATTTTGGAATAACAACAATACTTGGAGAATATTTTTCTACCAAGGGGGGGGGTGTGTTTCTCGGCGAGAACACAAGGAGGGGGGGGAGAGTGTTGGACGAGAGCCTTACTAAGGGGGAAAGGGATTTTGAGACTTGGAAATTGTTCAAGTGATGAAGAAGTCTTGCTAGCAAGGGGGTATTTATAGAACACTCAAGGGTCAAGATTCAAGCAAATGGATGGTGTAGATTAGGACAAGTGCTACCTTATCTATCTACTACACAAATATCTTCAAGACTTTGACCAAACATTTTTGGCCTTTAAAACACAAAAAATGTGCCAACAATTCCCCACCTAAACCGTCCACTTGAGGGTGACACATGTCGCCCTCTCGTTGGTCCAAAATATTTCATCTTTCGAAAAAATCCAAAATAAATAAATTCTTGAAACCGTAAAATTCCCTTACAAGGTTCGGAAAATTTTCCGTCGGAAAAACAATTCTTTTCGTAGGAGCTCACAATTTTTGTCCCTAACATAATTCGGGCTTACACCATTGTACGTACGTCCTCACATACATACTCTGGAAATACGGGGTATAACAAATAAAGACCAATAGTTACAAGACTTAATTGCTCAAAACGTTACAAATGTTTCAAAGACAATAAAGGTCAACAATTATAAGACTTAATTGTCTCCCTATGACTTCTGACCTCCATTCCTAATCATATATATTTAACACTCGGTTCAAACAAAATAGATACTACGAAACATTCAGTTCAAACAAAAGACACTACGAAACAGAAAGACACATGCAAAACACACAACTCAAACTAGTTTATCTTTCTGTCTTGTTCATCATCAAGAACATACACACAGAAAAAGACAATACAAAAAGCATGCGGAAATCCTTTTCCGTTCTCTTTCTTCAGCAAATTGTTCTTATTCATCTTCTTCGGTAGGATCAATTGTATTTGCTTTGTACAATTAATTAGTTGCTCTTTTATTTTAGGAAACTATTGCCCAATACCGTAAAAACATTTATACCGGATAATTTTATCGTAAAGACAGAGAGCCATCTCTGAACTCACGTTCCGTTTGTTTAAACCTTCGAATACTCTTTAACCCCGTCGTTTCTTTACCTACAATCCGGTTCCAAAAAACAACAAAAATTCCTTAAAAGCAATAGGACTACAAATGCTACCGAGGGAATGTATATATATTTATCAGTTAACATCTCTACAAGATACTACAAGATGCACGAAAAATTTAAAGCTATATATGAGGTGTAAGGTAATGTAGTCGCAGCAACTGCACTCAATTGCTTCTAGACGTACAATACCTGTATTGGCAAAAATGAAAAACAGCATGCCATATATGTAGAACATGTCAGACTCAGTGACCACTACTTTGCTACTTGTTCGACCACAGGGATATTTTTCCAGACTTTGTCGAGTTTGTTGGTGTTCATTGGTGGTAAAGAGAACATGCTGACAGTTGAACTTCCGCTACGAATCTCCTGCAAGACTCTCAGTGCTGAACATGTAAGTCTCAAGTACATGTTCTCCATGTTCTTTATCTCTGCAAGTTCTTCAGGAACTTTGACTGGCCTTTCTCCACTACCTCCTCCTCCGCTACCTCCTGTTCCTTCTGGTACCCTAAGTGGCTCAGTTTGGTATAACAGGTGACTAAGAAGGGTATCACACTCTTTCACTAGTTTATTTAGAACCTCAGTTTCGAAGAATGGCTCTGCGAGCACCTTTTGGATGAAAGGCAAACGAAGAAGCTCGCCACTGAGTTTGTCATATTTCTTTAAAATCTTCACAACTCCTGTGGACAGCAAAAGTAACAAAAAGGAAAGCACTAATTAAAAATTCATTACAGCCAAATGGGAAAAGCTATCCTGATCATATCAGCAGGCAGTTGAGAACAATGAAAAGAAAAAGACACCCATACTTATACATGTGACAATAGCTAGACATTTAAAATCAAACAAATATGTTTGCGTAACACTTAAATGCAAAAAATAGTTGAGCCACAAAGACCTGACTGATCAGATGCCCATAGGCAGTTATCTTGTAAATTGAGCATTGAAAAAACAAAAGATCCATCAGTATCCATATTCAACAAAAGAATCTGATAAGTTGAACTTAGCTTAGATACAGTTAAATAGAATTGATTAATCTAGCTATAGATCAACTTTCCTCAAATTCTTGATTAAAACTCATTAACGATTACAGGTCATGCTCCAACCATTTACAACTCATAGCCCCTAATTGGCACGCATAAACCTAGCTAGCAGAATTTCTAATTGACAGACCGTTCAATAAGTAATTATAAGAACTCAACCAGGCATGCTAAAGCTGTCAGAACTTTCTTTGTATTACTTTCACATTTTAAGATACAATTTCCAGCATGAAAAAGGAACTTCTAACATGTCAAGACTCGAGAGTAGTTCAATATTTAGACATTGACGGCCAACATTGTTAGTGATAGAACTAGGGATACCTGTATAGTTAAGAGCACTGTAATTCTCTAATAAAATCATCTCTCCGTGAAGATCCACGACATCCCTACCTACTCTAATCACCTCTTCATTTGACTTTCTCATCTCAGCTACCCTCTCTTTCAAAACCTGTAGGAAACACAATAACCAACTTCAGTCTCTTCCAACAACTCTAACAGGGAAAGAAAAACCAACACTTCATCATCATGTATCCAAATATAATATACTCTCTGTTCAAATTTATATGATTTAGTTTGACTGAACACAGAGTTTAAAAGATAAAAGAAAACTTTTGAATCTTGTGATCTAAAATATTTGTGTGATGGGTGAAGTTTAAAATTAAAGTGTTTGTCAAATAAAAAAAAAGTGTCATTTTTTTTATTTGGACGGACTAAAAAGGAACCTAGGGAGTATCAATATGCACATCATTCTTTGTTGCTAAACTTATATTTCCAACCTTCATTATGCACCTAATCAAAGGTGCTAGATTATAATTTCATTGTCAGTTGCCTAATTTCAAAGGTACCCAAAAAAATTCAAAGCATAATAGGTAAACCAAAAGTAACATGGCAAAGGAACACACAAAAGAATCACATAACCAAAATTCTAGCTATGCTCCTAACAATTTTCTAATAACTCAGAAGAAATATGTATAATTGAGAAATAATGCAATTGACTTTAAGAATAGAAAGGATACCTTAAGCTGAATGATGTAATCCTCTTCTTTCTCAACAAAGAAAGAGTTAAACTTGTCAATCTCTTGTTCTAAGAGCTTCACAAAATCATTCACCTCCTTTGTAACATCATCCAACCTCTGCCTTTTCTTAGGCCTATCACCATCCTGAGGCTGAGGATAAATCAACTTCAACTCTTTCTTCAGATCCTTATAACACAAGAACTTATCTTGCCATTCAGGCAATGTTTCCTCTATGTGCGCCTTCAATATTTTCCAGAACTTCATCACACCACAGAGATTTCAAGAATTGATCTTTGGACAAGAGAAACATAGGGTATATAAAGTTATTGAGGTGTGGGGAGAAGTTAAGCATAAACTAAGAATATTCTATTCCCCTGATTTGGCATATAAAAAGGAATATCCAAATAGGATATACTGCCTTTCGGTGGTTATTAGATGCTCTTTGGTTTGACCGTTTAACTTGGCATACATTTGGGCCGTACGAAATTTTTTTACTAAAAAATAACTCATTTTCTTATTTAGTATCGATTTGGTGAAGCTTTTTTAAAATGTTTCTATTTCATAAAAAGTAATTTTGCAGAAACTGTTTCTAGAAAATTTGTTAGGATGTTTAGCCTATAATTATAGAAGTACTTTTGAGAAACAGAAACACTTCACTGTTTGACCCACATTTATGCAAAACACTAGAATATTCTTTTTAATAAATTTAAAACTACTTAAAATATTCTTTTCTATCCAATATTTCTAAAAATTAGTATATCTTTACAATTTAATAATTTTAAAAAAAAATTATTTAATTGTAACATTTAATAAAAAAATAATATTATATTGTACATAAACAATGTAATGACAATATGATAGTCAGTGACTCAAATATGTCCAAACTTACCCCATCCCCACCGTCCACACAACCCCTCCACCTCCACCCCACCTCACCCTCAAATTTCTATTTCATATTTTTGTTACTTTTATAAAAAATTATTTAAAATATGAAAAAAAATTCTTACCTCCCCCGATCAAATTTCTATTTTATAGTTTTTTACTTTTATAAACAATTTATAAAAAAAATATGATTTTTTTCTCACCCCACCCCCCGCCCTATCCATACCTACCTCCTCCACCCCACCCCATTGTCCTACACATCCTCAAATTTATATTTCATATTTTTTATTACTTTTATAAAAAAAATATTAAAAATATGTTATTTTTTCTTATCTCCCCTACCATTACCCCGTTATCAAATTTCTATTTTATATTTTTTTACTTTTATAAACAACTCCATCCTCAAATTTCTATTTCATATTTTTTGTTATTTTTATTAAAAAAACTATTAAAAATATCTTTTCTTACCTCCCCTACCCACCCACCCCCCTACCCCATTATCAAATTTTTATTTTATATTTTTTTACTTTTATAAACAATTTATAAAAAAATATGAATCCCCCTCATTCTCAAATTTCTATTTATCTGGGATATTATATGAGATTAAAAGGAATTTTGTGAAAAGAAAAGAGTAAATGAATCAAAAAAAATTTATTTAATGGACAAAAAGGGTTTCTCAAGAAGCACTTTGGTGTTTCTCCTTCTCTTCCATGTACAAATATTTTTTGGCTTTTTAAAAAAATGTTTCTACTTCTTGATAAATATGTTTTTGGCCCAAAAAATATTTCTCAACTTGAAAAACACTTGTAAAAGCTTGATCAAACACATACTTATTCTTTTTGTATCTAATATATAAGTAGAAAATATTATTCAAAACACACTTATATATAATTTAGATAAATATTATAAAAATAATGTGAGGCTAGGGTGTGTTGAAGGGTGGGAGAAGATAATTATAACCTATTTGACCAAGCTTAGTTTTTTTTCAAAAGTGTATTAAATAAATTAGTCAAACATAAATTGTTTTCGTCAAAAATACTATTTTGAAAAAAGTACTTTTCAAAATAAGTTGATTTAAAAAGTTTAGCCAAACAGACTATTAGTGTGAAACCTGTTTTGCTTAATTTTACTAGAAAATTTATTTTCCTCATTTTAAAGGAACCTATTTTCCTACAAAAAATATTTTTCTAAAATTTTGACTAACCAAACATGATTGAAAATCCATACCATCACACCCTTGGTATTAACATGGAAAAACGATTTTGAAGGTAGAAATATAGTATTTAAAAATTAAAGTTGTCTTTGAATATATATTGCACTTAAAAAAATGAATTTTGTGAGTGAACAAAATTCACTTGAAAATTAATTTTAAGTTCATTTTCAAAAACTAATAAGAAAATCAGTCCAATATATAAATAAAAAAGGAAAAAATGTTTTGTTCCAAACGGCTCGTAGAGTAGTAGTTTTTGTTTTTTGTTGATGTAGTTAATATTTCTTGAGCCAATAATTATGCTTTCGGTAATTTCTCTTTGTGTTTTCTTTTCAACAATAAGTATAATTTCAAATTAGTTGAAAAGATAAATCTTTCCTCTTTTGGTGAGACATGTTTAACTTGGGAAAAGACAAAAAACCTTCTTGAACTTGTTTGGTATTTATTATTACACACTTATTCTTAACCCTCCTGAATTATGTTAAAGTAGAATATATATATATTCTTTTTTTTAAGGTAAATGCAAATATTATTACTAATAACGAAAAGAAAAGTAGCTACAATCAGTCATTGAGAGATCTCAAGCCTCAACGTAATGTAAACAAGAAATGGGGAAGAGGAGGGGTGGTCACTCAAAGGTGCCATTACAAGAGGGGATAAAATCATAGAGAACTCTATAAGATGTTGCTTTGATCCTTGCAATGACCTCTTCTGCCGGCAAGCTTGTGCCTTCAAAGAGCAATGTATTTCTTACCCTCCAAATCTCATAGACCACTATGCAAAAGGTAAGCAAGATAGCTTTGGCTCGGATGCTTGTCCCGCGGTGGTCTTTCTTAATCCACTTAAGAGAGCTTTCAATAGTTGTCATTTCTCTTCTAATGCCCAACCAATCTCTTATGCTCTTCCAAATCAAGCGTGTGTAGGGGCAAGTAAAGAAGAGGTGCTCCCTTGTCTCATTAGTTTGCTTGCAGAACCATGAACTTATCCTCCAGTTAAGATATGAAAGAGTGTCCTTTGTAGCTAACCGCTTTCTGCAATTGAGCCACAGTGAAAGAGAACTTGGGAGGAATGAAGCCTTTCCAAATTTGTGACATCGAAGGCTTTTTAACTTGCGGAGTCGCAAGATATCATACAATTTGGAATCATATTTTCCGTTAGACAACACTTTACCAAGCGGTAATTGCGTCACCATGGCTACCAAAGATAGAAACAAATTTGTCGCGGATCCCACAAATCCTTTTGAATAAGGAGTCCACAGGGCGTACCTCATAGTCCCAAATTGCTTATCACGACCGAACTGGGCGTGTTGGTGCCTTACCGGGCACCTGGTGATACAACATCAGTGTCAATGGAACATAAAACATACATGAAACAAATGAAGTACAAAGCGATGTCGAGGAAAACTTGCCTTTCGGCGTATATATAAATAACAACTCCTACAAATGAGCAGTTTAATCCTTTTTACAACCACCTTGCAACAGATGCTACGGACCTAAGAAATGATACGACAACGATGGCGGGGCGGGGCCGCCATACCCCGAATGTAAATACCTCTGGCGACGGACTATACGAATAAGCCTCGGAGAAAGCGGAGCTTTCCCAACAATGACTGTGACCCTAAGAGCGAGGATCAACGGCGGTGTACCTTTACTGCGGCGTGAACGCATCCCCGAAGGAGGTCGATCTGACAATTGCAGTATGTGGCGAAAATAAATACTATAAATGAAATCATAGTAGTCTATATAAAGCGGGAGACATGTATGATAACCAACTACGATTCCTGATAAATAAGCGATCATGTCAAGTCGAGGACTCACGCCTCAAAGTTATCACAATAAAACCGTGCGGGGCAAGTGCGAAGGCATAGCCGACTACTAAGACCAGCGTACCAAAAATACCACAAATCGTATCGAGGTCTTTCTAGGCACCGCACATGATCGGCGGCCACTCGCCCGCAATATCAATGTCTTGGCGTCTATCCTCGGAACTCTCGCGACTCGCATAGGTCACGCGGACCGCGTGAGGTATTCTCGAATCACGGTCCTGCATCGCTGAGGTATACCCGCATCGGCGGCTAACCCTCGGTATCCGCTAGGCTCCGCGGCCGCATAGTCTCAAAAGACCGCATAGTCTCAGCGGACCGCATAGAATCCCCGCGTCGGGCTAAACACCGGAATGATCAATCCGGAGCTACCGCGCTCCGCGTAGTCACAAGGAGTGCATAGGCCGTATAGACCGCATCGAGGGTGGCAAGCCTCGGTATAATAAGTCAAGGGTATGTGATACAATAACGATCTGGGCTTAACGTTTGACAACGTAAGCCTGACAAAGTGACCACTTACACAATAATCACAAGATACTAACACACGTAGCATCTAACACGCTTACTTATCAAATCAACAAGAAAGTATTACAAGGCTATCACAAACCAATACAATCAAGTTATTCACACAGGTACTTTCTACTAACAAGTTCGAATTTATCCCCAAAGTACTTCATACATTAAATCTTTAAAAGATACGTTACTTCACAAAACCACACAATACATGTAGTATATGAAAATAGAGTGATTATCTTTTAGAGTAAATCAATTACTTCTCTTTTAAAATCAAGTAGCCACATTCTTTTCCAATGTTCAAGTTTGCCTAATTTCCCATGTTCAAGTTTGCCTTTTTAGAAAGGTTTCAGTAGTTCATAGTCTTATTCATTTAAGAATATAATTCTCCTTTAAACAATCTGAGAACATAAGCCTTATATGTGAGTAGGATATTCTTGTTTATAACAATCTTATTACAATGACCATGATCTAGGAAATATCATTTTGTCTCATCTTAGCTTCATGCGGATGGAAGTTTCTCTTGGTTTAATAATACTTAATTATTAAAACATTTCCTTTATTAACTGCGTTGGTTTGTCGATACACATTCGATTTCCAAAATCAAGAAAACATTCTTAAGCCGTTATACCTAACTTTCCATAAAGCTAGTATAACTCTTAAGTTTTCTAAAAATATCAAGTACTACCTCCTCTTTCAAAATGATTCAAAATCTTTTGAAATACCTCAAGTTCTTTATTATCACATAACAAGCCGGTTATAGTTCAAATCGATTACCTTTTAAAAGCCACAAGTATTTTCTTACCAACATAAAGCTGTTATAACCAACTTCCCATAAAGCCGTTATAACACTTTATGTTTTAAACCAATCAAATACATTTAGCACAGGTACGTCTACCGTACTACATAGTTCACACATATCATGCTAGAAGATATAGGAAGAGGTTCACATACCTCGCGACGATTATCGACTAATAGCAAAACGCTCCAAGTACTTCCAACTGTCGGCTACTCCTTTAAGCCAAGTAGATCGCGCCACACGTAGTACTTGACTATAAGGCCACGGCGCTTATTAACATTTAGATCCGCCGTAGAACATTCTACGAGAAAATTCGAAGCCTCCCCAGCGGCGTAAATCTCCTCTCTATCGGCGGCTACGAAGCCAACCAGGGGTTATCGTTTAATCGGACGTGCACAATTCTACCTCGCGGAAAAGCTACACAAGTCCATGTCTGATCCCATGTAAATCTGATTCGATACTCTTCTTTCGAAAGGTTTCTTATTATTGGGCTTAAGTCAAAAGACATTGCGATAACAACGTTCGATCTATATATAGTATACTTCAACTATATAATCTAACAACATGTAATTTCCAATTACAATAGGGGACAAGATATTTACCTCGATAAGCCCATAATTATCCGAGTTTAAATGTCGATCTGAGCAAGTTTAGCTCACTCAGTGCGCTCAGGCCAGCTCCAAACAACCCTTAGAAGTTCTAACCAACTTCTACTTAATACTCCAACTAACTATGGAGATTTTCCTTAGGGTTTCGGTTTGTAGTGAAGGGAAGTATAATAGTATTTGGGCTTTTTGTAAGGTATAACCTTAGAATACTACAAGGTATATGGCTAAGGTAATTTGGGCATTATAACAATACTTTTGAGAGTATTTCTAACAAGAGGGGTATTATACGAAGACAACTAGGCTAGGGGGTACACTCTCGGCTAGCACCCTAGAGGGGTGCTCTCGGCCTGAGGAGGCCTCGGCCGAACTCAACCTGAGGAGGGAGAAGGAGAGCTTTCAAGACTTAGGCAATTTTGTGGATGAATTAGTCTTGAAGGGTGGGTATTTATAGGTCAGTGAAGGCGACCAATGGCGAAGATCTTGCCAAGTGCAAGGCAAGTGTAGGGCGAGATCTTGCCAAGTGCACCTTATCCATCTACCACCAAAATATCCTACCAACCCGCCGGCAAACAATGGCCATTCGGCGGCCCCCTTTACCGAGGTGTTCCAATGAGAGGGTGACAAGTGTCGCCCTCTTGTTGGTCCAAAATGTTTCGTCTCTCGGAAAAATCCGCAAAAATTAAAAATGACATAGCCGGAAATTCCCCTACGAAAGCTGTGGAAACGTTTCGTCGAGAAACGACTCTAATCGGGTGTTGTGAACAAAAAGAATTCGGCCAAGCCTAAATCACAAGTTCAAATTTTTCTACGTACGTCCTTACGTACATACTCTGGAAATACGGGGTATAACATTGCTATTCCTCTCAAATAGTGGCTATTGATCCATTGGACCCATAGAGAATCTGCCTCCGTGTGAGTTTGCCAAATAGTCCGGGATAACAGGGCATGGTTCCATTCCTTGATGTTCATAAGACCTAAGCCTCCTTCAGATTGAGGCAAGCAAATGACATCCCAAGCGACTCTTGGTGGTTTCCCTCCCCATAAGAACTGAATACATGCAGACCGTACCTTGTTGAGAATTGTGGCCGGGATAGGAAGTGCCCGGAACCAAAAACTCTCAACCCTCGACAGGCACGATTAGTTCCAACTTACCCGTAAGAAAGTGTGTGATGCCCCATTTACGAATGTAATTCGAAGTGCGCTAGTGAATAGAGCAAATTGGTCCACCGAGAAATTGAGGTGGGGACAAAGGGATCCCATATCGTCTGGGAAAGCTACCATGGCGAATCCCTCTGGACAAGATCAAGTCACGAGCAGTATTATGCTCCGCTAAGTGAGCGGAGGATTTAGGTGGGTTAAGAGTTAGCCCTGAGACAACCTCCAACTCTTCCAGACAATTCATAAGAATCTCAACTGAAGATATATCTCCTTTGGCAAAAAGCATGAGGTCATCCGCAAATGCAAGATGAGTAATGCCCAATCTCTTGCACTTTGGATAATATGAGAAAGCTCTTGCCTCAGCCTTCATTTTAAGCATCCTTGAGAGGTATTTCATGCACAAGATAAAGAGAGAAGGGGACATAGGATCACCTTGTCTTAGGCTGCGCTTACCCTTGAAGTATCCATGTAGCTCACCGTTGATAGAAAGAGAGAAGGAGGTTGAGCTAACACATTCCATGATCCAACTTATAAATCTGTCCGGAAATTTGAGACCTCTTAGTACCGATTCAAGGAAACTCCAAGAGACCGTATCAAATGCTTTCCGAAGGTCCACCATAAGCATACACCTTGGTGAGACTCTGGCTCTATTAAAACCTCTCACGAGATCTTGTGCCACATAGACATTGTCCATCATGTTTCTTCCTTTCACAAAAGCCCCTTGAGATTTGTCAACGAGATTAGGAAGAATCATTGCCATTCTGTTAGCTAAAATCTTTGTAATGATCTTATAGACCACATTAGTCAATCCGATGGGCCTAAAATTATTTACCTTAGGATCATGATCGGTCTTCGGTAGAAGGGTAATGATGGTATAATTCACCTGCTTCAAAAGAACTCCAGTAGAGAAGAACTCTTGAACACTTCTTACAACGTCATGGCCCACATCTCTCCATCTATTCTTGAAGAAGGCAGCCGAATAACCATTCGGTCCAGGTGTCTTGTCATTTCCTATATCAGAAAGAGCTTCCCAAATCTCCTTTGGGGAGATGAAATGCAAAAGCTGTAATCTATCCTCTTCACTTAGCTTCGGGCCAAAGTTGAATACTTCAGGATCGAAGTTGGTAGTGGATCGGGATGTACCTAAAAGGTCCTTGTAAAATTCAACAAGCAACTCCCTAACTTCTCCTGGTGATGTAGTGATAGTACCACTGGCTTTAACAAGAAAGTTGATTGAGTTCCTGACATTACTCCTCTTGATCAGGCTATGAAAGTATTTGGAGCATCTATCACTTCCAATCAAGTGTTTCTGCCTCGACTTCTGCCTTATGAAGTGTCTCTCGGCTTCCAGTAAGGTGTTTGCTTTAGCTCTTGAGGACTTAACCTTGGCTTTTAGTTCCCCATCAAAGGGATTTTCCATGTGCGCATTGATAGCCTCCTTAAACTCCATGTTTGCCTCCTTTGCTCTTTGTTCAATACCACCAAAATCACTTATGTTCAATGCCCTTAATGGTTGCTTCAAGGCTTTCAATTTTGAGGCTAGAACGAATTGAGCAGTTCCCAATATGTCTTGTCTCCAACATGAAGTCATTATGTTCTCGAAGGCGGGGTGAGAGAGCCACATATTCATGAACTTAAAAGGACGTTTCCCAACATTATAGGATGCAATAACCGTAGCTATCACGGACGGTCCGAGCGAGTTCCATAGGCAAGAAATTGGCCGTGCATTCTAGGGTCAAATCACTCCAATTTTGATTCATCAATACTCTATCAAGCTTGGACCAAATCGAACCATTTGTCCAAGTGTAGAAGGAACCGGAAGAAGGAGTGTCTTCTAGTCCATGAGAATTCCTGAAATCTCCAAGATCCCTAAGTGCATAAGGCGTGAGACGAGGACCCCCCGCCTTATCATGAGGGTAGCAATAAGTGTTGAAATCTCCCATAATCATCCAAGGCTTAGTGATGCGATGCCCAGTGAGTAAGGTGATGCCAAAGCTTCTTACATCCGAGATCTTTATAAGTGGGTACACAAATGTGGCAAGGAAGGATACTTGTGTTATATTGCAACTTGCACGGACATGGATATGTTGAGAATCCATTCCAAGCACCGCATGACAAACCACGGAGGATCCCAAAGTAATAGCATTCTTCCGCCTTCAATGAATTCTAAATTTGAGCAAAAATTCCAAGCTTTGAATCTTAGAGTAGAGAAAGACTTTGTCCTTGCCCGAGATAGTTTAGTTTCCAATAGATAAATCATTGCCACATCATGCTGTTTTGTGAGACTACACACTAGAGCTTGCGTGGCTGCCCTATCCCTTTGTCCGCAAAGACCACAGACATTCCAACAAAGTATTTTCATTAGGAAACAAATGAGGTTTTGTTAGCACCTTCGCGCTTTGCTGCCTTCTCCTTTCCACTGCCTTTCGGCAAGTTCTTCTTTGACAATACTTCCTTCCATCCATCTTCTTTGTTGCTGGAAGCCATAACATGTGGTTCAGCCAAGCTATGTTCCCCGCGTTCAAAGTTAACGTTACGTGACACAAGTCTAGCCTCCTCCGTAGCACCCTTGTATGTTTCTCCATCCAATGAAGGTTGCGGGTTCATTGGCACCTCGTAATCGATGCGCTTTGACTCATAACTCATCCCATCATGTTGCGCCTTTGCCATGGTGTGAATTAGGCCGTGAGGACCTTGCTTGAGATTCCATGAACTTGATGGGCGGAATGACCCAAAACCGGAGGACCCGCGGCATGCGATGCTTCTCCCAAACTTCCGGGACCAGGAGGTGTTGTGTGCTCACTTTCTTCAATGTCCATCAAGTTATCAGCATCTGCGGGATGTTGAGAAGTTGGTGGATAAGGGGGGGGGGGGGGAGGGTTGGTTCCACCCGTACCTCTGTTGGCATTCAAACAAGTAGAATCTTTCTTATTGTTAGGGGGTACCTCAGTATTGCGTTTATTAGGAGCTTCTTCAGTGTTGACATCATCCCTCAGTTTCCTACTGTTATACCCCGTATTTCCAGAGTATGTACGTAAGGGAATACGTACAAAAGTTTGGCCTTAAAGTTAGCCTTGGACGTTTTTATTTGTGCACAACTCACTAAAAGAATCGTTTTCCGACGAAACGTTTCCACAGCTTTCGTAGGGAAAATTCCGGCTATGCCATTTCTAATTTTTGCGGATTTTTCCGAGAGACGAAACATTTTGGACCAACGGGAGGGAGACACTTGGCACCCTCCAATTGGTGGACTTGAATCGTCCATTGGACGAATTGGAGAACCTTGGCACGTTTTTTGTGTCTTGTGCACAAGTCAAGGAGTTGGTAGGATATTTGTGTGGAGTAAATCTTCACCCTACACTTGCCTTGCACTTGTCTTAATCTTGGCCATTGGTTGGCCACTTCTTGACCTATAAATACCCCCCTTAAGATGAAGAGTTCTTCATCCACAAATCTTTCCAAGTCTTGAAAAATCCTCTCTCTCCTTAAGCCTTTTAGTCCAACACCTCCCCCTTTGAGTGAGTTTGGCGAGGGCTACCCACTAGCCTAGAAATCTACCCCTCCCTTGGTAGAAAAGTTGTCTTCTAGTATTGTTATAATGCCCAAAATACCTAGCCCAAATCCCTTAGTCCTTAGTAGAAGTTGTGAAGAACTTCTAAGGTTTCCTTAGAGCATACAACTTAGGAGCAAAACCTTGCTCAGTGCGACTTTATCTAGGATATTATTGGGCTTACCGAGGTAACTAATCCTAACCCTCTTTTGAATTAGAGAATATTTACTGTTGTAGTATAAGAATAAGTATAAATACTTAGAAGAATATTGCAGAATAGAATTGGCTATTATCACGATAGAAGGGTTTAAAGAAGAATAATTGAACTATGCTTATATAGAATTTGTTTTCACTGATGACTTATATAGCTCACGGGTAGGAAGTCTTGCGACTTTCCGTAGAATTGTGAACCTCTGTTTAGAATGACCTTGAGTAGTCTTTGATAGATGTCGTGACTATTATGGTGACTCTGTAGCGCGACATATTGACTTAGCGGTGGTTTTATTTGAGAAGGTATGTGATTCTTCCTAAAGCATGATATTTTACAATATATATATAGTCGGTAGGCGTACATATGTTAATCGAATAATACTTGCAGAATGCCTGGCTTAAGCTTTGAATAATACTTACGAATGCCTCGGCTTAAGCTGAATAATAAAGAATCGAAAGCATTTCAAAAGAATCTTGAATCATTTTTATGAAGAGAACTATTTGGTTTTAAAACAAAAGCTTAAGAGTTATACTAGCTTTATGGGAAGTTAGGTATAACAACTTAAGAAAGATAAAAGGAATTGTTTACTTGTTTGTTTATAAAAGCCTTGTATTGATTTGTTAAGTGTAGTAAGATTTGTTTGATAAGTAGACATATTATGATGCTACGTGTTAGTATCTTGAAATCTTGTGTAAGGGGTCATTCTTGCTTTGTGCTTACGTTGCTAATCTGGTAAGTCAGTTGTCTTGTTATTGTATCACCTACCTCGATTTGTTATCACAGGGCTTGCCTCGCGATCTTGGTCTATACGACTATGCGGTCTGTGAGACTATGCGAGCGGTATGCTCGAGATTGATCATTCGGGTGTTTAGCTTGACGCGGGGATTCCTATGCGGTCTGTTGAGACTATCGATCTTTTGAGGCTATGCTGCGGGAGCCTAGGCGGATCTGGGGTTAGCTACCGTCACGAGGAATACCTCATGCGGAGTGCATGTGTGACCTATGCGGTGCGGAAGTCGGGACTAGGCACGAGAATGATACTATGGGCGATTAGCCTTGCCCGATCATTCGCGGCCTAGAATAGACTGTTCTGCTTTTCTATTCTTGTTGTTGTTTGTGATGTAGCACTATGTGTAATTGAACGATTGTATTTGTGAAAAGGTTTTAAATACTTTGATTTCATTTGATTCTTTATAGTTTCACATACTTGGTACTGTTATCTTGACCTCGCCCGGGGTGCGTTAAATCTGCGAGTAAAAGCGGCAGTGCTAGATCCGCGTCCTTAGGATCGCTGCGTTGGTGTCGGGAGCTCCATCTTCTCGGAGGCTCTACTTTGGGTATGATCTCTCTGTTGTAGATAGTTTTGTCTGATCGAGGTATGGCGGGGCCTGTCTGCCATAGTTGTATATTTTCCTTAAGTGCGTAGTCATGTTATACGATGCTCGGATGCTCGCTAAAACCATGTTTTTATATATATCTTAGAAAGCGATGTTTTCTCACATAAAGCTGTTTCATGTCTTGTTTTATATTTCCGATTACTCGATGTATGACTACTTGGGTGCCGGTAAGGCACGATCCACGGGCCGGAATGGGTCGTGACAAAAGTGGTATCGAGCGATTAATCCTCGGAAAGTGTCTACAGCCGTATCTAGTAGAGTATTGATTATCGGTGTGTTGTGATCCACACCAATAATCAGTAGGCTATAGGATATTTAGGATTGGTTTCCATTCTTCTCATTATGAGATCGTGCTTTAGAACTGTGTTATAGGTTGGACCCTCTAACGTATTCCTTTCTATATGATTATGCCTCACGTAAATGACGGGCCCGAAGGCAAGTGTTATACCGTATTTCCAGAGTATGCGTAAGGAATACGTAAAAATCTAGCCTTAAAGTTTAGGCAAAGCGTTTTTATTTGTGCACAACTCGCTAAAAGAATCGTTTTAAACGAAGCGTTTCCACGACTTTCGTAGGGTAAATTAGGCTATGCCATTTCTAATTTTTGCGGATTTTTAGAAAGGCGAAACATTTTGGACCAGCGGAGGCGACACTTGGCACCCTCCAATTTGTGGACTTGAAATCGTCCGTTGGGCGAATTGAAGAACCATTGGCACGTTTTTGTGCCTTGTGCACAAGTCGAGGAGTTGGTAGGATATTTGTGTATAGTTAATCCTCACTTTACACTTGCCTTGCACTTGTCTTAATCTTGGCCGTTGGTTGGCCTTCTTGACCTATAAATACCCTTAGAGATGAAGAGTTCTTCATCCACAAATCTTTCAAGTCTTGAAAATCCTCTCCTCTCCCTTTGTAGCCGTCCAACCCCTCCCACTTGTGAAGGCCCTGGCCGAATACCCCCTCTAGCCTAGTAGTTTGGCGAGGCCCCACAGCCTAGCCAAAATCTACCCCCTATGGTAGAAAAGTTGTCTTAGTATTGTTATAATGCCCAAAATACCCTAGCCCAAATACCTTAGTACTTAGTAGAAGTTGTGAAGAACTTCTAGGTTTCCTTGGAGCATACAACTTAGGAGCAAAACCTTGCTCAGGCGCGACTTTTTCTAGGATATTATTGGGCTACGAGGTAACTAATCCTAACCCTCTTTTGAATTAGAGAATACATCTGTAGTAGTATTAGAATAAGTATTAAATACTTAGAAGAATATCACGAATAGAATTGAGTATTACCAGTAGAAGGGTTTAAAGAAGAATAATCAAGCTGTACTTACATAGAATTTGTTTTCACGATGAACTTATATAGCTCATGGGTAGGGAAGTGCTGCCCGACTTTCCGTAGAATTGTGAACCCTCTGTTTAGAATGACCTTGAGTAGTATTTGATAGATGTCATGACTATTATGGTGACTCTCATGCGACATATATTGACTTGGCGGTGGTTTTTTGAGAAGGTATGTGATTCTTCCTAAAGCATGATATTTTACAATATATATAGTGCGGTGAAGCGTCGTATGTTAATCGAATAATAACTACGGCAATGTCTTTGACTTAAGCACGAATAACACTTACGTGATGCCTGGCTTAAGCACGAATAATAAAGATCGAAAGCATTTCAAGCGAATCTGAATCATTTTTTTGAAGAGAACTAATTGGTTTTTAAGCGAAGCTTAAGAGTTATACTAGCTTTATGGGAAGTTAAGTATAACCACTTAAGATTTATAAAGAAAGCAGTTTGCCTATGTGTTTATAATGGACTTATATTGAATTGTGAAAAGAATAATAAGATGGTTTGATAAGTAGACATGATATGATGCTATGTGTGTTAGTGTCTTGTAAAGTTTGTGTAAAAGAGTATTAGCTTGTTGTGCTTATGTTGTTTAACGATAAAATTTGTTAGGTTAGTGTAACATCACTCTCTTGACATATTCACAGGGGTTAGTCGCCTCCGTCGCGGGGTAGACTCGGTGATGCAGGACCGTGATTCGAGAATACCTCATGCGGGTCCAAAGGGACCTATGCGGAGCTACGAGTTCGAGTTAGTGTGCGGGGTTATACCTCATGCGGTGCATGTGGCCGTGCGGACTACGAGTCGGGGCGATCTTAGGAGTAGCTACCCTCGATGCGGGGTTATATACCTATGCGGGCTATGTGATTGGCCTATGCGGACTACTGAGTCGAGTTAGGATTGCATGGTGATACTACAGGCGGTGGCCTGCCCGATCATTCACGGCCTAGAAAAGACATTACAGTTTACCTATTCTTTGCTCTTGTTTGTGATGTGGCCTTATGTGCGGTTTCCTTAGTTGTTTCATACATCTTTGCAAAGCTGTTTTTAAAATGATATGTTTCATTTAAGTATTTTCTGATTTCATATACTTAGTACTGTTGTCTTGACCTCGCCCGAGGCTGCGTTCATCTCTGCGGTAAGAGCGGCAGTGCTAGATCCACATTCTTAGGATCTCTACGTTGGTGTCGGGAGCTCCATCTTTTAGGAGGCTCTACTTTTGGGTATGATCTCACTGTTGTAGATAGTTTTATCTGATCGAGGGTATGGCGGGGCCACTGTCGCCATAGTTGTATATTTCCTTAGAAGTGCATGTAGTGTTATGCGATGTCGGATGCTTCTAAACCATGTTTATATATATATCTTAGAAAGCGATGTTTTCTCACATAAAGCGTGTCTTATTTTATAAAGCTGTTTCATGTCTTGCTTTATATTTCGTGATTACTCGATGTATGACTACTTGGGTGCCGGTAAGGCACGATCCACGCCAGGCAGTCGTGACAAAAAGTGTATCGAGCGAGGAAAGTGCGGAGCATTTGAGCGTCTTGTCTTGTGAGACCAACAGGCGATTATGCCAAGTTTTCCAAATGTGAGTTTTGGTTGACTTGATGGCGTTTCTTGGGCATATTATCGGGTGATGGCATTAGTGGATCGGCGAAGATCGGCGATCGAGGACTTGGCCTGAACTCTACTCCGGCGAGGTTCGCGATTTACGGGCCTTGCGAGGATATTAGCTCGGTTCGTGGAGAAGTTTGCTTCTATCTACGCACCATTGACTAGGTGACTCGGAGCGGCGAGTTTGATGGTGATGCTTGTGGCGGGGTTTCGATTCTTGAAAGAGGCGATGGCCGCCCGTTCTTACTCTTCCGGAGGTCGGATGGTTATGCGTGTATTGTGATCGTCGGGCATCGGGTTGGGATGTGTGTTGATGCGGCGTGGCGGGGTTATAGCATATGCATCCGGCGGTGAAGAAACACGAGAGAACTACCCGCGTGATTTGGAGTTGGCGTTTGTGATTTACGCTTTGAAGATGCGGATGGACTATTTGTATGGGGTTCACGTGGATATTTTACGGACCACAGAGCCTCCGGTATATCTTGACGGAGGAGCTGAACTTACAGCGAGGCGGTGGTTAGAGTTGCTTAAGGATTACGATGTTGATATCTGTACCACGGGAAGGCCAATGTTGTGGCGGATGCTCTTAGTCGTAGGTCGATGGGAGCCTATCGGATGTGCGGCTAGAGAGGAGGACATGGTTCGTGATTTGCACGATTAGCGAGCCTTGGTGTCGTTTGATTGATTACGATAGCGATGGGGTTAGAGTTCGTGAGGTTGCGAGTCTTCCATCGTTGAGGAGGTGAAGAGGCAACGATTCGAGGATCGGCTTTGATTCGATATCGTGATCTGACTCTTTGTGAGGCAAGGGTCCTTTTGAGTAGCATTTGATGGGGTGCTAAGGTTTGAGCGGTGTGTGTTCGGATGTTTGAGGACTTGGCGGAGTTCTTGGGAAGCACGGTAGCGCGTTACTCTATCCGTCGAGTCGACCAAGATGTACCACGACGCTTAGATACGTGTATTGGTGGGATGACTTGAAGAGGGCGTTGCGAGTTCGTAGCTCGGTGCCCGTGTTGTCGGCGGTGAAGGTAGAGCACGGAGGCACGGTGGTTTATTCTGACGATTGAGATCCCGGCACGGAAGTGGGAGGTAATCAACATGGACTTCATCGCGGGATTACCTCGCACTCGAAGGAGACATGATTCTATATGGGTTATCGTCGACGGTGGCGAAATCAGCCCACTTTCTTCCGTCGGGGCGACTTTTTGGTGAGGATTATGCGGACTTTACATCAGAGAGATCGTCGGTGCATGGAGTCCACTGCCGATCATATCAGACGAGAGCCCGATTACGGCTAAGCTGGAGAGTCCTTCGAAGGGTTTAGGGATGCGAGTTGCTTTGATCTTGCATTTCATCCACGAATGACAGACGGCGAGCGCACTATCGGACTCGAGGATATCTGCGAGCTTTGTGTTATTGACCGATGGTAGTTGGGAGGATCATTTGCCTCTAGTTGAGTTCGCGTATAATAATAACTACCACTCGGTATTCGGATGGCGCCTTATGAGGCCTTGTATGAGAGGAAGTGCGGATCGCCTATAGGTTGGTTCGATGTGGGCGAGTGCGGCTAGTGGGACGGTTGATACGTGGCGATGGATAAGGTGAAGCTTATCAGGCGGCTATTAAGCTCGAGTCGACGAAGTCGTATCGAGATCATCGTCGTCGGCATCTTGAGTTCGAGGTTCATGATTGGGTTTTCCTAAAGTGTCACCCATGAAGGGTGTGATGAGATTCGGGAAGAAGGAAACTTCGGCCTAGGTACATTGGGCGTTTGATTGTCGCGGTAGGCAAGGTTGCCTACGAGTTGAATCTGCCGTCCGTCTGGAAGCGGTGCATCCGGTTTCACGTATCTATCTTTGAGGAGATGTATCGGGGATCCATCTAAGTACACCGATTGGCGATGTCGGTGTGGGGTTATCGTATGAGGAGATTCCCATAGCGATAGTCGATCGTCGGAGTTAGCGTCTGCGGACCAAGGGCGTGGCTTCGTCAAAGTCTTGTGGCGGAGCGAGCTCGGGAGGAGATGGCGTGGGAAGCGAGGAGGACATGAGGCAGAAGTATCCTCACCTATTCCACACCTCCGGGTAATTCACTTTCCTACTTGTAAATTTTCGTTATCGTTCTGCATAAGTGTTGTTACGTGGCCGTGTGTGGCATTTGCAAGCTATTTAAGTTATGAAGAATCTTATCGTTATTTGTCTTGGAAAGGAACATTCGGACGAATGTTTCTAAGAGAGGAGAATGTTATACCGTATTTCGGAGTATATGCGTGGGGAATACGTCTGAAATCTAGCCTTAAAGTTTAGGCAAAGCGTTTTTATTTGTGCACAACTCGCTAAAAGAATCGTTTTAAATGAAGCGTTTCCACGACTTCGTAGGGTAAATTCGGCTATGCCATTTCTAATTTTGCGGATTTTTAGAGGCGAAACATTTTGGACCAGCGGGAGGCGACACTTGGCACCCTCCGATTTGTGGACTTGAAATCGTCCGTTGGGCGAATTGAAGAACCATTGACACGTTTTTGTGCCTTGTGCACAAGTCAAGAGTTGGTAGGATATTTGTGTATAGTTAATCCTCACGCTACACTTGCCTTGCACTTGTCTTAATCTTGGCCATTGGTTGGCCACTTCGACCTATAAATACCCCTTAGAGATGAAGAGTTCTTCGTCCACAAATCTTTCCAAGTCTTGAAAATCCTCTCCTCTCCCTTTGTAGCCTTTTCGTCCAACCTCCTCATAAAGCGTGAAGGCCATGGCGAATACCCCTCTAGCCTAGTAGTTTGGCGAGGCCCCTAGCCTAGCCAAAATCTACCCCCTCCTTGGTAGAAAAGTTGTCTTAGTATTGTTATAATGCCCAAAATACCTAGCCCAAATACCTTAGTACTTAGTAGAAGTTGTGAAGAACTTCTAAGGTTTCCTTAGCATACAACTTAGGAGCAAAACCTTGCTCGGTAGCGACTTTTCTAGGATATTATTGGGCTTCTGAGGTAACTAATCCTAACCTCTTTTGAATTAGAGAATACATCTAGTAGTATTAGAATAAGTATTAAATACTTAGAAGAATATCACGAATAGAATTGTTATTACCACAGTGAAGGGTTTAAAGAAGAATAATCAAATACTTACATAGAATTTGTTTTCACGATGAACTTATATAGCTCATGGGTAGGAAGTCTTGCCCGACTTTCCGTAGAATTGTGAACCCTCTGTTTAGAATGACCTTGAGTAGTATTTGATAGATGTGCGTGACTATTATGGTGACTCTGCATGCGCGACATATTGACTTGGCGGTGGTTTTATTTGAGAAGGTATGTGATTCTTCCTAAAGCATGATATTTTACAATATATATATGCGGTGACGTCGTGTGTTAAGCGAATAATAACTACGGCAATGTCTTTGACTTAAGCTGAATAACACTTACGGCAATGCCTGCTTAAGCACGAATAACACTTACTGCGATGCCTCACGACTTAAGTCTGAATAATAAAGATCGAAAGCATTTCAAAAGAATCTTGAATCATTTTTTTAATGAAGAGAACTAATTGGTTTTAAGCGAAGCTTAAGAGTTATACTAGCTTTATGGGAAGTTAAGTATAACCACTTAAGATTTATAAAAGAAAGCAGTTTGCCTATGTGTTTATAACGGACTTATATTGAATTGTGAAAGAATAATAAGATGGTTTGATAAGTAGACATGATATGATGCTATGTGTGTTAGTGTCTTGTAAAGTTTGTGTAAAGAGTATTCTTGTTGTGCTTATGTTGTTTAACGATAATTTGTTAGGTTAGTGTAACATCACTCGCCTCTTGACATGTCTAGGGGTTAGGCGCCTCCGTGCGGGGTAGACTCGGTGATGCAGGACCGTGATTCGAGAATACCTCATGCGGGTCAAGGACCTATGCGGAGCTACGGGAGTTCCAGTTAGTGTGCGGGGTTATACCTCATGCGGTCATGTGGCCATGCGGACTACGAGTCGGGGCGATGCTTGAGTAGCTACCGCCGATGCGGGGTTATATACCCTATGCGGGCTATGTGATTGGCCTATGCGGACTACGGAGTCGAGATTAGGCTTGCATGGTGATACTACAGGCAATTGGCCTGCTTGATCATTCGCGGCCTAGAAAAGACACATTCTGATTTACCTATTCTTGCTCTTGTTTGTGATGTGTATATATGCGGTTTCCTTGGTTGTTTCATACATACTTGCAAAGCTGTTTTAAAATGATATGTTTCATTTAAGTATTTTCTGATTTCATATACTTAGTACTGTTATCTTGACCTCCGAGGCTGCGTTCATCTGCGGTAAGGGCAGCGGTGCTAGATCCACATTCTTAGGATCTCTACGTTGGTGTCGGGAGCTCCGTCTTTTAGGAGGCTCTACTTTTGGGTATGATCTCACTGTTGTAGATAGTTTTATCTGATCGAGGTATGGCGGGGCCCTGTCGCCATAGTTGTATATTTCCTTAGAGTGCGTAGTCATGTTTATGCGATTGTCGGATGTAGCGCTAAACCATGTTTATATATATATGCCGAAAGCGTGTTTTCTCACATAAAGCGTGTCTTATTTTATAAAGCTGTTTCATGTCTTGCTTTATATTTCCGATTACTCGATGTATGACTACTTGGGTGCCGGTAAGGCACGATCCACGGGCCAGGCAGTCGTGGCAAAGCGGCCGAGGCTGCTAGTCACCAGTCACGAGGCTCGAGCCCGATCTATACGAGCGGCCCGAGTTCTATGGCGCGCCGGCCCAGCGAGACCACGGTACCCATACCTCTGTCCCGCGGCACAGGCGGAGAGTTAGGCTCAAGGAGATGGCCCGACTTTTGGCTAGAGTTGTGGCGGATCGAGGATAAATGAATCTGGCGATTCAACTCGGCTCGATCGCGCCGTGGTGCACGAAGCGAATAGTTTGAGACTACGGGATTTCCTTTGTAGCCCGCGAGTTTCTGGTCGAGGCGGAGGATGATCGCGAGAGTTCATCCGTCATTGCAGAGGATCGTCACGGGTGATCAAGGCTTGAGGCCCAGTCTGTGACATTCGGTCGCGTCGGTGCGTGATACGCGATCGATTGGTTTGATTCATGGGAGCTTTCAGGGAGAGCATGCACCTCGGCGGTATGGGATGCGTTTTGAGGCTTTCTCACACACTTCTTGCCTCGCGGATGAGGAGAGGCACGGTGATAGATTCTTGTTCTTTGAGGCGGGGAGGGCCTTGCGGTGAGAGTCTGATGTCGAGTTTGATTCTTTGGCTCGATATGTCCACTGCGGTAGCGAATATGGAGGGCCCGGGTGCATCGCTATGTCACTGGACTAGATGATTACATGGCGAGTCTTGTGCGGGTGTGTCCTTGACCCGGTATGGACATTACAGTATGCGAGCTCATGCGCTAGGATGCGAGGCGTAGAGGCCGCGGGTAAGCGATATCAGCGAGAAGAAGGCCAAGGCGGCGGTTCTTTTGGTGGTTCTCGGGGTGGCGGCATCGGCGAAGTCGGTGCACCACGGCCCGGCGCGAGCGCTCTACCTCATTCGGTACCCGGGCGATCGGGCGGTCGGGGGCCCGAGGACTTGGATTTCGAGTAGCGGGTGCTAACCGTTCGAGTCTGCTCGGTGTGCCCGTTGTGGTAGATACCATGCAGGAGCGTACTCAGGGAGCTGCTATACTTGTGGCGGCGAGGTCATTTCGCGAGTTTGTCGGCCAGGCGGCGGTAGTAGGGCCCGATCACGAGTGCATTGCGCTTCTTCATCCCCGCGATTACTCGCCCGGAGAGAGTACTCATGGGCGGCCAGTCGGAAGGTCGTGGCGCGGGTCGATTCTAGCGGTCCTCGAACCGCGTTTATGCTTTGTCGGCCGACGGATCGGAGGCCTCGCGATGTCGTCAAAGGTACCTTATCGGTTCTGAGGTTTGATGTGTATGCTTTGATAGATCGGGTTCTACTCTGTCTATATATCTCCCTTGTTGCTAGTAGGATAGGGATAGAGCACGAGTCCATAGACCACTTTCGAGGTAGCTACGCGGTGGGTGATTCGGTGGTAGCTCGGCGGGTATATAGAGCTTGTCTGTGACCATTCTGATCGTCGGACCTAGCGACTTGATAGAGTTGGAGATGATTGACAGGCGTGATCATGGGGATGGATTGGCTAGCTTCTTGCTACGCCAATGTAGCTGCGAGAGAAAGTAATGCAGTTCGATTTCTGAGGCCGGTTGTTGAGTGGAAGAGCGCGGTATCGTAGGGGTAGGTTTATTTCCTACCTCGAGGCTAGGAAGATAGTCTGAAGGGTATATCTACCATCGTTCGGGTGTTTGATCTGAAGGCTGCGGTACCAGATTTTCCGTCGATTCGGTGGTGAGAGAGTTCCCAGGCGTGTTTCGGACGACCTCCGGGTATCCTCACGAGAGGAGATTGAGTTTTGTATTGACATATTGCGGACACTCGGCTATTTCCATTCGCCATCTGAGAATGGCACTGCGAGTTGAGAGAGTTGAAGGATCGGCTTAGGGATTTCTTTGGAGAAGGGCTTCATCGGGCCTAGTGTTTCTCCGCAGGGCGCGGTATTGTTCGTGAAGAAGAAGAAGGGCGGGGCCAGCTGCGCATGTGTGTTGATTCTGACGGTGAACAAGGTGACCATTAAACGAATACCCCTTCCCGGGATTGATGATTTGTTCGACCGGTTGCGAGTGCGAGATGTTTCTCAAGATTGATCTGCGATCGGGCTATCATCAGTGCGAGTCGAGAGAGGTGGATGTCCCTATTTGCATTCGGACGATGCACGGGCATTATGAGTTGAGTCATGTCTTTTGGGTTGACGATGCTCGTGATATTCATGGATTTGATGAACCGAGTGTTCAAACCATTTTGGACACGTTTGTGATAGTGTTCATTGATGATATCTTGGTTTATTCGCTCGAGGCGGGAGCATGCGGAGCAACGAGGCTATCTTGTGATTCTCGAGACCAGCGATTATGCGCCAAGTTTTCCAAATGTGAGTTTTGGTTGACTTGATGGCGTTTCTTGGGCATATTATGGTGATGGCGTTCAGTGAATCGGCCAAGATCGAAGCGATCGGGACTTGGCCTAGACCTCTTACTCGGCAGAGTTCGCGATTTTACGGGCCTTGCGAGTTATTATCGGTTCGTAGAAGTTTGCTTCTATCTACGCACCGTTGACTAGGGTGACTCGAGGCGGCCAAGTTTGATGGTGATGCTTGTGGCGGGGTTTCGATTCTTGAAAAGAGGCGGCGACGCCCGTTCTTACTCTTCCGGAGGTCGGATGGTTATGTCGTGTATTGTGATCGTCGGGCATCGGGTTGGGATGTGTGTTGATGCGGCATGGCGGGGTTATAGCATATGCATCGGCGGTGAAGAAACACGGAGGAACTACCCGCGTGATTTAGAGTTGGCGGTGTGATTCGCTTTGAAGATCTGGAGGCACTATTTGTATGGGGTTCACGTGGATATTTATCTGAGACCACAGAGCCTCGGTATATCTTGACGGAGGAGTGAACTTACGGCGAGAGCGGTGGATAGAGTTGCTTAAGGATTACGATGTTGATATCTGTACCACCGGGGAAGGCCAATGTTGTGGCGGATGCTCTTAGTCGTAGGTCGATGGGAGCCTATCGGATGTGCGGCTAGAGAGAAGGGACATGGTTCGTGATTTGCACGATTAGCGAGCCTTGGTGTCCGTTTGATTGATTACGATAGCGATGGGGTTAGAGTTCGTGAGGTTGCGAGTCTTCCATCGTCGAGAGGTGAAGAAAGCGATTCGAGGATCGGCTTTGATTCGATATCGTGTCTGACTCTTCGTGAGGCAAGGAGTCGCACGAGGTAGCACTTTGATGGGGTGCTAAGGTTTGAGGCGAGTTGTGTGTCCCGGATGTTTGAGACTTGGCGGAGTTCTTGGGGAAGCACGCGGTAGCGCGTTACTCTATCCGTCGAAGTCGACCAAGATGTACCACGACGCTTAGATCGTGTATTGGTGGGATGGCTTGAAGAGGGGCGTTGCGAGTTCGTAGCTCGGTGCGTGTTGTCGGCGGTGAAGGTAGAGCACGGAGGCACGGTGGTTTGTTGCGACGATAGAGATCCCGACACGGAAGTGGGAGGTGATCAACATGGACTTCATCACGGGATTACCTCGCTTTCGGAGGAGACATGATTCTATATGGGTTATCGTCGGCGGTGTGAAATCAGCCCACTTTCTTCCGTCGGACGACTTTTGGTGAGATTATGCGGACTTTACATCAGAGATCGTCGGTGCATGGAGTCCTATTTCGATCATATCAGACAGAGCCCGATTTACGGCTAACAGAGTCGCTTCGAAGAGGTTTAGTAGCGCAGTGAGCTGAAATGCGCATTCCATCCGAGCAGACAGACGGGCGAGCGCACTATCGGACCGCGAGGATATCTGCGAGCTGTGTTATCGACCGAGGGTAGTGGGAGGATCATTTGCCTCTAGTTGAGTTCGCGTACAATAATAGCTACCACTCGGTATTCGGATGGCGCCTTATGAGGCCTTGTATGGGAGGAAGTGCGGATCGCCTATAGGTTGGTTCGATGTGGGCGAGTGCGGCTAGTGGGACCAGATTGGTGCGTGAGCGATGGATAAGGTGAAGCTTATCCGAGGCGGCTATTAATGACTCGAGTCGGCAAGTCGTATCGTATCATCGTCGTCGGCATCTTGAGTTCGAGGTTCATGATTGGGTTTTCCTAAAGGTGTCACCCATGAAGGGTGTGATGAGATTCGGGAAGAAGAAACTTCGGCCCAGTACGTTGGGCGTTTGATTGTCGCGAGGTAGGCAAGGTTGCTATGAGTTGAATCTGCCGTTCGATCTGGAAGGCGGTGCATCCGGTTTTCATGTATCTATCTTTGAGGAGATGTATCGGGGATCCATCTAAGGTACACCGATTGGCGATGTCAGTGGCCAGGGGTTATCGTATGAGGAGATTCCATAGCGATAGTCGATCGTCGAGTTAGGCGTCTGCGGACGAGGGCGTGGCAGTCAAAGTTACGTGGCGGAGCAGGCTCGGGAGGAGATGGCGTGGGAAGTGAGGAGGACATGAGGCGAAGTATCCTCACTATTCCCACACCTCGGGTAATTCACTTTTCTACTTGTAAATTTCCATTATCATATATGCCTAAGTGTTATTTTGTGGCCATGTGTGTCAACACAAGCTATTTAAGCTTCCGATAAGCGTCTTGAGAAGGAACATTCGGGCGAATGTTTCTAAGGAGGAGAATGTTATACCGTATTTCGAGTATGCGTGAGGAATACGTCAAAAGTTGGCCTTAAAGTTAGCCTTGGGCGTTTTTATTTGTGCCTGACTCACTAAAAGAATCGTTTCAGGCGAAGCGTTTCCCTGACTTTCTTAGGAAAATTCGGCTATGCCATTTCTAATTTTTGCGGATTTTTAGAGAGGCGAAACATTTTGGACCAGCGGGAGGCGACACTTGGCACCCTCGATTGGTGGACTTAGATCGATCCGTTGGGCGAATTGGAGAACAGCACGTTTTTGTGCCTTGTGCACAAGTCGAGAGTTGGTAGGATATTTGTGTGGAGTAAATCTTCACCTACACTTGCCTTGCACTTGTCTTAATCTTGGCCATTGGTTGGCCAACTTGACCTATAAATACCCCTTAAGATGAAGAGTTCTTCGTCCACAAATCTTTCAAGTCTTGAAAAATCCTCTCCTCTCCGCCAAGCCTTTCGTCCAACACCTCCCCGCTGAGTGAGTTTGGCGAGGGCTACCCCACTAGCCTAGCGAAATCTACCCCGTCCCTTGGTAGAAAAGTTGTCTTCTAGTATTGTTATAATGCCCAAAATACCTAGCCCAAATCCCTTAGTCCTTAGTAGAAGTTGTGAAGAACACAGGTTTCTGGAGCATACAACTTAGGAGCAAAACCTTGCTCGGTAGCGACTTTATCTAGGATATTATTGGGCTTCAGGGTAACTAATCCTAACCCTCTTTTGAATTAGAGAATACTTCTTTGTTGTAGTATAAGAATAAGTATAAATACTTAGAAGAATATTGCAGAATAGAATTGAGCTATTATCACGATAGAAGGGTTTAAAGAAGAATAATTGAACTATCTTATATAGAATTTGTTTTCATGATGAACTTATATAGCTCATGGGTAGGAAGTCTTTGACTTTACGTAGAATTGTGAACCCTCTATTTAGAATGACCTTGAGTAGTCTTTGATAGATGTCTGTGACTATTATGGTGACTCTGCCTTGTGACATATTGACTTGGCGGTGGTTTATTTGAGAAGGTATGTGATTCTTCCTAAAGCATGATATTTTACAATATATATATAGTGCGGTGACGTACATATGTTAGCGAATAATACTTACGGCAATGCCTCACGACTTAAGCTTTGAATAATACTTACGGCAATGCCTGGCTTAAGCTGAATAATAAGAAGCGAAAGCATTTCAAAGAATCTTGAATCATTTTTAACGAAGAGAACTATTTGGTTTTAAAACAAAAGCTTAAGAGTTATACTAGCTTTATGGGAAGTTAGGTATATGACTTAAGAAAGATAAAAGGAATTGTTTACTTGTTTGTTTATAAAAGCCTTGTATTGATTTACATTAAGTTTAGTAAGATTTGTTTGATAAGTAGACATATTATGATGCTACTGTGTTAGTATCTTGAAATCTTGTGTAAGGGGTCATTCTTGTTGTGCTTACGTTGCTAGCGGTAAGTCCGTTGTCTTGTTATTGTATCACCTACCCCATTTGTTATCACAGGGCTTGCCCCTTGATCAGTCTATACGGCTATGCGATCTGTGAGACTATGCGGGCAGCGGTATGCTCGAGATTGATCATTCGGGTGTTTAGCACGATGCGGGGATTCCACTATGCGGTGCAGTGAGACTATCACGGTCTTTTGAGGCTATGCGGGCTGCGGGAGCCTAGGCGGATCTGGGGTTAGCTGCCCGATCACGAGAATACCTCATGCGGGTGCGTGTGTGACTATGCGGTGCGGAAGTCGGGACTAGGCCTTGAGAATGATACTATGGGCGATTGGCCTTGCCGATCATTCGCGGCCTAGAATAGACACATTCTGATTTTCCTATTCTGTTGTTGTTTGTGATGTGGCACTATGTGCAATTGAGCGGTGTATTTGTGAAAAGGTTTTAAATACTTTGATTTCATTTGATTCTTTATAGTTTCACATACTTGGTACTGTTGTCTTGACCTCGCCCGAGGCTGCGTTAAATCTGCGGTAAAGGCAAGCAGTGCTAGATCCGTCCTTAGGATCGCTGCGTTGGTGTCGAGCTCCATGTATAGGAGGCTCTACTTTTAGGTATGATCTCCTGTTGTAGATAGTTTTGCTGATCGAGGGTATGGCGGGGCTGTCGCCATAGTTGTATATTTTCCTTAAGTGCGTAGTCGTATTTATGCGATTATCGGATGCTTGCTAAAACCATGTTTTTATATATATCTTAGAAAAGCGTGTTTTCTCATAAAGCGTATGTCTTATTTTATAAACTGTTTCATGTCTTGTTTTATATTTCCGCTGATTACTCTGATGTATGACTACTTGGGTGCCCCGGTAAGGCACCAGTCACGGGCCCCGGAATGGGTCGTGACACCTACACTTCAAGTGATTGTGTCCAAAAGCCGCACAATGATAGCAAAAGTCCGGGTAATTCTCATAGTTTACCCTTTGAGTATACCTTCTGTTATCGGGGAGTTTGACAACAAATTCCTTTATTGGCTCCTTGCTGACATCCACTAGAACTCTTGCATAGTTCATTTTTGACCTTTCCTTAGTATATTGGTCCGTGTAAAGAGGTTTTTCTACACGTGAAGCAATCTTACTAAGGCCCGTTGCACTCCAAATAGAAAGGGGAATGTCCGGAAAAGTGACCCAAATAGGAATGTCCATGAATAAATCGTCCGTTATTAGAACTCCTTTATTAATAGCCTTGAGCATCATAGTTTTCCCGTAGACCATATAAGGGCCTCCGTGAAGTACATTAGTGCGCTCTTCCTCCGTCATGAATTTGAACACCGTCCATCCTTTGCCATATGGTATAATACGACATTTTACTCCCCATCATTTCACAATGGTATTCAATGCCTCTCTTCCCGGGAAAGGACCCGTGAAGCAACTTATTAGGCAATAGCCCCATGTTTCTATGAATGGAACTTCATCCTCAGCTTTTATATTTACTTCCGCCCCTTATTGTTCAATAAATTGTAACTTCATACCTTTTGCTTCAATCCTAGTTCCCGCAAAGACTCCAGCATAAGTCTTCTTGGGAGTGATGAGACCTTTGCCATGGTTCGGGGGAAGATTATTATGAGTTGTACCCGCGGGTGGAACTTGGTGTTGTTTTGAAGATGCATTTGTGTGTAAATCATTGGGAGGTATTTCTGGAGGTATAGACAGAGGGGGATGGGTAGAAGGAATTGAACTTGGGCCCGCAATAGGAGAGAGGATTCGCGTGCCATTTGGGAGGGTAGGGAATTTGTCATGGGTTTCGGGAGGAATAGAAGGAAGGGAAGATAGAAGGGGTGAGGTGTTGTGTATTTCAGGGAGTAGTGAAGAGGTATTGGATGAGAGAGGTGGTTTGTTAATGACTTTACCCGTGCCTAAGGAAGGATTAAAGACGAAAGGTTTGTTGTAGTTCTTGAGATTGACCCCACTAAGCAAACTTGCTAAAGTAGGGAAGGCTTCATTAGTGACACTTAAAGAATTCAGGGGTTGTTGTCTTATTACGCGAGAGGGCTCTTTGGATCCGGCGTCATTTAAGTCTGTCCCCTTGTCTCCCGCGTTATTAATGATCATGAAGTTCCTAGGCTCCTCGGAAATAGAATTTACTTTGTTTCTCACAACTGACTTTGATCCTTGTATAACGGGAATAATCAATGACCCATGGGCATCCGCCTGACCCGTCTTGGCAATCTGAACCCTTAGAAGTTCTACACAACTTCTTCTTAATACTTCAACCAGCTATGAAGATTTTCCTTAGGGTTTCATTTTTGTGACTGAAGGGAAGTATAATAGTATTTCTGGGCTTTTAGTATAGGGGTAACCTTGGAATACTACAAGGTATTTGGGCCAAGGTATTTTGGAATAATAACAATACTTGGAGAATACTTTTCTACCAAGGGGGGGGGGGGGGGTATTTCACGAGAACAACTAGGAGGGGGGGGGGATGTTTCGGCCAAGGCTTCACAAAGGGGGAGGGGTGGTTTGGACGAGAGCTTCAAGAGGGGGAGAGGGATTTCAAGACTTGGGAAATGTTTAAGGGATGAAGATTTTAGTCTTGCACTTGAGGGGTATTTATAGGGAAATCAATGGCCAAGATTAAGGCAAGTGGAGGGCAAGTGGAGGGTGTAGATTTGGACAAGTGTGTGTGGGTCCCACCTTATCCATCTACCACACAAAATATCTACAAAACATTGACCAAAGGTTTTAGGCCACAAAAATGAAAAAAACGTGCCAACATTCTCGTCCACTTGACCGCCCACTTGAGGGTGACACTTGTCGCCCACTCGTTGGTCCAAAATATTTCATCTCTCGGAAAAATCCGCAAAAATTAAAAATGTCGCAACCGAAATTTTCCCTTCACAAGGTTCGGAAAACTTTTCGTCGGAAAACAATTATTTTCGCTAGTTGTGCACAAATTTCGTCCCTTATGCCTACTTAAGGCTTGAAATTTTGTACGTACGTCCTCACATACATACTCAGGAAATACGGAGTATAACAAATTCTTCTCCACAATCAATATAAAACTGTCCATTCCTTAAGGCACATTCTCGACAATAACACTATCCATAACAATATCAATTTCCTTTCAATTTATTTTTCAATCCAAGTTGTTATTCCAATATGTTATATACATAATAACAATTACAACAACTATAATTCCTTTCTTCATTAACATGCGACGATTGTAACTATCGACCAAATTGATTACAACATTAATGGCTAACTTGTCCATTTTTCGGTTTTAACATGTCGACATGATCTAAATCTTTTCAAACTTCAATATATATACCACATGCTCATTTCTTAACTACTATAACATGTAATCTTCCATTACATTAAGAAGATGAAGATTTTACCTCAATAAGCCCTAATAATGTCCAAGCGTAAAAGTCGATCCTTAGCAACTTTTAGCTCCTCTTTTTATGTTCCAATCTGCTCCAAGCACTGCTTAGAAGCTCATGAAGATCTCCTCTTCAAGTTCCATCTTCAAAGTTGAAGAACACCTTAGGATTTCGCCTTGCGACTAACGTAAAAACGTCGTTTTTTCGAGATCTTTCTATTGAGATATCCTTACAATACCCCTAGGAACCTTGGGTTAAAGTCTTGTGACTAATGAACCACAAACGAAAAAAAATTCTTCTTCTTAGAGAGCAAAGCCGAGAGCTTCACTAAGAGCACACAAGTTCTCTAAATTTTTCTAAGTGTTGGAAGACTTGTCTTGCTACTAGTGTGCTTATATAACACATTGGAGGGGCTAGATTATAACACTTTTGTCACGACCCGATCCGGGGCCCGTGACTGGTGCCTTACCCGGGCACCCAAGTAGTCATACATCAGAGTAATCAGCGGAATATAAAAACAAGACATGAAACAAATGTAAAATGAGACACAGTTTATCTGAGAAAAGTCGCCTTTCGGCATATATATATAAACCAAGTCCGCGATTACATCCCAGCATGCAGTACTTCTGGACCTCTAAGAAAGTGAACAACTATGGCGGGACAGGGCCCCGCCATACCCTGAATGTACATATATCTACAAAACCAGGGAGAACCATACCAAAAGTCGAGCCTCCGGAGAAGATGGAGCTCCTGACACTAAAGCAAAGATCCTAAGGATGCGGATCTACAACTTGCTTTCCCTTACCTGCGGCATGAACGCAGCCCTCCGAAGGAGGTCAGTACAACAGGTACCAAGTATGTGAAACTGTAAAGTACTGAAGTGAAATCAAAGTTTTTAAAACCATTTACAAATACAACCAGTTCAACTGCACATAGTGCCACAACATAAACAAGAGCAAAATAGATATAATGTAACTGGTCTTTTCTAGGCCGCTAATGATCGAAGCAAGGCCAATCGCCCATAGTATCATTATGCATACCTAATCATGGACTTCCCGCAGTCCGCATAGGTCCCACAGACCCGCATGAGGTATTCCTCGCATCGGGGGTAGCTACTCCCCGGCATCGTCCTAGACTCTCGTAGTCCGCATGGCCACATAGACCGCATGAGGTAGTCCCCCGCACACTAACACGAACTCGTAGCTCGCGTAGGTCCCTGGACCCGTGAGACATCCTCGCATCGGGGCGACAACCCGGTATAACATGTCAAGAGGTGAGTGGTATAATACTAACATAACGGCTTACCGTTAAACAACATAAGCACAATAAGAATAACCTCTTTATACAAACGTTACAAGACACTACCACACATAGCATCATAATATGTCTACTCAGCAAACTATCTTGCTATACTTTCCAGAAATCAATACAAGTCTTTCATAAACACATAAGTAAACCGTTCCTTTTATCTTTCTTAAGTCGTTATACCTAACTTCCCATAAAGCTAGTATAACTCTTAAGCTTTTTGTTTAAAAACAAGTATTACTCTTCTTTCAAAAATAATTCATAATTCTTTTGAAATACTTCAAGATTCTTATTATTTAGACTCAAGTCAAAAGACGTCAAGTAAAACCATGTTCAGTTAACACACGTACGTCTACCGTACTATATATATTTTAAAATATCATGCTCAAGAGTATAGGAAGGATCACATACCTTCTCGGCGAAAATCCACCTGCCAAGTCGAATATGTCGCGCGCAGAGTATCAACCTATAATAGTCACATACGTCTATCAACGTCTAGACTACTCTGTAGAATATTCTAAGCAGATGGTTCTTAATTCTACGGAAAATTGGGCAGCACTTCCCTACCCGTCAAACTACTCAAGTCTACTGTAAATACAGTCCTATGTAAGTACAGTTCAATTCTCTTCTTTAATACCCTTCTAAGGTGATTACAGTTCAATTCTATTCTTTAATATCCTTCTATATCTTATACTCAAATCTTAACTATTCTTATATGTAATCTCTAATTACAATAGAAGGATAAGAGTATTTACCTCGATAAGCCCAAAATTATCCAAGTTAAATGTCGATCCTGAGCAAGGTTTAGCTCCTAATTTGCACGATCTGATAGCTCCAAGAAACTCTTAGAAGTTTCTACACAACTTCTACGTACTACTTCAACCAACTATGAAGTTTCTCCTAGGGTTTCGTTTAGTGACTAAAGGAAGTATAGTAGTATTTCTGGGCTTTTAGTATAGAGGTGACTTTGGAATACAACAAGGTATTTGGCTAGGGTATTTTGGGATAGTAACAATACTTGGAGAATATTTTTCTACCAAGGGAGTGTTTGGCTAGAGCTCTTTAGAGGGGGGGGGGGAGGCTTGGACGAAAAAGCTACAAAGAGAGGGGAGGGATTTTGAGACTTGGAAAATGATTTGTGGATGAAGAATTCTTCCAACTTAGGGGGGATATTTATAGGACTACCAAGGGCCAAGATTAAGGCAAGTGGAGGGCAAGTGGAGGGTGGAGATTTGGGCAAGTGTAACCTTATCCATCTACTCCAAAAAATATCACAAAATATCCTACCTAACCTTGACCAATGTTTAAGACATTTTTCTTGACAAAAACGTGCCAAGAATGCCCACAATTTGCCGTCCACTTGAGGGTGACAAGTGTCGCCCTCTCGTTGGTCCAAAATATTTCATCTCTCGGAAAAATCCGCAAAAATTAAAAATGTCGCAACCGTAATTTTTCCTTCGCAAGGTTCGGAAAACTTTTCGTCGGAAAACAATTCTTTTCGTGGGTTGTGCACAATTTTTCGTCCCTTGCCTACTTAAGGCTTAAACTTTTGTACGTACGTCCTCACATACATACTCAGGAAATACGGGGTATAACAACTTGTTAGGTTTGGATGAAAGAGATCAAGCCAAGTGGCTATTTGACTTAGTCAATTATCTCAAGCTCTAGCTTGCAAGACTTGTTCATCTTAATTTTGGTCAAATAACCATTCCATCCTTGGTCTAAATTCGAGCAAGCCATGTGGGGGGGGGGGTGTCACGTGTCAACATCTCATTCGTCCATAAAATTTCGTAACCCTCGTGGGCCCCACAAAACGTAAAATTTCTCGGGTGGGCCCCACGTGACCAAATCCGTAAAAATAAATTTCCATAATGATAATAAGTTCCATACTCCTCAAATAATGCATTTTGAGAATCTAATTCTCATCAACGAACATTTTTCCTTTCCGACGTTCGGAAGATTTTTCTTCGGAAAAACAATTCTTTCTTTCGTACCAATTTTCAAGTCTTGTGTTCTAGCGTCTATTCTCTTATTCATGTCCTGGAATTACGGGGTGTAACACTGCCCATCCGGATGGGGCAAGCTTCTATTGAAATCACCAACAGCGTCGAGTTCCCCCCGATTGGTCACGAACCCACCACATCCGGGCTTGTGAGCAATGGTCTTCAAGTGGGGGACGCTCACGCGGGAAATGATGTGTTATCTACCAATGAGGGAACTTCGGACTTCATTCCCTCCTCTTGCACCCTCGTCTCTCAAGACACTTCTTCGACTTCGAGTGGCAACAATTGTGAACCGGTCGCAGGGAATGTCACGGATGGAAAGAACAAGACTACGGATCATGTGAACATGAACAACAAGAAGTCTTATGCATCAATAGTCAAAGGAAACCGTGATGTTTCGAATGGTAAATGTTTGTATTTTGTTGCTGATTCCCGAAATATGGGGCCTCTTGACTTACCTAGGAGGGATTTGGATGATCTTACGGAGACTGTGGGGCACCTTTTGATTGGTTATTTTGCGGGGTCTTACTTAGAGAGCTTGGAATTAAAGAAGCTATGTCGCTCATGGGGAGTTGCATACCACTTTAATGTCCACGCTTCGGGTTGGATCGTATTCAAATTTAATACTTAAATTGACAAAGAGAAGGTCATGGCCAATGGGCCACACTTTGTTTATAGCACTCCTCTACTGCTGAAAGATATACCTCATTGCTTCACCTTTGACAAGAATGAGATATGTACCATTCCAATATGGGTAAGGCTCTCGTCTCTCCCGTTAGAACTTTGGAACGTTAACGCTTTGAGTCGTATCTTGTCCCATATTGGCAAGCCTATTGGAACCGACAAGCTCACTAGTGAAAAAGACCTCTCTTATGCACGGGCTCTAGTTGAAATAGATCTCTCCAAAGGTACACTTGATGCTATTGAACTCAAGCTTTGGGACTGCACAATCATTGACCAAAAGCTTGTTTATGAAAAGCTTCCGGACTATTGTGAGCAATTCCATATGATTGGACACTTCATTATAAATTATGAAAAGCACCATGCCAACACTAATAGACGGGTGCAAAGGAAAGGCGAGACATAAACCCTCATTGCCAAGGCAAAATGGGTTCATACCTACTTGGACACACCTGTAAGGGAGGTTGCCCCTACGGGTTCAGGCGGGAGTAAAGGTAAAAGCAAGAGTGGGGTCCAGTCTTTGGGGAAACAGATCGGGGCTGGCGCAGGTCGGAACATGGAGGAGGTATAAGGAGGAGGCCAACCATCGGGGTCACAAATCGTAGTTGGCATAGGTCGGAACTTGGACTTGGCGGGTGAGGAATGTCAGCCTATTGGGGCACAAACAAAGGCTAGCAAAGGTCGGAACTCTATTGCGGGAGACCCTAGGTGTCACGACCCGTTCCCGGGCCCATGACTGGTGCCTTACCCGGACACCCAAGTAGCCAAACATCAGAGTAATCAGCGGAACATAACCAAGACATGAAATAATAAAAGTAAGAATAGTCTATCCAAGAAAAGTTGCCTTTCGTCATATATATAAAATTACCCAGTAGTGAACAGTTACAATCCCAAAATGCGACAGGACTACAGACCTCTAAGGAAATATAAACACTATGACGGGACAGGGCCCCGTCATACCCCTGAATGTACAAAACATCTACGACACCAGGGAGAACCATACCAAAAGTCGAGCCTCCGGAGAAATGGAGCTCGACACGCAGTAAAGATCCTGGGCGAGGATCCGCTACCTGCTTCCCTTTACCTGCGGCATGAACGCAGCCCCCCGAAGGAGGTCAGTACAACAAGTACCAAGTATGTGAAACTGTAAAGTACAGATATATATGTACATATATAAAACCATAATATTTTTAAAACCAATTCACAAGTATATATGAAAACAACCGAGTTAACTGCACATAATGCCACATCACAAACAAGAGCAATAGTAGGTATACTGTAACCGGTCTTTTCTAGGCCGCGAATGATCGAAGCAAGGCCAATCGCCCATAGTATCATTATGCATGCCTAATCCTGGACTCCGCTGATCGCCACGCCCTAGGCGCGTGAGGTATCCCTCGCATCGAGGGTAGCTACTCCTCGGCATCGTCCTGGACTCTCGCAGTCCGCATGGCCACATAGACCGCATGAGGTATTCCTCGCACACTAACCTGGAACTCTCGTAGCTCCGCATAGGTCCCCTGGACCCGCATGAGGCATTCCTCGCATCGGGGGGCAACTTAACCCCCGGTATAACATGTCATGAGGTGAGTGGTACAATACTAACATAACGGCTTATCGTTAAACAACATAAGCACAATAAGAATCACCTCTTTATACAATCATCACAAGAATCGAACACAACGACTAATCGTTGAACAATATAAGCATAACAAGAATAACCTCCTTACGTAAGCGTCACAAGATACTAACACACGAGGTATCATAACATGTCTATCAAACCAACTTACCATACCTTCAGACAATATTTCAAGCATTTGATAAACAAATAATAAAAACCGTTTTCTTATCTTTCTTAAGTCGTTATACCTAACTTCCCATAAAGCTATTATAACCCTTAAGCTTTTTGTAAAAATCCAGTATTACTTTTCTTCCGAAAATGATTCATAACTCTTTTGAAATATTCAAGATTCTTAATATTTAGAACTTCAGTCCAAAGATATCAAAGTAAAACCAAGTTGATTTAACACAAATCGTCTAGTACTATATATATATTTGGAAAATATCATGCTCGAAGGGATAGGAAGAATCACATACCTCGCCGGCTAAACCCACTTGCTGTCGGATATGTCGCGTGCAAAGTGTCAACCTATAATAGTCAAAACACGACTATTAACTTCTAGTTTTCGTGGAATTCTTCTAAGTAAGACTCTCTTAGTCTACGGAAAATTGGGCACACTTCCCGTTTTACTCAATTCTTCATTTTTAACAAAGCGATACTTGATAACCAACGTGACACAATAATTTCGATAAGTAAGGAAGGGGATAACACGCCCAAACGGAACGTGATTAACAATCTCTCCTTCATAAATATAATAAGTAAATAAGGGGATTACACGCCCAAACGGTAACGCGGTTTACTATCTCGCCTTCATAATAACAATAAGTAAAAGAAGGGGATTACACGCCCAAACGGTAACGCGGTTTACTATCTCGCCTTCATAATAACAATAAGTAAAAGAAGGGGATTACACGCCCAAACGGTAACGCTGTTTACTATCTCGCCTTCATAATAACAATAAGTAATGAAGTCCAAAGTAAAAAGTCCAAAGTAGATACGTTCTTTAAGTTGGGGTCATTGGCCAACTTTTACATTTTACTTATCCAAATATTTCATTAGTCCTTCAACTTATATTCCAATCTTTATATAAGTTATAGTCCATAAAATACTTCCAATAAATGTATAATATCCATATATACATAATAATCAAATTCACAAAGAGTTTAAGGTTCATTACCTCAATACTAGCCCAACAATATCCAAGCACTTAGAGTTGTCCCAAAGCAAGTCTTAGCTCCAAACCTTTGTGCTTTAATTCCTCCTCTTTGTGTCCCAACTCATCATAAGTCACTTTTAGGAGTTTCTAACCAACTTCTTATACAAGAATTGGCTTTAAAAAGTGAAGAACACTTAGTCTTCAAAACTGTCCAGTTTTGGTTTTGTGGTGTTTTAGAGGCTATGAGTGTGAAAATCTTATCTAACTCTTGGTTGGTAATCTTCCTAACATACTAAGGAAGAACACTTATAAGTTTGAGAATTTTTGGACAATATTTGGTTAGGGAAGGGGGCTGTTTGACGAGAGCAAGCTAGAGAAGAGGGGAGGAAAATATTTTTCAAGACTTGTAATATTTTTAAGTGTGGATGATTTTCATCCACTTAGGGGGTTTATATAGCACAACCAAGGGATGGGATTAACACAAGTGTAGGGTATAGATCATGTGTGTAAGTGCCTACCCACACTTGTCTTATAAAAGCCATGCAAGTCTTGACCATGCAAGACTTGCCCACTAACTTCAAGTTGCCGTGCAAGCCTATGCCAACTAGGCAAGATTTGTTGGCCACTTGTCTTGCCAAGTTGTCCACCCATTTTCGTCCACTTGGCCCAATCTATAGGTGACACTTGTCGCCCTCCTATTGGTCCAAAATATTTTATCTTTCGGAACAATTCCATAGTCGTAAAAATATCGAAAACGTAAATCTTCCTTCACACGGTTCGGAATGACTTTCGTCGGAAAACAATTCTATCATTCTTACCCCGATTAGGGCGTATACACTCGTACGTACGTCCTTACGTACATACTCCGGAACTACGGGGTATAACATTCTCCCCCCCTTAGAAACATTCGTCCCGAATGTTCCTCCAAGATTCAAAATAACTCAGATAACGACATAGTCCCCCATAATTCGAACAGTTAGCAAAATGCCACATATGGCCACAACAGAATACCTAAGTACATATGACAATTTAAATTAACCGGTATGAAAGTGAGTTACCTCGAGGTGTGGGGAATAGGTGGGGATACTTCTGCCTCATGTCCTCTTCTGCTTCCCATGTCATCTCCTCTGCATTTCTTGTTCGCCACAAGACCTTGTGGAAGCCACATCCTTTGTCATGATCGCCTAACACATCGGTCAAGTATCGCTATGGGAATCTCCTCATACGATAACTCCTCTGTCACTGGACATCATCAACCGGGTGCACTCTGAGCGGATCTCCGATACATCTCTCAGCGTAGAAACATGAAAAAGCGGATGTCGCCTCGGATCGGACGGCAGATCAACTCATAGGCAACCTTGCCTACTTTACGGACAATCGATAATGCCCGATGTACCTTGGTGAGCTTCCTTTCTTGCCAAACCTCATGCACCGCCATGGGTGATACCTTGAAAAAACCCAATCGTGACCTCAAACTCCAAATGTCGGCGCGATGATCTGCATCGACTTACATGCGACTCGGTATCGATAACCGCTCCTGGATAAGCTTTACCTTATCCACTGCCTGCTGAACCAAGTATGGACCGACTAATTGTACCTCACCCACATCAAACCAGCCTATCGGTGACCTGCACTTCCTCCCATATAAGGCCTCATAAGGCGTCATCTGGATACTGGAGTGGTAGCTATTATTATATGCAAATTCTACTAGAGGCAAATGATCCTCCCAGCTACCTCTGAAGTTAATAACACAGGCTCGCGCATATCCTCAAGTGTATGGATAGTACGCTCTGCCTATCCGTCGGTCTGGGGATGGAATGCGATCGAGGCTCACTGCGTCCCTAATCCCTACGGAAAGACCTCAGGAAGTTAGCGTGGCGAGCTCCTGCATGCGATATAATGGAAATAGGGACCCCATGTAGTCTCACGATCTCTCGGATGTAAAGTCTGGCGTAATCCTCGGCCGAAAAAGTCGTTCTGACGGGAAGAAAGTGGGCTGATTTCGTCAACCTGTCGACGATAACCCAGATAGAATCATGCTTCTTCTGAATGCGAGGTAATCCTGTAATGAAGTCCATGTGGATCACCTCCCACTTCCATGTCAGAATCTCTATAGCCTGCAACAACCCACCAGGCCTCTGGTGCTCTACCTTAACTGCACGACAACGGGCCCGAGCAACAAATTACGCAACGTCTTTCTTGGTCGTCCGCTGATATATAGATCTAAGTTCATGGTACATCTTTGTCGACCCGAATGGATAGAATGCTTGCGCTGTGTGCTTTCCTAGAACCTTTGCCGAAGTCTGCAATATCTGGAACACATAACTGCCCTCAAACCTTAGCACCCGTGGTGCTACCTCAGGACCGCTTCCTCACGAAGAGCCGTAACACGATACCGTGTCATAACCGGATCCTCATACTGTCGCCTCTTCACCTCCTCGATGATGGAAGATTCGGCAACCTCTCGAACCCGAACTCCGCTATCATCAGAATCAATCAATCGGACTCCAAGGCTCGCTAGCCGATGTAACTCGCGGACCATGCCCCTCCTATCTGGCTGAACATCTGACAAACTACCCATCGACCTACGACTAAGGGCATCTGCCACTACATTGGCCTTCCCCGGGTGGTATAAAATATCGACATCATAATCCTTGATTAGCTCTAACCACCGTCTCTGTTGCAAGTTCAGCTCCCTCTGGAGGCTTTTGTGGTCTGTGTAAATGTCCACGTGAACTCCATACAAATAATGTCTCCAGATCTTCAAGGCGTGAATCACTGCGGCCAACTCTAAGTCATGTGTGGGGTAGTTCTTCTCATGCTTCTTGAGCTGTCGAGATGCGTAAGCTATAACCTTGCCCTTCTGCATCAACACACATCCAGGCCCGATGCCCGACGCATCACAATAAATTGCATAGCCGTCTGGCCCCTCTGGAAGAGTAAGAACTGGGGCGGTCGTTAGGTTCTCCTTTAGTGACTGGAAGCCCTTCTCGCAAGCATCCTTCCACTGGAACTTAGCTGCCTTCTGAGTCAGCTTGGTCAAAGGTGTTGAAATAGAAGAAAACTTCTCCACAAACCTCCGGTAGTAACATGAGGCCCAAAAGTTGCGCACTCCAGTCGGGGTAGTAGGTCTAGGCCAACTCTTGGTGACTCGATCTTTGTCGTATCTACCGAATACCATGGCCCTGAATATGCCCTAAGAACGCCATGAAGCTAACCAAAACTCACACTTCAAAACTTGGCATATAGCTGCGATCGGAGGACTCTCGACCGCCGTCGCCAAATGCTCTGTATGCTCCTGCTCTGAGCGAGAATAAATCAAGATGTCATCAATGAATACTATCACGAACGTATCCAGAAATGGTTTGAACACTCGGTTCATCAAATCCATGAATACCGCCGGAGCATTGGTCAAGCCAAAAGACATGACCCTAAACTCATAGTGCACGTCACGGTCGGAGCGATCTATGGATATCAGGCTCACAACTCGCACTTTGATGGTAACGGATCGTAGGTCTATCTTAGAAACACCTCGCGCCACGCTGGTCGAACAAGTCATCGATCTGGGAAGGGGTATCATTCTTAATAGTCACCTTGTTCACCGTAATCAGCGCATACATCTGGCGTCGTCATCCTTTTCTTCACGAACAATACCGGCGCTCCCCGGGCCTAATGAAGCCTTTCTCCAGCAAATCGCTCAGCTGGTCCTTCAGTTCTCTCAACTCGGCAGGTGCCATTTGGTATGGCGGAATGGATATAGGTCGAGTATCAGGCAGAATATCAATGCAAAACTCTATCTCCCTCTCCGGAGGGATACCCAGGAGGTCGTCTGGGAACACATCTGGAAATTCTTTGACTCAGGAATCGATCAGGTGCAGTGTCGCCGCCTCGTATCAAATACCGGACAAGATGATAGATATACCGCCGAACCATCTTCACGGCCTTGAGGTAGGAAATAAACTTACCCTCGGCGACAAAGTGTTCCTCGCTCGATAACCGGCTCCCGAGAAAGCTGAACCGTACAATCGTTTCCTCGATCTACATTGGCGTAGCAAGCTAACCAATCCATACCCGTGATCACATCAAAATCGGTCATATCCAACTCTATCAAGGCGGCTAGGTCGGCGGCGCATATAGTCACCGGGCAAGCCACTATATACCCGCTCGGCTACTCAAGATCCCGCGGGCGTAGCTGCCTCAAAAGGGTCTATGGACTCGGACTCATCCCTATCCTACTAGCAATAAGGGAGATATATAGGACAAGGTAGAACTGGATCTATCAAGGCATATCGTCGCAACAAGAACCGATAAAGTACACGTAATGACATCCGACGACGCCTCGCAGTCTGGCGGTGGACATGGCATAAATGCGGTTCGAGGACCGTGGAACTAGCACCCTGCCACGACCTCTGCGCGACCTGCTTTGGACCATGAGAACCACGCCTCGGGCGAGTAAGCTGTAGGAGATGAGGCAGACAAAAGACCTGTGGTGAACTACACTATCTGCGCCGCCGCCAGTCGGACGATCTCTCCAAAGTGACCTGCTGGCATGAAGTGAAACAAACTCCAGCGGCGGTACCACATTTCCCGAAATGGGATCTCCTACATCGAACACCTGAGAGGAAGGTGGTCTCGGTGGTTAGCACTGCTACTGGAAGTCTGAAGTCTGGGGCCACGACACGCCGAATACCCTGTCGGTCCCGAAGATGGTGTAGGAGTGCTCTGAGTTGGCTGAGTTGCAAATCTACTCCGCTGCTGAGGTCGTCCACCTCGAGAACTACCAAAGGATCTTGTCGTCCTGGCCTTTTTCTGCTGATATCTGTCAACCCGTCGGCCTCTACGCTCCTCACACCTAAGTGCATGAGCCTGCATGCGGGCAATATCCATGCCCGGCTGAAGAGCTACACCTGAGCAAGACTCCGCCAAGTAGTCATCAAGTCCTGTGACGTAGCGGTGCACTCGGTCCTCCATATCTGCTACTAACGCGGGAACATCTGAGCCAAAGTCGAACTCACATTGTACTCCCGGTATGCGCCTCTGCGCCTCGATATCAAAAATCTCGCCTCGTGCCCTCCTCATCTGCGGAGGCAAGAAGTGAGCGATAAATGCCTTTGATAACTCGTCCCAAACGGCTGGACGCGTCTGCTCCCCCCGGGACAGCTCCCAAGAATCGAACCAGTCGACTGCGGTATCGCGCAGCCGATGTGAACCTAAGACCACTGACTCGGTCTCTGACGCCTTGATCACTTTCATGATCGTATGGCTATCGATGAACTCCTGTGGATCATCCTCGAGCCTCGACCCATAAAACTACGGTGGCGCGACTTCGGAAAGTCGAAGTCTCAAACTATCCGGCCTCGGGTGAACTACGGTACTCTTTGGGCTGAGCTGCTGCATCGGCCTATCCTCGTGCCTCGCCACGACTCGCCAATAAGCGGGCCATCTCGCGTAACCCATGTCCTCTGCTCCGGTGTGGGTGGAGGCCCGGTGTCGTGGCCTCGGCGACCTCTGCTGCGACCTAAACTCTGCTAGGGCGGCGTCGTGGAACTTCGCCGTCGGAGGTATCACCTCGGGTAAGGGTTGGGCACGAGCCTCGTGACTCTGTGTACTCGCGGCTCCGCCGGATGCCTTGCCGCCACGGGCGGGTTGCCTTACGTGGAGGCATAGCGGTAAGAAAGAAATCCGTCGGAAGGGTCGACCTATAACACGGCTCTAAGGCACGATCTCGAGTGAGAAGAATGGAAACGATCCTAAATGTCCTGCGGCCTCACGATTATAGATGTGGTGCACAACACGATAATCAAGACTCTACTGAACACGATGCGTAGACACTTTCCAGGATTAAGCGCTCGATACCACTTTTGTCACGACCGTTCGGGCGTGGTAGTGCCTACCGGACACCCAAGTAGCCAAACATCAGAGTAACCAGCGGAACATAACCAAGACATGAAATAATAAAAGTAAGAATAGTCTATCCAAGAAAAGTTACCTTTCGGCATATATATAAAATTACCCAGTAGTGAACAGTTACAATCCCAAAATGCGACAGGACTACAGACCTCTAAGGAAATGTAAACCTTATGGCGGGGCGGGGCCGTCATACCCCGAATGTACAAAACATCTACGACACGGGGAGAACCGTACAAAAGTCGAGCCTCGGAGAAATGGAGCTCGACACCGGAGTAAAGATCCTAAGGCGAGGATCCGCTACTGCTTCCCTTTACTGCGGCATGAGCGGCCACGAAGGTCGATGACAAGTACCAAGTATGTGAAACTGTAAAGTACAGATATATATGTACATATATAAAACCATAATATTTTTAAAACCAATTCACAAGTATATATGAAAACAACCGAGTTAACTGCACATAATGCCACATCACAAACAAGAGCAATAGTAGGTATACTGTAACCGGTCTTTTCTAGGCCGCGAATGATCGAAGCAAGGCGATCGCCCATAGTATCATTATGAATGCCTAATCACGGACTCCGCGATCGCATAGGCCACTAGGCGCGTGAGGTATCCGCGCATCGAGGGTATCTACTCACCGGCATCGTCACGGACTCTCGCGATCCGCGTAGCCACGTAGACGCGTAGGTATTCCTCGCACACTAACCTGGAACTCTCGTAGCTCCGCATAGGTCCTCTGGACCCGCATGAGGCATTCCTCGCATCGGGGGGAAACTTAACCCCCGGTATAACATGTCAAGAGGTGAGTGGTACAATACTAACATAACGGCTTATCGTTAAACAACATAAGCACAATAAGAATCACCTCTTTATACAATCATCACAAGAATCGAACACAACGACTAATCGTTGAACAATATAAGCATAACAAGAATAACCTCCTTACGTAAGCGTCACAAGATACTAACACACGAGGTATCATAACATGTCTATCAAACCAACTTACCATACCTTCAGACAATATTTCAAGCATTTGATAAACAAATAATAAAAACCGTTTTCTTATCTTTCTTAAGTCGTTATACCTAACTTCCCATAAAGATAGTATAACCCTTAAGCTTTTTGTAAAAATCCAGTATTACTTTTCTTCCGAAAATGATTCATAACTCTTTTGAAATATTCAAGATTCTTAATATTTAGAACTCCAGTCCAAAGATATCAAAGTAAAACCAAGTTCAGTTTAACACGTCGTCTCTAGTACTATATATATATTTGGAAAATATCATGCTCAAAGGGATAGGAAGAATCACATACCTCATGCTAAACCCACTTGCCAAGTCGGATATGTCGCGTGCATAGTGTCAACCTATAATAGTCAAAACCGACTATTAACTTCTAGTTTTTCGTGGAATTCTTCTAAGTAAGACTCATCTTAGTCTACGGAAAATTAAGCGACTTCCCGTTTTACTCAATTCTTCATTTTTAACAATGCCCGATACTTGATAACGGCGTGGCGCAATAATTTCGATAAGTAAGGAAGGGGATAACACGCCAAGCGGAGCGTGATTAACAATCTCTCCTTCATAAATATAATAAGTAAAGAAGGGGATTACACGCTGACGGTAACGCGGTTTACTATCTCGCCTTCATAATAACAATAAGTAAAAGAAGGGGATTACACGCCCAAACGGTAACGCGGTTTACTATCTCGCCTTCATAATAACAATAAGTAAAAGAAGGGGATTACTCGCCCAAACGGTAACGCGGTTTACTATCTCGCCTTCATAATAACAATAAGTAATGTAGTCCAAAGTAAAAAGTCCAAAGTAGATACGTTCTTTAAGTTGGGGTCCTTGGCCAACTTTTACATTTTACTTATCCAAATACTTCATTAGTCCTTCAACTTATATTCCAATATTTATATAAGTTATAGTCCATAAAATACTTCCAATAAATGTATAATATCCATATATACATAATAATCAAATTCACAAAGAGTTTAAGGTTCATTACCTCAATACTAGCCCAACAATATCCAAGCACTTAGAGTTGTCCCAAAGCAAGTCTTAGCTCCAAACCTTTGTGCTTTAATTCCTCCTCTTTGTGTCCCAACTCATCATAAGTCACTTTTAGGAGTTTCTAACCAACTTCTTATTCAAGAATTGGCTTTAAAAAGTGAAGAACACTTAGTCTTCAAAACTGTCCAGTTTTGGTTTTGTGGTGTTTTAGAGGCTATGGGTGTGAAAATCTTATCTAACTCTTGGTTGGTAATCTTCCTAACATACTAAGGAAGAACACTTATAAGTTTGAGAATTTTTGGACAATATTTGGTTAGGGAAGGGGGTTGTTTGACGAGAACAAGCTAGAGAAGAGGGAGAGGAAAATATTTTTCAAGACTTGTAATATGTTTAAGTGTGGATGATTTTCATCCACTTAGGGGGTTTATATAGCACAACCAAGGGATGGGATTAACACAAGTGTAGGGTAGAGATCATGTGTGTAAGTGCCTTCCCACACTTGTCTTATAAAAGCCATGCAAGTCTTGATCATGCAAGACTTGCCCACTAACTTCAAGTTGCCGTGCAAGCCTATGCCAACTAGGCAAGATTTGTTGGCCACTTGTCTTGCCAAGTTGTCCACCCATTTTCGTCCACTTGGCCCAATATATGGGTGAAGCTTGTCGCCCTCCTATTGGTCCAAAATATTTTATCTTTCGGAACAATTCCATAGTCGTAAAAATATCGAAAACGTAAATCTTTCTTCACACGGTTCGGAATGACTTTCGTCGGAAAACAATTCTATCATTCTTACCCCGATTAGGGCGTATACACTCGTACGTACGTCCTTACGTACATACTCCGGAACTACGGGGTATAACACTAGGGGCACCGCGGATACTAAGGGGAGACTTGGAGAGGCACGCATTATGGAGAGCCAATCCGCAACCCTTAGCGATGTTGGCTTGGATAGGAGTTCGGGAGCGGTAGCGGATTCTGGTGGTAAGCCTTCGGGGACACAAACCGGGGTTGACAAAGGTTGGAACTCTATTACGGGAAACACTAGGGGCCACAAGGGTACTATAGTGAGTGATCACGAGACACACATAATGGAGACTCAACACGCTTCTCAAAACGAGGTTGGATTGGGTATGAGTATGGGTGCGGTAGCGCATTCGGGTGGTCAGCCTCCGGGGATACAAACCGGGGTTGACAAAGGTCGGAAATTAGCCACGGGAGACCATGGGGTCCCCCGGAGTCAGAGTGAAGCAAGGACGAGTCACGGCATCCTTCAAGCCAACCCGTAGAGACTCATTCCACAAATAACGCTAAGGGGACTTCTATTGATGAGAATGACCAACCGTCAGGACCACAAACCGACATGGGTAAGGGTGTGAAGGCACAATTTACAAAGGTTAATGACCCGGTCAGTATGAGCCCAGTCATTAAACAATCCGCAATTTTTAGGAAGCTTGTGGATATGTACGGTAACATATTGGTGCATAATGCAATCGATGCCAAAGCTAGATCAGCAATTGAGGCAGTCCTTGAGCAAAACCATGTTTTTTCTACTACTTCGGATGAGCACAAGGGAGGACTGACTAAGGGGAATCAAACAGTGATGGAGGATGGGTTCACGGTAGTTAAGAGAAGAGGGAAGGCGAAAACTAGCACAGGGTCACAAATTGTGCCTAGTACTGGTCCACTTACGAGAGCCCATCAACGGTATAATAAAGGTCAAGGGGTGCAAACCTATTTGACCTCCCCCGTGTGTATCCAAGATGATCGGCCCACACATCTCCCGACTCTTGTCCCTCATACTCATGGTGGCCAGCCTTCGGGGTCCCAAACCGAGGCTGGCAAAGGTCGGACTAACCCTAGGATAGAAGGGGGGAATGACGGAGGGATTTCATTCAGAATTGGGGGCCAGCTTGCGGGGATACAAGCGTGGTGGCGGGGCGCCTCACGACATCGGCGGTATAAGACAACACGCGGACAATGCGGGTAGTTCAATGGTTGCGGATATTGGTAGCCAGCTTGCGGGGATACATACAGAAGTTGGCAAGGGTCAGACAGATTTGGAAGCTCAACCTTTCGACCCTTCGGCTAAGGTTGGGAAAGGTCGAAACTCAGAAAGGACCACGAATGAGGAGGGGCAAGTGGATGCGAGGACGAGGGCAAAAGCTAAGACTAATAATGGTGGAAAAAGTTTGCCCATACCCTTGAGCAACAACCCTTCCCACTAAAAAGAAAGATGCTTATGGTGGCATCAGCTCTATTATTACTTATGAAGATAGCACCAAGGGGAATATTCCCCCTCAGTTATCGAAATGATCATTGCCTCATGGAATATAAGGGGCCTGTACTGCCCCTCCAAGCAAAAAAAGATTTTCTCTGTGGTGCGTGAGAACAACATTGACATCTTTGGTATCTTGGAATCTAAACTCAACAACTCGACTCTTGAACATCTCTGGACTTCTAAATTTCGCAACTGGGAGGTTTTGGATAAATTTACAAATCATCCGGCAGGGAGGATATTTATTTTATTGAACCCGGCCAAAGTCATCTTGCAAGTGTTTGACATCAACCCGCAAGCCATTCATTGCGATGTCACTTGTGCTATCTCCTCCAAGAGGCTTCAAGTCACTTTTGTTTACACGATTATTGATAGACGGGGATTATGGGAGAAATTGAGAGAGTACGGGACCCCCATGACTATGCCGTGGTTTGTTATTGGGGATTTCAACACGTATGAATGAGGATGAGCGTTTCAACATGGCACCCATCACCAGCTATGACACGAAAGATATTGTTGATTGTTGCCGAGATCTAAGCCTCACAGATTTATCTTCGACGGGATGCGACTTCACTTTCTGTCGCAGTAATACTTTGAGCAAGCTTGACAGGGCCCTCATTAATGCCCATTGGTTACATGAGGGCTGGTATGGCAATGCATATTTCCGTCGGTCCGGGCCTCGGACCATACGCCGTGCATTGTCTCTATTTTTGATCATCCAAAGATGCATAATAGGCCTTTCAAGTTCTTCAATATGTGGGCTACTCATGAGCATTTTGGTTGGATTGTGACGGATGTTTGGGAGCAAATTATCGATGGCAATGCTCAATTCCGGTTTTTCCGGAAGTTACTTTACCTCAAAGGACCTTTGAAGCAGCTCAATGAGAAAGACTTCTCCCATATCTCGATGCGGGTCAAAAGGGCAAAGTAGGAGCTGGATATTGCTCAACAGGATGCCTTGAGCAACCCGCAGCTTGACCACTTACACACGCGGGTTTCCGAGCTAAGGCGCAAGTCCATGGTTCTTATTGATGCGGAATTGAGTTTCCTTAGGCAGCTTTCCAAGTGTGAGCATCTCAAGCACAGTGATAGGTGCACTAAGTTCTTCCATGGTATGGTCAAACGTAACTCCAAAAGGAACTTTATTGCGGCCACTACCAAGAGTGATGGCTCTCTTATGAACTCCAGTGACCAAGTTTCAGCGGAATTCATTAATTATTATAAAGGGTTACTTGGAACTAGGGACGCTTGCGAGCCTATTGATGTTGGTGTCATATCTTCGGGCAATTTCCTCTCGGATGAACATGGGGATGACCTCGTTAGAAATGTCACGGATGCTGAGATTAAAGGGTCTTTATTCGGTATTGGGGATGACAAAGCCCCTGGACAGGATGGCTACTCTTTGGGTTTCTTCAAGAAAGCTTGGAATATCGTTGGCAGGGAGTTCTGCGAAGCGGTTAAAGAGTTCTTCACTTCCGGAAAGCTTCTCAAACAGATCAACCACACTACCATCGCCCTTATTCTTAAATCTACCCACTGCTCAACGGTGGGCGACTACAGGCCTATTTCATGCTGCGACATTATGTACAAGGTCATCACAAAGATCATTGTTTCACGGTTGGTGACGGCTTTGGATGTCCTCATTGATCCAGCTCAGGTTGCTTTTGTCCAGAATAGAAGTATGTCTGAAAACATACACCTTGCACAAGAGCTTTTGAGGGGTTACAACCGTAAGAGGGTCTCTAGCGAATCTTTGAAAGTTGATCTCATGAGCCCGATTGATGAAATTGGGAATTCCTCACGGCTATTTTGATTGGTTTGAATTTCCCGGGGAGACTCGTTGCTTGGATTATGGAATGTGTCTCCATGACTTCATATTCTATTTCTATCAATGGGAGCTTACACGACCATTTTAAGGGCCAAAAGGGACTCAGACAAGGGGACCCTCTCTCGCCTACCTTATTTGTTATTTGCTTGGAATATCTCTCAAGGATGATCAACAAGAACACTCAGAAAGCTTAAAGATCACCCACCTTGTTTTCGCCGATGATTTGCTACTTATATCAAAAAGGGACACTACTTCCGTATGGATCCTCATGGATTGCTTTCGTGATTTCCAGAATTGCTCGGACCTTAGTTCCAATACACTCAAGTCCAGCTTGTACACGACTGGTATTACGGACCACGACCTTGCTGATATTAAGCAGATTACTAGCTTCGACACTGGCGCTATGCCTTTCCGCTACCTTGGCATTCCCCTTGCCGCTGAGAGGATGAGACTGGTTCACTATGACCCTTTTGTGAACAAAATTGCAGGGTACACTGACTCATGGATGAGCGCTACTTTATTTTATGCGGGCAAGCTTGAACTCATCATGTCTGTCCTCCAAGGTGTGGAATGTTTCTGGTTATCAATGCTGCCAGTGCCTGTTGCGGTTTGTAAGAAAGTCTACGGGCTATGTAGGACCTTCCTGTGGCGTTCAAACCACCCCCTTTTTGCATGGAATGAGTGTACCAGGCCGTAAGCCGAGGGAGGCCTCGGAATCAGGGATCTCAAGGCCTGGAACCTTGCCTTGCTCGCCAAGTGCCTCTGGAATATCCATCGAAAGAAGGACACACTTTGGATTAAATGAATCAATAACAAGTATCTCAACAACAACAACAATATTTGGACCTAGGTTGCTAAGAACGACGACTCACATTTGATCAAGAGGCTTCTGTTTATCCGTGACTTCATCCTTGAACGGGAAGGATCACATGATCAGGCGGCTATTAACATGGCGGCATGGTATAATAGTAATCACAATGCCTATGATTACTTCAGGACACATGGGCAGCAGATGATTTGGGCGAAAGATGTTTGGAGTTCTTGTATCACTCCAAAGCAGTCCTTCATTCTATGGCTTTGTGCGAGGAGAAGATTACGGACGAAGGATATAATCACTTATATTGACATTGATAGAAGGTGCTCCCTTTGTGGTTATCTCTGGTCACGGGTCAAGACATGACTTGGTATCAGGAGGGCTATGACCACCATCGATAGTGCTCTGAAAATATATCAGGAAATAGGGGCATGGCACTGGTTGGCAAGCTAAAGCTAAGCGGGTTGGCCTGGCCACTACCGTCTACCACATTTGGACTGAGAGGAACAAGATTATCTTTGACGGGTCGAGACTCGATAGAGAAGCTGCTCTCTTTAGGATCAAGACCAGCATCTTCAAAATTTTGTTCACATTATACCCCATTTTCCTGGACAGATTTGTATCACTAGCCACAAACTAGGAAATGGATGATTGGTTGGACCTGTGGCCTCGTCGAAGCGCCTTTTGCAAATCTCCAGACTACCCAACTTGTGGGATCAGCTGGAGTCTTCCGACCACCCGGAATGTGGGATTGGCAGGAGTCTTTTATGCTTTGTACCTCATGACTTCCCGACCTGTGGGCAAGCATGTAATAGTACGTGGTATGGATAGTAGGTACTATGGCGATTACTCCATGCGGCATAACGTGACTAGGGTGGGTCTTTACCCATGTCCGAATAGGTACTCTTCCCTTGACCGTGGGTTTGTCCCATTTGGGTTTACAATGGAAAGGGTTTAACGAGGCCCACCGCTGCAACCTTATGCTCTACATAAGGGAATTGCCATAGTAAAGGACAATACATCTCTTTTTTTATTAGCTTGGGCACTCACGACTACCCGGCTTGTGGGCTAGCTTGAGCTTTTGTTACTGACCAGCCTAAATCTTGTGTTGACTTGCCTAGCAGGGACACACTAGATTTACATCGTCTTTATGTCGCGGGCACACCCACAAAACATGTACATTCGGATAATTATTAATACACATTTACCTTTTCATAAAAAAAACATAGATGAAGCCGTTGCATAGGCTTACTTGAAATGTCGTTGTTGCGTAGATGCGATGCAGATACTCGTCGTTTCATAGACGAAACATAGATGAAGTCGTTGCATAGGATTACATGAAATGGCGTCGTTGCATAGACGTGATGTAGATGTTCGTCGTTGCATAGACGAAACATAGATGAAGCTGTTGCATGGGCTTACATGAAATGACATCGTTGCATAGACGCGATGCAGATGTTCATCGTTAGATAGACGAAACATGATGAAGCCGTTGCATATGCTTAAATGAAATGACGTCGTTGCATAGACGTGATGCAGATGTTCGTCGTTGCATAGACGAAACATGGATGAAGCCATTGCATAGGCTTAAATGAAATGACGTCGTTGCATAGACGCGATGCATATGTTCGTCGTTGCGTAGATGAAACTGTCATGACCCGAACCTCGGGCCCGCGACAGGTGCCCTACCTAGGCACCCTTCCACCCATACAACACAAGTAACCCACATAAGCTAAATAACACTCATCATTTTTTTTTCAAGCAAAGGCAAAGACGACAAGGCTGCCATAATATATAACACTAGAATGAGACTAAAACTATACAACAATGTCAATACAACTCACGCCAGTCTAGCTCACATATGAATACAGACCTCTAAGAGTTTTGACAATAACTATGACGGGGCAAGGCCCGGCTGTACCCTGAAATACACAACTGTTACACCCCGTAATACCAGGTCTACTAATTGAGAACATGATTAAGGATTTAAGATTTGAATTTTGGAAGGAAAGAATAATTACATTTTCTTAAGGAAAATTTCGGAAAAAAATGTGACGACGGAAAAATTATTAACTTGGAGTATAATACTTCTAATTGGATTTATGGACTTAGTATTGGATTATAAGGTGTTGGAATTGATAATATGGGGTCCGCCGAGAATTTCACAATTTCGAGGGGATCTTCGAAAAATTATAATATTTTGGACCAATCGGAGGGCGACACGTGGCACCCCTTCACTTGTCTTTCTAAGATGACAACAAATTAGATATTTTGAGAAGGGACAAGTGGACATGGGTCCCACTCCACTTGGCTATACATATTCAAGTCTTGCAAGACTTGGATCACTTTACACTTAGACCAAAAAATAAGCTCTCATCTTCTCCCCTTTAGCTCCATAATTTCGAGAGCCCCTTGGCTAAGAACAACCATTGTTGATCAATTTATTTCTCCAAGATTAAGCCCTTAAACCAAGTGCTAAGCCTAGATTAATATTCTACACATTTTTATTTGTCTTGGCCGAAAGTTGATGCCAAAACCCTAGGGGTTTAAATCGACTTTGGAAGTGAGATTCAAAGAGAAGTTGCTCCTAAGGTTGTAGGGGTACATATATGTGATTGGAACTTGAAGAAGTGGAGCGAAGCAGCTGCGTACCAATAAAGACCGGACTGTTTTGGGGCGTTTTTGGGCAAAAAATGAGGTAAAAGTCCTTCTTCTTTTAAAGTAATTGGATATTACTTATTGTTATTATGTATGGATGAACTTGTGTTAGAAAATAATGAAGAATAAAAAGCGTTTGAGCCATTTTTGGGGCTAAAACCGATTTGGGACAGATTTGGTGCAAATGGAATTTGTTGGTTATTGTCGTTGTTATCTTCACCTATTGCATGTTATAATGGATTAATATTGTTTTTAATAAGTTGTTATAACTTATGTAGAAGTTTTGGAACTCGAATTGGAATAAAATGGATTAAGGAACGAGTTATCGGGTTGTAGTTGTTGTGGCCGAGAAACTGCCCAAAATTGTTAGACGTTGTTGTGTCGTTTAGTGGACTGTTTTGAGGTATTAAATTCTGGAAATTTAATTGTTGTTATGAATGTTTAAGTGTAGTAGTTTCTAATGAAAGTCCTAAGGGAATAAGGGTGTGGAAAGGCGTTAAAAGGCCTCACATTTTACCCTCGTTATGATTGGATTGCGGACTGTTTTTATGGGCTGATTTGTGGACTGTTTTGTATAACTGTGGGGTAGAATTTTACACGTCCAGTTAGGCGTGTAATCCCCTTTGGCTAACTGTTGGTTGTGCCTTAAATGTGGCTTGTTTGTTGATGAATACGGGCCTTGGAAAAGGTGGAAAAGTACGTAGAAACAAAGGAAGTGCTGCCCAATTGTTACACCCCGGAATTTCAGGATATGTTTATAAGAACGTACGTAAGAACTCAGAAATGTTAAGGTTTGAGACGAGTAAAAATTTATCAGAATTTTTGGAATTGTCGGAAAACGAATATTGCGACGAATGGGAGGGCGACACATGTCACCCCTCCCCCCCCCCTTAGTGGTCTTGGACGAAAATGGCATGGTTAAAATGGTCATTTGACCATAATTTAAATGACCAAGTCTTACAAATACAAGGATCTTGACATTGTTGACTTGTCAAAGTGCCACTTGGGCTTGATCCATGTGAAACACATCTAAGCCGCACAAGTGTGCTAATCTAGACCCTTCCTAGTATTATATATGTCTACTAGTTGCAAGACAAGCTTATACACTTAGAAATTTTTCAAGAAAATTTGAAGACACACAAGTGTGCTCTCGGCTTTAGCAAGGGTTTGAAGAGAAATTTTTTCAATTGTTGTCCAATAATTCCCATACTTTAAACCAAGGTTCCTAAGTGTATTGTAAGGTTATCTCAATAGAAAGATCCCGAAAAAATGGCGTTTTCGTATTAGTCGCAAGGCGGAAACTAAAGGAGTTCTTCAACTTTGAAGTTGGAACTTGAAGATGAGTTCATCATATGCTTCTAAGGGTTGCTTGGAGTGGATTGGAATGTCAAAAAGAGGCGCTAAAGTTGCTAAGGATCGATTTGTAATCTTGGATCATATTTGGGCTATATGAGGTATAATCTTCGTCTTACTTTTGTAATTGAAGATTCCATGTTATTATAAGTTAGAAATGATCATGTGATATGTGTTATGAAGTTTTATAAGTGTTATGGAAATTTGGAAACTCAAATCCGAAAATGACATGTTAAGCCATTTGAAATTGAAATACAATTTGGTCGATAATTAGAATCGTCGAATGTTTACCTACTTGAGGATTGTAGTAGTTATAATCAATTGTGGCTAGATAACATGTTATATTAAACCACTTGGATTGAAAAGAAATTGGAAGAAGAATTGGCATTGTAGTTTAGACTAGTTTGATATATATTGTGGGGCGGAATTTTACATGTCTTGATTAAGCGTGTAATCCCCTATTGTTAACTACTTTGTTGGGCCTTAAATGTGGCGTGTTTGGTTATTGAATTCGGCCTTGAAAAAGGTGGCAAAGTATGTAGAAACAAAGGAAGTGTTGTCCGATTTTCCGTAGAATTTAGTGACTTTGCACTTGGAATATTATACGTTTGAAGTAAGAAGTTAATAGACGTACTATGGTCATTATAGGTTGACATACTACGTACGGCGAATTGGAATTAGCAAATGGATTAAACCGAACAGGTATGTGGAACTTTCTTATCTCTTGAGCATGAATAAGTTGTAAATGTATAGTACGGTGAGCGTCTGAATTTTGACAATCTAGTCTATTTGATATCCTTGGCTTATTTTAAGAATGTTCAAGTTGGTTGAGTTAGGGAGTTAACTCACTTGTTTAAATATTAAGGATATCTTGGTTTTCAAAAGTTAAGAGACTTTAAGTGTGTTGAAAGTATTATTGATACTTGTTTTGTTGGAAAGTTTAAGTCTCTTGGTTATAAAGAAGTATGTAAGTTGCTAATGTATAAAGCTAGTATAACGGCTTTATGGGAAGTTGGTTATAATAGCTTTATGGAAAGTTAATAAAAGAGTGGTTTACTCTAAGTAATTTAAGTATGTTAAATGACTTGAAATAACGAAAGGCAAATTGATTTAAAGGCATCAATTGCTTAAGGTTTTTAAAAGAAAGAAGTCACTTGATTTAGAAGCCCGAAAATGTATTTTCTAAAAAGGTATTGTGACTTGTCTTAAAATGTAGTTATGACTTGATACTACGGTTATTAGTATCTTGGAAGTTTATATGAAAATGAGTCATTTTAAAAGAATAGAAGTACGTAGTACTTTGGGTTAAACTCCCGGATTTATAATGACATGTTAGTGCCTTAGGTAAACTAAAATGAGAGTGTATATGAATAAGACTAATAAGAAGTTAGGGGGATTTCTTAACTTGCTTACTTATTGTATGATAGGCCGGTAGTGCTTATGTTTTGTTTGATGGTCAGTTGAGACAGGGTAAGAGTATATCTGAGGGGTAAATCCCCAAGATAGTTATACCACCTGCTTTACCACCTTCTCCAGGGTAAGAGTATATCTGAGGGTAGATCCCAGATAGTTATACTACCGCTTTACCTTCTCGGGGTAAGAGTATATCGAGAGGTAGATCCCAAGATAGTTATACTACCTGCTTTACCACCTTCTCCAGGGTAAGAGTATATCTGAGGGGTAGATCCCCAAGATAGTTATACCACCTGCTTTACCACCTTCTCCAGGGTAAGAGTATATCTGAGGGGTAGATCCCCAAGATCGTTATACCACCTGCTTTAGGGTAAGAGTATAAATGAGGGGTAAATCCCCAAGATCGTTATACCACCTGTTTCCGTGGATTTGCTACCTATACTTTTGATTACTCTCATTGTTAGTAAGGCACTGTGTACTGTTAATTGAGTTATCATACCTGTCTCCAGTTTTATTATTGACTTATGATTTCATTACAATACTTTCAGTTTCACATATTTCGTACATGTTATCTCGACCTCCTTGAAGTGCGTTCATCCGCATGAGTGAAGTCTGATTCTTGATCCTCGCTCTTGGGATCCTTTGTTTGTTGAAGCTCCTTTATTCGGAGGCTTATCCTGGTATTGTCGATCGTTGTACATTCATGGGTATGGCGGGGCCTGTCACTTGAGTTGTTATTCTTAGAGGTGCGTAGTCACATTTGTGGATTGGGTTGTAAAGAAAAAAAAAGTATCTTGTTTTATTGCGTATATTATGCGGAAGGTGGCCTTATCGGCTTCTTTGTTGCTATTTTTATGTTCAAGCATTTTATAAGTTGTGTATGTTCATTGCTATTCTCTCGATGTATCTGAAAGGGTGCGGGTAGGGCACGATCGCGAGCTTGAGGGTCGGGTCGTGACACCAATTTTCCGTAGAATTAGAGGGCCATTATTTGGTATAAGTCCTACACTTGATAGCTTGTAGTTGATAGAAGTTCTATTGTCATTTTAGGTTGAAGTACTACGTGTAGCACATTCTACTTGGCTTGTTAATTGCCAATAAGGTTGAAGTACATTGGAGTGTATTGCTACTTGTCGTTTGGGTTAGTCTCCAACGAGGTATGTGAACTTCTTCCTTCCTTTGACATGATTATTTGGTAAGCTATGTGACTAAATTTTAGTGAGTCTTTGTGACTTGATTTGGTAAGTCTATGCGACTTAATTCATTTGAAGTAAGTAAGTCGATTTTGGAAATATATGAGTCTTGATTATGAAATTATGAGTGGCTTAGTCAAAATTGTATAAGTTACTGAAGTACTTTAAAGTTAAGAGATTGGATTTAAGGTTAAGAGACTTGATTTCTTTACAAGTTATGAGACTTAATTTTTCAAGATATGGGACTTGATTTCTAAAGTTAAGAGATTTGATTTAAAGTTATGAGACTTGATTTCTTTACAAGTTATGAGACTTTATTTTTCAAGATATGGGTTACTTGATTTACTTCTAAAGTTAAGAGGCTTGATTTCGAAAGAGTATGTGACTTGAGTTTTAAAAGTATACGTTTATTGATTTAAAGAGAAGGAGTTTTATGATTCTTTTTAAGTATGTATGTACGTAGTACTTTTGGGTTTAGTTTCCCCAGTGTGATAAGAAATAAAAGTGCCTTAAATTCTCTAAAATGAAAGGTTGTTATAATAGCATTATGGGAAGTTGTTATAACGACTTAAGAAGAAGTGAAAGGGTGGTTTAAAATGTTATGTAAGGAAAATCACACCGAGCCCCACAGGCGGGCCGGATTATGCTACATGATTCCACAGTACACCGAGCCCCACAGGCGGGCTGTATTATGCTACATGATTCCACAGTACACCGAGGCCCACAGGCGGGCCGAATTATGCTACATGATTCCACAGTACACCGAGCCCCACAGGCGGGCCGGATTATACTACATGATTCATCAGTACACCGTGTCCCGTAAATGGGTCGGGTTACGTTATCACGTATGGGTAATCAAAGTAAGCTCCCAAATAAGAAGTCCCTCCATAAAGGGCCGGATTATGTTATGTAAGATATGTAAGTTATGTGGAAAAACTTGATCGAATTCTTAAGTATGTATGTAAAAATATGATGTTAATTCTTATTAAAAGAAGGAAAAGAATGATTAATGTACGATTGATTTCATGAGTTAAAATGGCACGGTAGGATCTGGTATTTTAATTTTTATACTTGCCCCTGTCATTCTTTTGTACAGTTATGATCTTGTTTAATGTACTTTATTTTCGTTCCATAATTAGTACTTGTTGTCTTGACCGACTTAGAAGTGAGTTCATGTCCCAGGTCTAGGTATCTGATTGTGGATCCATGAGCTTAGGATCCTTGTTGACATTTTGAGATGGCTCCAAGTTAGGAGTTTGTCATTATGGCTAGGTATATTCGAGGATACGTCGAGTCTTGCCTGTCATAGCTGTTGTCACCTTTAGAAGTGCTGTATTCATATGTAATTTGGGTGGTGTAAGTTGTATTTACATTGTTGTACAGCGTAGACCCTTTCGGGTGATTTATATTTATACGGAAGCCTTTCCGGCTTTGCCTTTGTTTTAAAAAAAATGAGTGCTATTTATCTTCCACGGTTTATTTATGTTGTATGGGTAGAAGAGTGCCCAGGTAGGGGCACGATCCACAGCCGGTTGGGGCGTGAGTGGTATCGAGCGATTAGTCCTCGGCATGAATACAGACCGTGTATAGTAGAGTCTTGTTTATCGATGTGTTGTGCACCACATCTATAAACAGGAGGCTATAGTACATTTAGGATTGGTTTACCTTCTTCTAACTCTGAGATCGTGCGATAGAGTTTTGTTGTTAGGGTAGTCTCTCCCTAACGTGTTATTTTGATTGCAGATATGAGAAAGGCAACAGTGATCCTGAAAGGATTATATGGACTTCGTATCCAGGTTGGTAAAACAATTTGTTATACCCCGTAGTTGCAGGGTATGTATGTGAGGACGTACGTACGAGAGTACGGCAGAAATTTTGAAAAGAAAGAAAGATGTGAGTTTTCGACGGAAAAGTTTCCGGTAATTTGTGAAGAAAAAGGTTCGTTAATGAGAATTGGTTTCCCAGATTTGGTATATAGGCTTCTTAAATTATATTAGAATTTTGAGATTTTATTTTCGGAAATGGTCACGTGGGGCCCACGGGAGAAATTCTGATTTTGTAGAGCCGCTTTGTTTTGAGATTTCGGTATTTTGGATATTTTGGAAGACGAAATATTAGGCGAATCGAGCGACACGTGTCACCCATGTGGCACCGGCGAATTTACCTTTGTGCACAACAGGTTAGAGTCGTTTTTCGCGAAGCGTTTGCGTAACTTGCGAAGGAAAATTCCGGCTATGTCGTTTTGTATTTTTGCGGATTTTTAGGCGGCGGAACATTTTGGACCAACGGGAGGGTGACATGTGTCACCTGCATTGGAAACAAGTGGGCGGTAACTTGGGCGTTTAGGGTGTCAGTGGGAAGATATTTTTGGTAGATATTTGTGAGGGTTTTAAGGAGTAGGGACTAGGGGCACTTGGGCATATCTTGGCCTTACACTTGCCTTGCACATGGCTTGATCTTGGCCGTTGGTTGGCCTTTGGTTTTCCTATAAATACCACTAAGCTTGAAGACTTCTTCGTCCAAAATCTTCCAAGTCTTGAGTCCTCTCCTCCTTTGTGTGTGTTCTCGTCCTAAGCCTTCCCCCTCCCCAGGTGGCCTTGTGGCGAGAGCCTCCTCCTCCTTTGTGGTGCTAGCCGTGGGGTACCCCTGCTAGTTGTTTTAGTATAATACCCTCCTTGTGGTATTGAAATACTTCTCAGTATTGTTATAATGCCCAAAATACCTTAGCCTTTACCTTGTTGTATTCCAAAAGTTACCTCTATACATAGAGCAGGAAATACTACCTTTTGTCCTTTTAGTCTCAGCCAGAAACCCTAAGGAAATCTTCAAAGTTGGTTGAAGTATTTGAGTAGAAGTTGGTTAAGAACTTCTAAGGGTTGTTTGGAGCGGATTGGAGCGTACGGAGTAGGAGCTAAACCTCGCTCAGGATCGACATTATAACTTGGATAATTTTGGGCTTATCGAGGTAAATATTCTTGTCCTTATTGTAATTGGAGATTACATGTTGTAGGAATATATAGTTGAAGTATACTATATGTAGAATGAACTTTGTATTTGGCAATGTCTTTTGACTTAAGCTGAAGAGTAAAGAAAAGAATCGACTGTATTTACATGGGTATTGCGATGAACTTGTGTAGTATTCTTGAGTAGAATTGTACACGTCAGGTTAGATGTGTAAACCCCACTGGTTGGCTTGGTAGCGGCCCGATAGAGGAGGAGATTCTGTTGTTGCGGGGAGAAGTCTGCCGAATTTTACGTAGAGAAATGGAACCTTGTGCTTTGAAGTTAATGAGCGTTTGTGACCTTTCTAGGTGAAAGTACTAAGAGTAGCGTATTCTACTTGAGGAGTGGAAAGGGCTAGCAAGGTTGTAGTACTTGGAGCATTTTGCTTATTGTCGATACTCGTCGCGAGGTATGTGAACCTCTTCCTATCTATTCTAGCATGATATGTGTGTAACTATGTAAATGCGGTGGGCGTCTGGTGCTAAGTGTATTTGTTTGGTTTAAACATAAAGTGTTATAACGGCTTTATGGGAAGTTGGTTATAACAGCTTTATGTAGGTAAGAAAATGGTTTACTGATGTTAGAAGTTAAGAGACTTGATCTTATAAGATAAGAGACTTAACTTATTTGTTTTAATGTGGATGTTTGTGTGAAACCTCATTCGTGAGTAATGAGTACTTGGTTTTAAAGGGATAATGTTTCTTGATTTGGAAATCGAATGTGTATCGACAGACCATTGCGGCGTTAATAAAGGAAAATGTATTGAATAATGATGTGTTGTATTAAAACGGTAGAAACCTCCATCTGCATAGAAGCTAAGATGACACAAAATGATATTACATTATCTATATCATGCATGCAGTAATAAGATCGTTATAAACAAGAATAAACTACTCACATATATGACATATGATACTAAATTGTTTTAAAAGAGATTAAGACTATGAGTTATTAAACCTTTCTAAAATAAGTGACTTGAGCATTTGAAATTAGGCAAATTTGAGCGTTTGGAAAATAATGTTGTTACTTGATTTTACAAAAAGTGGATGTGTCTTGTTGACTTAAAAAGATAGTCACGATTTTTATACTACGGGTATTGTGTTACTTATGTGAAAGTACTTTGAGTTGTGTTAAACTTGCCTATGCTTGTGATGATAGCCTTTGTTGTACAAGTGTTGTATTTACGTATTCTGGCGTCTCTCGATAGAAGTCGGTTGACTTGTTGAGAACTTACTTGGGCGTCTGCGGTGATGGAGAAATTCCGCAGATGCGTTCGCATTGATTGTGTTACTTTTGCTAATCGCTTTGGACATACCGACACGATGCGTAGCGCGGGTATGCTTCCGTGTTGATCTCGCTTTATTGTTTCCCTTTGGGCATCTCGACACGATCGTGAGCGCGCGGGTATGTTTCCATTTGGAATCTTTGTCTTATTGTTTCCTTTTGGACATCGACCACGATCGTAAGCGCGCGGGTATGCTTCCATTTGATTCTTTGTCTTGTGGTTCCCTTTTGGACATACCGACACGATCGTAGCGCTGCGGGTATCTTCCATTTGAATTGTTATCTGACTTTGGCATCTGGTAGGACTTGGTGTCTTTGGTGTACTTCTTGGTGTTATCATATCATAGGCTGGCGTGATGAGAAGACATTCCACGGGCATGATTGATGTGGAGGCGTGAGACCACGACTTGATATAAGCGATATATGTGTATCGTAGTTTGGTTATCATTCATGTCTCACCTTTATATAAGCGCTATGATTTCATTCTGATATTTCTGATTTCACATACTTGGTACTGTTATGCGACCTCGCCTTGGGCTGCGTTCATCTGCGAGTAAGGTACATCGATCGTGGATCCTCGCTCTTAGGATCTCGATTCGGCGTATTGGGAAGCTCCGTTTCTCGGAGGCTTATCTTTTAGTATGTGTTCCACGAGTTGTAGGTTCTTGTACATTCGGGGTATGGCGGGGCCTGTCCGTCATAGTTGTTGTAAATCTTAAGTGCATGAAATCTTGTTGTGGCGGGGTTTGTGAAAAGGATTAAAGCTGCGTTTTGAAAGAGTTGTATTTATATATGTTATTGGAAGGTAGCAGTTGGGTTGGCTTTGTTTATGATCATATATCTTGTTTCTTGTTTAAAGTTTTATTTTCATTTGGTTTTCTCGATGTTGTGTCACTAGGGTGCAGGGTAAGGCACGATGCTTGGGCCGAGCAGTTCGTTACAAAAGTGGTATCGAGCGATTAATCCTCGGAAAGTGTCTGCACCGTGTCTAGTAGAGTCTTGATTATCGGTGTGTTGTGCACCACATCTATGTCGAGAGGCTATAGGACATTTAGGATTGGTTTCCATTCTTCTCATTACGAGATTGTGCCTTAGAAATGTTGTAAGTTGGACCCTCCGCGTATCTCGTTTTTACGATTATGCCTCGCGCAAGGCAACTTGAGCCCGAAGGCAAAGCGGCCGAGGAGCTGCTAGTGAGATCTGAGAGAATGCAGCGCGAGCGATGCAGCGAGATTGTGCTTGACGGCGAGTTTTGCGGCGCCCGGCCCAGCGAGTTTAGAGCGCAGCGATGGCTGCTTTGAGACCTGATACACGAGCCTCGGTCTCGGCTGGAAGCGAGATGAGATAAGTACAAGAGATGGCCCGATTCTTTGGCGAGTCGTGGCGAGCATGAGATAAATTTGAATCTGGCGATTCAGTTCGATAGCACGATGGTTCACCCCGGCGAGATAGTTTGAGGCTACGGGACTTTACGAGTTGTAGCGCGAGTTTTATGGGTCGAGGCACGAGGATGATCGCGAGGAGTTCATCCGGCGATTCTGGCAGTCGTGAGTGATCGAGCCGGAGACCGAGTCGGTGGTCTTAGGTTCGCATCGGTGCGTGATACCGCATGATCGGGTTTGATCGTGGGAGTTGTCGGGAGAGCATGCGCTTCCAGGTATGGGGCGAGTTCTCGAGAGGCATTCCTCGCTCACTTCGCCTCGCGGATGAGGAGGGAACGCGGTAAACAGTTTATGATCTTTGGCGAGCGGCGTCTGATTGAGTCTGGCGTGGAGTTTGACTCGTTGGCTCGGTATGTCCCGCTTTAGTGGCAACCATGGAGGATAGAGTGCACCGCTACGTCAGGGCTAGATGATTACTTGTGAGGCTTGTTGGGTGTAGCTCTTGGCCGGGCATGGACATTGCCGCGTGCGAGCTCGTCTGTTTGGGATGTGAGCGCGGAGAGATCGGCGGAATGACCGAGTCGGCAAAGAGGCGAACAGCGGGGTCCTTTGGTGACTTTCGAGGCGAACCGCCTCGGCAGCGAACTAGTTATGCGCCTCGCCCGATGCATAGTGGTCCTCGCAATCTTGAGCATCGAGTATTGAGGAAGCGGTCGGGGCTCGAGGTTCATATTTTGGAGAAGCGGGGTGTTAGCCAGTGAAGCCACCCTACCTCGTTGTGACGTGGTAGACTCGCGGTGGGGAGTGTCGTGCTAGTCCGGGAGTTTGTTTTACATGCGGCAGCGAGGCCATTTTAGGAGCTGTCCGACGGGTGTATTTGGTAGGATAGCACAGTTCTGAGATCGATTGCGGGTTCTTCACCTTCGGCTAGGCGGGATGTTCATACACGGCGGGCCCACGGTAAGTCGCGGTGGAAGTTCCGATCTTAGCGGTCCTTTGAACCGCCTATTTTCGGGTATATCTTTAACCCTCAGAGACTTGTATGTATTGATGTTAAGATATTGTGTTAAGTGTTATGTTCGGATAGCTTTGTGCTAATATGTGATTGAGAAACTGGTGAGTGTAGAAGGGGTAAGCACGGGGGCATGGAAGTGTGAACCTTAGACTATTTCACGATTGAGACCTTAGAGGTAGGGTCGTCATGAGTAAAAGATTTATTTTATGTTTGACCTTTATCGAGTCGTAGTATCGTGGGATTTATTTGTGTGATAAGTCCATGGGTAGTGCGAGATGGAAGTGTTAGCTTTCATGGCGTGTGTTAGTTAGATTGTTCGTGTCGGGGAACAAGAATGTGGCCTTGATTGCGGGGTTGGGTTGAGGACCATTTGAGGGTCAACCCGGCCCGGTTGTGGTGAGTCGATTCGGTGGTTCCTCGGTGGTAGGGTCACGAGGATGCTAGGCCCCGGTTAGGTGACCATCGTATGAGTTCGTGGATCGTTCTACGAGAATCGGTTCGTGAAGGCGGGAATGGCCTTAAGGAGATCGAAGTTAGTAAGATGACCAAGTTTGGAGTAGTAACTCCAAGGTTGGAAAGCGAAGCATTGAAGGAAGTGTGGTACGGATACTAGAAAGAGTTCGAGTGTTAGAGAAGAAAGTACAACGAGTTAGGGAGAAGAGAGCGTGTGTTAGTTCGTGGCGGTGTGGCGTCGGCAACTTGTTAGAGGAACTTTATCGTTATCCGGCTTGAGAAGGAACATTCGGGACGAATGTTTCTAAGGAGGAGAATGTTATACCCGTAGTTGCGGGGTATGTATGTGAGGACGTGCGTGCGAGTGCAGCGAGAAATTTTGAAAAGAAAGAAAGATGTGAGTTTTCGGCGGAAAAGTTTCAGGTAATTTGTGAAGAAAAAGGTTCGTTAATGAGAATTGGTTTCCCAGTTTGGTATATAGGCTTCTTAAATTATATTAGAATTTTGAGATTTTATTTTGGAAATGGTCACGTGGGGCCCAGGGAGAAATTCTGATTTTGTGGGGCAGCTTTGTTTTGAGATTTCGGTATTTTGGATATTTTGGAAGACGAAATATTGCAGGCGAATCGGGGCGACACGTGTCACCCGTGTGGCACCCTTGGCGAATTTACCTTTGCACAACACGGTTAGAGTCGTTTTGACGAAGCGTTTTGCGTAACTTGCGAAGGAAAATTCCGGCTATGTCGTTTTGTATTTTTGCGGATTTTTAGGCGGCGGAACATTTTGGACCAACGGGAGGGTGACATGTGTCACCTGCATTGGAAGCAAGTGAGGCGATAACTTGGGCGTTTAGGGTGTCAGTGGGAAGATATTTTTGGTAGATATTTGTGAGGTTTTAAGGAGTAGGGACTAGGGGAACTTGGGCATATCTTGGCCTTACACTTGCCTTGCACATGGCTTGATCTTGGCCGTTGGTTGGCCTTTGGTTTTCTATAAATACCCACTAGCTTGAAGACTTCTTCGTCAAAATCTTCCAAGTCTTGAGTCCCTCTCCTCCCTTTGTGTGTGTTCTCGTCCTAAGCCTTCCCCTCCCCAGCAGGTGGCCTTGTGGCGAGAGCCTCCTCAGCTGTGGTGCTAGCAGTAGGGTACCCCACTAGCCTAGTTGTTTTCGTATAATACCCCTCATGTGGTATTGAAATACTTCTCCAAGTATTGTTATAATGCCCAAAATACCTTAGCCTTTACCTTGTTGTATTCCAAAAGTTACCTCTATCGTAGAGCAGGAAATACTACCTTTTGTCCTTTTAGTCTCAAACCAGAAACCCTAAGGAAATCTTCATAGTTGGTTGAAGTATTTGAGTAGAAGTTGGTTAAGAACTTCTAAGGGTTGTTTGGAGGCGGATTGGAGCGCCGGAGTAGGAGCTAAACCTCGCTCGGGATCGACATTATAACTTGGATAATTTTGGGCTTATCGAGGTAAATATTCTTGTCCACTTATTGTAATTGGAGATTACATGTTGTAGGAATATATAGTTGAAGTATACTATATGTAGAATCGAACTTTGTATTTGGCAATGTCTTTTGACTTAAGCTGAAGAGTAAAGAAAAGAAGCTGTGTATTTACATAGGGTGTATTGCGATAGACTTGTGTAGTATTCTTGAGTAGAATTGTACACGTCAGGTTAGGCGTGTAAACCCCACTGGTTGGCTTGGTAGCGGCCTCGATAGAGGAGGAGATTTCTGTTGTTGCGGGGAGAAGTCTTTGCCGAATTTTACGTAGAAATGGAACCTTGTGCTTTGAAGTTAATAGACGTTTGTGACCTTTCTAGGTGAAAGTACTAAGAGTAGCGTATTCTACTTGAGGAGTGGAAAGGGCTAGCAAGGTTGTAGTACTTGGAGCATTTTGCTTATTGTCGATACTCGTCGCGAGGTATGTGAACCTCTTCCTATCTATTCTAGCATGATATGTGTGTAACTATGTAGTACGGTGGACGTACAGGTGCTAAGTGTATTTGTTTGGTTTAAACATAAAGTGTTATAACGGCTTTATGGGAAGTTGGTTATAACAGCTTTATGTAGGTAAGAAAATGGTTTACTGATGTTAGAAGTTAAGAGACTTGATCTTATAAGATAAGAGACTTAACTTATTTGTTTTAATGTGGATGTTTGTGTGAAACCTCATTCGTGAGTAATGAGTACTTGGTTTTTAAAGGGATAATGTTTTACTGATTTCGGAAATCAGAATGTGTATCGACAGACCATTGCAGCGTTAATAAAGGAAAATGTATTGAATAATGATGTGTTGTATTAAAACTAGTAGAAACCTCCATGCGTAGAAGCTAAGATGAGACAAAATGATATTACATTTTCTAGATCATGGCTGTTGTAATAAGATCGTTATAAACAAGAATAAACTACTCACATATATGACATATGTTACTCAATTGTTTTAAAAGAGATTAAGACTATGAGTTATGAAACCTTTCTAAAATAAGTGACTTGAGCATTTGAAATTAGGCAAATTTGAACGTTTGGAAAATAATGTTGTTACTTGATTTTAAAAAGGGGAAGTGTCTTGTTTACTTAAAAAGATAGTCACGATTTTTATACTACGGGTATTGTGTGGCTTATGTGAAAGTACTTTGAGTTGTGTGAAACTTGCCTATGCTTGTGATGATAGCCTTTGTTGTACAAGTGTTGTATTTACGTATTCTGGCGTCTCTCGATAGAGGTCGGTTGACTTGTTGAGAACTTACTTGGGCGTGCGGCGGTGATGGAGAAATTCCAGTGCGTTCGCGGTTGATTGTGTTACTTTGCTAATCGCTTTGGACATCTCGACCGACGATCGTGGCGCGCGGGTATGCTTCCATGTTGATCTTGCTTTATTGTTTCCCTTTGGGCATCACGACACGATCGTAGCGCACGGGTATGTTTCCATTTGGAATCTTGTCTTATTGTTTCCTTTTGAACATACCGACACGATCGTGGCGCGCGGGTATGCTTCCTTTGATTCTTTGTCTTGTGGTTCCCTTTTGGACATCTCGACACGATCGTAGCGCTGCGGGTATGCTTCCATTTGAATTGTTATCTGACTTTGGCATCGGTAGGACTTGGTGTCTGGTGTACTTCTTGGTGTTATCATATCATGAATGCCGTGATGAGAAGGCATTCCACGGGCATGATTGATGTGGAGGCGTGAGACCACGACTTGATATAAGCGATATATGTGTATACCGTAGTTTGGTTATCATTCATGTCTCTGCTTTATATAGATGCTATGATTTCATTTCTGATATTTCTGATTTCACATACTTGGTACTTGTTATCGACCTCCTTGGCTGCGTTCATGCCGCGGTAGAGGTACATCGGTCGTGGATCCTCGCTCTTAGGATCTCGATTCGGCGTATTGGGAAGCTCCGTTTCTCGGAGGCTTATCTTTTGGTATGTGTTCCACGAGTTGTAGGTTCTTGTACATTCGGGGTATGGCGGGGCCTGTCCGTCATAGTTGTTGTAAATCTTAGAAGTGCAGTAATCTTGTTGTGTGGCGGGGTTTGTGAAAAGGATTAAGCATTCGTTTTGAAAGAGTTGTAGTTATATATGTTATTGGAAGGTAAGTTGGGTTGGCTTTGTTTATGATCATATATCTTGTTTCTTGTTTAAAGTTTTATTTTCATTGGTTTTCTCGATGTTGTGTCACTAGGGTGCGGGGTAAGGCACGATGCGGGCCGGGCAGTCGTTACACAATTATGCAGTTGGTATAATGATGATGTGTATGCATGCAGCGTATTTATTTGGGGTCATATGTGCGTTGCCTAGAATGATTATGAGTTACCATGAGTTGGTTAAGCCTTAATAATTACTTGGAAGGTGTGAAGCAGTTTATTGAATCCACACTTTAGGCTTTATATATGTACTTATTTGGAATAGTCGAGAGGTAATGAGCGACTAAGATTGTGATAGACTCTTGAAAGATCAGGTTTAATTGACTTATGGACATACCATGTTATTAGATTAAGCTGTGTTGTATGCTTAAGTGAGATGCACAAATAATATTTTTATGGAGTAAATATGGTTGTTGTGATTAGGACAACATGATATTGAGATTATGATTAACTATCTTACCCGTATGAGGGGAGAGATAATGTAAGATTGGGACATGGTATAATCGAGAATCGTGGAATACTAGCTAACTATTGAGACCTTAGATGAACATTCGAGGACGAATGTTTCTAAGGGGGGAAGGATATTGTTACACCCCGTATTTTCAGGACATGTTTTAAGAACGTACGTAAGAACTCATAAGTGTCAAGATTTGAGACTTGTAAAATTTTATCGGAATTGTGATATTGTCGGAAAACGTAATATTGTGACGAATGGGATGACGACACTTGTCACCCCCCCCTTATTGATGCCTTGGACGAAAATGTCATGGCCAAAATGGTCATTGACCATAGCCTTAGGATGACTAAGTCTTCCAATTAATTAGCTTGACAAAATTGACCAAAGTCAAAGGTCCCACAAGTTTTGATATTTAATTAGAGATCATCCAAACCACCCAATTGTTTGCATCTTGACCCTCCAAGGTTCTATTTAACACTACTAGTAGCAAGACCAAGTTTGACACTTAGAAAAATTTCCAAGAATTTCAAGAATCCTTTGGGGTGCTCTCGGGTTAGGCTAGCTTCCCACAAGAAATTTTTTTGTTTGTTATCCAATAATCTTCCCACTTTAAACCAGGGTCCCTATGTGTATTGTAGGCATATCTCAATAGAAAAATCTCGGAAAAAGATAGTTTTCGGGTTAGTCGCAAAGTGAAAACCTAGTGGCTTTCTAGGTTTTGGATTGGAGGTTTGAAGGAAAGTTGTTGGTGTGGTTCTAAGGGTCTCAAGGAGCGGATTGATGTGTCTTGATGAGGCTCTAGGTTGCTAAGGAGCAACCGGTTTTGAAGATTGGATTACAACTCGTTGAGGTATAATCTTGTTCTTTGAAAGTGTTACAAAATTATTTATATTGTTGTTGTTAGCTTTACATGTTGCTAGCATGAAGTTGTTAAGTTGAAGTTTATAAGTATTATGGATTACTTGTAGCTTAAGTTGAAATGAAAGTAAGTCATGTTAAGTTGGAATACAATTTGATCGTTATTAGAATCGTCGCATGTAATTGACTTGAAGATTATAGTAGTTATAATTGGTTGCGACTAGATATCATGTTATGCTACCAAGTTGGATTGAAATGGAAATTGGATAAGAATTAGTATTGTTGAACTCAGGTGGCGAATTTGGACATGTAGTTTGTATTAGTTTGTTATTTATTTGTATTGAACTACCTTACATTTTGTGGTGAGCCAATTGGGGTGTATAGTTAACTATTTGTATTGACTGCCTTCTATATTGTTGTGAGCCAATTGGGGCTGTTTGGCTATTGTATTCGGCCTTGAAAAGGTGGCAAAATGAGTAGAAACAAAGGAGGTCTTTGTCAGATTTTCCGTAGAATTTAGCGACTTAGCACCTAAAATATTCTACGTATGAAGTAAGAGGTTAATGGACGTATGGTGACCATTATAGGTTGATGTACTAAGTATAGCGTATCCTACTTGAAGAATGGAATAGCTCGAGGTTGAAGTACTTTGGAGCATTTTGCTACTTGTCGACAATCGTCGCGGTATGTGAACCTCTACTTTCTTTGGCATGATCCTACGTATGAAATATCCATGTGATAGTATTTCAAGATTCCTTACTCTTAGAAGTTAAGAAGTATTTACATTGTTGAATCTAAGTTAAGAGTATGTTTAAATTGTCCTAAGTCCTTACTAGGTCTTATGGGAGGCGTTAGTAAGAATGGTTAGGAAATTATGAGATTTGATTTAAAGGCTATGTGTCTTGATTTGTTTAAAGTAAGTATGTAAGTTGATTTTTATGTTTGAAAATGACTTGAATTTATGTGTAAAAGGGATTGGTTTTAAAAGTGTAGATGACATGATTTTACAAGTATAAGTAAATGGACTTTAAAGAATGTATGTTATGAAGTTTTAAGACTATGAACTTTGATTTTCTTTAAACGATTATGAAACTTTATTTTTCAAGTTATGGGACTTGATTTCTAAAGTATAAGCGACATGATTTGAAAGAGTGTATGCTACGAGGTGTTAAGGCTATAAGCCTTGATTTTATAAGTGGAAATGACTTAATTTTACAAAGTATGGCTTAATTTATTTCAAAAGTTAAGAAGATGGCTTCCAAAAGAGTATGTGACTTGAGCTTTAAAAGAAAGGAGTTCTATGATTCTTTTTAAGTTTGTATGTCGTAGTATTTTGGATCTAGTTTTTCCTAATGTTGTAAGAATAAAAAGTGCCTTAAGTTCTCTAAGGTGAAAGGTTGTTATAATAGCTTTATGGGAAGTTATTATGACGACTTAAGAAAGAAGTGAAGAGATGGTTTGAAAATGTTATGTAAGGAAAATCACAGGAGCCTACAAATAGGCGGATTACGTTATGAAATACAGGAGCCTACAAATAGGCGGATTACGTTATGAGATACACCGAGCCTACACATAGGCGGATTACGCCATATTACCCAGGAGCCTTCACATGGCGGGTTACGTCATCTTACACGAGCCCCACATGGCGGGCGGATTATGTTATATGATTCCACAAGATGCAAGGCACAAAGCGGGCGGATTATGTTATATGATTCCACGATGCAAGGCCCCACGGCGGGCGGATTATGTTATATGATTCCACGATACCGAGCACAGCGGTGCCGGATTATGTTATATGATTCCACGATGCACCGAGCCCCGGCGGGCGGATTATGTCACATGATTCATGATGCCGTGTCCATAAATGGGCGGATTATGTTATGTAAGATATGTAAGTTATGTGAAAAATTTGGATTAAACTCTTAAGTAAGTATGTAAGAATATGTTGTTAAATCTTATCGAAAGAAGAGCAGGCAGTTAATATATGATTGGTTTGAGGAGTTAAAAGGACATTCTTTTATCTGAGATATGTTTTGGTTATTGCATTTTATTTACATTTCTATACTAAATTTTTGTTATGCGACCCCCGGCTGCGTCCATGCCGCGCAGTTTTAGGTACCAGGTTGGTGATCCTTGCTCTTAGGATCTTGGTTCGATCTTTGAGAAAGCTCTATTGCTCGGAGGTTTAACTCTTGTACGGTTTTCCACGAGGTAGTAGATTCATGTATATTGGGGTATGGCGGGGCCTGTCCGCCACGATTGTAATTCTTAAGTGCAGTAGTCACATATTGTGGAGTGCATTTGTAAAGAAAGGCAAGCTAGCTTCGTTTATGTATGACGTCGGGAAGGTAGCCTATCGGTGACTGTTGTTTTACTTCCGTTGTTTTATTTATAAGTTTCATGTATGTTCGTGATTATCTACGATATTTACGTAGGGTGCCTGTGTAGGGCACGATCGCGATCGAGGGTCGGTCGTGACAAAAGTGGTATCGAAGCGATTAGTCTCGGAAAGTGTCTGACCGTGTCTAGTAGAGTCTTGATTATCGGTGTGTTGTGCACCACATCTATAATCGTGAGGCTGCAGGACATTTAGGATTAGTTTTCATTCTTCTCACTCCGAGATCGTGCGATAGAATTTGTGTTGTTAGGTCGTCTCTCACTAACGAGTTATGTTGATCGCATTCTGAGAAAGGCGATGACCGGGAATGACTATGTGGATTGCGTATCGGGTTGGTAATGATTATAGTATAGTTGGTATTGTGACATACATCTAAACGGAGTTATGTATGAAGTCGGGCAGCGTGTTGCTTAGAATGATTTTAGATTACGAGAATTGGTAAAGACTAACTAGATCTGGGAAGGTATGGAATAGTTAATGAATTTCGCCAAGGTTTTGTGTTTTATTTTGAGGTAATTGGGAAAGGATGAGGTACATGCGATAGGGTAGTGAACCCTTAAGAAGCCATATTAAGGAACCTAACGGAATGTCATGTTAATAGATTAAGCTGTGTAGTAAGCTTAAGAGAATTATACGGATGAGGTCTGGATAGAGTAAGCAATGGTTATTGTGATCGAGACAACAGGGTTTTGGTATTATGAGAAGTTTTTGTACCCGGTTACTGGGGGGACTGGTAAGGTGGGCGTGGAGCATGGAAATTGCGAGCCTAAGAATATTGATTACTGCCGAGACCTTAGGTATATAAGGTTTTCTCTGGCAATAAGATTTTAAGTCAGACCAAGGATAAGAGTTAAGTGCGACGCTGAGTCGGGTTGAGGACCTGTTACGGGTCTCCCCATGGCCTGTAATGGAGTGGGATCAGTTGGTAGTAGTTCCGCTACGTGACAGGGTCACGAGGGCGCAAGGCCCAAGTTTAGTTAATTGTTTTACGGGTTCGTGGACGCGTTTCACCGGAACCAGGTCATGAAAGCCGGAAATGGCCTTATGTTGTTTTATAGAGTGACTCCAAAGGTTTGAGGCCAGAGTCGGTATGGAAGTTATGTATGTATGTTAGAAGGAGTTGGAAGTACGAAAAGATAATCTCTTTTGGGCTTATGATGGATGATATGCGTGTGCAAGGTATTAGGGCCATGTGTGGCATTGTTGGTATGTCGGGGTGGTGAAAGGAAACTATGTCGCTAATTATAAGTTTGACTCCGAAAGAACATTCGAGGACGAATGTTTCTAAGGGGGGAAGAATGTTACACCCCGTATTTTCAGGACATGTTTTAAGAACGTACGTAAGAACTCATAAGTGTCAAGATTTGAGACTTGTAAAATTTTATCGGAATTGTGATATTGTCGGAAAACGTAATATTGTGACGAATGGGATGGCGACACTTGTCACCCCCCCCCTTATTGATGCCTTGGACGAAAATGTCATGGCCAAAATGGTCATTGACCATAGCCTTAGGATGACTAAGTCTTCCAATTAATTAGCTTGACAAAATTGACCAAAGTCAAAGGTCCCACAAGTCTTGATATTTAATTAGAGATCATCCAAACCACCCAATTGTTTGCATCTTGACCCTCCAAGGTTCTATTTAACACTACTAGTAGCAAGACCAAGTTTGACACTTAGAAAAATTTCCAAGAATTTCAAGAATCCTTTGGGGTGCTCTCGGGTTAGGCTAGCTTCCCACAAGAAATTTTTTTGTTTGTTATCCAATAATCTTCCCACTTTAAACCAGGGTCCCTATGTGTATTGTAGGCATATCTCAATAGAAAAATCTCGGAAAAAGATAGTTTTCGGGTTAGTCGCAAAGTGAAAACCTAGTGGCTTTCTAGGTTTTGGATTGGAGGTTTGAAGGAAAGTTGTTGGTGGTTCTAAGGGTCTCAAGAGGCGGATTGATGTGTCTTGATGAGGCTACAGGTTGCTAAGGAGCAACTTCGGTTTTGAAGATTGGATTACAACTCGTTGAGGTATAATCTTGTTCTTTGAAAGTGTTACAAAATTATTTATATTGTTGTTGTTAGCTTTACATGTTGCTAGCATGAAGTTGTTAAGTTGAAGTTTATAAGTATTATGGATTACTTGTAGCTTAAGTTCGAAATGAAAGTAAGTCATGTTAAGTTGGAATACAATTTGATCGTTATTAGAATCGTCGCATGTAATTGACTTGAAGATTATAGTAGTTATAATTGGTTGCGACTAGATATCATGTTATGCTACCAAGTTGGATTGAAATGGAAATTGGATAAGAATTAGTATTGTTGAACTCAAGGTGGCCGAATTTGGACATGTAGTTTGTATTAGTTTGTTATTTATTTGTATTGAACTACCTTCATTTTGTGGTGAGCCAATTGAAATTTGTATAGTTAATTATTTGTATTGATGCCTTACATATTGTTGTGAGCCAATTGGGGTTGTTTGGCTATTGTATTCGGCCTTGAAAAAGGTGGCAAAATGAGTAGAAACAAAGGAGGTGCTGTCCGATTTTCCGTAGAATTTAGCGACTTAGCACCTAAAATATTCTACGTATGAAGTAAGAGGTTAATGGACGTATGGTGACCATTATAGGTTGATGTACTAAGTATAGCGTATCCTACTTGAAGAATGGAATAGCTCAAGGTTGAAGTACTTTGGAGCATTTTGCTACTTGTCGACAATCGTCGCGAGGTATGTGAACCTCTACTTTCTTTGGCATGATCCTACGTATGAAATATCCATGTGATAGTATTTCAAGATTCCTTCTACTCTTAGAAGTTAAGAAGTATTTACATTGTTGAATCTAAGTTAAGAGTATGTTTAAATTGTCCTAAGTCCTTACTAGGTCTTATGGGAGACGTTAGTAAGAATGGTTAGGAAATTATGAGATTTGATTTAAAGGCTATGTGTCTTGATTTGTTTAAAGTAAGTATGTAAGTTGATTTTTATGTTTGAAAATGACTTGAATTTATGTGTAAAAAGGGGATTGGTTTTAAAAGTGTAGATGACATGATTTTACAAGTATAAGTAAATGGACTTTAAAGAATGTATGTTATGAAGTTTTAAGACTATGAACTTTGATTTTCTTTAAAGGATTATGAAACTTTATTTTTCAAGTTATGGGACTTGATTTCTAAAGTATAAGCGACATGATTTGAAAGAGTGTATGCTACGAGGTGTTAAGGCTATAAGCCTTGATTTTATAAGTGGAAATGACTTAATTTTACAAAGTATGGCTTCTTAATTTATTTCAAAAGTTAAGAAGATGGCTTCCATATGAGTATGTGACTTGAGCTTTAAAAAGAAAGGAGTTCTATGATTCTTTTTAAGTTTGTATGTACGTAGTATTTTTGGATCTAGTTTTTCCTAATGTTGTAAGAATAAAAAGTGCCTTAAGTTCTCTAAGGTGAAAGGTTGTTATAATAGCTTTATGGGAAGTTATTATGACGACTTAAGAAGAAGTGAAGAGATGGTTTGAAAATGTTATGTAAGGAAAATCACACCGAGCCTACAAATAGGCGGACACGTTATGAAATACACCGAGCCTACAAATAGGCCGGATTACGTTATGAGATACACCGAGCCTACACATAGGCCGGATTACGCCATATTACCCCGAGCCTTCACATAGGCCGGGTTACGTCATCTTACACCGAGCCCCACAGGCGGGCCGGATTATGTTATATGATTCCACAGTACACCGAGCCCCACAGGCGGGCCGGATTATGTTATATGATTCCACAGTACACCGAGCCCCACAGGCGGGCCGGATTATGTTATATGATTCCACAGTACACCGAGCCCCACAGTCGGGCCGGATTATGTTATATGATTCCACAAGATGCGAGCCCCGGCGGGTCGGATTATGTCACATGATTCATCAGTACACCGTGTCCCGCAAATGGGCCGGATTATGTTATGTAAGATATGTAAGTTATGTGAAAAAGGCTGGATTAAACTCTTAAGTAAGTATGTAAGAATATGTTGTTAAATCTTATCGAAAGAAGGAACGGAACGGTTAATATATGATTGGTTTCAGGAGTTAAAAGGACATTCTTTTATACAGATATGTTTTGGTTATTGCATTTTATTTACATTTCTATACTGCACTGTTGTAATCGACTTCTTCGGGCCGCGTCCATGCCCGCAGGTTTTAGGTACCCAGGTTGGTGATCCTTGCTCTTAGGATCTTGGTTCAGTCTTTGAGAGAAAGCTCTATTTGCTCGGAGGTTTAACTCGTACGGTTTTCCCGAGGTAGATTCATGTATATTCAGGGGTATGGCGGCCCTGTCCCGCCACGATTGTAATTCTAGAGGTCCGTAGTCACATATGTGGGTCTGCTTTGTAAAGAAAGGAGGCAACCGCCGTTTATGTATGACGTCCGGGAAGGTAGCCCTATCACGACTGTTGTTTTACTTCCGTTGTTTTATTTATAAGTTTCATGTATGTTCCGCTGATTATCTCTGATATTTACCTGTAAGGGTGCCTGTAGGCACGATCGCGATCCGGTCGGTCGACAGATATTACACCCCGTAATACCAGGTCTACTAATTGAGAATGTGATTAAGGATTTAAGATTTGAATTTTGGAAGGAAAGAATAATTATATTTTCTTAAGGAAAATTTCGAAAACAAATGTGACGACGAAAATATTATTAACTTGGAGTATAATACTTCTAATTGGATTTATGGACTTAGTATTGAATTATAAGGTGTTGAAATTGATAATATGGGGTCCGCCGAGAATTTCACAATTTCGAGGGGACCTTCGAAAAATTATAATATTTTGGACCAATCGGAGGGCGACACGTGGCACCCCTCCACTTGTCTTGCTAAGATGACAACAAATTAGATATTTTGAGAGGGGACAAGTGGACATGGGTCCCACTCCACTTGGCTATACATATCCAAGTCTTGCAAGGCTTGGATCACTTTACACTTTAGACCAAAAAATAAGTTCTCATCTTCTCCCCTTTAGCTCCATAATTTCGAGATCCCCTTGGCTAAGAACAACCATTGTTGATCAACTTATTTCTCCAAGATTAAGCCCTTAAACCAAGTGCTAAGCCTAGATTAATATTCTACACGTTTTTACTTGTCTTGGCCGAAAGTTGATGCCAAAACCCTAGGGGTTCCGTCGACTTTTTGGAAGTGAGATTCAAAGAGAAGTTGCTCCTAAGGTTGTAGGGGGTACATATATGTGATTGGAACTTGAAGAAGTGGAGCGAAACGAAAACTGCGCACCAATAAAGACCGGACTGTTTTGGGGCGTGTTTTGGCAAAAAATGAGGTAAAAGTACTTCTTCTTTTAAAGTAATTGGATATTACTTATTGTTATTATGTATGGATGAACTTGTGTTAGAAAAGAATGAAGAATAAAAAGCGTTTGAGCCATTTTTGGGGCTAAAACCGATTTGGGACAGATTTGGTGCAAATGGAATTCGTTGGTTGTTGTCGTTGTTATCTTCACCTATTTCATGTTATAATGGATTAATATTGTTTTTAATAAGTTGTTATAACTTATGTAGAAGTTTTGGAACTCTAATTGGAATAAAATGGATTAAGGAACGAGTTATCGGGTTGTAGTTGTTGTGGCCGAGAAACTGCCCAAAACTGTTAGACGTTGTTGTGTCGTTTAGTGTACTGTTTTGAGGTATTAAATTCTGGAAATTTAGTTGTTGTTATGCATGTTTAAGTGTAGTAGTTTCTAATGAAAGTCCTAAGGGAATAAGGGTGTGGAAAGGCGTTAAAAGGCCTCACATTTTGCCCTCGTTATGATTGGATTGCGGACTGTTTTTATGGGCTGATTTGTGGACTGTTTTGTATAACTGTGGGGCAGAATTTTACACGTCCAGTTAGGGGTATAACATAAGGTCTCATATACCTTCAAGTAAAGTCTCATATACTTTCAAGTAAGGTCGCATATACCTTCAAGTAAAGTCTCATATACTTTCAACTAAGTCTCATAACTTTCAAATAAATCTAGTCGCATGACTTTCAAATAAATCAAGTCTCATAACTTTCAAATAAATCTAGTCTCGTGACTTTCAAATAAATCAAGTCTCATAACTTTCAAATAAATCTAGTTTCATGACTTTCAAATAAATCAAGTCTCTTATACTTCATCTAATCAAATCTCATATACTTTCAAGTAAGGTCTCATATACTGTTATACCCCGTATTTTCAGAGTATGTACGTAAGGGCGTACGTACAAAGTTTAAGTCTTAAGTTGGCATTAGGGACGAAAATTTTGTTCACAACTACCGAAAAGAATCGTTTTTCGACGAAAAGTTTTACAAAACTTGCGAAGGGAAAATTACGGCTATGTCATTTATAATTTTTGCGGATTTTTCCGAGAGATGAAATATTTTGGACCAACGAGAGGGCGACACTTGTCACCCTCAAGTGGGCGGTCAAGGGGGCCGATTGGTTGCACGTTTTCCTCCCATTTTTGTGGCCTAAAACTTGGGTCAATGTTTGTGAGGGATTTGTGGAGTAGGGTTAGGGTGCACTTGGGCAAATCTTGACCCTCCACTTGCCCCCCCACTTGGATTGATCTTGGCCATTGATCTCCCTATAAATACCCCCCCCCCCCCCCTTGTTGAAGACTTCTTCATCCACAAATGTTTTCTAAGTCTTGAAATCCTCCCTCCCTTCTTGTTGATCTCGTCCAAGAGCTCCCCCCCTCCCCCTTCGAGAGGCCCTTGGCCGAGAGGTACCCCCCCTCCTAGTGGTGTTGGTGAGAGATACCCCTCTTGAGAGTTGTTCTCGTAAACACCCCTCTTGAGAGTTGTTCTCGTAAAACACCCCCTCTTGAGAGTTGTTCTCGTAAACACCCCCTTGGTAGAAAAGTATTCTCCAAGTATTGTTACTATTCCAAAATACCTTAGCCTTATACCTTGTAGTATTCCAAAGTTACCTCTATACGTAGAGCAGGAAATACTACCTTATATTCCCTTCATACAAAAACGAAACCCTAAGGAAAACCTTCATACTCGGTTGAAGTGTTAAGTAGGTTGCGTAGAACTTCTAAGGGTTGTTTGGAGCGTCGAGCGCCTGAGTAGGAGCTAAACGTTGCTCGGGATCGACATTTAATCTTGGATAATTTTGGGCTTATCGAGGTAAATATCTTGTCCCCTTTTGTAATTAGAGTTTACATCTTGTTGAAGTATAAGAATTAAGTATAAGTTATATACAAGGAAGGTATATAAGAAGAGAATTGAATCAGATTTACATAGGACTGTATTCTGATGACTTGTGAAGTTTGTGGTGGAAGTCTCGCCCAATTTTCCGTAGAATCTTGTATCTAGATTTATTCTACCGAGTAGTCTAGACATTGATAGACTTGTATAACCGTTATAGGTTGAAATCGCGAGTAGCGTATTCTACTCGATGGGTGGAAAACGCCAGGATTACAAGATTTGGAGCTATTTGCTAATAGTCGATAAATCGTCGCGAGGTATGTGATTCTTCCTATCCTCTTGAGCATGATATTTTAAAAGAATATATATAGTACGGTGACGACGTGTGTTAAGCGAACGTGGTTTTTTGCGATGTCTTTTGACTTGAGTCTAAATAATAAGAATCCAAGTATTTCAAAAGAGTTAAAAAACCTTTTTGAAAGAAGAGTAACACTTGGTTTTAAAAGTTTTAAAAGCTTAAGAGTTATACCAGCTTTATGGAAAGTTAGGTATAACGACTTAAGAGAGATAAAAGAATGGTTTATTGATTTTAGAAGTTAAGAGACTTGATCTTAAAAGATAAGAGACTTGATTTAATTAAATTAATATGAATTTTGTTAAAAAGTGTGAAACCTCATTCGTGAGTAATGATTACTTGGTTTTTAAAAGGAATAATGTTTCTTGATTTGGAAATCGAATAAGTATCGAACGAACCAACTGCGGCGTTAATAAAGGGAAATGTATTGACTAATTAAGTATTATTAAAACCAGTAGAAACCTCCATCTGCATAGAAGCTAAGATGAGACAAAATGATATTACATTTCCTAGATCATGGCTGCTTTAATAAGATTGATTATGAACAAGAATAACCTACTCACATATAAGGCATATGTTTCTCAAATTGTTTAAAAGAGAATTATATTCTTAAGTGATTAAGACTATGAACTACGAAACCTTTCGAAAATGAGAAACTTGAGTATTTGAAATTTGGCAAACTTGAACGTTTGGAAAATAAAGTTGTTACTTGATTTTACAAAGGGAAGTGTTTTGGTTTACTTAAAAAGATAGTCACTCTATTTTTATACTACGGGTATTGTGTGATTTTTGTGAAAGAAACGGATCTTTTAAAGAGTTAATGTATGAAGTACTTTGGGGATAAAAACCCGAACTTGTTAACATAAAGTAGAAAGTACCTTGTGTGAATAACTTGATTGTGTTGGTTTGTGATAGCCTTGTAATACTTTCTTGTTGATTTGATAAGTGAACATGTTTAGGATGCTACGTGTGTTAGTATCTTGTGATGTTTGTGTAAAGGGGTTTCCCTTGATTGTGCTTATGTTGTTTAAACGATAAGCCGTTGTGCTAGTATTATATCACTCACCTCTTGACATGATACGGGGTTGGCGCCTCCGACGCGGGTATACCTCGTGCGATGTGTGACTATGATTCGAGATAACTCACGCGGTCCAGTGGCCTATGCGGAGCTACGAGTTCCGTTAGTGTGCGCCCTTGTGGTCATGCGGTTCATGCGCCATGGGATGCGAGTCCAGACGATACCGGGAGTAGCTACCCGATGCGGGAATACCTCATGCGGGCCTATGTGAGTGGCCTATGCGGAGCTGCGGGAAGTTCCAGGACTAGACGCGCACATACTGCGGGCGAGTGGCCAGCTTCGATCATGTGGCGGTCTAGACAGACTTCATGATACAGTTTATGACCTTGTTGGTACTGTGGGTTTTAGTAGTCGGCTATGCCTTCGCATTACCTCAGACGGTTTTATTATGACACGTGGTGGGACACGTGTTCATGTGTATTCCTTGGTGCTTTTATATCATAGATCGCGGCATGAGGAAGGTATTCCACGCATGATTGATGTTGTGGGCGTGAGACCCATAGTTATATTTGAGTGGTGACTTTGAGGGCGTGAGTCCCTGACTTGACATGACTGCTTATTTATTGTGAACTGTAGTTTGGTTATCATACATGTCTCCTGCTTTATATAGACTACTATGATTTCATTTACTGATTTTTGCCACATACTTGGTACTGTTATCGACCTCCTTCGGGTGAGTTCATGCCGCAGTAGAGAGGTACACGATCGTCGATCCTCGCCTTAGGATCACAGCGTTTGGGAAGCTCCGTTTCTCCGGAGGCTTATCAGTGGTGTAGTCCCTGTCGTTGTAGGTACTTACATTCAGGGGTATGGCGGGGCTGTCCCGCCATTGTTGTTATATCATTCTTAGAGGTGCAGAGTAATGCTTGTAGGCAGAGTTTGTAAATGGGATGCAACTGTTCGGATTTAAGTTTTTATATATATGCCGAAAGGCAACTTTTCTCAGATAACTGTTTTACACTTCATATTATTTCATGTCTTGTTTTATGTTCCGCTGATTACTCTGATGTATGTCTACTTGGGTGCCCGGGGTAAGGCACCAGTCACGGGCCCGGGTTCGGGTCGTGACATATACCTTCAAGTAAAGTCTCATATACTTTCAACTAAGTCTAGTCTCATGACTTTCAAATAAATCCAGTCTCATAATTTTCAAATAAATCTAGTCTCAGGACTTTCAAATAAATCAATTCTCATTAGTGTTGTAACCTAGCAAGATTAACTCGACTCCAATGCTTACTAAACACTCTTACCAACATCTCCCATAAGACTTGGTAAGGACTTAGGAATAACTTAGACATGCCTTTAGCATAGAATCAATAACATGAATACTCTAATAACTAGGCAAGTATACTTCAAGAAACAAGTCATGTATACTCCAATAATCAATCACGCCGATAGAAGAAAGAAGTTCAAATACCTTTTAAGCTATTTCACACGCTAAGTAGAATACACCACTCGTAGAATGTCAACCTATAATGACAATAATACTTCTATCAATTCTAAGCTATGAAGTGTAAGACTTATACCAAATAATGGTCCTCTTATTCTACAGAAATCTGAGCAGCACTTCCTTTGTTTCTACGTACTTTTCCACTTTTTCCAAGGCCCGATTTCAACACCAATCAAGCCGTACTTAAGGGCACAATCAACAATTAACCAAAGAGGATTACACGCCTAACTTGACGTGTAAAATTCCGCCCCTTAATCTACCAAATAGCCCACTAAAATCAGTTCATAGTCCAATGTAAAAACAGTCCTTTAGTCTGCTAAAACAGTCCACTAGTACAGTCCATTAGTACAGTCCACTAATACAGTCCATTAGTACAGTCCACTAATACAACCCATTAGTACAGTCCTTTAGTTGGTGTTCTCGGCCAACTACTACAACCAAAACTGTTTCCATAACTTCTTATAATACAAAACTTTATATAAGTTATATTAACTTGTTAACAACAAGATTCCTTCATGTCAACATGTAATAGGTAATATTTAACAACAATAATATCGAATGAATCCGACAACGCCAAAACTGTCCACAATCGGCTAACATGCCAAGATTGTGACATGTACTTCTTATTCTTCATTCTTTTTAATCACAAGTTCATCCATTAATTACTACAACATGTAATATCCAATTACTTTAAGAGGACAATGATCCTTACCTCAAATATGCCCAAAATAATCCAAGTTTAAAAGTCGATCCTTAGCATATCCTAACTCATATTCTTAAAGTTCCAATCCACAATATGTAACCCTTAGAAGCTTATAACCAACTTCTCTTCAAGTTCAACACCTAAAAAGTTGAAGATCACCCTATGGTTTCAACCCTTCAAGTCACAGCCAAGAGGCTTTTTTAGGGGTTAGGGGTGCTTAATCTTGCTAATTACTTGGTTAGGGATCTTAATCTTGTATCAATGAACAAAGCTTGGAAGTTTAAGGATTTTTGGTCTCCAAAATAGGCCTTGGCCGAGAGCACCATAAGAGGAGGAGCTAGGATTCTTGAAATAATTCTAAGTGTTGGCTAAGTGTAGAATAAAGTCTTGCACTCCCTCTATGTATATATAATGTATCTCAAGTAGTGAGATCAAGACAAGTGTAGGGACAAGATTGTGGACAAGTGTGTGTGGGACCCATGTCCACTTGTCCACTTCAACAAATATCTTCAAGACTTGCCACCTTGAAAGACAAGTGGGGGGGGGGGGGAGGGGGGTGTGCCACATGTCACCCTCCAATTCGTCAGAATTATTTCTTGCTCCAAAATATCTATATTTGGCCAAAATATCTCGAAATATTGTGGGCCCCACAAACCATAAAATTTTCCCGTGGGCACCACATAACCAAGTCCGGAACTTAAAAATCCAAAATTCCAATATAATCTATACGTCCCAAATATCAAATTTGAGAACCAAATTCCAATTAATAACCCTTTTCCTTCACAAATTCTCGATATTTTTCCTTAAGAAAAAGTAATATTTCTTTCTTTCCAAAATTCAAATATTATTTCCATACGTACGTTCTCATATCATTCCATTGGAATTACGGGGTGTAACAGAAATATGGATGAAGCCGTTGCATAGGCTTAAATGAAATGACGTCGTTGCATAGACGCGATGCAGTTGTTCGTCGTTGCATAGACGAAACATAGATGGAGTTATTTTATGGACGTACCTACTTTGCGACCTGCCTGAGTTGAAATGATATTGATGAAGACGATGTAAAGGCATAGACTGAATTCAAAATACCCGCATTAGAAGGTGGGTGCCTGATTGAAGATGCAGATGACGCCGGTGCAAAAGTATTGACTGAATTTAAAATACCTGCATTAGAAGGTGGGTGCTTGATTGAAGGTGCAGATGACGTCGGTGCAAAGGCGTTGACTAAATTTTAAAATACCCGCATTAGAAGGTGGGTGCCTGATTGAAGATGCAGATGACGCCTATGCAAATGCGTTGACTGAATTTAAAATATCCGCATTAGAAGGTGGATGCCTGATTGAAGATGCAAATGACGCCTGTGCAAATGCGTTGACTGAATTTAAAATACCCACATTAGAAGGTGGGTGCCATATTGGAGATGCAGATGACGCCGGTGCAAAGATGTTGACTGATAATGATGATGACGTCATTTTGTTGACAATGATGATGACATTGTGTTGATGATGTTGATGGCGTCATTATATTGACGCGAGGATGATGTCACCATTGTGTTGACTATGTTGATGGCGTCATTGTGTTGACGCGATGCAGGGGTCACCATTGTGTTGACTAAATGATGGCATCATTGTGTTGACGTGATGCAGATGTCGTCATTGTGTTGATGAAATGATGGCGTCATTATGTTGGCGTAAGGATGATATCGTCATTATGTTGACGTGATGCAGATGTCGTCATTGTGTTGATGAAATGATGGCGTCATTATGTTGGCGTAAGGATGATATCGTCATTGTGTTGACGATGTTGATGACGTCATTGTGTTGATGTAAGGATGATGTCACCATTGTGTTGACGATGTTGATGACGTCATTGTGTTGATGCAAGGATGATGTCGCCATTGTGTTGACGATGTTAATGCTTCATTATGTTGACGCGATGCGTTTGTGACCCGCTTGGGTTGAAAATATGTTGAATTTCTTGCAAACCCAATCTGCATGAAGAGTTAATGCGTGAATATATGTAATATAAAATGAATAGATAAGGATGAGAATATGACCATGTGAGTCGAAACACCGTCCTTGTATGAACATAATGCGAATGGGACCCTGTATGTCACGACCCGAACCCGGGCCCGTGACTGGTGCCTTAACCCGGGCACCCTAGTGATACAACATCAGAGAAAATCAGCGGAAATAAAAACATGAACATGAATTAAGAGACAAGATAAATAAACAGGCCAACCAAAACAGTTGCCTTCATCATATATACATAAATACCCGAACAGTTATCTTTTTTTTTACAAACCCTGCCCACAACAAAGGCTGCACTCTAAGATTTTTACACAACTATGACGACAGTGGCCCCGCCATACCCCGAATGTATAAGAATCTACGCACTGAGTGGTAACATACCAAAAGATAAGCCTCAAGAAATGGGCTTCGACACTGAATCGTGATCCTATGAGCGAGGATCCACCACCGATGTACCTCAACCCGCGACATGAACGCAACCCCCCGAAGGAGGTCAGTACAACAGGTACCAAGTATGTGAAACTGTAAAAGACTGTAAATGAAATCATAATAGTCTATATAAAGCAGGAGACATGTATGATAACCAGATGAAATCGTGTGTCCTCGCCGCCCGTCTCGGACCGGTGTAAAATCAGGTGAAATACGTGACCCTGCCCATCTCGTGGGACTCGGTGTAAAATGAGATGAAATACGTGACCCTGCCCATCTCGTGGGACTCGATGTAAAATCAGATGAAATACATGACCCTGCCCATCTCGTGGGACTCGGTGTAAAATCAGATGAAATATGTGACCCTGCCCATCTCGTGGGACTCGGTGTAAAATCAGATGAAATACGTGACCCTGCCCATCTCGTGAGACTCGGTGTAAAATCAGATGAAATACGTGACCCTGCCCATCTCGTGGGACTCGGTGTATAATCGTTCATAACAAATCAACCGCCTCCTCGAGACGCGGGGCGTAAATACAACAAAGGCTATCACAACAAGCATAGGCAGTTTCACAACAACAAGCATAGACAAGCTTCACAACAACAAGCATAGGCAAGCTTCACAACAACAAGCATAGGCAAGCTTCACAACAACAAGCATAGGCAAGTTATACACAACTCAAAGTACTTTCATTTTATGCCAAAGTCTGGGTTTTAACCCTAAAGTACTACGTACGTTAAATTCCTTTTAAAGATCCATTTCTTTTACGAAGGTCACCCGATACCCGTAGTATAAAATAGAGTGACTAACATTGTTAGTAAACCAAAATGCTTCCCTTTGTAAAATCAAGTAACAACCTTATTTTCCAAACGTTCAAGTTTGCCTAATTTCAAATGCTCAAGTTTCTCATTTTAGAAAAGGTTTCGTAGTTCATAGTTTTAAATCCTTTAAAACATAATTCTCCTTTAAACGTTTTGAGAAACATATGTCTTATATGTGAGTAGGTTATTCTTGTTTATAATCAATCTTATTAAGCAGCCATGATCTAGGAAATGTAATATCATTTTGTCTTATCTTAGCTTCTATGCAGATGGAGGTTTCTACTGGTTTTAATACCATACTTCATTATTCAATACATTTTCCTTTATTAACGCTGCAGTGGTTTGTCGATACTCATTCTGATTTCCAAAATCAGTAAAACATTATTCCTTTTAAAACCCAGTACTCATTACTCACGAATGAGGTTTCACACCTTTAACAAAATTCATATCAATACCATTAAGTCAAGTCTCTTATCTTTAAAAAAATCAGTAAACCATTCTTTTTATCACTCTTAAGACGTTATACCTAACTTCCCATAAAGCTAGTACAACTCTTATGTTTTCAAAGCCAAGTATTACTTTTCTTTCAAAAAGGTCTTTTTGAAACACTTCAAGTTCTTTATTACTACACATCAAATCCGTTATAAGTCAAATCAGTTACCCTTTGAAACCACAAAGCATTTTCTTACCTACATAAAGCTGTTATAACCAACTTCCCATAAAGCCGTTATAACACTTTATGTTTCAAACCAATCAAATACATTAAACACATGTACGTCTACCGTACTACATAGTTATACACATATCATGCTAGAACAGATAGGAAGAGGTTCACATACCTCGCGACGATTATCGACTAATAGCAAAGTGATCCAAGTACCTCAAACCGTCGGCTACTCCTTAAGCCAAGTAGATCACGCCATACGCAGTACTTCAACCTATAGAGGCCACAAGGCGCCTATTAACATCCTAGATCTCAATGTAGAATATTCTACAGAAAATTCGGCAAAGACTCTCCCCGCAACAGCAGAAATCTCCTCTCTATCGAGGCCGCTACCAAGCCAACCGTGGGGGTTTGCACGCCTAACCTGACGTACAATTCTACTCACGTAATACTACACAAGTTCATCTGTAATACGCCCCTATGTAATTACGATTCGATTTCTTCTTTAAATTCAGCTTAAGTCGCAAGACATTGCCAGAATATTATTCAGCTTAAGTCAAAAGACATTGCCTCACAACTATGTTCAATGCTATATAGAGTATACTTAACTATATACTCCTACAACATGTAATTTCCAATTACCACAGAAGGTTAAGAATGTTTACCTCGATAAGCCCAAAATTATCCGAGTTTAAATGTCGATCCCGAAAGGTTTAGCTCCTACTCCGCGCTCCGACCCGCCTCGACCAACCCTTAGAAGTTCTAACCAACTTCTACTTATAACTTCAACTACGGGTGAAGATTTACTTAGGTTTTGTTTTTGTGATCGAGGAAGTATAATAGTATTTTCTGGCTTTTGTAAAAGTGTAACCTGGGAATACTATAAGGTATTTGGGCCAAGGTATTTGGGAATTATAACAATACTAGGAGAGTATTTCTATACCACAAAAAGGGGGGTATTATACGAAAACAACTAGGCTAGGGGGGGTACCCCACGGCTAACCACTACAAAGGGGGAGGGGGAAGCTCTCGGCCAAAGGGCCTTCTCAAAGGGGGAGGGGGGCTTTTGGACGAGATCAAACAAGAGGGAGGGAGTATTTGAGACTTAGAAAGATTGCTCAAGTTTTTGGATGAAGAAAGTCTTCAACTTAGAGGGGTATTTATAGGTCAAGTAAAGGCCAACCAATGGCCAAGATGAAGACAAGTGTGGTGCAAGTGTAGGGCTAGATTTCAACCATGTGGACCTTATCCATCTACCACACCAACTTGCACAAATATCCTACCTAACCAAAGGCACAAAAAACGTGCCCTTGACTTGCCCTTGCCGTCCACTTGCTCCCAATGTGAGGGTGACACATGTCACCCTCCCGTTGGTCCAAAATGTTTCGTCTCTCGGAAAAATCCGCAAAAATTAAAAATGCCATAGCCGGAATTTTCCCTACGAAAGCTGTGGAAACGTTTCGTCGAAAAACGACTCCTATCGGGTGTTGTGTACAAATTTCGAAACTTGCCTAACTTAAGGCTCAAATTATTATACGACGCCTCACGCACATACTGGAAATATGGGTATAACATTCTTCCTTAGAAACATTCGCCCGAATGTTCCTTCTCGCCTCAAAGCAAACACGTGCCGGTATAGCCTTCACTACTATACTTACGAAACCAAACATGCCACACCTGGCCACAAAAATAACATGCGCGCGAAAACCCAAATCCAAGTCCACGAGGAAACACCTCTAACATCACAAACTTTTGTCACTTTGCCGCGAGGTTCTGGTGTCACCGCGACCCAACAAATGGTACCGGACTGCATGCGATCCCTGAGGTCTAAAATATACATCCTTCGCACCTTCTCTCTTCACAAGAAATGATCATATCTATGCTCGCAATACATGCTCGCCTCTACCCTTACTCGTCGTACTCTTCTCGAACACTTGAATTCTTCTAGTATACGTACCATACTTCAGTTTCCAACACTTTGGAGTCACTACCTCCAAACTTGGTCATCTTACTAGCCTCGATCTTCCTTAAGGCCATTCCCGGCCTTCACGATCCGCTTCTGGTCGAACATATCCACGAACTCATACGATGGTCATCTAAACTTGGGCCTAGCACCCGTGATTCTACCACCGGCGACCACCCGAGCTGACCCACTGAAGCAGCCGCGGGTTGGCCCGCAACACGGCCCCAACCCGACCCACTTAACGCATCACGATCTTGCTTCCCGATCCGGAACGATCTTACCTATACAAGTCATGAAAGCTACCACTTCCATTTTACACTACCCAAGGAATTATCCCTGAACACATTTATACGCAAACCAAGTATTTCAACAAAGACTAACCGTAAAATCTTTTATTCAAGATGACCTTACCTCTAAGGTCTCAACACGAAATATTCTAAGGTTCACACTTTCCATGCCCCCATACATAACCTTTCAACTAACCATGCTTTCTAACTCATAACCAACATAACGCTATCCGAACGTAGCACACAATAAGAAGGTCATTATATCATGCATACAAATCTCTAGAGGGTTAAGGATATACCTGAATCTACCGCTCCACTCTAATCATAAGCACGCCTGCAGGCGATAGTCGTAGAAGGCGATGAACTCGCCATCGACCCTAGGATGAGTCATTCTGCTTGCATCCTTCCTACTAGACAGCCATTTCACGCCCTCGACGCCGCAGAAAACAAGCACCGCAAAAAGACGACATTCTCCGATGACGTCGCCACATCGCACACCGAGGAAAACTCGAACCCGATCGCTAGAACCCATGTATATCGCGGAACTAAGCCTCGAGCTCGACCACCCCGAATACCTCAACGCCCCGACGATCGGGGGACCACTGCATCGCGGAGGTACATAACTAGATCGGCCGAGGCGTCCGCCTCGAAAGTTACCAAATGACCTCGCTTGCTCGCCTCTTCGCCGATCTTGGTCATTCCGTCGACCTCCGCGTGCCTCACATCCTAGCGCATGAAGCTTGACGCGGCAATGTCCATGCCCTACCAAGAGCTACACCCGCACAAGCCTCGCCAAGTAATCATCCAGCCCGTGACGTAGCGGTGTACTCGCCCTCCATATCGGCTACCACGCCGCACATACCGAGCTAATGAGTCGAACTCCACATTGTACTTTCTAACCGCCCGCCCGCCCCGCCTCAACGTCAAAAATCACACCGAGCCCTCTCATCTCGGGGCAAGAAATGTGCAAGAAAAGCCTCGAGAACTCGCCCCATACGATCGAGTGCATGCTCTTCCCGACAACTCCCACGAATCAAACTACCAATCGCAGATCACGCACTGATGCGAACCCAATACCACCGACCGCTCGAGACTGGATCACTCATGATCCGTAGCTGCTTGATAAACTCCCGAGGGTCATCTCGCCTCTCGATCCATAGAACACCGGCGGCTACAACTCGTAAAGTCACGTAGCCTCAAACTGCTCGCCGGGGTGAACTACGGTGCTACTGGGCCGGAATCGCCAGATCTAGCCTATCCTCATATTCGCCACGAACTCGCCAAGAATCGCCATCTCTTGTACCCATCTCATCTCGCTTCCAGCCGTGGGACCGAGGCTCGTGTATCAGTAGTCTCAGCAGCCATCGCTGCGCTTAAACTCGGCTGCCGGGCGGCGCCGCGAAACTCGCCGTCGAAGCACTGCTCGTGTATCGACCGCTCGCGCTCGCATTTCTCTCAGATCTCACTAACAGCCTTTCGATCGCTTTGCCCATCCGGGCACAGGTTTTACGCGAGGCATAATCGTAAAGGAAAGGAATAGGTCGAGGGGTCCAACTTATCACACAACTTTAGGGCACGATCTCGTAATGAGAAGAATGGAAACCAATCCTAAATGTCCTATAGCCTCACGATTATAGATGTGGTGCACAACACACCGATAATCAAGACTCTACTAGACACGGTCTGTAGACACTTTCCGAGGATTAATCGCTCGATACCACTTTTGTCACGACCAACTCGGCCCGTGATCGTGCCTTACCCGGCACCCTAGTGATACAACATCGAGAAAATCAGCGGAAATAAAAACATGAACATGAATTAAGAGACAAGATAAATAAACAAAGCAACCAAAACAGTTGCCTTCATCATATATACATAAATACCGAACAATTATCTTTTTTTACAAACCCCGCCACAACAAAGCATGCACTTAAGATTTTTACAAATTTATGACGGATAGGGCCCCGCCATACTCGAATGTATAAGAATCTACTGCACTGTGGTAACATACCAAAAGATAAGCCTCAAGAAATGGGCTTCCGACACGCCGAATCGTGATCCTATGGCGAGATCCACCACCGATGTACCTCAACTCGCGGCATGAACGCACGGGCGAGGTCAAGCATAACAGTACCAAGTATGTGAAATCAGAAAAGATCAGAATGAAATCATAATAGTCTATATAAAGAGAGACATGTATGATAACCAGATGAAATACGTGTCTCGCCATCTCGTGGGACTCGGTAAAATCGTGAAATACGTGACCGCCATCTCGGGACTCGGTAAAATCGGATGAAATACGTGACTCGCCATCTCGTGACTAGGTGTAAAATCAGATGAAATACGTGACCCTGCCCATCTCGTGGGACTCGGTGTAAAATCAGATGAAATACGTGACCCTGCCCATCTCGTGGGACTCGGTGTAAAATCAGATGAAATACGTGACCCTGCCCATCTCGTGGGACTCGGTGTAAAATCAGATGAAATACGTGACCCTGCCCATCTCGTGGGACTCGGTGTATAATCGTTCATAACAAATCAACCGGCCCTCCCTCGAGAGATGCGGGGGTACAGAAATACAACAAAGGCTATCACAACAAGCATAGGCAGTTTCACAACAACAAGCATAGGCAAGCTTCACAACAACAAGCATAGGCAAGCTTCACAACAACAAGCATAGGCAAGTTATACACAACTCAAAGTACTTTCATTTTATGCCAAAGTCTGGGTTTTAACCCTAAAGTACTACGTACGTTAAATTCCTTTTAAAGATCCATTTCTTTTACGAAGGTCACCCGATACCCGTAGTATAAAATAGAGTGACTAACATTGTTAGTAAACCAAAATGCTTTCCTTTGTAAAATCAAGTAACAACCTTATTTTCCAAACGTTCAAGTTTGCCTAATTTCAAATGCTCAAGTTTCTCATTTTAGAAAAGGTTTCGTAGTTCATAGTTTTAAATCCTTTAAAACATAATTCTCCTTTAAACGTTTTGAGAAACATATGTCTTATATGTGAGTAGGTTATTCTTGTTTATAATCAATCTTATTAAGCAGCCATGATCTAGGAATGTAATATCATTTTGTCTTATCTTAGCTTCTATGCAGATGGAGGTTTCTACTGGTTTTAATACCATACTTCATTATTCAATACATTTTCCTTTATTAACGCTGCAGTGGTTTGTCGATACTCATTCTGATTTCCAAAATCAAGAAACATTATTCCTTTTAAAACCCAAAGACTCATTACTCACGAATGAGGTTTCACACTTTTAACAAAATTCATATCAATACCATTAAGTCAAGTCTCTTATCTTTAAAAAAATCAGTAAACCATTCTTTTTATCACTCTTAAGACGTTATACCTAACTTCCCATAAAGCTAGTACAACTCTTATGTTTTCAAAGCCAAGTATTACTTTTCTTTCAAAAAGGTCTTTTTGAAACACTTCAAGTTCTTTATTACTACACATCAAATCCGTTATAAGTCAAATCAGTTACCCTTTGAAACCACAAAGCATTTTCTTACCTACATAAAGCTGTTATAACCAACTTCCCATAAAGCCGTTATAACACTTTATGTTTCAAACAAATCAAATACATTAAACACATGTACGTCTATCGTACTACATAGTTATACACATATCATGCTAGAACAGATAGGAAGAGGTTCACATACCTCGCGACGATTATCGACTAATAGCAAAGTGATCCAAGTACCTCAAACCGTCGGCTACTCCTTAAGCCAAGTAGATCACGCCATACGCAGTGATTTCAACCTATAGAGGCCACAAGGCGCCTATTAACATCCTAGATCTCAATGTAGAATATTCTACGTAAAATTCGCAAAGACTCTCCCCGCAACAACAGAAATCTCCTCCTCTATCGAGGCCGCTACCAAGCCAACTGTGGGTTTGCACGTCTAACCGACGTGTACAATTCTACTCACGAATACTACACAAGTCTCATGTAATACACCCCATGTAATTACGATCAGCTTTCTTTAAATTCAGCTTAAGTCGCAAGACATTGCCGTAAGTATTATTCAGGCTTAAGTCAAAAGACATTGCCGCACAACTATGTTCAATTCTATATATAGTATACTTAACTATATACTCCTACAACATGTAATTTCCAATAACCACAGAAGGTTAAGAATGTTTACCTCGATAAGCCCAAAATTATCCGAGTTTATATGTCGATCCTGAGCAAGGTTTAGCTCCTACTCCGTGCGCTCCGACCCGCTCCAACCAACCCTTAGAAGTTCTAACCAACTTCTACTTATAACTTCAACTACGGGTGAAGATTTACTTAGGGTTTTGTTTTTGTGACTGAGGGAAGTATAATAGTATTTTCTGGGCTTTTGTAAAAGTGTAACCTTGGGAATACTACAAGGTATTTGGGCCAAGGTATTTGGGCATTACAAAAATACTAGGAGAGTATTTCTATACCACAAAAAGTGGGTATTATACAAAACAACTAGGCTAGGGGTACCCACGCTAACCACTACAAAGGGGGAGGGGGAAGCTCTCGGCCAAAGGGCCTTCTCAAAGGGGGACGGGTCCTTTTGGACGAGATCAAACAAGAGGGAGGGAGTATTTGAGACTTAGAAAGATTGCTCAAGTTTTTTGGATGAAGAAAGTCTTCAACTTAGAGGGGTATTTATAGGTCAAGTAAAGGCCAACCAATGGCCAAGATGAAGACAAGTGTGGTGCAAGTGTAGGGCTAGATTTCAACCATGTGGACCTTATCCATCTACCACACCAACTTGCACAAATATCCTACCTAACCAAAGGCACAAAAAACGTGCCCTTGACTTGCCCTTGCCGTCCACTTGCTCCCAATGTGAGGGTGACACATGTCACTCTCCCGTTGGTCCAAAATGTTTCGTCTCTCGGAAAAATCCGCAAAAATTAAAAATGACATAGCCGGAATTTTCCCTACGAAAGTTGTGGAAACGTTTCGTCGAAAAACGACTCCTATCGGGTGTTGTGTACAAATTTCGAAACTTGCCTAACTTAAGGCTCAAATTATTATACGTACGCCCTCACGTACATACTCTGGAAATACGGGGTATAACACTGTAGGTCCATATGACGCTTTTGTACAGATGTCAAACATGAATGTGATCCTCAAAATATGCCTCAATTTATGGTATATGAGGATAATGAACTTTCAACTGGACAAACATGAGTCTTGATGCAATTAAGGTGATCCGGTGGCACACATTTTTTTTTAAATATCAAACATAGATGCAAAGTTAATGTGGGGACATATGCGATGTACAATGAGTAGATAAGAATGAGACCCTAAAAATATGTCTGAGTTTCCGAATGATGTGACCGAAGACGATATAGGCCGCCTACGTATTCCGCCGAGAGAATCAAGTCAAGACGTAGTTCGTGATGCAAAAAATATTGATTTTTATGATTTTCAATGATGTGAAACCGAAGCCAATGTGGCTGCCTACGTATCTCGCCGAGGGAATCAGGTCAGGACGTAGTTCATGATGCAAAAATAGAATTGTAAGGTTTTCAAACTATCTGGGACCGAAGCCGATGTGGTCGCCTACGTATCCCATAGAGAGAATCAGGTCAAGATGTAGTTCGTGATGCAAAGAATAATGATTTTTAATATGTATTTTTGTTGTTTTTTTTGAAAAAATGGAAAGTCAGCATCACGTTCTGACTTAAGTTAATACCAACAATTAGTATTGTGCATAAGGATTCCCGTTTATTGTTTTCAGTCTAACCGAGACTGACTCCGGTGTAATTCCTATAGCTTCAGATGGTACCCCAGACATACCTAAGTATCGACACACTTGCTTGCAGCCAAGGTTTCGAACTACACGTATTGTTACACCCCGTAATTTCAAGACATGTATATAAGAACATTTGTAAGAAATCAGGACGTTAAGATTTGAGACTTGTAGAATTTATCGGAATTATGGAAATGTCGGGAAAAAAAATATTACGACGAATGGGAGGGTGACATGTGTCACCGCCTTGTATGGTCTTGGTAGAATTGGACCAAGGATAAAATGGTCAAATGACCAAGGTTAGATGATCAAGTCTTGACAAGCCCAAAGCTTGATATAATTGACTAAGTCAATGAGCCCACTTGACTAGAGATATTTAAATCTCCTTCATCCAAACCCCACAAGTGTTTTAATCTTGACCCTCCAATTAATTATATATACACCCATATAGCAAGACAAGTCTCAACACTTAGAAAAAAAATCAAGAACTTGAGCTAGGCATTGAGAGCTCTCGGGTTTGGCAATTTCTCCACACAAAAAAATTTCGTTTGTTGTTCATAATTCACAATACTTCAACCCAAGGTTCCTAGAGGTATTGTAAGGTTATCTCAATAAAAAGATCCCGGAAAAGCTACGTTTTTGCATTAGTCGCAAGATGAAAACCTAAGTTGTTTTCATAAGTTTTGTTTGAAAATTGAAGGAAAGTTGTTTATGAACTTCTAAAGTTTTCAAATAGTGGATTGGAGCGTGAAGGAAAGGAGCTAAGTTGCTAAGGAGCGACTTTGAATCTTGGAGTTATATAAGAGCTTATAAAGGTAACAATCTTGTCGTGTTAGTGATTAAAGATTACTTATTGTTGTAGTTATGGATATAAACAAGCATGAGATATATATTATGAAGATTGATATGTGTTATGGATATTGGAACCACTAATCCGAAACTAGCCTGTTTAGCCTTTGAGATTGAAATTCAATTTGGTTATTAGTTTAGTCGTCGCATGTTATACAAAGAAGGAATTATAGTTGTTAAAGTTGTTTACGACTATATAACATGTTAGACTTAACAACTTGGATTGAAAATGATTGCAAAAGACTTTGTGTTGTTGTACATTGTTAGCCGAGAATGGCATTGCCTATGGAACTACTTGGTATTAATTGTGGGGCAGAATTTTACACGTCCTGTAAGGCGTGTAATCCCCTTTGTTTGGTTGATGTGTTGAGCCTTAAATGTGGCATATTGGTTATTGATTTCGGGCCTTGAAAAAGGTGGAAAAGTATGTAGAAATAAAGGAAGTGTTGTCCAATTTTCTATAGAATAAGTGACTTTACACTTAGAATATTCTACGTTAGAAAGCTAGAAGTTGATAGACGTGTTATGGTCATTATAGGTTGACATACTACGTGCGGCATATTGGACTTAGCACGTGGATTGAACCGAAGAGGTATGTAGAACTTTCCCTATCTCTTGAGCATGAATTTTATAAATGTATAGTACGGTAGGCGTACGAGTTTTAAAGAAATTCGGTTTTGTTTTGATATCATTAACTTGATATAAGAATGTTTAAGTTTGGTTGAGTTAGGTAATTAACTCATTTGATTTTTAAAGAATGAAAATGTCTTAGTTCCTAAAGCATAAAGTTATTATAACGGCTTCATGGGAAGTTGGTTATAACAACTTTATGGAAAGTTAAGGGAATGATTTTCTCTAGTAATGTAAACAAAGCTAAATGACTTGAAATGAGGAAGGACAAATATTGATTTAAAGGCATCAATAGCTTAACGTTTTACAGTAAAAGTCACTTGGTTTAGAAGCCTATAAATGTATTTCTAAAGGTATAGTGACTTGTCTTGAAAAGTAGATATGACTTAATACTACGGGTATTAATATCTTGGGGTTTTATATGAAAAAGAGTCATTTTAAAAGAATAGAAGTACGTAGTACTTTGGGTTAAATTCCCAGATTTTTCATGATATGATAGTGCCTTAGGTTAAATAAAATGAGAGTGCATGCTAATTAAGTCTAATGAGAAGTTAAGAGATTTCTTAACTTGCTTATGTTATTTATGGTAGCCGGTTGTGCTTATGTTACGTGATTATGTTAGCCGTTTGTGCTTATGATATATTATTCATTACGAGGTCATTCCCCGGGCTTGTTGCATTTGCATATTCCGTGGATTTGCTCCCCACGATGCGAGGAGATTACCTCATGCGAGTCCGTAGGGCTTATGCGGGTTCGATTCCCATGTGGGCGGATACAACCTATGCGAGGAGATTACCTCATGCTGGTCCATACGGCCTATGTGGGCGGATACAGTCTATGCGAGGAGATTACCTCATGCGGGTCCACACGGCCTATGCGGGTGAAATAGTCCCAGGAGTAGGATTGCGTGATAATACGACAGGCGGATGGTCCTAGGTTAATCACAAGCTTCCTATTTTAAGAACAGAAAATGTTTATTTTGATACTCTCATTGTTAGTAAGGCACAGTATACTGTTAATTTGATTATCATACATGTCTCCAGCTTTATTTTAGACTTATGAAGGAAATTACAGTGTTTCCAGTTTTACATACTTGGTACATATTGTGTACTGACCCCCTTTCCTCGGGGGCTGCGTTCATGCCACAGGTAGGGGCAAGCAGGTTGTGGATCCTTACTCTTAGGATCACTGATCAGTTGTCAGAAGCTCCATTTCTCCGGAGGCTTGTCTTTTGGTACGGTTTCCCTGATGTTGTAGATTTATGTACATTCAGGGGTATGGCGGGGCTCTGTCCCGTCACAGTTGTTGTGTAAAAATTCTTAGAGGTCTGTAGTCATATCTTGTGGATTGGGTTGTAAAAACAAAAATGTAACTGTTTTCTTTTGGGTTATGTATATTTTTTTGGAAGGTGGCCTTATCGGCTAGCCTGTTGATATTTAATGTCTTGTACTTTATGAGTTTATGTATGTTCTGCTGCTATTCTCTGATGTATACCTGTGAGGGGTGCTCAGGTAGGGCACCAGTCGCGGGCCCGGGGTCGGGTCGTGACAAAAGTAGTATCAGAGCAGTTAGTCCTCGGAAAGTGTCTACAGACCGTGTCTAGTAGAGTCTTGATTATCGGTGTGTTGTGCACCACATCTATAACCAGGAGGCTGCAGGACATTTAGGATTGGTTTCCATTTTTCTCTCCGAGATCGCAAGAGAGTCGTCTTATTAGGTTGAATCCTCTCTGACCTATTCTAATGTATCGGTTATGCCTCCACGGAAGGAGACCAGGGCCCAGAAGGGCAAGGTAGCAGCAGGAGCTGCTAGTGGTACGCAGAGGGTTACTAGGACTCAGGCCCAGACTATGCCTGAGGTCAGGCCGGTCGGCGAAGTTCACCACGCGAAAGACAGAGGAGCCGAGAGCGGCCGTAGCTCCAGAGGTTCCGATACTTGAGCCTCCAGTTCTGCAGCCAGGGGCATAGTATAGAGATTATGGAGAGCAGATCAGGTTATTGACTAGCATAGTGGCAGGGCAACGCCGACAGGAGCAGGTAGCTAACCCTAGAGCCGACAGTTTGAGGATTCGGGATTTTCTGGGTTGTAATCCACCCAAGTTCTATGGCTCGAGATCTGAGAATGATCCTCAGGAGTTCATTCGGCAGATACAGTGGACTATGCAGGTACTTAGGGCCTCGAAGACAGAGTCAGTTGTGCTAGCTTCTTACCGGTTACGCGATATTGCGTTGAACTGGTTTGAGTCATGAGAGCTATCTAGAGGTGTGGGTGCTCTTCCAGCTGTTTGGGATGAGTTCACAGAGGCCTTCCTTGATCACTTTTTGCCTCCTGAGATGAGGAGAGCCCGCGTGGATAGGTTCTTGACATTGAGACAGAATGGGAGGACCATCAGAGAGTACAACCTGGAGTTTGACTCATTGGCCAGGTATGCGCTCACTATTGTGGCTGACATGGCTGACAGAGTTCATCGCTATGTGATGGGGCTAGACCGCTATATGGTTACTGCATCTTGGGAGTGGCCCTTCAGCCAGGTATGGATATTTCCAGGATGTAGGCGTATGCACAGGGGATTGAGGACCGAGAGAGAGAGGATCATCCAGATCGAGGCCAGCCCAAGAGGGCCAGGACGGCAGGGTTTCAGGGTAACTTTCGAGGCGGACAACCTCAGCAGCAGGATAGGTCTATATTTCAGCCGGCACAGAGTACTCCTTCCCAGTTTTCTAGCAGGAGGTTTGATCAGTCGGGTCATTCAGGAGCAGGTCAGGGCTCCAGGGCTTCGGGGTTTCAGGGAGGCAGAAATCCTAGCCGATCGAGACAACCCCTATCTCGGTGTGTTCGATGCGGTAGATCTCACCCTGGGGAGTGTCGTACTGCTTCGGGAGATTGTTTCTCTTGCGGCCAGCAGGGCCATATGAAGAGGGATTGTCCGACCAGAGGCGGCATGGGTGGTATGGTTCAGCGTACAGGGTTAGTTGCTAGGTCTTCATCTTCTGTGGCTATGCGCCCCAAAGGGCAGGGTGTTCACGGGCCAGCAGGTCGCGACAAAGGTCTTGGCAGGGGTCCTAGTTCTAGCGGTCCACAGAACCGCATATATTCCTTAGCCAGTCGGCAGGATTAGGAGGCTTCCCCGGATGTTGTCACATGTACATTATTGATTTCATGCTGTGACGTTTATACTTTGATAGATCCAGGTTCCACCTTGTCCTATGTGTCCCCTCTTATTGCTGGTAGAATAGGGATAGAGCCGGTGTCGATAGATCCTTTTGAGGTAGATACGTCAGTGGGTGATTCGGTGTTAGCTGAGCGGGTGTACAAAGATTGTTCGGTGTTCGTATACAGTCGTCAGACCCTAGCAGACTTGATAGAGTTGGAGATGACAGATTTTGACGTCATTATGGGTATGGACTGGTTAGCTTCTTGTTATGCCAATGTTGACTGTAGAGACAGGTTGATCCGATTCCAGTTTCTCCATGAGCCGGTTATCGAGTGGAAGGGCAATACAGCATCGTCGAGGGGTAGGTTTATTTCTTACCTCAAGTCTAGGAAGATGGTTCAGAAGGGGTACATCTATCATCTGGTTCGGGTATTCGATATAGAGGCTGAGGTGCGCTTCTTCGATTCCGTGGTTAGAGAGTTTCCGGATGTATTCTCAGATGATCTCCCAAGTATTCCTCCAGCGAGGGAGATAGAGTTCTGTGTTGATACGTTGCCAGCCACTCGGCCTATATCTATTCCGCCGTATAGGATGACACCTGCTGAGTTGAGAGAGTTGAAGGAACAGCTGAAAGATTTGCTGGAAAAAGGCTTTATTAGGCCTAGTATTTCTCCCTGGGGAGCGCCGGTTTTGTTTGTAAATAAGAAGGATGGACGCCACAGATATGTGTTGACTACGCAATACCGAATAAGGTAACCATCAAGAATAGATACCCCTCCCCAGGATTGATGATTTGTTTGACCAGTTGCAGGGTGCGAGGTGTTTCTCCAAGATAGACCTGCGGTCCGATTATCATCAGGTGCGAGTTAGAGAGACAGATATCCCAAAGACTGCATTCAGACCCTAGATGGGCATTATGAGTTCGTGGTGATGTATTTGGTTTGACTAACGCCCAACAAAGATTTATGGATTTGATGAACCAGGTATTCAAGCCATTTCTGGATACGTTTGTTATAGTATTCATTGATGACATCCTGGTTTATTCTCGCACAGAGCAGGAGCATGTTGATCACTTGAGGACGGTACTTGGAGTCCTCCGGAGCCGGAAGTTGTATGCCAAGTTCTCTAAGTGTGAGTTTTGGTTGGCCTCAGTGGCATTCTTGGGGCACATTATCAGGGCTGACGGTGTGCAGGTTGATACGGCGAAAATTGAGGCGGTCAAGACTTGGCCGAGACCTACTACTCCGACGGAGGTACGCAGTTTCTTATGGCTGGCAGGTTATTACCGTAGATTTGTGGAGCAGTTCGCTTCGATATCAGCACCATTGACTAGGATGACTCAAAAAATGGCTAAGTTCCAGTGCACAGAAGCTTGTGAGAAGGGCTTCCAGTTACTGAAGGAAAAGTTGACGACGGCTCCAGTTCTTACTCTTCCCGAGGGATTAGAGGGTTATGTGATTTATTGTGATACCTCGCCATTCGCCAGGAGTGCGATTTGTCACGACCAACCGGCCCGTGGATCGTGCCTTACCCCGCACCCTAGTGATACAACATCGAGTAATCGAACATAAAACACAATACATGATACAATGTAAAGAAGACACATGTTTATCTCAAGAAAAGTGCCTTCTCAAGATATATATAAATAACAACTCTTTCAAAATGAACAGCTTTAATCCTTTTTACAAACCCTTCCCACAACAAGATTACTGCACTTACGAATGATATGACAACAACGACGACAGTGGTTCGCCCTACCCCTGACTGTAAGCACCTACAACAACAGGGGACTATACCAAGATAAGCCTCCGGAGAAACGGAGCTTTCCCAAACGCTGAACTGTGACCCTAAGAGCGAGGATCAACGACTGGTGTACCTCAACTGCGGATTTAACGCAGCCCCAAGGAGGTCAAGATAACAGTACCAAGTATGTGAAATCAAAATATCAGAAATGAAATCATAATAGTCTATAAAGCAGAGACATGTATGATAACCAAACTACGCTCACAATAAATAGGCAAATATGTCAAGTCGTGACTCACGCCTCAAAGTCATCACTCAAATGTAACTATGGGTCTCACGCCCATAACATCAATCATGCCCGTGGAATACCTTCCTCACCGCCAGCTTTATGATATAAAAGCACCAAGAAATACACATGAACACCGTGTCTCACTGTGTCCTAATAAAAGAATACAGGTAAGTACGAAGGCATAACCGACTACTAACACCTACAAGACTAACAGTGGTCATAAATCAGATCATGATATCCGCTCTGACCGTTACATGATCAAAGCCGTCACTCGCCGCAGATCAAACGCGCTGCCTAGCCTCGAACTCTCCGTAGCTCGCGATAGGCCAACCTCATAGCCCGCATGAGGTATTCCTCGCATCGAGGGTAGCTACTCCCGCATCGCCCCGACTCGCACCGCATGGCCACAAAGACCGCATGACCACAAGCGGCCGCAAACTAACCCGAACTCCCGTAGTTCCGCATGGATCCCCGACCCGCATGCAGGTATTCTCGAATCACGGTCCTGCATCGCCGAGTCTACCCCGCGACGGAGGGCCTTAACCTCCGAGACAAGTCAAGGTGAGTGGTACAATACCAACATAACGGCCGAGAGTCAAACAACTTTAAGCGCAATGAGGAAAACCCCTTTACACAAAACATCACAAGATACTAACACACGTAGCATCCTAGCATGTTTACTTATCAAATCAACAAGAAAGTATTACAAGGCTATCACAAACCAACACAATCATGTTATACACACAAGGTACATTCTTGTCACGACCCATTCCGGGGCCCGTAACTGGTGCCTTACCGGGGCACCCAAGTAGTCATACATCAGAGTAATCAGCGGAAATATAAAACAAGACATGGAACAGTTTATAAAATAAGACACAGTTTATGTGAACAAACGTCGCCTTTCGGCATATATATATAAACAAGGTTTAGCGCTACATCCGACATCGCATAACATGACTACTGCACTTCTAAGGAAATATACAACAATGGCGACAGTGCCCCGCCATACCCTCGACTATACAAAACTATCTACAACAGGAGATCATACCAAAGAGTAGAGCCTCGGAAGAGATGGAGCTCCCGACACCAACGTAGAGATCCTAAGGATGAGGATCTAGCACTGCTGCCCTTTACCGCGGCATGAACGTAGCTCGGCGAGGTCAAGATAACAGTACCAAGTATGTGAAACTATAAAGAATCAAATGAAATCAAAGTATTTAAAACCTTTTCACAAATACAATCGGTTCAATTGCACATAGTGCCACATCACAAACAACAACGAATAGGAAAATCAGAATGTGTCTATTCTAGGCCGCGAATGATCGCAAGGCCAATCGCCCATAGTATCATTCTGCGTGCCTAGTCCTCGACTTCCGCACTCGCATAGTCACACACGCACCCGCATGAGGTATTCTCGTGACGGGGCAGCTAACCCCAAGATCCGCCTAGGCTCCCGCAGCCCGCATAGCCTCAAAAGACCGCATAGTCTCAACAGACCGCATAGGAATCCCCGATCAAAGCTAAACACCCGAATGATCAATCTCGAGCATACCGCTGCTCCGCATAGTCTCACAGACCGCATAGCCGTATAGACCAAGATCGCGGGCAAGCCCTCAGATAACAAATCGGGGTAGGTGATACAATAACAAGACAACGGACTTACGGTTAGCAACGTAAGCACAAAGAAGAATGACCCCTTACACAAGATTTCAAGACACTAACCTGTAGCATCATAATATGTCTACTTATCACACAAATCTTACTACACTTAATGTAAATCAATACAAGGCTTTTATAAACAAACAAGTAAACAGTTCCTTTTATCTTTCTTAAGTTGTTATACCTAACTTCCCATAAAGCTAGTATAACTCTTAAGCTTTTGTTTTAAAACCAAATATTTATCTTCTAAAAATGATTCAAAGATTCTTTGAAATGCTTCAGCTTCTTTGTTATTCAGTTAAGCGTGAGGCATTGCCGTAAGTATTATTCGTGCTTAAGCCGTGAGGCATTGCCATAAGTATTATTCAGCTTAAGTCAAAGACATTGCCGTAGTTATTATTCGCTTAACACATGTACGCTCACCGCACTATATATTGTAAAATATCATGCTTTAGGAAGAATCACATACCTTCTCAAATAAAACCACCGCCAAGTTGAATATGTCGCACAGAGTCACCTATAATAGTCACGCACATCTATCAAAGACTACTCAAGGTCATTCTAAACAGAGGGTTCACAATTCTACTGAATTCGGGCAAGACTTCCCACCCAGTGAGCTATATAAGTTCATCATGAAACAAATTCCATGTAAGTACAGCTTGATTATTCTTCTTTAAACCCTTCTACTGTGATAACAATTCAATTCTATTCGTGATATTCTTCTAAGTATTTATACTTATTCTTATACTACTACATTAAGTATTCTCTAATTCAAAAGAGGGTTAGGATTAGATACCCTGTAAGCCCAATAATATCCTAGATAAAGTCGCTACCGAGCAAGGTTTAGCTCCTAAGTCAGACGCTCCCAGAGCACCAAGAAACCTTAGAAGTTCTTCACAACTTCTACAAAGGACTAAGGGATTTGGGCTAGGTATTTTGGGCATTATAACAATACTAGAAGACAACTTTTCTACCAAGGGAGGGGGTAGATTTCGGCCAGGCTAGTGGGTAGGCCTCGCCAAACTCACTCAAAGGGGGGAGGTGTTGGACGAAAGGCTAAGGGAGAGAGAGGATTTTTAGACTTGAAGATAACTTTGTGGATGAAGAACTCTTCATCTTTAAGCGGGTATTTATAGGTCGAAGTGGCCAACCAATGGCCAAGATTAAGACAAGTGCAAGGCAAGTGTAGGGTGAAGATTTACTCCACACAAATATCCTACCAACTCCTTGACTTGTGCACAAGGCACAAAAACGCACTTCCTCTCCAATTTCGGCCCAATGGACGATCTGTCCATCAATGGAGGGTGCCAAGTGTCGCCTCCCGCTGGTCCAAAATGTTTCGCCTCTGGAAAAATCCGCAAAAATTAGTAATGGCATAGCGAATTTTCCTACGAAAGTCGTGGAAACATTTCGCGAAACGATTCTTTTAGTGAGTTGTGTACAAAAACGCCCAAGGCTAACTTTAAGGCCAAACAGACGTATTCCTCACGCACATACTGAAATACGGGTATAACATTCTCCTCCTTAGAAACATTCGTCCCGAATGTTCCTTCTCAAGACGCTTATCGATGAAGCTTAAATAGCTTGTAAGTGCCACACACGGCCACATAATAACACTTAGGCATAAATGATAATGGAAATTTACAAGTAGGAAAGTGAATTACCCGGAGGTGTGGAATAGGTGAGGATACTTCGCCTCATGTCCTCTCGGCTTCCCACGCCATCTCTCCCCGAGCTCATTCCGCTACAAGACTTTGACGAAGCCACGCCCTTCGTCCGCAGACGCCTAACTCGACGATCGACTATCGCCATGGGAATCTCTCATACGATAACCCCTGGTCACTGGACATCGCCAATCGGTGTACCCTAGATGGATCCCCGATACATCTCTCAAAGATAGATACGTGAAAAACCGGATGCATCGCCTCCAGATCGGACGACAGATTCAACTCGTAGCAAACTTGCCTACCTCGCGACAACTCAAACGCCCAATGTACTGGGCCGAAGTTTCTTCTTCCCGAATCTCATCACACCTTCATGGGTGACACCTTTAGGAAAACCCAATCATGAACCTCGAACTCAAGATGCCGACGACGATGATCTCGTGATACGATTGGCCGACTCGAGTCACAAAGCCGCCTTGATAAGCTTCACCTTATCCATCGCTCGCCGCACCAAATCGTCCCACTAGCCGCACTCGCCCACATCGAACCAACCTATAGGCGACCGCACTTCCTCCCATACAAGGCCTCATAAGGCGCCATCTCAATACCGGAGTGGTAGCTATTATTATACGCAAACTCAACTAGAGGCAAATGATCCTCCCAACTACCATCGGTCAATAACACAAAGCTCGCAGATATCCTCAAGAGTTCGGATAGTGCGCTCGCTCGTCCGTCTGCTCATGGATGAAATGCAAGACTCGTGCTCACCGGCCCCTAAACCCTCGAAGGACCTCTAAGGTTAGCCAAATCGGGCTCCTCTGTCGATATGATCAAGTAGGGACTCCACGCACCGACGATCTCTGATGTAAAGTCCGCATAATCCTCACCAAAAAGTCATCCCGACGGAAGAAAGTTGGCTGATTTCGCCACCGTCGACGATAACCCATATAGAATCATGTCTCCTCCGAAAGCGAGGTAATCCGATGAAGTCCATGTTGATTACCTCCAACTTCCGTGTCGATCTCAATCGTCAGAATAAACCACCGTGCCTCTAGTGATCTACCTTCATCCGGCCGACAACACGGGCACCGAGCTACGAACTCGCAACGCCCCTCTTCAAGCCATCCCACCAATACACATCTAAGGGCGTCGTGGTACATCTTGGTCGACCGGATGGATAGAGTAACGCCGCTAGTGTGCTTCCCAAGAACTCCGCCAAGTCCTCAAACATCCGGAACACATACCGCTCTCAAACCTTAGAACCCCATCAAAGCTACTCAAAAGGACCCTTGCCCTCACGAAGAGTCAGATCACGATATCGAATCAAAGCCGATCCTCGAATCGCTGCCTCTTCACCTCCTCGACGATGGAAGACTCGCAACCTCACGAACTCTAACCCCATCGCTATCGTAATCAATCAAACGACACCAAGGCTCGCTAATCGATGCAAATCACGAACCATGTCCTCCTCTCTAGCGCACATCCGATAGGCTCCCATCGACCTACGACTAAGAGCATCCGCCACAACATTGGCCTTCCCGTGGTACAGGATATCAACATCGTAATCCTTAAGCAACTCTAACCACCGCCTCGCCGAAGTTCACCTCCTCTCGTCAAGATATACCGAGGCTCTTGTGGTCTGTGAAAATATCCACGTGAACCCCATACAAATAGTGCCTCCAGATCTTCAAAGCGTGAATCACACCGCTAACTCCAAATCATGGGTGGGGTAGTTCCTCGTGTTTCTTCACCGCTGACGATATGCTATAATCCCGCCATGCCGCATCAACACACATCCCAACCCGATGCCCGACGATCACAATACACGCATATAACCATCCGACCTCCGGAAGAGTAAGAACGGGCGGCCGCTCTTTTCAAGAATCGAAACCCCGCCACAAGCATCACCATCAAACTTGGCCGCTTTCGAGTCACCTAGTCAATGGTGCGTAGATAAGCAAACTTCTACGAACCGATAATATCCTCGCAAGGCCCGTAAAATCGCGAACCTCTGCCGGAGTAGAGTTCAGGCCAAGTCCCGATCGCTTCGATCTTGGCCAGATCCACTCGAATGCCATCACCCATAATATGCCCAAGAAACGCCATCAAGTCAACCAAAACTCACACTTGGAAAACTTGGCGCATAATCGCCGGTCCCGAGAATCACAAGACAGCCTCAAATGCTCCGCATGCTCTCGCCTCGAGCGAATAAACCAAGATATCATCAATGAACACTATCACAAACGTGTTCAAAAATGGTTTGAACACTCGTTCATCAAATCCATGAATACCGCGAGCATCGTCAACCCAAAAGACATGACTTCGAACTCATAATGCCCGTCACGTCCGAATGCACCCTAGGGACATCCACCTCTCTCGACTTCGCACTGATGATAGCCCGACCGTAGATCAATCTTGGAGAAACATCTCGCACTCGCAACCGGGTCGAACAAATCATCAATCTCGGGAAGCGGGTATTCGTTTAATAGTCACCTTGTTCACCGTCAGAATCAACACATGCGCGCAGCTGCCCCGCCCTTCTTCTTCACGGACAATATCGGCGCTCCCTGTGGAGAAACACTAGGCCGATGAAGCCCTTCTCCAAAGAAATCCTAAGCCGATCCTTCAACTCTCTCAACTCGCAGTGCCATTCTCAGATGGCGAATGGAAATAGCCGAGTGTCCGCAATATGTCAATACAAAACTCAATCTCCTCTCGTGAGGGATACCCGGAGGTCATCCGAAACACGCCCGGGAACTTCACTACCATCGAATCGATCAAAATCTGGTACCGCAGCCTTCAGATCAAACACCCGAACGATGGTAGATATACCCTTCGCACCATCTTCCTAGCCTCGAGGTAGGAAATTAACCTACCCCTGGCGATACCGTGCTCTCCCACTCAACAACCGGCCTCAGAAACTGAACTGCATTACTCTCTCTCTCGCAGCCACATTGGCGTAGCAAGAAGCTAGCCAATCCATCCCCATGATCACGCCGAAGTCAATCATCTCCAACTCTATCAAGTCGCCAGTGGTCCGACGATCAGAAATGGTCATAGGACAAGCTCTATATACCCGCCGAGCTACCACCGAATCACCCATCGCGTAGCTACCTCGAAGGGTCTATGGACTCGTGCTCTATCCCTATCCTACTAGCAACAAGGGGAGATATATAGACAGAGAAGAACCCGATCTATCAAAGCATACACATCAAACCCAGAAACTGATAAGGTACCTGTGACGACATCAGGTGAGGCCTCCTGATCCTGTCGGCTTGACAAAGCATAAATGCGGTTATGAGGACCGCTAGAACTGGGACCCGCTCCACGACCTTCGCCGACCGCTGGTCCATGAGTACCTTGCCTCCGGGCGAGTAATCGTCGGGATGAAGAAGCGCAATGCACTCGTAGATCGCCCTACTACCGCCGCCGGCCGGACAAACTCGCGAAATGACCTCGCCGCCACAAGTATAGCAGCTCCCGAGTACGCCTCCGTAATGGTATCTACCACAACGCACACCGAGCGCACTCAACGGTTAGCACCCTCGCTACTCGAAATCAAGTCTCGGGCCCCGACCGCTCGATCGCTCCGCTGCACGAAAATGAGGTAGAGCGCTCATACCGGCCGTGGTGCACCGACTTCACGATGCCGCCACCCCGAGGACCACCAAAAGAACCGCCGCTTTCGCCTTCTTCGCCGCTGATATCGCTTACCCGCGGTCTCTACGCCTCGCATCCTGCAGCATGAGATCGCATACGGTTATGTCCATGCTCGTCGGGGGACACACCCGCACAAGACTCGCCATGTAATCATCTAGCCCAGTGACATAGCGATGCACCCGGCCCTCCATCTCGCTACAGCAGTGGACATATCGAGCCAAAGAATCAAACTCGACATTGTACTCCTCACTGTAAGGCCCTCCCCTGCCTCAAAGAATAATCCATCACTCGTGCCTCCTCATCCGCGGAGGCAAGGTGAGTGAGAAAAGCCTCTCAAAACTCATCCCATACTGCCGAGTGCATGCTCTCCCGAAAGCTCCCATGAATCAAACCAATCGATCATGTATCACGCACCGACGCGAACCGAATGTCACAGACTCGCTCAAGCCCCGATCACCCGCATAATCCTCTGCGGTGACGGATGAACTCCTCGCGATCATCCTCCGCCGACCAGAAACTCGAGGGCTACAACTAAGGAAATCCCGTAGTCTCAAACTATTCGCCTCGTGCACTACGTGCGATCGAGCCGAGCCGAATCGCCATTGCCACGACCCGAACCGGCCCGTGATCGTGCCTTACCCCGCACCCAAGTAGACATACATCGAGTAATCAGCGAACATAAAGACAATACATGAAACCAGTGTAATAAGACGGTGAAATAAGAAGACAAAGCAACCAAAACGTTACCTTCGGATATATATAAATAGCAACTTTTTCAACATGAACAGTTTAATCCTTTTTACAAACCCCGCCACAACAAGATTCTGCACCTCTAAGAATGATACGACAACAATGGCGGACAGTGGCCCCGCCAAACCCCGAATGTAAACACTTACGACGACAGGGACTATACCACCGATAAGCCTCCGAGAAACGGAGCTTCCCAAACGCTCAAATCCGTGACTCGAGAGCTAGGATCAACGATCGCGTACCTCAACTCGCGCATGAACGCAACCCCGGCGAGGTCGCATAACAGTGCGAGTATGTGAAACTAAAAATATCAGAAATGAAATCATAATAGTCTATAAGGCAGAGACATGTATGATAACCAAACTACGCCACAATAAATAAGCGACATGTCAAGTCGTGACTCACGCCAAAGTCATCACTGAATATAACTACGGGTCTCAAGCCCATAACATCAATCATGCCCGTGGAATACCTTCCTCACCGCCAGCCTATGATAGAAAAGCACCAAGGAATACACATGAACACCGTGTCCCACTCGTGTCCAAATAAAACAAGACAGTACGTAAGGCATAGCCGACTACTAATACCTACGATTAACAAGGTCATAAATCAGATCATGATATCTGTCTGCATCACATGATCAAAGCCGGTCACTCGCTCGCAGATCAAATGCGCGTCTAGCCTCGAACTTCCCGCAGCCCGCGATAGGCAAACCTCATAGGCCCGCATGAGGTATAACCCCGCATCGAGGGTAGCTACTCCGGCATCGCCCCGACTCGCACCGCATGGCCACATAGACCGCATGACCATAAAGGCCGCACACTAACCTGGAACTCCCGTAGTTCCGCATGGATCCCCTGGACCCGCATGAGGTATTATCGAATCATGGTCCCAGACCGCCTGAGTCTACCCCGCATCGGAGGGCAACTTAACCTCCGGAAATAAGTCAAGGTGAGTGGTACAATACCAACATAACGGCTGATAGTCAAACAACTTTAAGCACAGTCGAGGGGAAAACCCCTTTACACTAACATCACAAGATACTAACACACATAGCATCCTAGCATGTTTACTTATCAATCAACAAGAAAGTATTACAAGGCTATCACAAACCAACACAATCAAGTTATACACACAAGGTACTTTCTACTATATGTCAACAAGTTCGGGTTTTTATCCCCAAAGTACTTCATACATTAAATCTTTAAAAGATACGTTACTTTCACAAAAGTCACACAATACCCGTAGTTATGTGAAAATAGAGTGATTATCCTTTTAAGTAAACCAAAACACTTACCTTTGTAAAATCAAGTAACGACATTTATTTTCCAAACGCCCAAGTTTGCCTAATTTCAAATGTTCACGCTTTCTTATTTTAGAAAGGTTTCAGAGTTCATAGTCTTATTCATTTAAGAATATAATTCTCTTTTAAACTATCCGAGAAACATAAGTCTTATATGTGAGTAGGATATTCTTGTTTATAACAATCTTATTACAAAGACCATGATCTAGAAATATCATTTTGTCTCATCTTAGCTTCATGCAGATGGAAGTTTCTATCGTTTTAATAATACTTATTCACAAAACATTTCCTTTTATTAACGCCGCAGTTGGTTTGTCGATACACATTCGATTTCAAATCAAGAAACATTCTTAAGCCGTTATACCTAACTTCCCATAAAGCTAGTATAACTCTTAAGTTTTCAAAACCAAGTATTACTTCTTCTTTCAAAATGATTCAAAATCTTTTGAAATACTTCAAGTTCTTTATTAACACATAACAAGCCGCTTATAGTTCAAATCGCTTACCTTTTAAAGACCACAAGTATTTTCTTACCAACATAAAGTCGTTATAACCAACTTCCCATAAAGCCGTTATAACACTTTATGTTTTAAATCAATCAAATACGTTTAGCAAATGTACGCTCACCGCACTACATAGTTCACACATATCATGCTAGAAGATATAGGAAGAGGTTCACATACCTCGCGACGAGTATCGACTAATAGCAAAACGCCCAAGTACTTCCAACCGCTTCTGGCTACTCCTTAAGCCAAGTAGATCGCGCCACACGTAGTACTTCAACCTATAAGGCCACAAGGCGCTTTATTAACATTTAGATCTCATCGTAGAACATTCTACCGAAAATTCGGCAAAGACTCTCCCGCAACAACAGAAATCTCCTCCTTCACCGAGGTCGGCTACCAAGCCAACCGCGTGGGTTATACGCCTAACCCTAACTGCACAATTCTACTCCACGGTACTACTACACAAGTCTCACCGTAATACAGCCTCATGTAATTACGATTCAAGATTCTTCTTTAAATTCAGCTTAAGTCGCAAGACATCCGTAAGTATTATTCAGCTTAAGTCAAAAGACATTGCCGATAACTACGTTGATTCTATATATAGGAGACTTCAACTATATATTCTAACAATATGTAATTTCCAATTACAATAGAGGGACAAGATAATTACCTCGATAAGCCCATAATTATCCTAGTTTAAATGTCGATCCTGAGCAAGGTTTAGCTCCTACTCCGTGCGCTCCAACCCGCTCTAAACCACCCTTAGAAGTTCTAACCAACTTATACACAATACTCCAACGGACTATGGAGATTTTCCTAGGGTTTCGGTTTTGTGACAGACGGGAAGTATAATAGTATTTACGGCTTTTCAGATAGTATAACCTTAGAATACTACAAGGTATACGGCTAAGGTAATTTGGGCATTATAACAATACTTTTGAGAGTATTTCTACCAAGAGAGGGGGGTATTATACGAAAGCAACTAGGCTAGGGGGGGTACCCCACGGCTAGCACCCCAAGGAGTGGGTGGCTACCCTCTACTACCCCACTGTGGGGAACTCTCGCCAAGGGGAGAGGGGCTCTCGCCAAGACACTACACTAAGGGGAGGAAGAAGCTTTCAAGACTTAGGCAATTTGTGGATGAATTAGTCTTGAAATGGGGTATTTATAGTTCAGCAAAGGCCAACCAATGGCCAAGATCTTGCCAAGTGCAAGGCAAGTGTAGGCCAAGATCTTGCCAAGTGCACCTTAACCAACTACACACAAAATATCCTACCAACTACTTGACAAAATAGTCACCAATTCGCCCACTCTACCGCCACTCAATGAGAGGTGCCAAGTGGCGCCTCTTGTTGGTCCAAAATGTTTCTTCTCTCGTAAAAATCCGCAAAAATAAAAATGACATAGCCGGAATTTTCCATACTAAAGCTTTGAAAACGTTTCGTAAAAAAACGACTCTAATCGGGTGTTGTGAACAAATAAGTTTCGGCCAAGCCTAATTCTCAATTTCAAATTTTCTACGCACGCCCCACGCATATACCGGAAATACGGTATAACATTCTCCTCCTTAGAAACATTCGTCCCGAATGTTCCTTCTAAGTCTCAAACAAACGCGCGCCAAGATAGTCTTCACCGCTATACTTACGAAACAATCTCGCCACACCGCCACGTAAACACCAGCGCATACTTCTATCTAAGTCCACGAGGAAAACACCTCTAATCATCCCCACAAAACACTTCTCACCGGGGTCTAAAATATACTTCCTTCGCACCTTCTCTTTACAAAAGAAATGATCACATCAATGCTCGCCATACATGCTCGCTTCTTCCCGATACCACTTTTGTCACTTTGCCGCGAGGTTCTAGTGTCACTCCGGCGACCCAACAAATGGTACCGGACTACATGCGATCCTCGAGGTCGTCAGACACTCGAACTCTTACCACATTTACATCGCTTTCCAAAACTCGGGTTACTATCTATAACGTGGTCATCATTAACTGGGAACACTCTGGATGGATCTCCGATACTTTCCCGATCATAACAACACGAAAGACCGTACATACTGCCTCCTAAGTCTGACGGCAAAAGCTAACATATAGGCAACCCGCCTATTCTTCACATGGACTCAAAGGCCCAAAGTAACTCGCTAAGTTCCTCTGTCTTCCAAAGCTCGCCGCACTCCAAACCGGGTGGTACCTTCAAGAAGACCGACCGCCAACTCGAACTCTAAGCCGCCGCCGATTATCCGCACGATTTCTCGAGCCGCCGTAACTTCTTCTAGACAAGCTTCACTATCCACACCGGAACAAGCTCAACCAATCTGTCAACCTTGCCAACATCGAACCAATCGGCCAAGAACTTACACTTCCGCCCTTACAAGGCTTCATAAGGCGATATCCGAACACTGTAATAGTAGTTTAAACACTCCTTCAAAATGAGACAACAATTCTCGCAACTATCCCTGACATCCAAACACTTGCCCGAGGGCGAATGTGATTCTGAGACTCACCCGAGTTCCTATCCTTGCTCGTAAAACTTTTAGAAAATGAAAATAGCCACAACTCGGGCTTCACTGTCGACATAAGGTGAAGGTAGGCACCTGCAGCCTTTCAACCTTTCGATAACTCAACACACCGAGTAAATGGTCCTCGATCAAGAACACGACGGGCTGCCCCCATCGACCCGACCACCGGTCGAACGTATCCACGAACTCGTACGCTGGTTAACTAAACTTGGGCCTAACACCCTCACAACCCTAACACAAGGCGGGACCACCACAAACTGACCCCACCACCAAACAGGCCGCGGGTTGACCCGCAACATGGCCTCAACCCTACCCGGCATCGCGCAAAACACTAGTTCCCCAATCCGAACAATCTCACTAATCACGGTTCGAAAACCTAGCGGTCTTCTAGCTCGACTACCCTCTTTCAAATCACGCTACTCAGGGACTTATCCCACAAACATAGCTCACGTGCACTATGCGCTCCGATAAGGATCAAACATAACACTACACCTATACTTGAGATGGCCTTACCTCTAAGGTCTCTACGTATAAAACTCTAAGGCTCCCACCTTCTCTATCCCCCAAAATCTTACTCGGCTAACCCACCATGATTTCTAATCACAACTAACATACTGATATCAGAACATAGCACTTAAGGTATACTCACCTTATCACACATACGCATCTCTGAGGTTAAGGATAATCTATATCTATCGCTTCACTCCTTAGTCGTTCTAATCAACCCCGCCTGTAGTGGCGATAGCTAAGGTGACGAACTACCCACCGATCCTCAAGGCTAAGTCCTCCTACCAGACACTCTTTCGACATCGACCGACGGTCATAGTACAACAAGACGTAACTAAAAGACGACATTCCCGGACGACGCTCAAACCGCTAACCGAAGCCCCGGAGTTCTAACCAACTCCTGATACCCCGAACGCCCCGAAATCCGTGGAAGACCACTCGCATTGTGGATGTGCATAATCAAATCACGCGAGGTGACTCGCCGAAAGTTACCAAAGGACTCACGCTCGCCCTCTTCGCTCGCCCGTTAACCCGCCGATCTCTACGCTTTCTACCGTATAAGCTCGCATACGTGCCATGCTCAAGCTTCAATCAAGAACTACTTTACACAACCTCTCGTTGATATTCATCAAGACTCGCGATACATCGGTATACTCTCCGTAGTTAAATCCATAGCTAGTAATGTGGTCGCCTCTTGCAATCCATATTCTCTGCTCGGTCGTGGAACAAGGTTCAAATATCATGGCCGCAGAGGAACCGCCGCCGCTAAACTTTACCGGGCTAGTGATGTCGCAGAAATCCCCAAACGAAGCACCTTACTCGTGATGATTGGGCTCGTGCCTCGCCACCCTCGAACTCTACTCGCAGCCTCCTGGCCGCTTTGCCTCCCGGCCCGGTTGCTCACGCGGAGGCATAGCGGTAAGTGGAAAGAAATACGTCGAGGTCCAACTTACAACACGCCTCTAAGGCACGATCTCAGAGTGAGAAGAATAGAAACCAATCCTAAATACCCTATAGCCTCATGATTATTGCGCGCACAACACACCGATAATCAAGACTCATCGGATACTGGTCAGTAGACACTTTCCGAGGATTAATCGCTCGATACCACTTTTGTCACGACCAACCGGCCCGTGATCGTGCCTTACCCCGCACCCAAGTAGACATACATCGTAGTAATCGGAACATAAAGACAATACATGAAACCAAAGGTAATAAGACAAGGAAATAAGACAAAGCTAACCAAAAACTTACCTTTCAAGATATATATAAATAGCAACTTTTTCAACATGAACGCTTTAATCCTTTTACAAACCCCGCCACAACAAGATTACATGCACTTAAGAATGATACGACAACAATGGCGGACAGTGGCCCCGCCAAACCCTGAATGTAAACACTTACGACGACAGGGGACTATACCACTGATAAGCCTCCGGAGAAACGGAGCTTCCCAAACGCTGAAACTGTGACCCTGAGAGCTAGGATCAACGATCGTGTACCTCAACTCGCGGATTGAACGCACTTCAAGCGAGGTCGATAACAAAAAGTGCATGTGAAACTAAAAATATCAGAAATGAAATCATAATAGTCTATAAGGCAGGAGACATGTATGATAACCAAACTACAGTTCACAATAAATAAGCAGTCATGTCAAGTCAGGGACTCACGCCCTCAAAGTCATCACTCGAATAAAACTATGTGTCTCAAGCCCATAACATCAATCATGCCCGTGGAATACCTTCATCACTGCCGGCAGTCTATGATAGAAAAGCACCAAGGAATACACATGAACACCAGGTCCCACCTGTGTCCAAATAAAGCGATGCAGGGTAAATGCGAAGGCATAGCCGACTACTAATACCTAGTACTAACAAGGTCATAAATCAGATCATGATATCTGTCTGCATCCACATGATCAAAGCCGGTCACTCGCCGCGATATCAAATGTGCGCGCCTAGCCACGGAACTTCCTGACTCCGCATAGGCCAACCTCATAGGCCCGCATGAGGTATAACCCCGCATCGAGGGTAGCTACTCCCCGGCATCGTCCTGGACTCGCAGTCCGCATGGCCACATAGACCGCATGACCATAAAGGCCGCACACTAACCTGGAACTCCCGTAGTTCCGCATGGATCCTCGGACCGCATGAGGTATTCTCGAATCACGGTCCTGCATCGCTGAGTCTACCCCGCGTCGGAGGCAGCTTAACCTCCGAAATAAGTCAAGGTGAGTGGTACAATACAAACATAACGGATGATAGTCAAAAAACTTTAAGCACAGTCGATGGGAAAACCCCTTTACACTAACATCACAAGATACTAACACACATAGCATCCTAGCATGTTTACTTATCAATCAACAAGAAAGTATTACAAGGCTATCACAAACCAACACAATCAAGTTATACACACAAGGTACTTTCTACTATATGTCAACAAGTTCGGGTTTTGATCCCCAAAGTACTTCATACATTAAATCTTTAAAAGATACGTTACTTTCACAAAAGTCACACAATACGTAGTTATGTGAAAATAGAGTGATTATCCTTTTAAGTAAACCAAAACACTTACCTTTGTAAAATCAAGTAACGACATTATTTTCCAAACGTCCAAGTTTGCCTAATTTCAAATGTTCACGTTTCTTATTTTAGAAAGGTTTCGTAGTTCATAGTCTTATTCATTTAAGAATATAATTCTCTTTTAAACGATCTGAGAAACATACGTCTTATATGTGAGTAGGATATTCTTGTTTATAACAATCTTATTACAGCAGCCATGATCTAGGAAATATCATTTTGTCTCATCTTAGCTTCTATGCAGATGGAAGTTTCTCGGTTTTAATAATACTTATTCTGTCAAAACATTTCCTTTTATTAACGCCGCAGTTGGTTTGTCGATACACATTCGATTTCAAATCAAGAAAACATTCTTAAGCCGTTATACCTAACTTCCCATAAAGCTAGTATAACTCTTAAGTTTTCAAAACCAAGTATTACTTCTTCTTTCAAAATGATTCAAAATCTTTTGAAATACTTCAAGTTCTTTATTAACACATAACAAGCCGCTTATAGTTCAAATCGATTTACCTTTTAAAGACCACAAGTATTTTCTTACCAACATAAAGTCGTTATAACCAACTTCCCATAAAGCCGTTATAACACTTTATGTTTTAAATCAATCAAATACGTTTAGCACGTACGCGTCACCGCATTACATAGTTCACACATATCATGCTAGAAGAGATAGGAAGAGGTTCACATACCTCGCGGCGAGTATCGACTAATAGCAAAACGCTCAAGTACTTCCAACCGCTGGCTACTCCTTGCCAAGTAGATCGCGCCACGTAGTACTTCAACCTATAAGGCCACGCGCTTATTAACATTTAGATCTCATCGTAGAACATTCTACCGAAAATTCGGCGACCTCCCGCAACAACGTAAATCTCCTCTAACGAGGCCTACCAAGCCAACCGGGGTTATACGCCTAACCAATCTGCACAATTCTACTCCACTACTACTACAAGTCTCATGAATACAACCCTATGTAATTACTGATTCAGATTCTTCTTTAAATTCAGGCTTAAGTCGCAAGACATTGCCGTAAGTATTATTCAGCTTAAGTCAAAAGACATTGCGATAACTACGCTCGATTCTATATAGTATACTTCAACTATATATTCTAACAATATGTAATTTCCAATTACAATAGAGGGACAAGATAATTACCTCGATAAGCCCATAATTATCCTAGTTTAAATGTCGATCCTGAGCAAGGTTTAGCTCCTACTCCGTGCGCTCCAACCCGCTCTAAACCACCCTTAGAAGTTCTAACCAACTTATACACAATACTCCAACGGACTATGGAGATTTTCCTAGGGTTTCGGTTTTGTGACAGACGGGAAGTATAATAGTATTTCTGGGCTTTTCGTATAGGTATAACCTTAGAATACTACAAGGTATACGGCTAAGGTAATTTGGGCATTATAACAATACTTTTGAGAGTATTTCTACCAAGAGAGGGGGGTATTATACGAAAGCAACTAGGCGAGGGAAGTGCACGACTAGCACCCCAAAGAGTGGTGGCTACCCTTCTACTACCCCACTAGGGGAACTCTCCAAGGGGAGAGAGGCTCTCGGCCAAGACACTACACACTGGGGAGGAAGAAGCTTTCAAGACTTAGGCAATTTGTGGATGAATTAGTCTTCAAGGGGTATTTATAGTTCAGCAACGGCCAACCATGGGCCAAGATCTTGCCAAGTGCAAGGCAAGTGTAGGCCAAGATCTTGCCAAGTGCACCTTAACCAACTACACACAAAATATCCTACCAACTACTTGACAAAATAGTCACCAATTCGCCCACTCTACGCACACTAATGAGAGGGTGCCATGGCGCCCTCTTGTTGGTCCAAACTTTTTCGTCTCTCGGAAAAATCCGCAAAAAATAAAAATGACATAGCCGTAATTTTCCCTACGAAAGCTGTGAAACCGTTACGTCGAAAAACGACTCTACTCGGGTGTTGTGAACAAATAAATTTCGGCCAAGCCTAATTCTCAAGTTCAAATTTTCACGCACGCCCCACGCACTTACTGCGGAAATACGGTATAACGTAGATCCAGCCTTTCTCGTGTCGGGCCACTCTAGCCAATACCGGGCTATCTCCGTACCCTAACTCCGCCCAGTGTGGGGCGGGAGGTGTGGGTCTGTGGTCTCGCGGGTCGGCGGCGTCATAGAACTCGCCGTCTCGGTATAGGGGCACGAGCCCTCGTGACTGGGTGTCTGCTAGAAGCTCCGCCATTGCCTTGCGCCGCCTCGGGCGGGTTGCCTTACGTGGAGGCATAATCATTCGAGGAAAGGAATACGTTAGAGGTCCACCTATAACACAACTCTAAAGCACGATCTCAGAATGAAGAATGGAAACCAATCCTAAATATCCTATAGCCTCCTGATTATTGGTGTGGTGCACAACACACCGATAATCAAGACTTACTAGATCTGATGCGTCAGACACTTTCCGAGGATTAACTGCTCTGATACCACTTTTGTCACGACCCATTCCGGGGCCCGTAACTGGTGCCTTACCGGGGCACCCAAGTAGTCATACATCAGAGTAATCAGCGGAAATATAAAACAAGACATGGAACAGTTTATAAAATAAGACACGCTTTATGTGAATAAACGTCGCTTTCGGCATATATATATAAACAAGGTTTAGCGATTACATCCGACACTGCAACATGACTACTGAGACCTCTAAGGAAATATACAACTATGGCGACAGGGCCGCCATACCTGACTATACAAAACTATCTACAACAGGAGATCATACCAAAGAGTAGAGCCTCGGAAGAGATGGAGCTCCGACACCAACGTAGAGATCCTAAGATGCGGATCTAGCACACCTTGCCCCACCGCGGCATGAACGCAGCCCGGAAGGAGGTCAGTACAACAGGTACCAAGTATGTGAAACTATAAAGAACTGAAATGAAATCAAAGTATTTAAAACCTTTTCACAAATACAATCAGTTCAATTGCACATAGTGCCACATCACAAACAACAACAGTAATAGGAAAACTGTAACAGGTCTATTCTAGGCCGCGAATGATCGAAGCAAGGCCAATCGCCCATAGTATCATTCTGCGTGCCTAGTCCTGGACTTCCGCGCCACATAGGTCACACATGGACTGTGAGGTATTCCTCGCATCGGGGCAGCTAACCCCAGATCCGCCTAGGCTCGCGGCCTCGCATAGCCTCAAAAGACCGCATAGTCTCAACAGACCGCATAGGAAATCTCCCGCATCAGGCTAAACACCCGGAATGATCAATCCTGGAGCATACCGCTGCTCCGCATAGTCTCACAGACCGCATAGGCCGTATAGACCAAGATCGAGGGCAAGCCCTGTGATATAACGATCGGGGTAGGTGATACAATAACGATGCAACGGACTTCTGCAGGTTAGCAACGTAAGCCTGGCAGAATGACCCCTTTACATGGATTTCAAGACACTAACCTGGTAGCATCATAATATGTCTACTTATCACACAAATCTTACTACACTTAATGTAAATCAATACAAGGCTTTTATAAACAAACAAGTAAACAGTTCCTTGTTATCTTTCTTAAGTTGTTATACCTAACTTCCCATAAAGCTAGTATAACTCTTAAGCTTTTGTTTTAAAAACCAAATATGTATCTTCTGTTAAAAATGATTCAGTATTCTTTTGAAATGCTTCCATTCTTTGTTATTCGTGCTTAAGCGTGAGGCATTCGTAAGTATTATTCGAGCTTAAGCGTGAGGCATTACCATAAGTATTATTCAGCTTAAGTCAAAGACATTGCCGTAGTTATTATTCGATTAACACGTACGTCTACCGTACTATATATTGTAAAATATCATGCTTTAGGAAGAATCACATACCTTCTCGTGAAAACCACCGCCAAGTCAATATGTCGCAGAGAGTCACTATAATAGTCACAGACATCTATCAAAGACTACTCGAAGGTCATTCTAAACAGAGGGTTCACAATTCTACGGTAGTCGGGCAGCACTTCCCCACGGTGAGCTATATAAGTTCATCATGAAACAGTCCTATGTAAGTACAGTTTGATTATTCTTCTTTTAAACCCTTCTACTGTGATAACAGTTCAATTCTATTCTGTGATATTCTTCTAAGTATTTATACTTATTCTTATACTACTACAGTAAGTATTCTCTAATTCAAAAGAGGGTTAGGATTAGATACCTCGGTAAGAACAATAATATCATATATAAAGTCGCGCCTGAGCAAGGTTTAGCTCCTAAGTCAGACGCTCAGAGCACCAAGAAACCTTAGAAGTTCTTCACAACTTCTACAAAGGACTAAGGGATTTGGGCTAGGGTATTTTGGGCATTATAACAATACTAGAAGACAACTTTTCTACCAAGGGAGGGGGGGTAGATTTCGGCTAGGCTAGGGGGTAGGCCCTCGGCCAAACCCACTCAAAGGGGGGAGAGGTGTTGGACGAAAGGCTAAGGGAGAGGAGAGGATTTTTAGACTTGGAAGATAACTTTGTGGATGAAGAACTCTTCATCTTTAAGGGGGTATTTATAGGTCAAGAAGTGGCCAACCAATGGCCAAGATTAAGACAAGTGCAAGGCAAGTGTAGGGTGAAGATTTACTCCACACAAATATCCTACCAACTCCGACTTGTGCACAAGGCACAAAAACGTGCACTTATCTCCAATTTCGTCCAATGGACGATTCAAGTCCATCAATGGGAGGGTGCCAAGTGTCGCCCTCCCGTTGGTCCAAAATGTTTCGTCTCTCGGAAAAATCCGCAAAAATTAGTAATGGCATAGCCGGAATTTTCCCTACGAAAGCTGTGGAAACGTTTCGTCGGAAAACGATTCTTTTAGTGAGTTGTGTACAAAAAAAAACGTCCAAGGCTAACTTTAAGGCCAAACTTTTTGTACGTATTCCCTTACGTACATACTCTGGAAATACGGGGTATAACAATTCTAATATATGATTAACAAGATCGGGTATCTATTCCCAAAGTACTTCATACATTATCTTTTAAAAGATACGTTACGTTTACAAAAGTCACACAATACCCGTAGTATATGAAAATAGAGTGATTATCTTTTGAAGTAAATCAAAACACTTACCTTTGTAAAATCAAGTAACAACATTATTTTCCAAACGTCCAAGTTTGCCTAATTTCAAATGTTCACGGTTCTTATTTTAGAAAGGTTTCGTAGTTCATAGTCTTATTCATTTAAGAATATAATTCTCTTTTAAACCATCTGAGAAGACATAAGCCTTATATGTGAGTAGGATATTCTTGTTTATAACAATCTTATTACAGCAACCATGATCTAGGAAATATCATTTTGTCTCATCTTAGCTTCTATGCAGATGGAAGTTTCTACTGGTTTTAATAATACTTAATCTGTCAAAATATTTCCTTTTATTAACGCTGCAGTGGTTTGTCGATACACATTCTGATTTCCGAAATCAGTAAAACATTCTTAAGTCGTTATACCTAACTTCCCATAAAGCTAGTATAACTCTTAAGTTTTCAAAAACCCAGTATTACTTCTTCTTTCAAAATGATTCAAAAATCTTTTGAAATACTTCAAGTTCTTTATTATTACATAACCAGCCAGTTATAGTTCAAATCAGTTACCCTTTTAAAAACCACAAGTATTTTCTTACCTACATAAAGTTGTTATAACCAACTTCCCATAAAGCCGTTATAACACTTTATGTTTTAGACCAATCAAATACATTTAACACGTATGCGTCATCGTACTACATAGTTACACACATATCATGATAGAAGAGATAGGAAGAGGTTCACATACCTCGCGACGATTATCGACTAATAGCAAAACGCCCAAGTACCTCAAACCGCGGCTACTCCTAAGCCAAGTAGATCGCGCCACGCGTGGTACTTGACCTATAAGGCCACAAGGCGCTTATTAACATCTAGGTCTAATCGTAGAACATTCTACGTAAAATTCGGCAAGACTCTCCCCATGACGCGTAAATCTCCTCCTCTATCGAGGCCGGCTATCAAGCCAACCAGAGGGGGGTTTATACATCTAACCGGACGTGTACAATTCTACTTCACAGTAATGCTACACAAGTCTACTGTAATACAGTCCTATGTAATTACAGTTCAGTACTCTTCTTTACATTCAGGCTTAAGTCGCAAGACATTGCCGTAAGTATTATTCAGGCTTAAGTCCAAAGACATTGCCGATAACAACGTTCAGTTCTATATATAGTATACTTCAACTATATAGTCTAACAATCATGTAATTTCCAATTACAATAGAGGGACAAGATATTTACCTCGATAAGCCCATAATTATCCTAGTTTAAAGTCGCTCCTGAGCAACGTTTAGCTCGACTCCTGCGCTCCAACCCGCTCCGAACCACCCTTAGAAGTTCTAACCCACTTCTACTTAATACTCCAACTATCTATGGAGATTTTCCTTAGGGTTTCGTTTTTGTGACTGACGGGAAGTATAATAGTATAACTGGGCTTTTGTATAGGTATAACCTTAGAATACTACAAGGTATACGGCTAAGGTAATTTGGGCATTATAACAATACTTTTGAGAGTATTTCTACCACGCGGGGGGGGGTGTATACCCCTCGGCCTACCCCACTGGGGACTCGGCGAGGAGGGGAAGAACTCTCACCACAAGGCCGTCTCAAAGGGGAGGGTGGGGCAAACAACTACACAAAGGGAAGGGAGGATTTGAACACTTAAGGAATTTTAGGAATGGATGAAGAAGTCTTCCAAAGGGGGGTATTTATAGTACAAGCCAAGGCCAACCAATGGCCAAGATCTAGCCAAGTGCTATGCAAGTGTAGGGCCTAGATCATGCCAAGTGCACCTTATCCATCTACCCACAAAATATCCTACCAACTACTTTACAAAGCCAAGCAATTCGTCCACTCTATCGCCACTAATGAGAGGGTGCCAAGTGGCGCCCTCTTGGTCCAAAATGTTTCGTCTCTCGGAAAAATCCGCAAAAATTAAAAATGACATAGCGGAATTTTCCTACGAAAAGTGGAAACGTTTCGTCGAAAAACGACTCTAACCGGGTGTTGTGCACAAAAATAATTCGGCCAAGCCTTATTCTCAAGTTTCAAATTTTCTACGTACGTCCTTACGTACATACTCTGGAAATACGGGGTATAACATTCTCCTCTTAGAAACATTCGTCGAATGTTCCTTCTAAGTCTCAAAACAAACATGCGCCATATAGTCTTCTCGCTATACTTGCGAGAACAATCTCGCCACACATGGCCACGGAACCAACTTGCGCAAAGTACTTACCTCCACGTCCACGAGGAAACACCTCTAACATCACCATAAAACACCTCTCACCGGGTCTAAAATATACTTCCTTCAGACCTTCTTTTACACAAAAAAGAAAATGATCACATCTATGCTCGCGATACCACCGATACCACCTTTGTCACTTTGCGCGAGGTTCTAGTGTCACTCCGCGACCCAACAAATGGTATCGATCGCATGCGATCCCCGAGGTCGTGACACTCGAACTCTTACCATATTTCGATCATCGCTTTCCAAAACTCGGGTTACTATCTCTAACGTGGTCATCATTAATCGAACACTCGGATGGATCTCCGATACTTTCCGAACATATCAATACGAAGATCGGACGTCGCCTCCTAAGTCGGACGCAAAGCTAACATATAGGCAACCCGGCCTATTCTTCACATGAACTCAAAAGGGCCCAAAGTAACTCGCTAAGTTCCTCTGCTTTCCAAAACTCACACCCAACCCGGTGGTCCTTTCAAGAAGATCGACCAACTCGAACTCTAAGCTGCCGCCGATCATCCGCACGATTTCTACGAGCCGCGAACCTCTTCTAGACAAGCTTTACTCTATCCACGATATCTTGGAACAAGCTCAACCAACTATCCAATCTTGCCAACATCGAACCAATAGACCGCGACTTACACATCCGCCCTACAAGGCTTCATAAGGCGACATCCGAACACCGAAATGGTAGCTTAAACACTCTCCACAGAGACAACAATCCCCACAACTACCCTCGTAATCCACACACCGCCCGAGGCGAATGCGATTCTGAGACTTGCCTGAGTTCTTAACCCTGCTTGGTAACACTTCCAGAAACAAAAACAGCTGTACCCTGGGCTCCACTGTCTGACATAAGGTGAAGGTAGGCACCTCGCAGCCTTACAACCTTCTCGATAAAATCAACATCGCCGAGTAAACGGTCTTTGCTGAAGACAAGGCGGCCGACCTTCCTCGCCCGACCATCGGTCGAACGCATCCACGAGTTCAGACAATGTTAACTAAACTTGGGCCTAACACCTCGTGACCCTACCACAAGGCGACCACCACAACCGACTTACCACCATACATGCCGCGGGTTGACCCGCAACGTGGCCTTAACCCGACCCGGCAACGAGCAAAACGCTAGCTCCCCGAAGAAAAACTCTCACTAATCACGTTACGAAAACCTAGCGGTCTTCTTAGCTCAACTACCCTCTTTCATTCCACACTACTCAGGGACTTATCCCAAGACATAGCTTACGTGCACTATGCACTCCTATAAGGGTCAAACATGAACACTACACCTTTACTCTAGGTGGCCTTACCTCTAAGGTCTCCACGTATACAACTCTAAGGCTCACACCTTCTCTATCCCTCAAATCTTACTTGGTTAACTAACCAAGATTTCTAATTACAATTTACACCATGCTATCAGAATATAACACTTAAGGTATACTCACCTTATCAAACATACTAAACCCTAGAGGGTTAAAGATCTATCTGTATCTACTGCTTCACTCTCCTTAGTCGTTCTAAACAAACCTACCCCGTAGGGCACATAGCTAGGGGAGATGACGAACTACCCTCCGATCCTGAAGGTTGAGTCCTCCTACTAGGACATCCTTTCGACACATGGCCCTGACGGCCGCAGGTAAAACAAGTACCAACTAAAAGAGGACATTCCCCGGGATGACGTCATACACCGTGAACACCGGGAAAAAACTGAATCACCGGCCGGAACCTACGCCAGAGCCGTGGAACCTAAGCTCGAGCTCGACCAACTCTCGCATACCCCGAACGCCCCGAACCTGTGGAGGACCTTTTCGCACCGTGGATGCGCATAATCTAATTCGCCGCGAGGCGACTGCCTCGAAAGTTACCAAAGGACCTTTGCCGCTCGCCTCTTCGCCCTTCGTTAACCCGCCGATCTCTACGTTTCTCACGCGCATAAGCCCGCATACGTGCCATGCTCAAGCCTAACTGAAGAACTTACTCGTGCACAACCTTCTCGTTGATATTCATCAAGACTCGTGGTACATCGGTATACTCTCTGGTAGTCAAATCCATAGTTAGTAACAGGGTCGCCTTTTTGCAATCTATATTCTCTGTCCCCGGTCGTGGAACTGAAGGTTCATATATCATGACCGCAGAGGAATCGCCGCCAGTACTAAACTCATTGGGCCGCGACGAGCATAACTCCCGACAAGCACCTAACTCGTGATGGTTGGGCCTCGTGCCTCGTAACCCTCTCAGATTTACTCGCAGCCTCCTCGGCTTTGCCTCCCGGGCCCGGGTTGCTCACGCGGAGGCATAGCGGTGGGAAAGAAATACGTTAGAGGTCCAACTTACAACACGGCTCTAAGGCACGATCTCGAGTGAGAAGAATAGAAACCAATCCTAAATACCCTATAGCCTCACGATTATTGGTGTGGTGCACAACACACGATAATCAAGACTTCCATCGGATACGGTCAGACACTTTCCGAGGATTAATCGCTCGATACCACTTTTGTCACGACCGAACCGGGCCTGGATCGTGCCTTACCCGCACCCTAGTGATACAACATCGAGTAATCACGGAACATAAAACACAATACATGATACAATGTAAAGAAGACACATGTTTATCTCAAGAAAAGTGGCCTCTAAGATATATATAAATAACAACTCTTTCAAAATGAACAGTTTAATCCTTTTTTACAAACCCCGCCACAACAAGATTACTGCACTTACGAATGATATGACAACAACGACGGACGGGGCCGCCCTACCCATGAATTTAAGCACCTACAACAACAGGGGACTATACCAAGATACGCCTCCGGAGAAACGGAGCTTTCCCAAACGCTGAACTGTGACCCTAAGAGCGAGGATCAACGACTGGTGTACCTCAACTCGCGGATTTAACGCGGCCAAGGAGGTCGACAACAGTACAAGTATGTGAAATCAAAATATCGTAAATGAAATCATAATAGTCTATAAAGCGAGAGACATGTATGATAACCAAACTACGATTCAATAAATGGCAACATGTCAAGTCAGGGACTCACGCCCTCAAAGTCATCACTCAAATGTAACTATGGGTCTCACGCCCATAACATCAATCATGCCCGTGGAATACCTTCCTCACTGCCGGCAGTTTATGATATAAAAGCACCAAGAAATACACATGAACACCAGGTCCCACCTGTGTCCTAATAAAACAGTACAGGGTAAGTACGAAGGCATAACCGACTACTAACACCCACAAGATTTAACAGTGGTCATAAATCAGATCATGATATCTGTCTGCATCACATGATCAAAGCTGGTCACTCGCCCGCAGTATCAAATGTGCGCGTCTAGCCCTGAAACTCTCCGTAGCTCCGCATAGGCCAACCTCATAGGCCCGCATGAGGTATTCCTCGCATCGAGGGTAGCTACTCCCAAGATCGCCCCGACTCGCACCGCATGGCCACAAACACCGCATGACCACAAGGGCCGCAAACTAACTCGAAACTCCGTAGTTCCGCATGGATCCTCGGACCCGCATGAGGTATTCTCGAATCACGGTCCTGCATCGCCTAAGTCTACCCCGTGACGGAGGCGGCTTAACCTCCGAGACAAGTCAAGGTGAGTGGTACAATACCAACATAACTACCGAGAGTCAAACAACTTTAAGCGCAATGAGGAAAACCCCTTTACACAAAACATCACAAGATACTAACACACGTAGCATCCTAGCATGTTTACTTATCAAATCAACAAGAAAGTATTACAAGGCTATCACAAACCAACACAATCATGTTATACACACAAGGTACATTCTAATATATGATTAACAAGATCGGTATCTATTCCCAAAGTACTTCATACATTATCTTTTAAAAAGATACGTTACGTTTACAAAAGTCACACAATACGTAGTATATGAAAATAGAGTGATTATCTTTTGAAGTAAATCAAAACACTTACCTTTGTAAAATCAAGTAACAACATTATTTTCCAAACGCCCAAGTTTGCCTAATTTCAAATGTTCACGGTTCTTATTTTAGAAAGGTTTCGTAGTTCATAGTCTTATTCATTTAAGAATATAATTCTCTTTTAAACCATCCGAGAAAACATAAGCCTTATATGTGAGTAGGATATTCTTGTTTATAACAATCTTATTACAAAGAACCATGATCTAGGAAATATCATTTTGTCTCATCTTAGCTTCATGCAGATGGAAGTTTCTCTGGTTTTAATATTACTTAATCACAAAATATTTCCTTTTATTAACGCCGCAGTGGTTTGTCGATACACATTCGATTTCAAATCAAGAAAACATTCTTAAGCCGTTATACCTAACTTCCCATAAAGCTAGTATAACTCTTAAGTTTTCAAAACCCAAGATTACTTCTTCTTTCAAAATGATTCAAAAATCTTTTGAAATACTTCAAGTTCTTTATTATTACATAACCAGCCGCTTATAGTTCAAATCGATTACCCTTTTAAAAACCACAAGTATTTTCTTACCTACATAAAGTCGTTATAACCAACTTCCCATAAAGCCGTTATAACACTTTATGTTTTAGACCAATCAAATACATTTAACACATGACGCCTATCGCACTACATAGTTACACACATATCATGATAGAAGAGATAGGAAGAGGTTCACATACCTCGCGACGATTATCGACTAATAGTAAAACGCTCCAAGTACCTTCAAACCGCGGCTACTCCTTGCCAAGTAGATCGCGCCACACATGGTACTTCAACCTATAAGGCCACAAGGCGCTTTATTAACATCTAGGTCTAATCGTAGAACATTCTACGTAAAATTCGGCAAAGACTCTCCCCGCAATCACAGAAATCTCCTCTCTATCGAGGCCGCCATCAAGCCAACCAGAGTGGGGTTTATACATCTAACCGACGTGTACAATTCTACTTCACAAGAATGCTACACAAGTCCATCAGAATACACCCTATGTAATTACTGATTCAAGATTTCTTTACATTCAGGCTTAAGTCGCAAGACATTGCCGTAAGTATTATTCAGGCTAAAGTCCAAAGACATTGCCGATAACAACGTTCAGTTCTATATATAGTATACTTCAACTATATAGTCTAACAATCATATAATTTCCAATTACAATAGAGGGACAAGATATTTACCTCGATAAGCCCATAATTATCCTAGTTTAAAGTCGCTCCTGAGCAACGTTTAGCTCCAACTCCGTGCGCTCCAACCCGCTCCGAACCACCCTTAGAAGTTCTAACCCACTTCTACTTAATACTCCAACTATCTATGGAGATTTTCCTTAGGGTTTCGTTTTTGTGACTGACGGGAAGTATAATAGTATAACTGGGCTTTTGTATAGGTATAACCTTAGAATACTACAAGGTATACGGCTAAGGTAATTTGGGCATTATAACAATACTTTTGAGAGTATTTCTACCAAGAGTGTATACCTCGCCTACCCCACTAGTGGGACTCTCCACGAGGGGAGAACTCTCGGCCACAACGCCTTCACAACGGGGGAGGGTGGGACGAAACAACTACACAAAGGGAAGAGAGGATTTTAACACTTAAGGAATTTTAGGAATGGATGAAGAAGTCTTCCAAAGGGGGGGTATTTATAGTACAAGCCAAGGCCAACCAATGGCCAAGATCTAGCCAAGTGCTATGCAAGTGTAGGGCCTAGATCATGCCAAGTGCACCTTATCCATCTACCCACAAAATATCCTACCAACTACTTGACAAAAGCCAAGCAATTCGTCCACTCTATCACACGATGAGAGGGTGCCAAGTGGCGCCCTCTTGTTGGTCCAAAATGTTTCGTCTCTCGGAAAAATCCGCAAAAATTAAAAATGACATAGCCGGAATTTTCCCTACGAAAGTTGTGGAAACGTTTCGTCGAAAAACGACTCTAACCGGGTGTTGTGCACAAAAATAATTCGGCCAAGCCTTATTCTCAAGTTTCAAATTTTCTACGACGCCCCACGCATACTGCGAAATACGGTATAATAAAGATTGATGCAGCACGACAAGGTTATAGCCTATGCTTCCCGGCAGCTACGGAAGCATGAGAGGAATTACCCTACTCACGACTTAGAGTTGGCCGCAATTATTCATGCCTTGAAGATTTGGAGACATTATTTATACGGGGTTCATGTGGATATTTATACTGACCACAAGAGCCTCCAGTACATCTTCAGGCAGAAGGAGCTGAACTTGCAGCAGAGACGGTGGTTAGAGTTGCTGAAGGATTATGATGTTGATATCCTATACCATCCGGGAAAAGCCAACGTGGTTGCAGATGCTTTGAGTCGTAGATCTATGGGGATTTTGTCAGAGGTACAACTAGATAGACAGGACATGGTCCGTCAGATCCATCAGCTAGCGAGCCTTGGGGTTCGGTTGGTCGATACAGATGATAGTGGGGTACGGGTTCGAGAGGTTGCTGAGTCTTCCATCGTTGAGGATGTGAAGAGGCGACAATGTGAGGATCCAGTTCTGATACGGTATCGAGATACGGCTCTTCGAGAGGAGAAGAGTCTATTTGAGGTAGCGCTTGATGGGGTGCTAAGATTCGAGGGCAGATTGTGTGTTCCCGATGTTGCAGGACTTCGTCAGCAGGTTCTTGGGGAGGCACACAGTGCCCGTTACTCTATTCATCCGGGGTCGACTAAGATGTACCATGACCTCAGATGTATGTATTGGTGGGATGGCCTGAAGAGGGACGTAGCAGAGTTTGTTGCTCAGTGTCCGAATTGTCAGCAGGTCAAGGTTGAGCACCAGAAGCCCGGTGGGCTATTGCAGGCGATTGATATTCCAACATGGAAGTGGGAGGTGATCAACATGGATTTCGTTACAGGGTTACCTCATACTCAGAGGAAGTGTGATTCCATCTGGGTTATTGTAGACATGCTGACGAAATCAGCCCACTTTCTTCCAGTCAGGACTACGTATTCGGCTGAGGATTATGCTAGACTTTACATCAGGGAGATTGTGAGACTGCACAGAGTCCCTATATCTATTATATCAGACAGAGGAGCCCAATTTACGGATAACTTCTGGAGGTCTTTCCAGAAGGGGTTAGGGACACAGGTGAGTCTCAGTACCGTGTTTCATCCTCAGACCGACGGGCAGGCATAGCGTACTATCCAGACACTTGAGGATATGATGCGGGCCTGTGTTATTGAATTTAGGGGTAGCTGGGAGGATCATTTGCCTCTGGTTGAGTTTGCATATAACAACAGCTACCGTTCTAGTATTCAGATGACGCCATATGAGGCTTTGTATGGGCGGAAGTGTAGGTCGCCAATTGGTTGGTTCGACGTGGGCGAGGTTCAGTTAGTTGACCCAGACTTGATTCAGCAGGCTGTGGATAAGGTGAAGCTTATCCAGGAGAGACTGTTAGCAGCTCAGAGTCGGCAGAAGTCTCATGCAGATAATCGGCGTCGACACTTGGAATTTCAGGTTGACGATTGGGTCTTCTTGAAGATATCACCCATGAAGGGTGTGATGAGGTTCAGAAAGAAGGGGAAACTTAGCCCAAGGTACATTGGGACTTATCAGATCCTCCGTAGAGTAGGCAAGGTTGCCTATGAGTTGAAACTGACGTCCGACTTGGAGGCAGTACATCCGGTCTTCCATGTTTCTGTGTTGCGGAAGTGTATCAGAGATCCATCGAGAGTTTACCCAGCTAGTGATGTCCAGGTGACAGAGGGATTATCGTATGAGGAGAGTCCCATAGCGATACTCGATCGCCAGGTCAGACGACTGCGGACCAAAAATGTGTCTTCCGTCAAAGTCATGTGGCGGAATGATAATAGAGAGGAGATGACTTGAGAAGCAGAGGAGGATATGATGAATAAGTATCCTCACTTATTCCCTACACCTTCAGGTAATTCATTTCCCTTACTTATCAGTTTTAATTGATGTATTTGTTTAAGTGCTATTATGTGGTCATGTGTGGCATAATTGGTATGTAGGGGTTGTAAAAGGGGACTATGTCACTATCTATTAGATTGACTTCGAAAGAACATTCGGGGACGAATGTTTCTAAGGGGGAAAGAATGTTATACCCCGAAATTCCAGGACATGTATATAAGAACGTTCGTAAGAAATCAGGACGTTAAGATTTGAGACTTGTAGAATTTATCGGAATTATGGAAATGTCGGGAAAAGAAATATTACGACGAATGGGAGGGTGACACATGTCACCCCCTTTGTATGGTCTTGGTAGAATTGGACCAAGGATAAAATGGTCAAATGACCAAAGTTAGATGATCAAGTCTTGACAAGCCCAAAGCTTGATATAATTGACTAAGTCAATGAGCCCACTTGACTAGAGATATTTAAATCTCCTTCATCCAAACCCCACAAATGTTTTAATCTTGACCCTCCAATTAATTATATATACACCCATATAGCAAGACAAGTCTCAACACTTAGAAAAAAATTCAAAAACTTGAGCTAGGCATTGAGAGCTCTCGGGTTTGGCTATTTCTCCACACAAAAAATTTTCGTTTGTTGTTCATAATTCACAATACTTCAACCCAAGGTTCCTAGAGGTATTGTAAGGCTATCTCAATAAAAAGATCCCGGAAAAGCTACGTTTTTACATTAGTCGCAAGATGAAAACCTAAGTTGTTTTCATAAGTTTTGTTTGGAAATTGAAGGAATGTTTTTTATGAACTTCTAAAGGCTTCAAATAGCGGATTGGAGCGTGAAGGAAAGGAGCTAAGTTGCTAAGGAGCGACTTTGAATCTTGGAGTTATATAAGGGCTTATAAAGGTAACAATCTTGTCGTCTTAATGATTAAAGATTACTTATTGTTGTAGTTATGGACATGAGATATATATTATGAAGATTGATAAGTGTTATGGATATTGGAACCACTAATCCGAAACTAGCATGTTTAGCCTTTGAGATTGAAATTCAATTTGGTTATTAGTTTAGTTGTCGCATGTTATACAAAGAAGGAATTATAGTTGTTAAAGTTGTTTACGACTATATAACATGTTAGACTTAACAACTTGGATTGAAAAGAATTGGAAAATACTTTGTGTTGTTGTACATTGTTAGCCGAGAATGGCATTGCCTATGGAACTACTTGGTATTAATTGTGGTGCAGAATTTTACACGGCCTGTAAGGCGTGTAATCCCCTTTGTTTGGTTGATGTGTTGAGACTTAAATGTGGCATATTGGTTATTGATTTCGGGCCTTGAAAAAGGTGGAAAATATGTAGAAACAAAGGAAGTGATGTCCGATTTTCCGTAGAATAAGTGACTTTACACTTAGAATATTCTACGTTAGAAAGCTAGAAGTTGATAGACGTGTTATGGTCATTATATATTGACATACTACGTGCGGCATATTGGACTTAGCACGTGGATTGAACCGAAGAGGTATGTAGAACTTTCTCTATCTCTTGAGCATGAGTTTTATAAATGTATAGTATGGTAGGCGTACGAGTTTTAAATAAATTCGGTTTTGTTTTGATATCATTAACTTGATATAAGAATGTCTAAGTTTGGTTGAGTTAGGTAATTAACTCATTTGATTTTTAAAGAATGAAAATGTCTTAGTTCCTAAAACATAAAGTTATTATAACGGCTTTATGGAAAGTTGGTTATAACAACTTTATGGAAAGTTAAGGGAAAGGTTTTCTCTAGATTAAACAAAGCTAAATGACTTGAAATGAGGAAGGGAAAATATTGATTTAAAGGCATCAATAGCTTAAAGTTTTACAGTAAAAGTCACTTGGTTTAGAAGCCTATAAATGTATTTCTAAAGGTATAGTGATTTGTCTTGAAAAGTAGATATGACTTAATACTACGGGTATTAGTATCTTGGGGTTTTTATATGAAAAAGAGTCATTTTAAAAGAATAGAAGTACGTAGTACTTTGGGTTAAATTCCCGGATTTTTCATGATATGATAGTGCCTTAGGTTAAATAAAATGAGAGTGCATGCTAACTAAGTCTAATGAGAAGTTAAGGGATTTCTTAACTTGCTTATGTTATTCATGGTAGCCGGTTGTGCTTATGTTACGTGATTATGTTAGTCGTTTGCGCTTATGATATATTTGTCACGACCCGAATCTGGGCCCGTGACTGGTGCCTTACCCCGGGCACCCTAGTGATACAACATCAGAGTAATCAGCGGAACATAAAACACATACATGAAACAAATGGAGTACAAAACAGTAATCTGAGGAAAACTTGCCTTTCTAAGATATATATAAATAACAACTCCTACAAATGAACAGTTTAATCCTTTTTACAAACCTCTTACAATTTCTGCCCACAACAAGATTTACATGCACTTACGAATGATATGACAACAACGACGGACAGGGCTTCGCCATACCCCGAATGTAAGCACCTACAACAACAGGGACTATACCAAGATAAGCCTCCGAGGAACGGAGCTTCCCAACGCCGAATCGTGATCCTAAGAGCGAGGATCAACGATCGGTGTACCTTTACTGCGGCATGAACGCACTTCTCAAGGAGGTCAAGATAACAATTTGAGTATGTGAAATCAAAAATATCAGAAATGAAATCATAGTAGTCTATATAAAGCAGGAGACATGTATGATAACCAAACTACAATTCACAATAAATAAGCAGTCATATCAAGTCAGGGACTCACGCCCTCAAAGTCATCACTCCAATATAGCAATGGGTCTCACGCCCACAACATCAATCATGCCCGTGGAATACCTTCCTCACTGCCGGCAGTCTATGATATATAAAGCACCAAGGAATACACATGAACAGCAGGTCCCACCTGTGTCCAAATAAAACAGTACAGGGTAAGTACGAAGGCATAGCCGACTACTAACACCCACAGTACTAACAAGGTCATAAACTGTATCATGATATCCGCCTAGACCTCCACATGATCAAAGCCGTCGCCGCTCGCAATATCAAATGTGCGCTGCCTAGCCTCGAACTCCCCGCAGCCCGCATAGGCCAATCTCATAGGCCCGCATGAGGTATAACCCCGCATCGAGGTAGCTACTCCGGCATCGCCCCGACTCGCGATCCGCACGGCCACATAGACCGCATGACCATAAAGGCCGCACACTAACACGAACTCGTAGCTCGCGATAGGCCCGGGACCCGCATGAGGTATTCTCAATCACGGTCCTGCATCACCGAGTCTACCCCGCACGGAGGCGCCTTTAACCCCGAAACACGGTGAGTGGTATAATACCAACATAACAGCTTTAACGTTTAAACAACATAAGCACAATCAAGGAAAGCCCTTTACACAAACATCACGTATCACTAACACACGTAGCATCCTAATATGATTACTTATCAAATCAACACGAAGGTATTACAAGGCTATCACAAACCAATACAATCAAGTTATTCACACATAAGGTACTTTCTACTATGTGTCAACATGTTCGGGTTTCTATCCCCAAAGTACTTCATACATTAACTTTTTAAAAGATACGTTACTTTCACAAAAGTCACACAATACCCGTAGTATATGAAAATAGAGTGATTATCTTTTGAAGTGAATCAAAACACTTATCTTTGTAAAATCAAGTAACAACATTATTATCCAAACATCCAAGTTTGCCTAATTTCAAATGTTCACGCTTCTTATTTTAGAAAGGTTTCAGAGTTCATAGTCTTATTCATTTAAGAATATAATTCTCTCTTTTAAACTATCTGAGAAACATAAGCCTTATATGTGAGTAGGATATTCTTGTTTATAACAATCTTATTACAGCAGCCATGATGTAGGAAATATCATTTTGTCTCATCTTAGCTTCTATGCAGATGGAAGTTTCACCGGTTTTAATAATACTTAACTGTTAAAACATTTCCTTTATTAACGCCGCATGGTTTGTCGATACACATTCGATTTCGAATCAAGAAAACATTCTAAGCCGTTATTACCTAACTTCCCATAAAGCTAGTATAACTCTTAAGTTTTCAAAACCAAGTATTACTTCTTCTTCAAATGATTCAAAAATCTTTTGAAATACTTCAAGTTCTTTATTAACACATAACAAGCCGCTTATAGTTCAAATCGATTACCTTCTAAAAACCACAAGTATTTTCTTACCAACATAAAGTCATTATAACCAACTTCCCATAAAGCCGTTATAACACTTTATGTTTTAAACCAATCAAATACATTTAGCACATGCACGCTCACCGTACTACATAGTTCACACATATCATGCTAGAAGAGATAGGAAGAGCTTCACATACCTCGCGACAGTATCGACTAATAGCAAAACGCCCAAGTACCTCAAGCCGCTACTCCTTAAGCCAAGTAGATCGCGCCACACGCAAAGATTTCAACCTATAAGGCCACAAGGCGCTTATTAACATCTAGATCTTATCAGAGAACATTCTACGTAAAATTCGGCAAAGACCTCCCCGCAACAGCAGCGTAAATCTCCTCCTCTATCTGGCCGCTACCAAGCCAACCGTGGGGTTATACGCTTAATCCGGACGTGCACAATTCTACCTCACGTAAAAGCTACACAAGTCCATCAGAATACACCCTATGTAAATACAACCAAGATTTCTTTCTTCAAAAGGTTTCTTATTATTCAGCTTAAGTCAAAAGACATTGCCGATAATAACGTTCAAGACTATATATAGTATACTTCAACTATATAATCTAACAACATGTAATTTCCAATTACAATAGGGGACAAGATATTTATCTCGATAAGCCCATAATTATCCGAGTTTAAATGTCGATCCCGAGCAAGGTTTAGCTCCTACTCCACGCGCCCGACTCCGCCTCCAAACAACCCTTAGAAGTTCTAACCAACTTCTACTTAATACTCCAACTAACTATGGAGATTTTCCTGTGGTTTCGGTTTTGTGGATCAAGGGAAGTATAATAGTATTTCGGCTTTTCAGATAAGTATAACCTTAGAATACTACAAGGTATACTACTAAGGTAATTTGGGCATTATAACAATACTTTTGAGAGTATTTCTACCAAGAGTGGGTATTATACGAAACAACTAGGCAGTGGGGTACCCACGGCTAGCACCCCAATGAGGGTGTATACCCTCTACTACCCCACTGTGGGAACTCTCGCCGCGGGGGGAAGAGGGCTCTCGCCAAGACACTACACTGGGTGAGGAAGAAGCTTTCAAGACTTAGGCAATTTTGTGGATGAATTAGTCTTCAAAGGGCGGGTATTTATAGGTCAAGTGAAGGCCAACCAATGGCCAAGATCTTGCCAAGTGCAAGGCAAGTGTAGGCCAAGATATTGCCAAGTGCACCTTATCCATCTACCACCAAAATATCCTACCAACCCTTGACTAAACAATGGCCATTCGCCAACCCCTTACCGCCTAAGGTGTTCCAATGAGAGGTGACAAGTGTCGCCTCTTGTTGGTCCAAAATGTTTCGCCTCTGAAAAATCCGCAAAAATTAAAAATGACATAGCCGAAATTCCCTACGAAAGTCGTGGAAAACGCTTTCGTAAAAAAACGACTTAATCGGGTGTCAGGAACAAAAAGAATTCGCCAAGCCTAAATCACAAGTTCAAATTTTTCACGCACGCCCCACGCATACTCCGGAAATACGGGTATAACATTCTCCTCCTTAGAAACATTCGCCCGAATGTTCCTTCTAAGTCTCAAACAAACGCGCCAAGATAGTCTTCACTACTATACTTACGAGGACAAACTCACACACGGCCACCAAACAATCGCGCAAAAATGCTTACATCCAAGTCCACGGGAAGCACCTCTAACATCATAAAGCATACCACTTTTGTCACTTTGCCGCGAGGTTCTAGTGTCACCCGCGACCCAACAAAGTGGTACCTGCATGCGATCATCAAGATGTCGTACATTCGAACTCTTACTACATTTCGACATCGCTTCAAGATTCAAAACTCGGGTTATCATCTTCAACTTGGTCATCATTAGTCGGAATACTCGACGGATCTCCGATTTCCTTCGAACATAACACGAAGATCGACGACCGCTTCCTAAGTCGGACGGCAAATGCTAACATATAGGCAACTCCGCCTATTCTTCACATGAACTCAAAGGCCCAAAGTAACTCGGGCTAAGTTCCTCTGTATTCCAAAACTCGTCACAACCAACCCGGTGGTACTTTCAAGAAGACCGATCAACTCGAACTCTGCGTGCCGCCGATTATCCGCACGATTTCTCCGAGCCGCGTAACCTCTTCTAGACAAGCTTTACTCTATCCACAAATAAACAAGCTCAACCAACTACCGGAATCCCGCCAACATCGAACCAATCGACCGGCGACTACACATCCGCCTACAAGGCTTCATAAGGCGACATCCGAACACCGAAATGGTAGCTTAAACACTCCTTCAACAGAGACAACAATTCTCGCAACTATCCTCGAAATTCAAACACCGGCCCGAGGCGAATGTGATTCCGAGACTTACTGAGTTCCTAACCTTGCTCGGTAAAACCTCCGTAAAAGAAACAACACAACTGGCTCCACTGTTCGACATAAGGTGAAGGTAGGCACCTCGTGCAGCCTTACAACCTTTCCGATATATCATCTCGCATAACCTCTCGCCGAGTAAACGGCCTTTGCTAGAAGACAACACGGCCGACCTCCTCGGCCCAACCATCGGTCGAACGATCCATGAAATCGCACGTTGGTTAACTAAACTCGCCTAACACCTCGTGACCTACCACAAGGCGACCACCACAACCGACACCACCAAACATGCCGCGGGTTGACCCGCAACGTGCCTCAACCCGACCCGAACGCGCGAAACGCTAGCTCCCGGGCGAAAACTCTCACTAATCACGCTACGAAACCTAGCGCCTTCTTAGCTCAACTACCCTCTTCATTCCACACTACTCGTGACTAATCCCACAAACATAACTCACGTGCACTATGCACTCCTATGGGTCAAACATAAACAATACATCTTTTACTCGAGATGGCCTTACCTCTAAGGTCTCTACGTATAACACTCTAAGGCTCACACTTTCTCTATCCCCAAATCTTACTTGTTAACTAACCAAGATTTCTAATCACCATTTACACAATGCTATCGAATATAACACTTAAGGTATACTCACCTTATCACACATACTAAACCCTAGGGTTAAAGATATACTGAATCTATCGCTTACTCCTTAGTCGTTCTAATCAAACTCGCCTGTAGGGCGATAGCTAAGAAGATGACGAACTACCCACCGATCCTCAAGGCTAAGTCCTCCCGCAAGGACACTCTTTCGACATCGCACTGACGGTCATAGGTACAACAAGTACCAACTAAAAGACGACATTCTCGAGATGACGCCGCCACATCGTGAACACCGAAAAATCAATCCGGATGGCCGAACCTTCGCAGGATCAGGAACCGGAAGCTCGAGCTCGACCAACTCCTGCATACCCCAACGCCCCGAACCCCGCGGACCTTTTCGCACCGGTGGATGCGCATAACTGATTCACGCGAGGCGACTCGCCGAAAGTTACCAGCGGCCTTGCCGCTCGCCTCTTCTCGCTATCCTTCGTTAACCCGCCGATCTCTACGCTGCTCGCCGCGCATAAGCCCGCATACGTGCCATGCTCAAGCTTCAATCAAGAACTTACTTTTGCACAACCTTCTCGTTGATATTCATCAAGACTCGCAGACATCGGTATACTCTCCGGTAGTCAAATCCATAGTTAGTAACAGGTCGCTCCTTGAAATCTATATTCTCTGCTCCTGGCCGTGGAATCAAGGTTCAAATATCATGGCCGCAGCAGGAATCGCCGCCGCCGTGCTAAACTCGCTGGGCTAGTGACGCCGCAGAACTCCCCGAATGAAGCACCACCCAAGGTGATAATTAGGCTGTGCCACGTAACCCTCTCAGATTTACTCGCAGCCTCCTCGGCCGCTTGCCTCCCGGGCCCGGGTTGCCTCACGCGAGGCATAACGGTAAGTGGAAAGAAATACGTCGAGGTCCAACTTACAACACGCCTCTAAGGCACGATCTCGAGTGAGAAGAATAGAAACCAATCCTAAATATCCTATAGCCTCGATCATTGGTGGTGCACAACACACCGATAATCAAGACTTCCATCGATACGGCTCAGACACTTTCCGAGGATTAATCGCTCGATACCACTTTGTCACGACCGAATTTGGGCCCGGATCGTGCCTTACCCCGCACCCTAGTGATACAACATCGAGTAATCGGAACATAAAACACATACATGAAACAAATGGAGTACAAAACAAGAACTGAGGAAAACTTGCCTTCGGCATATATATAAATAACAACTCCTACAAATGAACAGTTTAATCCTTTTACAAACCTCTTACAATTTCTGCCACAACAAGATTACATGCACTTCTACGAATGATATGACAACAACGACGGGACAGGGCCCCGTCATACCCCTGAATGTAAGCACCTACAACAACAGGGGACTATACCAAGATAAGCCTCCGGAGGAACGGAGCTTCCCAAACGCCGAACTGTTACCCTAAGAGCGAGGATCAACGATCGTGTACCTTTACTCGCGCAGATGAACGCACTTCAAGGAGGTCGATAACAGTACCGAGTATGTGAAATCAAAAATATCAGAAATGAAATCATAGTAGTCTATATAAAGCGGAGACATGTATGATAACCAAACTACGATCACAATAAATAAGCAATATATCAAGTCGTGACTCACGCCTCAAAGTCATCACTCCAATATAGCAATGGGTCTCACGCCCACAACATCAATCATGCCCGCGGAATACCTTCCTCACTGCCGGCAGTCTATGATATATAAAGCACCAAGGAATACATATGAACAACAGGACCCACCAGTGTCCAAATAAAACAGAACCGGGTAAGAACGAAGGCAAAGACCACTACTAACACCCACAGTACTAACAAGGTCAAAAAAAGTATCATGAAAACTGTCTAGACCGACACAAGATCAAAGCCGGTCGCCGCTCGCAATATCAAATGTGCGCGCCTAGCCTCGAACTCCCGCAGCCTCGCAGATAGGCCAATCTCATAGGCCCGGATGAGGTATAACCCCGCATCGAGGGTAGCTACTCCCGCATCGCCCCGACTCGCGACCGCATGGCCACATGCACCGCATGACCATAAAGGCCGCACACTAACACGAACTCGTAGCTCGCGATAGGCCCGGGACCCGCATGAGGTATTCTCGAATCATGGTCCTGCATCGCTCGAAGTCTACCCCGCATCGGAGGGCAGCTTAACCCCCGGAAACACGGTGAGTGGTATAATACCAACATAACAGTTTAACGTTTAAACAACATAAGCACAATCAAGGGAAAACCCCTTTACACAAACATCACAGAATACTAACACACGGTGCATCCTAATATGATTACTTATCAAATCAACACGAAGGTATTACAAGGCTATCACAAACCAATACAATCAAGTTATTCACACATAAGGTACTTTCTACTATGTGTCAACATGTTCGGGTTTCTATCCCCAAAGTACTTCATACATTAACTTTTTTTAAAAGATACGTTACTTTCACAAAAGTCACACAATACCCGTAGTATATGAAAATAGAGTGATTATCTTTTGAAGTGAATCAAAACACTTATCTTTGTAAAATCAAGTAACAACATTATTATCCAAACGTCCAAGTTTGCCTAATTTCAAATGTTCACGTTTCTTATTTTAGAAAGGTTTCGTAGTTCATAGTCTTATTCATTTAAGAATATAATTCTCTCTTTTAAACTATCTGAGAAACATAAGCCTTATATGTGAGTAGGATATTCTTGTTTATAACAATCTTATTACAGCAGCCATGATGTAGGAAATATCATTTTGTCTCATCTTAGCTTACATGCAGATGGAAGTTTCTCGGTTTTAATAATACTTAATCTGTTAAAACATTTACTTTTATTAACGCGCAGTGGTTTGTCGATACACATTCGATTTCGAATCAAGAAAACATTCTTAAGCGTTATTACCTAACTTCCCATAAAGCTAGTATAACTCTTAAGTTTTCAAAACCAAGTATTACTTCTTCTTTCAAATGATTCAAAAATCTTTTGAAATACTTCAAGTTCTTTATTAACACATAACAAGCCGCTTATAGTTCAAATCGATTACCTTCTAAAAACCACAAGTATTTTCTTACCAACATAAAGTCGTTATAACCAACTTCCCATAAAGCCGTTATAACACTTTATGTTTTAAACCAATCAAATACATTTAGCACGTATCGTCAGGTACTACATAGTTCACACATATCATGCTAGAAGAGATAGGAAGAGGTTCACATACCTCGCGAGTATCGACTAATAGCAAAACGCTCCAAGTACCTCAAGCCGTGGCTACTCCTTAAGCCAAGTAGATCGCGCCACACGCAAAGATTTCAACCTATAAGGCCACAGCGCTTATTAACATCTAGATCTTATCGTAGAACATTCTACGAAAATTCGGCACCTCCCCGCAATGGCGTAAATCTCTCCTCTATCGGGCCGCTACCAAGCCAACCGGGGGTTATACGTTTAATCCGACGTGCACAATTCTACCTCACGAAAAGCTACACAAGTCTCATGTCTGATACCCTATGTAAATCTGATTCGATTACTCTTCTTGCGACAAGCTTTCTTATTATTCAGGCTTAATACCAAAGACATTGACTATAACAACGTTAAGGACTATATATAGTATACTTCAACTATATAATCTAACAACATGTAATTTCCAATTACAATAGGGGGACAAGATATTTACCTCGATAAGCCCATAATAATCCGAGTTTAAATGTCGATCCTGAGCAAGGTTTAGCTCCTACTCCATGCGCTCCGACCCGCTCCAAACAACCCTTAGAAGTTCTAACAAACTTCTACTTAATACTCCAACTAACTATGGAGATTTTCCTTAGGGTTTCGGTTTTGTGACTGAAGGGAAGTATAATAGTATTTCTGGGATTTTCGTATAAGTATAACCTTAGAATACTACAAGGTATACGGCTAAGGTAATTTGGGCATTATAACAAGATTTTTGAGAGTATTTCTACCAAGAGGGGTATTATACGAAAACAACTAGGCTAGGGGTACCCACGCTAGCACCCGAGAGGGGGTGTATACCCCTCGGCCTACCCCACTAGGGGAACTCTCGGCCATGGGGAAGAGGGCTCTCGGCCAAGACACTACACTAAGGGGGGAGGAAGAAGCTTTCAAGACTTAGGCAATTTTTGTGGATGAATTAGTCTTCAAAGGGGTGGGTATTTATAGGTCAAGTGAAGGCCAACCAATGGCCAAGATCTTGCCAAGTGCAAGGCAAGTGTAGGGCCAAGATCTTGCCAAGTGCACCTTATCCATCTACCACCAAAATATCCTACCAACCCCTTGACCAAACAATGGCCATTCGGCCAACCCCCCTTTACCGCCCAAGGTGTTCCAATGAGAGGGTGACAAGTGTCGCCCTCTTGTTGGTCCAAAATGTTTCATCTCTCGGAAAAATCCGCAAAAATTAAAAATGACATAGCCGGAAATTCCCCTACGAAAGCTGTGAAAACGTTTCGTCGAACAACGACTCTAATCGGGTGTTGTGAACAAAAAGAATTCGGCCAAGCCTAAATCACAAGTTCAAATTTTTCTACGTACGTCCTTACGTACATACTCTGGAAATACGGGGTATAACAATATTATTCATTACGGGGTCATTCCCCGGGCTTGTTGCATTTGCATATTCCGTGGATTTGCTCCCCACGATGCGAGTAGATTACCTCATGCGAGTTCGTAGGGCTTATGCGGGTTCGATTCCCATACGGGCGGATACGTCCTATGCGATGAGATTACCTCATGCTGGTCCATACGGCCAATGCGGGCGGATACAGTCTATGCGAGGAGATTACCTTATGCGGGTCCACATGGCCTATACGGGTGAAATAGTCCCAGGAGTAGGATTGCATGATAATACTACGGGCGGATGGTCCTAGGTTAATCACATGCTTCCTATTTTAAGAATCGGAAATGTTTATTTTGATACTCTCATTGTTAGTAAGGCACAATATACTGTTAGTTTGATTATCATACATGTCTCCAGCTTTATTTTAGACTTATGATGTAAATTACAGTATTTCCAGTTTTACATACTTGGTACATATTGTGTACTGACCCCCTTTCCTCAGGGGCTGCGTTCATGCCGCAGGTAGGGGTAAGCAGGTTGTGGATCCTTACTCTTAGGATTACTGATTAGTTGTCAGAAGCTCCATTTCTCCGGAGGCTTGTCTTTTGGTACGATTTCCCTGATGTTGTAGATTTATGTACATTCAGGGGTATTGTTATACCCCGTATTTCCAGAGTATGTACGTGAGGGCGTACGTATAAAAATTTAAGCCTTAAGGTTGGCAAGGTTCGAAATTTGTACACAAGTACCGAAAAGAATCGTTTTTCGACGAAACGTTTTACTAGACTTGCGAAGGGAAAATTCCGGCTATGTCATTTATAATTTTTGCGGATTTTTCCGAGAGATGAAATATTTTGGACCAACGAGAGGGTGACATGTGTCACCCTCAAAGGTGGAGCGACCAAGGGCACTCCTTGCGTTTTTGTGTTGTTTCTTGGTCAGGGTTAGGTAGGATATTTTGTGTGGTAGATGGATAAGGACACATGGATAAATCTTGGCCTTACACTTGCCTAACACTTGTCTTGATCTTGGCCATTGGTTGGCCATTGCTTGACCTATAAATACCCCCCTTAGTTGATGAACTTCTTCATCCAAAAATCATTCTCCAAGTCTCAAAATCCTCCCTTAAGTGTAGCATTCGGCCAAGTCCTCCCTCCTTTGTGAGCCTTGGCAGAGGGTACCCCTACAGTGGTGTGGCGAAAGTACCCCCTTGCCTAGTTGTTTTCGTATAATACACCCCCCCCCTCTTGGTAGAAATACTCTCCAAGTATTGTTATAATACCAAAATATCTTGGCCCAAATACCTTATAGTATTCCAAGGTTACACCTATACAAAAGCCCGGAAAATACTACTATACTTTCCTTTAGCCACTAAACGAAACCCTATGGAAAAATCTCCATAATTTGGTTGGAGTACTAAGTAGAAGTTGTGTAGAACTTCTAAGGGTTTCTTGGAGCGAATCGGAGCGCACGGAGTAGGAGCTAAACCTTGCTCAGGATCGACTTTAAACTTGGATAATTTTGGGGCTTACCGAGGTAAATAATCATATCCTTCTATTGTAATTGGAGATTACATACTGTTGTATTATTGAAAATGAATATAAGATTCATAGAAGAGAATTGAACTGTAATAGAAGGATATTACAGATAAGACTTGAACTGAAATCACATCAGAAGAATATTTTAGTAGAAGATTAAACTGTACTTACATAGGACTGTATTTACAGTAGACTGATAACCTTTATTGGTTGAATGTTCTGCGAGTAGCATGTGCTACTTGGAAGGTGGACAAGGCTAGCCGGGTTATAGCCGTGGAGCGTTTTGCTTATAGTCGATAATCGTCGCGAGGTATGTGATTCGTCCTATACCTTTGAGCATGATATTTTAAAAGAATAATATATATATATATATACGGTAGGCGTCGTGTGTTAATCGAACATAATTGTCTGGCAATGTCTTTTGACTTAAGCTCGAATAATATATATATATATAGTAGACGGTGACGTGTGCTAATCGAACGTAGTTTATCGGCAATGTCTTTGACTTAAGCCTAAATAAAAGAATCTTGAAATATATATATATAGTACGGTAGACGACGTGTGCTAATCGAACGTAGTAAATGCGACAATGTCTTTGACTTAAGCTGAATAATAAGAATCTTGAAGTATTTCAAAAGAATTAAGAAACCTTTTGAAAGAAGAGTAATACTTGGTTTTGAAAACATAAGAGTTATACTAGCTTTATGGGAAGATAGGTATAACGTCTTAAGAGAGATAAAGAGAATGGTTTACTGATTTTTAGAAGTTAAGAGACTTAATCTTAAAAGATAAGAGACTTGACTTAATATGGATGTTAGTGTGAAACCTCATTCGTGAGTAATGAGTACTTGGTTTTAAAAGGAATGATGTTTCTTGATTTGAAATCGAATAAGTATCGAACAAACCACTGCAGCGCTAATAAAGGAAAATGTATTGAATAATGAAGTATTATTAAAACCAGTAGAAACCTCCATCCGCATAGAAGCTAAGATGAGACAAAATGATATTACATTTTCTAGATCATGGTTGCTTTAATAATAAATGGTTATAAACAAGTATAAACGCCACTTATGGCATATGTTACTCAATTGTTTCAAAAGGGATTAAGACATTGAACTATGAAACTTTTCTAAAATAAAGAGACTTGAGTAATTGAAATTAGGCAAACTGGAACTTTAGGGAAAAGAAAGGCATTGTTTTGTCTTAAATTGGTTTAAAACATAAAGTGTTATAACAGCTTTATGGGAAGTTAGTTATAACGACTTTATGAAAACAAAAGAAGGGTTTTATCATTGGTTTTAATGTGTTAACTTGACTTTAAAAAGAGAAGTGTTTTGGTTTACTTAAAAGATGTAAGTCACTCTATACTGCGGGTATCGGGTGACCCTTGTAAAAGAAATGGATCTTTAAAAAGAATTTAACGTACATAGTACTTAGGGTTAAAAACCCGGACTTTGACATAAAATGAAAGTACCTTGAGTCATGTATAACTTACCTATGCTTGTTGTTGTGAAACTTGCCTATGTTTGCGTGTGATAGCCTTGTCGTGCTAGCATTGTATTTCTATACCACCGCGTCTCTCAATGGAGGGCCGACTGATTTGTTATGATATTACTTGGACGTATCGGTAGTGACGGAGAATTCCATGGTACGCTCCTGTTGATAGTGTTATTCCATGGACTAACTCTCCATGAGGTTTCTTACTGTTCGACCTTGGTACCTGGTGGTCGGCTTTCATACTTGCCCCGTCTCGTGGCTCATTCGGCCTTGGTATCTGGTAGTTAGCCCTCGAACTTGCCCCGTTCAGTGTAGTGACGAAGTCTCGTGATACGCCCTTGGTACCTGGTAGTTAGCCCTCGTACTTGCCGGCCGACTACGTGGCCGCCTTGTATCCGGTAGTCGGCCGTACTTTCCCGTCGACCGTGGTTTGGTTGTATTGTATTGTTAGTACGGCTTTGGCATCAGGTAGGACTTGGTGTTCAGGTGTACTTCTTGGTGTTATCATATCATAGACTGCCGGCAGTGAGGAAGGTATTCCACGGGCATGATTGATGTTATGGGCGTGAGACCCATCATTATATTTGAGTAATGACTTGGAGGGCGTGAGTCCCTGACTTGATATAACTGTTATATGTGTGTACTATATTTTGGTTATCATACATGTCTCCTGCTTTATATAGACTATTATGATTTCATTTCTGATATTCTGATTTCACATACTTGGTACTGTTATCGACCTCCTTCGTGCGTTCATCTGCAGCGGTAGAGTACATTAATTTGTCGATCCCTGCGTTTAGGATCACATTTCAGCGTATTGGGAAGCTCCGTCCCTTCGGAGGCTTATCTTTTGGTATGTTACCACAGTGCAGCAGGTTCTTGTACATTCGTGGGTATGGCGGGGCCTGTCCGTCATAGTTGTTGTATAAATCTTAAGTGCATGCTTTATTGTGGCAGGGTTGTAAGGATTGTAACTGTTCAAAGGTCGATATATATATATATATGTTGAAAGGCAACCGTTTTGGTTGGCCTATTTTCTTTTATCTTGATCCATATCTATTTGTATGTTTAAGTTTTTATTTCCGCTGGTTTTTCTCTGATGTTGTATCACTAGGGTGCCCGGGGTAAGGCACCAGTCACGGGCCCGGGTTCGGGTCGTGACAGGTATGGCGGGGCCCTGTCCCATCACAGTTGTTATATAAAAATTCTTAGAGGTCTGTAGTCATATCTTGTGGATTGGGTTGTAAAAACAAAAATGAAACTATTTTCTTTTGGGTTATGTATATTTTTTTGGAAGGTGGTCTTATCGTCTAGCCTGTTGATATTTAATGTCTTGTACTTTATGAGTTTATGTATGTTCCGCTGCTATTCTCTGATGTATACCTGTGAGGGGTGCCCAGGTAGGGCACCAGTCGCGGGCCCGGGGTCGGGTCGTGACACGTATCCTCATGTTTCAAATGCCCTTACTGAAAGAAAGTCTCTTATTCACGTACACTTTAGTAATTTAAACTATGGGAAGCCAAGAGAAGTACACTCACACTCAGAAAGATGTTCAATGCATGCAATTATGATACCATAGGTTTGGCCGTCATATAAGTATCCACTAATGTGAGAACCCTCGGTATAAGATCATGTACGGCTTGTCACGGGCTTGTAATGTAGGTTTGGGGAAATGAATGGATATCATTTGGGTAAAAAGTGACTAATCATTCCTCGAGCGTTGAACTAGGTTCGTGTTTGATATTTGTGCGCTTTAATGCTGACATGCTTCTTTTTTGTCCCAGTTTTTTGTACTGACTTCCTTTTGAATCTTTCATTTGGAACCCCCTTTTTTCAAAGTTATTTTCTCATTTCATTCATCATTTTGTTTTAAAATAATGTCGGGGTTTTTGATTTCTTCTTTTTGTGAAGTCGTCCTTTGTGTTTTTTTTTCTTTTTCCTTTTGGGACTTTGACAACTTTTGTCTTTGAAAACTTCAACTAGAATTTTGTCAGCCACTTGCACATTTCTAAAGCGCTCAAGGAGGTCGGGCCAAGAGAGGGATAGTGCGTATGCAATCAGAAAGGGTATAGGCTTAATATGTGGTTGTCAAAAGAATAGGCTTTAGGCTCAAAGAGGTAGTACTACGGATAATGTTATTTGGTAGGCTGAAAAGGCTCAAACTGATCAAAGAAAGCCTACGATCATTTCCTATACCGATTGTTACTCAGGATTTCACTTCAACAAACATTCGGGCCAAGTTTTAGATCACAATACAATGCAATTGAACTTATTCTAAAACTACCACACAATGCATATGAAACGATGAGGTTGGTTTCATTCTTATCTTGGAAACATGCAAGACAATGTCATTTACGCGTGTGAATAAGAGGTACCAAAAGAATCTATGGTTTACCACAAAGTCAACCCATACTGATTATTACTTGTTTTTTATTTTTTTATTTTTTTTATGCACAATATCAACCAAGTCAAACAATAATACTAAAAAGAAAATGTTTTTGTATTTTTCGAATAACATTTTTTGTATTTTTGAATAAATGTTTTTTTGTATTTTTTTTAATAAAGGGTACCGAACCCGAATATGGCTGCCTACGTATCCCGCTGAAGGAATCAGGTGTGCGTAGTTCATTCAGATATGTTATAAAAATGTATGCTTGAAAAAGAATTTATCAATAAAATGATAGCAAGACTAAAAGATGTGCAAAAAAATGATTGTCCATTATGAGACGAATGCAAAGTAGAAAGAATGCAATAAAAATGAATATATGTGATAAGATGAATGTAATGAAAAAATGAACGTATGTGATAAAATGAATGTAATGAAAAATGAATGTACGTAATAGAATGTAACGACCCGTTTGGTCGTTTAACACTTTAAAACTACGAAAAGAGTATGAGACTATAGGATATTTAATTACATGTCTTAGTATATAAAGTGTGCAAAAAAAATTTAATTAAATTAATTAGTGGGCCAAGCCCAGTATTTGGTAGGGCAAAACGTGTAGTACCAAAAGAAGAGAAGAGGAGGAAAAGTGGATTACAAAACAGCAAAAGAAAAACAAAGGAAAAGAAAGCAACAAAACCCTATTAACTAGAAGGAAGAAAAAAACGTGATAGCACAAAACAAGAAACAAAGAAAACAAAAGAAAGGGAGAAAAAGAAACGAGAGCAGCAGCCAGGAAAAGAAAGAAAAGAAACAAGAAAGAAAAGAAACAAGAAAGAAAAGAAAAGAAAACAAGAGAAAGGAAATCAAGAAAACCCTAGTAGCAAGAAACGGGAAGGAAACACTCTATTAAATTCAGGTTAGATTCTATATTTATGGTTGAGTTAATCTATTTATAATCCTTATAATGATGTGTTGTAGAATGAAATCAATCTTTTTTTTAAGGAGTCATTACACGAAAATTCCACAATCCGTTTGAATAAGAGAACTTGATGTATTCTTATTACAGCAGTTGGTAAAAATGTGAAAACTGTATAAATCTGTAAATAGTATGAAAGTATGAGTTGGATGAAGTTGTATATTTCTCTGTTCCCGTCAGTTTGATATCTAACGGAGAAAAATCCGACTTATATTTGAAAGTTATGAATGTTTAAAGTTTCAGCCCCATTTTACCGAAATCCAGGCGACACAGTATATAAAACGTGAAAATTGTACAAATCCGTAAGGAATATAAAAATATGGGCTGAATGAAAGTTATAGATCTCTTTGTTCCCGTCAGTTTGAGATCTTACAAAGATAAATCCGACCTGTTATTTGAAATATATGACTGTTCAAAGTTCTGCCTTGTTTTACCAAAAAAAATTCTGAAAAGTTGAAAGAAAGGAATGTTATTTGAAATTTCTGAAGTTATGCTAATATTTTTATATGTGTAGGGGTTTAGTCATACAATTAAAATGGTAAAAATATTGTTAATATAAATATAGCAAGGTGGGTGTCCTTAGATTCGTATTATAACGTAGTTCGCATATTTTCTAGATTCTAAGCGTTCAGAGGCTCTACGCAAGGGAAAGACATTGACTTGATTGTTCATGGCACCCGCTCGGCATTGAGGTAGGTTATGGTTTACTTGAGTTAGACTCTGATTAGAGAATCGTATGTAGTTGTAGAAAGTGACAAGGATAACATGATAGGCCTTCGGGCATGAAGTGGAGATGAATTACATTTATGTTGGTTCCGTCAGCTGTTATGTGGGCTTATCGCCATATGTGTTATTTTCTGTGATTATCACCTGATTGTATCTCTGTTGCATAATGGCTCGCTTGTCTTGTGAAATAAAAGAATTGTAAGGTTGATAATTGAACATAGGACATTGATATGACTTGTACTTGTCGATTATATATTTGTGATATGTGTTGAGACTGATATCATACCTATCACACTTTTTGTTATATTATTTCTTGATGATATTGATTGCCTCCGAGGTTTCTGCCAAAGAGCGGGAGTGATAGCCTCCGAGGTTTCTGCCGGAGAGCGGGAGTGATTGCCTCAGGGTTTCTGGGAGGCGGGAGTGATAGCCTCAGGGTTTACGCAGAGTGGGAGTGATTGAGCAACTCCGAGGTCTTTGCCGGAGATTGCGAGTGATTGGTAGCCTCCGAGGTTCTATCCGCAGAGCACGAGTGGTACATGGACTTCTCGGGTCCCCCATGGGTCATGGATTTGAGGCATTGCCCTTAGCATGTGTGTACAAGAGTGGAGTGAGAGAGGTGACTATTGCAATGCTTGCATTCATCCACTCTTTTATGTGACTTGTCTTCATATGTGTTATTTTTTTGTGATTATCATCTGATTGTATGTTAGTTCTTGTGTTGAGACTTGATATCATGCTTGACATACTTTCCATATTATTTGTGATGATTGATGGCCTCCGAGGTTTTTGCCGGAGAGCGTGAGTGATTTATGGCCTCTGAGGTTTCTGTTGGAGAGCGTGAGTGATTGGCCTCAAGGTTTTTGCCGGAGAGCGTGAGTGATTTTCCTCCGAGGTTTCTACCGGAGAGCGTGATTGATTGGCCTCCGAGGTTTCTGTCAGAGAGCGGGAGTGATTGAGCAACTCTGAGGTCTTTGCAGAGATTACGAGTGATTGATAGCCTCCGAGGTTCTATCCGGAGAGCATGAGTGGTACATGGACTTCGCAGGTCCCCCATGGGTCATGGCTTCGAGGAATTGCCCTTAGCATGTGTGTACAGGAGTGGAATGAGAGAGGTGACTATTGCATTGCATTGCATCCATCCACTCTTATATTTGACTGATCATTGGTGAACTATATTTGTCTTGATAGATTCTTAATTTCTTTGCACTTACCTGTATATGATATGTGACCATTCCTGTGTGCTCTATGTGCTACTTGTTGGTTTCAACTTCTTAATGTGTTATCTAATCATTGTCGGCCTATGATGCTTACCGGTACTAGTGTTATATTGATACTACTATTGCTGCACTTTTGTTTAGTGCAGGGTACGATCCACGTTCCAGCTCTACGCCTCGTGGCTGTTTCGCGAGGGTGATATCTTTTAGTCATTCAGGGTGAGCTACTTGATTATCCGTGACCCCTGAAGGGCTTCCTAGTTAATTACATTTACTCTTATTAGTTGACAGACAGTATGTAGCCTTCGGGCCTTTTCAGACTTTAATTCCAGACCATGTTTAGTGCTCTTGTACCCGTTTGACCAGATTTTGGGGAATTTGTATTTAAGACCTAATAACTTCTTTTCGTTATTTTATTTTCCGTTGATTAACTTGTTATTGAGAATGTGGTTCGCCTACTCGGGAAATAGGGTAGGTGTCATCACGACTCGTGAGTTGGGTCGTGACAAAGTTGGTATCAGAGCTTTTAGGTTAATCGGTCTAATGAGTACAAGAACAATGTCTAGTACTGTCTTGCGGATTGGTACGTAGACGTCTGTACCCATCCTCGAGAGGCTATAAGATGTTTAGGAAACACTTCACTTCTTTTCTCCTTTCGTGCTAGTTTAGTCCGATTGGTATCTGGTTCATTCTTTTCGTGCGAGTTTAATCAGATTGGTATCTTATCCTCGTTCTTCTGTTTTCTGACTGATAGTGGGGACATGTTTTTGGGTTTAGACATGAGGAGTCAATTGTGACTTTGCTTGATTTGGAAATTGTGTTTCAGTGTTGATGATACTTGATTAGATTCAATTTATTGGGATACAATAGGATGGAACTGTCACGACCCGACCCCGGGGCCGCGACTGGTGCCCTACCTGGGCACCCCCTTCAGGTATACATCAGAGATTAGCAGCGGAACATACACAACATAAACACATGTGTAAATAAAAACGTCACAGGCTAGCCGATCAGGCCGTCTTCCATAATATAACATAATCAAAAGTACAACTCAGTTCTTACAGCCCAACCACATATGTGAATACAGACCTCTAGGAATAACAACTGAACAATTGTGGCGGGACAGGGCCCCGCCATACCCCTGAATATACATGAATCTACTACCTCAGGGAAACCGTACAAGAGATAAGCCTCCGGAGCAAATGGAGCTTTTCTCAAAACTGAACCGAGATCCTATGAGCAAGGATCACCAACATGGGTACCTAAAACCTGCGGGCATTTAACGGCCCAGAAGTCGATTACAACAGTACGAATATGGAATGAAATAACGTCTGATGCAGATCATAACTGTACAAAAGAATGACCGGGACAAGTATAAAAAAGTACATACCAGATCCTGCCGTGTCATTACCACTTATGAACTTAATCGTAGCTTATTATCTTTTCCCATTTCCAATAAAAGTTATAGTCACATTCTTATGTACATGAATAGGAAAATCATTAAGTTCATTACCATATAACTTACTTATCTTTCATAACACAATCCGACCCTTTATGGAGGGACGCATATACTACCCGACCCAATTCAGGACGCGATCAAGTCACACAAAATAGCAAAGTGTGGCCGTGGAATCCCCCATCACCGCCGAACCTATAAGTGTCAAATATAACCACGTGACGCGTGGCATCCCTCACCGCTGGCGTACACATACACAATACATATATATCTCTGCCGTGGAATCCCACATCACCGCCGACTATAGGTGTCAAATATAACCACGTGACGCCGGTGGCATCCCACCTCACCGTCTGCGTACACATACACAATACATATATATCTCCCGCGTGGAATCCCACATCACCGCGGCTATAGGTGTAAATATAACTATGGGTCTCCGCCCATAATATCAATCAAAGCGGTGGTATAACGTCTTGGGGTTACCCTCATTTATACTCTTACCACGGAAGGTGGTAAAGCAGGGGGTATAACGTCTTGGGGCTTGCCCCTCATTTATACTCTTACCCTGGAGAAGGTGGTATAACGTCTTGGGGCTTGCCCCTCATTTATACTCTTACCCTATCTCGACCAGTCGTCAAACAACACATAAAGCAGGTGGTACAGCGTCTTGGGGGTTTACCCCTCACTTATACTCTTACCGTGGAGAAGGTGGTATAACGTCTTGGGGCTTGCCCCTCATTTATACTCTTACCCTATCTCGACCGACCATCAAACAAGACATAAGTACTACCATGTCTTTTATAAAAATCCGGGAATTTAACCCAAGTACTACAAATAACGGAAGCATACCCGTGGAATCCCAAATCACTGTCGGTACGTCCAAGTAACTTACAACAAGACAGCCGGCCCTCCAACCGAGAGTCACGGCAACGTAATAAAACATAATACTCGCACTCAAAGGCTATCACCAGCACATATAGGCTAATTCTCAATTAACCAAGACAAAGTACTTATCAAGGCACACATAGAATAATTCTCATTTAACAAGCCAAAGTACTTATCAGGGCATACTTAGACAAATTCCCAATAAATCAAGCCAGAGTACTAATCAAGGCACACTTAGACAAATTCTCAATTTATCAAGCCAAAGTACTAATCAAGGCATCACATAGAATTATTCTCAATTAAACAGGCTAAAGTACTACGTACGTACATTCTTTTTAAGAGACTCCTTTTTGTGTAAAACCCCAAGATACTAACACCCGTAGTATCCAGGCTTGTGTACATTTCACATAAGTCACGATACTTTTAGAAATACATTTCTCGGCTTCTAAATCAAGTGACCCATACATAAAAGCTTTAAGCAAGTGATACCTTTAAATCACATTGCCCTTCCTTAAAACAAGTTAATTCTTTGATTACTTTATTAGAGAAAACCATTCTCCTAACTTTCCATAAAGCCGTTATAACCAACTTCCCATAAAGTCGTTATAACCCTTTATGGTTTTAGACAAAACTCTTTCCTTTTGTAACCAAGAGACTTCTACTTTTTGAAACCAAGTATTATATACTTTCAAATCAATTCTCTTAACTATCAAAAATACAATTAGTCTCTTAACCTTAGAAATCGAGTGACTCCTTTTATTAAAAACCTTAGGCAATTGATGCCTTAAAATCAAGTTACCTTTTTACTAAAATCAAGTCATTTATCTTTCCATAAAGCAAATATAACCAACTCCCCATAAAGTCGTTATATTCACTTTATGCCTTAGCCAAAAATATAATTTCCTATCCAAGGGACTTATACGTCTAAAACGGAACAAGTATCACATACTTTAAAACTCTTCAAGTCCCTTAACTTTAAATAAAACTTAAGACATCCTTTATACTTTCAAAGAAGCGAGTTAATCTCCTAACTCACCCGACTTGGCCATTCAATAAACTAGTAAAGGATATCAAGGTGTTGTCGTCTCAAGTACTACACGTGCAACTAGTCATGCTCAAAGATAGGAAAAGTTCTACATAGAGTAAATCACCCAACTACCTCTTAACTTCTAAGAGTAGAAGGAAACATGAAATGATACCACAAGTATATTCCATACATAGAATCATGCCAAAGGAAGGAAGAGGTTCACATACCTCGCGACGATTATCGACACGTAGCAAAATGCTCCAAAGTACTTCAATTTTGATAGCTATTCCATCATTCAAGTAGGATACGCTATACTTAGTACTTCAACCTTTAATGGCCACAATACGTCCATTAACCTCTTACTTTAAACGTAGAATATCCTAAGTTCCAAGTCACTAACTTCTACGGAAAATCGGACAGCACCTCATTTGTTAGTACTTACTTTGCCACCTTTTTCAAGGCCGAATACAATATCCAAACAGCCCCAAATGGCTCACCACAATCTATAAGGTAGTCCAATACAAATAAATAACCATACAGCCCCAATTGGCTCACCACGATATAGAAGGTAGTCCAATACAAATGAATAACAAACTATTACAAACTACAAGTACAAATTCGGCCATCTTGAGTTCAACAATACCAATTCTTATCCAATTTCCATTTCAATCCAAATTGGTAGCATAACATGATATCAAGTCGCATTTGATTATAACAATCCATAATCTTTAAGTAGGTAACATGCGACGATTTCTAATAAACGACCAATTAGTAATCCAATTTTCAATTGGCTTATATAACATTTCGGATTTAGCTACAAGCACTCCATAATACTTATAACTTCAACATATCAACTTCATGCTAGCAACAAGTAAATCTAACAACAACAATATAAATATATATTCTTGTAACACCTTTAAAAGACAAGATTATACCTTAACGATTCTTAATCCAATTCCAAATCCGAAGTCGCTCCCTAGTAGTTTAGAGCCTCTCCAAAACACTTCAATCCGCTTGTTGAGACCCTTAGAACAACACCAACAATTATCCTTCAATTCTCCAAACAAAACCTAGAAAGACCATTAGGTTTTCGTTTTGCGACTAACCCGTAAACCATCTTTTTCCAAGATTTTTCTATTGAGATATGTTTACACTACCCTCAAGAACCTTGGTTTAAAGTGTGGAGTCAAATGGACAAGAAACAATTTTTTTTCCTTTTCTTTGTGCTAGAACCCGAGAGCCTTTGCTATGGTTCTTCAATTTTTTGTGAAATTCTTCTAAGTGTTTAAGCTTGTCTACTACTACTAGTATTATATAGTGCAATGTAGGGTCAAGATGCAAACAATTGGGTGGTTTGGATGATCTCTTATAAAATATCAAGACTTTTGGGACCTTTGACTTTGGTCAAGAAACTCAAGCTCATTAATAGGAAGACTTTGTCATCTTAAGACTATGGTCAATGACCATTTTGGCCATGCCTATTTTCGTCCAAGGCATCAATAAGGGGGGTGACAAGTGTCGCCCTCCCATTCGTCACAATATTACGTTTTCCGACAATTTCACAATTCCGATAAATTTTTACAAGTCTCAAATCTTAACACTTGCGAGTTCTTACGTACGTTCTTAAAGCATGTCCTGTAAATACGGGGTGTAATAGGAACATATATTAATATCCTGGAGGTAAAGAAAAACTAAGATGAATCTTTTACCGGACAAAGTGAACAAATGATGAGGCTATGAAGGAAATCGCGGGGAGGCACATTACCATGAAGTAGGACCTTCGTGATAAGGTATGAGGAAGTAGGACTTGTGATATGGAGTGTGTGAAGACTCTTGAGCTACTTGATGGGATAAAATGTAAAGGAATTCAAATGGATCATTCTCAGTAAAATGGCGAGCCCAAGTGATAGGGGTGCTCGTCCGTCAAAGGTTGCTATGGAAGATTGAATCTTATGGGAATAATTTGGTGTGTTATTTAATTTGAGTCCGGGGTTGATAGTTCACTTAATATTTTGGTGTAGGGCGATGAGAAATCATTGTTGAACGGTGAGCTTGATTATCCGGTGTGAGATTATTTTAGTTATGAAAGGAATGCTAAAAGAACATAATTTGATTAGTTGGGTGGATTGCGTGTATATTTTTTTGGAAGGAACAGTAACTGACTAGGGGAATGATTATAGCGATAGATGAGGGTGAAAAATAAATTACTTACGAAATTTCCGGTTGTTACACTAAAGTTGGGGGAGGAAATGTGATTTATTGTAATGTCATGAAATAGCTGAACATGAGGAATAAAGCATTATGAATGCTAGATATGATTTGTCGCTATTGTTTAGTTAAATTGCAGTTCATTGCAGTGAAGCATGCTGAGGTAGTTGTGCAATGATGAAGCTATTATGGTTATAGATTGTAGACACCGCATAGGCAGGTCATATAATAGTGAGGCAGTAATTAAGGGTGTTAAAAAAAGGGAGCTATAGACAAAGACGTGGTAATATGGTGTAAGTATCAATCACAATATGATAATGTAAGTGAGAAAAATTAATATATATAAGCAGGTGATTGAACAATGCAAACCAAACGTAACTGTATGTAACAATGTGATTAATAATGGAAATTAGGGTGAAAGAATTAATTCAAACAATTTGTAATATTATAATATATCATAAGCTTACACTATGAATAAATGTAAGCATGAAATTGAGTGGTATGAAGCATGATAATATAGGTTATATAAGGGACATTAAAGTTATTATGGAGGAAAACTATATATTATTAGAAACATGTGCTGATAAAAAATTACTAGAATAATAATGTATGGTGTCACGACTGAAGTTATAAAAAAGAAGGGTATGCACGAGTCATTGGTGACATTGTACTACATCTTGCAGTTAGAGTGAAATAGTGATAAGAGTGATTGAGGAAGAATCTCTAAAATTGGAACTGAAGGCATAGTTTCGAGGTAAGACCTATGTCGGTGGTAATGGACGGTCGAAGAATCGATGGTTTGATAGTGCAGTTGAGATGAATGACTTAGAGTAATTATGCGAGGTAAGAAAGATGTAGGTGTAAGATTTGATAGTTTAGATTGTTGAAAGCGTAATAATGTATTACACTCAGAGATCTTAAAATTGTTAATGGTAGAAGTGATTGTGAATGGAACATGAAAAATTGAAGAATTAAGACGAGGGCATGTGTCACACCCCGAACCCCGGACCCGTGACTGGTGCCCTACCTGGGCACCCTTCTACCTTAACAACTAAGAAAACTGCGGAAATTAAATAACACCTCTTTTTTTTAAAAAAAAACCAACATACGTACAAGGGCAAAGCCGACAAGGCTGCCATATAATATACATAATAAAAAGACACTACACTGTACATGAGTCCAATCCCACATATGAATACAGACCTCTAAGAGTTTTATCGAATCGCGATTTTGACAAGGCCCCGCCATACCCATAACTGTACAAAAGTCTGTACTGAAAGAACTTATACCAAAAAGATAAACTCCTGAACATAAGGAGCTATCCAAAAACTCTGAGCAGGGTCCTACACCTGCAGATCACCAAACTGCGTACCTAAACCTGCGGCATGAACGCAGCCCCCCGAAGGAGGTCAGTACGAAGAATGTACCAAGTATGCGAAACAGTAAGTACTGTAATGAAATCATAACAGTCTAAACAAAACAGGAGACATGTATGATAGTCAACCTACAGTACACAATACATAAGCAGTCATATCAAGTCAGGGACGCATGCCCTCAAAGTCACTACTCAAATAACAGTACACAGTGCCTTACTAAAAATGAGAGTAATCAAAAGTATAGGTAGCAAATCCACGGAAACATGTGGTATAACGATCTTTGGGGATTTACCCCTCATTTATACTCTTACCCTGGAGAAAGTGGTAAAGCAGGTGGTATAACGATCTTTGGGGATTTACCCCTCATTTATACTCTTACCCTGGAGAAAGTGGTAAAGCAGGTGGTATAACGATCTTTGGGGATTTACCCCTCATTTATACTCTTACCCTGGAAAAAGTGGTAAAGCAGGTGGTATAACGATCTTTGGGGATTTACCTCTCATTTATACTCTTACCCTGGAGAAGGTGGTATAACTATCTTGGGGATTTACCCCTCAGATTTACTCTTACCCTACCTCAACTGGCCATCAATACATAACATAAGCACTACCGGCTTATCACACAATAAGTAAGCAAGTTAAGAAATCCCCCTAACTTCTTATTAGTCTTATTCATATACACTCTCATTTTGGTTTACTTAAGGCACTAACATGACATTATGAATCCGGGAATCTAACCCGCCTCCTGGTCACATGCCCCGGAATCCCACATCGTATAAGCATATCCAAGGAGTAACACAAATAATAGAAGCATACCCGTGGAATCCCACATCACTGTCGGTACGTCCAAGTAAACTCACAACAAGACAGCCGACCCTCCAACCGAGAGTCGCGACAACGTAATAAAACATAATACTTGTACTCAAATGCTATCACCAGCACACATTGGCAATTCTCAATTAAACAAGCCAAAGTACTTATCAAGGCACACATAGAATAATTCTCAATTAAACAAGCCAAAGTACTACGTACGTACATTCTTTTCAAAAGACTCCTTTTTATGTAAAACCCCAAGATACTAACACCCGTAGTATCAAGGTGTGTCTATTTTTCAAAGTAAGTTACTACACTTTTAGAAATCTCTTTTCAAAGCTTGAAATCAAGTAACTTCAAATTTTCACAATCTAGGCAACTTATGCCTAATAATCAAAATAGACAACTTTCTTAACCTTTCATAAAGCCGTTATAACCAACTTCCCATAAAGCCGTTATAACCCATTATGGTTTTAGACATATTCATTCCTTTTTATAACCAAGAGACTTATACTTAAAACCAAGTATCACATACTTACAAATCAAGTTTCTTAACTTTCAAAATACTTCAAGTCTCTTAATATTTAGAAAACAAGTTTCTTCTACTTTTAAACCTCAAGTAACTCACACCTTTAAAACAAGTTACTTCTCTTAAATCATGTCAATTCTCCTCTCTTAAAACAATTAAGTAAATCACTCCTTTAACTCCCCTAAAGTCATTACAACAACCCTTAGGTTTTGGAACTAAGGCACTAGCCAAAAGGTTTGGAAACCACTTCCTTTTCAAGACTCCATGTACTTTAAGTAAAATACTTTCACTTTTAAGAATCCAAACTTCACTAAGGAAATGGATTATACAACTTACAATTTAAACATCAAAGTACAATCAAGGGAGTACATAGAACGAATTCTATTTTAGGCAATCCAAATACAACCAAGGAATGGATCATTTAAGGAGTAGGACATACTTTCTTTATCTTAAGGAATCATGCTAGAAGAGGAGATAGTTCACATACCTTTTCGGCTAAATCCACAAGCTAAGCCGAATACGCCGTACGTAGAAGTGTCAACCTATAATGGTCACAACAAGACTATCAACTTCTAGTCTCTAACGTAGAATAATACTAAGTATACGGTCTCTAATTCTACGGAAAATCGGGCAGCACTTCCTTTGTTTCTACTCACTTTTCCACCTTTTTCAAGGCCGAATAAAATAACCAACACGCCACATTTAAGGCTCAAAACAACAACCAAACAAAGGGGATTATACGCCTTATAATACGTGTAAAATTCCGCCCCACAATTAATACGAAGTAGTTCCATATTCAAGCCATTCTCGGCCAACAACATAACCAACAATTCAAAGTCTTTTCCAATCATTTTCCAATTCCAAGTTCTAAGGTCTAACATGTTATATAGTCATAAACAACTACAATTTCCTTCTTTATACAACATGCGACGACTTAAACTAATAATCAACTCGAATGTAATCTTAAGGCTAAACTTGCTAGTTTTCGGATTAGGGTTCCAATAGCCAAAAGACTTATCAAACCTCATAATATATATACCTCATGCTTGCTAATATCCACAACTACAATGATAAGTAATCTTAATTACTCAAACGACAAGATTATACCTTTATAAGCCCTTAAAATTTCCAAGATTCAAAGTCGCGCCTTAGCAATTCTTAGTTCCTTTCCTTATGTTCCAATCCGCTTCAAGCACTCCTTAGAAGCCTATGAAGAACCCATCTTCAAGTTCCAACTTCAAAGTTGAAGAACTCCTTAAGTTTCCGCCTTGCGACTAATACGAAAACACCGTTTTTCCGAAATCTTTCTATTGAGATATCCTTACAATACCCTTAGGGACATTGGGTTAAAGTCTTGTGAACAATGGATCAAAACTACAAATTTTTTGTGTGGAGAGGGTGTCAAACCCGAGAGCAACTTATGTGAAGAACAACAATGTGTGAAAAATTCTAAGTGTTGGAGAGCTTGTCTTGCACTAGCTTAGTATATAAAACACAAAGGAGGGCTTAGATTAAAACACTTGTGAGCTAGGATGAAGAGCAATTAATGTAAAGCCAAGTGGACAAGGTGACTTGGTCAACAATCTCAAGCTTGAAGACTTGATCTTCCTTGATGGTAAATGACCATTTTACCCTTACATGAAACGTCCAAGACCATATGTGGGGGTGCCATGTGTCGCCCTCTCATTCGTCCATAAAATTCTGTAACCCTCGTGGGGCCCACAAAACGTAAAATTCCTCGGGTGGGCCCCACATGACCAAATCCGTAAAAACAAATTTCCATAATGCTAATAAGTTCCATACTCTTCAAATAATGCATTTTGAGAATTCAATTCTCAACAACGAACATTTTTCCTTTCTGACGTTCGGAAGATTTTCCGTCGGAAAAACAATTCTTCTTTTCGTACTAATTTCCAAGTCTTGATTCCTTACGTACATTCTCTTATACATGTCCTGGACTTACGGGGTGTAACAGCATGTTTGGATTCGAATTGGAAATATTAAGGTACATTTTCAGAAAGGAAAAAAAATATTTAAATTTGAACACACGAGAGTACTCGAGTTAGTATGGAGTATAGCGGTGTTGTCATGCGTCATTTGATTAGAGTGTAATCGATAAATATGACTGAAGAGGCGAGTCTATGGAACGTGACTAAGTGTGATGACGAAGTGTCAGGGGGTGTTGCGATTGGTGACTGGTAAGGTGTAATATTCAGAGGACTAACATGATAAGATTGATGGAAAGGCGATGTGTTGTACCAAGATATGTAATTTCATAGTATTATTTAATTAATGGGCTAGAGTTGATAAATATAAGTAAATCTTAGAATCTCTGCAACTTGTAGTTAATGCATATTTTTGAGGCAAAAATGTCTCATGATAGTAGACTGTCGAAAACGTTTCTAGCTTGATAGCATGATAGAACATTTCAAGTATAACATAGGGATATTGGAGTGAGACATGTAAAATTTTAAGATTAGATACTTCTGGATTTTTGTAAGAGTGTGATAAGACATCACACTCAGAGTTGTTACGATTGTGAAGGGTAGGAGGCCAAAAGCCATATATCATAGTATTCGGAGTGGTGAATGAGATAAGTGAAAAAACAAAAAGGAGGACTTGAAGTATTTTGATTTTTATAAGGATTTATCAAATTTGTGTGACTAGCTAGGGTTAATTGAGAAACATGAAGATTTAAGTCGCAGGGTATAGTTGTACCAAATTAATGAGTTGGGCGAAATGGTTAGAGTGACGACACAAGATTGATTATTCAAGAGAAAATGGACGGAATGAGTCATCACAGACTTTTGGAAGGCTCACTACTTATAATGTTAATGTTCGGAATCAGTTCGAGTGACTAGTAGCGATATTCGATAAATTGTACTGTTTACATTTGGTTGGATCTGCTCATCTAAGGTCAAGTGGCTTATGGATGCATTACCAGAGAGGCTTATCGGTATCCTAGTAGCCCATTTTTAAAGATGATAGATTTATTTCAGGATAGAGATATAATGAGTTTATCAGGCTTATTGGAGTTTACAAGGAGATGTGATAATATTTAGTGATGGCAGCTTTACGAACCGTTCTGACGGGTTGCACATGTACTTAGCGATATACTGAGGAGTTACAAATAGATGTGGAAAGTCGTTGGGATGACGGACTGATTTTAGACAAATTTGGGATGATAAAATAATCACTAGAGTGATGCACATAATACATCATTTGAAGGTTTAAGGGGTATTGGACGATGAGTGTTGACTCAGTAGCTTCAGCTCGACGAAACTAACATATTTGAAATTAGTGTAATAGGCCTTAGATAATGTCAAAAATATTTAGAATTGACTCAAAGATTTGCACATATTCTTTCTGGCGAGAAGGAGTGACGATTAAAGCTTGTGGTGGGTGACAACATATTTTATATTGATTTTTTGTACTATTGATGATATTAGAAAGTGTTAAAGAAGAGTAAGTAGAATCAAGATAATTAACTGGTACATGTTTGATAATGGATTGCGGCTACAACTGAGGGATTGTGGTGACGATGATGGTATTTGTGGAATCAATCAATTTCGTTCAGAGATGTGGTTATAATCAAAATCAAGCAATTCGATCAGAGTCAGTGTAAACTTATGAGAACTAGCTACGGGGAAATTTTTGGCCACGAAATGGAGATTTAATTTTTAGCTAAGTTAATCAAAAATTTGATAGATACAATGAGCAAGCGTAACTATCAGCGTGATCATTGCCACGAAGGCTTACACGAGGTTTATAACATAGATTCTTGATGCTCAACAACTTTAATATTTTCCTTACCATTCGAGGAAGAGACGGTAGCAATCTTGGATACGCAAGTGAGAAAGTTGAGGAGGCCACTTAGGAGACCGAGGCGGATATGCGGAGTAGATATCCTTAGTTGTTCGACAGTTCAGGAATCTCTCTTCCTCCACCCCTACCTTGTCGCTCGAGGATGAGCGATTGTTTGATCGGTATCTAATGTAACGATCTGTTTGGCCGTTTAATACTTTAAAACTACGAAAAGAGTATGAGACTATAGGGTATTTAATTACATGTCTTAGTATATAAAATGTGCAGAATTTTTTTAATTAAATTAATTAGTGGGCCAAGCCCACTATTTGGTAGGGCATAACGTGTAGTACCAAAAGAAAAGAAGAGGAGGAAAAGTGGATTACAAAACAGCAAAAGGAAAACAAAGGAAAAGAAAACAACCAAACCCTATTAACTAGAAGGAAGAAAACAACATGATAGCACAAAACAAGAAACAAAAAAAAAAGGGAGAAAAAGAAATGAGAGCAGCAGCCAGGAAAAGAAAGAAAAGAAACAAGAAAGAAAAGAAAAGAAAACAAGAAAAAGAAAATCAAGAAAACCCTAGTAACAAGAAACGGAAAGGAAACGCTCTATTAAATTTAGGTTAGATTTTATGTTTATGGTTGAGTTAATCTATTTATAACCCTTATAATGATGTTTTGTAGAATGAAATCAATCTTGTTTTTAAGGAGTCATTATACGAAAATTCCACAATCCGTTTGAACAAGAGAACTTGAGGGATTCTCATTACAGCAGTTGGTAAAAACGTGAAAAATGTATAAATCTGTAAATAGTATGAAAGTATGGGCTGGATGAAGTTGTAGATTTCTCTGTTCCCGTCAGTTTGATATCTTACAGAGAAAAATCCGACTTATATTTTAATGTTTCAGCCCCGTTTTACCGAAATCCAGGCGACACAGTATATAAAACGTAAAACTGTACAAATCCGTAAGGAATATAAAAATATGGGCTGAATGAAAGTTGTAGATCTCTTTGTTCCCATCAGTTTGAGATCTTACGGAGATAAATCCGACATGTGGTTTGAAAGATATGACTGTTCAAAGTTCTGCCTTGTTTTACCAAAAATATTCTGGAAAGTTGAAAAAAAGGAATGTTATTTGAAATTTCTGAAGTTATGCTAATATTTTTATATGTGTAGAGGTTTAGTCATACAATTAAAATGGTAAAAGTATTGTTAATATAAATATAGCAAGGTGGGTGTCCTTAGATTCGTATTATAACGTAGTTCGCATATTTTTTAGATTCTAAGCGTTCAGAGGCTCTACGCAAGGGAAAGAAATTGGCTTGATTGTTCATGGCACCCGCTCGGCATTGAGGTAGGTTATGGTTTACTTGAGTTAGACTCTGATTAGAGAATCGTATGTAGTTGTAGAAAGTGACATGGATAGCATAATAGGCCTTCAGGCATGAAGTGGAGATGAATTACATTTATGTTGGTTCCGTCAGTTGTTATGTGGGTTTATCGCCATATGTGTTATTTTATGTGATTATCACCTGATTGTATCTCTGTTGCATAATGGCTCGCTTGTCTTGTGAAATAAAAGAATTGTGAGGTTGATAATTGAACATAGGACATTGATATGACTTGTACTTGTCGATTATATATTTGTGATATGTGTTGAGACTGATATCATGCCTATCACACTTTTTGTTATATTATTGTCTTGATGATATTGATTGCCTCCGAGGTTTCTGCCAAAGAGCGGGAGTGATAGCCTCCGAGGTTTCTGCCGGAGAGCGGGAGTGATTACCTCCGAGGTTTCTGCCGGAGAGCGGGAGTGATAGCCTCCGAGGTTTCTGCCAGAGAGCGGGAGTGATTGAGCAACTCCGAGGTCTTTGCCGGAGATTGCAAGTGATTGATAGCCTCCGAGGTTCTATCCGGAGAGCACGAGTGGTACATGGACTTCGCGAGTCCCCCATGGGTCATGGTTTTGAGGCATTGCCCTTAGAATGTGTGTACAGGAGTGGAGTGAGAGAGGTGACTATTGCATTACATTGCATTCATCCACTCTTTTATGTGACTTGTCTTCATATGTGTTATTTTTATGTGATTATCATCTGATTGTATGTTAGTGCTTGTGTTGAGACTTGATATCATGCCTGAAATACTTTCCATATTATTTGTGATGATTGATGGCCTCCGAGGTTTCTGCCGGAGAGCGTGAGTGATTTATGGCCTCCGAGGTTTCTGCCGGAGAGCGTGAGTGATTGGCCTCGAGGTTTTTGCCGGAGAGTGTGAGTGATTGGCCTCCGAGATTTCTGTCGGAGAGTGTGTGTGATTGGCGTCCGAGTTTTCTGTCGGAGAACGGGAGTGATTGAGCAACTCCGAGGTCTTTACCAGAGATTGCGAGTGATTGATAGCCTCCGAGGTTCTATCCGGAGAGCACGAGTGGTACATGGACTTCGCAGGTCCCCCATGGGTCATGGCTTCGACGAATTTCCCTTAGCATGTGTGTACAGGAGTGGAGTGAGAAATGTGACTATTGCATTGCATTGCATCCATCCACTCTTATATTTGACTGATCATTGGTGAACTATATTTGTCTTGATAGATTCTTGATTTCTTTGCACTTACCTGTATATGATATGTGACCATGCCTGTGTGCTCTATGTGCTACTTGTTAGTTTCAACTTCTTAATGTGTTATCTAATCATTGTCGGCCTATGATGCTTACCGGTACTAGTGTTGTACTGATACTACTCTTGCTGCACTTTTGTTGAGTGCAGAGTACGATCCATGTTCCAGCTCTACGCCCCGTGGCTGATTCGCGAGAGTGATATCTTTTAATCATTCAGGGTGAGCTACTTGATCATCCGTGGCTCCTGAAGGGCTTCCTAGTTAATTACATTTACTCTTGTTAGTTGACAGACAATATGTAGCCTTCGGGCCATTTTCAGACTTTTATTCCTAACCATGTTTAGTGCTCTTGTACCCGTTTGGCCAAATTTTGGGAAATTTATATTTAAGACCTAATAACTTCTTTTCATTATTTTATTTTCCGCTGATTAACTTGTTATTGAGAATGTGGTTCGCCTACTCGGGGAATAGGGTAGGTGTCATCACGACTCGTGAGTTGGGTCGTGACATAGAATAAATGAAATGCATGAATGGACTTAATATGTGCTCCCTTTTATTATTATCATAATATTTTTTATGTGGTGTCGAACCCTAGATGGGTTGCCTACATATCACACCGTATGGTGAGAATCAGACACGCGTAGTTCGTTCATATATGTTATACAATGTATGATATGAATGTATTATGTAATTAAAGCTAAGCATATCAATTGAATTTGTAAATATGTATAAAGAATACAAAGTTATCGAAAAAATTCCAAGTGCTGGCTCATTGAATCTGGTATTGGCGGACTTCTTTCAGTCAACATAACTCCAGGTCATTCTGTGTTTTGATTTTTTTTGTGTTTTTTACGATCGCTTCAACCGCTTATGGTGACGGTCTTCCTGCAAAAAAATGACAAATGGGTGAGAGTAGGAAAGTCACCAAAATAATACAATGTAAGGTGTGACAATATAGTCAGAGACTCCCTTGATTGATTCGACCGGACAGGAGGTTAACTCTTCACAAGGTCCAAGTCGCGTTGTTCAAGAGCGATTTACGCAGTAGAAGTCCTGATTGCAATGTGACAACAAAAGTGCAAAGTGCAAATGCTCGTATCCGGAGTTGAAAGAATATGACATGATATGTACAGAATTGAAAAGGATAATTATTGCTTTAAGTAATATGTACAGAGTTGCTAGCGACAAACAATAGTAGACAAAAAGCATGCAAATCAAGCGCGCGCCGTAATATGCTTGGGACCTCTCTTATGCCAGAGGAGGGCCTAAACGCTAAATATGCGAGATTATGATAAATAGGTCCAAGCCGTTAAATTGCAATGTTTTGTTGGAAATGGCGACCAAATGACGGTGCAATTTTTCCAATTTCGGCGTGTCATGACCCGGCTTGGATCCGTCTATCATTATCACGCTACACATATATGCTTATTGGTCGTTGGGTTGTGAAACCCGTCGACAATTTGGTGGATTCCTTAATTGTGGAGACGATACCAAGGTCCGATCCACCTAAGATGTATACATGCATGACTTAAAAAATAAAAGGGTGGTATAGTTCTATCCTAATTTTTCTAAAATTTGGCTGACTAGACGCAAAGTTCCCGAGCGGACTACTGGAGCAAGAAGGCTACGCGCCACCTGGCCGACCGATTCTCCGCAGAAACGCCAACTCTCCTAAATTTGGGTATTTGAAAGAAATTTGCGGGTGTGCAAAGCACACCTCGCGTGTAGTGTGTGATAGTGTGATTTTCCGTAAGGAAGGAAATATGAACGAAATGTCAGTTTAAGAAAAGCAGTAAACAAAAGTAAAAATTAAAGCAGTTAATTACAAATTGAAAGCATTTACAACAAATTAAAGGAAATAAAGCGCAATATTTAATTAACCTGAGTTTGCAATGGTCAAGAACCTCATATCCCCAGCGGAGTCGCCATGTTGTCGCGCCCGTTTTTTACCGCGGGGTTGAACGGTATCCGCAACGTTGCTCTTTTGGCGCGGTTCCCTGGATGGAGCAAAATGTTTGTTTTGAGGAGTCGCTACCTAATTAGTTAAGTGAATTAGGACACTTGAACTATTGCAGTAAAAATACTGCAATTGATCACCATTTAATGGTCTGTGAAATTAATGAGATTCTGGATCAGGGTTCTTTATTATCCTAAATGGAAGGGGTTAGGCATCCTTTAAGATCTGCTAACTTGCGGTTATCCGGTCAAACCTAGGTTAATTATCTATCAAGCTTTAGAAAATGTGTGTACTTAAAAATATATATATACTTCAAAGAAAAAGAATGCTTGAAAAATATAATACTGAATTTAAATATAATAACAAAAATAAATTTCTGAAGGTTATCTTCTTGAAATGCATCTCCGTGTACCTGTATAGGCACTTAGTAAAAGTGTCAGTAAGAGAATCAATAATTATCAAACAGTGATAAGAATTAATAAGTAAACTAAAAATAAAACCCGTCTTTTGTACAGGGGAGGCCTCGGAAATCAGACGCAGATTTCTTCATCGGCCAATCAAGTGTAATATATTGTTCATTATCAGTTAACCAACAAAAAATGTTAAAAAGCAGTAACAACAATAGCAAAAAAACCAGTCCGCCAAAATGGCTAAAAACAGTAACAACAAAGGCCGAACAACAGTACAAAACAATCCAAAATCAGTCCAGCAATTAGTAAAAGCAGCAACAACAACGTAACTAACACCAGTGAATTAGTCAAATTCGCCAGAATTTTTTAGAGGGCCACAAAATGTCAAAAATCCGTTCAGAAAGCAAAGAAACAAATGAAGTAGCTCACGGTCGAATAACCCCAACAAGAAATACTAAATAGCATTAACCAAATGGAACAACATTCGCCAAATCAAGACTAATATAATAAGAACGAAAGAGAGACAAACAATATACTCCGGCGGGTTTCAATCAACACAAAAGGCAGTGGGCAGCGGCGGCGTCACTTCAACGGTGCAACACCGGAGCGACACCTCTAGTGATTGTTCAATAGCGACAGTGATAACGGGAGTGCGACAGACAATAGTGGGGGTTAGTTGGACTGAGGTGACGGTGTAATAGGTGACGACATTGAGGGTGTTCGACAAGTGTTGGTGAGGTTCGTCGGAGATGGAACTCCGGCGAAGGGCGGTCAGCGGCGATGGGAACGTGAGAGACGGTGGAATGGGAGAGTGTGTGTTGGGTGTTGAAGTTGAAGAAGATGAGAGAAATGGTGAGGGTGTGAGAGGAGCAGTGGGGGTAAGGGGTATGGGATTATGAAGAAGATGAGATGAACGAGGGTGATGTTAAGAGGGGTGCGGCTGAAGGATAGTGTTTTATTTATAGGGTAGATATTTAGGTTTAGGGTTTGTTATTTTGGGGGGGAAATAGATGAAAGGTGTATTGGGCCTCATTTTTTTGGGCCTCGGTTTGGGCTTCGGTTTTTGGCGGATTGGACTGATCCGTATTGTGCCTCGGACTGGACTGGTTTGACAAAAATGCAAAACGGGTTAATTATTTAAAAAGATACAAAATTATCAAAATGAAAATGCCGATGCAATAATAATAAAATACAATATTTAAGAAGTGTTTAATGCCTAATTAAAAGTAAAAACAGGATGTCAATTAATTATTTAAAGAGATGTAAACATTATTAAAATAAAACGACGGTGTAATAATAATAGAAAAATAATATTAACAAAGACATAATGCTTAATTTAAAATAAAAAGATGCAATGCCATTTTGTGAAAAAATAAACATACAATATTATGTAAAAAATGCAAAAAAAAATGATGATTAAAATGTGGTGTCCTAAACTGCTTAAAATTGCAAGAAATGACTAAACAATGGGTCAAAATTAGGTGTCAACAACTTCCACAAAATGAAACTTCCGAGCAAAGATGAAGGTTCAATTTTGAAGTGTCCTCACATTTAGACTGCGCGAATGTGAGGAAAAATTCTTTCAAAGTAGGGAGATTGATGCAAGAAAGCCCGCGGACTTGAACTCTCCACCTAAGTTGAAAGGTGATTTATTAAGAGTGCCAACGATGGCCCGTCAATCTACACTCACGTGCTTAACATTGCATGGAAATGGAGCGGAGTTGGAGTTGTCACATGAAGACCTAAGAAAAGTGTTTTTATTCGGCTTTGTATGTAGGTCTTGGACAAAGACCATTTTTATTTCTTTTAGCTTATCTTTAATTCCTAGCTTTGTTTGTATTTCTCCTTAAGCATGGTGTAACGTGTAAATAACTCTTAGCTACCATTACGACACAATCAATAATTCATGTAATAGGAAATAAGATGACAAGGCTGAAAGCTCTTCCAACAAGTTGACTATGCCATGAGGGGACAAGTTGACTAGGACAAGAATGATCTAGAAGTTAAGGCTTCCAATGATATAATACAAGCATACATCTAGCCATGTGGGAGACATCAAGATAGGCCATGGGAATATCAAGAGTTGGTTGAATGATTCATCAAAGCAAATACAAATAATGGAAGTTTCCAAACACATTCCAAGAAGATGAGATTTTTGAGAAGCCAAGTTAATTCATTATTCTCGTGGGATTAACAAAGGGATGTGAAAGAGATTGGGTTCATCATTGTCTCCAAGTAAAACCAACACCTTTCCCATTTGTCTTGGTTTGGCTGAGAACACCCTTGGTCCTAAGCTAACCTGAACCCTTTCCCACTTGTTCCATGAGGGCAAAAATCCAACTAGTTTGTGTCCTTTAGTTTGTCTTCTAGAAAAGTCCATGTATTACTATAAATAGGACCCATAGGATATTGTAAATAGCAGAGAATTGATTTATGAAAATTATTTGAGTTTTACTCAATTGCCAAGTTATTCCACTTGTGTGTTGTCTACCTTAGTTGGTCCTTGTGTGGGCCATCGGTTCTTGTGTGAACCAACTCCTTAGTGTAAGTTGAAGCTAGGACTTGTGTGACCTAGTTAAACCCAAGATAAGGTCCCTTCGGTGTAAGTTTGGTTAGGACTTGTGTGACCTAGCTAAGCCCAAGCTTAAGGAACCCCCTTGGTGCAGGTGGATGTTGGAACTTGTGTGATCCAACCAAACCCAAGCCTAGGGTCTATGATAAGGTTATCAACCACCCTCACTTGGTTAGTACTCGAGCTTGTACTTAGCAACCTCAGTCTAGTCCTTGTCCAATTGGCCAAACTTATCTTGGTGTCTACTCGAGAGTTAAAACCCTCGTGTCATTATCCTTGCTATATCGACTGTCCTATACTTGGTTTGTACTCGGGTTTGCACCTAGCATCCCGTGTTCATTCCTTGTTCAAACCACCATCTCCGTTCTACCACCACATCCCATAATACCCCATAAACATCCCCGCTAAAGCTCATTATCTGAAACCACCCATACCCTCCCATCCAAACCCGTCAACCGCAAACACTCCACAGAATAACCCTCACCGATACCTCACTATTTCAGTAAATTTCTGACATCATCCACCACCAAACTAACAAAGCCCGACCACCAGAACGACCCTCATCGTTTCTACAATAACCCCATAAAACGTCTAAACCCAACTCTCTCTAAAAATACCCAAAACAGCCACCAAACACCACATTGGCGACATAATCCGAGAACCTGAGAACCTCACTTTGAGTCCCAATTTTGGGTCGACCGGTACAAAACCAAGCCCGACCCACTTACCCACTTACACTCCTCCTTACTAACATCAATACGAAAATTAACAAACCAAATACCTATTAGGGGGATGAACTAGTTAAAAGAAACTCAACAAGGTAGGCATGTCTCAACATTCTCTATGCCTGGTCAATCAACATCAAGAAACCAACACATACACATACACATACAAAGATTCTTATTACATTTTTTTATTGTGTTTAGTTTACTAACACAGGCTCACAGGCATGCTATGAAAGATTCAAGGCTAAGAACTATCACATACTACTCATAAATCAAACAAAGACATACAAGCAGGTCATGAACATATGTTTATGTCCTAAAGAAGACTAAAATTATGTTGTCACTACTGATGTGATCTCAAACATATGCAGGAAATAAATACAATCAGATATTCAAATTTTAACTACTTTAAGATCATGATTTTGTGAAATAGGCATCATATACCATTATATACTTAACCAATCCACACTATTCTTACACAAAACAAGTATTAATACCATATATACTTCATCATTCCATTCATGAGGTTAATACATCATATCTAGGCCTTAGAAGTCAACAAAAAGAAAGAAAAGATCATCATGATCCCCAGTAATCAAACACACAGCCCCTTTAAATGAGTATTAAACAACATTTTTACACTTTTTTTAGTGTCGAACATGAAACTTAACACAACACAGGTGTTGATAATCAACCATATAAATTTGATAACTAATTTAAAAGGGCAGACAACGTGAAATACCTTATATTAACATAGATAATTTAACAACCTATCCATATCAGATCTTAAGGGGTCTACTATCCCTTGAAATTTGATTCATATAATATTACACATATTAATCGAGAATATAACACATAAATATTACTAATTTAAGCTAGAGAAGGCCATCACACTTGAAATTTGAAACTATATGTATGTCCTAGAGACAATCAGTATTAGAATAAAATGTACTTTATACACATTCGTATTTATATTAATGATGATTAATATTATGACATTTGCATTTGTTGAATTATTAGTTAATTGTTTATAATATTCTATAAATGCATCCCTAGAGTTTATGTGGTTATTAATGATGTGAGAATTAATATTATAACGTAACTCTTAAATTGCCTCGACTAATGATCATCGAAAATGGAATATCGATGATATGCGATACGTCGACATGTGGTATGCATCATATCCTTAGGGGATGTAGTATGTCTCACTTGCTACGAGTTATGACAACTCGTGATGGACACATGGATACTTGTTGAAGTATTGGTATACTCTGTTGATGCACTATTTGTTATATGTCTAAAGTGTCATCAGCATGTGGGAGATAGAAATCCTTAGACTTGAGGTCGATGCCACCTTATTTACGGAGTAATATACTTTGATCCTGTCCTAAGATCAAATGCCTTATAGGTTGAGACGCGGCTTGTTTTGGGTACATTGCGCAGTGGATTAAAGGTGATAGTTGAGCCAAGATTAGGATTCATTCCTCGAATGTATATTCGAGAGAACACTCAGATTCTCATATAGTATTAGGTTGACTAAGTCGTTGGCCAACGCAATGGACATGTCTTTGATATGGTCCTGTTGTCGACTAATATAGATGAGGTACAATACTCGAGCCATTTGGATAGACACTTGAAAAATCCTAAGCTTGATTGAGTGTGTCATGAATGAAAGAATTTTATCTTTCCACATAGAGGTTCAGTTCACAGGTTACATGCAACTATACTTTACATATTGAGTTCATCTTCCGGCGCAGTCTAGGAGTTATGTGTAGGCCCTAATGTTATTAGTGTCGATAAGTAAAGGCCTGAAGGGTAACTCTAAGTCAAGTGTTCTGTCGATTTAAGGATGTAATTAGAAAGAGATTATATGTTTGGTTGATGATCGAGATATTAGAAGGAAATGGAAAATAAGGCAGAAAATGGAACAGTGTCGCGGCGCCATTGGCGTCAGCGCCGCGATGCCACTTACTCAGTGTTGCGGCGCTAAGTGTCCAGTGGGTCCGAGAATGACCCATCTACTGAGATTTTCTAGGCCTGGCCCATTTGGGTGAACCCTAGCTTATTTTCAGCTATAAATAAGAGGGTTCACCCTCACATTTCTTCACCCCAAAACCAAGAGAGTATTCTATTCTAAAACTCTGATGGAATTCATAGCATTCCAAGAGTTAGAAATTACATCAAAGTTTTCAGACCTTGCAAATCGAGGAACATTTGCGTGCACACCCTCGGCGTACACAATAGCTTGAAGATTCTGAGATTGCTAACATGTAAGTCTTCGTTCGAAGTATTACATTTTACTTTGTGCTTTACATTATATAATCATACTACAGTTTGACCGTCATGTCGGGTTTGAAACATAAATTTTCAAATTTCGCTGCGTGTACGAACCCGACAAAACGTCAACAGTAGAATTAGAGTCTGGTTATTTTGTGTGATTATATGATGAATATTAATGATAATATGAGTTATGATTTGTTTAGATCTATTTTTTATGTCGTTAAGAAGCTTTAAAATCCTAGATCTTTAGAACGCATAGTCTTTGTAACCAGATCTGTTAAAACGATGATGTAATCAAGGAAGTTATTCCGATCTAACTCTTCTAAGTAGAGATGCGTTATCCGGTTCTTTTAGAACATGGTGCATTGAAACGAAGAACGAGAATGGATTGGATAATGATCGATGAACGTGTTGTTTTATGGTGATGGAGATACAAGTGATAGATCTGAAAATCTGACCCTAAACCAGTTTTAGGGGTTCGGATTTTCGATTTTTGCGTTTCTGGGGTTGAGGCGCCGCGGCTCCACAATGGAGCGTCGCGGCTCCTGCTAGGGTTTTGGTGGCAGCGTCGGGGCTCCACGATGGAGCGCCGCGACGCTTCCCTGATGACGCCAGATGTCACGACCCGACCCCGGGGCCGCGACTGGTGCCCTACCTGGGCATCCCATTCAGGTATACATCAGAGAATAGCAGCGGAACATACACAACATACAACATGTTTAGACAATAATATCACAAAGTTAGCCGAGCAAGGCCGCTTCCATAAAATATGCATAATCAAAGAAAATCAGATAACTCTGCTTACATTTCCCAAACCACAACACGTGACTACGCACTCTAAGAATAACAACAATATGGACAGGGCCCCGCCATACCCATGAATGTACATAAATCTACAACATCAGGGAAAGACTGTACCAAAAAGACAAGCCTCCGGAGAAATGGAGCTTCTGACGTCTGATAAGTGATCCTAAGTATGAGGATCCACCACCTGCTTACCCTACCGCGATTTAACGCAGCCCCCGAGGAAGGGGGTCAGTACACAATATGTACTAAGTATGTAAAACTGTAAAATACTGTAATTACATCATAAGCTTAAAATAAAGCCGGAGACATGTATGATAACAAAATTACAGTACACAGTGCCTTACTAACAATGAGAGTAACTAAGAGTATACATACAGCATACAAATAGGAAGCTCACGATCAAAGCAGGACCATCCGCCCGCAGTATCATTAAGCAATCCTACTCCTGGGACTATTTCACCCGCATAGGTCGTGTGGACCCGTATGAGGTATTCCTCGTGATAGTCAGACTACCGCACGGGACTATTTCACCCGCATAAGCCCATAAGGACTCGCATGAGGTATTCTCACATCGTGGGTAGCAAATCCACTAAAAACAGGTGGTATAACGCCTTGGTTTCACCTCATTTATACTCTTACCCCAAGCGTGGTATAACGTCTTGGGGATTTACCCCTCATTTATACTCTTACCCTGGAGAAGGTGGTATAACGTCTTGGGGATTTACCCCTCATTTATACTCTTACCCTGGAGAAGGTGGTATAACGTCTTGGGGGTTTACCCCTCATTTATACTCATACCCTATCTCAACCGGCCATCATACATAACATAAGCCCTACCGGCTTATCATACAATAAATAAGCAAGTTAAGAAATTCCCCTAACTTCTTATTAGTCTTATTCATATACACTCTCATTTTAGTTTACTTAAGACACTAGCATATCTTTTATAAAAATCCGGGAATTTAACCCAAGTACTACATACTTCTACTCTTTAAAACAAATGACTCTTTTTAATATAAAACTTCCAAGATACTATTAACCATAGTATCAAGTCAAAATTACTTTTCAGGACAAGTCACAATACCTTTAGAAATAAAGTTTGGTTTCTAAATCAAGTGACTCCTTTTCTTATAAAACCTTAGGCAATTGATGCCTTAAAATCAAATTGCCTTTCATTAAATCAAGTCATTTATCTTTCCATAAAGCTAATATAACCAACTTTCCATAAAGTCGTTATATTCACTTTATACCTTAGTCAAATACAATTTCCTATCCAAGGGACTTATACGTTTAAAACGAAACAAGTATCACATACATTAAAACTCTTCAAGTCCCTTAACTTTAATAAAACTTAAGATATCCTTAATACTTTCAAAGAAGTGAGTTAATATCCTAACTCACCCGACTTGGCTATTCATAAAACTAGTAAAGGATATCAAGGTCTCAGACGCTCACCGCACTATATACGTGCAACTAGTCATGCTCAAAAGATAGGAAAGTTCTACATACCTCTTCGGGTCAAACCACTTGCCAAGTACAATATCCCGCCAGTAATATGTCAACCTATAATCCACAATACGTCTATTAACGCCTTACTTCAAACGTAGAATATTATAAATGTAAAGTCTCTAAATCCTACGGAAAATCGGACAGCACCTCCTTTGTTTCTACTTACTTTGCCACCTTTTTCAAGGCCGAATTCAATAACCAAACACGCCACATTTAAGGCCCAAACAATGCAATTAACAATAGGGGATTACACGCCTACTAAACCTGTAAAATTTCTCCCCACAAAAGATATCAAACTAATACAACTACTAGGCCAATTCGGCAAACTTGAGGTACTATAACATCAATTCTTATCCAATTTCCATTTCAATCCAAATTGTTAGCATAACATGATATCAAGTCACAATCGATTATACTACTATAATCTTCAAGTAAGTAACATGCGACGATTCTAGTAAGAGACCAAATTGTAATCCAACTTCACATGGCTTACATTACATTTCGAATTTTAAGGCTACAATCAATCCATAATACTTATAAACTTCAACACATATACTTCATTCTAGCAACATGTAAAGCTAACAACAATATATATAATCTTGTAACACTTTTAAGAGACAAGATTATTACCTCAACGAATCTTAATCCAACTCCAAATCCGAAGTCGCTCCTTAGCAACTTAGAGTCTCTTCAAGACACTTCAATCCTCTACTTGAGACCCTTAGAACAACACCAACAAATTTCCTTCAAACTTCCAAACAAAACCTAGAAAAAAACTAGGTTTTCACCTTGCGACTAATACGAAAACTATCTTTTTCCGAGATTTTTCTATTGAGATACACTTATTGTTATACCCCGTAGTTCCGGAGTATGTATGTGAGGACGTACGTACGAATGTATATGCCCTAATTAGGGTAAGAATGAAAGAATTGTTTTCCGACGGAAATTATTCCGAACCTTGTGAAGGAAATTTTGCGTTTTCAATATTTTTACGATTATGGAATTTTTCCGAGAGATAAAATATTTTGGACCAATAGGAGGGAGACAAGTGTCACACCTAGATTAGACCATGTTGGATGAAATTGAGTGGACAAGTGGGCAAGACAAGTGGCCAAAAGTCTTGCATGGTATTGCATGGCACCTTGGATGGTTTTTGCAAGTTTGTGGGCAAGTCAAATGGTCAAGGTCTTGCATGGCTTTTGTAGGACAAGTGTGGAAAGGAACCTACACAAACACATCTATACCATACACATGTTTCAATCCTAACCCTTGGTTGTACTATATAAACCACTTTAGTTGATGAAAATCTTCCACACTTAGTATATTTCAAGACATGAAAACATTTCCCTCTCCCTCCTTCTTATCTTGTTCTCGTCCAACCCCCCCCCCCTTTCCTAACCAAATGTTGTCCAAAAATTCTTAAAATTATAAGTGTTCTTCCTTAATGTGTTAGGAAGATTATTAACCAAGAGTTAGACAAGATTTCACACCCCTAGCCTCAAAAAAACCCCCCTTGGCCGAGAGTGGGCAGATTTTCGGGACTGTTTTGGACAGATTTTTAGTCAAGTTTGGAAGGGAATATCTCCTAGAATATAAGGAGCTTTTGGGTGTTTCAAAAGCCTAAAATGAAGTTTCGTCGAGTCTAGTTTCCAATTCAACAAACCACTCGCCGATAGGACACTGTAGTAGAGAGTTATCAACGTTACAAGTTCAAATTTGAAGTAGTGGCTAAAAATCTGACAATCACGTTTTGGGCTATCTTGAGGTAATGAACCTTAACCTCTTTGTGAAGTTGATTATTATGTATATATGGATATTATACATATATTGGAAGTATATTATGGACTATAAGATATAAAGAAAGATTTGGATCTTGTTAAGATGTTAAAAGGAGAATTGATATATTATCCATTAAAATGGTAAAAATGTATCCATTACTTACTAAGAGGTTAACAACAAAGGAACTATAACTTATTATAAAATTGGAATATAAGTTGAAGGACTAATGAAGTAATTGGATAAGTAAAATTGTAAAGGTTGGCCAAGGACCCCAACTTAAGGACCGTATCTACTTTGGACCGTATCTACTTTGGACTATATTTACTTTGGACCTTCTTTACTTATTGTTATTATGAAGGAGAGATTGTTAATAGCATTCCATTTGGGCGTGTTATCCCCTTCTTTACTTATTGTTATTATGAAGGAGAGATTGTTAATCGCGTTCCGTTTGGGCGTGTTATCCCCTTCTTTAGTTATTATTGTTATGAAGGAGAGATTGTTAATCGCGTTCCGTTTAGGCGTGTTATCCCCTTCTTTAGTTATTATTGTTATGAAGGAGAGATTGTTAATCGCGTTCCGTTTGGGCGTGTTATATCCTTCTTTACTTATTATTGTTATGAAGGAGATATTGTTAATCGCGTTCCGTTTGGGCGTGTTATCCCCTTCTTTAAATTTCGGTATTATTGCACCTTAATTATAGTATGTTAATTACGATTATCGGGCCTTGGAAAGGTGGAAAATTGAGTAGAAACGGGGGAGGTGCTGCCGAATTTTCCATAGGATATGGAGCCTTGTTCTTAGAAATATCCTACGAAGAGATCTAGAGGTTAATGGACGTTTCATGGCCATTATAGGTGGAAGTACTACGAGTAGCATATTCTACTTGAAGGGTGGAAAAGGGCTAGCAAGGTTATAGTACTTTGGAGCGTTTTGCTAATTGTCGATAATCGTCGCGAGGTATGTGAACCTCTTCCTATCCTTTCTAGCATGATTATTTTAAACTATGTAGTACGGTAGACGTACGTGTGCTAAATGAATTTGGTTGGTTTAAAACATAAAGTGTTATAATGGCTTTATGGGAAGTTAGTTATATCAACTTTATGTAGGTAAAAGAATGGTTTATTGATTTTTAAAAAGATAAGAGACTTGACTTATATTTGACTTGATTTGATATGTGAAAAACTTGAATTGTGTGGAAAGTTGTTATATTGATTTCGGAAATGAGAATAAGTATCGAACAAACCACTGCAGCGTTAATAAAGGAAAAAGTAACGACAATTAATTATATTGAGTAATGAGTACTTGGTTTCGAATAATAATGTTATATTGATTTCGGGAATGAGAATAATTATCGAAAAAACCACTGCAGCGTTAATAAAGGAAAATATATTGACAAATAATTAATTATATTAAAACAAGTAGAAACCTCCATCTGCATAGAAGCTAAGATAAGACAAAATTGTATTACATTTCCTAGATCATGGCTACTTTAATAAGATCATTACAAACAAGTACAAACTTTCTTAAATTCCAAAGTAAGGAACTTGATTTATAAAAGAGAGAGACTTGAGGAATTGAAGTGTTTTTGGTTTAAAAAGAAGGCACGGTATTGTCTTGGTTTATTCAAAAAGAAGGTATGGAAATTGTTTTGGTTTACTTAAAATGATAGTCACTCTATTTTGATACTACGGGTATCATGTGACCTTTGTAAAAGAAATGGATCTTTTGAAAGAACTAAAGTACGTAGTACTTTAGGGTTAAAACCCGGATGATTGGCATAAAATGAGAGTACTTGAGTTTATACAAATGGTGAATCAATTTACATGTTAATGACAGTCTAAGAGTATATTGAACTTGTCTATGCTAGTTGTGATAGCGTTTGTTGCGCAAGCATTGTATTTTTATACCACCGCGTCTCTCGATGGAGGGTGACTTGTTGTGAACTTTTATCGACGTCTGGCGGTGACGGAGGATTCCACGTATGCTTCCATTGTGATTGATCTTGGCCATGCTTATACGATGAGGATGCCGGCACGCGGCAGATGCGTTAGATGCCCGACGTTTCATTACTCCATGGCCATCCTTATACGATGAGGATTCGGGCATGCGACCATGTTATATTTTTACTCCATGGGCTAGCTCCCCGTGAAGACATGTACCCACGATGAGGGATTCCGGGGGCATGTTATATTCTTATTTCCATGGGCTAGCTCCCCATGAAGACCTGCGCCTACGATGAGGGATTCCGAGGGCACGTTATGGCCATGCTTATACGATGAGGGATTCCGGGGCATGCGTATATATATATATATATATATGTTGTATATGTGTACGCCGACAGTGAGGTAGGATGCCACGGGCGCGTCACCGGATTATATGTTACATCATGTACTGCCGGCAGTGAGGAAGGTATTACACGGGCATGATTGATGTTGTGGGAATGAGACCCCTAGTTATATTTGAGTGATGACTTTGAGGGCGTGAGTCCCTGACTTGACATGACTGCTTATATATTGTGTACTGTAGTTTGGTTATCATACCTGTCTCCTGCTTTATATAGACTATTATGATTTCATTTACAGTATTTTTAGTTTCACATACTTGGTACCTGTTGTACTGACCTCCTTCGGGGGGCTGCGTTCATGCCGTAGGTTGAGGTACGTAGCTTGCTGATCCACGCTCTTAGGATCACTGTTCAGTTCTGGGAAAGCTCTATTTCTCCGGGGGCTTTGTATTTTGGTACGGTTCCCTGAGGTCATATACTTTTGTACATTCAGGGGGTATGGCGGGGCCCTGTCCCGTCATAGTGATATAAAAACTCTTAGAGGTCTGTAGTACTGTTGTGGGCAGGGTTTGTAAAGGATGTAACTGTTCAAGTTTGGGTTTGTATATACATGCCGAAAGGTGACATTTTTCTCGGTTAGACTGTTCTTACTCTTTATTGTTTCATGTCTTTGTTTTTATATTCCGCTGGTTACTCTGATGTATACCTACTTGGGTGCCCGGGTAAGGCACCTGTCACGGGCCCGGGATCGGGTCGTGACACTTACATTACACTCAAGAACCTTGGTTTAAAGTGTGGAGCTTTATGGACAAGAAACAAAAAAAATTTATTTTCAAATGGCCTTGAACCCGAGAGCAACCATTTGTGTTCTTGAAAATCTTGAATATTTTTCTAAGTGTTGGCATTAGTATTGCTACTAGTAGTATTATATAGCACAATGGAGGGTAAATATGTAAACAAATGGGTGGTTTGGATGAAGTCTTATTAAATATCAAGCCTTGTGGACCCTTTGACTTAGTCAATATTCTCAAGCTCACTACTTGCAAGACTTAGTCATCCTACAAAGGTCAAATGACCCTTTAGCCCTTGCCTAATTCGTCCAAGGCAACCATAAGGGGGGGGGGGGTGACACGTGTCGCCCTCCCATTCGCCACAATATTCGTTTTCCGACAATTTCATAATTCCGATAAGTTTTTACAAGTCTCTAATCTTAACATTAGGAACTATCACGTACATTCTTAAAACATGTCCTGTAAATACGGGGTGTAACATTCTTCCCCCCTTAGAAACATTCGTCCCCGAATGTTCTTTCGGAGTCAAACTTATAATTAGCGACATAGTTTCCTTTCACAACCCCGACATACCAATAATGTCACACATGGCCACATAATAGCATTTACACAAAACAAATGCTTCAATTAAAACTTGACAAGTAAGGGAAAAGAATTACCTGAAGGTGTAGGGAATAAGTGAGGATATTTCCTCAACATGTCCTCCTCCGCTTCCCAAGTCATCTCCTCCCGGTTATCATTCCTCCACAAGACTTTGACGGAAGCCACATCCTTGGTCCGCATTCGCCTGACCTGGCGATCGAGTATCGCTGTGGGACTCTCCTCATACGATAACCCCTCTGTCACCTGGACCTCACTAGCAGGGAAAACTCTCGTTGGATCTCCGATACACTTCCGCAACATAGAAACATGGAAGACTGGATGTACCGCCTCTAACTCTGATGGCAGATCCAACTCATAGGCAACCTTGCCTACTCGACGGACGATCTGGTAGGGCCCAATGTACCTTGGGCTGAGTTTCCCCTTCTTACCGAATCTCATCACACCCTTCATGGGTGACACCTTCAAGAAGACCCAATCGTCTACCTGAAACTCCAAATGTTGACGCCGATTATCCGCATATGACTTCTGCCGACTCTGAGCTGCTAACAGTCTCTCCTGGATAAGTTTCACCTTATCCACAGCCTGCTGAACCAAGTCTAGGCCAACTAACTGCACCTCGCCCACGTCGAACCAACCAATCGACGATCTACATTTACGCCCATATAAAGCCTCGTATAGCGCCATCTGTATACTGGAATGGTAGATGTTGTTATAAGCAAACTCCACAAGAGGCAAATGATCATCCTAGCTACCCCTGAAATCAATCACGCAGGCTCGCAACATATCCTCAAGTGTCTGGATAGTACGCTCTGCCTGCCCGTCATTCTGAGGATGAAATGTTGTACTGAGACTCACCTGTGTCCCTAATCCCTTCTGGAAAGACCTCCAGAAGTTAGCCGTAAACTGGGCTCCCCTATCAGATATAATCGACACCGGGACACCGTGCAGCCTCACAATCTCTCTGATGTACAATCTGGCATAGTCCTCAGCCGAAAACGTCGTCCTGACTGGAAGGAAATGGGCTGATTTCGTCAGCCTGTCAACAATAACCCAAATGGAGTCATACTTTCTCTAAGTACGAGGTAACCCTGTAACAAAGTCCATATTGATCACCTCCCACTTCCAAGTCGAAATCTCAATAGCCTGCAATAATCCATTGGGCCTCACGGTGCTCGACTGACCCGGGCAATTAGGACATCAGGCAACAAAACTCGCCACGCCCTCTTCGTGCCATCCCACCAATACAAACATCCGAGGTCATGGTACATCTTGGTCGACCCGGATGAATAGAATAACGAGCACCGTGCCTCCCCAAAATCACGACGAAGTCCTCGCACATCGGAACACACAACCGACCTCAAATCTTAGCACCCCATCGACGCTACTTGAATAGACTCTTCTCCTCCGAAGAGTCGATCTCGATACTGCACCAACATCGGGTCCTCAAATCACCTCTTCACCTCATCAACGATGGAAGACTCGAAACCTCACGAACCCGCACCCACTATCGTCGGTATCGATCAATCGAACCCCAAGGCTCGCACCGGTGGATTCGACGGACCATGTCATGCTCTCTCGTTGTACTCCGACAGTGCTCCCATAGATCTACGACTCAAGGCATCAAGAACTACGTTGGCTTTCCGGATGGTATAAAATATCAACATCATAATCTTTCAAAGAACTCTAACCACCGCCTCGCCGCAAGTTCACTCTCTCGCTCGAAGATATACCTGAGGCTCTTGTGGTGCGTATAAATATCCACACGAACCCCATACAAATAATGTCTCCAAATCTTCAAGGCATGAATAATCGCGCCAACTCTAAGTCGTGGGTAGGTAATTCCTCTCATGCTTCAGAATCGCCGAAGCATAGGCTATAACCTTGCCGCTCGCATCAAAACACACCCTAGCCCGATACCCTAGGCATCACAATAGATCACGCACTGCCTAACCCCTCGGAAGAGTAAGAACCGAGATGAGGCAACCTTTCCTTCAAGAATCGAAACCCTTCTCGCAAGCCTCGCCCATCGGAACTTGTCGCTTACGAGTCACCCTAGTCAATCTGCCGAAATCAAGCAACCGCTTCCACAAACCTACCCAAATTCTAATAAATCGCGCACTCTGGCCGGAGTAGTAGGTCTCGCCAAGACTGATCGCCTCATCTTTGCCGTATCCACCCGAACACCATCACCCCAATAATATGCCCAGAATGCCACCGAGGCCAACCAAAACTCACACTGAGAACTTGGCGACAATCGCCGGCCCGAGGACCCAATACCGCCTCGCCGATCTGCATGCCCGCTCGTCGCGAATAAACCAGGATGTCATCAATGAATACTATCACAAATGTATCCAAAAATGGCTTGAACACCCGGTTCATCAAATCCATAAATACTGTTGGAGCGTTGGTCAAACCGAAAGACATAACCCTGAACTCATAGTGCCCATACCGGGTCCTGAATGCAGTCTTTGGGATATCTGCCTCTCGAACTCGCACCTGATGATAACCAGACCACATGTCTATCTTAGAGAAACACCTCGCACCCTGAACTGGTCAAACAAATCATCAATCCTGGGGAGGGGTTGTCACGACCTGTTCCGGGGCCCGTGACTGGTGCCTTACCCGGGCACCCAAGTAGTCATACATCAGAGTAATCAGCGGAAAATAAAACAAGACATGAAACAATATGAAAGGAGAAACAATTTATCTGAGAAAAAGTTGCCCTTCGGCATATATATATATATATCAAGTCTGGCAGTTACATCCCAACTTTACAACAGGACTATAGACCTCTAAGAAGTAAACAACTATGGCGGTACAGGGCCCCGCCATACCCTGAATGTACATATATCTACAACACCAGGGAGAATCATACCAAAAGTCGAGCCTCCGAAGAAGATGGAGCTCCTCACACCAAAGTAAAGATCCTAAGGATGCGGATCTAGCACCTGCTTTCCCTTACCTGCGCAGATGAACGCACTCAAGGAGGTCGATAACAGTACCAAGTATGTGAAATCAGAAAGTACTTTTAAATGAAATCATATCATTTTAAAACCAATTTTACAAATATGTACGAAACAACCAATGTAACCGCACATAGTGCCACATCACAAACAAGAGCAATAATAGGTAAACCGTAACAGGTCTTTTCTAGGCTGCGAATGATCGAAGCAAGGCCAATCGCCCATAGTATCATTATGCATGCCTAATCTCGATCGCCGCGATCCGCATAGCCACCTAGGCCCGCATGAGGTATTCCCGCATCGAGGGTAGCTACTCCGGCATCGCCCCGACTCGTGAGTCTGCATGGCCACATAGACCGCATGAGGTGTTCCTCGCACACTAACACGAACTCGTAGCTCCGCATAGGTCCCCGACCCGCATGAGGCATCCTCCGTGACGGGCAGCTTAACCCCTGATAACATGTCAAGAGGTGAGTGGTATAATACTAACATAACGGCTTATCGTTAAACAACATAAGCACAATAAGAATAACCTCTTTATACAAACGTTACAAGACACTAACACACATAGCATCATAATATGTCTACTCATCCAAACATCTTACTATACTTTCCAGAAATCAATACAAGTCTTTCATAAACACATAAGTAAACCGTTCCTTTTATCTTTCTTAAGTCGTTATACCTAACTTCCCATAAAGCTAGTATAACTCTTAAGCTTTTTGTTTAAAAACCAAGTATTACTCTTCTTTCAAAAATGATTCATAATTCTTTTGAAATACTTCAAGATTCTTATTATTTAGACTCAAGTCAAAAGATGTCAAGTAAAACCATGTTCAGTTAACACACGTACGTCACCGCATTTATATATATATATTTTAAAATATCATGCTCAAGAGGATAGGAAGAATCACATACCTCCTCGGCGAAATCCACCTGCCAAGTCGAATATCTCGCGCGCAGAGTATCAACCTCGATAAGCCCAAAATTATCCAAGATATAAGTCGATCCTGAGCAAGGTTTAGCTCCTAATCTGTACGCTCCAATCCGCTCCAAGAAACCCTTAGAATTTTCTACACAACTTCTACTTACTACTTCAACCAACTATGAAGTTTCTCCTAGGGTTTCGTTTAGTGACTAAAGGAACTATAGTAGTATTTTCCGGGCTTTTAGTATAGAGGTAACTTTAGGAATTCTACAAGGTATTTGGCTTAAGGTATTTGGGAATAGTAACAATACTTGGAGAATATTTTTCTACCAAGGGGGGGGGGGTGTGCTTCGGACGAGACACAAGGAAAGAGGGGGGGGGGGGGAAAGGGCTTGGACGAAAGCTCACAAGGGAGAAGGGAGTTTTTGAGACTTGGAAAAATATTTGTGGATGAAGAATTCTTCCAACTTAGGGGGGGTATTTATAGGCCCTCCAAAGGCCAAGATCAAAGCAAGTGGATGGTGGAGATTTGGGCAAGTGTAACCTTATCCATCTACTCCATAAATATCTAGCAAACATTGACCAAATGTTTAAGGCATTTTACATGGCAAAAACGTGCCAACAATTGCCCACAATGCCGTCCACTTTGAGGGTGACACATGTCGCCCTCCCGTTGGTCCAAAATATTTCATCTCTCGGAAAAATCCGCAAAAATTAAATTATTGAACACGCAAAATTCCCTTACAAGGTTCGGAAAATTTTTCGTCGGAAAAACAATCTTCTTCGCTAGTTGTGCACAATTTCGTCCCTTATGCCTACTTAAGGCTTGAACTTTTGTACGTACGTCCTCACATACATACTTAGGAAATACGGGGTATAACATTCTCCCCTCCTTAGAAACATTCATCCCGAATGTTCCTTCCCAAGACAGATAACTATAAAGTTCCTCGTAACTTAAACAGTTTTCAAATGCCACACATGGCCACAAAACAACACTTAAGCATATAAGTCAATTTAATCAACAAGTAGGAAAGTGAGTTACCTGGAGGTGTGGGGAATAAGTGAGGATACCTCTGCCTCATGTCCTTCTCCGCTTCCCACGTCATCTCCTCTCTGTGCTCGTTCCGCCACAAGACCTTGACGGAAGCCACATCCTTCGTCTGCAACCGCCTAACCTGACGATCAAGTATCGCTATGGGAATCTCCTCATACGATAACCCCTCGGTCACCAGGACATCGTAAATCGGGTGCACTCTAGATGGATCCCCGATACATCTCCTAAGCATAGAAACATGGAAAACCGGATGCACTGCCTCCAGATCGGACGGCAGATCCAACTCGTAGGCAACCTTGCCTACCCTGCGGATAATCTGATAAGGCCCAATGTACCTTGGGCTGAGTTTCCCTTTCTTTCCGAATCTCATCACACCCTTCATGGGTGACACCTTCAGGAAAACCCAATCATCAACCTCAAACTCCAGATGCCGACGACGATGATCTGCATACGACTTCTGTCGACTCGAGCCAAGAATCGCCGCTCTGGATAAGCTTCACCTTATCCACCACCTGCTGCACCAAGTCTGGTCCCACTAACTGTACCTCGCCCACATCAAACCAGTCGATCGACGATCTGCACTTCCTCTCATACAAGGCCTCATAAGGCGTCATCTGAATACTGGAGTGGTAGCTATTATTATACGCAAACTCAACTAGAGGCAAATGATCCTCCCAGCTACCCCTGAAATCAATAACACAGGCTCATAGCATATCCTCAAGAGTCTGGATAGTACGCCCGCTTTGTCCGTCCGCTCGAGGGTGGAATGCGATCGAGGCTCACTGCCCCTAATCCTTTCTCGAAAGACCTCCGTGTTAGCCGTGAACCGGCTCTCGGTCGATATGATAGAAATAGGGACTCCATGCAGTCTCACGATCTCTCGGATGTAAAGTCTGGCATAATCCTCAGCCGAAAAAGTCGTCATGACGGGAAGAAAGTGGGCTGATTTCGTCAGCCTGTCGACGATAACCCAGATAGAATCATGCTTCCTCTGAGTGAGAGGTAATCCCGTGATAAAGTCCATGTTGATCACCTCCCACTTTCAGGTCAGAATCTCTATCGTCTGCAACAAACCACTGTGCCTCGTGCTCTACCTTACACCGCCGACAACACGGCATCGAGCCACAAACTCGCAACGCCCTCTTCAAGCCATCCCACCAATACACGATTGAGGTCGTGGTACATCTTGGTCGACCGGATGGATAGAGTAACGCCGCGTGTGCTTCCCTAGAACTCGCCAAGTCACGAAATATCCGAACACACAACCTCGCTCAAACCTTAGCACCCCATCGTGCTATCTCAAAAGGACCCTTCCTCACGAAGAGTCAGACACGATACCGTCAAAACCGGATCCTCGAATCGTTGCCTCTTCACCTCCTAGACGATGGAAGACTCGCAACCTCTCGAACTCGAACCCCACCGCTATCGTAACCAATCAATCGGACTCAAGGCTCGCTAATCGATGTAACTCGCGGACCATGCCCTCCTCTCTGGCCGCACATCCGATAGACTCCCATCGACCTACGACTAAGGGCATCCGCCACAACATTGGCCTTCCCCGGTGGTACAGATATCGACATCATAATCCTTCAAGAACTCTAGCCACCGTCTCGCCGTAAGTTCGGCTCCTCTAGGCGAAGATATCCGGAGGCTCTTGTGGTGCGTGTAAATATCCACATGAACTCCATACAAATAGTGCCTCCAGATCTTCAAGGCGTGAATCACCGCGCTAACTCCAAATCATGGGGGGTAGTTCCTCTCATGTTTCTTAAGTCGCCGATGCGACGCTATAACCTTGCCCCGCTGCATCAACACACATCCAAGCCCGATGCGCCGACGATCACAATATACCACGAGCCGTCTAGACCCTCCGAAGAGTAAGAACTGGGCGGTCGCCGCCTCTCCTTCATGAATCGAAACCTCGCCACAAGCATCACCCATCAAACTTAGCTCCCTTCTGAGTCAGATAGTCAAAGGTGCCGAAATAGACGCAAACTTCTCCACGAACCGCCGATAATAACCTACGAGGCCCGAAAGTCGCAGACTGCCGGAGTAAGAGGTCAGGCCAACTCGATCGCCTCGATCTTGGCCGTATCCACCTGAATACCATCAGCCCCGATAATATGCCCAAGAAAAGCCACCGAAGTCAACCAGAACTCACACTTCGAAAACTTGGCGTACAACTGCTGGTCCTAGAGAACTCTCAGCACAGACCTCAAATGCTCCGCATGCTCCTGCTCTGAGCGAGAATAAACCAAGATGTCATCAATGAATACTATCACAAACGTATCCAAAAATGGCTTGAACACTCGGTTCATCAAATCCATAAATACCGTCGGAGCATTGGTCAAACCGAAAGACATGACCCTGAACTAATAGTGCCCGTACCGGGTCCGGAATGTAGTCCTAGGGATATCCGCCTCTCTGACTCGTACCTGATGATAGCCCGATCGCAAATCAATCTTGGAGAAACATCTCACACCCTGCAACTGGTCGAACAAATCATCAATCCTGGGAAGGGGGTATCTGTTCTTAATAGTCACCTTGTTTAGTCGTAATCAACACACATGCGCAGCCCCGCCCTTCTTCTTCTTCACGAACAATACACGCTCCCTGAGGAGAAACACTAGGCTCGATGAAGCCGCTTCTCCAAGAAATCTCTCACCTGGTCCTTCAACTCTCTCAACTCGGCAGTGCCATTACGTATGGCGGAATGGAAATAGGTCAGTGTCCGCAAAGACATCGATACAAAACTCTATCTCCTCTCAAGAGGATACAGGAGGTCGTCTAGAAACACATCCGGGAACTTCGACTATCGAATCGATCAAAATATGGTATCGCACCTCGAGATCAAATACCCGAATGAGATGGTAGATATACCCCTTCTGCACCATCTTCCTAGCCTTGAGGTAAGAAATAAACCTACCCCTCGGCTACACAGTGTTCCCCTCCCACTCAATAACCGGCTCAAGAAATCGGAACCGCACCACTCTCTCTCAGCTACATTGGCATAGCAAGAAGCTAGCCAATCCATACCCATGATCACATCAAAATCAGTCATGTCCAACTCTATCAAGTCGGCTAGGGTCTGACGACTGTATAAAGTCACTGGGCAAGCCCTGTATACCCGTCGAGCTACCACCGAATCACCCATTGGCGTAGCTACCTCGAAAGGGTCTATGGACTCAGGCTCTATCCCTATCCTACTAGCAATAAGGGGAGATATATAGGACAGAGTAGAACCCGGATCTATCAAGGCATACACATCACAACCAGAAACTGATAAAGTACCTGTGACGACATCAGGCGACGCCTCCTGGTCCTGCCGGCTGGACAAGGCATAGATGCGGTTCTAAGGACCGCTAGAACTGGGACCCGCACCATGACCTGCTGGCCCATGAGTACCCTGCCCTCCGGGGCGAGTAACTGTAAGAGATGAAGACCCGTGAATGCACTCGTAGGCCGACCCTACCATCCGCGCCGCCTTGGCCTGACGGTTCGCAAAGTGACCCTGCTGGCCGCAAGTGAAACAAACTCCCGTAGCAGTACCACAATTCTCGTAATGGGATCTACCGCATCGGCCACACCGGCGGGTGGTCGATCGTTAACAACTCTGCTACTCGACGCCCAAAGTCCTGGGCCTCAGTCCGCCTCAAGACGGTAGGAGTGCTCTGAGCTGGCTGTGGTGCAAATCTAGACTGCTGCTGAGGCCATCCACCCCGAGAGCTACCAAAAGACTTCGCTGCTCGGCCTTTTTCGCTGTCAACCCGTCGGCCTCTACGCTCCTCGCATCCAAGTGCATGAGCCTGCATGCGGGCAATGTCCATGCCCGGCTGAAGAGCTACACCTGCGCAAGACTCTGCCATATAATCATCAAGCCCGGTGATGTAGCGGTGCACCATGTCCTCCATATCTGCTACCAACGCAGGGACATATCGAGCTAACGAGTCGAACTCAACGCGATTCCTAATCTGGCGCCTTCTCTCGCCTCAAAGATCAAAAATTTGTCGGCCCGTGCCCTCCTCATCTGTGGAGGCAAGAAGTGGCTGAGAAAAGCCTTCGAGAACTCGTCCTAAATAGCTGGGGGCGCGTGCTCTCCCCGGGACAGCTCCCACGAGTCAAACCGATCATGCGGTATCACGCGGTGATGCGAATCAAGATCACGGACTCGGTCTCCGAAGCCTTGATCACTCGCGATGATCCTTCAGAATCGACGGATGAACTCTGCGGATCATCCTCGTGCCTCGACCGTAGAATCGCGGGCTACAACTCGTAAAAATCCGTAGCCTCAAACTATCCGATCTCGGGTGAACCATGCGGTGCTGCTGAATCGCCGCTGGATCCACCTATCTCATCACGGCCAAGATCACGGCGAATCGGGCCATCTCTTCAGAACCCATCTCATCCGCTCCAGCCGTGGGTGGAGGTGCATCGTGGTCTCATCACCATCGCTGCGGCTCTAAACTCGCTGGGCCGGGCGACGTCGTGGAACTCGCCGTCCGAGGTATCGCCTCGGTATAGATCGGGCACAGGCCTCGTGACTTCGGTGTCCTACTAGCAGCTCTCGGCCGCGCTTGCCCTTCGGGCGGGTTGCCTTACGTGGAGGCATAACTGTTAAAGAAAGGAAATACGTTAGAGGGGTCCAACTTATAACACAACTCTAAGGCACGATCTCAGAGTGAGAAGAATGAAAACCAATCCTAAATATCCTATAGCCTCCTGATTATTGGTGTGGTGCACAACACACCGATAATCAAGACTCTACTAGATACGGTCTGTAGACACTTTCCGAGGATTAATCGCTCGATACCACTTTTGTCACGACTGCCTGGCTCGTGGATCGTGCCTTACCCGGGCACCCAAGTAGTCATACATCAGAGTAATCAGTGGAAAATAAAACAAGACATGAAACAATATGAAAGGAGAAACAGTTTATCTGAGAAAAAGTTGCCCTTCGGCATATATATATCAAGTCTGGCAGTTACATCCCAACTTTACAACAGGACTACAGACCTCTAAGAAGTAAACAACTATGGCGGGACAGGGCCCCGCCATACCCTGAATGTACATATATCTACAACACCAGGGAGAATCATACCAAAAGTCGAGCCTCCGGAGAAGATGGAGCTCCTGACACCAAAGTAAAGATCCTAAGGATGCGGATCTAACACCTGCTTTCCCTTACCTGCGGCATGAACGCAGCCCCCCGAAGGAGGTCGATAACAGTACCAAGTATGTGAAATCAGAAAGTACTTTTAAATGAAATCATATCATTTTAAAACCAATTTTACAAATATGTACGAAACAACCAATGTAACCGCACATAGTGCCACATCACAAACAAGAGCAATAATAGGTAAACTATAACAGGTCTTTTCTAGGCCGCGAATGATCGAAGCAAGGCCAATCGCCCATAGTATCATTATGCATGCCTAATCCTGGACTCCGCGGTCGCGTAGGCCACCTAGGCGCGTGAGGTATTCCCGCATCGAGGGTAGCTACTCTCCGGCATCGCCCCGGACTCGTAGTCGCGTGGCCACATAGACCGCATGAGGTGTTCCCGCACACTAACACGGAACTCTCGTAGCTCGCATAGGTCCCTGGACGCGTAGAGGCATCCTCCGCGTGAGGCGACTTAACCCCCGGTATAACATGTCAAGAGGTGAGTGGTATAATACTAACATAACGGCTTATCGTTAAACAACATAAGCACAATAAGAATAACCTCTTTATACAAACGTTACAAGACACTAACACACATAGCATCATAATATGTCTACTCATCCAAACATCTTACTATACTTTCCAGAAATCAATACAAGTCTTTCATAAACACATAAGTAAATCGTTCCTTTTATCTTTCTTAAGTCGTTATACCTAACTTCCCATAAAGCTAGTATAACTCTTAAGTTTTTTGTTTAAAAACCAAGTATTACTCTTCTTTCAAAAATGATTCATAATTCTTTTGAAATACTTCAAGATTCTTATTATTTAGACTCAAGTCAAAAGATGTCAAGTAAAACCATGTTCAGTTAACACACGTACGTCTACCGTACGATATATATATATTTTAAAATATCATGCTCAAGAGGATAGGAAGAATCACATACCTCCTCGGCGAAATCCACCTGCCAAGTCGAATATCTCGCGCGCAGAGTATCAACCTCGCTAAGCCCAAAATTATCCAAGATATAAGTCGATCCTGAGCAAGGTTTAGCTCCTAATCTGTACGCTCCAATCCGCTCCAAGAAACCCTTAGAAGTTTCTACACAACTTCTACTTACTACTTCAACCAACTATGAAGTTTCTCCTAGGGTTTCGTTTAGTGACTAAAGGAAGTATAGTAGTATTTTCCGGACTTTTAGTATAGAGGTAACTTTAGGAATTCTACAAGGTATTTGGCTTAAGGTATTTGGGAATAATAACAATACTTGGAGAATATTTTTCTACCAAGGGGGTGTGCTTGGACGAGACCTGAGGAAAGGGGAAAGGGCTTGGGAAAGCTCACAAGGGAGAAGGAGTTTTGAGACTTGGAAAAATATTTGTGGATGAAGAATTCTTCCAACTTAGGGGGGGTATTTATAGGCCCTCCAAAGGCCAAGATCAAAGCAAGTGGATGGTGGAGATTTGGGCAAGTGTAACCTTATCCATCTACTCCATAAATATCTAGCAAACATTGACCAAATGTTTAAGGCATTTTACATGGCAAAAACGTGCCAACAATTGCCCACAATGTCGTCCACTTTGAGGGTGACACATGTCGCCCTCCCGTTGGTCCAAAATATTTCATCTCTCGGAAAAATCCGCAAAAATTAAATTATTGAACACGCAAAATTCCCTTACAAGGTTCGGAAAATTTTTCGTCGGAAAAACAATCTTCTTCGCTAGTTGTGCACAATTTCGTCCCTTATGCCTACTTAAGGCTTGAACTTTTGTACGTACGTCCTCACATACATACTTAGGAAATACGGGGTATAACAGGGGTACCTATTCTTGATGGTTACCTTATTCAGCTGCCTGTAATCAACACACATACACAGCGTCCCATCCTTCTTCTTCACAAACAAAACCGGCGCTCCCCAGGGAGAAACACTTGGCCTGATGAAGCCTTTCTCCAGCAAATCTTTCAGCTGGTCCTTCACTCCTCAACTCGGCCAGGTGCCGTCGTATGGCGGAATGGAAATAGGTCGAGTGTCCGCAGCGTGTCAATACAAAACTCAATCTCCTCTCGGGAGGATACGGAAAGATCGTGCGGGAACACATCCGAAACTCCTAACCACTGCGGATCGATGAAGAAGCTGGAACCTCGACCTCTGTATCTAATACCGAACCGGATGATAGATGTACCGCTTCGCACCATCTTCCTAGCCTTGAGGTAAGAAATAAACCTACCTCTGACGGCCATTGTGTTGCCCTTCCACTCGATAACTGGCTCGCCAGGAAACTGGAACCGAATCAACCTGTCCCTACAGTCAACGTTGGCATAACAAGAAGCCAACCAGTCCATACCCATAATGACATCAAAATCTGTCATCTCCAACTCTATCAAGTCTGCAAGGGTCTGACGACTGTAAATAACCACCGGACAACCTCTATACACGCTCGGCTAACAAGATCACCATCGGCGTAGCTACCTCAAAAGGCTCTATCGACCTGGCTCTATCCGATTCTACCCGCATGATAAGAGGACACATAGGACAAGGTAGAACCTGGATCTATCAAAGCATAAACGTCACAGCATGAAATCAATAATGTACCTGTGATGACGTCAGGGGAAGCCTCCTGATCCTGGCGGCTGGCTAATGAATATATGCGGTTCGGTGGACCGCTAGAACTGGAACCACCACCACGACCTCTGCGGCTGCCGTCCGTGAGTACCACGCCTCGGGCGCATAACCACGAAGGAAAGGAAGACCAGAAGCCCGATCATATCGGTTGCCGTACCACCCATGCGCCTCTGAGGCGGACAATCTCTCCTCAAATGGCCTGCGCCACAAGAGTAACAAGCTCTCGGAGCCCTGCGACACTTGCCCAGGTGAGACCTACCGCATCGAGCACACTGAGATGTGGGTGGTCTCGATCGGTGACGGTTTCTGTCTCCCTGAAACCCCGAAGTCCTGGAGCCCTGACCTGCTCCTGAATGACCTGGCTGATCAGACCTCCTGCCAGAAAACCGTGAAGGAGCACTCTGTGCTGGCTGGAATGTGGACCTAGTTTCTTCACGAGGTGTCGCCTCGAAAATTGCCCCGAGACCACGATGTCACGGCCTCTTGGGTGGCTTTGAGTCAATCTGATCCTCCCTCTGTCTATCCTCTATCCCCTGCGCATACGCCTACATCCTGGCAATGTCCATACCGGGATGAAGAGCCACCCCCAAGCAGGCAGTAATAATATGACGGTCTAGCCCCATCACATAACGATGAACTCTATCCGCCATGTCAGCTACAATGGTGTGCGCATGCCTGGCCAAGGAGTCAAACTCCAGGCTGTACTCCCTGATAGTTCTCCCATTTTGCCTCAAGGTCAAGAATCTATCTACACGGGTTCTCCTCATCTCAGGAGGCAAAAAGTGATCCATGAAGGCCTCTGTGAACTCCTCCCAAACAGCTGGAAGAGCATCCTCACCTCTCGACAACTCCCATGACTCAAACCAGTTCAACGCAATATCGCGTAACCGGTAAGAGGCTAGCATAACAGACTCTGTCTCCGAAGCCCTAAGAACCTGCATAGTCGTGTAGGCTGAATTAACTCCTGCGGATCCTCCTCAGACCTCGAACCATAAAACTCGGGCGGATGACAACCCAGAAAATCCCGAATCCGCAAACTGTCGGCTCTAGGGTTAGCTGCCTGCTCCTGTCGGCGCTGCCCTGCTACTATACTGGTCAATAACCGGATCTGCTCCCCGTAGTCTCTATACTCAGCTCACGGCGTGGGTGGAGGCTGCAGTGCGGAACCTCTGGAGCTACTGCAGCTCTCGGCTCCTCTAATACTGCCGGCGTGGCTGAACTCGCCGACCCGCCTACTACCTCAGGCATAGTCTGTGCCTGAGTCCGTGTAACCCTCTGAGTACCGCTAGCAGCTCCTGCTGCTGCCTTGCCCTTTTGGGCCCTGGTCGCCTTCCGTGGAGGCATAACTGTTTCATAAGAATAGGTCAGAGAGGATTCAACCTAATAAGGCGACTCTCTTTGCGATCTCGAGAGAGAAGAATGAAAACCAATCCTAAATGTCCTGCAGCCTCCTGATTATAGATGTGGTGCACAACACACCGATAATCAAGACTCTACTAGACACGGTCTGTAGACACTTTCTGAGGACTAACTGCTCTGATACCACTTTTGTCACGACACGACCCCGGGGCCGCGACTGGTGCCCTACCTGGGCACCCCGTTCAGGTATACATCAAAGAATAGCAGCGGAACATACACAATATACAACATATTTAGACAATAATATCACAGGCTAGCCGATAAGGCCGTCTTCCATAAAATATGCATAATCAAAGAAAAACTGTACAACTCGGTTCTTACAGCCCCAAACCACAACATGTGACTATAGAACTCTAAGAATAACAACAGTGGCGGGACAGGGCCCCGCCATACCCCTGAATGTACATAAATCTACAACATCAGGGAAAGACTGTACCAAAAAGACAAGCCTCCGGAGAAATGGAGCTTCTGACGTCTGATAAGTGATCCTAAGTATGAGGATCCACCACCTGCTTACCCCTACCTGCGGCATGAATGCAGCCCCCGAGGAAGGGGGTCAGTACACAATATGTACTAAGTATGTAAAACTGGAAAATACTGTAAATTACATCATAAGTTTAAAACAAAGCCGGAGACATGTATGATAACAAAATTACAGTACACAGTGACTTACTAACAATGAGAGTAACTAAGAGTATACGTACAACATAAAAATAGGAAGCTCACGATCAAAGCAGGACCATCCGCCCGCAGTATCATTAAGCAATCCTACTCCTGGGACTATTTCACCCGCATAGGTCGTGTGGACCCGCATGAGGTATTCCTCGCGTAGTGTACCGCCGCATGGGAATATTTCACCCGCATAAGCCCATAAGGACTCGCATGAGGTATTCCTCGCATCGTGGGTAGCAAATCCACGGAAAAACAGGTGGTATAACGTCTTGGGGTTCACCCCTCATTTAAACTCTTACCCTGAAGCAGGTGGTATAACGTCTTGGGGATTTACCCCTCATTTATACTCTTACCCTGGAGAAGGTGGTATAACGTCTTGGGGATTTACCCCTCATTTATACTCTTACCCTGGAGAAGGTGATATAACGTCTTGGGGGTTTACCCCTCATTTATACTCTTACCCTATCTCAACCGGCCATCATACATAACATAAGCCCTACCGGCTTATCATACAATAAATAATCAAGTTAAGAAATCCCCCTAACTTCTTATTAGTCTTATTCATATACACTCTCATTTTAGTTTACTTAAGGCACTAGCATATCTTTTATAAAAATCCGGGAATTTAACCCAAGTACTACATACTTCTACTCTTTAAAACAAATGACTCTTTTTAATATAAAACTTCCAAGATACTATTAACCATAGTATCAAGTCAAAATAACTTTTCAGGACAAGTCACAATACCTTTAGAAATAAAGTTTGGTTTCTAAATCAAGTGACTCCTTTTCTTATAAAACCTTAGGCAATTGATGCCTTAAAATCAAATTGCCTTTCATTAAATCAAGTCATTTATCTTTCCATAAAGCTAATATAACCAACTTCCCATAAAGTCGTTATATTCACTTTATACCTTAGTCAAATACAATTTCCTATCCAAGTGACTTATACGTTTAAAACGAAACAAGTATCACATACTTTAAAACTCTTCAAGTCCCTTAACTTTAATAAAACTTAAGATATCCTTAATACTTTCAAAGAAGTGAGTTAATATCCTAACTCACCCGACTTGGCTATTCATAAAACTAGTAAAAGATATCAAGGTCTTGTACGTCTACCGTACTATATACGTGCAACTAGTCATGCTCAAAAGATAGGAAAGTTCTACATACCTCTTCGGGTCAAACCACTTGCCAAGTACAATATCCCGCCCGTAGTATGTCAACCTATAATCCACAATACGTCTATTAACGCCTTACTTCAAACGTAGAATATTATAAATGTAAAGTCTCTAAATCCTACGGAAAATCGGACAGCACCTCCTTTGTTTCTACTTACTTTGCCACATTTTTCAAGGCCGAATTCAATAACCAAACATGCCACATTTAAGGCCCAAACAATGCAATTAACAATAGGGGATTACACGCCTACTAGACGTGTAAAATTCCGCCCCACAAAAGATATCAAACTAATACAACTACTAGGCCAATTCGGCAAACTTGAGGTACTATAACATCAATTCTTATCCAATTTCCATTTCAATCCAAATTGTTAGCATAACATGATTGTTATACCCCGTATTTTCAGAGTATGTACGTGAGGGCGTACGTACAAAAGTTTAAGCCTTAAGTAGGCAAAGGGACAAAATTTGTTCACAACTAGCGAAAAGAATTGTTTTCCGACGAAACGTTTTCCGGACTTTGCGAAGGGAAAATTACGTTTGCAACATTTATTATTTTTGCGGATTTTTCCGAGAGATGAAATATTTTGGACCAACGAGAGGGCGACACTTGTCACCCTCAAGTGGGCGGTCAAAGTGGACGAGAGATGGCACATTTTTTTGGCCAAAAACCTTGGTCAAGGTTAGGTAGGATATTTTGTGATATTTGTGTGGTAGATTGATAAGGTGGGACCCACACAACACTTGTCCAAATCTCCACCCTCCACTTGCCCTCCATTTGCCTTAATCTTGGCCATTGGTTTCCCTATAAATACCCCTCAAGTGCAAGACTAAATCTTCATCCCTTAAACACTTTCCAAGTCTCAAAATCTCTCCCCCCCTTAGTGTAGTTTTCGACCAAGTCCCCCTCCCCCTTTGAGAGGCCCTCGGCCAAACCCCCCCCCCTTTCCTTGAGTTGTTCTCGTGAAATACCCCCCCCTTGGTAGGAAAGTATTCTCCAAGTGTTGTTACTATTCCCAAATACCTTAGCCTTATACCTTGTAGTATTCCCAAAGTTACCTCTATAATAAAAGCCCGAAAAATACTACTATACTTCCTTTAGTCACTAAACGAAACCCTGGGGAAAAATCTTCATAGTCGGTTGAAGTGTTAAGTAGAAGTTGGGTAGAACTTCTAAGGGTTTCTTGGAGCGAATTGGAGCGTACAGATTAGGAGCTAAACCTTGCTCAGGATCGACTTTTAAACTTGGATAATTTTGGGCTTGTCGAGGTAAATATCTTGTCCTTCTATTGTAATTGGAAATTACATACTGTAGTAGTATAGAAATAAGTATAAGACGTATATAAGGATGGTATAAAAGAAGAGAACTGAACTGTACTTACATAGGAATTTGTATTCTGATGAACTTGTGTAGTTGGACGGGTAGGGAAGTGCTGCCCAATTTTCCAAAGAATAAGGAATCTTGTATCTAGAATCATTCTACAGAGTAGTCTAGACGTTGATAGACTTATATGACCGTTATAAGTTGAAGTACTGCAAGTAGCGTATTCTACTCGATGGGTGGAAAAGGCTAGCAGGATTACAGTACTTTGGAGCTATTTGCTAATTGTCGGTAATCGTCGCGAGGTATGTGATTCTTCCTATCCTCTTGAGCATGATATTTTAAAAGAATATATATAGTACGGTGAGCGTCGTGTGTTAGCGAACATGGTTTTACTTCGATGTCTTTTGACTTGAGTTTTAAATAATAAAGAATCTGGAAGTATTTCAAAAGAATTAAGAATCGTTTTTGAAAGAAGAGTAATACTTGGTTTTGAAAGTTTAAGAGTTATACTAGCTTTATGGGAAGTTAGGTATAACGACTTAAGAGAGATAAAAAGAATGGTTTATTGATTTTAGAAGTCAAGAGACTTGATCTTAAAAGATAAGAGACTTGACTTAATTGAATATTTTATTAAAAAAAGTGTGAAACCTCATTCGTGAGTAATGAGTATTTGATTTTTAAAGAGTAATGTTTTACTGATTTCGGAAATGAGAATAAGTATCGAACGAATCACTGCAGCGTTAATAAAGGAAAATGTATTGACAAATAAATAATTATATTAAAACCAGTAGAAACCTCCATCTGCATAGAAGCTAAGATAAGACAAAATTATATTACATTTCCTAGATCATGGCTGCTTTAATAAGATTGTTATAAACAAGAATAGCCTACTCACACATAAGGCATATGTTACTCAAATTGTTTAAAAAGAGAATTACGTTAATAAGAGATTAAGACTATGAACTATGAAATCTTTCGAAAATAAGAGACGTGAATATTTGAAATTAGGCAAACTTGAACTTTGGAAAAGAATGTTGTTACTTGATTTTTAAAAAAGGAATGTGTAACGACCCGTTCCGGGGCCCGTTACTGGTGCCTTACCCTGGGCACCCTAGTGATACATACATCAGAGAAAATCAGCGGAACACAAAACAAGAGTCATTTAACAAGAGATAAATGAATAAGCAGCAACCAAAGCAGTTGCCTTGATAAATACATAAAACACGAGCAGTTTAATCCTTTTACAACCACGCCACAGCGGTACTACTGACCTCTAAGATATCTGATGACTATGGCGGACGGGGCCCGCCATACCACGAATGTACAAGAACCTACAACTCGAGAACACCTGCAAAGATAAGCCTCGAGAAACGGAGCTTCAAATCTGTTGAATGTGATCCTATGGCGAGGAACCACGGCCGATGTACCTCACTGCGGCATGACGCGGCCCCAAAGGAGGTCGATAACAGGTACCAAGTATGTGAAACTGTACAATACTGTAAAATGAAATCATACTAGTCTATATAAAGCAGGAGACATGTATGATAACCAAACTACAGTTCACAACATAAAACAGTCATCACTCCAATATAACTATGGGTCTCACGCCCACAACATCAATCAGGTTCGCATTATGGCGCGTGCCGAATCTTGCATCGGTGTAGACATGTCCATGATGCAACAATAATACCAATGTCCCATGGCCACATGCCCCCGGAATTCTGCATCGGTGTAGACATGTCCATGTGACCTCAACAACAAGACAGCAATCCAAATGGAAGCATACCCGTGCGCTACGCATCGTGTCAGTATGTCCAAAGGGAAAAATAAGACAACATTCCAAATGGACGCATACCCGTGCGCTACGCATCGTGTCAGTATGTCCAAAGGGAAATCACAAGGCGATAATCAAAATGGAAACATACGATGCGCTACGCGTCGTGCCGATATATACAAAGCGATTAACCACAAGACCTTAACCAAAATGGAAGCATACCCGTGCGCTACGCATCGTGTCAGTATGTCCAAAGCGATTAACAACAATAATAATATCAACGAGAACGTGCGTGGAATTTCTCGTCGCTGTAGACGTCCAAGTAAGTTCTCAACCAGTCAACCGACCCTCTATCGAGAGACGCGGTAACACAGAAACACAACGATTGTACAATAAAGGCTATCATCACAAGCATAGGCAAGTTTCACACAACTCAAAGTACTTTCATTTTATGCCAAAGTCCGGGTTTTTAACCCCAAAGTACTACATACGTTAAGTTCTTTTAAAAGAGATCCATTACTTTTATAAAAGTCACGATACCGTAGTATTGGAATGACCAACCCACCTTCCTTTTCAAAATCAAGTAACAACATTCTTTTCCTAAGTTCGGTTGCCTAGTTTGATTACTCAAGCTTCTCATTTTCAAATGGTTTCATAGTTCCCAAACTTAATCACTTGATTCCTTTTTAGAACAATTGAGTAACATATGTCATATCGTGAGTAGTTTATTCTTGTTTATAACGATCTTATTACAATGACCATGATCTAGAAAATGTAATATCATTTTGTCTCATCTTAGCTTATGCGGATGGAGGTTTCTCTTGGTTTTAATACAACATCATTATTCAAGACATTTTCCTTTATTAACGCCGCGGTGGTGCTGTCGATACGTTACGATTCGAAATCGGTAAAACATTATCCCTTTAAAACCAAGTACTCATTACTCACGAATGAGGTTTCACACAAACATCCACATTAAAACAAATAAGTTAAGTCTCTTATCTTATAAGATCAAGTCTCTTAACTTCTAACATCGAGAAACCATTTTCACTTACATAAGGTCGTTATAACTAACTTCCCATAAAGCTATTATAACACCCTATGTTTTAAACCAACCAAATCACTTAGCACGTATGCGTCACCGTACTACATAGTTCACAACAATCATGCTAGAAAAGATAGGAAGAGGTTCACATACCTCGCGACGATTTATCGACAATAAGCAAAATGCTCCAAGTACTACAACGCACTAGCCCTTTCCACTCCTCGAGTAGAATACGCTACTCTTAGTACTTTCACCTATAAAGGTCAAAACGTCTATTAACCCCAAAACATAAGTGTCTATCTTTCTATAGAAAATTCGAAGACTCCCCCGCATGACAGCGTAAATCTCTCCTCTATCGAGTAGGCTACCAAGCCAACCGGGGTTTACGTCTAACCGGGCGTGTACAATTCTACACAAGTCTCTTTGCAATGATCCATGTAAATACAGTTGATTCGATTCTTTATTCTTGGGCTTAAGTCAAAAGACATTGCGAATACTAAGTAGTTCCATATATAGTATACTTGACTATATACTCTAACAAACATGTAATTTCCAATTACAATAGAGGACAAGATAATTACCTCGATAAGCCCAAAATTATCCGAGTTTAATGTCGCTCACGAGCAAGGTTTAGCTCACTCAGTGCGCTCCAAACCACTCCAAACAACCCTTAGAAGTTCTAACCAACTTACTCACCTACTTCAACCAACGATGAAGATTTCCTTAGGGTTTCGGTTTGAGACTAAAAGGACAAAAGGTAGTATTTCCGGACTCTACGTAAAGAGGTATCTTTGGAATACTACAAGGTACAAGGCTAAGGTATTTTGGGCATTATAACAATACTAGGGGAGTATTTCTATACCACAACAAGGGGTATTATACGAAAACAACTAGGCTAGGGGTACCCACGGCAAGCCTCACTCAAAGGGGGCCTCTCGGCCAAAGCTCATGAGGGGAGGGCTTTGGACGATTTCAACTCACAAAGGGGGAGAGATTTCAAGACTTGGAAAATGATTTTGGATGAATAAAGTTCATCAACTAAGGGGGTATTTATAGCAAACCCAAAGGCCAACCAATGGCCAAGATCTAGCCAAGTGCAAGGCAAGTGTAAGGCCAAGATCAAGCCAAGTGCACCCTAGCCCCTACTCCTTAAAACCCTCACAAATATCTACACAAATATCTAGCACCACAAGCCCTCATTCGGCCAAGTGCGCCCACTTGTCTCCGTTGTGAGGTGACACATGTCACCCTCCGTTGGTCCGAATGTTTCGTCTCTCGGAAAAATCCGCAAAAATACAAAGCGACATAGCCGGAATTTTCCCTTCGCAGTTACGCAAGCGTTTCGTCGAAAACGACTCTAACAGGTGTTGTGCACAAGGTAACCGGCCAGCCACCTGGCGGGGTGACACGTGTCACCTCCTAATGGCCCTCAAAACGTCTTTGAAAATATCCACAATGGCCAAAATCTCGAAAACAAAGTGGGCCCCACAAAACCGTAAATTTCTCCGTGGGCCCCACGTGACCATTTCGAAAATAAAATTCCATAATTCTCTAATATTCCAGAAGTCCGAATACCAAATGGGAATCCAATTCCCGTTAACGAACCTTTTCCTTCACAAAACCGGAAACTTTTAGTGGAAAAATTTACCTCTTCCTTTCCAATCTTTCTGCGTATTCTCGCACGTGCGTCCTCGCATACATACTGCGGAAATACGGGTATAACATTCTCCTCGCTAGAAACATTCGTCCGAATGTTCCTTCTCAAGACGGATATCGATGAAGTTCCTCTAACAAGTTGTCAGCGCCACGGCAGCGCGAAATAACACACGTTATCTTCCTTCCTTACTCGTCGTGCCCTTCTCGAACACTTGAACTCTCCCAAGACGTACCATACTTGATCATTACTTCCGGTTCGAAAATCTGCGAGTCACTACCTCGACCTTGGTCATCTTACTAACCTCAAACTTCCTTAAGGCCATTCGGCCTTTACGAACCGCTTCTGGTCGAACGCGTCCACGAACTCATCGTTGGTCACACAAACTTGGGCCTAGCATCCTCGTGACCCTACCACGGAGGGACCACCCGACCCCACCTTAATCCGGGCTACGGGTTGACCGTATCACGTCCTCAACCCGACCACAACCGCGCCAAACTCGGTTCCCCGATCCGGAACAATCTTACTAATTCACATCATGAAAGCTACCACTTCCATCTCACATTACCCACGGACTTATCACACAAATAAATCCCACGTATACTACTACTCTGATAAGGGTCAAAAATAAATCTTTAACTCAAGACGACCTTACCCCTAAGGTCTCGCCGTGACATAGTCTAAGGTTCACACTTACCATGCCCCCATACTTATCCTCCTAACTAACCATGTTTTCTAACTCAAAATTAACACAACGCTATTCGTACATAGCACATAATAATGAGATCATCATAACGGCATACCAAAACTCTAAAGGGTAAGGATATACACGGCTCTGACTCGCTCTAATCATAGGCACACTGCAGCATGCGTATAGAAGGTGATGAACCACCACGATCTGAAGGTGAGTCGTAACATCCGCGCTTCCCTTGGTGACAGTTCCTCGCAAAATGGCCTGCTGCCGCATGCAAAACAAACTCCCAATCTAGCACGACACTCTCCAAAATGGAGTCTCCCACAATGGTCCAACGAGGTAGGGGTGGCTTGGTGGTTAACACCCGCTCTGCCGAAAATCTGAACCCGGAGCCACGACTGCTCACGAAGGCGGTGGAGGACCACTGCTGCGGTGGGGGTATATAACTAGCTTCTTTGGCGGTCCGCCTCGAAAGCCACCAAAGGACCTGCCGTCACGGCCTCTTCTGGCGATCGGTCGTTCCGTCGACCCTCCGTGCCTCGCATCCTAGTGCATGAGCTGCGTGCGGGCAATGTCCATGCGGTGAAGAAACACCGCAAGATTCGGCCATATAATCATCAAGCCCGATGACGTAGCGATGCACCCTATCCTCCATATCTGCAACTAGCGCAGGGACATATCGAGCCAAAGAATCGAACTCGACATTGTACTCACGGCGGTCGCCTCTCTGTCTCGATAACAAAAATCGACCGGCGTGCCCTCGCCAGCTGCGGAGGCAAGAAGTGCGTGAGAAAGCCCGAAAACTCATCCCATGCTGCTGGAGTGCATGCTCCGGAAAGCTCCATGAATCAAACCAATCGATTGCGGTATCACGCGGCCGACGCGAACCAAAGGTCACGCACTCGGTTTACGAAGCCTTGATCACCCGCGTGATCAGAATCGCTTCGGATGAACTCTGCGGATCATCCTCGTGCCTCGACCCATAAAACTCTGGCGGGCTCTGACTCGTAAAGTCCGTAGCCTCAAACTATACGCCGGGGTGAACCATCGGTGCTCTTCGGAACTGCTGCGTCCGGCTGTCCTCATATCGCCACACACGCCAATAATCGGGCCATCTCGCGTGACCCGTCTCCCGCTCGGTGTGGGGTGGAGGCTCAGTCTTGTAGTCATCGACCTGCTGCGGCTTTAAACTCTGGTCTTTGTGGCGTCGCGAAACCCGCCGTCGAAGCACAACCAGTCTTATGCGGGCTGCGCCCTCGTACTCTCTGTATCTCACTAGCGCGACACCCTCGCTGCCTTGCCGCCCGGGCTCTGGTTGCCTTGCGCGGAGGCATAATCGGTAAAAACGAGATACGTCGGAGGGTCCAACTTACAACACACTCTTCTAAGGCACGATCTCGGAATGAGAAGAATGGAAACCAATCCTAAATGTCCTATAGCCTCACGATTATAGATGTGGTGCACACACCGATAATCAAGACTCTACTAGACACGGTGCAGACACTTTCCGAGGATTAAGCGCTCGATACCACTTTTGTAACGACCGTTCGGGGCGTTCTTGGTGCCTTACCACAGGCACCCTAGTGATACATCATCGTCGAGAAAATCAGCGGAACACAAAACAAGTCATTTAACAAGAGATAAATGAATAAGCGAGCCAACAGCGATTGCCTTGATAAATACATAAAACACGAGCAGTTTAATCCTTTTACAACCACCTAGCTGATACTACAGACCTCTAAGATATCTGATGACTATGACGGACGGGGCCGCCATACCCCGAATGTACAAGAACCTACAACTCGGGGAACACCTGCAAAGATAAGCCTCGGAGAAAGCGGGCTTCAAATCTGTTGAATTGTGATCCTATGGCGAGGAACCACGGCCGATGTACCTACTACTGCGGCATGAACGCGGCCGAAGGAGGTCGATAACAGTACCAAGTATGTGGCTGCAATCTTGTAAATGAAATCATACTAGTCTATATAAAGCGGGAGACATGTATGATAACCAAACTACGATTCACAACATAAAGCGATCATCACTCGATATAACTATGGGTCTCACGCCCACATCAATCGAGTTCGCATTATGGCGCGTGCCGGAATCTGCATCGGTGTAGACATGTCCATGATGCAACAATAATACCAATGTCCCATGGCCACATGCCCCGAATTCTGCGCGGTGTAGACATGTCCATGTGACCTCAACAACAAGACAATCCAAATGGAAGCATACGTGCGCTACGCATCGTGTCGGTATGTCGAAAGGAAAAATAAGACAACATTCCAAATGGACGATACGTGCGCTACGCATCGTGTCGGTATGTCCAAAGGAAATCACTGGCGATAATCAAAATGAAACATACGATGCGCCACGCGTCGTGTCGATATATCCAGCGATTAACGCAAGACCTTAACCAAAATGGAAGCATGCGTGCGCTACGATCGTGTCGGTATGTCCAAAGCGATTAACAACAATAATACTATCAGCGAACGTGCGGTGGAATTTCTCGTCACTGCAAGACGCGTCAAGTAAGTTCTCAACGATCCAACCGACCTCTATCGAGACGCGGTAACACGAAACACAACGATTGTACAATAAAGGCTATCATCACAAGCATAGGCAAGTTTCACACAACTCAAAGTACTTTCATTTTATGCCAAAGTCGGGTTTTTAACCCCAAAGTACTACATCGTTAAGTTCTTTTAAAGAGATCCATTACTTTTATAAAAGTCACCCGATACGTAGTATTGGAATGACCAACCCACCTTCCTTTTCAAAATCAAGTAACAACATTCTTTTCCTAAGTTCGGTTTGCCTAGTTTCAATTACTCGAAGCTTCGTTTTCAAATGGTTTCATAGTTCCCAAACATAATCACTTGATTCCTTTTTAGAACAATTGAGTAACATATGTCATATACGTGAGTAGTTTATTCTTGTTTATAACGATCTTATTACAATGACCGTGATCTAGAAAATGTAATATCATTTTGTCTCATCTTAGCTTATGCGGATGGAGGTTTCTCTTGGTTTTAATACAACATCATTATTGGTACATTTTCCTTTATTAACTGCGATGGTGCAGCCGATACACATTCGATTCGAAATCGATAAAACATTATCCCTTTAAAACCAAGTACTCATTACTCACGAATGAGGTTTCACAAACATCCACATTAAAACAAATAAGTTAAGTCTCTTATCTTATAAGATCAAGTCTCTTAACTTCTAACATCGATAAACCATTTTCACTTACATAAGGTCGTTATAACTAACTTCCCATAAAGCTATTATAACACCCTATGTTTTAAACCAACCAAATCACTTAGCACGTATGCGTCTACCGTACTACATAGTTCACAACAATCATGCTAGAAAAGATAGGAAGAGGTTCACATACCTCGCGACGATTTATCGACAATAAGCAAAATGCTCCAAGTACTACAACGCACTAGCCCTTTCCACTCCTTGAGTAGAATACGCTACTCTTAGTACTTTCACCTATAAAGGTCAAAACGTCTATTAACCCCAAAACATAAGTTTCTATCTTTCTATAGAAAATTGGCAAGACTCTCCAACATGACAGCGTAAATCTCTCCTCTATCGAGGTGGCTACCAAGCCAACCGGGGGTTTACACGCCTAAGGACGTGTACAATTCTACACAAGTCTCTTGCAATACTGTCCTATGTAAATACTGATTCGATTCGGTTCTTTATTCTTGGGCTTAAGTCAAAAGACATTGCGAATACTAAGTAGTTCCATATATAGTATACTTGACTATATACTCTAACAAACATGTAATTTCCAATTACAATAGAGGACAAGATAATTACCTCGATAAGCCCAAAATTATCCGAGTTTAATGTCGCTCTGAGCAAGGTTTAGCTCGCTCCGTGCGCTCCAAACCACTCCAAACAACCCTTAGAAGTTCTAACCAACTTCTACTCACATACTTGACCAACGATGAAGATTTCCTTAGGGTTTCGGTTTGAGACTAAAGGACAAAGGTAGTATTTCCGGACTCTACGTAAAGAGGTATCTTTGGAATACTACAAGGTACAAGGCTAAGGTATTTTGGGCATTATAACAATACTAGGGAGTATTTCTATACCACAACAAAGGGTATTATCACGAAAACAACTAGGCTTGGGGGTACCCAGCCAAGCCTCGCTCAGGGGGCCTCTGCCAAAGCTCCACAAAGGGAGGGCTTTGGGCGATTTCAACTCACAAAGGAGAGATTTCAAGACTTGGAAAATGATTTTGGATGAAGAAAGTTCATCAACTAAGGGGTATTTATAGCAAACCCAAAGGCCAACCAATGGCCAAGATCTAGCCAAGTGCAAGGCAAGTGTAAGGCCAAGATCAAGCCAAGTGCACCCTAGCCCTACTCCTTAAAACCTCACAAATATCTACACAAATATCTAGCACCACAAGCCCTCAATTCGGCAGTGCGCCCCACTGTCTCCGTTGTGAGGGTGACACGTGTCACCCTCCGTTGGTCGAATGTTTCGTCTCTCGGAAAAATCCGCATAAAAATACAAAGCGACATAGCGGAATTTTCCGCCGCAGTTACGCAAAACGTTTCGTCGAAAAACGACTCTAACCGGGTGTTGTGCACAAAGGTAACTTCGGCCAAGCCACCTAGGCGGGGGTGACACGTGTCACCCTCCTAATGGCCCTCAAAAACGTCTTTCGAAAATATCCACAATGGCCAAAATCTCGAAAACAAAGTGGGCCCCACAAAACCGTAAATTTCTCCCGTGGGCCCCACGTGACCATTTCCGAAAATAAAATTCCATAATTCTCTAATATTCCAGGAAGTCCGAATACCAAATCTGGGAATCCAATTCCCATTAACGAACCTTTTTCCTTCACAAAAACCGGAAACTTTTCCGTGGAAAAATTTACCTCCTTCTTCCTTTCCAATCTTTCTGCCGTATTCTCGTACGTACGTCCTCGCATACATACTCTGGAAATACGGGGTATAACAGAATGTATGGAAGTTGTTTTGGTCTACTTAAAATGTTAGTCACTCTATTTTTATAATACGGGCATCGGGTGACCTTTGTAAAAGAAATGAATCTTTTAAAAGAATTTAACGTATGTAGTACTTTGGGGTTAAAACCCAGACTTTGACATAAAATGAAAGTACCTCGAGTTGGGTGTAATTTACCTATGTTTGCGTGTGATAGCCTTGTTATGCAAGTATTGTATTTCTATACCACCGCGTCTCAAATGGAGGGCGGTGATTTGTTATGATCTTACTTGGGCGTCATCGGCGGTGTGGAGGATTCCACGGGTGCGCTCCTGTTGATAGTGTTATTCCATGGACTAGCTCTCCATGAGGTTTTACTGATTCGGCCTTGGTATCTGATGGTTGGCTTTCGTACTTACCCCGTCTCGTGGCAGATTCAGCCTTGCACTGGTAGTTAGCCTCGACTTGCCCGCTCGGTTTAGTGGCGAGTCTCGTGACACGACCTTGGTACACAGTAGTTAGCGCCGATTGCCGGTTAGCTCGTGACACGGCCTTGGTACACGGTAGTTGGCTTTCGTACTTGCCCCGTGTCAGCTTCGTGGTTTGATTGTATAGTATTGTTAGTACGGCTTTGGTATCTGGTAGTTGGCTTTCGTACTTGCCCCGGTCAGTTGATGATGCGGCTTTGGTATCTGGTAGTTAGCCTTCGTACTTGCCCCGTACGGTTTATGACACAGGTGGGACCTGGTGTTCAAGTGTACTCCTTGGTGTTGTTATATCATAGATTGCAGTGAGGAAGGAATTCCACAGGCACGATTGATGTTGTGGGCGTGAGACCCATGGTTATATTTTGAGTGATGACTTGGAGGGCGTGAGTCCCTGACTTGACATGACTGCTTATATGTTGTGTACTGTAGTTTGGTTATCATACATGTCTCCTGCTTTATATAGACTACTATGATTTCATTCTGATTTTCGATTTCACATACTTGGTACTGTTGTATTGACCTCCTTGGCCGCGTTCATGCCGCAGGTAGGTACACCGATTGTTGATCCTCGCTCATAGGATCACGATTCAGCGTATTGGGAAGCTCCGTTTCTCGAGGCTTATCTTTTGTATAGTCCCTGTCACTTTGTAGGTACTTGTACATTCGTGGGTATGGCGGGCCCCTGTCGTCATATTGTATAAAAACTCTTAGAAGTCTGTAGTAATGTTGTGGCGTGGTTTGTAAGGATGTAACTGTTCGGGTTCAAGTTTTATGTATATATACATGCCGAAAGGCGATATTTTCATGGATAAACTGTTCTCATTCTATAATTGTTTCATGTCTTGTTTTTATATTCCGCTGATTACTCTGATGTATGACTACTTGGGTGCCCGGGTAAGGCACCAGTCACGGGCCCGGGATCGGGTCGTGACAATGATATCAAGTCGCAATCGATTATACTACTATAATCTTCAAGTAAGTAACATGCGAAATCCAACTTCACATGGCTTACATTACATTTCGAATTTTAAGGCTACAATCAATCCATAATACTTATAAACTTCAACACATATACTTCATTCTAGCAACATGTAAAGCTAACAACAATATATATAATCTTGTAACACTTTTAAGAGACAAGATTATTACCTCAACGAATCTTAATCAAACTCCAAATCCGAAGTCGTTCCTTAGAAACTTAGAGTCTCTTCAAGACACTTCAATCCGCTACTTGAGACCCTTAGAACAACACCAACAAATTTCCTTCAAACTTCCAAACAAAACCTAGAAAGCAACTAGGTTTTCACCTTGCGACTAATACGAAAACTATCTTTTTCCGAGATTTTTCTATTGAGATACACTTACAATACACTCAAGAACCTTGGTAAAAAGTGTGGAACTTAATGGACAAGAAACAAAAAAAAATTCTTTTCAAATGGCCTTGAACCCGAGAGCAACCATTTGTGTTCTTGAAAATCATGAATTTTTTTCTAAGTGTTGGCATTAGTCTTGCTACTAGTAGTATTATATAGCACAATGGAGGGTCAAGATGTAAACAAATGGGTGGTTTGGATGAGGTCTTATTAAATATCAAGCCTTGTGGACCATTTGACTTAGTCAATATTCTCAAGCTCACTACTTGCAAGACTTAGTCATCCTACAAAGGTCAAATGACCCTTTATCCCTTGCCTAATTCGTCCAAGGCAACCATAAGGGGGTGACACGTGTCGCCCTCCCATTCGCCACAATATTCGTTTTCCGACAATTTCATAATTCCGATAAGTTTTTACAAGTCTCTAATCTTAACATTAGGAACTCTCACGTACGTTCTTAAAACATGTCCTGTAATACGGGGTGTAACACCAGAGGCGTCACAGCTCTATTCTAGAGCGCCACGGCGCTGATGAGATTGTTTCCAGATCCGAGCAGTGCTAAGGCGCGCATGGCGCCACGATTAGAAGCTGCATGGCAGCGGTGATAAATAAATTATTTGGCCGAAGTTTATAATATTCAGTTTCTGATTCTGAAGTTCAAAAATTACAGAATCTGAAAATATAATTTTTAATTGGACAGATTTGGTCTTTTCGGGCATATCTGCAATTAAATAAAGTTTCTGAAATTGGATATTAAGTTCTGGAAATTACAGACATGTCCATGAAACCTGAAAATATTTTATGAGAGTTGAAATTATATTTTCTGAATTTAATGGGGTTCAAATTGAACTTTTTTAAATTCATGAGGGACTAAACTATAAATTTTAAAAGTTTGCAGAATTCTTGAAAATCAGAAAATGTTTAGGGATTGTATGGCATAGACATAGATTTTAGAGTTTAGATAAATAAATTCATGATTATCATTAATGGTATATTATTGTATAATATACAAATGTACTAAGTATTTTGAATGTAAAACATTTAAATTATTAGCATAATGTCCGCAATTATTATCTGGGTAGGCGGCGTCCAGTAATTGTTTACTTTAAATGACCGCAATAACTGTTTGTGTAGGCGACGCCCAATATTTGATTAAAACTATCTTATATCATGTCCAATAGATTGATGGTTTTCCATCTAAATGTGTTTAGAAATTGCATGATAGGATGACATACGATGTATGACATATTTGTTGATCTTGGTTGAAATCCCCGAAAACTGAAAATGTTCCCCAAATATTAAATACAAGTCTAAATTAAAAATGCGTTGTCCATTATAATTGTTAGGGTGCAAAATCCTTTTCAACGATACGAGTATTTATGTCAAAGCATTTGCTCTAAGTCTACGAGGACTTAGGTTCTTTCATAGATGTGTTAAAGTAAAAGTATATGAGAAACTTTTGTGGGTATTTACACCAAAGTGTTTGCTCACAAAGGCCAAATTTACTTAGGTACTTACACAGTCGCGTAATGGGGTTGACTTGTTTAGATTAATCGTGGCGCAAAAGTGTCGGACTAATCTAAAGACGCAAGATTAAAATGAAAGATATTTAATCAAATCAATAGTTGCAAATAAACTTTGTAATTGGTTGAGGACCTACCGAAATGTGCTATTGAAATTATCAGCCAAAGAAAATGCGGATATAGCATATGTTTGGATCTTGGCCCATTATGACCTTAAAATGATTTAGGTATGTATTCTACCTTGGGGTCGTAGAAGTATGCTAAAATAGTGGGAGCTAATTAAACAAAAGGCCATGTTAAATTAGCCTAGAATGAATGTGTATAATAAGGAGAATGAATTTTGATTGCATTTTTCTGTCTATCTATATCTTCAGATCTTCAGAATGTCGAATTTCTCATTGAAAATGCTGATGGAATCGAACAGATTGACTGGATCCAATTATATCGATTGGCTCAGAAATGTTAGGATCGTCCTGAGACAAGATAAAATTGAGTATGTATTGGACAGAGTATTCCCTATAGTGCCTGCCGAAAACTCTGTCGAGTATGCCACATTTGATAAAGTTGCTTATGAGAAGCATTATAATGACGCCACTTCGGCACAATGTTTGATGATGTCTTCCATGTCACCGGAATTATAGAGACAGCATGAGCACATGGTGCCCAATGAAATGTTAGAACATTTAAAGAGTCTCTATGACTCTCAGTCTCAAACCATTGAGTATGAGCTGCTTATAGAGCTCTTTAAATGTAGGCTCAATAAAGGGGGTCAGGTGTCTCCACATGTGCTAAAAATGATTGGGTTGATCGAAAGGTTGACCTCCATTGAGATAAAGTTTCACGACAGAGTTGCTTCCATCCTTATCATGCATTCACTTCCACGTTTGTTTGAGAGTTTCATCATAAACTATAATATGAATGGAACTAAAGCGAAATTGCTAGAGTTGCACAATATGTTGAAGCCTTCGAATCTTCGATCTCCAAGAGCAAACCTGTACTCATGGTTGGCTCTTCTAGTCATCCCAAACTTAAAGGTAAGGGACCACAGAAGAGGAAGGGAAAAGTTGTTGTTGCGTCAGCAACAATAAAGCCCAAAGGAGGGGCGAAGAAGAAGAAGAAACTCCCGGCTATGGATGTGTGCATAAACTGCAACGGAAGGGGCACTGGAAGAAGGATTGTACTGCTCCAGGAGGAAGGACGACACCTGATGCTCCTGCCTCTAGTGGACAAGGTATGTTTGTAATTGAAATAAATCTATCTATAAATGATTCTCATTCCTAGCTATTAGATACCTCTTGTGGCTCACACATTTATACAAATGTGAAGGGGCTAACTGATAGCAGGAAGGTCGGGCCTCGAGAGGTAGACCTGCGCATTGGAAACGGAGCACGAGTTGATGCTGAGCGCGTGGGAACTTATTGATTAGATTTACCTTCCGGCAAAGTGTTAATGTTAAATAATTATTTTTATGTTCCCTCATTGACGAAGATCATTATTTACATTCATGTTTTAGACACTGAGGGCTTTTTCTCAAGCATTTCTAATGGAAATATGATTTTAGCTTTTGATAATGTTGTGTATGGAATTGCGCCTCTTGTGAATGGATTGTATATATTAAACTGCAGTCGGGAAATTTTCAATATACAAAACAAAAGAGCTAAGATAAGTGAAAGAAATTCTACCTACCTGTGGCATTGTAGACTTGGTCATATTAATCAAAAGAGGATAGAACGGTTGAGGAAATTAAATTACCTTGAACCATTTGACTTACAATCTTATGGTAACTGTGAATCCTGTTTGAAAAGTAAGATGACAATTAAACCTCTTTCTGGAAAAAGGATCTGTGCCGAGGAGGTGCTTGAGTTGGTACATATTGATGTATGTGGACCATTTTCGACTCAAGCTAGAGAAGGTTTTTCCTACTTTATCACTTTTACAGACGACTTGACGAGTTATGGATATGTGTATCTTATGAGACACAAATCTGAGGCCTTCGAAAAGTTTAAGGAGTATAAGTGCGAAGTGGAGAAACAACTCTCAAAGAGTAGCAAGACTCTTCAATCTGATCGAGGAGGTGAATACTTAAGTAAAGAATTTCTAGATTACTTAAAGCTACATGGAGTTCATTCAGAATGGACACCTCCTGGAACACCAAAGATGAATGGTGTTGCTGAAAGGAGAAACTGAACCTTGCTTAACATGGCTTGTTCCATGATGAGCTTTTCAGCTCTACCTACATACCTTTGGGGATACTCTATACTAACCTTGATGTATGTTCTGAACAAGGTTCCTTCTAAATTAGTTGAAAAGACGTCATATGAGGTATGGTGTGGCAAAAAGTCATCACTTAGACACATGAGGCCCTAGGGGTGTCCTGCATATGTCAAGAAGTTGATCACTGATAAGTTGGATTCAAAGAGTGAGAAATGTTACTTCGTAGGGTATCCAAAGAAAACTAAGGGATACTATTTATATCTTCCTGGAGAACATAAGATAATTGTTTCCAGGAATGCTACTTTTCTTGAAGATGAATATGTCTATAAGGATGAAAGTTGCACAGAGATAGAACTTGAAGAAATTCAAGAATAAAGTAACATAGAGGTTGAATCCTTGCCAGATGATAAAGGCACGAATTCAGTGGGAGCTTTTGGCGAAGATTGGGTACTTAGGGTACGCCCTTCGGTAATGGGGTGCTATGAGGTATAATACAGAAATGCAAGATCCTCCTGCATAGACCTTGGGAGCAAGTGCATCAGTTGCACCTCCTCCCATTCAGGAAAGATATAAAAATGATATTCCTGAAAGCTCTAATGTTGGTGGATCAACCAACACACAAGAACCTTCTCACAATCAGAACATACCTGGAACTGAACTGTAAGACACTCAACTCCGTAGGTCAACTAGAACTCATCGTCCTCCGGAAAGACTAAATCTACTTGTGGAAACACAAAATGAGTTAGATATTCCTGATGATGATGAGCCTACAACCTACAACGAAGAAATTCTATACAATGATTCGAAGAGATGGCAAAAATCCATGAAATCCGCGATGGAATCTATGCATATCAATCAAGTGTGGAACTCGATTGATTTGCCAAATGGGGTTAAACCCATATGATTCAAATGGGTCTTCAAGGAGAAGATTGATGTATTTGGCAAGGTTCATACTTATAAGGCTAGACTAGTGGCTAAAGGTTTTAATAAGTGTCCTGGTGTGGATTATGATGAAACATTTTCATCTGTTGCTAAGATTAAGTCTATTCGGATTTTGCTTGTGATAGCTGCACATTATGACTATGACATTTGGCAGATGAATGTCAAAACGACATTCCTCAATGGTAATATAATTGAGAAAGTATATGAAACAACCCGAGGGTTTTTCATCCGAGTCCAGACCAAATGTTGTGTGCAAGCTACAGAAGTCCATTTATGGACTTAAGCAAGCCTCTAGGAGTTGGATATTTGCTTTGACAAGGCTATCAAATCATTTGATTTCGTTAGAAGCAAATAGGATCCTTGTGTTTATATAAAATGCAAGGATGAGGGTATATGTTGATGACATATTGATAATGGAAGACAATAAGGCTCTCATGCAGTCAGTTAAGGAATAGTCGTCCAATACCTTCATGATGAAGGGTTTGGGTAAAGCCTTCTACATTCTGGAAATTAGGATCTATAGAGATAGACCTAATAGATTGTTGGGGTTGTCACAGTCAATCTATATAGACAAAGTGCTTAGACATTTTTCCATAGAGAATTCCAAGAAATGTGGTCTTCCAATGGGTCAAGACATCAAATTATATAAGAAGGGCTGCCTTTCTAGTGTTGTAGAACTTGAGCGCATGAAGATGATCCCATATGCTTTTGCTATAGGATCAATCATGTATGTCATGACATGTACTAGGCCAGATGTGACATTTGCACTTAGTATGACTTGCAAGTTCCAGCAGTAAGAACACTTGAAGGCAGTCAAAAGTATTCTTAAGTATCTCAGACGTACTAAAGATTACTTCTTAGTCTATGGTATAGATAATAAGTTAGTTGCCACTGGGTACACTGATGCTAGTTTTCAAACAAATGTTGATGATTTCAAATCTCAGTACACGTTCGTTTTCAATGGAGGAGAAGTAAGCTGGAAGAGTTCCAAACAAGCTATGATTGCTGATTCGACAACTGAAGCGGAGTACATTGCTGGATCGGAAGCTGTTAAAGAAGTTGTTGCGATTTCTGAGTTCCTGAAGGAACTAGGGGTTGTTCTGAGTGCTAGTTGTCCAATAACTATTTATTGTGACAACACTGGTGCAATTGCACAGGCAAAGGAACCAAGATCGACAAACAGAAACAAGCATGTACCGAGGAAATACCACATTCTCCGAGAGATGGTGGAGGCTGAAGATATTAGATTAGATTATGTTCTAATAGACAATAATCTAACAGACCCATTTACTAAACCATTGAGCTTGGTTAAGCATAATGGTCATTTTGAGAACATGAGAATTAGATATGTTGGTGGTTGGATCTAGGCCAAGTGGGAGATTGAAAGTATATGTAAAATTGAGTTGATTTGGGGAGGGGGTATGTCAGGTAATTATTTTCAAATGGGCTGGGCAGAAATGAAATTATATTGTCTAGGGGCATGGACGCGTAAATACTTTCCTTTCAGTGGGTATTTACTGTTGTTTCCCCTTAAATTAGGGCAAAACAATTTATATTCTACGTTATACCAAGTCTTGTCTCCACTTAAAGACACAAAAAATTAGGGAAAGAAAACCATCAGTCATTAGTCAATTCATAGTCCACTCACTTTCTCGTTAAGAAAGATTTTGGGGTTTCACAATATCGAGTCTTGATTGTGGATGGAATGTGTGTATATTGATTGTAGATGGAGGAAGTTGTGCTAATGTTTCTAGCCAAACTTTAGTTGAGCAATTGAAACTGCCTACATTGAAATATCCCCAACCCTAGTGGTTACAATGGCTTAGTGAGTGTGGTGAATTGTGGGTTACAAAGCGAGTTTTGGTTAAGTTCAAGATTGGAGCTTACCAAGATGAGGTACAATGCGACGTGGTACCAATGCAAGTATGCCATTTACTCTTGGGGATGTCGTGGCAATATGACAAAGGTGTGATTCACGATGGCTGAGCCAACACATATGCGGTTCAAAGTGAAGGTAAAAGTATCATACTCGAGCCTCTGTCACCAAATCAATTGATAGAAGATTATTATCGGATGAAGAAGTTTAAGAAAGAGGCTAAAGGTAAGGCTATTGTTGTGGTCGATCGTAAGTCCATATGACCACCGTCGGGTAATGAAAAGGAATGTGCAATCATGCAATCGGGAGAGTACTTCAAAGGTAACGATGAAAATAGAATGATGATTTGACTAGCATAAAGGTATTCTCTTGAGTGATAGTGATGATTTGTCTAATGCTAATCAATTGCCAAGTTTTGTTGAGAATCTCTTGCAGGATTTTATGGATGTATTTCTCGAGGAGATGACAAGCGAATTGTCTCCCTTTAGAGGCATTGAGCATCAAATAGATTTTATGTCAGGATCTTAAATTCTGAACAAACTAGCCTATAGGTGTAATTGAGAAGACACTACGGAACTTCAAAGGTAGGTTGATGAACTTTTAAGCAAGGGGTTAGTGCGGGAAAGTTTGAGTTTGTGCATTGTTCTTGTCATACTTATGCCAAAGAAAGATAGAACGTGGAAAATGTATGTCCATTATAGAGTCATCAACAAGATCACGATAAAGTATCGTCATCCTATTCCTAGGTTAGACGACATATTAGATGAGTTAAGTGGTTCTTTTTGGTTTTCTAAAATTGATCTAAGATCTAGCTACCATCAAATTTGGATGAAACCAGGTGATGAATGGAAGACTGAATTCAAGACCAAGTTTGGTCTCTATGAATGGTTAATGATGCTATTCGGCCTCTCTAACGCGTTGAGTACTTTCATGAGATTGATGAATCATATGCTTAAACTATTCATAAATAGGTGTGTTGTGATTTATTTTGATGATATTCTTATGTATAGTAAATATGTGGATGAATATGTTGATCACTTAAGGCAAATCCTTGATGTTTTGAGAAAAGAGAAATTGTATACTAATCTGAAAAAGTGCCTTTTGTGTTGAATGTGCTATTTTTCTTGATTTTGTTATGAGTGTTAGTGGAGTTGAAGTTGATGTGTCAAAAGTAGAAGCTATTAGAGATTTTACTACCCCGTCTAGTGTTACTCAAGTGATAAGTTTTCATGGGTTGGCTAGTTTTTATAAGAGGTTTGTGAAAGAATTAGCACCATAGCAACTCCATTGACAAAGTTGATAAAGAACGAACAATCGTTTATTTGGGAAGAATCCCAAGATAGGGCATTTAAGGAGTTGAAACATAGACTTAGTTCTGCCCCATTGTTACAACTACCCGACTTTAGCAAGACCTTTGAGATTGAGTGTGATGCTTCAGGAGTTGGGATAGGTGGAGTGTAATGCAAGAGGGGAAGCCTATAGCTTATTCCAGTGAGAAACTTAAAGGGGCAAGTTTGAACTATTCGACTTATGATAAAGAGTTGTTCGCCTTAGTAAGAGTTTTAGCCCATTGAAAGCATTACTTATTGCCGAGAGAGTTTGTGATTAGAAGTGACCATTAGTCTTTGAAACATCTTAGAGGTCAAGAGAAACTGGATAAGAGACATGCTACGTGGGTTGAGTTCATTTAAACTTTTCCATATGTGATTCATTATAAGAGAGGAAAAAGAGAAGTGGTGGTTGATGTCTTATCTAGGAAGTTTGCCCTAGCTACTACTTTGACTTCTCGACTTTTAGGATTTGAGAGCATAAAGTATATGTATGAGCATGATTCCAAGCTTAAGAGCATTAATGAGGATCTAGTGAGTGGGAAATGGGTACAGAAATATCAGTGTCATAATGGCTATCTTTTTAAGAAGGGGAGAGTGTGCATACCCATGTCTTCGTGGATGGATTTACTAATTCATGAGGCACATTGTGGAGGTTGATGGGTCATTTTGGGGTGGATAAGACCTTAGATATTCTTGATGATCAATTTTATTAGCCTAAGATGAGGCGAGATGTGATGTAATTTTGCGGTGCTTGTTTAGAATGTAAACGAGCTAAGTTTAGGTCAGTCTACATAGTTTGTATACTCCTTTACCAGTCCCTATTATCCCGTTGATTTATATATCTATGGATTTTGTTATGGGTTGACCACGTTCTAGGGCTGGTCATGATAGTATCTATGTTGTTGTGGATAGATTTTCTAACATGGCTCATTTCATCCCGTGTAAAAGTGTGATGATGCACAATATGTTGCTTATTTGTTTATTGCTAATTTGTTGAAATTGCATGGAGTGATGCGTACCATTATTAGTGACAGGGACATGAAATTCTCGAGTCATTTCTGGAGATGTTTATGGGGTGCACTTGGCACCAAGTTGTTGTTTTCGACTTCTTATCATCCTCAAACAGATGGACAAACTAAAGTTGTGAATTGTATTTTGGGAGCTCTACTTAGGACTATGACCAAAGGAAAATCTGGAAGTTGGGTTGATCTTTTGTCCATCATTGAGTTTGCTTATAATCGTATGGTGCATACAATGATAGAGAAATCTCATTTTGAGTGTGCATATGGTTTTAACTCATTGATTCTATTGGATTTAATATCTTTGTCTTGAGATGTTGTTTTGAATGTTGAAGGTAAAAGCAAGGAAGATTCATTGCTTAAACTTCATTCTAAGGTGAGACAAAATCTAGAAAAGGCATATGCCAATGTGGCGTCCAAGGAAAACAAGGGAAGAAAGAAGTTGGAGTTGCAAAATGGTGGCTGAGTTTAGGTGCATTTAAGGAAAGATCGGTTCCCAAACCAAAGAAAAGAAAAGTTGTCCGCGCGAGGAGATGGACCATTTAAAGTTTTGGAAAAGATTAATGATAATGTTTATGTTATTGATCTTCCGAGTGAGTATAATATTTCTGACCTGGTTCCATATTTTTCAGGTGATCCGGTCGAGGGTGATGATGCAGAGATTTCGAAGAGGAATTCATTCCACGAATGGGAGGATGATGCGGTCCAACCTGATCAAGACATATTTCAGTTGTCTCAGCCATTCACTATGAGTCAGACTATTCCTTGACGTTCACCTAGATTTATAGAAGAGTTTGCATTTTAGGAGTCATAGACACTGCCTAGCCCGTGTAAGCAACCTATGTGTCATGACCCGAGACGACGGGCCGCGACTGATGCCATACCTGGGCACTCTTATACCCACACATCACATATAACCAGCGGAAGCTTAAGAAAACTCATCATCTCATAAAATAAAAATAGGCAAGCCGACTAGGTTGCCACTATATACAGTTTTCCAAAACGAGTTACAACATATACAACCCACATGTATCCCAATACACATTTACCACCCGTACCTGTGTACAGACCTCTAAGAGTATGATAAAGAAATGTGACGGGATAAGTCTCCGCCGTACCCCTGAATATACACAATTCTATAATCAAAGACCTGTACCAAAATAACAAGCTCCGGAACAAGGGAGCTATCTCAACAACCTGAGCAGAGATCCTAAGCTCGAGGATCACCAAACTGAGTACCTCTACCTGCGGGCATGAACGTAGCCCCCCCCCCCCAGAAAAGGGGGTCAGTACAACAATGTACCAAATATGTAAACATAAAGTACAGTAAATAAGATCATAACTGGCCAAAAGATGACAGGAACAAGTATGAAAATCAAATACCAGATCCAACCGTGCCGTATAAAATAGAGCCAACTGTACCTTTTAAAAATGAGAATCAATTGTGTCTTTTAAAAGTGAGAGAGTCATATAAAGATCATAGATGTTTGTCCATATAACGTATCCCGACCCATTTGGGAGTGTCTTACACATAACGTATCCCGTCCCGTTGTGGGACTCGGTGTTCACACATAACGTATCCCGGCCTATTGTGGGACTCGATATTCTTTTACATATAATGTATCCCGACCAATTTGTGGGACTCGGTGTTTACACATAACGTATCCCGGCCCATTTGTGGGACTCGGTGTCTGAAGTAATAACACTTGCACGAATAGCTATCTTGAGAAACCATGTGCAATTTAAATCATATTTTGACTCTCAATGAAATAAAACCAAGGTACCAACATATCATGTACCAATCATTAAAATGAACTTTCATTTTAGAAAAACTAAGGTACCAACATATCATGTACCATTAAAGATTAAGATCTAATAAAATTATGTACGTCCGCCGTACACTCACTTTATAAAACTCAAGTTTCATCTTAGGAAAACCAAAGTACTATCATATCATATATCCCTTTAAATCATCATTTGGAAAATCAAGACACTTATCATATCATGTATCACATATAAATTAGGATCCAATGGAATTACGCACGTTCGCCGTACACCCATTGTCACGACCCGAACCCCGAGCCCGCGACTGGTGCCCTACCTGGGCACCCTTCTACCTAAATGACACAAGTAACCCGCAGAACTAAATAACATCTCTTTTTTTTTATAAAACCAACAAACATGTAAAGGCAAAGCCGATAAGGCTGCTATATATATAATCCAAAAAAACTACATTGTACACGAGTCCAATCCCAAATATGAAAACAGACCTCTAAGAGTTTTGCTGAACTATGACGGGACAAGGCCCCGCCGTACCCATAACTGTACAAAAGCCGGTAATGAAGGATCTATACCAAAATGATAAGCTCCGGAACAAATGGAGCTGTCCAAAAACTCTGAGTAAGGGTCCTACATTTGCAGATCACCAAACTGCGTACCTAAACCTGCGGCATGAATGCAGCCCCTCGGAGAAAGAGGGTTAATACGAAGAATGTACCAAGTAAATGAAACAATAAGTATTGTAAAGGAGATCACACAGTCCAAATATAACAGGAAGCAAGTATGATAACTCAAAATAACAGCACACTGAGCCTTACAAATATGAGAGTAATGCAATCATCTTTACCTTTTAAGTTATGCTTTTAAAAATGAGACTAATTGTTCCACTTTAAGTCATGAATACACACTGCACCCTTTCATTAATGAAATCACTACCGTTTCAAAACATGAAAGCCATGCCAATGTCAGGGTCACCCGCCCTTAGAATTATTATGCAATCCTACCATAGGACTATTTCACCCGCAAGGGACTATTTCACCAGCATAGGTCATGTGGACCCGCAATGAGCATCGGTACACGATACTCTCATCACGGAGAGCTAGTCCATGGATTATGTCCCGGGATTTGAACCCGCACGAGTCCTTCAGAATGAGTGTGTACCAACTCATATCATGGGAGTTACTCCATGATATATATGTACCATGTTGCCGGCCCTTTATGGAGGGACGCGGAGATGTGAAAATATGATACTTGCACGAATGACTATATGAGCAACCCATATGCAAGAAAATCATCTTTGACCCTTATTTATAATTAGATGTATGTCGCAATCATGGACGTTCTCACATGATCCAACTATACAACTTTCATAATAAGGCTTAGGTTGTGATCATGGACCTTCCCATATGATCCAACTACACCATTTTTAAATCATCATCGACTCTCATTAGCACAACTAGACTGAGCTATCATTTGAGCAGGCCAAAGTACTATCAATGCACAATTAGAATAACTACCATTTAAGCAAGCCAAAGTACTATCAAGACACAAAATAGAATAATTATCATTTAAGCAAGCCAAAGTACTACGTACGTCCTTTCCTTTTTATAAAATCCCAAGGCACTAGCCTTGCAACATCAAGTTACTTATTCTTCAAATTAAGTGACCTACACTCTTTATACTCTAGTCACTTCTTTCATGTACTACAATGAAACCAAATTCATTTATGAACCCCAAGACACTAACACTCATAGTATCAAGTCACTTCTACTTTTCAAATCAAGTTACACCTTTAGAAATTCAATTCAAGGTTTTGAATCAAGTAACTTCTACTTCCAAATCCTAAGTAACTCACACCTTTAAAACAAGTTACTTCTCTTTAAATCATGTCATTTATCCTCTTTTAAATAATCAAGTAAACCACTCTTTTGACTCCCCTAAAGCCGTTATAACTAACTTCCCATATAGCCATTATAACAAACTTTAGGTTTTGGAAACTAAGACACTATCTAAGAGATTATGAACCACTTTCTTTTTAAGACTCTAAGTACTTCAAGTAAAACAACTTTCACTTTTGGAAACCCAAATATTATCAAGGAAATGGATTATAACAACTTCCATTTAAACATCCAAAGTACAATCAAGGAAGTATATAGAACAACTTCTATATTAGGAAATCCAAGTACAATCAAGGAATAGATCATTTAAGGAGTAGGATTTACTCACTTTACAATAAGGAATCATGCTAGAAGAAGAGGAGATAGTTCACATACCTTTTTGGCGTAATCCACACGCTAAGTCAAATACGCCGCACGTAGAATGTCAACCTATAATGACCATAATATGTCTATCAACTTCTAGTTTCTAACGTAGAATGATACTAAGTATAAGGTCTCTTATTCTATGGAAAATTGGGCAGCACTTCCTTTGTTTCTACGTACTTTTCCACCTTTTCCAAGGCCCGAAATCAATAACCAATACGCCACATTTAAGGCACAACCAATAACTAACCAAAGGGGATTACACGCCTAACTGGACGTGTAAAATTTTGCCCCACAATTCATATAAAACAGTCCAATATTTTAAGGGTATTCTCGGCCACAACTAAGTCCTTTTCCTTAATTTATTTTAATCCAATTCTCATTCCAACATGTTATATAAGTTATACTAACTATCAACAACCATATTTCCTTCATTATATAACATGTAACAAGTGATAATACCAATAAGAATGATCAACAACTTCAATGGCTAACATGCCATGTCTCGGCTTCAACCCTCCAATATGGTCCAAACCTTTTTAAATCTTCATTCTTTATATCACAAGCTTATTTATATACTACTACAACATGAAATCTTCAATTACCTTAAGAAGACAATGATCCTTACCTCAATATGCCCAAAATAATCCAAGTTTAAAAGTCGATCCTTAGCATATTCCTTGCTCCCATTCTTTACGTTCCAATCCACTATATGCAATCCTTAGAAGCTCATAACCAACTTCTATTTAAGTTTCAACACCAAAGTTGAAGATGTGACGCCCCGAAACCCGGGCCCGTCACTGGTGCCTTACCCCGGGCACCCTAGTGATACAACATCAGAGAAAACCAGCGGAAATAAAAACTTTACACATGAAATGAGAGACATAAATAAATAAACAGGCCAACCCAACCGTTGCCTTCAGTATATATACATAAAACCCGAACAGTTATCCTTTTTACAAACCACGCTTACAACGATGCTACTGCACTCTAAGATATACAACAACTATGACGGGACGGGCCTCGCCATACCACGAATGTACAAGTACCTACAATGACAGGACTATACCAAAGATAAGCCTCAGGAACGGGCTTCCAACGCCGACTGCGATCCTATGGCGAGATCAACCAAGCGGTGTACCTACTGCGGCGTGAACGCAGCCCGAAGGAGGTCGAGATAACGGTACCAAGTATGTGGCTGAAAATCGTAATGAAATCACATTTCATCATTTTATAAAACCATTTCGCAATAAGTAAGCGATTATGTCAAGTAAGGGACGATATCCCGGAATAATCACTCACACATAATTATGGGTCTCGCCCGTAATACCACTCTGCCCGTGGAACTCATTCTCACCGCTGGCGGTACATGATGTAAAACAACACCCGTATGTGAACACGAACACTAGATCACGCTGCGTCATCAAAACCGATCGGGCGAGTAGAATAGCCAACTACGGTCAAAAGCTAGTCATATCCCATCACGCAGGCAATGCGGAAGCCAACTACCGATCAAAAGCTAGCCACGCAAGCCGAGGCAAGTATCTTAAGCTAACGTCTGATAGCCTCACCGTCTCACAAGATATGGCCGAGGCAAGTATCTTAAGCTATCTACCGGAGGCTACGGGTGCGAGAAAATGACCGAACAAGTATCTAAAGTGTGCACGAACCACACGTACAAACCAAGCCCGTGATCGCCGTCGCGCGGCAAGCTTCATGGATTAGCGGTCCGTGGACTATGATGCGAACCTCACGATGACCGCGTACGGCGATCTTACCTCGGAAGTCATGGCCATGAAACCATCCTCGGGCGCGTGCGTGGAACATCCATCACGTCGGCATGTCCAAAGAAATAAATCGGATAGCGGCCTCCAGAGAGTCACGGCGATGCGAAACAACGATCGATACTCAAAGTGGGCGCATACTCGTGGACCACCCAACGCCGTCGATGTCGATCAATCAATCGGATAAGCCCTCCACGGAGAGTCACGAAGACATCAACAAAACACTTGCACATCAAAGACTATCACAACAAGCATAGGCAAGTTTAACATACATTCATTTTAATCAACAATCCGGGTTTCAAACCCAAAATACTACATACTTTCCTTCTTTCAAAAAGACCTCTTTCTACGTAAAAGCCACATGATACTAATACTCGTAGTATATAAAGAAAACACGTTTTACTTTTAAAACCAAATTACTTCACCTTCGTAAAAATCTTTACAAGGCTTTTAAAATCAAGTACTCTATACTTTATAAACTAAGTGCTTTTCTTTTAGAACAACATCAAGTATACTCTTTTTAAAACCCAATTAACTTACTCTTTTCAAAACAAGTAACCTATACTTAAATCAAGTTACTTCTCCTTTTCCGAAAACAAGTCGTTATAAGTCAAGTCTCTTATCTTTCAAGATCAAGTCTCTTAACTTTCAAAATCAAGTCGTTTTACTGTCAAAACCAAATCTTTCTTTTATCTTCATAAAGTCGTTATAACTAACTTCCCATAAAGCCATTATAACACTTTATGTTTTAAAACAAACAAAAATCGTTTCACACACGTACGTCTACCGTACTATATAGTTCAGTACAATCATGCTCAAGAGTATAGGATGAATCACATACCTTTAGCTTAAACCACAAGCCAAGTCAAGTATGCGCGCGTAGAAAGATCCACCTATAACAACCACAATATATAAATCAACTTCTAGCACTCTCGTAGAATATTCTAAACACAAGATTCCTTATTCTACTGAAATTTGACACCTCCCCGCTATCACATAAATCTCCTCCTAACGGGCCATTACGGGCCAACTCCCGAGGATTACACGTCTAAGGGCGTGTTCAAATATCTTCACAATAATACTTACACAAGTCTCTGTAAAATGCAGTCAATGTAAATCTGATTCAATCCTTTATAATCATCCTTCCAATATAATATACTCAAGTATAACTACTACAACATGTAATATCCAATTCTGATAGGGACGTAGATCATTACCTCGATAAGCCCAAAAATTATCCAAGTTATAAGTCGATCTCGAGCAACGTTTAGCTCGATCCTTACGCTCGACCCGCTCAGCGACCCTTAGAAGTTTCTAAACAACTTCTCTAAATACTTCCACCAAGCTAGGAAGATTTTTCTAGGGTTTCGTTTCTGGTATTGGAATAAAGTAGTATTTAGGGCTCCCAGTATTGAAATAACTTTGGAATACTACTAGGGATACTAGGCCAAGGTATTTGGGATTATACAACAATACACCAAGTATTTTCTACACAAGAGGAGGGGACGAAATCTACACAAAGGAGGGAAAACATTTGCTTTGGAAAGCTTTCAAGTGAGGATGATTTTACTCTTGAAGCGAGGGTATTTATAGAAGAACGAGGCCAAGATCAATATAAGTGTAGGGTCAAGATTGGGCCATGTGTGTGTGGGTCCCACCACACCACATGGCCAAACGAAAATGGTGCCAAGTGTGAGGGCCAATCGGCGAGGGGCCAGTGGCTGGCAGACATCCACCCATTCGACCAAGTGCCACATGGGGTGACACGTGTCGCCCCAATTCGTCCAAAATATTTCGTCTTAGAAAATATCCAAAATACCGAAATCTCAAAAACAAAGCGGGCCACAAAATCAGTAAATTTCTCCGTGGGTCCCACGTGACCATTTACGAAAATAAAACCTCAAAATTCTAATATAATCCAAGAAGTCCAAATACCAAATCGGGAATCCAATTCCCGTTAACGAACCTTTTTCTTCACAAAAACCGGAACTTTTACGTCGAAAAAATCAAATCTTCCTTTCTTTCCAAACTTTACGCCGTATTCTCGCACGCGTGCGTCCTCACATACATACCACGGAACTACGGGGTATAACATTCTTCCTCTTAGAAACATTCGTCCGAATGTTCCTTCTAAGTCTCCAAACGAGCGTGTCTTGGTATAGTCTTCACTACTTATACTTACGAAACCAATCACGCCATCAATGGCCATAGTATAACATACAAATCCAAGCTAACGAGGAAATCATTTCTAATCTCACATGACTCCTACTAGCTTCAATTTACTCTAAGGCCTATCTCGGCCTTCACGATCCGATCGATCGAACACGTCCCGAACTCATACGATGGTTACCTAAACTTGGGCCTAGCACCCTCGTGACCCTACCACCGTGGACCACCTCGACCCACCTCCAATCCGGGTGCGGGTTGACCGCGACAGCCTCAACCCGACCATTATCTCGCTTGATCTCTCGTTCCCTGATCCGGAACAATCTTACTAATTCACGTCATGAAAGCTACCACTTCCATCTTACACTACCCATGGAATTATCACACCAACATAATGCTATCAGAACATAATAATTAAAAATATACTTATCTTAATACAAATGCATACTAGTCTCTTAGAGGTCAAGGATATACCTGATATCACAAAAACAAATAGGCGATTTCAAGGACCGTTATAACTGGGAACTTCCACCACGACCCCTGCCCTGGCCTGCCGGTATATGAACACCCTGCCTAGCTATCGAAGGCGAAGAACCCATGACAAATCCCGGTGAGTCTCAACATCCGCGCTACCTCTGGTAGGACAATTTCTCGCAAAATGGCCCCGCTGGCCACATGTAAAACAAGTCCTCTGACACTCCCCCGAATGGGGTTTACCACACTGGTTACACTTAGGTCGGGGTGGCTTCCTCGCGGCGCTGACTCCCGAAAAACTGAACCCTTGGAGCCCTGACCTGCTCATGAATACCCTGGAGGCCACAAGGCGTGAGGACCACTGCATCTTGGCGGCGTAACTAGTCTCTTTGAGGCGGTCCGCCTTGAAAGTTACCAAAGGACCTGCTGTCACGGCCTCTTCTGGCGATATTGGTCGATCAATCGGTCTCTGTGCCTCACACCAGTGCATGAGCTGCGTGCGGGCGATGTCCATGCCGGTGAGCGATACACGAACAAGACTACGCCAGTAGTCGTCAAGCCTGTGACGTAGCGGTGCACTCTGTCCTCCATATTAGCTACTAACGCGAGGACATATCGAGCCAACGAGTCGAACTCTACGTTGTACTCCCGGCGCGTCCTCACTGTCTCGGCGCCGAAACACAGCCGGCCGTGCCCTCGCCATCTGCGGCGGCAAGAAATGGTGAAATGCCTCGAGAACTTCGTCCCAAACAGTGAGCGCATGCTCCCCGGGGACGGCTCATGAATCAAACCGATCATTGCGGTATCACGCGGCCGATGCGAACCGAAAATCACGGACTCGGTCTCGAAGCCTTGATCACTCGCATGATCTCTTCAGAATCGACGGATGAACTCCTGCGGATCATCCTCGAGCCTCGACCGTAGAACTCGGCGGGATCTGACTCGAGAAAATCCGTAGCCTCAAACTATCCGATGCGGGATGAACTACGGGGCTCTGGGCTGAACTGCTGCATCGGCCTCTCGCCGTGTCGGCCACGATCACGGCGATGGCGGGCCATCTCCTTGTAACCCATCTCCTGCTGCTCCGGTGTGGGGTGGAGGCTCAGTATGCAGTGGTCTCTGCGACCACGCTGCGGCTCTAACCTCTCTTTGAAATTTGGCGGCGTCGCAAAACTTCGCCGTCGAAGAACTATCTCAGGTAATGACCGGGCCTGCGCCCTCGTACTCCTCTGTGTCCACTAGCAGCTCCCACGGCTGCCTTGCCCTTCGGGCGGGTTGCACTGCGGAGGCATAGCGCGAGAAAGAACACGTCGGAAGAGTCCAACTTACAACATCGCTCTAAGGCACGATCTCGAGTGAGAAGAATAGAAACCAATCCTAAATGTCCTGCTGACCTCACGATTATAGATGTGGTGCACAACACACCGATAATCAAGACTCTACTAGACACGATGCAGAGACACTTTCAGAGGATTAAGCGCTCCGATACCACTTGTGGCCGAAACCGGGCGTCACGGTGCCTTACCGGGCACCCTAGTGATACAACATCGAGAAAACCAGTGAAATAAAAACTTTACACATGAAATGAGAGACATAAATAAATAAACAGGCCAACCCAACGTTGCCTTGGTATATATACATAAAACCCGAGCAGTTATCCTTTTTACAAACCACGCCACAAGTGATTACTCTGACCTCTAAGATATACAACAACTATGACGGGACGGGGCCGCCATACCACAATGTACAAGTACCTCTGATGACGGGGACTATACCAAAAGATAAGCCTCGGAGGAAGAGCTTCCAACGCTGACTGCGATCCTATGGCGAGATCAACCAAGCGGTGTACCTCTACTGCGGCGTGAACGCAGCCCGAAGGAGGTCGATAACGGTACAGTATGTGGCGAAAATCTGTAATGAAATCACATTTCATCATTTTATAAAACCATTTCGCAATAAGTGATTATGTCAAGTAAGGGGCGCGATATCCCGAATAATCACTCACACATAATTATGGGTCTCGCCCATAATACCACTCCTGCCGTGGAACTCATTCCTCACCGCGGCGATACATGATGTAAAACAACACCCGTATGTGAACTGAACACTAGATCACGCTGCGTCATCAAAACCGTCGGGCAAGTAGAATAGCCAACTACCGGTCAAAAGCTAGTCATATCCCATCACGGGCAAGTGCGGAAGCCAACTACCGATCCAAAGCTAGCCACGAATCGGCCGAGGCAAGTATCTTAAGCTAACGTGCAATAGCCTACCGTCTCACAAGATATGACCGAGGCAAGTATCTTAAGCTATCTACCGGAGGCTACTGGTGCGAGAAAATGACGAACAAGTATCTAAAGTGTGCACGAACCACGCGTACAAACCAAGCCCGTGATCGCCACGTCGCGCGGCAAGCTTCATGGATTAGCGGTCCATGGACTATGATCGAACCTCACGATGACCGCGTGCCCGGCATCTTACCTCGGAAGTCATGGCCATGAAACCATCCCATCGGGCGCGTGCGTGGAACATCCATCACGTCGGCATGTCGAAGAAATAAATCGGATAATGGCCCTCCCAGAGTCACGGCGATCTGAAACAACGATCAATACTCAAAGTGGGCGCATACTCGTGGACCCAACGTCGGTATGTCGGTCAATCAATCGGATAGCCGGCCCTCCTGCAGAGTCACGGCAAGACATCAACAAAACACTTGCACATCAAAGACTATCACAACAAGCATAGGCAAGTTTAACATACATTCATTTTAATCAACAATCGGGTTTCAAACCCAAAATACTACATACTTTCCTTCTTTCAAAAGACCTCTTTCTACGTAAAAGCCACGTGATACTAATACTCGTATATAAAGAAAACACGTTTACTTTTAAAACCAAATTACTTCACCGTAAAAATCTTTACAAGGCTTTTAAAATCAAGTACTCTATACTTTATAAACTAAGTGCTTTTCTTTTAGAACAACATCAAGTATACTCTTTTTAAAACCCAATTAACTTACTCTTTTCAAAACAAGTAACCTATACTTAAATCAAGTTACTTCTCCTTTCGAAAACAAGTCGTTATAAGTCAAGTCTCTTATCTTTCAAGATCAAGTCTCTTAACTTTCAAAATCAAGTCGTTTCTTTATCAAAACCAAATCTTTCTTTTATCTTCATAAAGTCGTTATAACTAACTTCCCATAAAGCCATTATAACACTTTATGTTTTAAAACAAACAAAAATCGTTTCACACGTCGCTCACCGTACTATATAGTTCACAACAATCATGCTCAAGAGTATAGGAAGAATCACATACCTTTAGCTTAAACCACAAGCCAAGTCAAGTATGCCGCGCGTAGAAAGATCCACCTATAACAACCACAATATATAAATCAACTTCTAGCACTCTCCGTAGAATATTCTAAACACAAGATTCCTTATTCTACAGAAATTTCGGCAGCACCTCCCCCCCCGCTATCACATAAATCTCCTCCGCTACCAGGCCAACAACTCCCAGGGGATTACACGTCTAACCGGACGTGTTCAAATATGTTTCACAATAATACTACACAAGTCTACTGTAAATACAGTCCAATGTAAATACAGTTCAATCCTTTATAATCATCCTTCCAATATAATATACTCAAGTATAACTACTACAACATGTAATATCCAATTACAATAGGGGGACATAGATCATTACCTCGATAAGCCCAAAAATTATCCAAGTTATAAGTCGATCCTGAGCAACGTTTAGCTCCAATCCTTACGCTCCAACCCGCTGTGACCCTTAGAAGTTTCTAAACAACTTCTCTAAATACTTCCACCAAGCTAGGAAGATTTTTCTAGGGTTTCGTTTCTGGCTATTGGAATAAAGTAGTATTTACGGGCTCCTAGTATTGAAATAACTTTGGAATACTACTAGGGATACTAGGCCAAGGTATTTGGGATTATACAACAATACACCAAGTATTTTCTACACAAGAGGGGAGGGGGACGAAATCTACACAAAGGGAGGGAAAACATTTGCTTTGGAAAGCTTTCAAGTGAGGGATGATTTTACTCTTGAGCGAGGGTATTTATAGAAGAACCAAGGGCCAAGATCAATATAAGTGTAGGGTCAAGATTGGGCCATGTGTGTGTGGGTCCCACCACACCACATGGCCAAACGAAATGGTGCCAAGTGTGAGGGCCCAAATCGGCGAGGGACAGTGGCTAGGCGACGTCCACCCATTCGACCAAGTGCCACGTGGGGTGACACGTGTCGCCCCAATTGTCCAAAATATTTCGTCTTAGAAAATATCCAAAATACCGGAAATCTCAAAAACAAAGCGGGCCCACAAAAGTAAATTTCTCAGTGGGTCCCACGTGACCATTTCTGAAAATAAAACCTCAAAATTCTAATATAATCCAAGAAGTCCAAATACCAAATCTGGGAATCCAATTCCCATTAACGAACCTTTTTCTTCACAAAAACCGGAACTTTTCCGTCGAAAAAAATCACATCTTCCTTTCTTTCCAAAATTTCTGTCGTATTCTCGTACGTACGTCCTCACATACATACCCTGGAACTACGGGGTATAACAGAAGAACACCTTAGGCTTTCATGGTGCGACTCACGGATCAACGTAGTATTTCCGGGGTTTAAGGGGTTGTTTTTGCTTAGTATACCACTAGGGATCTTTGGTTTGAATATGGGGATTTATCAACAAGGATTGAAGAATTTTTCGTCTTGGAAGTGGGCCTTGGCCGAGAGCCCTCTAAGGAGTGAGAAAAGTTTCTTGAAAATTTCTCTAAGTGTTAAGTCTTGCACCTCTATGTGTATATATAATGTAGACAAGGAAGGGGATCATGACAACTGTAGGGACAAGATTGGGGACAAGTGTGTGTGGGACCCACTTGTCCACTTGTCCAACAAATATCTTGCACACACTTGGCCACTTGGCCACCAAGGTTCTCGCCCAACATGGGTCATGTGGGGGTGACACGTGTCACCCTCCTATTGGTCCAAAATATTTCATCCTCCAAAATATCCATAATTGGTCAAAATATCGAAAACCTTGTAGGCCCTACAAAATAGTAAAATTTCCCGGGTGGGCCCCACATGACCAAATCCGAAAATAAAATTCCATAATTCCAATAAATTCTATAAGTCTCACTTACCAATTTTGAGAACCCAATTCCAATTAATAAACCTTTTTCATTCACGAGGTTCGGATAATTTTCCTTAGGAAAAAGAAATCTTTCTTTCGTTCCACATTTAAAGTCTTGTTTTCCCACGTACGCTCTCATATACATGTCTTGGAACTATGGGGTGTAACACTCATTTCATATACTTTATGCCAAAAAAAGAAGGAAGAGTTTCACATACCGCGAATATTTCCAATAATCCTGTATTTGATTGGTGATAACGGATCCGAATTTTCCTAATTAATTCTTATATGGGTCGTGAGTAGTTATATGATGAAACCTTATATAATCAGCTATGAACTAGAAAATGTAAAACAAATTGGTTATATCTTAGCTTCTATGTAGATGGCGTTCTAATCATTTTAATATAATTGTTTGTCGATACCTTTTTCATTTAACGCTGCAATGACTTATTTCAACACGTCTATGAGAACATACCCAATTATTATTAAAACAGTCTCCTTGATACTTATCAGTTACTTTAAATTAGCAAGGTCGAACCGACTCCAACGCTTACTAAGAACTCTTATGAATATTAACATCTCTCCTCATATGCCTTAATAAGGACTTAGGAACAACTTAGACATGCTTTTAGCATAGAATCAATAACATGAATACCTCTTAACTTCTAAGAGTAGAATTAATTATGAAACAATACCGCAGGTATATTTCGTACGTAGAACATGCCAAAAGAAGGAGGGATAGTTCACATACCTTATCGGCTATACCCACACGAAAAGTAGAATACGTCTCAATGTACTTCAACCTATAACAACATAAGTACGTCTATCAAATTCATGCTTACTAGTATAAGACATATACCAAGTAAGGGTTCTCTTTTCATATAAAAAATTGGGCAGCACTTCCCCTATAAATGCTCCCATCCAGAACTTACAAACAAGGCCAAATACACCAATAACCGAGCACCAATTAAGGGCACAACTAAACAGTTAACCAAGGTGATTCACACACCTATTTCTCACATAAAACAACCCCTTAATCCTTACTAAAATAATCCAAAAAAACAGTCCATATTCCAACAACAATGAGGGTAAGATATGAAGCATTTCTACACTTTTCTACACCCTCATTCCTTTAGGACATACGTTAGCAATTACCACATCTAAACATGCATAAACAGTGACTAAATTTTCAACATATACACGCATAAAATAGCCCTTAAAACAACACGACAATATCCAACAATTTATATGAAGTTCTCGGCCACAACAAGACTTCAAGCCAAGGCCCTTTTTCACGACTCTTTATAATCCAATTCGTTACAACACTTTCATATAAACAGTTTATACTTTCCATAATAAGATTTCCTTCATCTAAAAACATGTAGCAAGTGGTGATAACAACAACAATAACCAACGAATCCAAGTAATGAAAAATAGCCAAGAATCGGCCAACATGCTAACAACAACCACATGCATTTTCTTGCTTCCAACCCTTCTAAATATATGTTCATCCATTAACTATAACATCATTTATCTACCAATAACTTAGTCAGAGGAAGAACTCTTACCTCTACTTTAGCCAAAGTAGTCCTTAGGTTTTCGGCTCACACTTCACTTTCACACCACTTCTTCACGCTACAACCACATGCACGTATCCTCTACAAGCTTATAACCATCTTCCTTTCATGTTTTCCTTCCAAAAAGTTCATTTCCAAGCCTACGCTTTCAAGACACTTTTCGACCAAACCGTGGTTTAAAGTTCTTAGAGAGTTAACTTGGCTTAGAACTTAGGTAAAGGGCTTAATCTTGGAAAATAAGTTGTCTTTGATCTTCACTTTTGCTATGGTTGGTTCGAAACTTGGAGAGAAAGGAAAGAAGAGAGAAATAAATTTTGTGGTGAAAAGATATTATGAGCCAAGTCTTGCAAGACTTATCTTATATAGATAGAACTTGTAATCACAAGTGGGGAGGGACACGTGTCACTCTCTCATTGGTCATAATCATCTCTTCACAAAAAATTCTTTACACTTAGCTAAAATATCTTAAAATTTGATGGGCCCACAAAATTATGAAATTTTCGATGGACTCCATATTATCAATGCCAAGACTTCATAATACAATACTAAGTCCATAAATCCATATTAAGGAATTTAACTACAAGTTAATAAATTTTCGTCGTCACATTTTTATCCCAAATTTTTCCATAAGAAAATGTAATTATACTTTCCTTCCAACATTCAAATCTTATTTCCATAATCATGTTCTCAATTAAATGTCTTGGAATTACGGGGTGTAACATTCTTCCTCTCTTAGAAACATTCGTCCTCAAATGTTCATCAAAGGTCTCAAGTTATAAAAATTTCGGCATAGTCTCTTTTAACTATACCTATCAACCTATACTCGTTAGTGTCGGTGCTGCGGCCCTGAATTACTTTCGCTCCTCTGATGTTTCAGCACCGCGGTCCTGCACGTCGGCACCGCGGTGTTGTGCCTGAAATTCACAACTCGCATTTTTCTCACTTACTCTCTTCTTATTCTATAAGTTCCAACCATACTCAGCAAACCAAATATGCCGCACCGGGCCACAATATAATACATAGTATCATCCATCAATCAAAATAGTCAAATAGGAAATCGAATTACCTGTAGGCGCAGGGAACAAGTGAGGATATCCCTCTTCATCTCATCTTCTGCTTCCCATGTCATCTCTTCCCTATTATTGTTTTGCCACAACACCTTGACGGGAGACACGTCCTTAGTACGCAACCTTCTCACTACTCGTAATTATAAACAACTTCAATTCTTTTGACACTTGTTCATTCCTTTTCTTACTTGTCGTACTCTTCATAATTCCAAAATATCCTGGTATACATACGTAATCTCAAGCATTGCTCCTGATTCCAATCCTTGGCGTTACTATATCCAAACTTGGTCATTATACTTAGATTCAAATTTCTTCACTTACCTCGTAGCTATGACTTTCTGTCAATGGCGTTTTTAGTAAAGGATTTTGTTACACCATGTAATACCAGGGCTACTAATTGAGAACGTGATTAAGGATTTAAGATTTGAATTTTGGAAGAAAATAATTATTACATTTTCTTAAGAAAAATTTCAGAAAAATGTGACGACGAAAAAATTATTAACTTGGAGTTTAATAGTAATTGGATTTATGGACCTAGTATTGGATTACGAAGAATTAGAATTGATAATATGGGGCCCGCCGAGAATTTCACAATTTCGACGGGCCCTTCGATTTTAAGATATTTTGGACAATATCTAGATATTTTTAAAGGGAAAAAATTTTGGCCAATGGGAGGGTGACATGTGTCCCTCCCCAACTTGTCTTGCAAGACTTAACTATATAGATATGGATGCAAGATTTAAAGGTCTCATAATATCTCATCTTCTCCAACCTTTTTTCTCTCTTCTTTCCTTAGCCTTAGATTTCAAAATTCCATTGGAAAATGAAGATCAAAGACAAGTTATTATCTTGGATTAAGAACCCTAACCAAGTCTTAAACCAAGTTAACTCTCCAAAACCCTCCAAGAATCTGTTTGGGCCGAGAATGGTCATTAAAACCCTATCTTGTTCGTCGACTTTTTGGAAGTAAAACAAGAATGGAAGTTGGTTATAAACTTGTAGAGGATACATGTGTGTGATTGGAACTTGAAGAAGTGGAGCAAAACGAAAACTGCGGGCCAAAAACCTTAGGGCATAGTCACGGCTTTTTGGGTAATTTTTGGTAAGAACTCTTCTTCCTCTTGATGTAATTAGATATTACATGTTATTATGGTTAGTAGATGAGCATGTGTTAAGAAGAATGAAGATTAAAAAGTGTTTGGACCATTTTTTAATGTTGGGGCCGAGAATAGGCAACTTTCAGATCTTTGGAGTTTGTTGGTTATTGTTGTTGTTATCTTCACCTATTGCATGTTAAAAATGGAGTAAAATTGTTGTATATAAGTTGTTATATCATATATAGAAGTGTTGGAACTTGAATTGGAATAAAATGGATTAAGGAAAGAGTTATCGGATTGTAGTTGTTGGCCGTGGAATCTATAAAATTGTTGGACATTGTTATACAGTTTGTAGGGACTGTTTTAGGGCGTTGGAATTCTGAAAATTCAGCCCTCTTATTACATGATTAAGTATGGGTATTTCTAATGAAAGTCCTAAGAGATTAAGGGTATAAAAAGGTGTTAAAAGGATTCACATTGTACCCTTGTCGTTGTAGGATATTGGACTATTTTTATGGACTATTTTGTATAGATTAAGGGGCCGAATTTTACACGTACAGTAGGCGTGTAATCCCATTTGGTTGCTGTTTGGTTGTGCCCTTAATTGGTGCTTGATTGTTGATGAATTTGGGTATTATTAAAAGGTGGAAAAGTACGTATTTATAGGGGAAGTGCTGCCCGAATTTTTATAGGAAAAGAGAGCCCTTACTTGGTTTATGTCCTACTTTAGAAGCACGTGTTGATATACATGTTATTGTTGTTATAGGTTGAAGTACATCGAGACGTATTTTAGATTGTAGAGTTGGTTAGTCGTCAATAAGGTATGTGAACTATCCTTTCTTCTTCTAGCATGATTCCTTTTTATAAAGTGAGTGGATCATATTCCTTAATGATATATTCTCTTGATAATACTTGGGTTTTATAAAATGGAAGTTGTTATATCCATTCTCTTAATAATACTTTGGGTTTTATAAAATGGAAGTGTTATATCCATTCTCTTGATAATAGTTTAGGGTTCTAAAATGAAAGTTGTTTACCTATTCATTTGATAATGTCTTGAGTTTTTTTGTTGTGAAAATGATAGTTCATTCTATTTGTGCTAATGAGGGTCAAAGATGATTTAAATTGCACATAGTTGCTTGTGATAGTTATATGTAAATTCATTTATATTTGAACCGTGTTCCATAATGGACCGGGTAGTATACCCTAATGGGCAGGGCAATATACATTAATGGGCAGGGCAATATATATTACATGACTTTACCGTGTCCCAGAATGGACCGAGCAGTATACCTTAATGGGCAGGGCAGTATATATTACATGACTTTCCCAGAAGGGGTCGGACAGAATACCTTATTTACTTTACCGCGTCCCAGAAGGGGCCGGGCATAATACCTTATTGACTTTACCGCGTCCCAGAAGGGGCCAGGCAGAATACCTTATTAACTTTATCGCGTCCCAAAAGGGGTCGGGCAGAATACCTTATTGACTTTATCGCGTCCTAGATAGGGCCGGGCAAAATACCTTACATGGCAGTATTTGTGTATAATGTTCGGGTTTAACTCTCATGACAATATTTGTTTATATGGACAGACGTCCATAATTTTGACATGAATTTCATATCTTGAAAAGGTATAGTGTACTGGTATTTGATTATTATACTTGTCTCTTGTTATTTGTTTGTCCTGTTATAATCTCATTTACAGTACTTATTGTTTCACATACTTGGTACATTTTTTGTACTGACCCTCTTTCTCCCGGGGGTTGTGTTCATGCCGCAGATTTAGGTACGTAGGTTGGTGATCTGCAAGTGTAGGGTCCTTGCTCAGAGTTTTGGGATAGCTCCATTGTTCTGGAGTTTATCATTTTGGTAATGATCTTTCAGTACAGGTTTTTTTACATTTATGGGCACGGCGGGGCCTTGTCCCGTCATAGTATATTGTTCAAACTTTTAGAGGTCTGTATTCATATATGGGATTGGACTCGTGTACAGTGTAGTTTCATTTTGGCTTATATATATATAGCGGCGGCCTTGCCGGCTTTGCCTTTTCTTATTAAAAAAATGATGATGATGAGTATCTTTATCTTTCGCGGGTTACTTGGGATGAATGGGTAGAAGGGTGCCCAGGTAGGGCACCAGTCGCGGGCCCGGGGTTCAGGTCGTGACAAGAGTGGTATCAGAGCAGTCAGTCCTCGGAATGTCTACATACCGTGTCTAGTAGAGTCTTGATTATCGGTGTGTTGCGCGCCACATCCATAAACAGGAGGCTACAGGACATTTAGGATTTGTTTTCTATTCTTCTTACTTGGAGATCGTGCAATAGAGTTGTATTATTAGGATAATCCCTCTCTGATGTATTATTGTGTTACAACTATGCCTCTGAGGAAGGCATCAGTTGCCCAGAAGGGCAAATCAGTAGCGGGAGCTACTAGTCAGACTCAGAGAGTTACTAGGGCTCATGCCCAGTCTATACAGGTTATTGCGCAGTCGGTGAGTTCTTCTGCACCGGTTTTTGAGGCCCCAGCACCTGAGCCTCCAGCTCTCCAGTCAGGGGAAGACTATAGGACCATTAGAGGTAGAAATATTTTTGTTTAGTAATGAGTAGAATGAAGGATGTTGGCAAGAATGATAAAGTGAATGAAACTATAGATGTGTAGGGTTCACAAGGTGTAATTACCCCATAACAGTGTAAAGACTGATAGTAGGGGATGTACAGTAGGAATACTTCGATCAAAGGTAACGAACCTCTAATGAGAGAAACGAATAGTGAGAAACACTTTGAGATAGGAAAGAGATTCATTTTAGACCATGACTGAGAGTTAATTGTGATGATACACACACCTTAGATTCAGTAACATTGTCCATAGGTGTTCGTGGTTGAGATACTACTAGTATTAGAGTTTACACTGGTTAGTAAACAAAGCTAGGCAGACAATAGGATCATTCACCAACCAGTAGTTTGACTAATGTGAGGACGGAGAAGAGAAGTTGACATGAGGGAACACATCAGTTAGTTGAGTGGGATTCCGACTGAAGGATTCAGATAGTGATAGCTTATGGATTAGAATACGGCGGGGTCATCCCTAGTACGGGAAGAGAAAGGAACGTCTGAAGATCTCATTTTGGAAAGGACTGCAACCTTCGAGTATTGTGAGAAGGGACCTCATATGGAAGGTCCATTGGTGTATATACATGTGATATATTGTGGCCGTGTGTGGCATCGTTGATTTTGTGGAGTATTGGTTGATAGGTATAGTAAGGAGACGACGTCGGAATCTGTAAAGTTTGAGACCCACTATGAACATTCGGGACGAATGTTTCTAAGGGGGGAAGGATGTTACACCCCGTAATACCAGGGCTACTAATTGAGAACGTAATTAAGGATTTAAAATTTGAATTTTGGAAGGAAAGAATTATTACATTTTCTTAAGGAAAATTTCGGAAAAATGTGACGACGGAAAAATTATTAACTTGGAGTTTAATACTTCTAATTGGATTTATGAACTTAGTATTGGATTATGAAGAATTATAATTTATAATATGGGGCCCGCCGAGAATTTCACAATTTCGCCGGGCCCTTCGATTTTAAGATATTTTGGACAATATCTAGATAATTTAAAGGGAAAGAATTTTGGCCAATGGGAGGGTGGCATGTGTCCCTCCCCAACATGTCTTGCAAGACTTAACTATATAGATATGGATGCAAGACTTAAAGGTCTCATAATATATCATCTTCTCCAACTCTTTTTATCTCTTCTTTCCTTAGCCTTAGATTTCAAAAATCCCTTGGAAAGTGAAGATCAAAGACAAGTTATTATCTTAGATTAAGAACCCTAACCAAGTCTTAAACCAAGTTAACTCTCCAAAACCCTCTAAGAATCTGTTTGGGTCGAGAATGGCCATTAAAACCCTAGCTTATTCGTCGACTTTTTCGAAGTAAAACAAGAGGGAAGTTGGTTATTGTTACACCCCGTAAATTCCAGGACATGTATAAGAGAATAGACGGGAGAACACAAGACTTAAAAATTTGAACGAAAGAAAGAATTATTTTCCGAAGGAATAATCTTCCGAACCTCGGGAAGGAAAATTGTTCGTTAATGAGAATTGGGTTCTCAAATTTGTTATTTAAGACTTTTAGAATTTATCGGAATTATGGAAGTTTATTTACAGAGTTGGATACGTGGGGCCCACCCGAGAAATTTTACGTTTTTGTGGGGCCCACGAGGTTTCCGATATTTTGACCAATTAGGGAAATTTCGGAAAACGAAATATTATGGACCAATGGGAGGGCGACACGTGTCACCCTCCACATGTATCATCTTGGACGAAATATATGGCTAAGTGTAGCAAATGTTAGCTTGATAAAATGGACAAAGTCAAAGGGCGAGTTGAGGCTTGACATAGTGGACCAATCTTAGCCATCCAATTGGTTCAATCTTAGCCCTTGATGGTGTTATAAATTCATACTACTACTAGTAGTAAAGATGAATTCCACACTTAGAAATTTTTCAAGACCTTTAGGTGTTCCATTTAGGAGCTCTCGGCAATAAGGTTTTTCCCACACAAAAAAATTGCAATCTTGCTCCATAATTCCCAATATTCAAAACCCAAGGTTCCTAAAGGTATTCTAAGGTTATGTCAATAGAAAGATCCCGGAAAAACTACGTTTTCACGTTAGTCGCAAGATGAAAACCTAAGGTGTTCTTCAAGTTTGAAGTTGGAAATTGAAGAGAAGTTGGTCATGAGCTTCTAATGAGTGCTTGGAGTGGATTGGAACGTAAGAAGAGGAGCTAAAAGTTGCTAAGGATCGACTTTTACGCTTGGACATTATTAGGGCTTATTGAGGTAAAATCTTCGTCTTCTTAATGTTATTAAAGATTCCATGTTATGATAAGTTAGGAATGATCATGTGATACATATTATGAAGTTTGAAAAGATTTGGATCATGTCGACATGTTGAAAACCGAAATTGGACATGTTAGCCATTAAGTTTGTAATTCAATTTAATTGTTAGATACAATCGTCGCATGTTAAGGAAGAAAGGATTTATAGTTGTTGAAATGGTTATTATGTATATAACATGTTTGAATAACAACTTAAAAAGGAATTGAACGAAAATTGACATTGTTGTTGATATTGATGGTAGCCGAGAATGGCTTAAGTTGTTGGACAGTTTTATATTAATTGTGGGGCAGAATTTTACACGTCCTGTTAGGCGTGTAATCCCCTTTGAATTTCTGAATTGTTGAGCCTTAAATGTGGCATTTGGTTATTGATTTTCGGGCCTTGAAAAAGGTGGAAAAGTACGTAGAAACAAAGGAAGTGCTGCCCGATTTTTCGTAGAATTAAGAGTCCTTATACTTAGGAATATTCTACGTTGAAAGCTAGTAGTTGATGGACGTATTATGGTCATTATAGGTTGACATTCTACGTGCGGCGTTTTCAACTTGGCAAGTGGATTGAGCCGGAGAGGTATGTGGAACTTTTCTTATCTCTTGAGCATGAGTAGCTATAAATGTATAGTACGGTAGACGTACGAGATTTAAATGAATTTAGTTTCATTTGATATCCTTGACTTGTTTAAGAATGTCCAAGTTGGTTGAGTTAGAGACTTAACTCACTTGTTTTAAAGGTTAAAGATGTCTTAGTTTCTAAAGCATAAAGTTAGTATAACGGCTTTATGGGAAGTTGGTTATAACAACTTTATGGAAAGGTAAAATAATGGTTTATTCTAATAAGGTAAACAAAGATTTCTTGACTTGAAAATGTATAGAATACTTGGTTTGAAAAGTATTGATTACTTGAACTATTCTAAAGTTAAGAAACTTGATTTCTAAAGTTAAGAGACTTGAAGTATTCTGAAAGTTATGAAACTTGATTTGAAAGTATATGATACTTGGTTTTAAAAGTATAAGTCTCTTGGTTTCAAAAAGAATGTAATTGTCTAAAACATAAGGATTTATAACGGCTTTATGGAAGGTTAAGAGAATGTCTACTTGATTTATAGGCATGAGTTGCCTAGGTTGTGAATATAGAAGTTACTTACAGTCAAAGCCTTGAAATGAATTTCTAAAGGTGTAGTAACTTGTTCTGAAAAGTAGACAAGCCTTGATACTACGGGTGTTAGTATCTCGGGGTTGTTATATAAAGAGGGTTCTTTTTAAAGGAACGGAAGTACGTAGAACTTTGGGTTAAATTCCCAGATTTCTAATTACATGTTAGTGCCTTAAGTTAAATAAAATGAAAGTGTATGATAATTAAGGCTAACAAGAAGTTAGGGGATGTCTTAACTTGCTTATGATAATTATGATAAGTCGGTGGTGCTTATGTTATGTATGATAAGCCGGTGGTGCTTATGTTATGTATGATAGCCGGTTGTGCTAGTGATGTATTGTTCATTACGGGGTCCTTCCCCGGGCTGTGGCATTTGCATATTCCGTGGATTTGCTCCCCGCGATGCGAGGAATACTTCATGCGAGTCTGTAGGGCTCATGCGGGTGAAATAGTCCTATGCGGGGTGGACCAGTCCTATGTGAGGCGGATGACCTCATTGCGGGTCCACAGGACCTATGCGGGTGAAATAGTCTCAGGAGTAGGATTGCTTAATGATACTACGGGCGGGTGGCCCTAATTTGATCATGAGCCTCCTATTTTTATGCAGTAAAGTATACTCTTGTGTACTCTCATTGTTATTAAGACACAGTGTACTGTTAATGTGGTTATCATACATGTCCCCAGCTTTATTTTAGACTATTATGATTTCATTCTGATTTTCGTTTCACATACTTGGTACTGTTGTCGACCTCCTTGGGGTTCTTGTCACGACCAGACCGGGCATGGCGGTGCCCTACCTGGGCACCCTTATAGGTATAAATCAGAGATAATCAGCGGAACATACATAAACTTAATAATGAAATAAATATTAGGCTAGCCGATAAGGCTACCTCCTTGGATGTAAACAAATCCGAAAGCAGTTACCTCAAAAAAAATAATTATAAAGTGACCCACAAGATATGACTACAGACCTCTAAGAGTTTACATAACAACTGTGACGGGACAGGGCCCCGCCATACCCCTGAATGTACAAAAGTCTACAACTTCAGGGAACCGTACCAAAAGACAAAGACTCCGGAGAAATGGAGCTTTCAGGAAGCGAGCAGTGATCCTAGGAGTGCGGATCAGCAAGCTATGTACCTAAACCTGTGGCATGAACGCAACCCCCCGAAGGAGGTCAGTACAAAATATGTACCAAGTATGCAAAACTGAAAGTACTGTAATTTAAATCATAATAGTCAAAAATACAGCTGAAGACATATATGATAACCCAAATTAACAGTACATTGTGCCTTACTGAAGTGGAAGTAATGAAAGTCAGTTTTACCTTGTACAGCTTGTTTCAACATATGAACGGTAGTCACACCAGGGCTATGAACACCAACCCTCAAATATCAAAGCGCTCCCGTGGAATTCCCCATCACTGCCGACCGCTAGGTGTAAAATCTAACCATGTGACGCGCCCGTGGCGTCCTACCTCACTGTCGGCGTACACACATACAACACATATATACCTATATCCTGCGCGGTGGGATTCCCGTCACGCCGCTGACGAAGAGTAAAATACAACCATGTGACGCGCCCGTGGCATCCTACCTCACTGTCGGCGTACACATACACAATACATACATATATCTCCTGCCCGTGGAATCCCTCGTCACTGCCGACAGCCGTACGTGTAGACCATAACCATGTGACGCGCCCGTGGCATCCTACCTCATTGTCGGCGTACACACATACAACATATATATACTTATATATATATCTCATGCCCGTGGAATCCCTCATCTCGGGTACATGACTTCATGGGGAGCTAATCCATGGCGTAATAATCATATATACATGCCCGTGGAATCCCTCATCTCGGGTACATGTCTTCATGGAGAGCTAATCCATGGAGTAGTAATCGTATCCGGGAATTTAACCCGCATCCTGGTCGCATGCCTCAGAATCCCTCATCGTAAGCATGTACAAGGCGCATGCCTCAGAATCCCTCATCGTAAGCATGTCCAAGGATCAACTACAATGGAAGCATACCCATGGAATCCCACATCACTGTCGGTACGTCCAGGTAAACTCATACTGCATGCCTCGGAATCCCTCATCGTAAGCATGTCCAAGGTGCATGCCTAGAAATCCCTCATCGCAAGCATGTCCAAGGATCAACCACAATGGAAGCATACCCGTGGAATCCCACATCACTGTCGGTACGTCCAGGTAACTCATACTAAGACAATGGAAGCATACCCGTGGAATCCACATCATTGTCGGTACGTCCAGGTAAGTTCATAACTTCTTTAGACTTTCATTAACATACAAAATGGATCTCATTTTATGACCTCAAGGCACTTTCATATCACCCAACAAGTCCGGAGAAGTTAACCCAAAGTACTATGTACTCATATTCTTTCCAAAGATCCTTTTTCACATAAAACCCCAAGATACCAACACCCGTATTATCAAGGCTTATCTACATTTCATCGAGTCACTACACTTTTAGAAAATATATCTTTTTGGCTTCTAAATCAAGTGACCCTTTCCTTAAGCTTTAAGCAATTGATGCCTTTAAATCAAATTGTCCTTCTTAATTTCGATTCTTTCATCTTTGTTTACCTTACTCGAGAAAACCGTTCCTTTAACCTTCCATAAAGTTATTATAACCAACTTCCCATAAAGCCGTTATACTAATTTTATGCTTTAGAAACTAAGACATCCTTATCCTCTCATAAAGCCGTCATAACTAACTTCCCATAAAGTCGTTATAACTCTTTATGTCTTAGACCACTGTGTTCTTTTTATGACCAAGAGACTTGTACTTCAAATCAAGTTACACAACTTTCAAAATACTTCAAGTCTTTTAACTTTAGAAAACAAGTTTCTTAACTTAGAAATCAGGTCTCTTATCTTTAGAATAGTTCAAGAATCAATACTTTCCAAATCAAGTATTCTATACTTTTTCATGTCAAGAAATCCTTGTCTACCTTATTGTCACGACCCGACCTCGGGCCCGCGACTGGTGCCTTACCCCGGGCACCCTAGTGATACAACATCAGAGAAAATCAGCGGAAATAAAAACTTAAACATGAAACAAGATAAAATAAGAAATAGGCTAACCAAAACGGTTATCTTTCTGCATATATATACCTGAACAGTTATATCCTTTACAAACCACCTTGCAGTACTACTGGACCTCTAAGAATTTAACCACAACTATGGCCAGACGGGGCCCGCCATACCCCGAATGTATAAGTACCTCTGATGGGGACTATAGCAAAGATAAGCCTCGGAAAGCGGAGCTTCCCAACGCTGACTGTGATCCTATGAGCGAGGATCAACAAGCCGTGTACCTACTGCGGCATGAGCGCGGCCGAAGGAGGTCGATCTGGCGGTATCAAGTATGTGAAAGCGTAAAATCGTAAATGAAATCATAATAGTCTATATAAAGCAGGAGACATGTATGATAACCAAACTACAGTACACAACATATGAGCAGTCATGTCAAGTCAGGGACTCACGCCCTCAAAGTCATCACTCAAAATATAACAATGGGTCTCACGCCAACAACATCAATCATGCCCGTGGAATTCCTTCCTCACTGCCGGCAGTCTATGATATAACAACACCAAAGAGTACACTTGAACACCAGGTCCCACCTGTGTCATAAAACCGTACGGGGCAAGTACGAAGGCATAGCTACCAGATCCAAAGCCGCATCATCAACTGACCGGGGCAAGTACGAAAGCCAACTACCAGATACCAAATCCATACCAACAATACTACGTAACTATACCACGAAGCTGACAAGGGGCAAGTACGAAATCCAACTACCAGATACCAAAGCCGCGTCACGTAGCTGACGGGGGCAAGTACGAGGGCTAACTACCAGATACCAAGGTCGTGATCACGAGACTTCGCCACAAAATTGAACGGGGCAAGTGCGAAGGCTAACTACCAGATACCAAAGCCGAATCAGCCACGACCGGGGCAAGTACGAGAGCCAACCACCAGATACCAAGGCCGAATCAGTAAAACCCCATGGAGGGTTGGTCCATGGAATGACACTATCAAGAACTGATCGGGGCAAGTACGAAAGCCAACTACCAGAACCAACCTGCATCAGCAACGACCGGGGCAAGTACGAGGGCTAGCTACCAGATACCAAAGCCGAATCAGTAAACCTCATGGAGAGCTAGTCCATGGAACAACAATCCTAATGGAACCATACCCGTGGGCCACCCAACGTGTCAGTAGGTCCAAGGATATAACAAGACAACACTTCTAGTGGAAGCATACCCGTGGGCCACCCATCGTGTCAGTATGTCCATCAATTAAGAATAACATGACCGGCCCTCCATCGAGAGACGCGGTAACATAATGATACAACACTTGCACAACAAGGCTCTCACACGCAAACATAGGCAAGTTACACACAACTCAAGGTACTTTCATTTTATGTCAAAGTCCGGGTTTTAACCCCAAAGTACTACATACATTAATTCTTTTTCAAAAGACCCATTTCTTTCCCAAACGTCACCTGGTACTAACACTCGTAGTATCCAAAATAGAGTAACTATTGTTTTAAGTAAACCAAAACAATTCCATACCTTCTTTTAAATAAACCAAGACAATAATATGCCTTCTTTTTAAAACCAACTTAAGACAAAACCATGCCTTTCTTTTAAACCAAAAACTCTTCAATTCCTCAAGTCCCTTTTCTTTTAGAAATCAAGTTCCTTACTTTGGAATTTAAGAAAATTAATTCTTGTATGTAGTGATTCTTATTAAAGTAGCCATGATCTATAAAATGTAATAATTTTGTCTTATCTTAGCTTCTATGCATATGGAGGTTTCTACTTGTTTTAATATAATTAATTGTCATTACATTTTCCTTTATTAACGCTGCAATGGCTTGTTCGATACTCATTCCCATTTCCGAAATCAATATAACATTATTCTTTTAAAAACCAAGTACTCATTACTCACGAATGAGGTTTCACAACTTTTTAACACAATTCAAGTCAAATACAAGTCAAGTCTCTTATCTTTTTAAAAACAATCAACCATTCTTTTACCTACATAAAGTCGTTACAATTAACTTCCCATAAAGCCATTATAACACTTTATGTTCTAAACCAACCAATTTCATTTAGCACACGTACGTCTACCGTACTACATATTTTACAACAATCATGCTAGAAAAGATAGGAAGAGGTTCACATACCTCGCGACGATTATCGACAATTAGCAAAACGCTCCAAAGTACTATACCCTTGCTAGCCTTTTCCACCATTCAAGTAGAATACGCTACTCGTAGTACTTCAACCTATAATGGTCATAAAAGGTCTATTAACCTCTAGCTCTCTTCGTAGAATATTCTAAGTACAAGGTCACTAAATTCTACGGAAAATAGGGCAGCATTTCCTTTGTTTCTACATACTTTGCCACCTTTTTCAAGGCCGAATTCAATAACCAAACGCCACATTTAAGGCTCAAACAATTCAGCAAATACAAATGGGATTACACGCCCTACAAGACGTGTAAAATTCCGCCCCATAATTACTACCAACTAGTCCACAATACAATGCAATTCTCAGCTACAACACACTACTTCTCTTTCAATTCCTTTTTCAATTCAAGTTGGTATTCCAACATGCTACATAGTCAAAAATAACTTCAACAACTATAATTCCTTCTTTATATAACATGTGACAACTTAACTAGTAACCAACTTGAATTACAATCTTAAGGGCTAACATACTAGTTTTCGGATTAGGGTTCCAATAGTCAAAACACTTATCAAACTTTATAATATATACCTCATGCTTGCTAATATCCAAAGCTACAACAAGTAGTAATCTTAATTACTACAACGACAAGAATTATACCTTTACAAGCCCTTAAAATTTCCAAGATTCCAAGTCGCTCCTTAGCAATTCTTAGCTCCTTTCCTTATGCTCCAATCCGCTCCAAGCACTCCTTAGAAGCCTATGAAGAACCCATCTTCAAGTTCCAATTTCAAAGTTGAAGAGCTCCTTAAGTTTCCGCCTTGTGACTAATACGAAAACGCCACTTTTCCGGGATATTTCTATTGAGATAACCTTACAACACCCTTAGGGACCTTGGGTTTAAGTCTTGTGAATATTGGAACAAAACTACAATTTTTTTGTGTGGAGAACTCTCAAACCCGTGAGCCTCAATGAAGAACAAGAAATGTGAAAATAATTCTAAGTGTTGGAAGACAAGTCTTGCACTAGTGTGTATATATAAAACAATGGAGGGTCAAGATAATCACACATGTGTGGCTAGGATGAAGATCACATGGATAATAGCCAAGTGGACAAGTTGACTTGGTCAACACACTCAAGCTTGAAGACTTTCATCCACAATGGTCAAATGACCATCCTATCCTTGCAAAAAAATCGTCCAAGACCATGTGAGGGGGTGCCACGTGTCGCCCTCTCATTCGTCCATAAAATTCTGTAATCCTCGTGGGCCCCACAAAACGTAAAATTTCCTCGGGTGGGCCCCACGTGACCAAATCCGTAAATATAAATTCCATAATTCTTATAAGTTCTTAAAGTCTTAAATACCAAAATTGAGAATCCAATTCTCAATAATAAACCTCTTTCCTTCACGTAGTTCGGGAACTTTTCCGTCGAAAAATCACATCTTTCTTCCTTTCCAATATTACTATCGTATTCTTGTGCGTACGTCCTCACATACATACCCTGGAACTACGGGTGTAACATTCTTCCCCCCTTAGAAACATTCGTCCCGAATGTTCCTTCTAAGTTGTTACACCCCGTAGTTCCAGGATATGTATGTGAGGGCACGCATCTAATCGACGATAATATTGGAAAGAAGAAAAGATGATTTTTCGACGGAAAAGTTTCCGGATTTTGTAAAGGAAAAAAGTTCGTTAATGGGAATTGGATACCCATATTTGGTATTTGGACTTCCTGGATTATATTAGAATTATGGAATTTTATTTCCGGATTTGGTCACGTGGGGCCCACGGGGAGAATTTACGGTTTTGTGGGGCCCACTTTGTTTTCGAGATTTTCGATATTTTGGATATTTTCGGGAGATGAAATATTTTGGACGAGTAGGAGGGCGACATGTGTCACCCCCCTAGGTGGCACATGGTCGAAATTTGGTGTCATGTGTCCTTGGCCGAAATGGCTTGCCAAGTGTCTAGCCATTTGTCACAAGTCTTGTGTAGACTTGTGGCACCACACTTGTACCCCAATCTAACCACACACTTGCCTTGATCTTGGCCCTTGATTTCTCTATAAATACCCCCCTTGATAGCAAGACTTCTTCATCCACACTTGAGATAATTTCCAAGACAAAATACTCCCTCCCCTTCCCTAGTTGCTCTCGGCTTTGCCTTGATTTCTTGAGCAAAAGTTGTCCAAAAATCCTTAAACTTATAAGTGTTCTTCCTTAGGGTGTTAGGAAGATTGTGTACCAAGAGTTGCAAAAGATTTCACACCCCTAGCCTTAGAAATACACCTTGGCCGAAACTTGTCACTTTTGGAACCTAAGTGTTCTTCACTTTTTGGAGTTGAATCTTGAAGAGGAGTTGGTTAGGAGCTTCTAAGGGTTGCTTGGAGCGGGTTGGAACGTAAGGAATTGGAGTTAAACGTTGCTCAGGATCGACTTATTAATCTTGGATAATTTTGGGTTTATCGAGGTAATGATCTATGTCCCCCTATTGTAATTGGATATTACATGTTGTAGTAGTTTAGAATTGAGTATAAGATATATTGGAAGGATGATTATAAAGGATTGAACTGTATTTACATTTGGACTGTATTTACAGTAGACTTGTGTAGTATTATTGTGAAGCAGAATTGTACACGTCCGGTTAGACGTGTAATCCCCTTGGAGTTGTTGGCTTGGTAGCATGCCTTGTTAGGGGAGGTTATTTATGTGATTGCGGGGGGGGAGGTGCTGCCAAATTTTCTGTAGGATAAGGATCCTTGTACTTAGAATTTTGATACAAAGAGAGCTAGAGATTGATAGATATATTGTGGTTATTATAGGTGGATCTTCTACGCGCGGCATACTTGACTTGGCTTGTGGATTAAGCCGAAGAGGTATGTGATTCTTTCTATACTCTTGAGCATAATTGTTGTGAACTATATAGTACGGTAGACGTACGTGTGTGAAATGAATTTTGTTTGTTTAAAACATAAAGTGTTATAATGGCTTTATGGGAAGTTAGTTATAACGACTTTATGAAAATAAAAGAAAGATTTGATTTTGAAAGCTAAACGACTTGATTTTAAAAGATAAGAGACTTGACTTATAAACGACTTGATTTCAGAAAAGGAGAAGTAACTTGATTTAAGTATAGGTTACTTGTTTTAAAAAGAGTAAGTTATTTGGGTTTTAAAAAGTATACTTGATGTTGTTTTAAAAGAAAAGTACTTGATTTTAAAAGTCTTGTAAAGATTTTTACGAAGGTGAAGTAACTTGGTTTGAAAAGAAAACGTGTTTTTGATACTACGAGTATTAGTATCGTGTGACTTTTACGTAAAAAAGAGGACTTTTTGAAAGAATGAAAGTATGTAGTATTTTGGGGTTGAAACCCGGATTGTTGATATAAAATGAAAGTACGTTGAACTTGCCTATGCTTGTTGTGCTAGCCTTTGATGTGCAAGTGTTTTGTTTCTGTGCTACCGTGTCTCTCGGGGAGGGCCGGCTATCTGATTGATTGTTTGGACATACTGACACGTTGGATGGTCCAGGAGTATGCGTCCACTTTGAGTATTATCTTGTTATCTCTTTTGGACATACTGACACGTTGGGTGGCCCACGGGTATGCGTCCACTTTGAGTATTATCTTGTTATTTCCTTTGGACATACTGACACGATGGATGGTCCACGAGTATGCGTCCAGTAGGATGGTTTCATGGCCATGCTTATACCGAGGTAAGATGCCGGGGCATGCGGTCATTGTGAGGGTTTTGTTATTAGTCCATGGACCGCTAATCCATGAAGCTTGCCGCGATGACGAGCGATCACGGGCTTGATTTGTACATGTGGTTACAGGCACACTTTAGATACTTGTCCTGGTCATTTCTCGTGTATCGGCAGGCTCTGGTAGATAACTTAAGATACTTGCCACGGTCATATCTCGTGAGACGGTAGGCTAGGGTACGTTAGCTTAAGATACTTGCTTCGGCCAGTTGCGTGGCTAGCTTTTGGTAGTAGTTGGCTTACCTTGCGTGAAGGGATATGACTAGCCTTCGATGGTAGTTGGCTATTCTACTTGCCCGCGTCGGTTTGATAGCGCAGCGAGATCTAGTGTTCAGGTTCACATATGGGTGTTGTTTTACATCATGTACTGCCGGCAGTGAGGAATGAGTTCCACGGGCATGAGTGATATCATGGGCGTGAGACCCATAGATATGTGTGAGTGATTATTCTGGGGATATGTGTCCCCTTACTTGACATAACTATTTACTTATTGCGAAATGGTTTTATAAAATGATGAAATGTGATTTCATTACAGTATTTTCAGTTTCACATACTTGGTACCTGTTGTACTGACCTCCTTCGGGGGGCTGCGTTCATGCCGCAGGTAGAAGTACACCGATTGTTGATCCTCGCTCATAGGATCGCAGTTCAGCGTTTGGGAAGCTCCGTTTCTCCGGAGGCTTATCTTTTGGTATAGTCCCCTGTCATTATAGGTACTTGTACATTCGGGGGTATGGCGGGGCCCTGTCCCGTCATAGTTGTTGTTACATTCTTAGAGGTCTGTAGTACTGTTGTAGGCAGGGTTTGTAAAGGATTGTAACTGTTCGGTTATATGTATATACATGAAGGTGACCGTTTTAGTTGCTTTGTTTTCTTATGTTGTATCTTGTTTCTGTTTAAGTTTATATTTCGTGGTTTTCTCGATGTTGTATCACTAGGGTGCAGGGGTAAGGCACGATCGCGGGCGAGTCGGTCGTGACAAAAGTGGTATCAGAGCAGTTAATCCTCGGAAAATGTCTACAGACCGTATCTAGTAGAGTTTTGATTATCGACGTGTTGTGCACCACACCTATAATCAGGAGGCTATGGGATATTTAGGATTGGTTTCTATTCTTCTCACTCTGAGATCGTGCCTTAGAGTTGTGTTATAAATTGGACTCCCTCGGACGTATTCGTATGTACCAGTTATGCCTCCGCAGCAACCAGTGGCCCGGATGGGCAAGCGGCGAGGGAGCTACGAGTAGAACACAGAGGGTTATGAGGGCACAGGCCCGATCATTACCTGAGATAGTACTTCAGACGACAAGTTTTATGACTCCGCTAGCCCCAACAGAGTTTAGAGAGGCAGCAGTTTCTACTGAGGCCACGATTCCTGAGCCTCCAGTTCCACGGCCAGGAGCCGAGGATAGGGGTTACAAAGAGATGGCCCAGTTACTAGCTAGGATCGTGGCGAGATATGAGGACGGACGGGAGCCGGTGGTTCCGGCAGTGCCAGTGGTTCACCCTTGATCCGATAGTATGAGACTTCGGGATTTCTTGAGTTGCAGTCCGCCAGAGTTCTATGGATAGAGAGCGGAGGATGATCCTCAGGGTGTCATGCTAGTTTGGGAGATTGTTATGTTTGCGGCCAGCAGGGCCATTTGGTGAGAGTTTGTCCGACCAGAGGTAGCACAGGTGTAGAGACTCAGCCTTCGGGATCGGTGGCTGGTTCATCGCCTTATATAGCTAGGCGCCCTGCAGGTGATTATGATTAGGCGACAAAGGGAAAGTGAGGCGATGAATTCTGAGAGATATCTTGACCTTAAGAAGCGGTTTATGTTGTTATGGTAGATACATGTGGAGTGTTATGTGCGGATAACATTGTGTTAAGTGTGAATTAGAAAACATGGGTAGTTAAAAAGGGTAAGTCTGGGGACGACACAATTGTGAGCTTTAGAATTTATAACAGTTAGGACCTTGGATGCAAGGCCGTCTTGAGTGGATGATTTTACGGTTGGTCTTTGTCAAAGTACTTGGTATGCGTGATATATATTGTGGGATAATTCCATGGGTAGTGTGAGATGGAAGTGGTAGCTTTCATGACGTAAATTAGTAAGATTGTTCCGGATCGGGAAACGAGAGAGTTTGGCGCGACGGTGGGTCGGGTTGAGGCCATATTGCGGGTCAACCCGTAGCCCGGAATAAGGTAGGGTCAGTTCGAGGTGGTCCCGCTAGGTGGTAGGGTCACGGGGATGCTAGGCCCATGTTTAGGTAACCATCGTACGAGTTCGCGGATGTGTTCGACTAGAAGCGGATCGTGAAGGCCGGGAATGGCCTCAAAGGAATTTGAGGCTAGTCAGATGACCAAGTTTGAAGGTAGTGACTCCAAAGGTTTTGGAAACTGAAGTGATGACTGGAGTATAGTACGTGTACTATAGAGAGTTCAGGTGTACGAGAAGGGTACGACGACTAAGAAAGGAAGCAAACATGTGTTAAGAGATCGGAAGTGACCATTTCTTTTGTGAAGTGAAGATGCGAGGGGAGTATCCTTTAGACCTTGGGTGAGAACTTTTTTTTTTTTTTGATATTAGAGGTGATTCCTCGATGGCTTGGATTCGAGTTTTGCGCGTATGTTATACTATGGTCATTGATGGCATGATTGGTTTCGTAAGTATAGTAGTGAAGACTATACCGACGCATGTATGTTTGGAGACTTAGAAGGAACATTCGGGACGAATATTTCTAAGGGGGGAAGAATGTTACACCCCGTAGTTCCAGGGTATGTATGTGAGGACGTGCGTCTGAGAATCGGCGATAATATTGGAAAGGAAGAAAGATGTGATTTTTCGACGGAAAAGTTTCCGGATTTTGTAAAGGAAAAAGGTTCGTTAATGGGAATTGGATTCACAGATTTGGTATTTGGACTTCCTGGATTATATTAGAATTATGGAATTTTATTTCCGGATTTGGTCACGTGGGGCCCACGGGGAGAATTTACGGTTTTGTGAGGCCCACTTTGTTTTCGAGATTTTCGATATTTTGGATATTTTCGGGAGATGAAATATTTTGGACGAGTAGGAGGGCGACATGTGTCACCCCCTTAGGTGGCACATGGCCGAAATTTGTGGCCATGTGTCCTTGGCCGAAATGGCTTGCCAAGTGTCTAGCCATTTGTCACAAGTCTTGTGTAGACTTGTGGCACCACACTTGTACCCCAATCTCACCACACACTTGCCTTGATCTTGGCCCTTGATTTCTCTATAAATACCCCCCTTGATAGCAAGACTTCTTCATCCACACTTGAGATAATTTCCAAGACAAAATACTCCTTCCCCTTCCCTAGTTGCTCTCGGCTTTGCCTTGATTTCTTGAGCAAAAGTTGTCCAAAAATCCTTAAACTTATAAGTGTTCTTCCTTAGGGTGTTAGGAAGATTGTGTACCAAGTGTTGGAAAAGATTTCACACCCCTAGCCTTAGAAATACACCTTGGCCGAAACTTGTCACTTTTGGAACCTAAGTGTTCTTCACTTTTTGGAGTTGAATCTTGAAGAGGAGTTGGTTAGGAGCTTCTAAGGGTTGCTTGGAGCGGGTTGGAACGTAAGGAATTGGAGCTAAACGTTGCTCAGGATCGACTTATTAATCTTGGATAATTTTGGGCTTATCGAGGTAATGATCTATGTCCCCCTATTGTAATTGGATATTACATGTTGTAGTAGTTTAGAATTGAGTATAAGATATATTGGAAGGATGATTATAAAGGATTGAACTGTATTTACATTTGGATCGATTTCTGAGACTTGTGTAGTATTATTGTGAAGGTAATTGTACACGTCAGGTTAGACGTGTAATCCCTCGAGTTGTTGGCTTGGTAGCGAGCCTTGTTGGGAGGTTATTTATGTGATTGCGGGGGCGGAGGTGCTGCCGAATTTTCTGTAGGATAAGGATCCTTGTACTTAGAATTTTGATACAAAGAGAGCTAGAGATTGATAGATATATTGTGGTTATTATAGGTGGATCTTCTACGCGCGGCATACTTGACTTGGCTTGTGAATTAAGCCGAAGAGGTATGTGAGTCTTCCTATACTCTTGAGCATGATTGTTGTGAACTATATAGTACGGTAGACGTACGTGTGTGAAATGAATTTTGTTTGTTTAAAACATAAAGTGTTATAATGGCTTTATGGGAAGTTAGTTATAACGACTTTATGAAAATAAAAGAAAGATTTGATTTTGAAAGCTAAACGACTTGATTTTAAAAGATAAGAGACTTGACTTATAAACGACTTGATTTCATAAACAATTAAGTAAACCGTTCCTTTTATCTCTCTTAAGTTGTTATACCTAACTTCCCATAAAGCTAGTATAACTCTTAAGCTTTTTAAAACCAAGTATTACTCTTCTTTCAAAAACGATTCTTAATTCTTTTGAAATACTTCAAGATTCTTATTATTTAAAACTCAAGTCAAAAGACATCAGAGTAAAACCACGTTCAGTTAACACACGTACGTCTACCGTACTATATATATTCTTTTAAAATATCATGCTCAAGAGGATAGGAAGAATCACATACCTCGCGACGATTATCGACAATTAGCAAAACGCTCCACGGCTATAACCCGGCTAGCCTTGTCCACCTTTCAAGTAGAACATGCTACTCGCAGAACATTCAACCTATAAAGGCCATATACGTCTATCAACGTCTAGACTACTCTGTAGAATATTCTAAGCAGGTGGGGTTCTCTATTCTACGGAAAATCGGGCAAAGACTTCCCTACCGTTAAACTACACAAGTTCATCAGAAATACAAATCTATGTAAATCTGATTCAATCTTCTTCTTTAATATCCTTATGATGTGATTTCAATTTAATTCTCTTCTGTAATATCCTTCTATTACAGTTCAATTCTCTTCTGTAATATCCTTCTATGTATATTATATTCATTTCTATATAACTACAGTATGTAATTCCCAATTACAATATAACGACAAGAGTATTTACCTCGATAAGCCCAAAATTATCCAAGTTTAAATGTCGATCCTGAGCAACGTTTAGCTCCTACTCTGGGCACTCCAACCCGCTCCAAACAACCCTTAGAAGTTCTACGCAACTTCTTCTTAATACTTCAACCGAATATGAAGATTTCCTTTAGGATTTCGTTTTTGTGACTGAAGGGAAGTATAATAGTATTTCTGGGCTTTTAGTATAGGGGTAACCTTGGAATACTACAAGGTATTTGGGCCAAGGTATTTTGGAATAGTAACAATACTCGGAGAATACTTTTCTACCAAGGGGGGGGGGGGGTATTTTATTAGAACAACTATCAAGAGGGGGGGGGGATATTTAGGCCCAGGGCCTTCTCAAGGGGGAGGGGGTGCTCTTGGACGAGAACACTACAAAGAGGGGGAAGGATTTTCAAGACTTAGAAAATGTTTTAGGGATGAAGAAGTCTTCAACTCAAGGGGGGTATTTATAGGACAATCAATGGCCAAGATTACGACAAGTGGTGGGCAAGTGGAGGGTGAAGATTTGCACAAGTGCACCCTAGCCATCTACTCCACAAATCACTCCAAACATTGACCCAAGTTTTAGGCCACAAAACATGCCAAGAACGTGCTCACCCATCGGCCACATGACCGCCCACTTGAGGGTGACAAGTGTCGCCCTCTCGTTGGTCCAAAATATTTCATCTCTCGGAAAAATCCGCAAAAATTATTAAAGTCGCAACCGTAATTTTCCCCTCGGAAAGTTTGGAAAATGTTTCGTCGGAAAACAATTCTTTTCGGGGGTTGTGCACAAATTTTCGTCCCTTGCCTAACTTAAGGCTTAAACTTTTGTACGTACGTCCTCATGTACATACTCTGTAAATACGGGGTATAACAAGATAGCTTAAGATACTTGCCACGGTCATATCTCGTGAGACGGTAGGCTAGGGTACGTTAGCTTAAGATACTTGCTTCGGCCAGTTGCGTGGCTAGCTTTTTGACTGGTAGTTGGCTTCCGTACCTTGCCCGTGAAGGGATATGACTAGCCTTCAGACTGGTAGTTGGCTATTCTACTTGGCCCGATCGGTTTGATGACGCAGGCAGGATCTAGTGTTCAGGTTCACATATGGGTGTTGTTTTACATCATATCGCCGACGATGAGAATGAGTTCCACGGGCATGAGTGATATCATGGGCGTGAGACCCATAGTTATGTGTGAGTGATTATTCTGGGGATATGCGTCCCCTTACTTGACATAACTATTTACTTATTGCGAAATGGTTTTATAAAATGATGAAATGTGATTTCATTACAGTATTTTTCAGTTTCACATACTTGGTACCTGTTGTACTGACCTCCTTCGGGGGGCTGCGTTCATGCCGCAGGTAGAGGTACACCAGTTGTTGATCCTCGCTCATAGGATCGCAGTTCAGCGTTGGGAAGCTCCGTTTCTCCGGAGGCTTATCTTTTGGTATAGTCCCCTGTCATTGTAGGTACTTGTACATTCAGGGGTATGGCGGGGCCCTGTCCCGTCATAGTTGTTGTTACATTCTTAAGTGCGTAAGATCTTTGTTGTGGCGAGTTTGTAAAGGATTGTAACTGTTCGGTTATATGTATATACATGAAGGTGACCGTTTTGGTTAGCCTGTTTTCTTATGTTGTATCTTGTTTCCTGTTTAAGTTTTTATTTCCGCTGGTTTTCTCTGATGTTGTATCACTAGGGTGCCCGGGGTAAGGCACCAGTCGCGGGCCCGAGGTCGGGTCGTGACATAAGTCTCAAACCATACACGCGCCGGTATAGTCTTCACTACTATGCTTACAAAATCAATTATGCCACACCTGGCCATAATATAACACATGCGCAAAACTCGAATCCAAGCCAACGAGGACTCACCTCTAACGTGCATAACATCACTATTAGCTCCACCCCTAGTCTAAAGGATACTCTCTTCACATCTTTACTTCACAAAATGATAACTTCCATTCTCTTAACACCCGTTCACTTCTTTCCTTACTCGTCGTACCCTTCTCGTACACCTGAGCTCTTTCTATTACACGTACCACACTTCAGTCATCGCTTCAGTTTCCAAAACCTTGGAGTCACTACCCCCAAACCCGGTCATCTTACTAGCCTCGAATTCCTTTAAGGCCATTCCCAGCCTTCACGCTCCGATTCTGGTCGAACACATCCACGAACTCATACGATGGTTACCTAAACTTGGGCCTAGCACCCTCGTGACCCTACCACCTGGCGGGACCACCTCAAACTAACCCCACCTCATTCCGGGCTGCGGGTTGACCCGCGACCTGGCCTCAACCCGACCCATTATCGCGCCCAACTCTCTCGTTCCCCGATCCGGAACAATCTTACTAATTTACGTCATGAAAGCTACCACTTCTGTCACAACTACCCATGGAATTATCACATAAATACTCCACGTATACTATGCACTCTGACAAAGATTAACCGTAAAGTCTTTTACTCAAGACGGACTTACATCTAAGGTCTCAACTGTCATAATTTCTAAGGTTCACAAATTACCTGACCCCAAACTTACCTTTTTAACTGCCCATGTTTTCTAATCACAATTATCACCATGTTATCTGAACATAACACTTAACATAAAACAATATAAAAAAAAATCATCATATCACGCATACTAATCTCTAGAGGGTTAAGGATATACCTGTAACTACTGCTTCACTTTCCCTTTGTCGCTCTAATCATAATCCTGCCCTGTTGGCGCATAGCTATAGAAGGCGATGACCCGCCACTGATCCTGAAGGATGAGTCTTAACATCTGCTCTACCTCTGGTCGGAAAATCCCTCGCAAAATGGCCCTGTCGGCCGCAAGTATAACAATCTCCCAAACTAGCACGACACTCCCCCTTATGGAGTTTTCCACAACGGCCACACTGAGATAAGGGTGGCCTCATCCGGCGAGCACTCCTACTCCTCGAAAATCTGAAACCTTGGAGCCACGACCGCCTCCTGAATACCTGGACGCTCGAAGACTATGGAGGACCACTGCTGTCGACGGAGGTGTATAACTAGTTTCTTCGAGGCGGTCCGCCTCGAAAGTTACCAAAGGACCTCGCTTTCGCCTCTTACGCTGATCTCGTCCCCACGCGTCGGTCTCTACGTTCCTCCATCCCCGCGGCATAAGCTCGTATACGGGCAATGTCCATGCCCGGCTGAAGAGCTACACCAGAGCAAGCCTCTGCCAAGTAGTCATCGAGCCCGGTGACGTAGCGGTGCACCCTGTCCTCCATATCTGCTACTAACGCAGGGACATATCGAGCCAACGAGTCGAACTCAACGTTGTACTCCCGAACTGTGCGCCCTCTCTGTCTCAGCATCAAAAATCTGTCGGCCCGTGCTCTCCTCATCTGTGGCGGCAAGAAATGGCCAAGGAATGCCTCAGAGAACTCGTCCCATACAGCTGGAGGCGCATGCTCTCCCCGGGACAGCTCCCACGAATCAAACCAGTCGACTGCGGTATCACGCAGCCGATGCGAACCTAAGACCACTAACTCGGTCTCCGAAGCCTTGATCACTCTCATGATCCGCTGTAATTGTCGGATGAACTCCTGCGGATCATCCTCAGGCCTCGACCCGTAGAACTCTGGCGGGCTGCAACTCAGGAAATCCCGTAGTCTCAAACTATCCGACCTCGGGTGAACCATGGTGTACTCGAACTGAACCGCCGCGATCGGTCTATCCTCATGTCCGCCACGATCACGCTAGTAATCGGGCCATCTCTCAGAACCCATCTCCTCGCCTCCAGCCGTGGACCGAGGCTCGTGTATCGTAGCCTCAGTAGCTACTGCTGCTGCTTTAAACTCTGCTGGGGCTAACGGCGTCGCAGAACTCCCCATCTGAAGTACCACCCTCGGTAAAGACTGGGCCTCTACCCTGGTAACCCTCTGTGCTATACTCGCAGCTCCCTCTGCTACCTTGCCCTTCTGGGCTCTGGTTGCCTTGCGTAGAGGCATAACTGGTACAAAAGAATACGTCAGAGGGAGTCCAACTTATAATACAACTCTAAGGCACGATCTCAGAGTGAGAAGAATGGAAACCAATAATCAAGACTCTACTAGACACGGTCTGTAGACATTTTTCGAGGATTAACTGCTCTGATACCACTTTTGTCACGACCCGACCTCGGGCCCGCGACTGGTGCCTTACCCCGGGCACCCTAGTGATACAACATCAGAGAAAATCAGCGGAAATAAAAACTTAAACATGAAACAAGATAAAATAAGAAACAGGCTAACCAAAACGGTTACCTTTCTGCATATATATACCTGAACAGTTATATCCTTTACAAACCCTGCCCACAACAGTACTACAGACCTCTAAGAATTTAACCACAACTATGACGGGACAGGGCCCCGCCATACCCCTGAATGTATAAGTACCTACAATGACAGGGGACTATACCAAAGATAAGCCTCCGGAGAATCGGCTTCCCAAAACGCTGAATCGTGATCCTATGGCGAGGATTAACAACCGGTACCTACTGCGGCATGAACGCAGCCGGGCGAGGTCGATAACAGTACCAAGTATGTGAAATCAGAAAATATCAGAATGAAATCATAATAGTCTATATAAAGGGGAGACATGTATGATAACCAAACTACGATACAACATATGGCAAATATGTCAAGTCGTGGACTCACGCCTCAAAGTCATCACTCAAAATATAACAATGGGTCTCACGCCACAACATCAATCATGCGGTGGAATTCCTTCCTCACCGCCGGCGATCCATGATATAACAACACCAAGGAGTACACTTGAACACCGTGTCTCACTGTGTCATAAAACCGCACGGCAAGTACGAAGCGCATAGCTACGGATCCAAAGCCGCATCATCAATCGACCGGCAAGTACGAAAGCCAACTACCGATACCAAAGCCGTACTAACAATACTATATAACTATACCACGGGCGACACGGGCAAGTACGAAAGCCAACTACGGATACCAAAGCCGTCACGTGGCGATGGGGCAAGACGAGGGCTAACTACCGGATACCAAGGCGGTGATCACGAGACTTCGCCACAAACCGAACGGGCAAGCGAAGGCTAACTACCGGATACCAAAGCCGAATCAGCCACGGCCGGGCAAGTACGAGTCAACCACACGCTACCAAGGCCGAATCAGTAACACCCCTGGGAGGGCGGGTCCATGGAATGACACTATCAAGAACTGATCGGGGCAAGTACGAAAGCCAACTACCAGAACCAACCTGCATCAGCAACGACCGGGGCAAGTACGAGGGCTAGCTACCAGATACCAAAGCCGAATCAATAAACCTCATGGAGAGCTAGTCCATGGAACAACAATCCTAATGGAACCATACCCGTGGGCCACCCAACGTGTCAGTAGGTCCAAGGATATAACAAGACAACACTCCTAGTGGAAGTTTACCCGTGGGCCACCCATCGTGTCAGTATGTCCATCAATTAAGAATAACATGATCGGCCCTCCATCGAGAGACGCGGTAACATAAGGATACAACACTTGCACAACAAGGCTATCACACACAAACATAGGCAAGTTACACACAACTCAAGGTACTTTCATTTTATGTCAAAGTCCGGGTTTTAACCCCAAAGTACTACATACATTAATTCTTTTTAAAAAGACCCATTTCTTTCCCAAACGTCACCTGGTACTAACACTCGTAGTATCCAAAATAGAGTAACTATTGTTTTAAGTAAACCAAAACAATTCCATACCATCTTTTAAATAAACCAAGACAATACTATGCCTTCTTTTTAAAACCAACTTAAGACAAAACCATGCCTTTCTTTTAAACCAAAAACTCTTCAATTCCTCAAGTCCCTTTTCTTTTAGAAATCAAGTTCCTTACTTTGGAATTTAAGAAAATTAATTCTTGTATGTAATGTTTCTTATTAAAGTAGCCATGATCTATAAAATGTAATAATTTTGTCTTATCTTAGCTTCTATGCAGATGGAGGTTTCTACTTGTTTTAATATAATTAATTGTCATTACATTTTCCTTTATTAACGCTGCAATGGCTTGTTCGATACTCATTCCCATTTCCGAAATCAATATAACATTATTCTTTTAAAAACCAAGTACTCATTACTCACGAATGAGGTTTCACAACTTTTTAACACAATTCAAGTCAAATACAAGTCAAGTCTCTTATCTTTTTAAAAACAATCAACCATTCTTTTACCTACATAAAGTCGTTATAATTAACTTCCCATAAAGCCATTATAACACTTTATGTTCTAAACCAACCAATTTCATTTAGCACACGTACGTCTACCGTACTACATAGTTTACAACAATCATGCTAGAAAAGATAGGAAGAGGTTCACATACCTCGCGACGATTATCGACAATTAGTAAAACGCTCCAAAGTACTATACCCTTGCTAGCCTTTTCCACCATTCAAGTAGAATACGCTACTCGTAGTACTTCAACCTATAATGGTCATAAAAGGTCTATTAACCTCTAGCTCTCTTCGTAGAATATTCTAAGTACAAGGTCACTAAATTCTACGGAAAATCGGGCAGCACTTCCTTTGTTTCTACATACTTTGCCACCTTTTTCAAGGCCGAATTCAATAACCAAACGCCACATCTAAGGCTCAAACAATTCAGCAAATACAAATGGGATTACACGCCCTACAAGACGTGTAAAATTCCGCCCCACAATTACTACCAACTAGTCCACAATACAATGCAATTCTCGGCTACAACACACTACTTCTCTTTCAATTCCTTTTTCAATACAAGTTGTTATTCCAACATGCTACATAGTCAAAAACAACTTCAACAACTATAATTCCTTCTTTATATAACATGTGACAACTTAACTAGTAACCAACTTGAATTACAATCTTAAGGGCTAACATACTAGTTTTCGGATTAGGGTTCCAATAGTCAAAACACTTATCAAACTTCATAATATATACCTCATGCTTGCTAATATCCAAAGCTACAACAAGTAGTAATCTTAATTACTAAAACGACAAGAATTATACCTTTACAATCCCTTAAAATTTCCAAGATTCCAAGTCGCTCCTTAGAAATTCTTAGCTCCTTTCCTTATGCTCCAATCCGCTCCAAGCACTCCTTAGAAGCCTATGAAGAACCCATCTTCAAGTTCCAATTTCAAAGTTGAAGAGCTCCTTAAGTTTCCACCTTGCGACTAATACGAAAACGCCACTTTTCCGGGATCTTTCTATTGAGATAACCTTACAACACCCTTAGGGACCTTGGGTTTAAGTCTTGTGAATATTGGAACAAAACTACAATTTTTTTGTGTGGAGAACTCTCAAACCCGTGAGCCTCAATGAAGAACAAGAAATGTGAAAATAATTCTAAGTGTTGGAAGACAAGTCTTGCACTAGTGTGTATATATAAAACAATGGAGGGTCAAGATAATCACACATGTGTGGCTAGGATGAAGATCACATGGATAATAGCCAAGTCGATGTTGACTTGGTCAACACACTGCTCAAGACTTTCATCCACAATGGTCAAATGACCATCCTATCCTTGCAAAAAAATCGTCCAAGACCATGTGAGGGGGTGCCACGTGTTGCCCTCTCATTCGTCCATAAAATTCCGTAATCCTCGTGGGCCCCACAAAACGTAAAATTTCCTCGGGTGGGCCCCACGTGACCAAATCTGTAAAATATAAATTCCATAATTCTTATAAGTTCTTAAAGTCTTAAATACCAAAATTGAGAACCCAATTCTCAATAATAAACCTCTTTCCTTCACGTAGTTCGGAAACTTTTCCGTCGAAAAATCACATCTTTCTTCCTTTCCAATATTACTGTCGTATTCTCGTACGTACGTCCTCACATACATACCCTGGAACTACGGGGTGTAACACTTATTAGGATACACCATTCTTTTAATTTTTCCTTAAGGACACGTGAGTTAATTCTCTAACTCAACCAACTAGACATCCTTAAAACAAGTCAAATATATCAAATGACTTCACTTCATTTAAATCACGTACGTCTACCGTACCATACAATTATAACTACTCATGCTCAAGAGATAAGAAAGTTTCCACATACCTCCTCTGTTTAATCCACTTGCCAAGTCCATTATGTCGTCCGTAGATGTCAACCTATAATGACCATAATACGTTTATTAGCTTCTAGCTTCAACGTAGAATATTCTAGTGTAAAGTGCCTTATTCTACGGGAAAAATTGGACAACACTTCCTTTGTTTCTACGTACTTTTCCACCCTTTTCAAGGTCCGAATTCAATAACCAAACGCCACATTTAAGGCACAACAATTCAGCTAACCAAAAAGGGGATTACACGCCTTTACAGGACGCGTAAAACTCTGCCCCACAATAATACAAAACAATCCAATAATTCCAAGCCACATTCGGCTACAATATTACAACAATTATCAATTTCCTTTCAATTTCCTTTATATCCAACTCGTTATTCCAACATGTTATATAAATCATAACCAATTATATCCTTCTATTTATAACATGTAATGATTTTTAGCTAGCAACCGAATTGATTACAACATGAGTGGCTAACATGCCCATTTTCGGTTTTTAACAAGTCGACATGATCCCAATCTTTTCAAACTTTAATATAACAACCACAAGCTCATTTCTTAACTACTATAACTTGAAATCTTCAATTACACAAGAAGGTGGAGATTTTACCTCAAGAAGTCCTCTTTCCGAAATCTTCTTCACTTTAAAATTACCCACACGAACCCTATACAAGATTGCCAACATTTTTCCTTCTTGAATCCTTTCCAAAAATCTCATCGGGGTTCATCAATTTGAGAGAGAAGAGATGAATTTTTCTTAAGGAAACCCTTGCAAATGACCAAGTCTTGAAGACTTGGTCCTAAAATAAGACCCTCCCTTGGTCAAAAAGATGGGAGGGACACTTGTCACCCTCCCATAGGCCTTCTATCAAAATATCCCCTGTTTTTCTCCCCTTTCCGCGTAAAAATCCCGTCTTGGCGCCGCGGCCCTGCCTCCGGCGCCGCGGCCCTGCCTCCGGCGCCGCGGCCCTGCAACCTCAGAGGATTTTCAGAAATATCGGCGCCGCGGCCCTGCGACGGCGCTGCGACGCCTGCTGGGAAATCTATCCTCTGCGTCAGCCCACAGAACTTCTAATGCCCGTAAGTTCCTACTCCGATGTCCAATCGACGAGCGGTTTGTTGCGTTGGAAACTAGACTCAACGAACTTCATACTAGTCTTCTGAAACACCTCCAAACTCCTAAGGACTAGGAGATATACCGCTCCAAAGTTGACTGAAAGTCTGCCCACAACATTTTGCCAGCCTAACTTTCAAAATTCAAATCTTATTTCCTTTCGTACGTTCTTAACTTAACCCCTTGAATTTACGGGGTGTAACATTCTTCCCCCCTTAGAAACATTCATCCCCGAATGTTCTTTTGGAGTTAACCTAATACTCCTCGTACTTTACAATTAATGGAACTTTATTATGCCACTTATGACCCTAAGATATCGCACTCGCATACCCATCCATCATTGTCAACCAAGAAAACAGATCCCAAGGGTGCACCAACGCTATTTACTCCCATTCAAGGCCTAAAATGATTCTCTTATCGTACTTCCCACCTACTTCTAGCATACATACATAGTCTCAATATAATACGTCCATGACACTTAAACATACAACAACTTTATCATGCATACAAGTCACTAAAGGATCAAAGATATACCTGAAATCGCATAGGCGGGTAAAAGGATCACATAATCTGGAATCGCTACACGACCTCTCGCATACCGCCGGTGCATGAACATCCTGCCTAGCCATTGAAGGCGAAGAACCCGCAACTGATCCAATAGACTGTGCTATCCCACCGGTGCTACCTCTGGTCGGATAGTCCCTCGCCAAATGGCCTTGTTGGCCGTAAGCATAACAAGCTGTCGACCTAGTCCGACATTCCCCAAAATGAGATCTACCACAGTGACCACACCGAGGCAAAGGTGGCCTCTCGCCTACTATTCGGACACTGTGAACCCGGCCGAGCTCGACCGCCTCGAATATCCCGGCGGTCAAACCACCCGCCAGAAGACCGGGAAGGAGCACTCTGCGTCGGTTGAAATGTAGACCCGGCACTTGAGGCCGCCCACCAAAGCTATCCGAAACCTCGCGCCCCGGCCCTCTTGGCCGGATGAATCTGGCCGCCTCTCTCCCTATCCTCAATCCTCGGCATAAGCTCGCATCTCCGGCAATATCCATACCGGTGAAGGGCCACTCCTGCATACGCAGAACCATATAACGGTCTAGCCCCATCACATAGCGGTGAACTCGTCCGCCATGTCCGCCACAATAGTGCATACTGCCAATGAGTCAAATTCCAGGTTGTACTCTCTGATGGTTCTCCCATTCTGTCTCAATGCCAAGAACCTATCCAGGCGGGCTCTCCTCATCTCAGGAGGCAAAAAGTGACCGAGGAAGGCTTCCGTGAACTCATCCCAAACACCGGAGGAGCACCCACACCTCTAGACAACACCATGACTCAAACCAGTTCAACGCAATATCGCAGAACCTAGAAGCTAACACAACGGACTCGTCTCCGAGGCCCTAAGCACTGCATAGTCCGCACTCGCCGAATGAACTCCCGAGGTCCTCCTCGCACTCGAACCATAGAACTCGTGGATTACATCTCGTAAAGTCCCAATCCTCAAACTGCTCGGCCAGGGTTAGCTACGGCTCATGTCGTGCCGCTCGCCACAATGCTAGTCAATAACCGGATCTGCTCTCCGTAATCTCTATACTCGGGCCACGGATGTGGATGGAGGCTCGGATAACGAACCTCTGGGCTACCGCCGCCTCGCCTCTCTCATCGTCGGCGTGGCTGAACTCACCGATCCCCCCATAACCTCAGGCATAGTCTGGGCCTGAATCCTAGTAATCCTCTGTGTACCACTAACAACTCTTGTTGCTGCCTTGCCCTTCTGGGCCCTGGTCGTCTTCCGTGGAGGAATAACTGATACATAAGAATAGGTCAGAGAGGATTCAGCCTAGTAGGACAGCTCTACTGCACGATCTCAGAGAGAGAAAAATGGAAACCAATCCTAAATGTCCTGCAGCCTCCTGATTATAGATGTGGTGCACAACACATCGATAATCAAGACTCTACTAGACACGGTCTGTAGACACTTTCCGGGGACTAACTGCTCTGATACCACTTTTGTCACGACCCGACCCCGGGCCTGCGACTGGTGCCCTACCTGGGCACCCTTACAGGTATACATCAGAGATAATTAGCGGAACATACATAAACCTTATAATGAAATAAATATTAGGTTAGCCGATAAGGCTACCTCCCTGGATGTAAACAAATCCGAAAGCAGTTACCTCAAAAAAAATATTATAAAGTGACCCACAAGATATGACTACAGACCTCTAAGAGTTTACATAACAATTGTGACGGGACAGGGCCCCGCCATACCCCTGAATGTACAAAAGTCTACAACTTCAGGGAACCGTACCAAAAGACAAAGCCTCCGGAGAAATGGAGCTTTCCGAGAACTGAACCGTGATCCTAGGAGTGCGGATCAGCAAGCTATGTACCTAAACTCGCAAGATTTAACGCAGCCTCGGGCGAGGTCAGTACAAAATATGTACCAAGTATGCAAAACTGAAAGTACTGTAATTTAAATCATAATAGTCAAAAATACAGCTGAAGACATATATGATAACCCAAATTAACAGTACACTGTGCCTTACTGAAGTGGAAGTAATGAAAGTCAGTTTTACCTTGTACATCTTGTTTCAACATATGAACGATAGTCACACCAGGGCTATGAACACTAGCCCTCAAATATCAAAGCACTCCCATGGAATTCCCCATCACTGCCGACCGCTAGGTGTAAAATCTAACTATGTGACGCGCCCGTGGCATTCTACCTCACTGTCGGCGTACACACATACAACACATATATACCTATATCCTCCGCGTGGATTCTCACACGCTGACACCAAAGAGTAAAATACAACCATGTGACGCGCCTGTGGCATCCTACCTCACTGTCGGCGTACACATACACAATACATACATATATCTCCTGCTCGTGGAATCCCTCGTCACTGCCGACAGCCGTACGTATAGACCATAACCATGTGACGCGCCCGTGGCATCCTACCTCACTGTCGGTGTACACACATACAATATATATATACCTATATATATATCTCATGCTCGTGGAATCCCTCATCTCGGGTACATGACTTCATGGGGAGCTAATCCATGGCGTAATAATCATATATACATGCCCGTGGAATCCCTCATCTCCGGTACATGTCTTCATGGAGAGCTAATCCATGGAGTAGTAATCGTATCCGGGAATTTAACCCGCATCCTGGTCGCATGCCTCAGAATCCCACATCGTAAGCATGTCCAAGGCGCATGCCTCGTAATCCCTCATCGTAAGCATGTCCAAGGATCAACCACAATGGAAGCATACCCGTGGAATCCCACATCACGCCAGACGTCTGTAAACTCATACTGCATGCCTAATCCTCATCGTAAAGACGTCCGGCGCATGCCTCTAATCCTCATCGCAAGCATGTCCAAGGATCAACCACAATGGAAGCATACCCGTGGAATCCCACATCACTGTCGGTACGTCCAGGTAACTCATACTAAGACAATGGAAGCATACCCGTGGAATCCCACATCACTGTCGGTACGTCCAGGTAAGTTCATAACTTCTTTAGACTTTCATTAACATACAAAATGGATTTCATTTTAGGACCTCAAGGCACTTTCATATCACCCAACAAGTCCAGGGAACTTAACCCAAAGTACTATGTACTCCTATTCTTTCCAAAGATCCCTTTTCACATAAAACCCCAAGATACCAACACCCGTAGTATCAAGGCTTATCTACATTTCATCGAGTCACTACACTTTTAGAAAATATATCTTTTTGGCTTCTAAATAAAGTGACCCTTTCCTTAAGCTTTAAGCAATTGATGCCTTTAAATCAAATTGCCCTTCTTAATTTCGATTATTTCATCTTTGTTTACCTTACTCGAGAAAACCGTTCCTTTAACCTTCCATAAAGTTATTATAACCAACTTCCCATAAAGCCGTTATAATAAGTTTATGCTTTAGAAACTAAGACATCCTTATCCTCTCATAAAGCCGTCATAACTAACTTCCCGTAAAGCCGTTATAACTCTTTATGTCTTAGACCACTGTGTTCTTTTTATGACCAAGAGACTTGTACTTCAAATCAAGTTACACAACTTTCAAAATACTTCAAGTCTCTTAACTTTAGAAAACAAGTTTCTTAACTTAGAAATCAGGTCTCTTATCTTTAGAATAATAGTTCAAGAATCAATACTTTTCAAATCAAGTATTCTATACTTTTTCATGTCAGGAAATCCTTGTCTACCTTATTAGGATACACCATTCTTTTAATTTTTCCTTAAGGACACGTGAGTTGATTCTCTAACTCAATCAACTAGACATCCTTAAAACAAGTCAAATATATCAAATGACTTCACTTCATTTAAATCACGTACGTCTACCGTACCATACAGTTATAACTACTCATGCTCAAGAGATAAGAAAGTTTCCACATACCTCCTCTGTTTAATCCACTTGCCAAGTCCACTATGCCGTCCGTAGATGTCAACCTATAATGACCATAATACATTTATTAGCTTCTAGCTTCAACGTAGAATATTCTAGTGTAAAGTCCCTTATTCTACGGGAAAAATTGGACAACACTTTCTTTGTTTCTACGTACTTTTCCACCCTTTTCAGGGTCCGAATTCAATAATCAAACGCCACATTTAAGGCACAACAATTCAGCTAACCAAAAAGGGGATTACACGCCTTTACAGGACGCGTAAAATTCTGCCCCACAATAATACAAAACAACTCACACGACCGAACCGGTTCGTGGATCGTGCCTTACCCGCACCCTAGTGATACAACATCGAGAAAATCAGCGGAAATAAAAACATGAACATGAAACAAGAGATATGATAAAAACAAAGCAACCAAAAAGCTTGCCTTCTTGCATATATACAGACCGAATAGCTATATCCTTTACAACCCCGCCTACAACAAGCATTTATAGATTCTAAGAAAGTGACAACAACTATGACGGACAGTGGCCCCGCCATACCCCGAATGTACAAGAACCTGCTGCACTGTGGTAACATACCACAAGATAAGCCTTCGAGAAACGGCTTCCTAATACGTGAATCGTGATCCTATGAGCAAGGATCCACAATCGATGTACCTTACTCATGCAGATGAACGCACCCGAATGAGGTCACTACAACAGTACCAAGTATGTGAAATCAAAAATATCAGAATGAAATCATAATACTTAAAATAAAACATGAGACATGTATGATAACAAAACTACACTCATAAAAGGCCATGTCAAGTCGTGACTCATGCCTCAAAGTCATCCTCATGCCCGTGGAACTCCTTCCTCACCGCCAGCCTAGGTATAAGTCATGTGATACGTAACATGTCTCGCCCATCTCATGGACTCGAGGTGGAATCGCGTGGAATAAATGTCTCGCCCATCTCACGGGACTCGATAGAATCGTATGGAATACATGTCTCGCCCCATCCTACGGGACTCGATAGAATCGTATGGAATACATGTCTCGCCCATCTCATGGGACTCGATAGAATCGTATGGAATACATGTCTCGCCCATCTCACGGGACTCGATAGGAATCGTATGGAATACATGTCTCGGCCCATCTCATGGGACTCGATAGGAATCGTATGGAATACATGTCTCGGCCCATCTCATGGGACTCGATAGGAATCGTATGGAATACATGTCTCGGCCCATCTCATGGGACTCGATAGGAATCGTATGGAATACATTACTTGCACAACAAGGCTATCACACACAAACATAGGCAAGTTACACACAAATCAAGGTACTTTCATTTTATGTCAAAGTACGGGTTTTAACCCCAAAGTACTACATACGTTAAATTCTTTTAAAAGATCAATTTCTTTTACAAAGGTCACCCGATACCCGTAGTATTAACATAGAGTGACTAACATTTATAAGTAAACCAAAACACTTTCCTTATTAAAATCAAGTAACAACATTCTTTTCCAAAAGTTCAAGTTTGCCTAATTTCAAATGCTCAAGTCTCTTATTTTCGAAAGATTCCATAGATCATAGTCTTAATCACTTAACGTAATCTCTTTTTAAAACAATTGAGTAACATATGCCTTATGTGTGAGTAGCTTGTTCTTGCTTATAACCATCTTATTAAAGCAGCCATGATCTAGGAAATGTAATACAATTTTGTCTTATTTTAGCTTCTATGCAGATGGAGGTTTCTACTGGTTTTAATATAATTAATTAGTCAATACATTTTCCTTTACTAACGCTGCAATGGTTTGTTCGATACTTATTCTCATTTCCAAATCAAGAAACATCAATCTTTAAAACCAAGTACTCATTACTCACGAATGAGGTTTCACACTTTTTAACAAAATTCATATCAAGTCAATTAAGTCAAGTCTCTTATCTTTCAAGATCAAGTCTCTTAACTTCTAAAATCAATAAACCATTCTATTACTTACATAAAGTCGTTATAACTAACTTCCCATAAAGCTATTATAACACTATATGTTTTTAAACCAACCAAAACTCATTTAGCACACGTACGTCTACCGTACTACATAGTTCACAACAATCATGCTAGAAAAGATAGGAAGAGGTTCACATACCTCGCGACGATTATCGACAAATAGCAAAACGCTCCAAGTACTTCAACCCGTCGGCTACTCCTTAAGCCAAGTAGATCACGCCACACGTAGTACTCCACTCCTAAAATGGTCATAGTACTTCTATCAAACCTTTCTTACCATTGAAGACTTATACCAATAAAAAGCCCTCTAATTCTACGGAAAATTGGGCAGCACTTCCCCCGTTTTTACTCACTTTGTTATCTTTCTCCAAGGCCCGAATAACCGTAATTATACGCCATATATAAGGCGTAATAATTAAACAACATAAATAAGGGGATTACACGCCCAAACGGTAACGCGGTTTACTATCACGCCTTCATAATAACAATAAGTAAAAGAAGGGGATTACGCGCCCAACCGGTAACGCGGTTTACTATCACGCCTTCATAACAACAATACAATAATTAAAAAAGGGATCACACGCCCAAACGGAACGCGATTGAACAATCTTCCCCTTAACAGAAATGTAAATACAGTCCAATGTAAATACAGTCCAAAGTAAATACAGTCCAAAGTAAATACAATCCTTAAGTTGGGGTCCTTGGCCAACTTTGTCCATTTTACTTATCCAATTACTCATTAGTCATCCAACTTATATTTCCATTCTTAATATAAGTTATAGTTACTTTGTTAATTACTTCTTCACAAGTAAGATACGTTTGATACGTTGGATACGTTTTTACCATTTTAATGGCGAACGGCCAATCCTTTCTTTTAACAAGTTAACAAGATCCAACTCCTCCAAACTTTACTCCATATATTGTATAATCCATAATATACTTATAATATATGTATAATAACCAATTCACAAAGAGGTTTAAGTTTCACTACCTCAAATAGCCCAAGAATATCCAAGTTCATAAAGTCGCTCCAAGCAAGTCTTAGCTCCAAATATTTATGTTCCAATCCGCTACAAGCAACCCATAGAAGCTCCTAACCAACTTCTCTTCAAGCTTCAACTCCAAAAACTGAAGAACACTTAGGGTTTCCAACTAGCAACTTTCAGCCAAGGCAACAAATAGAGGTTAGGGGTGTGAAATCTTTTCCAACTCTTGGTACACAATCTTCCTAACACCTTAGGGAAGAACACTTGAGAGTTTAAGAATTGTTGGACAAATTTTGCTCAAGAAATGGGGGCAAAGCCGAGAGCAATGTCAAGGAGGGTTTTTCAAGTCTTGAAATGGCTAAGTGTGGAAGATTTCATCAACTAGTAGTGCATATATAAGACAACCAAGGGCTAGGATGAAGGCAAGTGTGTGGTTGAGATTGGGGACAAGTGTGTGTGGGCCCCACAAGCCACTTGTCCAACTAAAATATCTTGCAAGACAAGGCCACTTGTCAAGTGATTTCGGCCAAGAGCCACCTAGGGGGGTGACACGTGTCGTCCTCCTATTCTTCCTAAATATTTCATCTTCCGAAAATATCCATAATGGCCAAAATCTCAAAAACAAAGCGGGCCCCACAAAACCGTAAATTTCTCCCGTGGGCCCCACGTGACCATTTCCGAAAATAAAATTCCATAATTCTCTAATATTCCAAGAAGTCCGAATACTAAATCTGGGAATCCAATTCCCATTAACGAACCTTTTTCCTTCACAAAATCCGGAAACTTTTCCGTCGAGAAATCACATCTTTCTTCCTTTCCAATTTTACTGTCGTGTTCTCATACGTACGTCCTCGCATACATACCCTGGAACTACGGGGTATAACATTCTTCCCCCCTTAGAAACATTCGTCCCGAATGTTCCTTCTATGTCTCCAAACGTACTTGCGTCGGTATAGTCTCCACTACTATACTTACAAAGCCGATCATGCCACCAATGGCCTGAATATAACATGTGCGCAAAACTCAAATCCAAGCCAACGAGGAATCACCTCGACGATGTAAATACAACACCAACTCTCGCTCCTGGTCCAAAGGATACTTCCTTCGCACCTTCACTTCACAAAAATGATCACTTCCATCTCTTAGCACACGTTCACTTCTTTCCTTACTTTTCGTTCACTTCTCGAACACCCGAACTCTTTCCAAGATATCGCACTACACTTGACCATCGCCGCTTTCCAAAACCTTGGAGTCAATACCTCCAAACTTGGTCATCTCACTAGTTTCAATTCCCACAAAGGCCATCCCCGGCCTTCAAGATCCGATTCTGGTTGAACGCATCCACGAACCCGTACGATGATTACCTAAACCTGGGCCTAGCGCCCTCGTGACCCTACCACCTGGAGGGACAACCCAGAACTGACCCCACCTTAATCCGGGCTACGGGTTGACCCGCAACTGGTCCTCAACCCGACCCATAACCGCGCCAAACTCTTGTTTCCCCCGATCCGGAACAATCTCTCTAACCAAGTCACGAAAACCTAGTGGTCTTCTTAGCTCAACTACCCTCTTATAATTCACACCACTCAGGGACTTATCACACAATTTTACCCCTCGTATACTATGCTCTCCGACAAAGGTCAATCGTAAACAAAATCTTTTACCCAACTTCCCCTTTACTAACCAGGCCTCTAAATCATAATTTAACAAAACGCTATCGGAACATAATACTTAGCACATCATCATATCAACAACGCATACCAGTCTCTAGAGGGGTAAGAATATACCTGTATCAACTGCTTCATTTCCCTTCGTCGCTCTAATCATAATCCTGCCCTGCCGGGCGCAAGTATAACGATCTCCCAACTAGCACGACACCCTGAGGACCATCCTCAGCTCTCTATCCATAGAACTCTGGCGAACTGCAACTCAGAAATCCCGAAGTCTCAGACTATCGGATCTAGGGTGAATCACTGGCACTGCCGAAACCACCGGCTCCCGTCCGTCCTCATTCCCAGCCACCAGCCTAGCTAGTAACTGGGCCATCTCCTTGAACTCATATACTCGGCTCCTGGCCGTGGCACCGGAGGCTCAGGTATCGTGGCCTCGTGAGAAATCGCCGCTCTAAACTCTGCTGGGGCTAGCGGCGACATAAAACTCTTCGTCTGAAGTACTATCTCAGGTAATGACCAGGCTTGTGCCCTCGTAACCCTCTGTGTTCTACTCGTAGCTCCCTCTGCTGCCTTGCCCTTCTGGGCCCTGGTTGCCTTGCGTAGAAGCGTAACAGGTACATAAGAATACGCCTGAGGGAGTCCAACTTATAACACAGCTCTAAGGCATGATCTCAGAGTGAGAAGAATGGAAACCAATCCTAAATATCTTGTAGCCTCCTGATTATAGATGTGGTGCACAACACACCGATAATCAAGACTCTACTAGACACGGTCTGTAGACACTTTCCGAGGATTAACTGCTCTGATACCACTTTTGTCACGACCAACCGGTTCGTGATTGTGCCTTACCTGCACCCTAGTGATACAACATCGAGAAAATCAGAAATAAAAACATGAACATGAAACAAGAGATATGATAAAAACAAAGCAACCAAAATAGCTTTCTTGCATATATACAGACCGAACAAGCATATCCTTTACAACCCCGCCTACAACAAGATTTACTGCACTTAAGAAAGTGACAACAACTATGACGGACAGTGGCCCCGCCATACCCCGAATGTACAAGAACCTGCTGCACTGTGGTAACATACCACAAGATAAGCCTCCGAGAAACGGCTTCCCAATACGAATCGTGATCCTATGAGCGAGGATCCACAACCGATGTACCTCTACCTGCAGCATGAACGCAGCCCCCCGAAGGAGGTCAGTACAACAGGTACCAAGTATGTGAAACTGAAAAATACTGTAAATGAAATCATAACAGTCAAAAATAAAACAGGAGAAATGTATGATAACAAAACTACAGCTCATAAAAGCAGTCATGTCAAGTCAGGGACTTATGCCCTCAAAGTCATCCCTCATGCCCGTGAAACTTCTTTCTCACTGCCGGCAGTCTAGGTATAAGTCATGTGATACGTGTAACATGTCTCAGCCCATCTCATGGACTCGAGGTGGAATCGCGTGGAATACATGTCTCGGCCCATCTCATGGGACTCGATAGGAATCGTATGGAATACATGTCTCGGCCCATCTCATGGGACTCGATAGGAATCGTATGGAATACATGTCTCGGCCCATATCATGGGACTCGATAGGAATCGTATGGAATACATGTCTCGGCCCATCTCATGGGACTCGATAGGAATCGTATGGAATACATGTCTCGGCCCATCTCATGGGACTCGATAGGAATCGTATGGAATACATGTCTCGGCCCATCTCATGGGACTCGATAGGAATCGAATGGAATACAAGTCTCGGCCCATCTCATGGGACTCGATAGGAATCGTATGGAATACATGTCTCGGCCCATCTCATGGGACTCGATAGGAATCGTATGGAATACATTACTTGCACAACAAGGCTATCACACGCAAACATAGGCAAGTTACACACAACTCAAGGTACTTTAATTTTATGTCAAAGTCCGGGTTTTAACCCCAAAGTACTACATACGTTAAATTCTTTTAAAAGATCCATTTCATTTACAAAGGTCACCCGATACCCGTAGTATTATCATAGAGTGACTAACATTTATAAGTAAACCAAAACACTTTCCTTATTAAAATCAAGTAACAACATTCTTTTCCAAAAGTTCAAGTTTGCCTAATTTCAAATGCTCAAGTCTCTTATTTTCGAAAGATTCCATAGATCATAGTCTTAATCACTTAACGTAATCTCTTTTTAAAACAATTGAGTAACATATGCCTTATGTGTGAGTAGCTTGTTCTTGCTTATAACCATCTTATTAAAGCAGCCATGATCTAGGAAATGTAATACAATTTTGTCTTATCTTAGCTTCTATGCAGATGGAGGTTTCTACTGGTTTTAATATAATTAATTAGTCAATACATTTTCCTTTACTAACGCTGCAATGGTTTGTTCGATACTTATTCTCATTTCCAAATCAAGAAACATCAATCTTTAAAAACCAAGTACTCATTACTCACGAATGAGGTTTCACACTTTTTAACAAAATTCATATCAAGTCAATTAAGTCAAGTCTCTTATCTTTCAAGATCAAGTCTCTTAACTTCTAAAATCAATAAACCATTCTATTACTTACATAAAGTCGTTATAACTAACTTCCCATAAAGCTATTATAACACTATATGTTTTTAAACCAACCAAAACTCGTTTAGGACACGTATGTCTACCGTACTACATAGTTCACAACAATCATGCTAGAAAAGATAGGAAGATGTTCACATACCTCGCGACGATTTTGGACAAATAGCAAAACTGATACACCCCGTAAGCCCAGGACATGTATAAGAGAATGTACGTAAGGAATCAAGACTTGGAAATTAGTACGAAAGGAAGGATTGTTTTTCCGACAGAAAATGTTCCGAACGTCGGAAAGGAAAAATGTTCGTTGTTGAGAATTGGATTCTCAAAATACATTGTTTGAAGAGTATGGAACTCTTAACCTTATGGAAATTTATTTACGATTTGTCACGCTGGGCCCACGAGGAATTTTACATTTTGTGGGGCCCACGAGGGTTACGGAATTTTATGGACGGATGAGAGGCGACGTGACACTCCTTCCACATGGCTTGGTCGAAATTGTGTAAGGGCAAAATGGTCATTGACCATGGTAGAAGATAAGTCTTCCAAAGCTTGATATTGTTGACAAGTCAACTTGTCCACCTAGGCTTGATCCAAGTGAAACTCATCCTAACCTCACATTTGTGGATATCTAAACCCTCCATTGTGTTTTATAAGGTTACTACTAGTGCAAGACTAGCTCATTTACACTTAGAAAAATTAGAGAACATTTGTGTTCTTCAAGAGACCTCTCGGGTTTGCAAAATTCCCACACAAAAAATTTTAGTTTTTGATCCATTAGCCACAAGACTTTAACCCAAGGTCCCTAAGGGTGTTGTAAGGATATCTCAATAAAAAGATTTCGGAAAAATGGCTTTTTCGTATTAGTCGCAAGGCGGAAACTAAAGGAGTTCTTCAACTTTGAAGTTGGAACTTGAAGATGGGTTCTTCTTAGGCCTCTAAGGAGTTCTTGGAGCGGATTGGAACTTAAGGAAAGGAGCTAAGAATTGCTAAGGCGCGACTTTGAATCTTGGAAATTTTAAGGGCTTTGAAAGGTATAAAATTTTGTCGTTTTAGCAATTAAGTTTACTTATTGATTGTAGCTATGGATATTAGCAAGCATGAGATATATATTATGTACTTGGATAATTATATTGACTATTGGAACCCTAATCCGAAAACTAGCATGTTAGCCTTAAGATTACAATTCAAGTCGATTATTAGTTTTAGTCGTCGCATGTTGTATAAAAAAGGAAATTGTAGTTGTTGAAGTTGTTTATGACTATATAACATGTTAGAACTTAGAACTTGGAATTGGAAAAGGATTGGAAAAAACTTTGAATTGTTAGTTGTAGTTGGCCGAGAATGGCTTGGAGTTTTAAACTACTTGGTATGAATTGTGGGACGGAATTTTACACGTATTGTAAGGCGTGTAATCCCCTTTGGTTGGTTGTTGTTTGGAGCCTTAAATGTGGCATGTTTGGTTATTGTATTCGGCCTTGAAAAAGGTGGCAAAGTGAGTAGAAATAAAGGAAGTGCTGCCCGATTTTCCGTAGAATTAGAGACCGTACACTTAGTATTATTCTACGTTAGAGACTAGAAGTTAATAGTCTTGTTGTGACCATTATAGGTTGACACTTCTACGTACGGCGTATTCGGCTTAGCTTGTGGATTTAGCCGAAAAGGTATGTGAACTATCTCCTCTTCTAGCATGATTCCTTAAGATTAAGAAAGTATGTTCTACTCCTTAAATGATCCATTCCTTGTCAGATTTGGATTGCCTAGAATAGAATTTGTTCTATGTACTTCCTTGATTGTACTTTGATGTTTAAATTGTAAGTTGTAAAAAATCCATTTTCTTAGTGAAGTTTGGATTCTTAAAAGTGAAAGTATTTTACTTAAAGTACATAGAGTCTTGAAAAGGAAGTGGTTTCCAAATATTTTGGCTAGTGCCTTAGTTCCAAAACCTAAAGGTCATTATAATGACTTTAGGGGAGTCAAATGAGTGATTTACTTATTTGATTTAAAAGAGGAGAAGGTGCATGGTTTAAGAGAAGTAACTTGTCTTAAAGGTGTGAGTTACTTGAAGTTTAAAAGTAGAAGAAACTCGTTTTCTTTATATTAAGAGACTTGAAGTAATTTGAAAGTTAAGAACTTGTTTTGCAAGTATGTGATACTTGGTTTTTAAAGTATAAGTCTCTTGGTTATAAAAGGAATGGATATGTCTAAAACCATAAAGGGTTATAACGGCTTTATGGGAAGTTGGTTATAACGACTTTATGGAAGGTTAAGAAAGTTGTCTATTTTGATTAATGGGCATAAGTTGCCTAGATTGTGAAAATTTGAAGTTACTTGATTTCAAGCTTTGAAATGAGTTTTCTAAAAATGTAGTAACTTACTTTGATACTACGGGTGTTAGTATCTTGGGGTTTTACATAAAAATGAGTCTTTTGAAAAGAATGTACGTACGTAGTACTTTGGCTTGTTAAATGAGAATTATTCTATTTGTGCCCTGATAAGTACTTTGGCTTGTTAAATGAGAATTATTCTATTTGTGCCCTGATAAGTACTTTGGCTTGTTAAATGAGAATTATTCTATTTGTGCCCTGATAAGTACTTTGGCTTGTTAAATGAGAATTATTCTATTTGTGCCCTGATAAGTACTTTGGCTTGTTAAATGAGAATTATTCTATTTGTGCCCTGATAAGTACTTTGGCTTGTTAAATGAGAATTATTCTATGTGTGCCTTGATAAGTTCTTTGGCTTGGTTAATGGAGAATTAGCCTATGTGTGCTGGTGATAGCCTTTGAGGGCAAGTATTATGTTTTATTACGTTGCCGCGACTCTCGGTTGGAGGGTCGGCTGTCTTGTTGTAAGTTACTTGGACGTACCGACAGTGATGTGGGATTCCACGGGTATGCTTCCGTTATTTGTAGTACTGGGTTAAATTCCCTGATTTTTATAAAAGACATGGTAGTGCTTATGTCTTGTTTGATGGTCGGTCGAGATAGGGTAAGAGTATAAATGAGGGGAAAGCCCCAAGACGTTATACCACCTCCTCCAGGGTAAGAGTATTAGTGAGGGGTAAACCCCTAAGACGCTGTATCACCTGCTTTATGTGTAGTTTTGACGGCCGATTGAGATAGGGTAAGAGTATAAATGAGGGGCAAGCCCCAAGACGTTATACCACTTTCTCCAGGGTAAGAGTATAAGTGAGGGGTAAACCCCCAAGATGCTATACCACCTGCTTTACCACCTTCTCCAGGGTAAGAGTATAAGTGAGGGGTAAACCCCCAAGACGCTATACCACCGGTGGGACTTGGTGTTCATGTATGCCTATTGGCGTTATATTATATCATGGATCGGCGGTGAAGAAGGATTCCACGGGCATGATTGATATTATGGGCGTGAGACCCATGGTTATGTTTGTAGTAATGACTTTGAGGGCGTGCGTCCCTGACTTGATATGACTGTTTATGTATGGTGTACTGAAATTTGATTATCATACACGTCTCCTATTTTGTTAGATTGTTATGATTTTGTTACAGTATTTTCAGTTCACATACTTGGTACATTCTTCGTGACCGACCTTCGGGCCGCTCATGCCGCAGTTTAGGTACGCTGTTTGGTGATCGGCAGTGTAGGACCGCTCGTAGTTTTGGATAGCCGCTTCGTCGAGTTTATCTTTTTGGTATAGTTCCTTCAGTACAGGCTTTTGTACGGTTATGGGTACGGCGGGGCCTTGTCCCGTCATATTTCAGTAAAACTCTTAGAGGTCTGTATTCATATGGATCGACTCATGTACGGTGTAGTGTCTTTTGTTATGTATATTACATGGCAGCCTTGTCGGCTTCGCCCTTGCAGGTACGATTGGTTTTAAATAAAAAAAGAAGATCTATTTAATTTCCGCAGTTTACTTGTGTTGTTAAGTAGCGGTGCCTGTGTAGGCACCGATCCACGCCCGGGTTCGGTGTGACAGAGTGGTATCGTGAGCGATACCCTCGGAATGTCTACAGACCGTGTCTAGTAGAGTCTTGATTATCGGTGTGTTGTGCGCCACACCCATAAACAGGAGGCTACAGGATATTTAGGAGTTGGTTTATATTCTTCTCACTCTAAGATCTTGCCATGTAGCCGTGTTAGTAAGATAATTCCTCCGACGTATTGTTGTGTTCTGATTATGCCTCCAACGAGGGCAACCGCCTGAAGTGGCAAAGGAGTAGCAGAGCTACTAGTCGACTCAGAGAGTTGATAGGGCTTATGCCTGTGGCATACTGGATGTGGTTCCACATCGGCGAGTTCTTCTTCGCTGTTTTGAGGCCCCAAAGACCAGAGCCTCCAGTTCTTCGATAAGGGAAGACTTTAGGGTCATGGGAAGCCAATATGTTATTGACCAAGATAAGCGGTCTGCAGCTTTGTCGCAGGAGGTTATTCGCCGACATGCATGTGTACAGAGGCAGAGGGCAGCATGAGATCTACGTAGAGGCTAGACCGGTTGGTTATTCCGGTGAGTTTTGACGAGTCGCCGCCAAGAAATGAGTGAGATATTCGTCCCACCCTACCCAAGACATACCCCGCAGCTCGCAGTGGGAGATTTGACCCCACAAGGTATTTAGAGCCGGTCCAAGCTCCAGGATCGAGGTTCTCAGGAGCAGAGGATTTTCTCCGAGGCCACTTATTCCTCGGTGTTCCAGATGTGGTAAGCGTCATTCGGGAAATGCCGTATGGCACAGTGTGGTTTTTATCAGGCCGTCTGGGCCATATTCGAGGGTATGTCCTTTAGAATGAGCACCGGTGGGGTGGCTCACCTATGAGGCTTGTAGAGTGGTTCCTTTCCTCCACAAATGCGCTCCCGACAGGTGTTCGATGTCATCGGTCGGTAGAGAGGTCGTGTGGAGTTTATAGTTCTGGCGGTCCTTCGAACCGCATAGATGACGCGACTACTGGACAGGATCAGGAAGCAACATCGCCTAGGGTTACAGGTATATCTCGATTCTTTTGAATCATACGTGCATTGTTAGATTCAGATTTTGCCCTAGCGTATATGTTTTCCCTTTATTGCAAGAGTTGTAAAGTGATAGTACCCCAGAGGTAGGGATACTTTAATTAGTAAAGTGAAAAGTTAAGAATGTTGACAAGAATGATAAAGTGAATCGAGACTATAGTTGTGTAGAGTTCACAAGTCAGAATTACCCAGAATGTGTTGTTAGACCGATAGGGAAGATTGTACAGTAGAAATACTTTGGCTTATGTGACGAACCTCTAGTGAATGGGATGATAGGGTGAGAAGTACCTTGAGATAAGAGAAAGATTTATTGCAGACTAAGAATGAGAAGTTAAGTGTGACGATGAGTCGGGTTATGGACTCATTTCGTGTCAGCCGATAGTATGGAATGGGGTGATGTCAGTTAGAAATGGTCCCGTTATGTGGTAGGGTCCCGAGGAGGCCAGGCCCAAGTTGGGTTAATCGTTGTACGAGTTTGTGGACGCGTTCCACCAGAATCAGGTCGTAAGGACCGAGAAGAGCCTTAACGGGAAAGTAAGTAACAATATGGCTAAGTTTGGATAGTAACTCCAAGGATTGGAGAACAGAAACAAAATTTGAAGATTTTGTACGTGTACTAGATGAGTTTGAAAGTACGAGAAAGTATGACAAGTAATGAAAGAAAGGAACCTTTAAGGATCCCGTGTTTGGGAAGACTGTAACCTTCGAGTTTTGTGAGAAGGAACCACGGACGGAAGGTCCATTGTTATGTTTACGTATGTTGTGGTGGCCATGTGTGGCATCGTTGGTCTTGTGCAGTTTTGATTGATAGGCATAGTATAGAGTTTATGCCGGAGCTGGTAAAGCTTGACAACCGACTAAGAACATTCGAGGACGAATGTTTCTAAGGGGGGAAGAATGTTACACCCCGTAAGCCCAGGACATGTATAAGAGAATGTACGTAAGGAATCAAGACTTGGAAATTAGTACGAAAGGAAGGATTGTTTTTCCGATGGAAAATGTTCCGAACGTCGGAAAGGAAAAATGTTCGTTGTTGAGAATTGGATTCTCAAAATACATTGTTTGAAGAGTATGGAACTCTTAACCTTATGGAAATTTATTTTTACGGATTTGGTCACGTGGGGCCCACCCGAGGAATTTTACATTTTTGTGGGGCCCACGAGTGTTACGGAATTTTATGGACGGATGAGAGGGCGACACGTGACACTCCTTCCACATGGCTTGGTCGAAATTGTGTAAGGGCAAAATGGTCATTGACCATGGTAGAAGATAAGTCTTCCAAAGCTTGATATTGTTGACAAGTCAACTTGTCCACCTAGGCTTGATCCAAGTGAAACTCATCCTAACCTCACATTTGTGGATATCTAAACCCTCCATTGTGTTTTATAAGGTTACTACTAGTGCAAGACTAGCTCATTTACACTTAGAAAAATTAGAGAACATTTGTGTTCTTCAAGAGAGCTCTCGGGTTTGCAAAATTCCCACACAAAAATTTTTAGTTTTTGATCCATTAGCCACAAGACTTTAACCCAAGGTCCCTAAGGGTGTTGTAAGGATATCTCAATAAAAAGATTTCGGAAAAATGGCTTTTTCGTATTAGTCGCAAGGCGGAAACTAAAGGAGTTCTTCAACTTTGAAGTTGGAACTTGAAGATGGGTTCTTCTTAGGCCTCTAAGGAGTGCTTGGAGCGGATTGGAACTTAAGGAAAGGAGCTAAGAATTACTAAGGCGCGACTTTGAATCTTGGAAATTTTAAGGGCTTTGAAAGGTATAAAATTTTGTCATTTTAGCAATTAAGTTTACTTATTGATTGTAGCTATGGATATTAGCAAGCATGAGATATATATTATGTACTTGGATAATTATATTGACTATTGGAACCCTAATCCGAAAACTAGCATGTTAGCCTTAAGATTACAATTCAAGTCGATTATTAGTTTTAGTCGTCGCATGTTGTATAAAGAAGGAAATTGTAGTTGTTGAAGTTGTTTATGACTATATAACATGTTAGACCTTAGAACTTGGAATTGGAAAAGGATTGGAAAAGACTTTGAATTGTTAGTTGTAGTTGGCCGAGAATGGCTTGGAGTTTTAAACTACTTGGTATGAATTGTGGGGCGGAATTTTACACGTATTGTAAGGCGTGTAATCCCCTTTGGTTGGTTGTTGTTTGGAGCCTTAAATGTGGCATGTTTGGTTATTGTATTCGGCCTTGAAAAAGATGGCAAAGTGAGTAGAAACAAAGGAAGTCTCGATTTTCCGTAGAATTAGACCGCATACACTTAGTATTATTCTACGTTAGAGACTAGAAGTTAATAGTCTTGTTGTGACCATTATAGGTTGACACTTCTACGCACGCGTATTCGCTTAGCTTGTGGATTTAGCCGAAAAGGTATGTGAACTATCTCCTCTTCTAGCATGATTCCTTAAGATTAAGAAAGTATGTTCTACTCCTTAAATGATCCATTCCTTGGTTTTATTTGGATTGCCTAGAATAGAATTTGTTCTATGTACTTCCTTGATTGTACTTTGATGTTTAAATTGTAAGTTGTAAAAAATCTATTTTCTTAGTGAAGTTTGGATTCTTAAAAGTGAAAGTATTTTACTTAAAGTACATAGAGTCTTGAAAAGGAAGTGGTTTCCAAATCTTTTGGCTAGTGCCTTAGTTCCAAAACCTAAAGGTCATTATAATGACTTTAGGGGAGTCAAATGAGTGATTTACTTATTTGATTTAAAAGAGGAGAAGGTGCATGGTTTAAGAGAAGTAACTTGTCTTAAAGGTGTGAGTTACTTGAAGTTTAAAAGTAGAAGAAACTCGTTTTCTTTATATTAAGAGACTTGAAGTAATTTGAAAGTTAAGAACTTGTTTTGCAAGTATGTGATACTTGGTTTTTAAAGTATAAGTCTCTTGGTTATAAAAGGAATGGATATGTCTAAAACCATAAAGGGTTATAAAGGCTTTATGGGAAGTTGGTTATAACGACTTTATGGAAGGTTGAGAAAGTTGTCTATTTTGATTAATGGGCATAAGTTGCCTAGATTGTGAAAATTTGAAGTTACTTGATTTCAAGCTTTGAAATGAGTTTTCTAAAAATGTAGTAACTTACTTTGAAAAATAGACATGCCTTGATACGACGGGTGTTAGTATCTTGGGGTTTTACATAAAAATGAGTCTTTTGAAAAGAATGTACGTACGTAGTACTTTGGCTTGTTAAATGAGAATTGTTCTATTTGTGCCCTGATAAGTACTTTGGCTTGTTAAATGAGAATTATTCTATTTGTGCCCTGATAAGTACTTTGGCTTGTTAAATGAGAATTATTCTATTTGTGCCCTGATAAGTACTTTGGCTTGTTAAATGAGAATTATTCTATTTGTGGCCCGATAAGTACTTTGGCTTGTTAAATGAGAATTATTCTATTTGTGCTCGATAAGTACTTTGGCTTGTTAAATGAGAATTATTCTATTTGTGCCCCGATAAGTACTTTGGCTTGTTAAATGAGAATTATTCTATTTGTGCTCGATAAGTACTTTGGCTTGTTAAATGAGAATTATTCTATGTGCCTTGATAAGTACTTTGGCTTGGTTAATGGAGAATTAGCCTATGTGTCGGGTGATAGCCTTTGAGGGCAAGTATTATGTTTTATTACGTTGCCGCGACTCTGGAGGTCGATCGCCTCTTGTAAGTTACTCGACGCACCGACGTTGATGTGGATTCCACGTATGCTTCCGCTATTTGTAGTAATCGGGTTAAATTCCCGATTTTTATAAAAGACATGGTAGTGCTTATGTCTTGTTTGATGGTCGGTCGAGATAGGTAAGAGTATAAATGAGGGCAATCCCCAAGACGTTATACCACCTCCTCCGTGGTAAGAGTATTAGTGAGGGTAAACCCCAAGACTGTACCACCCGCTTTTATGTGTTGTTTGACTACCGATTGAGATAGAGTAAGAGTATAAATGAGGGCAAGCCCCAAGACGTTATACCACTTTCTCCGTGGTAAGAGTATAAGTGGCGGGTAAACCCCAAGATGCTATACCACCGCTTTACCACCTTGTCTGGTAAGAGTATAAGTGGTAAACCCCAAGACGCTATACCACCGGTGGGACTTGGTGTTCTGTATGCCTATTGGCGTTATATTATATCATGGATCTTTGGCGGTGAGGCGATTCCACGCATGATTGATATTATGGGCGTGAGACCCATGGTTATGTTTGTAGTAATGACTTTGGCGTGCGTCCACGACTTGATATGATTTATGTATGGTGTCTCGAAATTTGATTATCATACATGTCTCTGCTTTGTTAGATCGTTATGATTTTGTTACTGATTTTCAGTTCACATACTTGGTACATTCTTCGATCGACCTCCTTCGGGCCGCGTTTCATGCCGCAGTTTAGGTACGCTGTTTGGTGATCGGCAGTGTAGGACCGCCGAGTTTTGGATAGCTCTGCTCGGAGTTTATCTTTTGGTACTGTTCCTTCAGTACAGACTTTTGTACAGTTATGGGTACGGCGTGGCCTTGTCCCGTCATATTTCAGTAAAACTCTTAGAGGTCTGTATTCATATGTGGGATTGGACTCATGTACGGTATAGTGTCTTTTGTTATGTATATTACATGGCAGCCTTGTCGGCTTCGCCCTTGCATGTACGATTGGTTTTAAATAAAAAAAGAAGAGCTATTTAATTTCCGCAGTTTACTTGTGTTGTTAAGGTAGAAGGGTGCCCAGGTAGGGCACCAGTCACGGGCCCGGGGTTCGGGGTGTGACAAAAACGCTCCAAGTACTTCAACCCGTCGGCTACTCCTTAAGCCAAGTAGATCACGCCACACGTAGTACTCCACTCCTAAAATGGTCATAGTACTTCTATCAAACCTTTCTTACCATTGAAGACTTATACCAATAAAAAGCCCTCTAATTCTACGGAAAATCAAAGACTTCCCATTTTTACTCACTTTTCCATCTTTCCAAGGCGAATAACCGTAATTATATGCCATATATAAGGCGTAATAATTAAACAACATAAAGAAGGGGATTACACGCCCAAACGGTAACGCGGTTTACTATCACGCCTTCATAATAACAATAAGTAAAAGAAGGGGATTACGCGCCCAACCGGTAACGCGGTTTACTATCACGCCTTCATAACAACAATACAATAATTAAAAAGGGGATCACACGCCCAAACGGAACGCGATTGAACAATCTTCCCCTTAACAGAAATGTAAATACAGTCCAATGTAAATACAGTCCAAAGTAAATACAGTCCTTAAGTTGGGGTCCTTGGCCAACTTTGTCCATTTTACTTATCCAATTACTCATTAGTCATCCAACTTATATTTCCATTCTTAATATAAGTTATAGTTACTTTGTTAATTACTTCTTCACAAGTAAGATACGTTTGATACGTTGGATACGTTTTTACCATTTTAATGGCGAATGGCCAATCCTTTCTTTTAACAAGTTAACAAGATCCAACTCCTCCAAACTTTACTCCATATATTGTATAATCCATAATATACTTATAATATATGTATAATAACCAATTCACAAAGAGGTTTATGTTTCACTACCTCAAATAGCCCAAGAATATCCAAGTTCATAAAGTCGCTCCAAGCAAGTCTTAGCTCCAAATCTTTACGTTCCAATCCGCTACAAGCAACCCATAGAAGCTCATAACCAACTTCTCTTCAAGATTCAACTCCAAAAAGTGAAGAACACTTAGGGTTTCCAACTAGCAACTTTCGGCCAAGGCAACAAATAGAGGTTAGGGGTGTGAAATCTTTTCCAACTCTTGGTACACAATCTTCCGAACACCTTAGGGAAGAACACTTGAGAGTTTAAGAATTGTTGGACAAATTTTGCTCAAGAAATGGGGGCAAAGCCGAGAGCAAGGTCAAGGGAGAAGGGAGGGTTTTTCAAGTCTTGAAATGGTTAAGTGTGGAAGATTTCATCAACTAGTAGTGCATATATAAGACAACCAAGGGCTAGGATGAAGGCAAGTGTGTGGTTGAGATTGGGGACAAGTGTGTGTGGGCCCCACAAGCCACTTGTCCAACTAAAATATCTTGCAAGACAAGGCCACTTGTCTTGCCACTTGTCAAGTGATTTCGGCCAAGAGCCACCTAGGGGGTGACACGTGTCACCCTCCTATTCGTCCAAAATATTTCATCTTCCGAAAATATCCATAATGGCCAAAATCTCAAAAACAAAGCGGGCCCCACAAAACCGTAAATTTCTCCCGTGGGCCCCACGTGACCTTTTCCGAAAATAAAATTCCATAATTCTCTAATATTCCAAGAAGTCCGAATACCAAATCTGGGAATCCAATTCCCATTAACGAACCTTTTTCCTTCACAAAATCCGGAAACTTTTCCGTCGAGAAATCACATCTTTCTTCCTTTCCAATTTTACTGTCGTGTTCTCGTACGTACGTCCTCGCATACATACCCTGGAACTACGGGGTATAACAAATCCAATAATCCCAATCCACATTCGGCTACAATATTACAACAATTATCAATTTCCTTTCAATTTCCTTTATATCCAACTCGTTATTCCAACATGTTATATAAATCATAACCAATTATATCCTTCTATTTATAACATGTAACGATTTTTAGCTAGCAACCGAATTGATTACAACATGAGTGGCTAACATGCCCATTTTCGGTTTTTAACAAGTCGACATGATCCCAATCTTTTCAAACTTTAATATAACAACCACAAGCTCATTTCTTAACTACTATAACTTGAAATCTTCAATTACACAAGGTGGAGATTTTACCTCAAGAAGTCCTCTTTCCGAAATCTTCTTCACTTTAAAATTACCCACACGAACCCTGTCACGCCCCGAACCCCGGGCCCGTGACTGGTGCCCTACCTGGGCACCCTACTACCTTAACAACACAAGTAAACTGCGAAATTTAAATAACACCTCTTTTTTTTTTAAAACCAACATACGTGCAAGGGCAAAGCCGACAAGGCTGCCATATAATATACATAATTAAAAGACACTACACTGTACATGAGTCCAATCCCATATATGAATACATACCTCTAAGAGTTTTACTGATCTATGACGGGACAAGGCCCCGCCGTACCCATAATTGTACAAAAGCCTGTACTGAGGGATCTATACCCAAAAGATAAACTCCTGAACAGATGGAGCTATCCATAAAACTCTGAGCAGGGTCCTACACCTGCAGATCACCAAACTGCATACCTAACACCTGCGGGCATGAACGCAGCCCCAAGTGGTCGCATAACAAAAATTTAGTATGGAACATAAACAAGGTACAATAACCAAATCATAATGGTATAAAAGAAATGACAGGGGCAAGTATAAAAATGAAATACCATATCCTACCGTGCCATTTTAACTCCTGAAATCAATCGTATATTAACCGTTATTTTCCTTCTTTCAATGAGAATTAACATCATATTCTTACGTACTTACTTTAAGGATTTAATCAAGTTTTTCCACATAACTTACATATCTTACATAACATAATCCAGCCCATTATGGAGGGTCATATTATTTGGGAGCTTACTTTGATTATCCGTACGTGATAACGCATCCGCCCATTTGCGACACGGTGTCTCGATGAATCATGTGACATAATCCGGCCCGCCTGTGGGGCTCGGTGTACTGTGGAATCATGTAGCATAATCCGGCCCGCCTGTGGAGCTCGGTGTAATGTGGAATCATGTAGCATAATCCGGCCCGCCTGTGGAGCTCGGTGTAATGTGGAATCATGTCGCATAATCCGGCCCGCCTGTGGAGCTCGGTGTAAGATGACGTAACCCGGCCTATGTGTAGGCTCGGGGTAATATGGCGTAATCCGGCCTATGTGTAGGCTCGGTGTATCTCATAACGTAATCCGGCCTATTTGTAGGCTCGGTGTATTTCATAACGTAATCCGGCCTATTTGTAGGCTCGCTATGATTTTTCCTTACATAACATTTTTAAACCATCTTTTCACTTCTTCTTAAGTCGTCATAACAACTTCCCATAAAGCTATTATAACAACCATTCATTTTAGAGAACTTAAGACACTTTTATTCTTACAACATTAGGAAAACTAGACCCAAAAATACTACGTACATACATACTTAAAAAGAATCATAAAACTCCTTTCTTTTTAAAGCTCAAGTCACACACTCTTTTGGAAACCATTTTATTAACTTTTGAAATAAATTAAGAAGTCATAATTTTTAAAGTTGAGTCATTTCCACTCATAAAATCAAGGCTTATAGTATTAACCCCTCGTAGCATACATTCTTTAAAATCATATCGCTTAAAACTTCAAAATCCTTAAAAGACAATCAAAGTTCGTAGTCTTAAAACTTCATAACATACATTCTGTAAAGTCCATTTACTTATACTTATAAAATCATATAACCTCCACTTTTAAAATCAATCCCCTTTTCACATATAAATTCAAGTCATTTTTTAAACATAAAATCAACTTGCTTACTTTAAATAAATCAAGACACATAGCTTTAAATCAAATCTCATAACTTCCTAACCATTCTTACCAACATCTCCCATAAGACTTGGTAAGGACTTAGGACAATTTAAACATACTTTTAACTTAGAATAAACAATGTGAATACTTCTTAAATTCTAAGAGTAGAAGGAATCATGAAATACTATCACATGGATATTTCATACGTAGGATCATTCCAAAGAAAGAAGAGGTTCACATACCTCGCGACGACTAGCGACAAGTTGCAAAATGCTCCAAAGTACTTTATCCTTGCTAGCTTTTCCACCCCTTCAAGTAGAATACACTACTCGTAGTACTTCAACCTATAATGACAATAATACGTCCATTAACCTCTAGCTTCAAACGTAGAATAATACTAAGTATACGGTCTCTTATTCTACGGAAAATCGGGCAGCACTTCCTTTGTTTCTACATACTTTGCCACCTTTTTCAAGGCCGAATACAATAACCAAACATGCCACATTTAAGGCTCAACATACCAACCAATCAAAAGGGGATTACACGTCTTACAATACGTGTAAAATTCCGCCCCACAATTCATACCAAGTAAGTTTAATATCCTAGCCATTCTCGGCCAACTTATAATCAATCCTTAGTCCTTTCCAATTCTTTTTCAATCCAAGTTCTTAGGTCTAACATGTTATATAGTCATAGACAACTTCAACAACTACAATTTCCTTCTTTATATAACATGTGACAACTTATACTTATAATCAACTTGAATTGTAATCTTAAGCCTAAACATGCTAGTTTCGGATTAGGGTTCCAATAGCCAATATACATATCAAACTTCATAATATAAACATCTCATGCTTGCTAATATCCATAGCTACAAAAATAAGTAATCTTAATTACTAAAACGACAAGAATTATACCTTTACAAGCCCTTAAAAATTCCAAGATTCAAAGTCGCTCCTTAGCAAATTCTTAGCTCCTATCCTTTACGCTCCAATCCGCTATTTGAAGCCCTTAGAAGTTCACAACCAACTTCTCTTCCATTTCCAATCCAAAACTAGGAAAACTACTTAGGCTTTCGCCTTGCGACTAACGTGAAAACGCCGTTTTTCCGAAATCTTTCTATTGAGATACCCTTACAATACCCTTAGGGACCTTGGGTTTAAGTCTTGTGAATAATGGAACAAAATTACAAAATTTTCTTGTGGGAAAGAGGGTGAACCCGTGAGCTTCCTAAAGAGAACAAGAATGTGTGAAATAATTCTAAGTGTTGAAGAGCTAGTTGTCACGACCCGACCCCGGGACCGCGACTGGTGCCCTACCTGGGCACCCTTACAGGTAAACATCAGAGAAAATCAGCGGAACATACACGAAACTTAAAAATAAAACATCGTAGGTAAAACAACAGGTTAGCCGATAGGGCTACCTTCCTGAACATATATAAAACAACCAAGGCGGTTGCCTCCTTTCTTTTTACAAATCGACCCACAATATGTGACTACAGCACCTCTAAGAGTTTTAACAACCATCGTATGGACAGGCCCGCCATACCCCTGAAGGAACATAAACGTGACAACTCCGGATCACTGGAGCCATCTCAACTTGCTGAACCGGGATCCTAAGCTCGCGGATCCACAACTGTGTACCTAAACCTGCGGGCATGAACGTAGCTGTTATACCCCGTAGTTCCAGGGTATGTATGCGAGGACGTACGTACGAGAATACGACAGAAAGATTGGAAAGGAAGAAAGATGTGATTTTTGCACGGAAACGTTTCCGGTTTTTGTGAAGGAAAAAGGTTCGTTAATGGGAATTGGATTCCCAGATTTGGTATTTGGACTTCATAGATTATATTAGAATTTTGGGATTTTATTTTCGGAAATGGTCACGTGGGGCCCACGGGAGAAATTTACGGTTTTGTGGGGCCCGCTTTGATTTTTGAGATTTTGGCCGTTATGGATATTTTCGGACGACGAAATATTTTGGACGAATCGGGGGGCGACACGTGTCACCCCCATGTGGCACCCTTGGCCGAAATATGTTTGTGCACAACACCCGGTTAGAGTCGTTTTTCGACGAAACGTTCTACCTAACTTACGAAGGGTAAATTACGGCTATGTCATTTAGTATTTTTGCGGATTTTTCCGAGAGACGAAACGTTTTGGACCAACGAGAGGCAACACTTGGCACCCTCTCGTTGGTGGACTGAAGGGGCGGTGGGCGAATGGATGAGCAAGTGTTGGTAGATATTTGTGTAGATATTTGTGAGGGTTTTGGGCGAGTAGGGTCTAGGGGCACTTGGGCATATCTTGCCCTCCACTTGCCCCCACTTGGCTAGATCTTGCCCTTGGTTGGCCTTTGTTTGGCCTATAAATACCCTCCCCCTTTGAAGACTTCTTCATCCAGTCCATAATTTTCAAATCTTGAAAACCTCCCTCCCTCCTGGTTGGTTTCGTCCCTCCGCTCTTCCTTTGTGAGGGCTTGGCCGGGGTGCACCCTCCTAGAGGCCTTGGCCGAGGGTACACCCCTCCTAGTGGTGTGCCGTGAGGTACCCCCCCTTGCCTTGTTGTTCTCGTAGAATACACCCCCCCGCGTGGTAGAAATACTCTCAAAAGTATTGTTACTATACCCAAAGTATCTTAGCCGTATACCTTGTAGTATTCCAAAGAAACCTCTATACGTAGAGTCTAAATACTACCGTATGTCCTTTTTGTCTCAAACCGAAACCCTAAGGAAATCTTCGTTGAGTGATTGAAGTATTTAAGTAGAAGTTGGTTAGAACTTCTAAGGGTTGTTTGGAGCGTCGAGCACCGGAGTAGAGCTAAGCGTTGCTAAGGATCGACATTTATACTTGGATAATTATGGGCTTATCGAGGTAATTATCTTGTCCTCTATTTGTAATTGGAAATTACATGTCGTTAGATTATATAGTTGAAGTATACTATATATAGAACTAAGCTTAATCTCGCGCAATGTCTTTTGACTTAAGCTGAAGAATAAAGAAAAGAATCGAATCAGATTTACATGGGTGATCATTGCAGACTTGTGTAGTATATCGAGTAGAATTGTACACGCCCGGTTAGACGTGTAAACCCCCGGTTGGCTTGGTGGCGGCCTCGATAGAGAGGAGATTTACGCTGTTGCGTGAGGTGCCGAATTTTCAGAGAAAATGGAACCTTGTGTTTTGAAGTTAATAGACGTTTGTGACCTTTTTAGGTGAAAGTACTAAGAGTAGCGTATTCTACTTGAGGAGTGGAAAGGGCTAGCAAGGTTGTAGTACTTGGAGCATTTTGCTTATTGTCGATACTCGCGAGGTATGTGAACCTCTTCCTATCTCTTCTAGCATGATATGTGTGAACTATGTAGTGCGGTGACGCATACGTGTTAATCGTGTTTGATTGTTTTAAACATAAAGTGTTATAACTACTTATGGGAAGTTGGTTATATGACTTTATGTAGGTAAGAAAATACCTTGTGGTTTTAAAAGGTAATCGATGTGAATTATAACGCTTGTTATAATAAAGAACTTGATGTATTTCAAAAGATTTATAAATCGTTTTGAAGGAGAATAATACTTGGTTTTTGAAAACTTAAGAGTTATACTAGCTTTATGGGAAGTTAGGTATAACGCTTAAGAATGTTTCTTCGATTTGGAAATCGAATGTGTATCGCCAAACCATCGCGTTAATAAAGGAAAATGTACTAACGAGTTGTATTATTAAAACCAGTAGAAACCTCCATCCGCATAGAAACTAAGATGAGACAAAATGATATTCCATTTTCTAGGTCATGGCTTTGTAGTAAGATTATTATAAACAAGAATAACCTATTCACACATAAGACTTATGTTACTCAAATGTTTTAAAAGAGATTAAGACTATGAGTTATGAAACCTTTCTAAAAATAAGTGACTTGAGCATTTGAAATTAGGCAAACTTGACGTTTGGAAAATAATGTTGTTACTTGATTTTACAAAGGTAAGTGTTTGGGTTTACTTAAAAGATACTACTCTATTTTATACTACGGTATGGTGTGACTTATGTGAAAGAAACAGATCTTTAAAGATTTAATGTGTGAAGTACTTTGGGGTAGATACCGAACTTGTTAATAGAAAGTACCTTGTGAATAACTTGATTGTATTGGTTTGTGATAGCCTTGTAATACTTTCTTGTTGATTTGATAAGTAAACATGTTAGGATGCTACGTGTGTTAGTATCTTGTGATGTTAGTGTAAAGGGGTTTTTCCTCGATCGCGCTTTTAAAGTTGTTTGACTATCACCGTTATGTTGGTATTGTACCACTCACCTTGACTTGTGTCCGGAGGTTAAGCCGCCTCCACGCGGGTAGAGTCGGTCCGGGACCATGATTCGAGAATACCTACGCGTCCGTGGATCCATGCGAACTACGAGTTCCGTGTTAGTTTACGCCTTGTGGTCACGCGGCCTCGCGCTACGCGGATCGCGAGTCCGTGACGACGCCGGAGTAGCTACCGATGCGGGTTATACCTCACGCGGGCCTATGAGGTTGGCCTACGCGAGTCGCGAAAGTTCAGTGGCTAGACGCGCACATTTGATATCGCGCGAGTGACCAGCCTTGATCATGCGACGGCCTAGACAGATATCATGATACGCTTTATGACCTTGTTAGCGCTGGTGTTAGTAGTCGGCTATGCCTTCGCATTTACCTGCATCGCTTTATTTGGACACAGTGGGACCCGTGTTCATGTGTATTCCTTGGTGCTTTTATATCATAGATCGCCGGCAGTGAGAAGGTATTCCACGCATGATTGATGTTGGGCGTGAGACCCATAGTTATTATCGAGTGATGACTTTGGCGTGAGTCCTCGGCTTGACACGATCGCTATTTATCAGAATCGCATTGTTATCATACATGTCTCCCGCTTTGTATAGACTACTATGATTTCATTTACTGATTTATTTTCGTTTCACATACTCTGCACTGTCCAGATCGACCTCCTTCGGGGCCGCGTCACGCCGCAGTAAAGGTACACCGATCGTTGATCCTCGCTCTTAGGGTCACAAATGGTTGGGGAAAGCTCCGCTTCTTCGAGGCTTATTCGTATAGTCCCCGTTGTAGGTGCTACATTCGTGGTATGACGGCCCCGCCCCGTCGTTGTTGTCATATCATTCGTAGAGGTGTAGTACCGCTGTGTGTGGTTTGTAAAAGGATTAAACTGTTCATGTTGAAAAAGTTGTTATTTATATATATGCCGAAAGGCAAGTTTTCACAAGATTATTGTTTTATACTTCTTGTTATTTCATGTTATTGTTTATATTCCACGACACTGATGTTGTATCACTAGTGCCCGGTAAGGCACGGCCACGCCCGGTTCGGTCGTGATGAGAGCTCGGCGGGTCGCATAACAAAAATTTAATATGGAATGTAATATAACGATAAAGAAACAAATCATAATCAGACAAAAGAATGACAAGGACAAGTATAAAAATACATACCGCATCCTCGCCGTGTCATTACCACTTATGAACTTAATCGTACCTTATTATCCTTTCCATTCCCAATAAAAGTTATAGTCACATTCTTACGCATTATTAGAAAAAATCATTAAGTTCATTACCATATAACTTACTTATCTTTCATAACATAGTCCGCCCACTACGAGGGACACATATACTACCCGACCAACTGGGACGCGATCAAGTCACACTAATATCAAAGCATGCCCGTGGAATCCCCATCACCGCCGATACTATTAGTGTAAAATATAACCACGTGACGCGCCTGCGGCATCCCACCTCACCGCTTCGCGCATACATACACAATACATATATATATATCATGCCCGTGGAATCCTACATCACCGCCGACACCCAGTATAATAATACACCAATAGGCATACATGAACACCAAGTCCCACCGTGGTATAGCGTCTTGGGGGTCTACCCTCACTTATACTCTTACCGGAGTATGTGGTAAAGCGGTGGTATAACATCTTGGGTCTACCCTCACTTATACTCTTACCCCGAGAAGGTGGTATAACGCCTGGGCTTGCCTCATTTATACTCTTACCCTATCTCGACTGGCCACAAACAACACATAAAGCAGTGGTACATGCCTGGGGTTTACCCTCACTTATACTCTTACCCCGAGAAGGTGGTATAACGTCTGGGGCTTGCCTCATTTATACTTTACCCTATCTCGACCGACCATCAAACAAGACATAAGCACTACCATGTCTTTTATAAAATCCGAATTTAACCCAAGTGCTACAAATAACGGAAGCATACGTGGAATCCCACATCATCGCTGCGACGCCCAAGTAACTTATAACAAGACAAACGGCCCTCCAACCGAGAGTCGCGGCATCGTAATAAAACATAATACTTGCACTCAAGGCTATCACCAAAGACACATAGGCTAATTCTCAATTAACAAGCCAAAGTACTTATCAGCACAAATAGAATAATTCTCATTTAACAAGCCAAAGTACTTATCTGGGCACAAATAGAATAATTCTCATTTAACAAGCCAAAGTACTAATCAAGGCATCACATAGAATTATTCTCAATTAAACAGCCAAAGTACTACGACGACATTCTTTCAAAAGACTCCTTTCCAAATAAAACTTCCCGATACTAACAACCGTAGTATCAAGTCCTATTCACCTTTCAAGACAAGTCACAATACCTTTTAGAAAATACAATTACCGCTTCTAAATCAAGTGACTTCCTTATTTAAAACCTTAAGCAATTGGTACCTTTAAAACAATTTGCCCTTCCTTAACACAAGTTATTTCTTTGCTTACTCTATTAGAGAAAACCATTCTCTTAACCTTCCATAAAGCCGTTATAACCGACTTCCCATAAAGCCGTTATAACCCTTTACGGTTTAGACCAACACGCTCATTTTATAACCAAGAGACTTCTACTTTTTGAAACCAAGTATTAAATACTTTCAAATAAATTCTCATAACTTTCAAAAATACAAATAGTCTCTTAACCCTTAGAAAACAAGTGACTCCTTTTATTATAAAACCTTAGGCAATTAATGCCTTAAAACAAGTGGCCTTTTCACTAAAATCAAATCACTTATCTTTCCATAAAGCAAATATAACTAACTTCCCATAAAGCCGTTATATTCACTTTATACCTTAGCCCAAAAACAATTTCCTATCCAAGGACTTATACGTTTAAAACGGAACAAGTATCACATACTTTAAAACTCTTCAAGTCCCTTAACTTTAATAACACTTAAGACATCCTTTATACTTTCAAAGAAGTGAGTTAATCTCCCAACTCACCCGACTTGGCTATTCACAAACTAGTAAAGGATATCAAGGTGTCAGACGCTCACCGTACTACATACGTGCAACTAGTCATGCTCAAAGATAGGAAAAGTTCTACATAGAGTAGATCACACAACTACCTCTTAACTTCTAAGAGTAACAGAAACATGAAATGATACCACCAGATATTCCATACATAGAATCATGCCAAAGGAAGGAAGAGGTTCACATACCTCGCGACGATTGTCGACAAATAGCAAAATGCTCCAAAGTACTCCAACCTTGATAGCTATTCCACTCTCCAAGTAGGATACGCTATACTTAGTACTTCAACCTATAATGGTCACAATATGTCCATTAACCTTTGACTTCTAACGTAGAATATTTTAGGTGCTAAGTCGCTAAATTCTACGGAAAATCTGACAAAGACCTCCTTTGTTTCTACTCACTTTGCCACCTTTTCAAGGCCGAATACAATAAACAGCCCCAATTGGCTCACAACAATATAGAAGGTATTCCAATACAATGAATAACTAAACAGCCCCAATTGGCTCACAATTTAGAAAGTAGTCCAATACAAATGAATAACAAACTAAAAGTCCAAATTCGGCCATCTTGAGTTCAACCATACCAATTTTTATCAAATTTCCATTTCAATCCAAATTGGTAGCATAACATGATATCAAGTCGCATTTGATTATAACAATCCATAATCTCTAAGTAGGTAACATGCGACGATTTCTAATAAACGACCAATTAGTAATCCAATTTTCAAGTGGCTTATATAACATTTCGAATTTAGCTACAAGCACTCCATAATACTTATAAACTTCTACATACCAACTTCATGTTGTCAACGTGTAAAACTAACAACAAAAAATATATAATCTCAGAACATCTTAAAGGACAAGATTATACCTTGACGATTCTCAATCCAATCTTCAACCAAGTCGCTCCTTAGAAACTTAGAGACTCTCCAAGATACTTCAATCCGCTACTGAGACCCTTAGAACCATACCAACAATTTTCCTTCAAACTTCCAACCAAAACCTAGAAAAGCCATTAGGTTTTCACTCACGACTAATACGAAAACTCTCTTTTTCCGAATTTTTCTATTGAGATATACTCACATAACACTCATGAACCTTGGTTTAAAGTGTGGGCTTAATGGACAAGAAACAAAAATTTCCTTCTTTGTAATGGGGAACCCGAGAGCTCACAATGAGTGTCTTCAAATTCTTTGTGATATTTGGCTAAGTGTTAAGCCCTCTCTTGCTACTAGTAGTAATATAAAGGGCAATGGAGGGTCAAGGTGTCTACAAATGGGTGGCTAGGATGAGGTCTTGCTAAATATCAAGTCTAGTGGGACCTTGACTAAGTCAACTTTGTCAAGCTAAACAACTTGCAAGACTTGTCTTGCTAACAAAGGTCCAATGACCCTCTTGCCCTTGCAATTTCGTCCACGGCATACTACGGGGGGGGGGTGACACGTGTCGCCCTCCCATTCGTCATAATAATACGTTTTTCGACAATTTCATAATTCCCGATAAATTTTTACAAGTCTCAATTTTCAACACTTGTGAGTTCTTTCGTACATTCTAAAACATGTCCTCAGAATACGGTGTAACATTCTTCCCCCCTTAGAAACATTCGTCCTCGAATGTTCTTCCGGAGTCAAACTTAAAATTAGCGACATAGTTTCCTTTCACAAACCCGACATACTAATAATGCCACACATGGCCCTAATACCTCACACACGCATATCCTTCCATCATAAGCCCAAACGAGATTATCCTTTCGTACTTCCAACTCCTTCTAGCATACATACATAACTTCCATACCGATTCTGGCCTCTAATCTTTGAGTCACTCTATAAAACAATATAGGTCATTTCCGCTTTCACGACTGGTTCCCGGAACGCGCCCACGAACCCAGAAACAATTTACTAGACTTGGGCCTTGCGCCGCGGACTTCGCCACGTAGCGAAACTACTACCAACTGATCCCAATCCATTCCAGCCGGGAGACTCAGAATGTGTCTTCAACCCAACTCGCCGACTTAACTCTTATCCTCGTCCGACTTAAAATCTTATTGCAGAGAAAGCCTTATATATCTAAGGTATCTAGCTATCATTATTCTTAGGCTCGCAATTTCCATGCCCAAGCCTACCTTATCACCCCAAGAACGGTACAAAAACTTCTCACAATACCATAACCATGTCATTCTCGATCACAACAACCATTACTTACTCTATACGGACCTCATCCGCATAATTCTCTTAAGCCTACCACTTAGCTTAATATATTAACACGGTACTCCATTAAGTTCCTTAACATGGCTTCTAAGGGTTCACTATCCTATCCGACAACTCATCCTTTCCAAATATCTCAAAATAAACATAAGGCCTCGCGAAAATTCATTAACTATTCCATACCTTCCCAGATCTAGTTAGTCTTTACCAACTCTTGGTAATCTAAAATCATTCTAGGCGACACGCATCTGACCCTCATACATAACTCCGTATAGATGTATATCACAATACCAACTATACTACAATCATTACCAACCTGGATACGCAATCCACATAGTTCTTCTTGGGTCATCACGCTTTCTCAGAATCGCAACCAACATAACTCGTTAGGGAGGGATGACTTAACAACACAAAATTTCTATCGCACGATCTTAGAGTGAGAAGAATGGAAACCAATCCTAAATGTCCCGCAGCCTCCCGATTATAGATGTGGTGCACAACACACCGATAATCAAGACTCTACTGTACACACGCCTCAGACACTTTCCGAGGACTAATCGCTCGATACCACTTTTGTCACGACGACCCTCGATCGCGATCGTGCCCTACCCGGCACCCTTACGTAAACATCGAGAAAATCAGCGAACATACACGAAACTTAAAAATAAAACATCGTAAGTAAAACAAAGTTAGCCGACAGTGGCTACCTTCGAACATATATAAAAACAACCGGCAGCTTGCCTTTCTTTTACAAATCGACCCACACATGTGACTACTGCACTTAAGAGTTTTAACAACCATCGTATGGACAGGCCCCGCCATACTTCGAAGGAACATAAACGTGACAACTCCTAACACCGAGCCATCTCAACTTATTAACCGATCCTAAGCTCATGGATCCACAATCGTACCTAAACTCGCGGCATTTAACGTAGCTTCGGCGGGGTCGCATAACAAAAATTTAATATGGAATGTAATATAACGCATAAGAAACAAATCATAATCAGATAAAAGAATGACAAGGACAAGTATAAAAATACATACGGATCTCGCCGTGTCATTACCACTTATGAACTTAATCGCACTTTATTATCCTTTCCATTCCCAATAAAAGTTATAGTCACATTCTTACGCATTATTAGAAAAAGAATCATTAAGTTCATTACCATATAACTTACTTATCTTTCATAACATAGTCCGCCCACTACGAGGGACACATATACTACCGGACTAACTGGGACGCGATCAAGTCACACTAATATCAAAGCATGCCCGTGGAATCCCCATCATCGCCGATACCTATTAGTGTAAAATATAACCACGTGACGCGCCGTGGCATCCCACCTCACCGCCGCGCATACATACACAATACATATATATATATCCCGCCTGGAATCCCACATCACCGCCGATACCCAGGTATAATAATACACCAATAGGCATACATGAACACCAAGTCCCACCTGTGGTATAGCGTCTGGGTCTACCCTCACTTATACTCTTACCCCGGAGAAGGTGGTAAAGCGGTGGTATAACATCTGGGGTCTACCCTCACTTATACTCTTACCCGAGAAGGTGGTATAACGCCTGGGCTTGCCTCATTTATACTCTTACCCTATCTCGACTTGGTCACAAACAACACATAAAGCGTGTGGTACAAATGCCTGGGGTTTACCCTCACTTATACTCTTACCCCGGAGAAGGTGGTATAACGCCTGGGCTTGCCCTCATTTATACTTTTACCCTATCTCGACCGACCATCAAACAAGACATAAGCACTACCATGTCTTTTATAAAATCCGAATTTAACCCAAGTGCTACAAATAACTAAGATACCCGTGGAATCCCACATCACCGCTTAGACGCCCAAGTAACTTATAACAAGACACCGCCTCCAACCGAGAGTCGCAGATCGTAATAAAACATAATACTTGCACTCAAAGGCTATCACCAAAGACACATAGGCTAATTCTCAATTAACAAGCCAAAGTACTTATCGGGCACAAATAGAATAATTCTCATTTAACAAGCCAAAGTACTTATCGGGCACAAATAGAATAATTCTCATTTAACAAGCCAAAGTACTAATCAAGGCATCACATAGAATTATTCTCAATTAAACAAAGCAAAGTACTACGACGTACATTCTTTCAAAAGACTCCTTTCCAAATAAAACTTCCCGATACTAACAACCGTAGTATCAAGTCCTATTCACCTTTCAAGACAAGTCACAATACCTTTTAGAAAATACAATTACCGCTTCTAAATCAAGTGACTTCTTATTTAAAACCTTAAGCAATTGGTACCTTTAAAACAATTTGCCCTTCCTTAACACAAGTTATTTCTTTGCTTACTCTATTAGAGAAAACCATTCTCTTAACCTTCCATAAAGCCGTTATAACCGACTTCCCATAAAGCCGTTATAACTCTTTATGGTTTAGACCAACACGTTCATTTTATAACCAAGAGACTTCTACTTTTTGAAACCAAGTATTAAATACTTTCAAATAAATTCTCATAACTTTCAAAAATACAAATAGTCTCTTAACCCTTAGAAAACAAGTGACTCCTTTTATTATAAAACCTTAGGCAATTAATGCCTTAAAACAAGTGGCCTTTTCACTAAAATCAAATCACTTATCTTTCCATAAAGCAAATATAACTAACTTCCCATAAAGACGTTATATTCACTTTATACCTTAGCCCAAAAACAAATTCCTATCCAAGGGACTTATACGTTTAAAACGGAACAAGTATCACATACTTTAAAACTCTTCAAGTCCCTTAACTTTAATAACACTTAAGACATCCTTTATACTTTCAACGAAGTGAGTTAATCTCCCAACTCACCCGACTTGGCTATTCACAAACTAGTAAAGGATATCAAGGTGTCAGACGCTCACCGACTACACATACGCAACTAGTCATGCTCAAAGATAGGAAAAGTTCTACATAGAGTAGATCACACAACTACCTCTTAACTTCTAAGAGTAACAGGAAACATGAAATGATACCACCGGTATATTCCATACATAGAATCATGCCAAAGGAAGGAAGAGGTTCACATACCTCGCGACGATTGTCGACAAATAGCAAAATGCTCCAAAGTACTCCAACCTTGATAGCTATTCCACTCTCCAAGTAGGATACGCTATACTTAGTACTTCAACCTATAATGGTCACAATATGTCCATTAACCTTTCACTTCTAACGTAGAATATTTTAGGTGCTAAGTCGCTAAATTCTACGGAAAATCTGACAAAGACCTCCTTTGTTTCTACTCACTTTGCCACCTTTTTCAAGGCCGAATACAATAACCAAACAGCCCCAATTGGCTCACAACAATATAGAAGGTATTCCAATACAATGAATAACTAAACAGCCCCAATTGGCTCACAATTTAGAAAGTAGTCCAATACAAATGAATAACAAACTAAAAGTCCAAATTCGGCCATCTTGAGTTCAACCATACCAATTTTTATCAAATTTCCATTTCAATCCAAATTGGTAGCATAACATGATATCAAGTCGCATTTGATTATAACAATCCATAATCTCTAAGTAGGTAACATGCGACGATTTCTAATAAACGACCAATTAGTAATCCAATTTTCAAGTGGCTTATATAACATTTCGAATTTAGCTACAAGCACTCCATAATACTTATAAACTTCTACATACCAACTTCATGTTGTCAACGTAAAACTAACAACAACAAAAATATATAATCTTGTAACATCTTAAAGGACAAGATTATACCTCGACGATTCTCAATCCAATCTTCAACCAAGTCGCTCCTTAGAAACTTAGAGACTCTCCAAGATACTTCAATCCGCTACTGAGACCCTTAGAACCATACCAACAATTTTCCTTCAAACTTCCAACCAAAACCTAGAAAAGCCATTAGGTTTTCACCTTGACTAATACGAAAACTCTCTTTTTCCGGATTTTTCTATCGAGATATACTCACATAACACTCATGAACCTTGGTTTAAAGTGTGGGGCTTAATGGACAAGAAACAAAAAATTTTCCTTCTTTGTAATGGGGAACCCGAGAGCTCACAATGAGTGTCTTCAAATTCTTTGTGATATTTGGCTAAGTGTTAAGCCCTCTCTTTCTACTAGTAGTAATATAAAGGGCAATGGAGGGTCAAGGTGTCTACAAATGGGTGGCTAGGATGAGGTCTTGCTAAATATCAAGTCTAGTGGGACCTTGACTAAGTCAACTTTGTCAAGCTAAACAACTTGCAAGACTTGTCTTGCTAACAAAGGTCCAATGACCCTCTTGCCCTTGCAATTTCGTCCCAAGGCATACTAAGGGGGTGACACGTGTCGCCTCCCATTCGTCATAATAATACGTTTTTCGACAATTTCATAATTCCCGATAAATTTTTACAAGTCTCAATTTTCAACACTTGTGAGTTCTTTCGTACATTCTTAAAACATGTCCTGTAAATACGGGGTGTAACACTAGTCTTGCACTAGTGTGGTATATATAACACAATGAAGGGTCTAGATTATAACAAATGTGTGGCTTGGATGAAGATCATTAATTAAATAACCAAGTGGACAAGTTGACTTGGTCAATATTATCAAGCTAGCAAGACTTATCATCTTCAATGGTCAATGACCATTTTAACCTTGCAATTTCGTCCAACACCATGTGGGGGGAGGTGCCACGTGTCGCCCTCTCATTCGTCCATAAAATTTCAGAATCCTCGTGGCCCCACAAAACGTAAAATTTCGGTGGGCCCCACATGGCCAACCAGAAAATAAATTTCCATAATGTTAAGAAGTTCCATACTCCTCAAATAATTCATTTTGAGAATCAAATTCTCAACAACGAACATTTTTCCTTTCCGACGTTCGGAAGATTTTCCGTCGTAAAAACAATTCTTTCTTTCGTACCAATTTTCAAGTCTTGATTCCTTACATACATTATCTTATACATGTCCTGGACTTACGGGGTGTAACATTCTTCCCCCCTTAGAAACATTCGCCCCCGAATGTTCTTAGTCGATTGTCAAGCTATACAAACTCCAGACAATCTCTTACTATGCCTATCAATCAATACTCCACAAGACTAACGATGCCACACACGGGCCACCACATAACATACGTAGACATAACAATGGACCTTCCGCCCATGGCCCTTATCACAATACTCGGCGTTACTTTTCTCAAACACGGATCCTTAGAGGTTCCTTTATTTTCTTACTTGTCATACTTTCTCGTGACTTTCCAAACTTATTTAGCATAATGCACAAAATTTCAAATATTGCTTCGCCCTCCAATCCTTGGAGTTACTAACCAAACTTGGCCATATACTACTTGAATTTCCGCTAAGGCTCTTCTCGGTCCTTACGACCTGCTTCCGGTGGAACGCGTCGACAAACTCGTACAACGATCAACTAGACTTGGGCCTTGCATCCTCGTGACCCTATCACATAGCGGAACCATTTCTAACTGACATCACCCCATTTCGTACTACTGGCTGACCCGAAATGAGTCCATAACCCGACTCATCGTCATACTTAACTTCTCATTCTTAGTCTGAAATAAATCTTTCTCTTATCTCAAGGTACTTCTTACCCTATCCCCCTATTCACTAGAGGTTCGTCACATAAGCCAAAGTATTTCTATCAGACATCCTTCCCTATCTGGCCTTGCAATCACATGGGAAATTTCAACTTGTGAACTCTACACAACTATAGTCTCAGTTCACTTACCATTCTTGTCAACATTCTTAACTTTTCACTTTACTAATCAAAGTATTCCTACCTCTGGGGGTACTATCACTTATAACTGCTAGCAACTAAGGGAAAACATACATGCTAGGGCGAAATCTGAATCTATCAATGCGCATATGATTCAAAAGAATCGAGATATACCTGTAACCTCATGCGATGTCGCCTCCTGATCCTGCCCTGTAGTCACGTCATCAATGCGGTTCGAAGGACCGCCAGAACTATAAACTCCACTCGACCGCCACTACCGGTCGACATCCAACACCTCGCTCGGGAACGCATACCGTGGAGGAAAGGGAATCAATCATCGACCAAAGGTTGAGACACCTCACCTGCTCTTTCTAAAAGGACATACTCAGATATGGCGGACGGCCACAATAAAAACAAACACCTGTGTCATAACGACATTTCCCCATATGACTCTTACTATACTGGAAACACTGAGGAATAAGTTGCCTCGACTGAGAAAATCCTCTGCTCCTCTGAGAACCACGACTCCTGGAGCTCGGACCGGCTCCTAAATACCTTGTGGGGTCCAATCTCCCACCTGTGAGTTACGGGGGTATGAACTGCGTAGGCTGGGATGAATATCTCACTCGCTGTTGAGGCAGCTCGTCTAAAAACTCACCGGGATAACCAACCGGTCTAGTCCTCTTACGCAGATTCCCGCGTTGTCCCTCTACCCTCTGTACACCTGTCTGTACTGGCCAAATAACCTCCTGCTGATGAAACTGTAGCACCGCTATCTTGGTCAATAACATAACTGCTTCCCTCATGACCCTATAGTCTTCTCCTAACTGAGAAACTGGAGGCTCTGGTGCTGGGGCCTCAAAACCTAGCGCAGAAGAACTCGCCGACTGCGGCACAACATCCGGTATACCCTGGGCATAAGCCCTATCAACTCTCTGAGTCTGACTGGTAGCTCCTGCTACCCCTTTGCCCTCAGGCGATCTGTTCTCCTCGAGGCATGGTCAGAACACAAAAATACGTCGAGAGGAATTACCTTACTAACACAGCTATGGCACGATCTTAGAGTGAGAAAAATAGAAACCAACTCCTAAATGTCTGTAGCCTCGCTTATGGGTGTGGCGCGCAACACACCGATAATCAAGACTCTACTAGACACGGTCAGAACACTGAGGATCGATCGCTCGATACCCATCTGTCACGCCCGAACCTCAAGCGTGGATCGTGCCCTACCCGGGCACCCTACTACCTTAACAACACAAGTAAATCGCAAATTTAAATAACACCTCATTTTTTTAAAACCAACATACGCAAGTGGCAAAGCCGACAAGGCCGCCATATAATATACATAATTAAAAGACACTACACCGCATACGAGTCCAATCCCACATATGAATACTGCACTCTAAGAGTTTTATCGATCTATGACGGACAAGGCCCCGCCATACCCATAATCGCATAAAAGCTCAGATCGAGGATCTATACCCAAAAGATAAACTCCCGAATGATGGAGCTATCCAAAACTCGAAAGGTGGTCCTACACACGCAGATCACCAAATCAAGCATCTAACACTGCGGCATTTAACGCACTTCCGGCGGTCGCATAACAAAAATTTAGTATGGAACATAAACAAGGTACAGTAACCAAATCATAACGGTATAAAAGAAATGACAGGGGCAAGTATAAAAATGAAATACCATATCCTACCGTGCCATTTTAACTCCTGAAATCAATCGTATATTAACCGTTATTTTCCTTCTTTCAATGAGAATTAACATCATATTCTTACGTACTTACTTTAAGGATTTAATAAAGTTTTTCCACATAACTTACATATCTTACATAACATAATCCAGCCCATTATGGAGGGTCTTATTATTTGGGAGCTTACTTTGATTATCCGTACGTGATAACGTAATCCGGCCTATTTGCGGGACACGGTGTACTGATGAATCATGTGACATAATCCGACCCGCTCGCGGCCTTGCATCGTGGAATCATGTAGCATAATTCGCCCGCTGTGAGCTTCGGTAATGTGGAATCATGTAGCATAATCCGCCCGCTGTGGAGCTCGGTGTAATGTGGAATCATGTCGCATAATCCGCCCGCTGTGAGCTCGGTGTAAGATGACGAATCCGCCTATGTGTAGGCTCGGGGTAATATGGCGTAATCCGGCCTATATGTAGGCTCGGTTTATCTCATAACGTAATCCGGCCTATTTGTAGGCTCGGTGTATTTCATAACGTAATCCGGCCTATTTGTAGGCTCGGTATGATTTTTCCTTACATAACATTTTTAAACCATCTTTTCACTTCTTCTTAAGTCGTCATAACAACTTCCCATAAAGCTATTATAACAACCATTCATTTTAGAGAACTTAAGACACTTTTATTCTTACAACATTAGGAAAACTAGACCCAAAAATACTACGTACATACATACTTAAAAAGAATCATAAAACTCCTTTCTTTTTAAAGCTCAAGTCACACACTCTTTTGGAAACCATTTTCTTAACTTTTGAAATAAATTAAGAAGTCATAATTTTTAAAGTTTAGTCATTTCCACTCATAAAATCAAGGCTTATAGTATTAATGTCACGACCCGAACCCGGGCCCGTGACTGGTGCCTTACCCCGGGCACCCTAGTGATACAACATCAGAGTAATCAGCGGAACATAAAACACATACATGAAATCAATGTAAGACAAGTTGAAATAAGACAAAGCAACCAAAAACGACACACAATATATATAAATAACAACTCTTTCCAAATGAAAGCTTTAATCTTTTACAAACCCCGCCACAATAAAGATTACTGCACTTACGAATGATATGACAACAACGACGGGACAGGGCCCCGTCATACCCCTGAATGTAAGCACCTACAACAACAGGGGACTATACCAAGATAAGCCTCCGGAGAAGCGGAGCTTTCCCAAACGTTGAACTGTGACCCTAAGAGCGAGGATCAACAACTGGTGTACCTCAACCTGCGGCATGAACGCACTTCAAGCGAGGTCAAGATAACAGTACCAAGTATGTGAAATCAAAATATCAGAAATGAAATCATAATAGTCTATACAGCAGGAGACATGTTTGATAACCAAACTACAGTTCACAATAAATAAGCAGTCATGTCTAGTCAGGGACTCACGCCCTCAAAGTCATCACTCCAATATAACAATGGGTCTCACGCCCACAACACCAATCATGCCCGTGGAATACCTTCCTCACTGCCGGCAGTCAATGATAGAAAAGCACCAAGAAATACACATGAACAGCAGGTCCCACCTGTGTCCAAATAAAAACAAAGACAGTAAGTGCGAAGGCATAGCCGACTACTAACACCCGCAGCATTAACAAGGTCATAAATCAGACATGATATCTCGCCTGCATCACATGATCAAAGCCGCCGCCGCTCGCAATATCAAATGTGCGCGTCTAGCCCTGGAACTCCCCGCAGCTCCGCATAGGCCAATCTCATAGGCCCGCATGAGGTATAACCCCGCATCGAGGGTAGCTACTCCCAAGATCGCCCCGACTCGCGATCGCATGGCCACATAGACCGCATGACCATAAAGGCCGCACACTAACTCGAACTCCCGTAGCTCGCATAGGCCCCCAGGACCCGCATGAGGTATTCTCGAATCATGGTCCCAGACCGCCTGAGTCTACCCCGCATCGGAGGGCAGCTTAACCCCCGGAAACACGGTGAGTGGTATAATACCAACATAACAGTTTATCGTTTAAACAACATAAGCACAATCAAGGGAAAACCCCTTTACACAAACATCACAGAATACTAACACACGTAGCATCCTAATATGATTACTTATCAAATCAACACGAAGGTATTACAAGGCTATCACAAACCAATACAATCAAGTTATTCACACATAAGGTACTTTCTACTATATGATTAACGAGATCGGGTTTTTATCCCCAAAGTACTTTATACAATAACTCTTTAAAGATATGTTACTTTCACAAAAGTCACACAATACCCGTAGTATATAACAATAGAGTGATTATCTTTTTAAAGTAAATCAATTACTTCTCTTTGTAAAATCAAGTAGCAACATTCTTTTCCAATGTTCAAGTTTGCCTAATTTCCAATGTTCAAGTTTGCCTAATTTCCAATGTTCAAGTTTCTCATTTTAGAAAGGTTTCGTAGTTCATAGTCTTATTCATTTAAGAATATAATTCTCCTTTAAACAATCTGAGAAACATAAGCCTTATATGTGAGTAGGATATTCTTGTTTATAACAATCTTAGTACAGCAGCCATGATCTAGGAAATATCATTTTGTCTCATCTTAGCTTCTATGCAGATGGAAGTTTCTACTGGTTTTAATAATACTTAATTATTAAAAACATTTCCTTTTATTAACGCTGCAGTGGTTTGTCGATACACATTCTGATTTCCAAAATCAAGAAACATTCTTAAGCCGTTATACCTAACTTTCCATAAAGCTAGTATCACTCTTAAGTTTTCTAAAAAATCAAGTATTACCTCTTCTTTCAAAATGATTCAAAATCTTTTGAAATACTTCAAGTTCTTTATTAACACATAACAAGCCGCTTATAGTTCAAATCGATTACCTTTTAAAACCACAAGTATTTTCTTACCAACATAAAGTCGTTATAACCAACTTCCCATAAAGCCGTTATAACACTTTATGTTTTAAACCAATCAAATACATTTAGCACACGACGCCTACCGCACTACATAGTTCACACATATCATGCTAGAAGAGATAGGAAGAGGTTCACATACCTCGCGACGAGTATCGACTAATAGCAAAATGCTCCAAGTACCTCCAACCGCTGGCTACTCCTTAAGCCAAGTAGATCGCGCCATACGTAGTACTTCAACCTATAAGGCCACAAGGCGCTTTATTAACATTTAGGTCTAATCGTAGAACATTCTACGTAAAATTCAAAGACCTCCCCGCAACAGCAGAAATCTCCTCCTCTATCGGCCGCTACTAAGCCAACCAGGGGTTATACGCCTAATCCGGACGTACAATTCTACCCTACGTAAAAACTACACAAGTCCATCTGAATAATACCCCATGTAATTACGTCAAGATTTTCTTTCGAAAAGGTTTCTTATTATTCAGGCTTAAGTCAAAAGACATCACGATAACAACGTTCAAGACTATATATAGTATACTTCAACTATATAATCTAACAACATGTAATTTCCAATTACAATAGGGGCAAGATAATTACCTCGATAAGCCCATAATTATCCGAAGTTTAAATGTCGATCCCGAGCAAGGTTTAGCTCCTACTCAGGCCCGACTCCTCCAAACAACCCTTAGAAGTTCTAACCAACTTCTACTTATAACTTCAACTACTGTTAAGATTTACTTAGGGTTTTGTATGGATCGACGGGAAGTATAATAGTATAACTGGGCTTTTTGTAAAGGTATAACCTTAGAATACTACAAGGTATATGGCTAAGGTAATTATAACAATACTTTTGAGAGTATTTCTAACAAGAGGGGGGGTATTTATACGAAAACTACTAGGCTAGGGGGGGTACCCCACGGCTAGCACCCCAAGAGGGACTCTCGCCATGTGGGAGAGGGCTCTCGCTAAGGCCTCACAAGGGGGAGAAAGAGAGCTTTCAAGACTTAGGCAAATTTATGGATGAAGAAGTCTTCAAAGGGAGAGGTATTTATAGGATGCCAAGGCCAACCAATGGCCAAGATCTCGCCAAGGCAAGTGTAGAGGCCAAGATCTTGCCAAGTGCACACTAGCCAACTAACACAAAAATATCCTACCAACCTCGACCACAAAGGCCACACTTTCGCCACCACTATTATCGCCAAGGTGTCCCAATGAGAGGGTGACAAGTGTCGCCTCTTGTTGGTCCAAAATGTTTCGCCTCTCTAAAAAAATCCGCAAAAATAAAAATGACATAGCCGTAATTTACCCTACGAAAGTCGTGGAAATGTTTCATCGAAAAACGACTCTAAACGTGTTGTGAACAAAGTTAATTCGCCAAGCCTATGTAAAAGTTCAAATTTTCTACGCACGCCCCACGCATATACCGAAATACGGTATAACATTCTTGTCACGACCAACCGGTTCGTGGATCGTGCCTTACCCCGGGCACCCAAGTAGACATACATCAGAGTAATCAGCGGAACAAACACAACCACATGAGATAACAGAAATATAAAACAATAATCTGTGAAAACTTGCCTTTCGGCATATATATAATCATCAACTCTTTTACAAATGAACAGCTTAATCCTTTTTACCAACCCTGCCCACAACAAAGATTACATGCACTTCTAAGAATGATACGACATAGTGGCGACAGGCCCCGCCAAACCCCGAATGTAAACACTTACTACGACAGGACTATACCACCGATAAGCCTCCGAGAAACGAGCTTCCCAAACGCCGAATCGTGACCGAGAGCTAGGATCAACGATCGATGTACCTCAACTCGCAGATTAACGCACTTCGGCGAGGTCGATAACAAAAATTTGTGCATGTGAAACTAAAAATACCGCAAATGAAATCATAATAGTCTATAAAGCAGAGACATGTATGATGACCAAACTACGCTTTTACAATAACTAAGCAAATATATCAAGTCGTGACTCACGCCTCAAGTCATCACCAAAGAACATAATGGGTCTCACGCCACAACATCAATCGTGCCCGTGGACACATTCTCATCACGCCAGCTTATGATATAAAAGTTCCAAGGAACACACATGAACACCGTGTCCCACTGCGCTATAATAACACCGTGACGGGTAAGTACGAAGGCATAGCCGTTTACTAACACCTACGCACTAACAAGGTCATGAATCAGATTATAAGATCTCGCCTGCACTGCCTCATGATCAAAGCCGCCACTTGCCCGCATGATCTAATGCGCGCCTAGTCTCCGAACTTCCCGCACCCCGCATAGGCCAATCTCATCGCCCGCATGAGGCATCCTCGCATCGAGGGTAGCTACTCCTAAGATCGCCCCGACTTCGCACCGCACGCCACAAGGACCGCATGCCCATAAAGGACGACACTAACTCGAACTCTCGTAGCCCGCATAGGCCCTCAGACCCGCATGAGGTATTCTCGAATCACGGTCCTGCATCACCGAGTCTACCCCGACGGAGGGCGCAACCCCTAATCATCTCAAGAGATGAATGCCACCATACTATCATAACGATCGATAGTTAATAAGCACAATCGGAAACCCTTTACACAAACATCACAAGATACTAACACACGTAAGATCCTAACACGCTTACTTATCACAAAGAACAAGAAAGTATTACAAGGCTATCACAAACCAATACAATCAAGTTACAACATTATTTTTCAAACGCCCAAGTTTGCCTAATTTCAAATGTTCACGCTTTCTTATTTTTAGAAAGGTTTCAGAGTTCATAGTCTTATTCATTTAAGAATATAATTCTCTTTTAAACAACTGAGAAACATAAGCCTTATATGTGAGTAGGATATTCTTGTTTATAACAATCTTATTACAAAGCATGATCTAGAAATATCATTTTGTCTCATCTTAGCTTCTATGCAGATGGAAGTTTCTACCGGTTTTCATAATACTTAATTATTCAAAACATTTCCTTTTATTAACGCCGCAGTTGGTTTGTCGATACACATTCGATTCAAATCAAGAAAGCATTCTTAAGCCGTTATACCTAACTTCCCATAAAGCTAGTATAACTCTTAAGTTTTCAAACACCAAGTATTACTTCTCCTTTCAAAATGATTCAAAATCTTTTGAAAATACTTCAAGTTCTTTCTTATCATATAACAAGCCGCTTATAGTTCAAATCGCCACTCTTAAAAACCACATGTATTTTTCTTACTAACATAAAGTCGTTATAACCAACTTCCCATAAAGCCGTTATAACACTTTATGTTTTAAACCATTCAAACATATTTAGCACATGACGCTCACCGCATTTACATAGTTCACACATATCATGCTAGAGAGATAGGAAGAGGTTCACATACCTCGCGACGATTATCGACTAATAGCAAAATGCCCGAGTACCTGCCGCTTGGCCACTCCTTAAGCCAAGTAACGCGCCACACGTAGTACTTCAACCTATAAGGCCACAAGGCGCTTATTAACATTTAGGTCTCATCGTAGAACTTTCTACGTAAATTTCGGCAAAGACTCTCCCGCAACAGCAGAAATCTCCTCCTCTATCGAGGCCGCTACCAAGCCAACCAGTGGGTTATACATCTAACCCTAACTGTACAATTCTACTCCATGGTACTACTACACAAGTTCATCTGAATACACCCTATGTAATTACAACCAAGACTATATATAGTATACTTCTACTATACAATCTAACAACATGTAATTTCCAATTACAATAGGACAAGATAATTACCTCGATAAGCCCATAATTATCCGAGTTTAAAGTCGATCCCGGGCAATCGCTTAGCTCCAACTCCGAGCGCCCAACCCGCTTCTAAACCACCCTTAGAAGTTCTAACTAACTTCTACACAAAACTCCAACTGACTATGGAGATTTTCCTGTTTCGGTTTTGCCAGGATCGACTGGGAAGTATAATAGTATAACTGGCTTTTTGTAAAGGTATAACCTTAGAATACTACAAGGTATATGGCTAAGGTAATTGGGCATTATAACAATACTTTTGAGAGTATTTCTACCAAGAGTGGTATTATATGAAAACAAACTAGGCAGTGGGTACCCTACTGCCACACCACAAAGGAGTGGTGGATACCTCGGCCTACCCCACTGTGGGGAACTCTCGCCAAGGGGCCTCACGGTGGAGGGGAAGGCTCTCAAGACTTAGGCATTTTGACGGGTTAAGTTCATCAAAGGAGAGGGTATTTATAGCACAAGCCAAGGCCAACCAACGGCCAAGATCTAGCCAAGTTGCCCAGCAGTGTGGGCCAAGATTCACCCAAGTGTCCTAGCCAACTTGCACACAAAATATCTACCAAAAATATCTCCCACTTGCCTCCCCAAATCGTCCACGCCGCCCACTTTGCCCACCAATGAGAGGTGCCGTGCCGCCTCTCGTTGGTCCAAAATGTTCCGCCTCTAAAAATCCGCAAAAATACTTAATGACATAGCCGAAATTCCCTACGAAAGTCGGAAAACGCTTTCGAAAAACGACTCTAACCGGGTGTCACAGACAAACATATTTCTACCAAAGGTGCTACATGGGGTGACACGTGTCGCCCCGATTCGCCCAAAATATTTCGTCTTCCAAAATATCCAAACGCCAAAATCTCAAAATCAAAGCTGCCCTACAAAATCAGAATTTCTCCCGTGGGCCCCACGTGACCATTTTCAAAATAAAATTCCATAATTCTCTAATATTCCAGAAGTCCGAATACCAAACTGGGAATCCAATTCCCATAAACGAACCTTTTTCCTTCACAAAACCGGAAACTTTTCCGTGGAAAATTCACCTCTTTCTTCCTTTCCAATCTTTCTGCCAGATTCTCGCACGCACGCCCTGCATACATACCGAACTACGGGTATAACATTCTTCCTTAGAAACATTCGTCCGAATGTTCCTTCTAAGTCTCAAACAAACGCGCGCCAAGATAGTCTTCACTACTATACTTACGAAACAATCCAGCAATACCTGTCCACAGAAATACCTGCGCAACACTTACATCTAACTCCACGAGTAAACAACTCAACATCACCACAAATAATACTACTATTGACACTTTGTCGCGAGCCTTGCCCGACGACCCAACAAATGGTACCGGCCGCATGCGATCACCGTTCGCCGTGACACTCGAACCCTTACCACATTTCGACATCGCTTTAGTATCCAAAACTCGGGTTACTATCTCTAACGTGGTCATCATTAATCGGGAACATTCGATGGATCTTCGATACTTTCCCGAACATAACAATACGAAGACGGACGCCCTTCCTCCTAAGTCGGACGCAAATGCTAACATATAGGCAACCCGCCTATTCTTCACATGAACTCACAAAGGCCCAAAGTAACTCGGGCTAAGTTCCTTCGCTTTCAAACTCGCCACACTCGTCCGGTGGTACTTTCAAGACCGATCACCAACTCAACTCTGCCGCCGCCGATTATCCGCACAATTCCTCCGAGCCGTAACTTCTTCTAGACAAGCTTCACTATCCACACTGCTGGAACAAGCTCAACCAACTATCTCGAACCCCGCCAACATCGAACCAATCGACCAAGAACTTGCATTTCGCTTCTACAAGGCGCCGCAAGACGACATCCAACACCAAATGGTAGCTTAAACACTTCAACCGAGACAACGATCCTCACAGCTACCCTCAAATCAAAACATCGCCCGAGGCGAACGCGATACTGAGACTCACTCGAAGTTCCTAGCCCGCTCGTACAAACTCCCGTAAAGAGAAACACCGCACTGGCTCCACTGTCTGTCATAGGCGTGAAGGTAGGCACCCTGCAACCTCACAACCTTTTCGATAACATCAACACCGCCGAGGAACGACTCGACCAAGAACACGATAGTCGCCCCATCGCCGCACCACCGGTCGAACGCATCCACGAACTTGCACGTGGCTAACCAAACACGGGCCTAACACCCTCACGACTAACCCAAAGAGGACCACCACAAACGACCCCACCACCAAACCTACCGCTGGTTGACCCGCAACACGGCCTCAACCCGACCAGATTACAGAAACACTAGCTCCCAAGGAATAATTTCACAAATCATATTACGAAAACCTAGCGGTCTTCCTAGCTCGACTACCTTCTTTCAAATCACGCTACCGGGACTTATCCCACGAACATAGCTCACGTGCACTATGCACTCCTATAAGGGTCAAACATAACACTACACCTTTCTCGAGATGGCCTTACCTCTAAGGTCTTTACGTATAACACTCTAAGGCTCACACCTTCTATCCCCAAAATCTTACTCTTGCTAACCCACCATGATTCTAATCACAACTAACACACCGCCATCGTAACATAGCACTTAAGGTATACTCACCTTGAAAGTTACCAAGGACCTTCACGCCGCCCGCCCTTCTCGCCCTCGTTAACCCCAATCTACGCTTTTTCGCCCTGTACATAAGCCCGCATACGTGCCATGCTCAAGCCCAATCAAGAATTACTTTGCACAACCTCTCTAGGTAGTCATCAAGACTCGTGGTACATCGGTATAATCTCTCGTAGCCAAATCTATAGCTAGTAATGTGGTCGCTTTGAAATCTATATTCACTGCTCTGGCCGTGGAACCAAGGTTCAAATATCGTGGACGCAGTAGAATCGCCGCCATCATGCTAAACTCTTTGGGGCTAGTGACGCCGCAGAAATCCCCGAACAAGCACTACCCTAGGTAATGATTGGGCCCGTGCCCTCGCCACCCTCTCGAACTCTACTCAGCCTCGGCCGCTTGCCCTCCCGGGCTCTAAGTTGCTACGCGAGGCATAATGATAAGTGGAAAAGATTTCGCCAGAGGGTTCAACTTACAACACGCCTCTAAGGCACGATCTCAGAGTGAGAAGAATAGAAACCAATCCTAAATATCCTATAGCCTCACGACATTGATGGTGCACAACACACCGATAATCAAGACTCCCATCGGATACGGCTCAGACACTTTCCGAGGATTAATCGCTCGATACCACTTTTGTCACGACCAACCGGTTCGTGGATCGTGCCTTACCCCGCACCCAAGTAGACATACATCGAGTAATCAGAACAAACACAACCACACGAGATAACGTAAATATAAAACAATAATCAGGAAACTTGCCTTTCGCATATATATAATCATCAACTCTTTTACAAATGAAGTTTTAATCCTTTTTACCAACCCCGCCACAACAAGATTACATGCACTTCTAAGAATGATACGACATACAAGTGGACAGGCCCCGCCAAACCCCCGAATGTAAACACTTACTACGCATGGGACTATACCATCGATAAGCCTCCGAGAAACGAGCTTCCCAAACGCCGAATCGGACTCGAGAGCTAGGATCAACGATCGATGTACTCAACTCGCGGCATTTAACGCAGCTTCCGGCGAGGTCAAGCATAACAAAAGTACGTGAAACTAAAAATACCGCAAATGAAATCATAATAGTCTATAAAGCAGAGACATGTATGATGACCAAACTACGCTTTACAATAACTAAGCAAATATATCAAGTCGTGACTCACGCCTCAAGTCATCACCAAAGAACATAACATGGTCTCACGCCATTAACATCAATCGTGCGTGGGACACATTCCTCACCGCCATAGCTTATGATATAAAAGTTCCAAGGAACACACATGAACACCGTGTCCCACCTGTGCATAATAACACCAGACGGGTAAGTAAGGCATAGCCGTCTTTACTAACACCTACGCACCAACAAGGTCGCGAATCAGATTATAAGATTCGCTCTGCATCATTACATGATCAAAGCCGCCACTTGCCCGCAGATCTAATGCGCGCGTCTAGTCTCGAACTTCCCGCACCGCATAGGCCAATCTCATCGCCCGCATGAGGCATCCCCGCATCGAGGGTAGCTACTCCCTAAGATCGCCCCGACTTCGCACCGCACGGCCACGCGACCGCATGCCCATAAAGGACGACACTAACTCGAACTCGTAGCCCGCATAGGCCCTCAGACCCGCATGAGGTATTCTCGAATCATGGTCCCAGACCGCCTGAGTCTACCCCGCATCGGAGGGCAGCTTAACCCCCGGAATCATCTCAAGAGATGAATGCCACCATACTATCATAACGACTGATAGTTAATAAGCACAATCAAGGGAAACCCCTTTACACAAACATCACAAGATACTAACACACGTAGCATCCTAACACGTTTACTTATCACAGCAACAAGAAAGTATTACAAGGCTATCACAAACCAATACAATCAAGTTACAACATTATTTTTCAAACGTCCAAGTTTGCCTAATTTCAAATGTTCACGTTTCTTATTTTTAGAAAGGTTTCGTAGTTCATAGTCTTATTCATTTAAGAATATAATTCTCTTTTAAACAATCTGAGAAACATAAGCCTTATATGTGAGTAGGATATTCTTGTTTATAACAATCTTATTACAAAGAACATGATCTAGGAAATATCATTTTGTCTCATCTTAGCTTCTATGCATGGAAGTTTCTACCGGTTTTCATAATACTTAATTATTCAAAACATTTCCTTTTATTAACGCCGCAGTTGGTTTGTCGATACACATTCGATTTCAAATCAAGAAAGCATTCTTAAGCCGTTATACCTAACTTCCCATAAAGCTAGTATAACTCTTAAGTTTTCAAACACCAAGTATTACTTCCTTTCAAAATGATTCAAAATCTTTTGAAAATACTTCAAGTTCTTTCTTATCATATAACAAGCCGCTTATAGTTCAAATCGGTTACCTCTTTAAAACCACATGTATTTTTCTTACTAACATAAAGTCGTTATAACCAACTTCCCATAAAGCCGTTATAACACTTTATGTTTTAAACCATTCAAACATATTTAGCACACGACGCTCACCGTACTACATAGTTCACACATATCATGCCAGAGAGATAGGAAGAGGTTCACATACCTCGCGACGATTATCGACTAATAGCAAAATGCTCCGAGTACCTCAAGCCGCTTCGGCTACTCCTTAAGCCAAGTAGAACGCGCCACACGTAGTACTTCAACCTATAAGGCCACGCGCTATTAACATTTAGGTCTCATCGAGAACTTTCTACGAAATTTCGCAAAGACTCTCCCGCAACAAACAGAAATCTCCTCCTCTATCGAGGCCGGCCACCAAGCCAACCAAGTGGGTTATACATCTAACCCTAACTGTACAATTCTACTCCACGGTACTACTACACAAGTCATCAGAATACACCCCATGTAATTACAACAAGACTATATATAGTATACTTCTACTATACAATCTAACAACATGTAATTTCCAATTACAAGGGACAAGATAATTACCTCGATAAGCCCATAATTATCCGAGTTTAAAGTCGATCTGGCAATCGCTTAGCTCCAACTCCGAGCGCCCAACCCGCTTCTAAACCACCCTTAGAAGTTCTAACCAATCTCTACACAAAACTCCAAATGACTATGGAGATTTTCCTAGTGGTTTCTGTGGACCGACGGGAAGTATAATAGTATAACTGGCTTTTTGTAAAGGTATAACCTTAGAATACTACAAGGTATACGGCTAAGGTAATTGGGCATTATAACAATACTTTGAGAGTATTTCTACCAAGATGGGTATTATATGAAAACAAACTAGGCAGTGGGTACCCCACGGCCACACCACAAAGGAGTGGGGTGGCTACCCTCGCCTACCCCACTGGGGGAACTCTCGCCAAGGGGCCTCACGAAAGGGAGGGAAGGCTCTCAAGACTTAGGCATTTTGATGAAGAAGTTCATCAAAGGAGAGGGTATTTATAGCACAAGCCAAGGCCAACCAACGGCCAAGATCTAGCCAAGTGCCTAGTGTGTAGGCCAAGATTCACCCAAGTGTCCTAGCCAACTTGCACACAAAATATCTACCAAAAATATCTCCCACTTGCCTCTCCCAAATCGCCCACGCCGCCCACTTTGCCCACCAATGAGAGGTGCTGCCGCCTCTCGTTGGTCCAAAATGTTCCGCCTCTAAAAATCCGCAAAAATACTTAATGACATAGCCGAAATTCCCTACGAAAGCCGTGGAAAACGCTTTCGTCCGAAAAACGACTTAACCGGTGTCACAAGACAAACATATTTCTACCAAAGGTGCCACATGGGGTGACACGTGTCGCCCCGATTCGCCCAAAATATTTCGCCTTCCAAAATATCCAAAACGCCAAAATCTCAAAATCAAAGCTGCCCCACAAAATCAGAATTTCTCCCGTGGCCCCACGTGACCATTTTCAAAATAAAATTCCATAATTCTAATATTCCGAAGTCCGAATACCAAACTGGGAATCCAATTCCCATAAACGAACCTTTTTCCTTCACAAAACCGAAACTTTTCCGTGGAAAATTCACCTCTTTCTTCCTTTCCAATCTTTCTCGTCAGATTCTCGCACGCACGCCCTGCATACATACCTCGAACTACTGGTATAACAATTCTCCTCTTAGAAACATTCGTCCCGAATGTTCCTTCTAAGTCTCAAAACAAACGCGCGCAGATAGTCTTCACTACTATGCTTACGAACAATCCCGCCACAAATGGCCACAAAACAATCACAAGCAAAATACTTACATCCAAGTCCACGAGGAATCACCTCTAACATCACCACAAACACCTCTCCCGGGGTCTAAAATATACTTCCTCCACACTTTTTCCAAACAAAATAAATGGTCACATCTCCGCCGCAATACATGCTCGCTTCTCCCTTTACTCGCCGTGATACCACTTTTGTCACTTTGCCGCGAGGTTCTAGTGTCACTCCGCGACTCAACAGATGGTATCGGTCAGTATGCGATCCCCGAGGCTATCGTGACACTCGAACTCTACCACATTTGACATCGCTTCGCTTTCCAAAACTCGGGTTACTATCTCTAACGTGGTCATCATTAATCGAACACTGACGGATCTCCGATACTTTCCCGATCATAACAATACGAAGATCGGACGCATCGCCTCCTAAGTCTGACGGCAAATGCTAACATATAGGCAACCCGCTTATTCTTCACATGAACTCGTGCGGCCCAAAGTAACTCGCTAAGTTCCTCTGCTTTCCAAAACTCGTCACACCCAAACCGGGTGGTACCTTCAAGAAGACCGACCACAACTCGAACTCTAAGCGTCGCCGATTATCCGCACGATTTCTCCGAGCCGCCGTAACCTCTTCTAGACAAGCTTTACTCTATCCACATTCTGCTTGAACAAGCCTGAACAAAATATTTGAATCTTGCCAACATCGAAACAATCGAACGGCGACTTACACATCCGCCCCTACAAGGCTTTATAAGGCGACATCCGAACACCGAAATGGTAGCTTAAATACTCCTCCACAGAGACAACAATCCCCACAACTACCCTCAAATCCACGACCGCCCGAGGGCGAACGCGATTCCGAGACTCACCGAAGTTCTTAACCCCGCTTGGTAAAAACTTCCGTAAACCAAAAACACTGCACTGGCTCCACCGTCGCCATAAGGTGAAGGTAGGCACCTCGCAAATTTCTTACAACCTTTCGATATATCATCTCGCATAACCTCTCGCGAGTAAACGGCCTTTGCTAAGACAAGACTACCGACCTCCTCGCCCGACCATCGGTCGAACGCATCCACGAATTCATACGTTGGTTAACTAAACTCGCCTAACACCCTCGTGACTCTACCACAAGCGCGACCACCACAACCGACCCCACCACCAAAACATGCCGCGGTTGACCCGCAACGTGCCTCAACCCGACCGCAACGCGCTAAACGCTAGCTCTCCAAGGAAAACTCACTAATCACGCTACTTAAAACCTAGCGGTCTTCTTAGCTCAACTACCCTCTTTCATGCCACACTACTCGTGACTTACCCCAGAACATAGCTCACGCGCACTATGCACTCCTATAAGGGTCAAACATAAACATACGCCTTTTACTCGAGACGGCCTTACCTCTAAGGTCTCTACGTATAAAACTCTAAGGCTCACACTTTCTCTATCCCCAAATCTTACTTGGTTAACTAACCAAGATTTCTAATCACCATTTACACAATGCTATCGAATATAACACTTAAGGTATACTCACCTTATCACACATACTAAACCCTGTAGGTTAAAGATCTATTTGTATCTATCGCTTCACTCCTTAGTCGTTCTAATCAAACTCGCCTGTAGGCGATAGCTACGAAGATGACAAACTACCCACCGATCCTCGAAGGTTAAGTCCTCCCGCAAGACACTCTTTCGACATCGACTGACGGCCATAGGTACAACAAGTACCAACTAAAAGACGACATTCCCGAGACGACGCCGCCACATCGCAACACCGAGAAAATCAATCTGATGGCCGAACCTTCGCGATCGCGGAACCGAAGCTCGAGCTCACCAACTCCTCGCATACCCCAACGCCCGAACCCCGGAGGACCTTCGCACCGTGGATGCGCATAATCTAATTCACGCGAGGCGACTCGCCGCAAGTTACCAAAGCGACCTTGCTACTCGCCCTCTTCTCGCCGCCTGGTTAACCCGCCGATCTCTACGCTTTACCGTGCATAAGCCCGCATACGTGCCATGCTCGCTTCAATCAAGAACTTACTTGCACAACCTTCGCTGATATTCATCAAGACTCGCAGACATCGGTATACTCCGTAGTCAAATCCATAGTTAGTACAGTGGTCGCCTCGAAATCTATATTCTCTGCTCCCGGCCGCGAATCAAGGTTCAAATATCATGGCCGCAGAGGAATCGCCGCCGCTGCTAAACTCACGGGCTAGCGACGCCGCAGTAACTCCCGAACGAAGCACCACCTAAGGTGATAATTGGGCTGTGCTCACGTAACCCTCTCAGACTTTACTCAGCCTCGGCCGCTTTGCCTCCCGGGCCGGCTGCCCTACGCGAGGCATACCGGTAAGTGGAAAGAAATACGTTAGAGGTCCAACTTACAACACCTCTAAGGCACGATCTCAGAGTGAGAAGAAATAGAAACCAATCCTAAATATCCTATAGCCTCCTCGATTATCGTGTGGTGCACAACACACCGATAATCAAGACTTACATCGATACGGTCAGACACTTTCCGAGGATTAATCGCTCGATACCACTTTTGTCACGACCAACCTGCCCGGATCGTGCCTTACCCCGCACCCTAGTGATACAACATCGAGTAATCAATAACATAAAACACATACATGAAATCAATGTAAGAAGACAATGAAATAAGACAAAGCAACTAAAACGACATCACAAAGATATATAAATAACAACTCTTTCCAAATGAATAGCTTTAATCCTTTTACAAACCCCGCCACAACAAGATTACATGCACTTCACGAATGATATGACAACAACGACGGACAGGGTTCGCCATACCCCGAATGTAAGCACCTACAACAACAGGGACTATACCAAGATAAGCCTCGGAGAAGTGAGCTTTCCTAAACGCTGAATGACCCTAAGAGCGAGGATCAACAATCGGTACTTCAACTCGCAGATGAACGCAGCTCGGGCGAGGTCAAGATAACAGTACCAAGTACGTGAAATCAAAATATCAGAATGAAATCATAATAGCTATACAAAGCAGAGACATGTATGATAACCAAACTACGCCACAATAAATAAGCAAATATGTCTAGTCGTGACTCACGCCTCAAAGTCATCACTCCAATATAACAACGGGTCTCACGCCACAACACCAATCATGCCTGTGGAATACCTTCCTCACCGCCTACCAATGATAGAAAAGCACCAAGAAATACACATGAACAAAGACGCCCCACCTGTGTCCAAATAAAAACAAAGACAGGTGGTACGAAGGCATAGCCGACTACTAACACCCGCAGCATTAACAAGGGTCATAAATCAGATCATGATATCCGCTTGCACTCACATGATCAAAGCCGTCGCCGCTCGCAATATCAAATGTGCGCGCTCTAGCCTCGAACTCCCGCACTCCGCATAGGCCAATCTCATGTGCCCGCATGGTATAACCCCGCATCGAGGGTAGCTACTCCCGCATCGCCCCGACTCGCATCCGCACGCCACATGATCGCATGACCATAAAGGCCGCACACTAACTCGAACTCTCAGAGTTCGCATAGGCCCCGGACCCGCATGAGGTATTCTCGAATCACGGTCCTGCATCACTCGAGTCTACCCCGCACGGAGGCGCTTAACCCCGAAACACTAGTGGTATAATACCAACATAACAGCTTATCGCTTAAACAACATAAGCACAATCAAGGAAAACCCTTTACACAAACATCACGTAATACTAACACACGAGCATCCTAATATGATTACTTATCAAATCAACACGAAGGTATTACAAGGCTATCACAAACCAATACAATCAAGTTATTCACACATAAGGTACTTTCTACTATATGATTAATCTAGATCGGTTTTTATCCCCAAAGTACTTTATACAATAACTTTAAAGATATGTTACTTTACAAAAGTCACACAATACCCGTAGTATATAACAATAGAGTGATTATCTTTTAAAGTAAATCAATTACTTCTCTTTGTAAAATCAAGTAGCAACATTCTTTCCAATGTTCAAGTTTGCCTAATTTCCAATGTTCAAGTTTGCCTAATTTCCAATGTTCAAGTTTCATTTTAGAAAGGTTTCGTAGTTCATAGTCTTATTCATTTAAGAATATAATTCTCCTTTAAACAACTGAGAAACATAAGCCTTATATGTGAGTAGGATATTCTTGTTTATAACAATCTTAGTACAAAGAACCCATGATCTAGAAATATCATTTTGTCTCATCTTAGCTTCTATGCAGATGAAAGTTTCTACCGGTTTTAATAATACTTAATTATTAAAAACATTTCCTTTATTAACGCCGCAGTTGGTTTGTCGATACACATTCTCGATTTCCAAAATCAAGAAACATTCTGTCGTTATACCTAACTTTCCATAAAGCTAGTATAACTCTTAAGTTTTCTAAAAATCAAGTATTACCTCTTCTTTCAAAATGATTCAAAATCTTAAATACTTCAAGTTCTTTATTAACACATAACAAGCCGCTTATAGTTCAAATCGCTTACCTTTTAAAACCACAAGTATTTTCTTACCAACATAAAGTCATATAACCAACTTCCCATAAAGCCGCTATAACACTTTATGTTTTAAACCAATCAAATACATTTAGCACATGACGCTCACCGCATTACATAGTTCACACATATCATGCTAGAATAGATAGGAAGAGGTTCACATACCTCGCGATTTAGTATCGACTAATAGCAAACGCTCCAAGTACTTCTCCAACCGCTTACTCCTGCCAAGATCGCGCCATACGTAGTACTTCAACCTATAAGGCCACAGCGCTTTATTAACATTTAGGTCTAATCGTAGAACATTCTACGTAAAATTCTACAGACCACCCCGCAACAAAGATAAATCTCCTCCTCTATCGGGGCCGCTACCAAGCCAACCAGTGGGTTATACGCCTAATCCGGACGTACAATTCTACCCTACGTAAAAACTACACAAGCTCATCGTAATACACCCTATGTAATTACAGTCAAGACTTTCTTCAAAAGGTTTCTTATTATTCAGCTTAAGTCAAAAGACATACGATAATAACGCTTCAAGACTATATATAGTATACTTCAACTATATAATCTAACAACATGTAATTTCCAATTACAATAGTGGGCAAGATAATTACCTCGATAAGCCCATAATTATCCGAGTTTAAATGTCGATCCTGAGCAAGGTTTAGCTCTACTCATGGGCGCGCTCCGACTCCGCCTCCAAACAACCCTTAGGTTCTAACCAACTTCTACTATAACTCAACTACGGGCATAAGATTTACTTGTGGTTTTGTGGATCGACTGAAGTATAATAGTATAACTGGCTCAGGAAGGTATAACC